>OY998172.1:45250774-46598446 GCA_963921995.1 Oxystoma pomonae
AGAATTGCGGTCCTTACCTCGCAAAAGACTAATAAAACATAACTTCGCAAGATCACCAACCTCGAAAATAATTTACCCCAAAAATCATTTAGCGCGCATAATATTTACCTTGCAAAGTACAGTTATTAAAAATACATTTATTTTATTAAAACTTACCGACTAAAACAAATAAATATCAAGCGAATCCCAACTTGTTAATTCTAATAAAATTTTGGGATTCACTGCACAATCACCGGGTTGCAAAAGATTTCTTTATATTTTTTGTAGTTAAACTTTAACGGTGGGATTTACTAAAAGGGTTTAGTCTATTTTAGAACGGTCCTAAGTTTAGGTGAAATTTTTCGTTTTAATCATTTTAAACCAACCCTCCTTAAGTTTTGGACATTGATATTTATAAGAAGAAATTCAATAAATTTGTTTATTGAATAATCATCTTAACACAATCTTTTGTTGGATTTAAGAAGAAAGTTTCAATTTGGAAGAAAAGAAAATTTAAAACAATATAGTGTATTTTGGGAAAAAAAGCAGTTTTTTAGTGGTATTTTGAAATACCACTACAAAATAATCAATAACTTTGTGTCTTTTTTGTATGGGTAAGTGTTTTTTTAAAATTGGTTGTCCATATCCACCAACTTGAAAATTCTCCGATTAAGCTTTAATCATAATTAACACTAATCGGAGTTTGGAATGAGCAGTGACAAACAAAGTTTCAATGTAAAACACCACATTCTAAACACCGATTAGTAACTAATCACGATTAAAGCCTAATCGGGGAATTTTTGCGTTGGCGGATACGAGCATTAGTATAGTCCAATTTTTTGATGAGCAGACTGACGTTATTTTTTTTTATCTCTATTTGATACATTGCTTTAGACAGCGACAATAAATATGTAAAAAAGTCATATCGTTGATTGTTTCAACTGGTACTTCAAATTGACAACAACAAATTATTTGACATGCGTTTTCGGAGGCAAAAATGACGTCAGTCCGCTCATCAAAAAATTGGGCTATACCCCCCACAGGTGTGGCCTGTGGGGGGTATAGCTTATATATCTTAGTAAATCCCACTGTAATTGTTCTCTATTTTAGCGGTAAACGGTATTGGTTTGCGCGGTATTATTCTTATGCCGTTATGGAGTGGGTCAGCGTTAATTGGTTTACTGGGTAATGCCCATTACAGTATTCATCGATGTCACGATCACGTTTTGGTGAGCTCCGTTAAAATCTTTTATATCTCTGGAGATACTTGATATTAAATTCTGTCTCTCTGCCACATAGTAAATTTAAGTGTGCTTTATCGATTTATTGCTAAATATCTTTCAACAGTGCTACGGTAAAAGAGATAATTGAAAAAGATTATTTCACCATCATAAATTAAGTCTCTACCGGTTCGAATAAGGCGCAAGAAAAATGGTAAGAACTACAGCTACTAGTTCCAGGGCTGGTTCAATTGATGAAAACAGCCTTGCTGCCCTCATAAAAGGTTTGGAAAGTAAAATGGAAATCAGATTTACTCAGTTAGAAGGGAATATTGATGCATTCAACGAAAACCTAGCTCAGGTAAGTGAAAACGTAGATTGTTTGGAGACTGAAGTTACAGGAAATAAAAAGGCATTGGCAGATATTGATGAAAGGGTAGATTCATTAGAACAATATACAAAGCGCAATAATCTGCGTTTATGTGGCTTTCCTGAGCAAGAAAATGAGGAGTTAAAATTGATTGTTTCCAACTTTATTCAATAATCATTGAAATTGTCTTGTCCAATTGGACATCTAGAACGCGTTTTTAGAATTGGAAAAGCGTCGACCCAACATCGCACTATAATTGTTACTTTTAACAATCTGGTTAAACGAAACGAGGTGCTGGCTGTTCGAAAAATATTAAAAGGGAAAGAGCAATCCATCCATGAAGATCTGACGAAAGCACGCTATACCTTGTATGAGAAGACTAAAAAGAAGTTTGGGACACAGAATGTCTGGACTGCTTCTGGGAGAATAACTTATTGGAATGCAGAAGAGAACAAAAAGGTTGTAGTACATTCACTTGATGATTTGCAATAATATATTGTGGCCACGTATACGTTTGCCCGGTTTAATCTTAAATTTAGTATAAACTCAGTTTTTTAATGTTTCTTTTTTTTAACTTTTTTTTTCATTCTTTGTTGGTTTGGGTTTTTGGAATAAAATATAATAAAATACTTTAATATCAGTATCTAAATACCTCAGAATAAATAAGTATACATTTTGTGTACTCATGTATTCTTTATTCTTTTTTGTGTTGATGCTTTGTATTAAAAGTAACGATACAAACACAATGCGCACGAACTGTATCAACTATAAATCTCTCCTTAATTTAATTTTTTTTTAACTTATTTAATGGGCTCACTTGGATAAGAGAGAAAATCATGTCAGAAAGTAATATTAAGTTTGTTAATTTTAGTCATTGTAACGTACGATCTCTTTGCACGAATTTTAATATTTTTTCTGATTTCTTAATTGCTGAAAATCTCGATATTGTGGGCTTATCAGAGACCTGGCTAAAGGAGTTTTTCTCAGACAATATTGTTAATATATCCGGATATAATATTGTTCGGGATGATCGAGAAACTCGTGGTGGTGGGGTCGCATTTTATGTAAAAAATGAATATAAATTCAAATATATTAAAACTCCAAGGTCACAATCGCAGCTAGAACAAATATGGATTAGAGTTAAAATCCAGGGTAAAACTTTGTGCCTAGGAAGTTTATACCGACCTCCTGATATAAATCTGTTATCATGTCTAGACGATTTAGAGAATACTATTGTTGAGATGATACCTGACTGTGATTACTTAATGTTTGGAGGGGATTTAAATGTCGACTTTTGACAGTTAATGCTGGCCATACAAGAGTTGAGGAATTGTTTAGTAAATATAGTTTAACCCAAATAATCAGCGAACCCACGCGAGTTACTAAGGATACATCCACTCTAATTTATTTACTTGTAACCAGTGACATAACCTCTGTGTGTAATCCTCAAGTCATTTGTATGGATGGCATTACAGACCACAGGCTAATAAAGTGTGATCTAAAAATTAAAAGAATTCGGTATCCTGTTAAATTTAAAACTTACCGGGATTTTAGTAATTTTAAATACAATACCTTCCTGGCAGATCTCTATAACATAAACTGGAACTTTATCTATTCCCTAAAATCTGTGGACGGAATGGTTGAATTTTTTAATCGAAATATTTTGTTGCTTTTTGATAAACACGCTCCTTTTAAGACCTCCAAATTTACTAAGGCCTCTGCACCTTGGATTACACCAAACATTAAACTCATGATGTGTCTGCGTGATAAAGCTTTAACCAAGTACAAAAGAGTAAAAAATATTCAAAGCTGGGAAGCTTACAAACAGCTGCGTAACACTGTTTGTACCGCAGTAAGAATTGAGAAAATGACATACTTAAGTAGCACATTTAAAAATAATCCCAAAAGCTTTTGGAATACACTCAAATGGCTCAATGTAAACTCAAAACCAAAGTATAATCCGGGGAAAACTGGGAGTTCCCAAGAGTTTAATGACTATTTTCTTAACAGTATTCCTCCTTCAGGCGTCGATAATGAAACTATTCAATGGTATAAGTTAAACAAATTCTGTAATGAAATACCTGAACTAAGTTTTCACGAAGTTGGCGAACAAGAAGTAGAAAATATAATCCTGCACATAAAATCCCATGGTGTTGGAACTGATGGAGTGTCTCTAAAAATGTTTACGCTGATAATTCCGCATCTTAGTCCTCATATAACTTACATAATAAATTCTTGCATTAGACTTAATCAGTTTCCAGGTGCGTGGAAATGTGCAAATATAATACCTGTTCCTAAAACTAATAATCCGACTGAGCTTCCAAACTTTCGGCCAATAAGTATTTTACCCACTTTCTCTAAAATATGTGAAAAAATTATTTATCAGCAGCTTAGTTCGCATTTTTATGACAATAAAATCATTCCCGCCACTCAATCAGGATTTCGTAAGCACCATAGAGCTACCACAGGCACTCCTTCATGAATCAGATGAAATCTACGCTGCCTGTGATCGGGGGATGAATACTTGTCTTATATTGTTGGATTATAGTAAAGCATTTGATACCCTCGATCACAGACTTTTGAGCGCCAAACTTAAATATTTTGGACTTAGTGGCGGGTCTGCAAGACTTTTGGAGAATTATTCGGTTAAAAGACATCAAAGAGTTAAACTTTGTACGGATGTGTCATCTTACGCAGAATTATCTCGGGGAGTAGCCCAGGGCAGTATTCTCGGACCTTTACTTTTTAGCTGTTACACTGCTGATCTAAAGAGATGTCTGCGTAATATAACGTCACACCAGTATGCTGATGATGTACAAATATTCAAACTTTTTCTGCGAAACATGGTTTATTATTAAATGAAAACAAAACTCAATTAATGATTTTTGGCAAAGATGGCAATATCCTTAATTTAAATGTAGTATTAAATAGTGTTACTTTGCAAAGCACTGATTATATGAAAAACCTGGGAGTCTTGTTTGATACGTCGCTGAGATTTAAAAATCATGTAGCTATGTTGCTTCAAAAATGCTACTTTAAACTTAAGTGCTTATATATGCACAAAGACTATCTTTGTAAAGAAATTAAACTGCGTCTGTGCGATTCGTTAATTCTGTCATCTGTAGCTTATTGCGACATACTTTATTGGCCTGCCCTTTATGATAAGGAAAAGCGTAGTTTGCAAAAGCTACAAAACTCCTGTATCCGTTTTGGTTGTGGTGTTCGCAAGTTTGATCATGTTTCTCATTTGTATCCCGAATGCGGATGGCTTAAACTAGAAGAAAGGTACTTTATGCATATTTGTTCTTTTGTTTACAGAATTGAAAAATCCTCACAGTCTGAGTATCTGTGTAATAAACTTAGAAAAGGCTCAGATTTTCATGGCAGGCGAACAAGGTTTAATAATAAATATGCTGTTCCTAGGCACAAAACTGCTTTGTATCAGTGTTCATTTAGCTATAATGCTGTTAAGACATTTAACTCAATTCCTGACGAAATAAAGCCATCTCTAACGATAAACTCTTTTAAAAAGGTCCTCAGAAGGCACATAAATAGGTAAAATATCTTATTATGATTTAAATGTGCTGGTACTTTCGTTATGCTAAGAGATCGTATTTTGATTTTGATTTTACTTCGTTTTCTTTATTTCAAAACTTATTTCTCTGGTAGTGTGTTACTTACTCGCTATATATTTAACTTTGAAATGTTATATATAAGTGGTTAGATGGAGTAGCATTGAGCTAAATCTCGCCACTTATTACACATATACTTTGTAAAATATTTTTGTTGTTTAAATAAAGGCACTATTTATTTATTTATTTATTTATTTATATGTATGAGCTTCAATATACGCCCTTGCAATGCTTTCGGCGTGCACAACTTTGTAAGCAGAATGTCCTATATATAAGCCTATACCTTTCTCTTTTACTCTTTTATGACTCTTTATTGTCTCTTTCTGGCGTCAAAGCTTAGCGGCTCTGCACATGCGCGGCCATCGTCATCGAGACAGACATTTGTCAAAATTTTTCTATTTGTTTACGTTTTTAGAAAATCAGTCTTTTCTATTTTTAAATAAATAATTGTATGAATAGAAATAATTTTTAGGTATTTTCACGTTTTTTCCTTCAAATTTTAAGAAAAAATAGCTACCAACCTGTGGATCCGAACTTCACTTTTATTGTTTGGCGGCATCTACAAACACATCACGTCTTTTTATGCGGCGACATCTTAAGCTCCAAGATATAAACAGTTTTTATTATAACTCCTAAAAACTTTCGCGTAACCAAAGATTAAAAATATCACAATAAAAAATGATGATGTGTGATCAAAACAAATCAACAAAAATGGCGTCTCGACCGAAGAGCGAAGACGAAGGTCGCGAAACCGGCCGCCTCGTAAAATTTTCGCGCATGTACATAGGCGCGGAGCTAAGACGGCTCCATGGCCCACTAGATTTTAGATCTTGCTTACAAGTTTAGCCTGGGAAAGGCCTATATTTAACCTCATACATATATGGTGATGCCATATGGCGCGGTAAAGCCCTGTGCGGTTTTGGCATGCGCGGTATTTTTTTACGCAGTTAAGACGTCGATTCAAAGATAAAACTATCCCCACAAAGCTTTACCGAGTAGTAAAGCTGGCAGAGAAAACGATCGAGGAAAAAGAGGTGCTTTTCGATATACAGGGAGCGTTTGACAATACCTCCTGTGACTCAATAATGAGATCGATAAGGAACACAGGCCTGGATGAAACATGCAGCAGATGGATAGGATGCATGATAAAGTCCAGGATTATATTTACCGAACTGCTAGGTAAGACAGTGGCAGTCCGGATCACAGATTATCCCCTTTAGATACGAAATACGGCGCATGAAATCCGTTCTGTCTATTTCTTGCTTTGTCTACGGGTTATCTTTGTCCCACTCATGAAGGCCTGTCCGAGACAACAAATGTTATGTTTTTGCATCATATTATGTGTATTTTGTGGCGAAATCGCAATATATTTAACGCTGCTTTCTTTTCGCTTTTTTAAAATAATTTTTAAGCCCTGTTCTCACTATGCAACTTTTCTATGCATCAAATTTGCATAGTGTGAATAGGGCATTATATTCTGGAGTTCTCAAAAGAATTAAAGGGCTATCAGTATATTTCGATTTGCTATTGTATTATAAATGCATGTATATAATATCTTACATATTATTCCAAATTGAAATATGTGGATATTCCCTCTCTCCTATGAGAACTTCAGATATAAGTAATGTAAAAAAAAACAGGAAATAGAAATATCAATATATATTGTAACAAAAAATAAGTATAAAAGATTATATCTAGGAATTATTTAATTATATACCTACTTATTTAATATTTACATATTATCCTGACAAAGTAAGCAAACTTTATGTAAGTAGGTTTATATTACAAAATAATATTTTTTATTGCTACCATCTGCTTCGTTTGAATTAGTTTTCAGAAATTTTTTTGATGCAAAAAAATACATACCCATTACGGGGAAATATGTGCGTTGTGCACTGGTCACTAGATTTATTTTTGCAGTTTTTGACGCAGCAGTAAAAACCAACAATTTTGAAGACTATTACTATAGTTTATTTCGAATGAAAGCACTCAATTTTTTATGAAAGTTCCTCACAACTGTTTTTTTTCTTTTAACACGACGTGCTCAATGTCGTTCAAAGTTGATAAATGACAATTCATTTTGACATTTAATAAAATAGAGTTCCTTATTTTTAGGATGCACACTGTCGCCACCTACAGTTGTTGTCTCAAGCTATCGGAAAATTGCTAGATTTTTATAACACATGATTAAAACAAAGAAAGAAAATATGATAAGGAACGGATATTTTATGTGGCAGTTATATATCTAAAGTGGGATAATCTGTGGTCCGGGTTGCAGGGGGCTGTCCGCAAGGAGGAGTTCTCTCCCTTCTGCTTTGGAACCTTTTCATGGAAGGACTTCTAAGGACACTTAGACAGTTGGACTTTATAGTAATTTGATACGCAGATGATTTTGCATTCTGGTTCCTGGAAAATTGCAGCAGGCCCTAAGGACCGTGGATCAATGGGCTGAGAAGAAAAAACTAAGATCAGCTTCCAAAAGACAGTCATTCCTTTCACACGAAGAAGGAAATAAGAGGGACTTGGACCTCTAATTCTGGGAAATGAGGAAATCAAGATGTCGAGGGAAGGGGCAATACTGGACTCTAAGTTAACATGGACTCAACATATCGGAAACATGATAAAGAAAGCGGAAATCACATGGGAAACAGTGGGGACTTAGGCCACACAAAAATGGTACACTGGCTGTACAAAGCCGTGTTGATATGGTGGCCAAAAATAAGTCAGCAGACTGTGATGGTCAAATTAAGCAAGGTGCAAAGACTTGCTTGCCTAAGCATTACAGGAGCGATAAAATTCACTCCGACAAAAGCGATGGATGTGAGCCTAGACCTTCCCCCACTTCTTCTAGTGATACAAGGAAAGGCAAAAATCAGAGTCTGTCGTCTACAGAATTTTATGCACCTACCATCAAAAATGCATAATAAAGAGAAGATACTTCTGGACCTTAGATTAAAAAGAGACAAGATATCTGACACTTACGGAGACTTTGGTTATATTATTATATGGAACAATGTTTACCTTTCTGTTGTTTACAGTAAACACACCAGTGGAATACCTACTTAAATAGAAATTTACACATGGATTATATTATTAAAATTTTACTATAATATGAAATCTGCAAAATAATTTAAAAAACAAGCAAAAAAAAATTCTGTAAATTTAAGCTGTGGAAGCTTCCTAACAATAAATGTTTGTAGTATAATTTTATACAAAAGAAATTTATTACAAAGTTTGTATATGATTTATAGCAATTTCAATTTTCCACGCAATAAAATTATGCCAAACATTAAAACAAAGAAAGACAGTTCATAGCGCCTGGAACATCAAGAAAAAAAAAATATTACCCACTAGCTAAAAATGATGTTATTGTGATTGTTAATTTTGTTATTTTTTCTGGTCATTAGCAGAAACTTACTTATACTGACTTCTTCAGTAAACAATAAAGTCAATAATGCTCAAGGTATATAGAGACATCTAGGACAGACAAAAACCAGATGTTTTTCCCCCTCCACTTCCCTCATTAGAGGTAAGTGTGTACTTAATAATATCATATTATTGTATTGTCGCCGGAACTATAAACGCATATCAAATTTGAACACATACGCTTAATTTTTAAATTTGTAACCTTAATCGTCCATTTTGAAGCCGCCATATTAAAATTCTTAAATCTGATAAAAAATTCCTAATCCCTTTTCTTAAAAACCCCTGTATGCCGATTTTGATTGAAATCGAACAAACTAAATGTTTTTCCCCCTCCACTTCCCTCGTTAGAGGACGATGGGTACCTGAGAATGCCATATTATTGTATTTTCACCGGAACTATAAACGTATGCCAAATTTGAACACAATCGGATGTGGATATAAGTCAATTAAACTTGGTTAACAAAACATGACCGAAAATCGTCCATCTTGAATCCGCCATATTGAATTTTCAAAATATGATCAAAAATTCGTATTTCTTATCCCCAAAAGCCCCCGTATACCAATTTTGGTTGAAATCGGACAAACTTAGATGTTTTCCCCCCTCCACTCCCCTCGTAGAGGGAGAGTTGCCTAATAATGACATATTATTGTATTGTCACTGGAACTATTAATGGATGCCAAATTTGAAGGCAATCAGATTGAATCCGCGATATTGAATTTTTAAAATCTGATTAGAAATTCGTTATCTCCATCCCCAAGTGCCCCCACATACCAAATTTCAACGAAATCGGGCGTACTTCAACTGTACCCCCTCCACCCCCTTCGAGTAGGGGGGCTGTCAATTTCATCACACTATGTTCTTGTATTGTCACCACAACTATGAATGCTAAATTTGAAAACGATCGGATGTCGGGAAGTTTGTAAAAATGAAGTTGCAAGATTCCACCCGAACAAACATATCTAGTGACATAGTTATATACATAAATTGCAAGTTAAATGAAAGCTTGTAAAAATAGGATCATTATTATTTTACCTACATGGTGATTTAACGAAAACGAGGCATTCTGACCATGTTATTACCTACCTATAAGTCTTTCTAACGAAATTTTAGAAATTATCCCATTAACGATTTAACTATTTATTTTAAAGTTTAGTTAGAATTAATAAATAATATTTATATTTTATTATTTATTAATTAAATAAACACTCCGTATGTAAAGTTTGTGTTCACATGAAAGAGATTCAAAAAATCTAATTAAAACGCGAATAATTTACAGGACGCGATTAAATCTAATTTTTTTTACATGTACATCATCTCTTGACTGGCCTAGGTTGTTTCTCCTACAGAGTCTGCCCTGCCACTTTCTGTATAGAATCGAAATCCGTAAATTTCGCTTGCAAGGGTTATTTTGTCCCTAAATTTAGGCGACCAAAATTTTTTTTCCTAATTTTTTTTGTGGTATTTGATCTAGGGTTGTCTAGTGGTACTTTTTTCATTTTTTGTTTCCGATTCCCTGTGTACATTGCTGAAAATGGGCAAAATATGTCATATTTACACCAATATTGTACAAAAATAACAAAAAAAAAACGAAAAACTACCACTAAAGAACCCTAAATGTATTCTTTATCTTTAAAACGAGACCAAAATTATCAAAAAATTCCATCGGTAAGATAGAAAAATTTTGGGCAAAAAGTACCTCTGCAGCGGACCGTTTTTTTAGCGAAGACTATACTCTAAAAGTAAATATTTCAACGCATCGGTATCGGTATACGTAACGCGTTCGAGACAAAGTCAAAATACATTACATTTTTGACTTGTTCATGCCATGTTTCGAACGATGCCTGCTTCTTTGACGGGTGTGATGACAGAATCTCGTTGCGTACGGAAGGATGTACATAACGTTACGGACCCACGAACATACGCAACGATTTCAATCAGCAGTCCTGTCATCGCAACCTTCAAGAAAGCGGGCATTGTTCGAAACATCGCATAAAAAAGTCAAAAATGTAGTTTCAAACGCGTTACATATACCGATACAGATGCGTTGAAACATTTACTTTAAGTGTCTTTTTTCTGAAAAGCAGCCTTTACTAAGTGGTAGAAACATCAATTTTTGAAAACCAAACTTTGACAACTCCAAAATGCTTGACAATAACCCTAATACTTGACATTGTTAGCCCAACACCATTCTCAACTAAAAAGCCAGTTAACTCTTATCTCTTCAGTGCCCTTTAGCCAAAGATTGCCGCCATTTTTATAACCAAATTGACAGGAAAAGAGTTAACTGGCTTGTTGGTCAGCCACACGTAGACTAGGTTGGTAAATTATTTTAAAAGCAATTCTCAAAAAAATACAAAAATTTAACTCCTAAATTCAGAGAAAAAAAAAATGAAATTTAAACAAAATAATCACGTAACTTTTCTTAGATTAATGATATCTAACTACTGTTCAAATCTTTCTAGAGAATTTTGAATCACCCTGTATATATATCCCAAAAAAATCAATAAGAAATATGAATTTCATACATTTGTGGCACAGAAGGGATACATTTGAGATTTAGAATATTATTATTTAATTTTCAACAAGATGTACTTACCTATGCTATTGTATATTTGCATTATAGGTTTGCACTGTATAGTACATATATGATAATTTAAAAAGCTATTTTCACTTAAATCTAGGATTTGTCTAGTACGACCATTTTTAGTATTTTTGAGAGTCGGTACTGTACTCTTTTAGAGCTTTATACTCTATGTCTATTAGCTTAGAACTATACTCTTTTTCCCCATATCACAGAAATGGTCAAATTTTCCAACCGAAATAAAAAAATCACATCCAACGATAATAGGGCACATGCAAGTTTAAAGATAACATTTTAAAAAATTATAAAATTTTGCGATATTAAATTAGTTATTTTTTTTAATTTTATTTAAATTTTACACAATTTTTAGCAGCTATCAATAGCCTTGCTTATAGCATTAAAATACTCTGCCAATGCATGGGCACGGAAGCTCACACGTTTAGTATTACCTATTTTGGTCCGCGATGATGTCCCCCATATTTCCTCCCCCCCCCCTTCTCGAATGAATTTTTTTAATCCTTACAAAAAAAATTTGCCAACATTTTTTGACCCCCCTTAAAAAAAATTTCACCCTCTCCCAAAACTTTTTGGCTAACCCGCCCCTTCTCCCCTTATATCGCATGATATGCCGCATTTTCTCTATTAAAACAGTGAATACAAAAAATACTTAATCAATTCTGGTAAAAGTTTATCAGTTCACAATAATTTTCCTACAAATCTAATATCCGCTAGTGACTAAAGATGATGTTGTATTTTGTGCTGCATTTGCTTATTTAACTGTGGAAAAAATTCTTGCCAAAGAAGAAATCCGGGAAAATTAAACAACAATCACTTTGGGAAATATAAATGGGGTCGACATGACTTCATTTCTAGGTCACAATTGCAAAAGACATGAAACGATTTTTTATTATTAATAGAATTTTGTTTAAATTTGCAAATTTGCTGAAAAACGACACAATTACTTCAAAAAACCTCATTATGTCCAAACTCAAAAGAATTAAACCCTCGGATCAGCATCAAAAAAAAAAAAAATTTTAAATTTAAATTAGTTAGTTTTATAGCAGGACTACATTCAACATTTAATTTGAAATTTATTTATATAATTTTTGTCAACTTAAGAAATGTTGGTAAGTATGCTTTTACTTTAACTTGAAATATTATTGAAATACAAAAATCGTTAACATTTAATTCCGTTTTCTTTTATAACAGATCTAGAAACTGTTAAAAAATTATTTCAATCTATTGAAATAACAAACATCCCGCCATACGCCCGTCAAACGTATCGGCTTCATGGGCGGCCATCTTGTATTCGATAATTGGCATTCCGTAGAGGTGGTGTTGGCCTGTATCAAGGCGACCTGAGTTGCAGACCATGTAACCAGAAACCGGAAACACATACAGCGGCGTAGCAACATGATTTGGGGCCCCGAGGCAAGAACAATTAATAAATCTATAAATGTAAATTTAAAAATTTTTTATAAAAATTTAATACGTGTTAGGTACCCAAAGTTTTGTTTTAGTCAAGTAAACCAAATACTACCTAACGTTCGCATTTATTTTATTATAAAAAAAACAAATATTAATTTTAGTTTGGTAACAATACTAGGTAACTTAAAATACTATTGGATATATAATAATCTTATTTATTTTATTTACTGCGGTTTTATTGTTACATTAACTTTTTTCATTGTTTTTTGTTCAAAGTAAAGCTGCTTAATCTATTTTGACCCATTATTTGTGACTATTTAATCTTTATAGTAGTTTTAACAACTAGTGGCTAAATTAGTGCTTTTTTTACAAGCGTTGGTTTAAATAACGAGCGCAGCGAGGTATTTAAAAACGCGAATAAAAAAAAGCACAGTTTAGCCGCGAGTTGTTAACACTATTTTTTTTAATACCTTTATCAAAAAATCCAAGAAAAACAGGAATATACTTTTAAAAATCTCGAACGAAGAGCCCTTCTCGCAGCACTCCATCTTTATACTATAAATCAAGGCGGCTGGTAAATGAAATAACAATCGTTTCCAGAGCGATGTGGCTTTTTACTCGGTGACGTTTATTGTTGAGACATTTTAATCTTTGACAGTTTGATATTTTGACCATGTTTTTAAATGATTTTTTCGTAAATACTAAAAACTGGAGGAAATGGCTTGATTTTTAGGCAAGAATAATTACATTTTTTCAATATTACTATATTCCGCTTTTTCTTTAAATGGACAGAAATCTTTTGTTGCACCCGTGATCAAAATTTTTTTTGCATCGGTAACCAAAAAAGCCATGCTTTAGTTATCTGCAGACAGTTACTAAAATCATATTTTTGATGAAGGTATAAAAAAATAATTTTAATTTACTAAACGTTACCGGTAATGTTAAAAACAATAAAAATGCGGTAAATATTTGAACAAAGTTACTTTCCAGAACTCCGTATTGTTTAATTATTAGGTCAAAAAAAATCATTCGACATATTATTATTTAGATCGTTTATTTTACAAGTGGTAAAAGATTATACTCAATTACTATAGAAGGCTCTATAATTTCAGAATATTTGTTATAAAAGCGTTTACACTTTTGTAGAAAAATTTCTTCAGTAGAACTTGTAATGGTTCTGGGATCAAAAAAATCAAAATAATAACCATATCATTAATTAATTACAATAACGTAAAAATTGGGTATGAGAGTCGTGATGTTAGGGGATTGATTGATTTGATTGATTTGTTTGTGATTGTGCCAGTATGGCACTGTCCACTGCGACCACTATTGGGTCTATTGTGGCTACCTTTTAACATTTTTTGTTGCTACAGAATATTCGGCCCCTTAAAGAGGCTCGCAACTTGCTTTGGTGAAGCATCATTCGTTGACGCTGACGTGCAATGGCCGGACATTCACACAGCACATTCGGTTTCCTCACTTATACCCATTCTGTGTAATGGTACTTTTAGCCTGCAGTGTCCGTTGTATAGATGAACCATTGTCCGGATGTTCTGCCTGGTGAGCTCAATGAGTTTCCCGGCCCTCTTTCTGCAGGGTTCTGTAATGAACTCTTTGGGATGTGCCAGTCCCGGCAATTCTCTCCAGTATTGGTGGAAATTGTTTTCCATCCAGCCTGAGAGAGCAGTATTGAATATGTTGTTTGCTATTCCAAGGGCTGGTTCGGAGCCAATAAAGACGGCAGAGGCCGCTTCACGCGCCAGCTGGTCGTCTCATTTGCCGGATGCCCAGAATGTCCCGGAATCCATAACAGCGATACAGTGTTTATTCGCCCTAGGGTGTTCAGTGTGTCCTGGCAGCTCCTAACAGTTCTCGATGAGCACCTATAGGATTCCAGTACAGGACCTCCAGTATTGGTGGAAATTGTTTTCCATCCAGCCTGAAAGAGCAGTATTGATTATGTTGTATGCTATTCCAAGGGCTGGTTCGGAGCCAATAAAGACGGCAGAGGCCGCTTCACGCGCCAGCTGGTCGTCTCATTTGCCGGATGCCCAGAATGTCCCGGAATACATAACAGCGATACAGTGTTTATTCGCCCTAGGGTGTACAGTGTGTCCTGGCAGCTTCTAACAGTTCTCGATGAGCACCTATAGGATTCAAAAGCCTTAAGGGTCACTTGACTGTCGGAGAGTATTTTTATTGATCTGTTGCGCCAGTTGTGATCTATCATCCAACGTGCGCTCATTTCAATGGCGAAGAGTTCCGCCTGAAAAATTGTAGTCATTCGTCCAAGACTATGTATAATTCTGATATTTTCCCGGCTGCAATAAGCTCCGGATCCAACGCCTGAAGGCATTTTGGATCCGTCAGTGTACCAGCAGCTATCTTCACTTGAGAAACTTATTCTATTTGTCGTCCAGTCCTCCCTATTTTTGAATTTTGAGAGAAGGAATGTTCTCCTAAGCGATGTGATCGATCCCGGGATAGACCACATCGCATGCTATTGATCGCTGTACTTTTGAACCTGCCCTTGATCGTGTGCATCGTTGCCATATTTACTTTGGTACAAACGAACTACTTTTTCATTTTAAAGGCCTACTCTAACTAACTATTACGTTTTCTCTGCCGCAGTGCCGAATTAACCTCATATTCGGGAAAAACTCCTTTGGTTTTTGCAGTTCACCTCTGGGGTTGGTTTTCTGGGTTTTTGTAATAAAAATGAGTGGGGAAGGAGGCTCGGGCGTTCCTCTTAAAATGAAGGCCCCACTTAACACAATCCAAAAAAAAAATTATCATAGAATTCATGGCCAAACACGAAAATTCGAGCAGGAACTTTTTCCAACTATTTTACCTACAAAACGGGTTAAAAATTGTGGGAGCATCTCGTTGATTTTCTTACCTTTAATTTCTAAATTTATCCTTTAAAAAAAACACAACAGACACAAATTTAAAAAAAAAAACGAGTAATAGAAGTTAGAAAATCGTGTGTTCTACGCAGGCGTCTCTCGAAAAAAGCGGTGTTCTCTCACTTGAAACCCGCCGGATCGGATCTCCCACTTTTTACGATAATTTGAGGAGGTTTTCATCGTTCAAAAATACATCATGGGATAGATCCCTACCGACTGGTGATCATTCGCACAAAAAACCACACGTTCCCGTTTAATAAATTGGGGTCCTGGGAGAATAGAGCGGGGAAAACCTCAGGCGTAATAAAGTTAACATCGGGTTTTAGATGGTTTAGTAAAATAAATAAACAATTTTATTTACTGGAAATACTGACTGGGCAGAGGGACCCGTTGCATCGCCGGGCCCGAAGCTTTGCCACGGGTTGCTAGATGATAGCTACGCCACTGAGCTATAATCGGAGGTTTTTGGTCGGTGAGAATCCGATACTACCCGGCCTGTCCTGACAGAGGGATGAGACTCTGTCGGAGGAGATTGAACGGTTGTAAATAAGTAGCATTTTGTGTGAGCTTACTATAGTTACCATTGTTCTCTTTTTCTAAGTACATTCGGCTGAGAGAGATCCAGCATACCAGAACCTGGCCTTTCAGACCCGCCCGTACACCCTTCGACCCCGTATATCTGTTAACAATAACTATATCAAGGAGATTAGATCAAGGAGATTAGTTACATTTTCATTGGCAACTGGGTGCAGGAGAAGTATTTTCTTGTAAGCCTGATCTCTCCTTTAGTAGCACAGAGTGCTGAAAATCAGTTGTAGAAGTGTTGCCACAGCCAAATCTGTGGCAATATGGCTTTGGCTGTTGTCTGTGGCAACACTTCTACGGTATTATAGAAAGGTTGTAACAGCTGTTTTTACCCCTCGTTTTTTGGTTGTCATAATGTTGTGGGCAGCAATTTAGCTGTGTATTTTAAGCTTAAAATACAACTGAAATTCAGCATTTTTATACAGGCTGCCATTGTATTAGAGGACATATTTTTATAACTAAATAAAAATTTGAAAAAAGAAAATATGGATCACAAAGTTTTAGGTCGTAATAATATGTTAATTGACTTATTTGACATCATGACAATCCGTAAAAAAGACCATTCCACGATTAAATTTGGGTGCGCCGCGCCGGGCAGTTTATTGATAAAACCCAACATAATATCTCACTAAAACACACGCGCCTCAAAAAATCGGCATATTAATGTTTTTTTTAGTAATTTCTTATAAGTTATGTTTACCCTTTTTCAAGGAATTTCGTTCAAAAGTGTTAAAAATACCTATGTTATGGATTATGCATAATTTCAATCAATTTTTTCATTCACAATTTTCTGTTTTCATAAAATAAATCATGGCCGCCCAAAGAAAAAAGACGTCGATAAGATTTTGCTTTTTTTGTGGATAGAAGAGAATTTAAAACCACAAAATACTTTTTGGGCCAAGTGGAATAAAAAAAGAAGAAGAGCAGAACTAGATTAAGTAACGCGTAGTTCACATTCTACCTTCTTTCAGCTATCTATTATTTCCTTCTTTGTCATATTGAGCAAAAGGGCAATATATTTTCTAATCCCTCTCACTTGTTTCTGCAAAGATAGAAGTACGTATCAGTTGCAAGGAGGTGGAATGTTGGCTAGGAGTAATTGATTATCGTAAGTTTTCTATACACAGTTAGAAGGCGCGGCATTCGCAGCTGTTCGCAGCATTTGTTTTTGGCTATAAATATTCAAAAAAAGTAAAAATTATGACCATTTGGTGCAGCTGAGGATCAACTTTTCGTGACACAAAACATAGCTTTAATAGCTAGTTTAATAGACAACTTGGGTATTAAAGTAAGTTGCCATAACAATTTGACAGCTAGCTACTTTACAGCAAAAACGTAGTTGCCAGAACGTTGTGACAGCTATGGGATAGCTGTAAAATTAGTAACTATAGTAAGTACACAAAAAATTGCTAAAAATCTAACAGTGAGATTTACTAAGATCTAAAATAGTACCCCCCACAGGTCTAAATATTTACACCTGTGAGAGGTACTAAATTTTAAAACCCATTTTTAAAAAACACTCACCCATAGAGAAAAGATACAAAGTTATTAATTATTTATTGCAAAATACCACAGAGAAACTGTTTTTTTTCTCAAAATATTCCATATTTTAGGAGAAAATGCCCTAAAAATATTTTTTTTTGACAGGTATTAAAATGGCAAATGATGAATACGCCAAAAATTTGGCACATATTAGCTTCATTATCTGTGTTTGAGGATATAAAGTGGATTATTTTTTAGACCACCTCTGCGGGGTGGTTTAAATTTGATTGTTTGTGGCAATTGGTAATAAGTTCCTTTATAATTTCCCTAAGCAACCGTTTTTACAAGATTTAATTTACCTTATTTAATATCCCAAGTTGTTCATTAATCAATAAAACATCTCCAGTTTTGTCCAGAAAAACGCCATGTTTTGAACCCGTTTTCACCACAAAGAATATATTTATGAGGGCACTACGAGGCAAAACAAACATAAGAGAAGGTCACTGATTATACACGAAAACTGTCTCCAATGAAAAAAATCCAAAACAACTGTACCTATTCATTTATTTACAAACAGAACTGAAATTAAAACATTGAGTTTATCTAAAAGCTTAATCATCAAACAAAGCTTTCCACTGAAAAATCGCACTCAAAAAGGTCTTAACTCTGCAGCACCGAACAGTTTGTTGAGCCGACATGAGTCCTTTGTGAACGCATCAGTTGGATGCAGGTCTGTTCAACACCGTTCTCAACTAATAGCCAGTTAACTCATTTTTTAGTATCCTTTGACCTATGATCGGTGCCATATTGACACCAAACTGACAGAAAATCCATGTTTTACTTGTCAAATTGGTTATACAAATGGCAGCCACATTAGGCTAAAGAGCACTGAGGCGGTAAGAGTTAATAGGCTTTTTAGTTAAGAACGGTGTTGGTCTGTTTGTAGCCGCATTTTTTTTCATGACCTACTTTGATGAAATATTTTTATTTGTAGTTTGCGATTGCGATGGGTTTGTGTTTGTAAAGTTTCTTCATACTTTTGATAGTTTTGATTATATATCGAAATGGTTTTGTGACAGTGAGTATTAATCGCGAAAATCAATAAACAAAGGTAACTTTTGATAAGAGTAACATATAACGTCAAATTTAATTTGCTCAACAGAGTGTTTACCATTTAGCCCCCCTTTGGGATAAAAAAACTTCTCTTAAATAGAAATTTTCTTCTTAAATCCAAAAACAGATTGTGTTAAGATGATTATTTGCTAAAAAAAATAATTAAAATTATTCTTATCAATCAAACTATGTTGAAAACTCAAGGAAGTTGATATAAAATGCTTAAAACCAACAATTTCACTTAAACTTAGGACCTGTCTAAAATAAGCTAAACCCTTTTAGTAAATCCCACTGTAAGAATCGCTAATAATTATAATATTAGAACAATTTCTGAAATATCAAATACTACGATCAATTCTAACCAAAACAAAACCATTATTATAAAATTTTTGAAGTTAGAATAAATGACCATAAGGGGTATCTCAGAAGGGGAGATTGGGAGAGTTCTAAAATTTGCCAACATTCTTTTGAAAATGATCATAGAGTAATGAGGGGAAAAACCATTACACTTCTCGTCTATGGGTTTTTTCCAGGCCAACTTGATTGGGAGATTTATTATCGGTACTCATTTTTCTCGGGAAAAGCAAGGGGAGGGCCGTTATATTATCTCATAATTATATGATGTTAACAGACAGATATTTGAAAATATAGCTTTGATAAAGTAGAGTTTCTGCCGAAACGTCAGATAAGTATTAAGATTCTAGCTAGTTAAGGATTTGCGTGTGTGTAGGAAAATTTTTTATCTTATTTAAAAATCGCTGAAAAACGAACAAAAACATTTTTTTAGGAGTGCGTTTTAACATATTTTTGAAAAAATTTCCTTAACTTAGTGACGAAAAACCCAAAAACGACATTGGACGGTTGGACCGGGAGTCGTATGCAAGATTTTCCCTCGATACCCTTGAAAAAAAAATCCCATAAAGCAAGCAAGAATGTGACCTTATGCAAGTCTGTATGTGATGGCCTTAAATAACTAAAGGCCGATCCATACTACCCATCAAAAATTTTTTTATATTTTGGGGAAAAACGAATTAATATACAAAAGTATAAGCAATGGCGCACCCAGGAGTTGGGTTCAGGGGGGGGGGTGTTAAAAAATTAATTTGAAGTAAAAATGTGACCATAATTGATACAAGGAAACAGATACTTACAAGCGCTGACCGGGGCTTAAATGTAGAGGGTTTATTTATCCAAAATTTGATGTCCAAATCATGGTTCAATGCACAGCCGCAGGACTTGTGCAATTTTTTACTTAAAATTAAACTAAAATCGTAAATATTGATGGGATTTTGGTAATTTGAGTTGCTTATCATTAATTTGTTTGTGAAAATGCTAAAGTGCGCCGCAGGGGAAATTTTTTGCGACAATGGCAATTAAAATGCCATTTTTGACACCAAACAAATAAAAAATCACACATCTTTATAGCGGTCATGAACGAACGAAAGGAAAAAATGAAAATTTTGCAATTTATGATTTTTTTCAAGATTTGATCGTACTGATTGTATATAAGCAGGCTTCTTGGGGGGGGGGGGGTTATGTACACCCCCCCCCCCCCCCCCCCCCGCCTGTGCGCTACTGGTATAAGGCTATATTTTTTGCCTTGCTGGTATCTTTTTTTATGAATTTGAAATAACTTTATGCAAAAGAAAAATAGATACAAAAGCAACTTAATATAAGTACTAGCGGATAGTTTTTATAAATTGAAAACGTCATTACTTACACACCTTTTTTAAAATTCATCGACAAAAATTTTTCTTGGCCATGTGTGGCAAATAATCACTTTTGGCAATATCAACTCCGTGAAACAAAAACGTTAAACGAAGTTAACAGAGACTTTTACACTATTTGCAGTATTTTGATTACTTGGATATTTATATTATAGGTCCCCACCTAAAATGTGTTTTTAACGTAGTTTGGGCCTTGTTATCTACAGATACGTGTGTTGTGAAGGTTTAAGATTTAGGTAAAAATATATTATTAGGTAAAAAATAAATAAAATTAACTCCTATTGGGTTGTTTTAGAAATTTAACATGTTGTTTGACTTATGTGTTACTAAACATGTGTATTTAATGTTTTTTTGTTTTTTTTTTCCTCATCAATAATGTTATATTTGACGTATTCCATACAACTGTAAAATTGTCATAATGAGAAATAAATTCCCAATGTTACATTGACTGCAAGATTATATTGGTACTCGTATGCAAATGCAATGCCACTATTAGTCCAGTCATTAGAGATTAAACCCGGCCATCAGCTTGCAAAAGGTGAGGTAGTAGGGATTTTGACATATGTTGGTCAGATTGGGCCTCTAAAAAAAAATTGAGTTTTTGACCTTGGGGGGGGGTAAGCTCATTCCGCCATCTTGAATTTATTGTGCATATGATTAGGAGGTTAAAGAGGATAAAATTTTCTACAACTTCGATGTACAATTTTTTTTGTAGCTGTTAGCAGTAATGAGCTACAGCTTTACAAAGCCAGGTTTTGGAAAAAAAAAGTTGAGGTTTTTTAAGGTCTTGCATACATTTTTGTTGTTTCTGACAACTGACTGACGGTGAATTGCATTATATTACTAATATACAGGGTTCCTAAGATTTTCCTTAGGGATAGGATTTCAATAAATCAAACAGAAATGGCATAGAAAGTTCTGCGCGCACAAAAGAAACAGGTATATTGAGCAATGGTGGCAGTTTGTTATTATCTCCGAACTGCTTTCATGAGAAAAAATTGTCGCCACTCTTTCATTGTGAGCATAAATCACAGTTGCAATAATAACCGTTGACAAGATGTCTGCAAATTCCGCTAGATGGCGGATCTAATCTAATTAAAAAATTAGATGTTTTCAGGTCCAAACCACAGCTTTTTCTTGCTTAAAGGAGGCGGCAGGGTCCATTATTTACGATACTGAGCGATAAACTCGTGAGGTTGTTAACATTAGAAAGAAATATCTTCGCTTTTAATTAAATTTCTTTCCATTCTGTTCTACTAGTTGTTGGATATGCAACCGCCAATACATACACATGTAGTGTTGGTAGTTTAGTATAATAGAGAAAGAGGGGCTGTATAGAGATTAACCCGAAAATATGCGATAGTCAGTCGGTTCTGCTTTCTCGGTGTGTGCACTTCGTTTTGTAATATAATATCTAAACCTTTCGAAATAAAACTTGGTATCAAATTAAAACATATCTTTATTCTTTAAATAATAAATAAAATATTAACTAATTAATCAAACGTAAAACATAACAGTGGCGACGAGGAAAATCCTCGATTCGTCCACTCGCGAGTGCTAAAAAAACGTTTTTTTTTTGTTCTCGAAAACGGCGTGGTTTGGTGACGTGGCGCGTGGCGGGTCGTAAGAAAAAAACTTTTTAATTTTTTTTATCAATGGCCGGGTCTCAAGGGGCACCTAGATTTTTTGAATTTATTGCGGAAAGTGACGAATGGGAAATTTATTCAGAAAGATTAGACCAACATTTTGAGGCAAATGAAATCAAAGAGGATGTTAAAAAAGTGGCTATCCTTCTTAGCTCAATCGGTCAAGGTACCTATAAACTTATCCGAGATTTATGTTTCCCCGACCTCCCTAAATCAAAAAGTTACTCAGATTTATGCCTGTTACTGAAAAGCCAATATCAAATTGCTCCCAGCATTTGGCGGGAACGAAAAAAATTTTATAATTTAAAACAAAATGGCGATGAAACCATCAACGAATGGTACGCCAAGATTAGAAACACGGCGACAAAATGTAACTTTGGCAATCAGCTTAACGAAATTTTAAAACAAAAATTTGTAACAGGGTTGGTCGAGGGAAAGATATTTGACCGGGTTTGCGAGGAGGAGGATACCACTACTCTTGATAATTTTGTTTCAATTGCTAAAAAACATGAGAATTTGCAAAAACAAAAAGTAAATTTTATTTCAAAAAATCAAAATTCAAATTTCCCGCGCAGATCAACGCATTTTCAAACGACACGCCCGCATACGTCACATCCACAGCCTCAAACAGGGTATCGTAGGGACGCCCAGCAGCGACCAATGAGTGCGCAGCACATCGCGAGTGAAACGAATCGAAATGCGCAAACGGGCAACGCGAACGTGACACACCATAAAAATAGGCAATCGGTCAATCAAGGTTATAAAAATAAATGCAAGCACTGTGGTGATTCGCATCAAAGAAATTTTTATTGTAAATTTGCTAAAAATATGTGCTCTATATGCCGTAGAATCGGACATTCACCACAGGTTTGTTTTTATAGAAATAGAAATGTAAATTTTGTAGAAGAAACTGAGGAAGATAACCTCGAAAACCAAAATAATACAAGTCAAAATAGTGAAAATGAAAACATGAGTGATTGTCTATTTTTAGAAACAGATCTTTATTATTTTTCTAATTACGAAATTTATAATTATAGTAATGAAAGCAGAACCGACCAAACTAGGATTGACAATAATAATAAAAATCAATTTAAAATTAATGTAAAATTTGACAATGTAAACTATGAGTTTCTTTTTGACAGCGGTGCGGCCGTGTCAGTATGTAGCTTACAAGAATATAAACATTTTTTTTCAAATTACAGGTTACACCCTGCACAGACCTACCTAAAAGGTTACAATGGCGAAACTTTTGTTCCTAAAGGCTTTTTCAGGGCACCAATGACCTTTAGAAATACTACTCAGGAGATGCGGATATTTGTTGTGGAAAATGGAGGACCGAGTTTGTTGGGGAGAGATTGGATGGAAAAATTCCAAATCAAGGTAAATTTTGTTAATAATATCTCTTTAAGTGATAAAATAGACGAATTAAGTCAAAAATATAATGAATTATTTTCAGAAAAAATTGGAAAATTTAAATATAACACAATTTCACTTAAATTGAAAAATAATATAAATATTAACCCAGTATTTCACAAACATAGAACGGTCCCAATAGCTTATAAGAAGAGTGTGGAAGATGAATTGGATCGGTTGGAGTCAGAGGGCATTATAACGCCCACCCCAAATAGTGATTGGGCAACTGCTCTGGTACCGGTATTAAAAGCTAATAATAAAGTAAGGTTATGTGGTGATTATAAAACAACTCTTAACCCAGTACTTGAAGAAGTTACCTATCCGCTTCCAAAAATTCATGAAGTTTTCGCTAAATTAAATAAATCAAAAATTTTTTCAAAACTTGATCTTCAAAATGCATATAATCAATTACCAGTTGACGAAGAGTCGGCAAAGTTATTATGTATAAATACACATAAAGGTCTCTATAATGTAAATAGACTTGCTTTTGGCATAACTCCTGCCGCGAGTATTTTTCAAAAAACCATAGAACAACTTTTACAAGGAATTAATGGCTGTATTAATTTTTTAGATGACATTGTAGTAGGAGGATCGTCAGAGCAGGAACACCTAGAAAACCTGGAAAAAGTATTTTCTGTACTCCAAGACGCAGGTTTTACGTTGAAAAAAGAAAAATGTCAATTCAAAAAGAAAGAAATAGAGTACCTAGGCTTTCGAATAGGAGAATATGGCCTAAGAAAAACAGATAGCAAAATCAAGGCAATCCTGGAAGCATCAAGACCGACAAATCAAACCGAAGTTCGAAGTTTTATAGGTATTATAAATTATTATGCTCAATTTGTAAAAAAATTAACAGATATATTGAATCCACTTTACGAATTACTCAAAAATGACAAAAAATTCTATTGGTCAGTAGAATGTGAGCAAGCGTTTAAAAATATAAAACAAATAATGGCTTCAGACCAAATTTTAGTGCATTTTGACCCGTCATTACCTATTATTTTACAGACAGATGCCTCTGACATCGGCATTAGCGCAACTCTCTCACATTTAATTGAAGGCAAAGAACGGTTAATTGGTTGTGTATCAAGGAAACTGATGCCATCAGAAAAATCATATCCAACATGCCATAAAGAGGGTTTAGCTATAGTATATGGTATTTCTAAGTTTTATCATTATTTGTGTGGGGGAAATAAATTTATTTTAAGAACGGATAATAAACCTTTGATAGCTATTTTTGGTGAACATAAATCCATACCACAGTACTCAGCGAATCGCTTACAGCGATGGGAGATTTTTCTATCTATGTTTAACTATGAAATTCAGCATGTGAAAGGCATAAACAATAATTTAAATGATTTTTTCAGTGGACATCCATCAGAAGATTTAAAAACCTCAGAAACAACAAAAGAAGAAAGCTATATCAACTTCACCGAGACAGCTGAAGGATGGCCTATAGACAACAACAAAGTAGAACAGGAAACAATTATGGACAAAGAACTCCAAGAGGTAATTAAATATGTTAGATCTGAAAATTGGCCAAAACACGCACAAGAAAACTTAAAGGCATTTTATTTAAGAAAAAATGAGTTAATTATAGATAATAATATACTTTGTTGGGGTCATAGGATCATAATACCAAAGAATTTGAGAAAAGAATTATTAAATCAGTTGCATACTAGTCATATAGGGATTGTGGCAGCAAAAAAATTGGCAAGATCAGCAATTTATTGGCCAAATATTGATACTGATATTGAAAACTTAATTAAATCATGCACATCTTGTATAAAAAATAAATCAGATCCACTTAAAAATGAATTAACTTCATGGCCAGTCACAACTAAAGTTTTTGAACGAGTTCACATTGATTTTTTGGGTCCTTTCAAATCAAAAATGTACCTAGTTTTGCAAGATTCTTTTTCCAAATGGATAGAGGTTCACAAAATGAAAAATATAACAGCTTTTGAAACAGAAAAAAAATTGAGAAAGATATTTTCCACTTTTGGGCTTCCAAAAACATTAATCTCTGACAATGGTCCATCTTTAATATCAAAATCCCTAGAAAAGTTTTTCCACACTAATGGCATAAAGCACATATTATCTCCTCCGTATAATCCAAAAAGTAATGGTGCAGCGGAAAGCACAGTGAAAACTTTTAAACAAAGATTACAAGCAGCTATAGATGATCCAAGGAATAGGGAAATTCCAATTTCCACCCTAATTGCACGATTTTTATTTAGCTATAGAACAACACCTCATTCTACTACAAATAAACCACCTGCTTTTCTTATGTTTGGGAGAGATATTAGGACTAGATGGCAACTTTTGCAAGAACAGGACAGTAAAACTCAACAACAACAAAGCCAAGTACCACAAGCAATAGAAAAAAGTCTAGAAAGACAGAAGAAAGCCTATGGGGGAAAAACCAGATCTTTTCAGGAGGGAAGTGAGGTATATGTCAAACAATATAGTAACCCAAACAAACCATCTTGGCAAAAATCTAAAATTATACAGAAAATAGGCAACTCAACATATATTTGCCAATCAACAACAGGAGAACAATGTAAGAGACATGTTGATCAAATAAAAAGCAGTGGAACACACATAGGGAGAAATGAAACAATAAATCCTAGTAGAATCCAACCTTGTGGTTTGATGTCACCAGGCCCGGACAATTCTCGTTCATACTCTTTTTATGATAATCCATCTTCTTCTTTCAGCTATGATTACTTTATTAACTTACCAGTCTCTTACCAGCAAACTCGTTCTTCTGACAACCCAGCAGAATCCGTGAGTATAACAACACAAACATCTCAAATAAATAATCCAATTTCTTTACAGGTTGATAAGCTACATAATTCTGACACGGACGAACACGTTAGTCGTGAGTGTACGAATTATGACAGCGAATGTAAAAATGTTGACAGTGAATGTAAAAATTCAGACAAATCTCTTATTCAGAGTAACAATGTAAATAAACCTTTTGACAGTGATAATGTAATTGTAAATAAAGACAACTGTGAGATAAACTCGAGCAATAACTCCACTGAGTTTTTATCAGTGTCTGATAGATCAGACGATGATAGCACTAATCACCCTTCTTGTTCACAGGTTTCGACTGTACAGCTAGAAAAAGGGACTTCCCCGGACGTTTCGACACCTTACCACAATAGGACTTTATCATTACATAATAGAAAGTCAAAAATCTTACCTACCACAGTAAGAAGGTCGAAACGACAGGGTAAGTTACCAACGTATTTTAGAGATTATGTAATATCTGATTCTGATTAACAATTGTCATATGTCATAATAGGGAGTTTACACTTTGTGAAATGTTTAAATAATAATTTATGTACATACATAAATAATTGTCAATTTATTTTTCTCTGTCTAAACTTATAAAAAAATTATTAATTAATTTTCATTTTTTTTGATATTGTCAAGATAAAATGATTATGAATTGTGGAAATGTTTGTATGGTAACCATTATTAAATATTGTTATCGTTCATTATTGCGCCATTTTTACAAAAACAAAATGTTATGTAACACTGTATTATGTGATAATTATTATGAAATTTTATTGATTTGATAAACTTTATTTCGATGTACAAACAATTGAAAATTATTGTCAATACCTTATATATTTTATGTAAACTGTCTGTGATATAAAAAAATTGTACAACATGTATTTTTACCTAATCGTAGTAAAATTGTCCTTATACAAATGATACTGAGTTATATAGAGAAAGTAGAATGTTTAGATTTAAGTTATATGAAAATTGTTAAAATGTACTTTAAACATGTAAAAACAAATATTTATGGAAAGTGTTAATGAATTGATAAAATAGGAAAACTATTATTGTTTTAAATAATTTACGGGTGCATATCCTTAAGAACCCATGCTTCTTTAACAAGTTATTATTAATTAAAGTAATTAAAAATTCAGTTGTGGGGGTGTTGGATATGCAACCGCCAATACATACACATGTAGTGTTGGTAGTTTAGTATAATAGAGAAAGAGGGGCTGTATAGAGATTAACCCGAAAATATGCGATAGTCAGTCGGTTCTGCTTTCTCGGTGTGTGCACTTCGTTTTGTAATATAATATCTAAACCTTTCGAAATAAAACTTGGTATCAAATTAAAACATATCTTTATTCTTTAAATAATAAATAAAATATTAACTAATTAATCAAACGTAAAACATAACACTAGTGACATCTATCCGGAAACGGCCAATCCATGCAGCTAGCCTAGCAGCCAAAGAAACGCAAAAATATTAGAAAAACAAAGCACGAAATAAAAATGGCGCCGCTTACAATTTTTTTCAAAAATTACGTAATTTCGGGAACACAAAGAAATAGGTCTAAAGAGTATAATTTTTAAGAAAAAAATATCAATTTTCTCGCTCTCCTCCACTGGGACTACAGGGGCCGTGCACAAATTACGTAATGGTCATAGGGGGGAGGGGGGTTACAAAACGTTACGTAGGGGGGAGGGAGGTTTTCGACAGCGTTTGCATTTGTGTGAAACTAAGAAAATTTGGAATGAAAAAAAGTGAAAAGTTTTTTTTTTGGGAGGGGTAGTGGTCTTGAAATCATTACGTAATATTAGGGGAGTGGCGTGCCAAACCGTTACAAAACATTACATAGGGAGGGGGTCAAAAATTGGTAAAATCACCGTTACGTAATTTGTGCACGGCCCCACATCTGACTGTTCCTCCTTTTTGATTTGGAATCAAAGTGCAAAACCCGGGTTATACGTTCGAAGGCGTCAACCCGTCCTATTTGCTTGATAAAGTTTCTACGGAAATATCAAAGTCGATTTCTCCGGCCGTGTATGAACGCTTTAGGTTAGGCATTTGCATGTATCTCAGTCCCCAGCCTGTAAGGACAATGGTTACAAAATGAAAAGCCGAAAAATATTTTTTTTTACGATATCTTTCATCAGTTTGGTATTAAAGTCGAGCAAAAACAATTTTTATTCCAGTCCCAAAGGTATGAAAATGGAAAACATTAGAAAACAACAACCTGGAATGGATTTACTACGTGTAAGATGTAGTGACAACATCACCCCATGCCCATCCTTTTCTCCTAATGTGCTTTTTCGTTTGTCTGCGTCTTATACACGGCTGCTTGGCCCCCTAAGGATTTGCTTAGGAACATATTTCAGTATATTATATGTATAACCAGTGATTATATAAAATATTGATAACTATATATAAACTATACGAGATATACAAAGTTGCGGGTTTTCGAAAAAATGACCTCTGTTTATTTTTCTTGGTAACTTCTTTTTGAGTTATATGTTATATAGAGCAGGTACCTAATATTACAGTTTTATGTACCTACTTACCGACGCGACGTAATACACCAATTAAATATATAGGTATATCATATTTTAATAACATAGACCCTCCAGAATACTCATTTTAGGGCGTAAAAACGTGAACCAAGGAACTGCCAGCAGTACCCAGAAGATTAGATAACAAACAAGACGCAGACTCTCTACGTGTCTTAAATGATGAACGCATAAAGCATTCATTTGGCTGGTGATCTGGGTACTGTCAATCTCTGTTTCTCATGTTGATCGTCGATCGTCAAGGATACATGCCCTGCTGCGATTTGCTCTCGTCTGGAGTATCAGGCCATCAATTCAGCAGCATTCCGTCTGCTTGAATCTTTACCCCGAGGTATTATATACGCCACGTTTTGCTTAGATCATGGTTCTGTGTTTATTGCTGGCAAAGATCTTCTAGTTCTGCTAACGGCACTGGTTCCATATCAAGACAACATCTTCCTTCTCAAGCCAGGGAAATGAAAGATATTAGAGAAAATGATTTCACCAATTTTTTTGCACGCATTTAGTAGATGTGACACAACTTCGGCTATCTTTGATCAGGGAAAAACAAAATTTTTACCACTGTTAAAAAAAATTAGCTCTTGCTGATATTAAAGTTCGATGTGTTTCAGCATTTTCTCCAATTCTTAACAGTTTTTGAAAAAATCCAGGCGAACCCTTTTAAATGGCCAACCCTGTATATAGTGATTATATTATATTAAGGTATATATAATATATAATATACTTATAATACATATTATAATATAATATTTAATTTATATACATTAAACGTGTAATACATGTTGGTAAAATACGTAAAAGTTTTGTCGCTTTTTAATGAGGATAAATTAAAAAAAGAGAAAAAAAATCTGTCTTTGTAAAGCTGTAGCTCATTACAGCTAACAGCTACAAAAAAAATGTGTAAATCAAAGTTGTAAGTTTATAGTTTTCACGTTATTAAAAAAAAAAATATGCACCCTAAATCCAAGATGGTGGAATGAGCTCACCCCCCCCCCCCCAAGGTCGAAAACTTTTTTTTTGCGGCCCAATCTAAACAACATATGTAAAAATTGCTACTACCCCACCTTTTGCAAACTAAAATTAATCAGCTGAAATTCAGTGCGATTGCTGAGTGCGCTTTCAGCTGTTTTTGACAGATCCAGCGCTGGCATCCAAAAGTGAGGTTATGTTTCCGCGTGTAAAGAAACTGCCAACATAATAATATTTAGGTTAGCAATATTCTACAAAACTGCAGCTCCGCCTCTTACCCCTTCTACGGTTGTCCGTCAGAGGGCACATCATGACAAAAGTGACAGAATGTCGGTTATGACTCATAACTATGAGTTCCATTTTGGAAACTAAGGTTCGCCAAGGTTTTTAAAAAGTGATTTTGTGATTGTTCATGTTGAAAAATTGTGATTTTATCCGTTGATTACAATGGCTGAGAAACAAAGAGTTAGAGTATGCTGTGTTCAAAGTGGCGGAGACCGTGCCATGATCCCAATAAAAAAGACATCGTTTCCCCAAAGGCAATTCTGTTTTTTCAGAAGTATAGTGAAGCCCTTAAACGTAAATAAACTAAGTGCTGATGAAATATATAACAGATTTTACGTGTGTGATAAATATTTTGCTCCAGAGGACATTTTGCAAACTGGTCGCAGAGGCTTTAGGGAGTGCCGTACCCACACTTGCATTTGAACTCCATTTAACTATTTATATATAGTCTTAAAACACCCTTTCCTTATTTCACCAAGTTTAATATGGCGAACTTTTGTAATATGTCAATAATAAGTTAGAAAATCCTACACTTGTGTATTCCAAACCTCGGGTATTAATATTATTTACACCAAGATTTTTTCTAATGTGTTCATTTACCATAAATTGCTCTACATATATACAGCAAATTTTTTGAGTTTAAAATTATTTTTTTTTGTTTCACAAATTTAGTTTGGAATAGAAAAGTATTGCTTTTATTGTTTTTTAATGTACTAAAAACAAGATAAACATTTTAAAGAAAATTATTTAATATCTAAAAAAGCACAGACAAGATAATATTTTAATATTTTATTTATTATCAAAAATATAAAGTAACATGTTTGGAAATATATGCCATAATCTTTTATAATAAAACAACCAGACGTTTTGTACTACAAGTGCATTATTATGGGTAATTTATATTTATTTTCATAAAAATATGCTTTTTTTTAACTTAACATAATTAACAATTTTGTTTTGTGTCTATCAAAAAAGCATATTTTTAAAAATTAAACACAAATTGCTTGCAAATTAAAAAAAAACAGAAATTTAAGTGAGCACCATCTGGTGGTCATATAACAAACTAACAAAAAACCAATAGTACGGTTATCGCGAATTTAACCATGAGCCATCTAGTAGTCATATTACAAATTAAAAAAGAAAAATCAATATAAAAGTATGGTTATTGGTCGCGTGCATATCTGCGCAGACTCGCCAAACTCCAAATAGTTCCGAACCGTTTAACACGTAACTGTCGTATCTATTGAAGCTCCTTAACCTATGGGGCCACTTTCTCACTTCGCCTTAAGTTCTAAGTTCAACTTAACTAAGAGAAGTAGCTTTCTGGTGCTGTCAAAGTGTCCCTTAAGGAAAACATTGTTGGCGTAAAGCTAAATGGAAGAATTTTGTGACTTAAGTTAAACTTGGCTAAATTTTTTCAAGTTTTTGAGATCTTTTCGCTTTTACTATTATCTTAAAACATATTTTTCGGCTTTTGACAGTGTTTTTAAGCGATTTTTTGTGTTTTTTTAGGAGTAAAAATAATTTTTAATCTCACAAATTGTTTTACAAGATTTTTAAAAATAAGAATCAGCAAATACCTCTATTTATATTACTCGGTGCAGATAGTTTTTTAACATGATATTTAAAACAAGAACTTGTTTTTGTTGTATTATTATTTTAACAAAATATAGTGAAAACTCAAAGGGTAAACAAATTCATCGGTCCATATTCTAAGTCCTGCCAAGTCCTGTCAGGACTCAACAGGACCCAAATTATAGGCCGGGACCTCAGACTAATAACTAAAGAGCCGGGACACTGAAAAAAAGTCATACTTTTTTTTAAATTTTCTACCATCTTGAATTTTAAAGAAATGCCATTATTGACACTTGTTCTGAAAACTATAAAGTATAATATATGTTCAGTTGTGTATTTTTTTTATCAGAAAATTGGTTTTAAAGTTATGACAATTCAAAAAGTCTAATTTTTGGTTGCCATATTAAGGAGCTTTTGGTCAGCATACCAAAATAAGACCCTTTGTGGTTGTCATTGTTTGACAAGCTCTCAAGACGAGAGTGATTTCGGTTTATTTTCCTAAGTCTTTCTAAGCTTTTACATATAAAGGAATGTATTTTACATCTTCCTTTATAAAAAAAAATAACAATTTTAAGCAAAATTATCCAAAAACACAAACACTTTGACGTGGATTGACAGAAGTATACATAAACAAAATAAAGGTAGATTATTTTTGTGTATATCTTTATTTTGTTTATATTTACTGCTGTCAATCCACATGAAAATGTTTGTCTTCTGGCGAATTTTGCAAAAAAGTTTAAAATTGATTTTTGATTAAGGAAGATGCATAATATATTGTTTTATGGGTAAGCGTAGAATTAGGTACAAATATAAACCGAAATGACTTTATGCTTGACATTAATTCATAATGCAAAAATATGTGTTAGTACCTTTTTTGTAGTTCCAGATGATTCAGCTTTAGCATAAGTTATTCTTATTTAGTATGTACCTTTTCTATGAAGATGATCATCTTGCCTCCTTATCTGCAATCTAAAACAAAGGAAAACAATATTTTTAAACATTTCTCTGTTTTCCAAAGAATTATGACATAACAGTTTTAAAAAGAATTGGACACCCAGTTTTAATTATAACGAAAGTAGGTACCTACAACACCATGGTGTCCACGGCATTTCTCTAAAATCTCTGACTTTCCACGACCAACTTACTACCTCCTGCTAGATTGGTTCACCTCTTGGGGCCAACCTATTAATAAAACAGAAACTTATTATCTAACTACATGCTTTATAGAAACTTACCAAAGGACAGAATCCAAATCACCTATCTCCTGTCTTTCTGCAGGTCTTGGGGATGATGAATCGGAAACCCCTGGTGAATCTCCTCTGCTTCCAACAGTAATTGACAGTAAATAAAAATTTGGGCTCTCGCTTTTTTCCAAATGGTCCGTTTTATTACATTTCAATTTTTGGAAACCACAAAAAAATAAACAAAAAATTTGACAATTGACACTGAAATTCAAGACTGCATCCAAAAAACACAAAAAATGCGACGCTGCCAATTGTAATTTATAGCATCAACCCAATTTTATATTCTCTGGTTGCACTTAGCCAAGGTTGCACCTCTGCAAGAGAAATAAGGATAAGTTGAACTTATACTTAAGTTTTAACTTAGTTTTAAATTTAAGACGAAGTGAGAAAGTGGCCCATGGTCGTGGATGGCTCATTTAGCTGATCACACACAAAATGGCATAGTGCATAGCATGCTGCATAAAAAGTTCAACCTTATGGAAATATGTCTATGTATATGCAATATGGCGGCTCCAAATCCGTCTCTGATTGGTCGAACTGTTATGCTATGTGTTATGCAAGTTTGTGTGTGCTCAGCCTTACCGCCACTCGGGGCCGCACAGTGGATCGAGGTATAGGAAAACTTGGACATTCGTTTTAAAATTCAATTACTTTTTTGTCCGTTGACTTTTAATTCTTTATTTTGGTTTAATAAAAAGGTAAAATTTTCTTTTTTTACATTTTTTATAGAAATTCTACATAGGTCAAAAATTCCATAAAATTAGAATAAATAATTTTACAAATATATATTTAATAATTATAGTAAATAATGTGGACAAAACTCGTTTTATGTAAGCATAAAAAAATGTTTAAATGCTTTTTTACGGATATACAGCGTGAATGTTTTTCGCCAGTTCAGAAATTGATTTTTTTATTACATTCCTACATAACAATTAAACATTCCTGTAATGTAATAGTCATATACTTTCTAAGTAACAATTTTTAGTTGCATTAGTTGCCATAACTAAGAAATAAACTAAAATTAACGTTGCATAAAGTACAAAAACTAATCATTTGTGCAATGGCCGCTATGATGGACAAGGAAACGACGCCACACCGTTGTTATTAACTAGGGTAAATTTGGCAACCCTCTAACAACTTTTATTTTTACTGGAATATTGTGGAGTTTTCAACGACCTCAATGAACGACGGAACAACGACGCCATAAGGTTGTTAGTTAACTAGGGTTAATTTGTATACCCTACATAAACGACTTCGTGACGTCGCAAACAACGTTTTTAGGACGCGTCAGTTTAACGTTTCCTGGCCGTTTACTCAACGTCAACATAGTTGGTCTACTAGAGGCATATTAGAGGCACAAAAAAATGGTGAGGGAGACATAAATTCAAAAAATCAGTTTCCCAGTGACCAGTAGTCAGACTATCTTGAAATATAAACTAAGGGCGTTAAACTGGCTCTAAAAAAGGGCTGCGTCCATAAATAAAACACGGCAAGGGGTAGAAGGGGGTGAAAGTTTTATAAAGTAACTGCGCTCCGTAACAGTTTTACTCCAAAAATAATGTAAAAAATAATAAAAAATTCATTTTTTATGTTTTTAGGGGGGCTTTCCATATTCATTAAGTGATGCACAATTGCAAAAGTATTACGAGGAAGGAAAGAGGGGTTAAAATTAGGATAAAATGATGTTAGATAATTGACCGACCATGCAGGGGCCACGACCCTAAAAGTTTTTGTGACGTCACACAATCAAAAATCGCGACGAATTTTGTTAGCAGCTGTAATTGTTTGATTTGTTTTTCTGCCTAGAAACTATGTAACGCCCCCTCAAGTGACCCAGAGTCAGACTATGGTCAGACTCCCTGACCGACCGTAGATACCAAGTAACGAAGAGTCAGACTACCTTGAAATGAATTTTTGGGGTTCTTTTTTTGATGCACTGGTGTGCACTAAATGTATCTATGTCCTTTTCTGACTTGTATAAATATAAATAAAACACGGCAAGGGGTAGAAGGGGGTGAAAGTTTTGTAAAGTAAACTGCGCTCCGTAACAGTTTTACTCCAAAAATAATGTAAAAAATAATAAAAAATTCATTTTTTATGTTTTTAGGGGGGTTTTCCATATTCATTAAGTGATGCGCAATTTGCAAAAGTATTACGAGGAAGGAAAGAGGGGTTAAAATTAGGATAAAATGATGTTAGATAATTGACCGACCATGCAGGGGCCACGACCCTAAAAGTTTTTGTGACGTCACACAATCAAAAATCGCGACGAATTTTGTTAGCAGCTGTAATTGTTTGATTTGTTTTTCTGCCTAGAAACTATGTAACGCCCCCTCAAGTGACCCAGAGTCAGACTATGGTCAGACTCCCTGACCGACCGTAGATACCAAGTAACGAAGAGTCAGACTACCTTGAAATGAATTTTTGGGGTTCTTTTTTTGATGCACTGGTGTGCACTAAATGTATCTATGTCCTTTTCTAGCTTGTATAAATATAAAGGATAGATATAAGTAGTGCAAATTGTTGCAGAAAAAGGAAAAAGCTCTTAGCACTTTCGGCCAATTTCAAAATATAAGACAACTTAGAGGGCACCTCTTTAGTCGCAAAATGGGTAGGTTTTCAGTAAATCAAGAAATGATTATTGCCGCCATACTGTTTTCTTTTCCTGCTTTGCGCCGCTACACCATTTGTGTAAATCGTTAAAAGAATCTTGTTTTTTTGCTATTATAGTTATAAAGTAAAATAGGTTTAAAGCATTTTTAAAATTTTTAGTATTTAAATAAAAAAATAATTTAGGAAAAAAGTACGAAGGATTGAAGGCTCCCTTATTTTTTAAAACTAAAATATCCATTTTTGACGGAAAACTAAGGTTCGTTGTTAAATTTAGTTAGTGGGAACCTTTAAAAAGTCACTTTAATGTAATAAATTAACTGAATGTTAAAATTACCTAGCTACGTATTTTAGAATTATTGATAGATGGTGTTTAGAAATTAGTCCATTTGTGGTTGCAGAGACGTGGAAGTCTTGATTTCAAATTAATTATATTAATAAAAATATTATCCAGAGGGCACTTCAGTCGTAGTCGCTTCGGCGATGGTGTGGAAACTTTGCTAGCGACGCTAGTCGTAGGCAACCTCAACACAAATCAAAAAATCTCCGCCAAATTGGTGCAAAAGCGAGTTGCTAGAACGTTTATACGGCGTTTTCACACAACGTTAAGTCGCCTTTGGTAACGTTAAAACGTCGACAAATTGTTACTTGGGTTAGAAAACAAAGAATGTGATTGAAATGTTACATTTTACCATTGGGAATATTACTAACACATGCCGGCAATAAGTTACGTTCTAGCTCATACGGGTGATATAAATGTGATAGAAACGTGACGTTAAACATGACTATAATACGACCAGAATGTATTTTTTTAAAGAATTATAGTAATATACCAGGACACTGACTATAATTGCATGGATGTGATTTTGTGATTCAAAACATGTCCACGAGATGGATATCTTAAGATATGGAGTGAATATATATCCACATGAACATCCCCCAAATATGCATTAGTCTTCCACTGGGGGTACTACTACTCTTTTTATTAATTTTTATTAATTTTCCAGTTTAATAAATTCTTGATTTTTTTCTGTTTTTCTTGCGTTTCTTTTTCGATTGAACAATATGCAGTAGTCGTAGGCGCGAGTATTTTTACAGTTGCTTATTAGTGTAGGGGCATATGTCGATAATTTCTATCCCGTGGGATTTTTTATGAAGGAGTTTTGTGACTATGTGGAATTGATAGCTCTTTAGTCACACAATCAAGTGTTACCAGGTGTTTTGTTCGCATCCGATATGACGACATCTTTCAAGATGGCGGCCAAAAATTATAAAAAATACAACTTTCGCAAGCGGGGAATGACTATACTCGATTCCATATAATTCGAGAACCATGATTCCAAAAAATCGGGGTTATGCATCAACTAAACTTTTTTTCATAGTAAGCGGAGATATGTCAACAAGAATTGATGGCCACCTAGTTATTTTTACATTTTAAGGGAAATTGAATAAAATAAAATGTGGTTATAGGTCGCCATTTTGATATATCAGCCGCCTTATTGAAACACGTCATAGCTGAACAAAATTTTTTAACAAAATTGTTGAACTTGACCTTCTTATCTTTTTTGCCAAATTTGGTTCTCTTCGCTTGAATAGTTGATGAATAGCGCCCTTTAGTATGTTATTTTTGCAATTTGTTAATTTTACTGGGGTATTTTTCAAGATCATGAAGCTTCAAACTGCATCAAACTCTAGGGATCGAATTTGGCATACATGCCTAATAGTTTGAGGTACATTTGAAGTTGGTCTGACGAAACATCGAATTATTAAGATTTTTTGAAGGGAAAATGGCAAAAATCTTGTTTTTTGCGATTTTCAAGGTCATTTAATGTCGGATGACCTTAAAAGTAAATTTTTTGGAATCCTAGTTTTCGAATTATATGGAATCGAGTATAATCATGGCCTGGTTGTGAAAGTTATATTTTTTATGATTTTTGGCCGCCATCTTGAAAGATGACGTCATATCAACCCCTTCTACATGGATGCGAACAAAACATCCGGTAACACTTGATTGTGTGACTAAAGCGCTATCATTCCCACATAGTCACAAAAATCCTTCATTAAAAATCCTACGGACTTACACATGTCCCTTCACTATATACCGCAATATTCGATTTTTAAATTTTTAAATTTAAAATTTGATGTACCAACGTTTATTAATCAAAAATGTGACACTTGAGAAAATGATTCATTTCCAATGATTGCCAACACACAAAAAAATTATCAGCATTTCCCCAACAATTACCAAATCGAGTTGCTTACCTCTGGTAAAACAATAACTGTCAAAAATTATATACAGGGCCTCTAGGCCTACCTAAGCAGACGGGCCACAATTCTAAACTTTGGTGACGTCAAACACCTCACCTTCGTGACGTAGTTTCGGGAACCCACAAAAAAGCCGAATTTACAAAAACCGAAACACACTTGAATAGAAAATAAAACATCCGAAACGAAATATGAACGAAAGTAAAACAACCAGAAAACAATGGATACTTATATAATTTTATAGAATGTTAATTTATTTGATCCTTAAAAGACACGAATATAATAAATATCAGAATTACAAAAGTATCGAAAAATAATTTTCTAGAAACGAAAAAACACTCGAACCACAAATAGATAGAAAATAATATGCCCGATCCTTAAATGAGCAGAACCACAATCCATCGGATCCTAATCGCTACTGGGCATGCGTCAAATTTAAATGTCTATAGCGCCGTAGGCCCTGGATTGCAGCGTTGACAAGTTTCTTATTATTTGTGTGATTGTCTGATATAAATACTTTGGGGTGTACTTTTGACAGGTAAGTTTGTTTTAAATATAACCTTGAGTAAATGGAAAATGACGCGACCTGCCGGGCCTGCGGGCGGGCAGAAGAGACATCTCGACATGTTATGGCGAACTGCGAGGCATACCAGAGGACGAGATTCCAGGTATTCGGTTCCCCGACCCTGGATGAGGAGGACCTGCACACGCTCAAATGGGATAAAATACTGGACTTTACAAAAAGAACAGTAAAACCAGAAGAGCAGAGTGCCAGACCAGTGGTGCAGGCTCGGGGTAAGGCAGAAAGGGCCCAAGGAGACCTACTTGCCAGGCTTCGCGCCGCCCCTTCTCTACTACTTATACTTGGGTTTTCTAAGTATATTTTCGACGAGTATTTTTTTGGATTAGCTTTTTTTGAGGAATAAGCCCGTAAAAACATTATAACCTGCAAGTATTATATTTAATAATATAAAAATAAAAAGTTGCACATAGTTGCATTTTTAAGAAGTACATATTTGAAATAGTATTTTTTATGTATATCAAAATTTTCCTGTTTTATTAGGTGCAGGGTTTTCTAGTATATCTTTGTAACCCCCATAGCGAGTTAATTTGAATAGATATGCAAATATGGTAGATACAAAAGTTTGACAATTTTTGATGAACCTTAAGAATTTTTTGCAATAATATAAATGTGAAAATTCACACGATCATCCTGTATATCAGCTAAATAAGAGTAAATGAATAAAACAAAATAGTTAGTTTTTATTAAAACAAAATATTGTGTACGGTTAAATTACAATGTGGAAGTTTTTTTTAATGTCTACGTTTTTACAAAAAAACAAAAATCGTGCGTCGCGTCCTAGAAAAATCTACGCTGCGTATTTCTCGGAATCGTCGGCGTCGGTGCGTTTTTGTAAGCACAACATCAAAGTTCCGACGGACTGCGAACCTTCTTATCTTGTTAGTGTTCGGTGTTTTAACCATAATTTCATTGAACCTATTCAAAATAAAGAGAAAAATAAAAAAATACTTTCCAGTTATTGTCAAAAAAGCTACTTTTTTTACTTTCGACTATAACACGTGTCTTACGTTTTAATTTTAGTAAACGCGAAAATAATGGTTTTTGTTAGTGCGATTATTTTATTTATCGTTACAAAGTACTTATGCATTCTTAAACTGCAATTTAAGAATCGAATTAACAAAACAATTCATTTGTTTTTTTCTGTTAACAACACATGTTTAAAATATTGAGGGAGGGTAAGTTGATAAAAGAAAAGTACCAAATTGAAGAATATCAATCAAAATAAAAAAAGCAAATTCTAACTTAAAGAAAAGGTTGGTTTTTAAAGAAGATAAATTAAAAAGGGTTTGGAATAAGGAATAAACAATTATAAGTATGCACACACAGGTTTTTTATCATAACAAAAGTTGCATACTCATACTTTGACCTTCGCTTCTTCTTCATAACTCATTATTTTTACCTTGTTCATTGAGAACTTAGCAACGCACACTCATACTTTGGCATTCCAGCCACACCTCCCCCCCCCCCCCGAAAGATATTCGAGTTTTGATATGCTTATAATTTCGAACCAATTTCGAACTAATTTTAAACCACTTTTAAAAATTTCGAACCACTCCTTCCTGTGGTTCAAAATTAGTTCAAAATTATAAGCATATCAAAGCTCGAATATCTTTCGAGAGGGGGGTGTAGTTTGACGTCCGGCTACACCCCCCTTATTGAATATAACAGGAAGGAGTGCGGTTCAAAATTTTTAAAAGCGGTTCAAAATTAGTTAGAAATTGTTTCGAAATTATAAGCATATCAAAACTGGAATATATTTCGGGGGGGGGGGGGGGGGTGTGGCTTGAACGGACCTTTATTTTTACCTTGTTCATTGAAAATTAAACACAGCTCGTCAACTTAGCAACGCTTGTTGGTAAGATGGCGAATATTGCATACTTTTAAATAAATTAGAATTAAAAAAAAAATGTGTTTAGCTATAGTGCTATAATCGAAATTAGGAACTAATTCGAACACTAGTAACCCTATTTAAAAAAAAAACATGGTGGTGGTGCAGGTTAACGTCAAGCCACCCCCCCCCCCCCGAAAGATATTCGAGTTTTGATATGCTTATAGTTTTTAACTAATTTCGAAGTAATTTTGAACCACTTTTAAAAATTTTGAACCACACTTCTCCTTCCTCGTTCTTTTTAATTTCCAAAATGGGGAGTGCAGCTGGACGTTGAGCTACAAAAAACAGTGCCATATTTTTTTAAACAAAACAGGGTCACTAGTGGGTTTTTCTAAATTCTTTTTGGGGATATTAGGAGTTCGAAATTCATTAATTAAATTTTGGGATAGTTGCTTTTAATTTTGCTCTCTCTACGCTTGAAATGAGGGGCGTGTAGCTTGACGTCCGGCTACACCAACCATTTTGAATATTTAAAAAAAAATATTTTTAAAAGCGGTTCAAAATTATTTCGAAATTGGTTCGAAATTATAAGCATATCAAAACTGGAATATCTTTCGGGGGGAGGGGGTGGCTTGACGGACCTTTATTTTTACCTTGTTCGTTGAAAATTAAATACAGCTCGTCAACTTTTTTGAATATTTAAAAAAAAATAGGAAGCATATCAAAACTGGAATATCTTTCGGGGGGGGGGGGTGTGGCTTGAACGGACCTTTATTTTTACCTTGTTCATTGAAAATTAAACACAGCTCGTCAACTTAGCAACGCTTGTTGGTAAGATGGTGAATATTGCATACCTTTAAATAAATTAGAATAAAAAAAAAAATGTGTTTAGCTATAGTGCTATAATCGAAATTAGGAACTAATTCGAACACTAGTAACCCTATTTAAAAAAAAAACATGGTGGTGGTGCAGGTTAACGTCAAGCCACCCCCCCCCCCTCCGAAAGATATTCGAGTTTTGATATGCTTATAGTTTTTAACTAATTTCGAAGTAATTTTGAACCACTTTTAAAAATTTTGAACCACACTGCTCCTTCCTCGTTCTTTTTAATTTCCAAAATGGGGAGTGCAGCTGGACGTTGAGCTACAAAAAACAGTGCCATATTTTTTTAAACAAAACAGGGTCACTAGTGGGTTTTTCTAAATTCTTTTTGGGGATTTTAGGAGTTCGAAATTCATTAAGAATTTTGGGATAGTTGCTTTTAATTTTGCTCTACGCTTGAAATGAGGGGCGTGTAGCTTGACGTCCGGCTACACCACCCATTTTGAATATTTAAAAAAAAATATTTTTAAAAGCGGTTCAAAATTATTTCGAAATTGGTTCGAAATTATAAGCATATCAAAACTGGAATATCTTTCGGGGGGAGGGGTGGCTTGACGGACCTTTATTTTTACCTTGTTCGTTGAAAATTAAATACAGCTCGTCAACTTTTTTGAATATTTAAAAAAAAATAGGAAGCATATCAAAACTGGAATATCTTTCGGGGGGGGGGGGGGCGGGGTGGCTTGACGGACCTTTATTTTTACCTTGTTCGTTGATCACTTTAAATAAATTAGAATTCAAAAAAAAAATGTGTTTAGCAGTAGTGCTATATATTTGTTTGGAAAAAAGAATCGGTAAATTGGATATTATCCTTACGTTCGTCAAGTTACCCTCCCTTCCCCTAGAATAATCAATAATGATTCCCCTATAATGATATCTTTTGTCCAAATGTTGTGTATTTGCGATAATAATATTATGGACGTGGAGGGTCCACGACGTGATGGAGACACTCAAGATCCCAGTAAACTATATTCTAGGAATATTCCTTCTATATGATATAAATTTGATAATAAATCTATTAAAGAGATGGTTTTTCATGTGCTATTAAAATGAAGAGAATATTCTTTTTTTTAATATTCCTTTAACATGCTAAGAACCTACTTTAGATAAAATTTTATAAATTTTATCTACGATACACTCTTAAATATTTCTATTATTAAGTAATACTCCTATATTATATTACATTACATTACATATCAGTTTTTATCTATAAATTTGTATAAAAACTTGGTAATTTAGACAATGCTTTGTTTACAGCATTTTTGCCAGCGGAATTATTTTTTCTTAAAATTATACATGAGGTTCCGCAAAATTTTTCCTTCTGGCTTCTCCCCCACCACTCTTTTGGGAGAGCTGTAGCGCATCAGGGACTTGGATTGCCAGGCATGCATTGCATTGTATTGTGTTATACTGTGTACTGTGTACTGTTATTATTACAGCTGGAAAAAAGTTTTATGTACAAAAGTTGCATAATTTTTTGTAAACTTTCAAACGACATTATTCAAAATTATAGCAGCTGTGCTTTTGATTAACTTTTTTATTTTAAATAGAACTTGTGTCTAATATATTTAAAGTTGTGACCTTTGTACTTAATAAAACGCAACTATTAGCTCCATCTGACCATTTCTCTGTTAACTACTATAGATTGTTACAATATTTAGCCAACAATAATAGTTAAAACTTTCACTTACGTTTAAACCGTATAGGTATTCATATAGTTGGTCCATTCTTCCTGAATTAGATGGTTTTAGTTGTATGTATACTGTATACAAAACTACATATACTTTAGAATTAAATTATTAAAATAAAATTAAACAAAGAAAAACGAACATCCAAAATGAAAATATTTTTTTTAATTCAAACCTTCTCTTTACCAGCAAATCCTAAAATTGTTTAACGAATTGTTCATGTCATAAACGACCTTTCAGTACCTATTAACCAGTGGCGTAGCCAGAAATCGACTCGGAGGGGGGGTTCATTATGTAATAAAAATCAGTGACCTACCTATGGCAAATTTTTAAAAAATATATGTAGGTGCCTATTGCTTGAGCTTTTGAACTAAAGGGAGGAAAGAGATTATACGAAACAAAAATACTTATTTTTTTCAAAATTAACCCTTAAAGTTTTGAAAAAGTTACACTAAAATGCTATTTTTTTAGCGTTTCAAATGTTATCGGCAAAAAATTGCTTAAAATTAATGAAAATTTCTTATGATATTGGCATAGCGCCTCAGGCGAAAATTTCTACAAAAAAAAACAACAAATTCTTTAAAAATTTTGGTGTTACGTTTTTCGTAAAATATTTTTGAAAAAGTAGATAGGGTTAGTTGCCAAGAAGGGGTGGGTTGTGGTGGTATATATAAATTTGTTGCCCAATCATAAATGCGCCGTAGATGAAACTTTTTAGAAAAATTATGCAATGAAAGGCATTTATTACACGTTTGGAATACTGGTGATAAAAATTCCTTAGAATTAAACTAATATTGTAACAATTAATGATGTCATAGCACCGCAGGAAAAATTTTTAAAATTTAAGACATTACAGCAAGCACACGTCACAAACCGGAGTAAAGGGCCAAAAAAGTGGAGGAGCTATAGCTGTCTCTGGGGCCCTTGATCATGCTTGGACCTCCTGGGGGAGAGGGTTAACCTCCAACCCCCCTGGCTACTGTATTAGCTTAAATATGCGCCCTTCCAATGCTTTCAGCATGCATGAAGTAAAAGCAACATGTCCCCCTTTCTCTCTTATTTATCTGCCTTTCTCTCTCTATTATCTCGTTTGGCCAATTACCGCTATTCTGCGCACAAGCGCCGCGCCAGCGTCATTCGCTGAGACCTGAAACCTCGAATTTTTTTGATTACTTTTCTTAAAAATCCGGAAAAAAAATAAATGTGTGCCACTGAGGAAGAAACGTTATCCCACATCGATGTAGCTTTCCAAAACAAAAAAGCTACCAACCTCTGGACCTTCTCCACGATACCTCTGATGGTATCGCTCCTATTTCGTTGTATGATGTTCCCCATAAACTCAACATCTCTTTTTTACGCAGCAATATCTTATTTACTCACTTACTTTTTTTCTCATTTTTAACAGTGAAAAATACGCGCAGCACAAATGAAAACACGGAATCAATACCACAAAAATGGCTCCGCCTCGATTAAAGAAATATGACGTAGGCTGCGAAGCCAGGCGAAACTGGCCGAAACCCGTCGGATCGATAAATTATAGATAATATAGACGGAATTATACCTATTTGTAATAACGTCATTATTATTTATATTTGTTTAATATATTTCTAACAGCAGCGGTGACAACAAATTTTTTGATTATTTTTACCATAATTTTTAGCAAATTTGTTGCTAATTTGATACCAAAAAGTAATATTTGTAGCGGCAGCCGTTACCGAGAACACTCAGACCCCTCTAATTCCCACATAGCAAGTCTTGGATATTGTATATCACAAAGATATTTAAAATTAGGAAATAAGTTTTGTATGTTACATGTATATTTTACATATATTAGAAAAAAACATGATTCGTTTCAAAAAAATGAAACATGAATGGATATTTACTGTATATTTAGCGTATATGCGCTATCGTACATCCTAAAAATATTTTTTAACCGAATATAAGTTAATATTTTAAAATAAAACATTACCCGAATATTTGTTTTTTAATGTTAACTAAATATATAATTTTTTTTAGTACTTTCCTCTGCATTTAAAATACTATATATTTTTTACATAAAATTTATTGCAAGAAATTAAATAAAAAATATTAATATTTTCTCAATATTCAGCCTGTATCCGTTTTAGTATATCTGATATACCATTGCTCATATATCAACTAAAATTTTGACAAATATACATTTTGTATATCGCGATGGATATCAACAGGATATACTATATAAATATATACCATAATGGATATACCATAGAACATCAAATTTGGTGTAATAGAAATATAACTCGAATATTCTTGTGGAGTATTTAATACATGTTCAGAATATACTTATATTTAGTGGATGTCATCTAATGGGTACCTCTGGATCTAAATTGGATCTTTTTTGGAGGTCCTATGCACGTCGGGTCAATATCTGGGTGATATCCAGGGCAATATCCTTGTCCGTTTTCGTATATACGCTGGATATACGCACAATATTTTTTTGCTATGTGGGTTTAACCATTAAGCTATGGGGACAGTAGGACACCATAATTTGTAGCTCAAAATGGTACATCTGCACTCAAAAATAAAAATTGCAATATGTAGGATGACTTTTTTATATTTTGAAAAAAATTCATTTACGTACCTTAAACCCGTTTTACAAGTTGAAATGATACATTAAAAACAACAGAATGTTGCAAATACTTTATTATATTTATATTATTTTTTTCCGGAACAAATTAGCACCAACCAAGCTTATTCCAATGAGGTGTGAAAGACCCTCTAGTTAGTCAGTGAAATATTTCAATTTTTAGGTCACGTGACTTACTTACAGAGATAATATCAGTAACTGCAGCAGCTACAAATTATTTTTTACGTAACAAATTAGCAAGAACCAAGCTTATCCCAATAAGGTGTAAAAAGTTGTGACCCTCCGGTTAGTTCGTGAGATATTTCAGTTTTTTGTGTCACGTGACTTACATAAAGAGGCATATGTCAGTAACGGTAACAGCTACAAATTATTTTCTTATGTAACAAATTAGCTTCTTCTAATGGAGTATAAAAAATTGTGACCCTCCAGTTAGTTCATGAGCTATTTTGTTTTTGAGGTCACGTGACTTTCTTTTACAGCCATATATTAATAACGACTGCTGCCATTTATTTTCTTGCCCAACAATTAAACACTAACAAAGCTTATTTTTTTGTAGTGGCAGAACATTTCCCAACCACAAATTATAACGTTTCATTTATCTGTCTCTGTTAAATAAAGTTGATTTACAGGGTGGTTCCCTCAATTAAATTTATTGTAAAAAAAATTGTTATGAATAAAATGGTTTGTAACATTCTGATGATTTTAATGTTCCATTTAAACTTATAAACCGGGATTAAGTTATGTAAATGACTTTTTTTTTAAATATATAAAAGTCATGTTATATATTTTGGAATTTTTATTCTTGATTGCAGATGTACCATTTAAGTAACAAATGATGGTGTATGACTCATTGTTCTACTGTTAGCCTAACGGCAATTATGGGGTGGTTCCCTTAGCTTAATGGTTAAGTTAGAGGAGTCTCAGTTTTCTTGATAACGGCTTTCGCTACAAATGTTATTCTTTGGTAACAAATTAGCAACAAATTAGCTACAAATTATGGGAAAAGTATTTTTGTGGCCGTTTATTTTGGTAACACATAAAACAGGAATTAGTTTCGTAAATAACTCTTTTGGAATCTAAGTCATTTTTATTTTTGAGTGCAGTTGTATCCCTCGAGCTACAAATTATGGTGTACGACTCATTGTTCTACTGTTACCCAAACGGAAGTTGCGGTCCCCTAGCTTAATGGTTAAGTTAGAGGGTTCTCAGTTGTTTCAGTAACGGCTGCTATAAATAATGACGTAAGTATTTTTTTGACCCTTTATTTTGGTGACACATAAAACAGGAATTAGTTTCGTATATAACTCTTTTCGCATGGATATTTAAGCTAATAGGTATATGGCACCACCAAAAGTTTTTGATGACAACCTTGACCTGTCGTTAATTGCCATGAAACATGAAACGAAAGTAAATCCGCCAAATGACATCGACCGAACACCGAAACGGTACTGGAATCTATTACAACCCTTGAACTACGCATCTGTCTTAAATTGAATGAAATAGAATCGTTAAAAACAGGGTTCCCACTGACCTGGAAAACCTGGAAAATCTGGAAAAGTCAGAGAATTTTAAGAGTTACCTGGAAAAGTCAGGAAATGACCAAAAAATCCTCAAAAGTCAGGGAATTGGCACACAAAACCTGGAACTTCTCTTTCTCAACCTATTTGTTAAACCAACTTTGTAAAATATATTATGTGAGTTTCTCTCTGCTCACCTCGTATATAAGCTCAATCAGTTCCAGTCCCCCTAAAATCCAAGAGCAAGAGAAAAGAGAGAGGAAAGCTTTTTAAAACATGTAGGACAAGAACCGCATCATTACCCAGGGTGGCAGATTGTGTTTATTGAACTTATTTGGTTTTCGTTTCGAAATAATAAATATCACCTGATATTATTTCTCCTTGTTCTAAGCACACATCGCGCTATCTTCTGTTACAAGTTTCAAGTGTAGTCTGGCGCTTTTTTCCTAATCCGACAATATTTGTCATATAATGTAATTATTCCTAACCTTAAAATGATGTGGGGTGCAACGGCGATGCGAGATTTCGATTTATTTAAGAGCAAGAATCCAAAATGTCGAAAAAAATAGTTTCTAATTTAGACTGGATAAGTCTTTTCATAAGTTCACCAGAGTGGCAGTGTCTAAAGGCTGTGCAAATTAATAAATATCAAGAATATTGTAAGCTTTATATAAAAAATATTTTATTGGCTAATATGGGACGTCAGGCCATCTTGAGCCATTTTAAGAGCAATGGTCATGTAAAGCAAGTGGAGGCTGAAAAAAAATCAAGTAAATCGCCATTGTTAATCAAGAAAACTGATACACTATCAGCCTTGGCCTAAAATGACAATGGACCTACATCTACACCAACTACTGGAAGTGAAGCAACCTCCACATCAACTGCTTCCACTGCCAAAAAGGGTTCTACTCCTTTTTTGTAATATTTTCTTATTAAGCAATCCGTTATGTAGAAATATTGTGGTACAAGGAGTCTTTAAGATTATTCCTGCTGTTGCCAATTATGTCCACATCATCTGCGAAGGCCAGTAGTAGGTTGGTTCCTTCCTAGTGGAATGTAGATGTTGGTGTCTTAATCTTGGCTTTCCTAATTGCATATTTTAATGCTATGTTGAAGAGTTGGGGTAAAAGAGAGTCACAACCCTGCTTAGGCCAATTGTTTATACCAAAGAAGTCAGAGTAGCTCTGTCCCACCGGTATTTTGCACCCTGTATCCTCCGTACATATTTTTACCAAGGATATCAGCTTTTTTGGAAAGCCCAGTTCCTGCATTGCTTCCCACAACTTCGCTCTATATAATCTGTCAAATGCCTGTTTGAAATCAATAAACATCTGGTGAAATTCTCTATCAAATTCCCAGCATTTTTTGTACAGTTAAAATCTGGTCTATTGTGGGCCTTTTAGGTCTAAACCCGTACTGGTATTCCCCGACTTCATCTCTTCATCTCCCCCTTATTTGGTTCAATTCTCTTTGGCAGGATACTAGAGAGGATCTTATAGCATGTATTTAGCAAGAGTTATTCCACGATACTTTGAGCATATCTTTTATCTCCTTTTTTATGCATGGGCACTATCACGTCTTCTTTCCATGGATCCGTTAGCATTTCGTTATTCCAAATGTTTTGGATGAGCTTATGAATGGCCCTATACAGTGTTTCTCCACCATATTTTATACATTCGGCAGGTATGCCGTCACTACCAGCAGCTTTGTTCTTTTTTGGCTTTTTTATGACTTTAACTGTTTCTTCATATGTTGGGGTTGGTATCTCTATTTCAGCTGTCAATATGCTTATGGGTGTAGTGTCGGTATTTACCTCTTCGTTGAGTAGTTCCCAAAAGTAGTTCTTTCATGTGGTTAAGATATCTCTTTTGTTGGTTGTTATTCCCTGAAAGTATTCTTTTATTCTGTTGTTTTGTTAGTTTTCCGCCATTTCTCTTATTATATTTAGTTGGTGGTTTCCCTTTTTCCTTTATATCATTCTGTGTGCTTCAGATTTTTGTTGTTTATACTCTTCTATATTGGATAATTTTTTTTTCCTTGTCATATTTCGTCTTTCCGTCGCTCTACTACAGTCGTCATCAAACTACTGCCTTCTTTGTTTTCTCTTTTTGTTGAGCACTTGACTAGCCACCCTAGTTACTGTTTCTTGGATGTTCTTCCAGAGCTCGTTTACATTGTAGCCCCATTGCGGTTCTTTTATTTCTTCAGTAATTGGTTTCTGGTATATTTGATGTGTTTGTTCTGTCTTGAGTTTTTCGTATTCCAGCTTATGCTGGTTTTCTTTTTCGTGTACATGTGCACATGTGCATATATATTAACACTTCGTGCAATTAAGTTTTATAACTTGTCAGATGAACCAAAAAAACGTTGGTAGAACTAGGAAAATTAGTCTTTTATTTTTAATACTGTTGTAAATGATTTGTTTTTAGGATTTAACGAATTCAGTTCCTGTGATTTTTGTCTTCAAATAAAGTTTCGAACAAAGTTTCTCGTCTTGTTTATCTGATTTTTACCCTTTTATCTCGATAATATAAATACCTGCTAAATTTGAGCTTTCAAAAATTGTCATGGTAAAAGTCTACATTTACTTGGTATCTACGTAGATAAGCAATTTATATCCAAAAAATACCTGGAATTTTTTAAAAAATGGTCAGGGAAAACCTGGAAAAGTCAGGGAATTTGAAAATCAGAATTTGGGGGGAACTCTGAAAAAGCTAGATTCCAAAAATATACCATATGTTACTTGTGTCTTGAACGGTTGTAGAACAAATTTAGAAAAACGTCGCCATAAGAGCAACGTTTTTCTAAATTTGTTCAATAACCGTTCAAGGCAAAAGTAACACATAAAAATTATACAGGGTGCTCCATTTAATATAAGAAAATACATGTCAAATTTTGACATATGGAATAATATTTGACTACATCTGTCTTATGGGTTAGAAGGCTTTTAAAAAACTCTAAAACTTTTTCATTTAAACTTTTTTTCTGTGATCAATAATAAAGGCGCTAACCATACAGACCGCTTCAAGCTACTGCGAACATAGGGGGAATCAAGTCCAATTTACTCTCCGTGCCGTACGAACGAGGTGGATTCGAAGCACGCTGCAGTGTTATCTTTTGGAAATTCATTTTGTTTTTATTATTTTGTTTTATTTCTGCCTTGCTCGAGAAACAGATGGGTAAGTTCTTAATTGAAATAATACATTTTTAAAACCAAAAATGGATGTCTACGAAGTTGCCGAAAAAGTGCAGATGGTCAAATGGTCAAATCGTCATAACCCAACACACGTTCGATATTGGTCGAGGGAAAATTTGCATTTGTATTTTGACGTAAGAACACAGTATCCCCAAAAACTAAATGTTTGGGGGGGGGGGTATTATAGGGGAACACGTAATTGGGTCATTTTTTATTAACGGCAATTGCAATTTGAATGGTCCTAGATACTTGGATCTACTGCAGCAGCACATTATTCCAACTGCTAGGCAGTTGTTAGGTGTAAGATTTGGTGAAACATGGTTTCAACAAGATGGTTGTTCCGCTCACAATGTTGGCCTTGTCAGGAAATATCTTGATAATGTATTTCCTAATCGGGTTATAAGTACACGGGGAACTATTTTATGGCCAGCTCGATCTCCCGATCTTGCTCCTAATGACTTCTATCTGTTTTTGAAGAAGCTTTTCAAATTATCACCCCTAACATGCTTGGAAACGTTAAAAGGGGTTTTTATAGTAGGCTCGGATATTGTCTAGCCGAGCAAGGAGGACTTTTCGAACATTTGCTTTAATTTTTTTTTGACTGGGAGAATCTTTTTGGTTTTTAGAATGTATTATTTTATTTTGAGAACTTGCTTTTATTTTGTTTCTCCTTATTATTTTCATTGTAACACGTCGTCACTGATAAATCTGAGCAGTTGACAATAAAACGCTCTTATTTATCAGTGACAAAAAATAAGAAAATTACGTTATAAAAATTTGCGTATTTATTGACCAAATTCCGGTTTCATTGACTACGCTCCACACAGCACCGTGGTTAGAGGCGTACTAAATACAAGGCGAAAGGCGACGAACGGCAGCGAATGGCGATCGGAAGCCTGAGTGTTGGTTGCTTCACTGATAGGCGTGCGGTGTCTCTGCATGTACGTACACTGGCAAATTAGACTTCTTCCGCCCTATGTTCGCAGTAGCTTGAAGCGGTGAAGTGAATTACCCTGTACCTACTTATGTACTCTTTTTGGTCTAAAAAATTATGGTCACACTAGTTAATATATTTTTGTTAAGAAGCAAAATTTAAAGTAATTCTGATGTTTATTTTTCCCTAGGCACCTTGGCTTGGAATATTTATAGAAAAAGACTATAGTTTTTTCTGGGGCTAGTATTCCAATCGAAACGCGAAGCCCTTATTTATTTTTACAAAAAAACGTCAAGGAACATTTTAAAAACTCCGATAAGCATGCGAATATTTTTTAAAACTATACCCATTTGCTTCGCCTCTAAGTATTTTTTTAGCTGACGGAACATAATCATTAATACGTAATCTACATCTACACACCAGATTTCATCAAAATTGGATAAATGGTTCAGATAAAATCTCAAATTCTTTAACATATGTGTGTAGAAAGCGTATTATCTTTGGAACTATTTTTATCGAACATAACTAAGAGGCTGTCCATAAATGGGGGGCTGCTTTGCGTGATGACGCGTGACAAGTGGGGAGGACGGGGACTACTAGCAGCGTGATATCACGTGAATTGAAAAAATATTATGAACTATTTACTTATATTATTAGAGCAAGATTGCTTTATTTTTTTTTGTATATAGGTCTTTTTTGTGTAGCTAACATTATTATTATTAATTTTTTTTATACCTTCATCCAAAACATTATTTCAGTAACTGTCTGCACATTACCCTCTCCACATAGGCCGATCAGCTCTTATCGTTTTAGTGTCCTTTTATCCACCTTCGCCGCCATTTTGACAGAAAACTAATGGATTATCTGTCACTTTTGAGTAAAAATGGCGGCGAAGATGGATAAAAGGACACTAAATCGGTATGAGTTGATCGGCCTATCTGGAGAGGGTACTGGTCTGCAGATAACTAACGCATGGCTTTTTTGGTTACCGATACAAAAAAAAACTTTTTTTTATACCTTCATTAAAAACATGATTTTAGTAACTTTCTGCAGATAACTAAATCATGGCTTTTTGGAGAAATAGCGGAATATAGTAATATTAAAAAAAATTAATTATTCTTGCCTAAAAATTAAGTCATTTCCGCCGATTTTCTCCAAGTATTTACGAAAAAATTATTTTAAAAAATCGTCAAAATTTTAAACTGTCAAAGATTAAAATGTTGCAACAATTAACGTCACCGAGTAAAAAGACCCATCGCCATGGAAACCATGGTTATTTCATTTACCAGCCGCCTTGATTTATAGTGTAAAGATGGGTGTTGCGAGAAGTGCTCTTCGTTTGAGATTTTTAAAAATGTTTTCCTGTTTTTCTTGAATTTTTTGATAAAGGTACTACTACTTACTCGCGTTTTTAAATACCTCGCTGCGCTTATTATTTAAAGCAACGCTTCTAAAAAAAGCACTATTTTACCCACTAGTTGTTAAAACTACTGTTTTGTCCTACAGTTTAATATACCTACTTATATATTATAGAATAAAATATTAAACCTAAGTTTTTTATTATGAGGGGAGGGCGAAGGGTGGCCCGGTCATCATTATGCCATAAATTGCTTTAAAATGCGTAGAATGCCCCTAAATGCCCCCGAAATGTCTCGAAATAATGCTTCAAAATGCCTCAAAATACCACGCAATGTCATCGGACACCAAAGTGCATTACCGAGCCACCTCTGGGGAAGGGTTAATGCTAGCGTGACCTAATTAAATTGGGTTAATGCAAAAGCGTGACGAAGGTTGACAAAGGGGAAGGGAGGGGGCAAAAATAGGCAAAAATAGCGTCATTTATGGAAGGCTCCTATTTAACAGTAGTTTACAGTCGAGCGTATAGATTACCCAGCAAACAAAAATTGATGACTTAGTGTTGGCCCCATACTTGTCCCCCGGACGGTATAGGGCCACAGTTAGATTGCCGGTTCGGTTGCCGGATCGGCTAGGGTAACTCCGGGTCGTTGAGAATCCCGGACCGGGCGACAGATGCTTTGCCGGCCCGGCCCGTTGATAGCCTCGTTAATACGGCCCGGAGCGTTTGGCCAGATGTAGGCCAATGCTATCTACAACAATGACCACCTGCTGGCCCTTTACTTTTTTTGAAACAGCCCTAAAATTAGCCAATATACAAGTTTGTTAATAGACACTTAAAGTAAATACTTCAACGCATCGGTATCGGTATACCCAACGCGTTCAAAACAAGGTTAGCACCAAATTCTTGTATGGAAATTTTTGTGGCCCCTTATGGTGGTCCCCCCAGCTTTACCTACGTGGTTGCTAGATCGGCTAGGTTCACTCCGGGCCGTTGAGAATCCTGGACTGGGCGATATATGCTTTGCCGGCCCGGCCAGTTGATAGCCCCGTTATTACGTATTTTGGCTTTGTTTTGAACGTGTTAGGTATAGCGATACCGATGCGTTGAAATATTTACTTTAAGTGTCTCATAATTTAGTTGGTTTACCTAAAAAACATTATAAAATTATTATTTTGAGCTCTCTACTCCACAAAAACTAACCGAACTAATTTTTCTACATTTTCATACGACCCTAACAGTGCACTTAACCAGTGGCGTACTGACGGGGGCGTGGGGGCGGTCCGCCCCGGACCCCGGGTTACGGGGGGCCCCCTTGGTATCCCATATGTACACAATTATCCAGAAATCTACTCTAAGTTCTCCCAGGTACGAAAACCACATAGATTCTTATGAAAGTTGGTGAGTTTTTATGTTGTTTGAAGGATTTTATAAGATTCTGCGAGCCAAGCAAATAGAAAAAATTCGTACTTCATGAGATTTTATTAGATTTTTAAGTTTGTTTAACATACCTCATAGAAAACATGTAGAACCCGGTAAAACATCATAAAAAATCTAGTGAAGCTTTTCTAAGAGATTAAACGCGGTTTTTTAAGTTTTTTTGGCAGGGATAAGATAAAAGCACCAAGTATACGCATACAGGGTTGGCCGCTTTCTGGAAAACCTGTAAAAGTCAGAACTTATCATCATTCATGCATAAATAGGTAGGTATAAGATACCTAAAATGATAGAAAAAGATATCCGGTATTCACAATCTCTCTCTCAGTCTGTTTAAGCATCCGTCTCGAAGAAAAGTGCTTCAACCACAGATTTTCTATTTCAAAAAATGATCCAAGTTATAGTTTAATTTTTGTTTAATCTGAAACTATTTATTACATTATGCGTTTCAAACTCTACATGTGAGCGCAGTTTTTCGAAATTAAAATTGATTAAAAATTATTTGTGCTCCTCAATGAGCTTATGAGCCAAGAACGGATAATAAGTTTGGCGATTTTATCCATTGAGATCGAAGTGGCCAAAAATATCGAATTTAATGAAGTTGTGCAAGCGTTTGCAACGGTAAATGGTAGAAAAATATTATTTTCACAACAAGTGGCTAAAATAGTACTTTTTTTACAAGCGTTGGTTTAAATAACGAACGCAGCGAGGTATTTAAAAAAGCGAGTAAAAAAAAGCGAGTAAAAAAAAGCACAGTTTAGCCGCGAGTTGTTAACACTATTTTTTATACCTTTATCAAAAAATCCAAGAAAAACAGGAAAATTCTTTCCAAAATCTAGAACGAAGAGCACTTCTCACAAGACACCATCTTTACACTATAAATAAGCCGGCTGGTAAATGAAATAACAATAATTTTCATAGCGATGTGCCTTTTTACTCGGTGACGTTCATTGTCGCGACATTTTAATCTTTGATAGTTTGATATTTTCACGATATTTTTAAATAATTTTTTCGTAAATACTTGTTGAAAACTGGCGAAAATGGCATAATTTTTAGGCAAGAATAATTAGATTTTTTTCAATATTACTATTTTCCGCTATTTCTCTTTAATTTTCGGTAACAAACGGACAGAAATCTTTTTTGCATCGGTAACCAAAAAAGCCATGCTTTAGTTATCTGCAGACAGTTACTTAAATCATGTTTTTTGATAAAGGTATAAAAAAAAGATTTATTTAAATTAATTTTTTCAGCTTTTTTAGTTGACTTGAATTTCTTTTTTGCAAATAGGTACCTGTAAATATCATATTTTAAAAAATTTTAGGATATAATATTGTGTTTTTGTCAAATAAAACTAAGATAAGTATATGGAAAAATGAGAGGGGGCCCCCCATCTGAAGTTACCGCCCCGGGTCCCACTTTTTGTCAGTACGCAGCTGCACTAAACACTTTGCTTTTGGTTTAGGCGAGGAGGCTCTTCGAATAATTTGAGCTTTTAATAAAAAAACCTGTATAAAAAGTTTTTCAGTATATTTTTTTTTTAAATAATGTGCTTATTAGTATATCAAGGGTGAATTGTATTAGTTTGGATTCATTTTACTAAAAAACTTAATTTCCAATTCTTTTATGTTTTAATAGACCCCATCCATCACACCAACTCAGCAAGTAACTTTGAAATGCTTAAAACTTTTTTCGGGATCAATTAATTCAATTAAGGTTATAGTCGAACCTATAAAACTCGATCTTGAAGGGGCAACCCGAACAGATCGAGTTATAGACATTCGAGTTTGAAAGTGTGAAGAGAGAATCACAAAAATCATCCAGAAAATTTGTATCGAATTTCGCACTGTGAAAGTCTCGGAAACCATTCATGTGGTTTTACATAATTTTTGACATATTTTGAATAATTTTAAAAATTTCTTGTTGACATAAAAAAAATATGGATAATTTAAAAAAAAAAACAAATTAAATCAAGAATGTCAACTGAGCGGAAGCGGAAAGAGCGTGATTTACAGAGGGCTTCTTTTTCTATTATCTATAGGCCTGTATTCTTCAAATATCTGTTTTATTTAAAAAAGGTCCTGTTTATTTTTCTTACATCTTTTTTATTTGTGATAAAATTTTATACGCCGCCGTTGCACATAAACGGCCATTACTGGCCCATACGTTCTTTATTCGGACCGGTGTCTCGTATGTAAAAAAGCAGGGGGGTGGTATAGTTTTGCAGATACAGATGGTTACTCAACGCTGACGGCACTCGGCCCGACATAACCCGGACCACCACTGTTTGCTGGGTATGTTTAATGTAGTTTCGTACATATTTTTTCCCTTTAATGTCGAATAGGTCCAACCCCCTTGACTTAAAACCAAAAGAAGACGCAGCTATTGATAGAAGCGTTCTTTATCTTGTTTTAAGAGTATTTTAATTTTACACCAAGAAACTCGACTGTTATTTATTAGTCTCTTTCCCCGTAATTGGCCTTAAAGTTGGTTGGGAAACAAAATTATTTCAAGAAAAGCGTTATGATGTACGTAGTTCATAAAGATCTCATTAGTTTTTATTTTAAGTACCCTATATCCCAATTAAAATCATAAATCTTATGAAGATGCGCTCTTGTACATTAATGTTACGTCACTATATACGCCTCGTTAGGAAGAAATGCATTTAAGTACTGCAAAACTAAAGAAATTGCGAAAACATTAAATATTATTATCTACATACTGTAAGAAAATATGCTCGCAATTTGCTTCTTATAGATATTTATTTTTCTGATGTTTAATAAAAAGAATGGTTAAGTTGGAATTTCACCGTTTAATCTTGTAAGCGGTTCGGGTTCCAAAAAAGTTATATCACTGGTGATGTGTGTGAGAGTACCAAATGTGACTCGGCAAAACTTTCGAAAAGCATGGGACCATTTAGATTCTGTGGGTTCCCGCATATGGTAAAAGCTGTAAAATTCAACAATTAAATTGGAGAGCGAATCAATCAGAACGGTGTTTTTTGAGGTCAGTCAAGCCCTCCCCCCCCCCGACAGAAATTCGAGTTTTGATATGCTTATAATTTCGAACTAATTTTGAATCACTTTTAAAAATTTTGAACCACACTCCTTCCTGATTTTTTTGCGAGGGGGGTGCAGCCGAACGTCAAGCTACACCCCCCCTCATTTAAAGCGTAGAGAAAAATGAAAAAACCACTATCCCAAAATTAAGAACTACCTTATTCCGAACTCCTAATATCATCAAAAAGAATTTCGAAAAATCCAATCGTACTTCTGTTTTTTTTTTAAATATGTTGGGGGCGCAGGTTGACGTCAAGCCACACCCCCCTCAAAAAAATTTGGAACTTTGATATGTTTATAATTTTGAACTAATTTCGAACTAATTTTGTACAATTTAAAAAAAAAATTTAACCACTCTAATTTCTGTGTAGTCTGCATCAGCTAAGAAGCACCATTGGAAAAATCAGGTGCTTTACACATGCACATATTAGATACCAAAAGTATAACATAGATGGAAATTATTTTTTCTTACGTGATTTCTAGTATATTTCTATTCCTTCCCAACTCACTGGATTTCAATTGGCTAAACCCCCCATTTTGAATAAATATAAAAAATCACAGAAATTGGGTGGTTAAAGCATTTCCAGTCTAGATAGCAAAAAATGAGAATACATGTTATAAACTCGATTTTTGCGAGAAGTTAAATAGTGAAAACCGCAACTTGATATGTTAAGCCGTTTCCGAGCCGATTTCTAAAACCTCACATAACTTTTTTTTATGAAGATAGAGTGTTTTAGTAAATATAATTGTTATAGATTTTTCGAATTTCCCTGTCTAAAAGTATTTGTCAAAGCACGTTTAGTTTTTGAGATATAACACAAACATACTTTTTTTTAAATTAAATACCCCCACATTTTTTAAGTTTCCTAAGAAATTTTTTTTAAAATGGTATGCCACACTCTCTTATCCGTTTAGTTGTTTCGGAGATATTTGCAATTTTAGGAATATACCATAGTAGGTGCTGCGTGAGTTTGGATAATTTACTAGTAGTGCCAGAAAAGTAAAATTTGGCGTCCTGTAAGGGACGGTGCTATTTTAAATATATATCAACGATCCTCTCGAAAATAATCTGGCTTTTGACTGTATATCTTTCGCAGATGACACGGTAATCCTTATTCGAGGATTGATGGATTGACGTTCAAAATAACTGCCAAGGAGCTCTTAAATGGGTAAAGAACTGGCTTGATTTAAATGTATTAAACATAAATTGCGAAAAAACTAAATGTCTGCCATTTTTCATTGATGCACTTTCAAAACCCAACTTTGAAGAAATCAAACTTCATACTTGTAATAAAGAAATATCTTGCATCTGTTCAATAACTATCCAAGTTGCTTCTAAGCTAAAATATTTGAGGATTATCCTTGACAATCAGCTTCAGTTTAAAGCAGACGCTGAAAGATGCTTTCTTAACACTGAAAATCTCGAAAACAGTTTACCGCAATCTTTGGTTCCGTGCTTCAGTACGGCAAACTTGCCTGAGGAAGCATTTATTCATCATTGCCCTGCGTTCAAATTATTCAAAACCGTTGTGCAAAAACAATTTTGAAAAAAAAACTCAAGATTTTCAACGAATTTTTTATGTAAAGAATTTAAAGTTCTTCGGTTAAAACAACTCTATGTCTACAAAATTACTTTACATTTGTAAAAACCAAGAGATAATACGAAACCTAAGTACACACATTCATAACACAAGACAAATTATATATTATATAAGAAACATTGAGTTGTTAAAATCTATTTCTCTAAATTAAATTAAATTAAAATCTATTCTTTCTTTAAATAATATGTGGCCCATTCTGATCATCATAGTCTAATTTTTTTCATATTCTTTTAAAAAGTTGTGTGTCTCAATTTTCTTCTAGTGTTTGGTTAAGTTTAGGAAAAAAGCTATGTTAACAATAAGTAGAATACATAATACTTAAATTTTTTGTGCACTACCTGAATTGAGGAAGAGTGCTGCACGCTGGTAATGTATTTCCTTACAAGAAGATTCCAGTGAGGACCATAATGTTAATTATTTTGTTAAAATACTTTATGTTTACCAACTAGTCTATTTTTATTATGTAGTTTTGGATTTCGGAATTTTGGATAAAGTTTGCTATGTATATTATATTATATCAAAAATATATTTGTACCATTATCTATTATATCAAAGGTAAATATATAATTGATATTATATATATTGATATTATATATAAATATACTGGATAACAATTGAATAATTTCCAAGAAGATTCCTTCATGATAATCGTCACAAAAATAATCCTTTTTTCTCCTCCATGGTTATTTATGGTTATTTATGCACTCGGTTTTTCTATTGGGCATTGACAAAATAAGATGATCTATATCATATTGAGGAACACTCATCCAAATTCTCCTTACGGCATGCCAGAGTTCATTTAAGTTTCCAGGGGGACGTGGCAATCGACTAAGATTGCGCCCTATCATATCCCATACGTGATCGATAGGCGACAAGTCAGGCGATCTTACTGGCCGTTCCAAAGTCTCTATGCCAAGTTCATGTAAGAAGTCCATTGTTTCACGAGCAATATGCGGTCTGGCCTTATCTTGTTGAAAGATCGCATTTGTGATAGTTTGTAGGTAGGGATGTAAAACTGGCTGCAGCAATTCATCGATATATCGCCGAGCAGTCAGATTGCCATAAATGCAATGCCGCCTAAAGAAAACTTGGATTCATCGCTGAAGCTTATGGTTTTCCAGTTTTGCTGAGGTCTGCACCACTTCAAGCGACCAGCCTTATGTTGTGGGGTCAAAGGTAGCACCAAAAGCGGACGATAAGCCCTCAGCCCCATACCAAGCAATCTTCGATTAACTGTCATCCTTGAAAACACTCGTCCTGTACCTTCAACTAGAACATCTCTTACTTGGCGTATACTGTCTCATCGATTTCTTAGAGCAAGAAGTCTGAGATACCGTAAATCACGAACTTGTAATAATTTGGGGCGTCCAGAACTCGCACGACGTCTATATGTCTCATCGTTATACCACCTTCTCCAAACTTTTAACACTGTTGATGTTTGTAATTTCCCGTAAACCAAAACCAGCCTCTTTCATGTCCACGATGCGTCCTTTCTCGAAGTCGTTTAAATGATGAAATTATTGGCGACCGCGAACTCTTGGCATTTTTATTTTTTAAGTGAACTGTAAGCAATCCAAAAACACCAAAAACTACGAGAAAAATGATTTATAATTTTCAGAAAAGGTCTTTTGTGTGTTGGTTGTTTTTGAAAATGAATAGAAAAAATCTGTGAAAAAGGAAAGATTAGAAGACAAAAAATTTATTAAATATGAGATAAGGTATACACACAAATAATTTTCATTCAAATAATTGTTCATATACATGGTGTTGCATTTTTTTTGTTCTCCAGTCTATATTATATATAAATATAAAAGGTAAAAGGCAACCAACTGTCAATTTGCAGTTTTGGAAGGTTTACTTCTAAAACACCACCAAAACATAAACTTCTCAATGAAATTATTCCGAAATTACAAAATCGCAGTGTGTTGCCTTTTACATTCATCCACATTCCATGATTTTTTAGACATTTTCATCATGGTAACATCGTACTGATGAGCATCACTAGTGCGAAACTTGTTGCGGCTCTTTAATTTTACCACGCCTGGTTATAGAGTACCAGAAAATTTTCAATTATATATCTATATTAGATAGATATATTTTTATTTGGAATATAGTAAAAAACTCCTGAACACACTAGAACAATTCACCAAGTCGTCCCGTTTGTTTACAGACCGCTTCAAGCTACTGCGAACATAGGCCGGAAGAAGTCCAATTTGCCAGTGTACGTACATGCAGGGACACCGCACACCTATCAGTGAAGCAACCAATACTCAGGCTTGCGATCACCACTTGCGTGACTTGCGTATGGTATTTAGTACGCCTCTAACTACGGTGCTGTGTGGAGCTTAGTCAATGAAACCGGAGTTTGGTCAATAAATACGCAAATTTTTATAACGTAATTTTCTTATTTTTTGTCACTGACAACGTATTACAATGAAAATAATAAGGAGAAAAAAAATAAAAGCAAGTTCTCGAAATAAAGTAATACATTCTAAAAACCAAAAAGATTCTCCCAGTCAAAAAAAAAATAGAGCAAATGTTCGAAAAGTCCTCCTTGCTCGGCTAGACAATATCCGAGCCTATTATAAAAACCCCTTCTAACGTTTCCAAGGGGTGATAGTTCGAAAAGCTTCTATAACTCCCACAGATAGAAGTCATTAGGAGCAATATCGGGTGATCGACCTGGCCATAAAATAGTTTCGCGTGTACTTATAACCCGATTAGGAAATACATTATCAAGATATTCTCTAACAAGGCCAACATTGTGAGCGGGACAACCATCCTGTTGAAACCATGTTTCACCATATCTCACACCTAACAACTGCCTAGCAGTTGGAATAATATGCTGCTGCAGTAGATCCAAGTATCTAGGACCATTCAAATTGCCGTTAATAAAAAATGGCCCAATTACGTGTTCTCCTACAATACCCCCCCCCCAAACATTTAGTTTTTGGGGATACTGTGTTCTTACGTCAAAATACAAATGCAAATTTTCCCTCGACCAATATCGAACGTGTGTTGGGTTATGACGATTCAATAATGGAAAAGTGCTTTCATCTGTGAAAAGAATAGATCTCAGAAAGTTTTCATCACGATTAGCCCTTTCCATCATTGTTTAGCAAAATTCCATACGACGATAGTTGTCCTCCAGAAAAATTTGATGCGTTTTTGACGCTTTGTAAGAATGATAACCATTCTTTTTGAGAACACGTAAGACAGTGGCTGAAGACGTATCAACTGCTTCGGCAATTTCGTGGCTAGTTAACTTTCGATTTTCCTCCACTGCAGCGCAAATATCACATCTCGTACTTCCTGTTAGGCATTCAAAACATTGGGTTTTTTATGGTTTCTTGGCGCTACACAACCAAACTTTCCAAAATTCTCCACAAACCTATAAATCGTTGATAAACTAGATTCTGGGCGATTTACAAAATTATCCAAAAGAAGTTCTTGAATAAGTCTCAATGGTCTGCCTTGATAGTACCATTTGACCATCTGCACTTTTTCGCAACTTCGTATACATCCATTTTTAGTTTTAAAAATGTATTATTTCAATTAAGAACTTACCAATCTCTTTCCCGAGCAAGGCAGAAATAAAACAAAATAATAAAAACAAAATGAATTTCCAAAAGATAACACTGCAGCGTGCTTCGAATCCAGCTCGGTCGTACGGCACAGAGAGTAAATTGGACTTGATTCCCCCTATGTTCGCAGTAGCTTGAAGCGGTCTGTATAAGATTTCATTCTAACATATTTATACGTGCCTCCTAAAGCGCTTTTATACAGACCGCTTCAAGCTACTGCGAACATAGGGGGAATCAAGTCCAATTTACTCTCCGTGCCGTACGACCGAGGTGGATTCGAAGCACGCTACAGTGTTATCTTTTGGAAATTCATTTTGTTTTTATTATTTTGTTTTATTTCTGCCTTGCTCGAGAAACAGATTAAAACTAAAAATGGATGTCTACGAAGTTGCCGAAAAAGTGCAGATGGTCAAATGGTCAAATCGTCATAACCCAACACACGTTCGATATTGGTCGAGGGAAAATTTGCATTTATATTTTGACGTAAGAACACAGTATCCCCAAAAACTAAATGTTTGGGGGGGGTATTGTAGGGGAACACGTAATTGGGCCATTTTTTATTAACGGCAATTGCAATTTGAATGGTCCTAGATACTTGGATCTACTGCAGCAGCACATTATTCCAACTGCTAGGCAGTTGTTAGGTGTAAGATTTGGTGAAACATGGTTTCAACAAGATGGTTGTTCCGCTCACAATGTTGGCCTTGTTAGGGAATATCTTGATAATTCATTTCCTAATCGGGTTATAAGTACACGGGGAACTATTTTATGGCCAGCTCGATCTCCCGATCTTGCTCCTAATGACTTCTATCTGTTTTTGAAGAAGCTTTTCAAATTATCACCCCTAACATGCTTGGAAACGTTAGAAGGGGTTTTTATAGTAGGCTCGGATATTGTCTAGCCGAGCAAGGAGGACTTTTCGAACATTTGCTTTAATTTTTTTTTGAACTGGGAGAATCTTTTTGGTTTTTAGAATGTATTATTTTATTTTGAGAACTTGCTTTTATTTTGTTTCTCCTTATTATTTTCATTGTAACACGTCGTCACTGATAAATCTGAGCAGTTGACAATAAAACGCTCTTATTTATCAGTGACAAAAAATAAGAAAATTACGTTATAAAAATTTGCGTATTTATTGACCAAATTCCGGTTTCATTGACTACGCTCCACACGCACCGTGGTTAGAGGCGTACTAAATACAAGGCGAACGGCGGCGAACGGCAGCGAATGGCGATCGCAAGCCTGACTGTTGGTTACTTCACTGATAGGCGTGCGGTGTCTCTGCATGTACGTACACTGGCAAATTAGACTTCTTCCGCCCTATGTTCGCAGTAGCTTGAAGCGGTCTGTATAAAGACGGTTTAAAAATTTTGTCGTATAAACAACACGAAAACCGTTTCAAGTACTTTATCGCTTTAAAACCCTTTTTAGGGTCGTTATAAACACTTTAAAAATACTCAACCCTGGTTTTCCGAATAATCTGTTGTTAGCTAAATTTTTTCATTAAACTGACATATTTAATGGCATTTAATAAAGGATGCATAAACCCTAGGAGAAAACCGTCCTTATATAAAAGCGCTTTTAGGTGCGATTAAGCGTAGTAAATGAAAATAAATATTTTTCCTTGCGCAATGATCTTGTGACAGCACTTCAGTTTTGATAGACTTTTAGAGGTTCTAAAAATCACGATCTTACATATTGCTCTTGAAATAATCTTCATCACTATAAACATTTAACATCTCTTTCGACACGTTTCTGCCCTATAATCGCTACAAAATTGATTTTTTAAACAATGTTTCGACACCTAGATTTGCGCGCAACGCATATAATGGACGATTAGAGTGATTTCCATAATGCAAAATACAAAAACTTGTTAATTGCTCTATCATTACCGTAAGTTGTTGGGTAAAATGATTTTTATTCAGCCCGTTCCTCTTCATTGCAGTACAGAAACAGAGAGTCCCTCTTATCCACTATCAAAAAGAAAACCATCAAACACGAAAAAGAATAGTCTAAAGTTATTTCATTAGGGAGATTTTGGTCAGGTTTTTTTGTCAGTTTGTTACCCTTACCTTTATTCTGGGCAAGCGCAGTATCGCTCTATCGGGTTGTTACCTCTATTAAAGATAACCACTGGCGCTAATTAGCATCGAATACGCAAGCCGCGAACGGTGATCGCAAGCCTGAGTGTTGGTTGCTCCACTGATAGGTGTGCATCTCCCTGCGTGTAAGTACACTGGCAAATTGGACTTATTCCGGCCTCTGTTCGCAGTAGCCTGAAGCGCTCTGTATAATGATTCAAGTTTTCTTGCTGTAGGTTAAAATCATTATTTAAACAAATAAAATTACATTCGCATGAGAAAGGATTAATATTGAAATGATAAACATCGGTAAATATGGTTATTATACAAAAAAAATTAAAAAATCAATTTTTGTGAACAAATCGATCAGCTGGGATTTATTTTTCTATCATTTTGTAACAAGGAAACAGTTCTTAACAATCAGCCAAGGTCAAATTTTGTAATCACTTCTATGACCCTTTTTCGATGTTGAGGGATGGTATATGGTGTAGTAGTTATTTTATTAAACCCAGCTCACTACGCACAAAAAATAAGCGAATTCTTGCTAACCCCGCTATAAACTTGTTGTGTCTTGTTTTAATTAATCTTGGATAGTTTTTCCAGTGTTCTTAAAAAATTCAATACTTTTTCGAGTCAAAATGTTCGGGCGCCGAACCGTCCACGTGTCAAATTGGCGGCGCCGAGTTTTCCCATTTAATAAAATAAGAAAAAGTCAAAATGGGATGTTAACCATAATAGTGTAGGGGCATATGTCGATAATTTCTATCCCGTGGGATTTTGAATGAAGGAGTTTTGTGACTATGTGGGATTTATAGCTCTTTAGTCACACAATCAAGTGTTACCGGATGTTTTGTTTGCATCTGTGTAGAAGTTGTTGTTGATATGACGTCATCTTTCAAGATGGTGGCCAAAAATCATGAAAAATACAACTTTTGCAACCGGGGCATGATTATACTCGATGCCATATAATTCGAGGAGAAGGATTCCAAAAAATTAACTTTTAAGTAAATTTTTTGGAATCCTCGTCGTCGAGTTATATGGAACCGAGTATAATCATGCCCCGGTTGCAAAAGTTTTTTTTAATGATTTTTGGCCGCCATCTTCAAAGATGACGTCATATCAACCCCTTCCACATGGATGCGAACAAAACAACCTGTAACACTTGATTATGTGACTAAAGAGCTATCAATCCCACATTGTCACAAAACTCCTTCCTTCAAAATCCCACGAACTTAGACATGCCCCTTCACTATAAAGAAGTTCCCAACGTGTTCACAAGTTCAAACAGAAATAAGTAGACAGAGGAGGTCGCAGTTTTTTTTAAAGAGAGGGCTTAGTAGGAGGTGTTGGGTTAGATTAGTCTGTACAAAAAAAAATACTGATCTATATATATCCATATAAGCCAAATATTCTTAAATAATTTTTATCTCTTCTATGTTTTGTGGGTTTAGGGTAGATGCAAAGGGATGGACAATCGTGCAAGGTAACCTTGTTTTTTTATTTTAGTAGAATACCTGTCACATAGTTAAAATATCTTATGATTTTATGGCGAAAATGTCCAAAAGTGCCAGTAAAGTATCTTTTTATATCTTGTATGAAAAACGCCACCTTAGGTTGAATTATTTTTTTTTGTACCTGTACCAAAATATTATTCTTATGTAACACCTTTTGTTTATAAAAGAGTAATTGAATGTAATTTTCTACTAATAGACTGCAATTTTGAGCAATAGCTACTAATAGACAGCAATTTTGTAAAAACAGCTTTTATGTGAAAATTGTTTTTTAAACAGATTTTAGTAAGGGTGCTGGGATCACTAAAATAAGTAAGTCTTTTTCGATATACCCAAATTTAATATTTCCTTACAAAAAGACTTAAAATTCTTGCTTTTAAAAAATCATAATTTAATCGGGATGTCAATAGTACTTATCGGAACCGCAGGCAAAGCTTATGAAAAAAATTGTGTCTGATTTGTATCTTTTGACCGTACTGTGAAGAATAATTTAAAATTTATATAATAAAATAATGCTATTACCTTAAAATTATGCAATATGTGCAGCGAAATTTTGTTTTTTTATTTCCTTGTATAAAAAAGGTTCATTTTAGAAAATTATGAGCGGAGGTATAAAAAAAATATAATTATAAAAAAATAAGTAAGAATCTAAACTCTCTTTTTATTATTACCTATATTTGACCTTGCCTACAATTTAAGGATGGGCCGTATGAGAGGAAGACTTGAGTCCGAAAGCCCCCCGCCCATTTCATTAGATGCATTTTGTTTCATGAAAAGGAATTTCCAAAAATTCCATATTTTTTAAATGTTTTCCTAGCTAAAAAAAAAGTTAAAATATTAATAAAAAACAGACCCTCTGTTTAAAATCTCTGGGTGCCGATCTAACAAATAGCAGTTAAAATACATTTTATCATGATTTACGAGTTATGACCCTTTTACTTTACATAGGAATAATTGTTTTTATTACTCAATATTTTATGGGATGATCTATGTCTTCATTTTGGTACCACAATTTGACCCATTAAGGTACGAAATAAACCTATAAATTAGCCATATTTTACAAGTTTGGAAAGTAATTTCTGGGTTATGTGGGGTTATTATTTATTTGGCAACCGCGCTGCACGATATTTGGTTTAAATTTTAATTTTAAAACTTTTTATTAGTATTTTCAATTACTTATTTTAGTTGAAACATTATATAAGATGTCACAGTAAATATTGTTTTTTATACTTTTATCAAAAATACGATTTTACTCACTCATGACTTTTTTGGTTAACGGTGCAAAAAATGTCCAACAATAAGCATATGGTTTGAAATTCGAAAACGAAATAGGCGCTGGCGAAGCTAATGCTCTTGTAAGGATTTTCGTTTTACAATGGTCCTGGTTCTGGTTGAACCAGAACCGCAACCGGTCCTTTCGTTTTAAAACAATGACGTCACAGTTGCAACCCGGTTATGAAATTTTAGAACCAGCCTGGGAGGTTGGTTTGGCACTTTGATTATTTTAGAACCGCTGTCAAAATTTATGTCAAAATAATGTCAACCAGAACCAGGACCAATTCTTAAATCGAAAATCCTTTGTGTAGCGCCATAGACGTCCTTGATGTTGCTGTTGTCATTGGCCTGGTTGTTCAATAGTGGTTTAAACTCCGTTTGGAGTTTAAACTTGGGTTAAGTTTTTGGAGGAGTTGTTCTAACTTGATTGAGCCTTAAACCGAGTTTAGAGGCAGATTTAAACTCAGTTTTCCCAAACGCCCAAATTAGTGGGTTTAAAGCAAGTTTTAACTACAAAAATCATGTTTTATAGAAAAATAAAGTATAGAAATCAATCGTTAATATTTTTATTATAGAAAAAAAGTCAAATGTTGTCTAAATTTGTGAGCTTTATATATTTTTTTAAATTGGAAAATTTATACTGCATAGTGCACTCAGCTGATTGTGGCTTGCGTTTGTTTGGTTGTGAAAACAAATAATTTTTTGTTGATATCGTTTTTTAAATTTTCGTATTTTCTTTTTAATGTCGAAGCATCTCGAAAAATTGCACCACTCTCACTGTTAAACGAAAATTCGATTTTTTCCAAGTATCCTCTTTTTTTGCTGGCAATTGATGTTGTTTTACTATAAACTTTAAACGCTTTCTTTTGGAAATAGTTTGCAGCACGCTTTTCCAAAACTTTTTTTGACCAAAAAGGTCCAAACAACACGAAAAAACACCCACTCATTTCGTACAATTGTTGTGAAACGTCAAATTTCCGTGATATTTTACCAAAAGGTTGTTCGAGTTTGCGCAATTATATGAAAAAATACCTAGATGGCGCTACCTTGCGCAGTAACCTTATTTTGGTTTTAACTTGGTTTAAACCAAACTTTGTTTCTCACGAAAAATAAACTTGGTTTGGAAGAAAACTAAGTTTAAGTTAAACTAAGTTTAAACCACTATTAAACAACCGGACCATTTTGTCTGTTGTTCTCGTTTTTTGATGAAGGTATTAAAAAAAATAGTGTGCGGCTAACATTAAAATAACGATGAGCAATATTATATTCTTTACTGTTTGCATTTGGTTTAATCAGTGTCGTACGAATAAATTGTTTCTAGGGGGGGGGCTTGAGTAACAATATAGTCTCAAATTACCATTTTATTGTAAAAACTAAAAATTATGTAAAAAAACATGTTGGGGAGGGTGATTAGTGAAAGCACTGATGAGCCCACACTGGTTGCCCAGGGCGAAACATCCTTTAATTATTTCGCTTTTCGCTCTGGTCCTTTTTGTGTTCCTTGTGGGATACTCATAGAATTTTTAATTTTCGTTTTTCCACCCAAGATCTTGTGATCTTTTCTTTTTAGATTCCGTATCAGGTGACTTAGATAAGTACCAGTGCGGAACGTTGCCTATTTGTGACTGACTCAAAGTTGGAAATCAAAGTGCATGATGGTGTTGAATAATGTTTGGGGAGGGTGACCTGGAACAACTGATGATACCACGCTGGTTGCCCAGCGGAAAGATCTTTTGAGCTTTTCTTTTTAGATTCTTTTCGGTTAAAGTAACTGATTTGGAGGTTTTTTAACTTCTTTCTGTTTTATTTGAATTGCCAGAAGAGCATATTCCTATAGTACCCCCCACAGGTCTAAATATTTACACCTGTGAAGGGTACTAAATTTTAAAACACATTTTCAAAAAACACTTACCCATACAGAAAAGATACAAAAGTTATTGATTATTTTATATTGTTATTGCAAAATACCACCGAAAAACTGATTTGATATTCCATATTTTAGGAGAAAATGCCCTAAAACTAATTTTTTTTTGACAGGTTTCAAAATGGCAAATGGTGAATACGCCATAAATTTGGCACATAATAGCAACAACTTTATAACCTCAAACACATCATCTGTGTTAAAGTTGATGATTTTTTAGACCACCTCTGGGGGGTGGTTTAAATTTATAGCCCCCAGAAAGGACTGTTTTGTGGCAATTGATAATAAGTTCCTTTATAATTTCCCTAAACCGTTTTTACAAGAATTAATTTACCTTATTTAATATCCCAAATTATTCATTAATCAATAAAACACCTCGAATTTTGTCCAGAAAATCGCCATATTTTGAACCGGTTTTCAGCACAAAGAATATATTTATGAGGGCACTACGATGCAAAACAAACATAGGTGAAGGTCACTGAGTATGCACGAAAACTGTCTCCAATGAACAAAATCCAAAACAACTGTACCTATTTATTTATTTACAAACAGAACTGAAATTAAAACATTGAGTTTATCTAAGAGCTTAATCATCAAACAAAGCTTTCCACTGAAAGATCACACTCAAAGGCCTCAATATCATGTTCTACCAGAGAACTGGGCTTCGAACAGTTCGTTGAGGCGACATGACTCCTTTGTGAACGCATCAGTTGGATTCAGGTCTGTTTTTAGCCGCATTTTTTGTCATGACCTACTTTAATAAAATATTTTTATTTGTGGTTTGCGATTGCGAGGGTATTGTGTTTGGAAAGTTTTTTCATACTTTCGATAGATAAAAACCCCTTTTAAATAAATACAAAGTTAATCTAATTATTATTTTATGATTCCATATCGAAATGGTTTTGTGACATTGAGTATTAATCGCGAAAATCAATAAACAAGGGTAAGTTTTGATAAGAGTAACATATAACGTCAATTTTAATTTGCTCAACAGAGTGTTTACCATTTAGATACCCCCTAGGGTTAAAAAAAAACTTCTTGTAAATTGAAATTTTTTTCTTAAACCCAACAAAAGATGATTCTTCGCTAAAAAAAATTAAAATTATTCTTATAAATCAAACTATGTCCAAAACTCAAGGAAGTTGGTATAAAATGCTTAAAACCAACAATTTCACATAAATTTAGGACCTGTCTAAAATAGGCTAAACCCTTTTAGTAAATCCCACTGTTAGTCTCTAGAGGCTAAAAATAAAATCCAGAAATATGCACGGAACACATATTGGATCTTTTTTTTGCAAGGGTGCCATTCCACAATATATGAGATGTAAAAATCAACATTGTTTTAAAGAAACAGCAAAACAAATCCCAAAAGTGTAGGTTTGTAAGAAATATTACCACGCTTTAACCCATTTTTGGTGGCAATGACAATGGCATCAGTGAAATTGACTATAATTGTTGCTTGGGAACAATAATTTTTTTTGTCTGCCGTATTACTGGCTAAAAAAGTAGCCAATGTGATGAAATTACACTTTGTTCGTTAAGTAGTTATATCATATATTCAGTGACGCACCGAAGGGGTGGGGAGGTTGGGGTCGAAAATTTTTTACTTCAAATTAAGTTTTTTTTTAATTATTTATCAAACCCCCCCCCTCCGAAGTCAATTCCTGGGTGGGCCACTGTATATTAACTATATATATATATTGGCAAATCCACCGTCGTTATAGACACTAAAGTTATTTCGGGTCTATCGGCATTCGTATCCTTATCTCTATCGAGTCGACCTATCGAGCAGGTGTACTTTTAAACTAATGGCGAATGCGTGACAGCCTCAGCTGATCAAATGCGTAAAAACATCATTTCGTATGCAGGAACGTTTTACGACGGTTTACGACGGGTTACGACTCCAAACGAGGTTGTCACGCATTCGCCATGATTTTAAAAGTGCACCTGCTTGATTGGTCGACTCGATAGAGATAACGACGTAGGTCATTTATGTAACATTTCTCTCACTGAAAAGGGCAAGTTTGTATTTAGTGCAAACATTTTTTTATTTTATTATAGCTGCGCGCTTTCGGCTATAAAGCCATCATCAGAGCGAACATCAGTCTATGAGATACAGGTCAATATATGGCCTGGTCATGTTTTGTTCTATTGTCGACGAAACAAGAATGCCAAACCAAACTGAAGCTTAGTTTTTGACGGTTTTACATTTTTCAAGTGATTCAAAGAAGGTCTGGAGAGGTGCTGCTTTGTTTGTCATTTCTTGTGGCTATGTGGCCAGGTAGGTGGGGTGTGCAAAAATGATTTGTTTTGTGGTTTGGTTATGTCTTTTGGTTTTCTTTGCTTTATATGCGTATTTTGTGCGAGGTTATGTATGATTTGAAAAATATTAAAATGTTTTTTTTCGATTCTTAATTATAAAATAAAAGTAGTATAGGACGACACGAACACGTTAAAATCTTAAAATTAGTATCTTTTGAGAGGTTTTTTTAAAGCTTTAAGTTAATTTCTCTCACTTTTACCGCAAAATTTTGTATATGTATTTTTCATTCTCCTAAAATAATTGATATTTTATGGATACCTATCTTCCGTCAGGAACTCTTTCCCGGGGGTCAACCAGGAGGAGTTTTCGGAATTTAAAATCGCCCCCATGTCTTACGTCCTCCACGGTAAGAACCAAATCCTCTCCTGGACGTGCCCCGTACGTATAACGTAAATTTTAAGTCCAATTCACGTCTTTTATTGGTCCATCGCAGTACGTACATGGTACGTACATACACAAATGTACGAACATGGTACCTATTTTCCATATCCCAAAGACGTTCTTAAGACGTACATAGCGTTGGAAAGTTCACGTAATGTGTCCCTAGTACGTACAATGGAGTTAGCGCATGTACTATGTACGTACTCTTCCTCCGAGCTGAGGTACGAGAGGTACGTACCTGATGGTACGTATTTTTGCTGTCTGGGTATAATTCTCACTTGGTAGACAGGATTGCAAATAATATTTTATAAATCTTATCAGAACAAAGGACCATAAAAGTACAAAAACGCAATTAAAAAACAACACAATCCATACTAGACGGTGTATATGGGTGCTTAATTTAATGGTCATTTAAACACTTACAAAATTTGGTACCCATTAGTGGACAGGAAATTTTTCTTTATCTGCTTTTTAGATTTTTGGACCAAGGTTTGGTAAAGGTTTGATTATATGGGGCGGTTGCAAGGGCATCTTTAGGGGAGACCGGGGTTAGTTGGCCCCACTTTTTAGTTTTTTAATTTTTGATATTTTTGTTTGTTTTTTCTTCTAAATGCATTCGTCTCAGAGGGATCCAGTATACTACCCAGACCAGGAAAAATACCCCCCTTCGATCCCGCATAGATAGATAGATATGTGGGGTCGGAGGATGTACAGGCACAGAGTACCGAAACAGACTGATCTGTGGTACAGGCGGATATTTCTTTGGTATGCTAGATCTCTCTCAGACGAATGCGTTTAGAAAAAGAGAACAATGGTAACTGTTAAACTCGCAAATATGGACCTTAAACTATTGCTGGCGACATCAATCGGTGGACCAATCACAATATACAGGGTGATTCACGAAGAAATGCAAATATTTTAATGGTAAGTATTACAGGCCAGGTACAACTCATATCCAATGCTGATTTATGAAAATACTGCAAAAATAAAAATGAACATATCCTGTAAAACAATTTACGTATTTACTTTAAATTTGGCACACCATAAGGAGCCCTAAAAGCTAGTTCTACCATTGTACAAAAAAGTAACATCCTGTATACTGCAATTTGCAAATTTTGATATTACCACATCAAAGCTAAAGGATGGTGCTATAATATCCTTAGATTGTATTTAACGCGTTAAGTCTCAGTTTTCCCAACTAGCAATTTGTCGACGTCTCAACGTTGTGCACCGCGTGCCAACATTGCGTCGCAACGTTTACTTTTACTCAAACACTACCCAGTTTTGCACCAATTTGGTGGATGATTTTTTGATTGAGTCAACGTCGCGATCGCGACTACAGTTGAAGTAATAGTTCAATGGGTTTTGGAGTACAATTATTTGTACAAAATATTATTCATTACGTAAAATGATAAATACACTATTCGACTACAAATTAAACTATTTCTAACACCATAATATTATTAAAATAAAATGATATTCTATGTCATATATGCCAAAATATATAAACAGACGGTATTTTACTGTCAAATGTACAGTTCGTAGCTCTAAAAAACAAGCGCGCCCTCGATTAAGATGATTTTATGAAATTAAAAAAAAAATCATGATTTAAAAATCGCTTCGAAAATCCTCTAAAGATGTTGCTTAGGATTCCTAAGAACAAAATACGGATTTTTATATGCAAAAAGATCTTAGTTTATTGTAGAAAAAAGCAAAAAAATAATTTTTAATGTTTGTTTACAAATTAGCATACAATGGTTTTAACAATCAATCATGGCGGCACTTATTAGTTTCTATGACAACCAAAGGAGTCCCGTGTCTCGACTGCTTTAACTACTTAACTGTGTTTTGAACGGATCCCCTAACTTAAAGACGCGAACACGCCTCAATTTTTACCCAATCGAAATTGCTCCACAGTTTGGCTTTCGGCTGCTCACTTAATTTCCGTCCTTGTTGTTTACACAGGACCTTCCTCTTTTTTTCCGACACACTGGGGAATCACCTTCAATGACAGCTGTCACATGTCAAAATATCGAAGAATATTTATACCATTTGTTCCTTTTCATAGTGCAAAATGTTCAAACAAAACTAATAGAAACTTTACAAAACACTTCTTAGTTATTTTTACTGAATTAATTGACGTTTTATGACAGACAGCAGTGCTCCAAAATTGGCTTGTTGCAAACAGAACAGAAAAATTGGTTAGATGAAATCAGGCGCGACCGCGTCTCCAACAAACCGGCCAGAAAACGTGGAGTAAATTGATCAATTTTTGGTTTAGCACACACCGGTTTGTAGTCGGCGCCTTCACAACTAAGGAATTACTGTTAGTACAATAGACGGTCATAAATAGTTGTGATGGCGACTGAAGTTGTGATAAACGTTTAGGCGTCGTATAATAGTCGACGTTGTCGACCGTCGCCATGATAACTATTCTTTATCTGTAAAACAACGTTTAAAATTAGTGCAATTCTAATTTTTACAACTTGCACAACTAAAAATTGCTAGCTGGGTTCTACTAAAAAAAATAAAAAATCCAAATTCCAATCCTGAGATATTAGGGTTACAAACAATATCACGTTCCAAATTACTTAAAACGTATTTTTAAGTTAAAACTAATTTAAGCATAAATAAATCAACACACACCCTACCCAAGCAAGAAACAGGCAGGTACGGGGCCGGATTAATATTTTTTAATTTGTTTTTATAAAATATATAAACAAATACTTTTAATTTATTAATAAACCCTATTTTAATTTGAAATCCGTTCTCGGAATAGGTTTGAAGTCGTTATCAAATCATTAAAATTTCAGGCCCGGACTAATATTTATTTGGTTTAATGTGTCCTTATTGGAAAAAAAACATTTGGTTGTACTTTTTGGAGATTTTGGTATCACAACATACAACAAAAGGATGTTGCTACAAGTGTTTCTTAAATTGATCAACGTCTACAAAATCGAGGGATAATTTACAGGGTGATCTACCATAAATGCCATAGCCATTTTGCTGTGTTATTATGCTTGATATAAAAAAAAAATTGAAATCAGAAAAAAAAACGAGCAATTTAAAAATTCGATAAAATGGTAATACAAAAATTTGCAAATTGCAGTATACAGGGTGTTCTATTTAACAAAAATAAATAGTACTAAATTTATTTTAGTCCGGACCTGGATTTACTGGAAATACGATATTGCTTTCCGAGATATGATCATTTTTTGTATTTGCAGTATTTTCATAAATCACAGTGTATATTTGCCAAAAAGACTCAAAAAAAAATTTAGCATTGGATATGAGTTGCCCCTGGCCTGTAATACTTACCTTTAAAATATTTGCATTTCGTCGTGAATCACCCTGTATACCGGGTTATGCGTTTACCTCAGCAATTTAGGGATGCTACCGTATTTTCTTCCCTGTAATTTTTGAAACGTTTCTTCCTAGATACACTGTAATTTTTCGGTAATTTGTGAATCATTTGAATGCTGCTGCAAAATGGTCTGCTACATTCTTTTTTCTTGAGTGGTGTAGTGGTTCGTTTTTAGTTGATTTCTTGACAGTTAAAGGTTGACAATATCAGTGGTTTCCATTCGGACTGGTTTTAATTATGTATCAATCTATATAGAGTACGAATATTTTTTCAATACGTAATAGTTATTTACCTAACAAGTGCGGAAAGTTATACTTTTGCGCATGCACCGGCGTTTGCACGAAGGACGCGCCAGCTGAGTTCGGACAAGCCGTAAGTGCAGAAAATACTTTCCGCACGCGTTAGGTACAACATTTTTCTTACGAGCGTGCGGAATATCAAAATATCTTGTCATTTTTTAGTTAAACCTAGCAGACTAAAAATGTTAAAATAGTCAAAACTACGAATTTTATGTTTTATTCATCTGATTCATCATTGAGCAACAGCGTGCTCAACAGCGTACGTAAAAATTTTTTTTTGCGCACGGCGTGCGGAATTTTTTTTTCGAAAAGTGGCAGTTTCCGCACGGAAATGAGTGAGAGAAAAGCGTTTTTTCGCACGCTCGTAAGAAAAATCCCTTGAACACACTTAGACAAATATTTCAACATGATTTCAACGCATCGGTATCGGTATAATACCTAACGCGTTCGACATAAAGTATAAATACACTACATTTTTGAATTGTTTAAGCGACGTTTAGAACCATGCCCGCTTTTTTGAAGGGTGCAGAACTGCTGATTGAAATCGTTGCGTACGTTCATGGGTCTGTAACGTTACGTACATCCCTCCGTACGCAGCGAATCAGCTGTTGGATCATCGCACCCGTCAAAAAAGCTGGCATCGTTCGAAAAATCGCATGAACAAGTTAAAAATGTAGTTTACTATTTAAAAAAATATTCCAAACATTTTCTGGAAATCTGACAAGCACTAGGTATATTACTATACTGATAATTAAATAAAACTATGTGCATTAATCAGTTTTTAATTTTTTACTTACCGTACCTAAGAAACAGTATGCGATAGAACCAAGTAATTAAGTGTTCTTATTAAGCGATGTGTGAATAAATAAACAGAGATAATTAAAATGGGTAACTAATTTTTTTTTAAATTTCAACCCAGTGTTATTATAAAATAATAAACATTGTCCCTTCCTTTTCACTCTTCAGTCATAAAAAGTTTATGTGCAACTCACACAAGCAACGCAAAAAAACCTGACAAAGATATGCAGATTATGGGAAGAAGACACATACCGGTAAGTATGTGATTGCAAATAGTAAAATTATACCTACTTACTTTACAAATGACGAAATGCGTAAGTTATAATTTCAATAATGGATGTTTTTTATAAGAATGAAAGATTTACCGTTTTAGGCCAGTTTACTTCGAATATTGCAATTTTCGCAAACTTATAGTAACTACGGCCATTACTATATTTTTCACATTTTTATGATATTGTTAACATTTTAAAGATTTCTTTTTAAATTTTCAATTTCTAGAATTAAACACTCAAATTTTTCAAGTTTTCACTGTTTTTTGGGCGTTCAAAAAAATTATTGCCAAAAAACATTTTTTCTTTGTTAAAATGAATAGCCATTTATCACTATGGAAACCATTGTTATTTCATTTACCAGCCGCCTTGATTTATAATGCTATTTTTCCTACGACCACTTTAGGATTTAATTCGTTTTATTATTATTAATTTTTTTATTTTTCATCCCAAGAGAAAAAATTATTTTCTTCTCTAGGGACGAAAATGGTTTCGGTCTATTTCCGACGCTTCTACAAATCATAGTCTACTAGATACCTCCATTGTTTGGATGGTTTCCTGTCATTCATCTTCGTCACTAGAGAAGAAAACATTTTCGTGTCTAGAGACGAAAATAAAATTGATATGCGTGTGAGATATAAAATTTTCTGAGGCGTTATAGGGTGCAGATTTGGTATTTTTTATACAAAAAACAGCAACAATTGTAATTTTTCAAAGCATAAAGTTTCTGAGAGATAAGGTGATATTAATTTCTTTTAATCAAAGTTCTTTACAGTCTTTAAATTTACCAAAAAACGTGTTCTACTATAAGTGTATTTAAGCACATCTAAAAATCATTTAACTATAATAATATATCCATTTCTAGGTACAAAATAAAGATTGCCTTAAGGGTGAATTTGAAGTATATATTTACAGGGCACACTGGCAAAGCTTCTGGGTTTCATGACAAGGACGAGGGGTGCAACTTTTTTTGTAGTTCTAGCAAAGCAGGAAAGAAGAAAGGGGAACCACAATAGATCTGAGAAGGTCGAGGTGAACACCATTCCATTCTAATTTAATCTAATCTAATCTAGTTATATATGTACTTACTTACACGACTGATCTAAAAAAAATCAACAACAAGAATCTATAGTACACCCATTGGAATTTGCTTACTTCGGTGTTTATTATTCGATCTCATCTTCTTATTTTCAGACTTGCATAATTTTATTTAATTGTTTGGAAAAATTGTGAAAAATATGCAGATATAGTAATCCATTATAACATAGGCTTATTTAAATTGATATTGCATTGTTAAAAGAAAAAATTTTATTAGAAAAAAAGTTTTACTGAACAAGCTTTTATTAAATGCACTCAAAAGTAGAAAATAATTTTTTATCTTTCTTATACCTTAATAAAAGCGATGAGCACAAATTAGAGATTTTAACTTTAGGTATCGTATATCGGTCACATCGATGATTCACCTAAGACATAGTTGTATTACTCTATAACCTAAGGACATTTTTAAAGGCTTGGCAAGCACGGCAATCTCACCTGTTCTCAGCTTCTTTAGATAAAAGCATTATGTTTATCATTTGAATAGAAGAACAATTTAGTTCTGCTTTTGTAGATCTCTCTCTGTCACCGTAAAGTTAAATTTTTAATTTGCGCTCATGGCTTTTAATATGGTATAAGAAAGATCAAAAATTATTTTCTACTTTTGAGCGCATTTAATAAAAGCTTGTTCTTTAAAAGTTTCTTTTTAATCAAAATAGATTTGTACCCTAAATCGTCCATTTTGAATCCGCCATATTGAAATTTTCAAATCTGATCAAAAATTCATAATTCCTCTCCTTAAAAGCCCCTGTTTGCCAATTTTGATTGAAATCGAACAAACTAAATCTTTTTCCTCCTCCACTTCCCTAGTTAGAGGGAGGTGGGTACCTAAGAATACCATATTATTGTATTTTCATCGGAACTATAAACGCATACCAAATTTGAACACACACCCTATATATCTCCGTCGCTTTCCCTCTCTAACGTTTAGAACGAAATGGAATTTATTCCAACTCATTGTTTTGGTCTGTCTGGTGTTGGCAAATTTTGTAAATAAACGGTGGTTATTATTCGCCAAGGAGTTTTCGTTGGACCAGGTATCTTTTCGTTTTTTAATCTAAGGCATGGACCGATGTAAAAATCGTTTTTTTTCATAACTTATTTTTGAGAACGTCGAAACTTTCTTGCTGTTAATATATGGTACATTTTATAATATGAGCTTACTTTAAAATGAATATCTCAAAAACGAATCGATAGATTTTTTAAATATATAGAGAAAAATTTATCCCTCGAAGGCTACAAAAATTTCAAGACCTAAAAAGGTCCCCCTCGGATGAAAAATCGACGTGTAGTAGAATGGGGCTATTTGAGAAACGCGGGGTTATTTTAAATATCGTGTTTTTCAGATAAAGCTGACAAGACTGCAAAAACTTGGCGGTTGAGAGCGACAATTAAAGCCCGCTTGACATGGAGCAAAATATTGCAACTGACTGCAATTTGGGATCATTCTAAAATAATGATTTTTTACTCCCTCCTCCTAATGTCTCAATATGTGTTGTGAAAGGGAAACATAAACAACACAACACAAATTGTGACATTAAGAGACATTAAAAAAGCCTAAAAAATTTGTGACATTATTTTAGAGTGACCCCGAATTGCAGGCCATTGCAAGGTATGTTGCTCCATATCAAGCGGGCTTTAGGTGTTATCGAGAGGCAGGGTTGCCAGATTAGGATATTTTTCCCAAAAATGAGGGGATTTTTTTTGCTTTGGGTATTTTTTTGGGGTTTTGTTTTTCTGGGGAATTTTTATGGGGAAAATTTTTGTATTGGAGAAATTTGAGGGGAAATTCATTTTAATATTAATTTACCTGACCAAGGAATTTGTAAATTGTATTATTTTAACAGAAAATATAGCTTCTAGAATAATACTTAATTGTCACCATACAAAAGATCTAACAGTGTAGTGTAATAACAACCCAATTCAGCTAAAGTAGAGGTACTTTCGCGTTTTCCCGCGGTGTGGCGTTGACATTATGTATTGTACTAGTGCTAGCCTTCCATTAGCACATTTTCCGTGCAGATTTCAAGTTGGTGAAGGTGCCAATCGTTCTGTGTCTGTTTCACTCACAGATAGACAAGGTCAAATTTCAAAATCTCCCTTATGGAAGTCCAGCCTTAGGGGGTTCCCAAATAAATTCTGTTTAAGATAATCCAGCACAAAGTCTATGTCTGGAGTTTTCGTTTGATTATTTCGAAAGTGTTTTAAGTTCATATGAGAAACCGAGTCAAAATCCTTATTATTCTTAGATTTTAGAATTTATTTTGATAATCAGCCTATTTTAGGGAAATTCGAAAAACGGAGACAATATTTCCAATGTTTGTTTGAAAGTTTGAGACCATGATGAATTTGAAATTAACTCTGTGTTTCGGACTTTCATTGTCTATATCTTATTTATACACGACGTTTCGATCAGTACAATCTCTGATCGTCTTCAGTTAGTTAGTTAAGTTCAAATATTTTCAATATTTTAATTACACACAGTATATTTTAATTACAATAGATTTAGAATAAAATTAACAGTTTTTTTTTCTGGGGATTTTTTTCCAATACCTCCTTATATAGGGGATTTTCAAGTTTCGATTGGTGAAATTCGACCGAGTCATCTGTCAACCCTGTCAAGGGGACTTGTATCAGTCCGCCGGCAAGTAATACAAGGGCCGCATGCAGCTCCTTGAATTGTGACAAATGTGCAAAACCTGTCAAAAAATTGATTAAAAAATATAACGGTCAATATTTCGGTTCTACACTGGTACTTAAGTAACTGAATGTTTTTATAATCATGATAGTAAATTGTTACATGTGTTGGTACTGTGGTTATGTCGTATCGTTTATTTACTGCCATTACCAAAAATTCTACTGACCCTTTCGTAAAGTGGGGCTATTTTAGACAGGACAATTAGTTTGGGATTTAGTGAGTCCGTGGTATCCAATGTATTTTATTTTGCAAAATTTAAATAGATTGGTTTCTGTACTGTTTTTTAATAGAAGCTTTCAAATATGTGCATATATGTATAGTGCATTTTTTCTTAAAAATATAATTTTTCGAACAAACCCAAAAAAAAACATTTTTCTCGTCTACAATAACTCCAAAAGCAGTTACAAAATATAATTCGTTGTATTTCCACAGTTTCCCAAATATCCCCACCTTAGAAAATAAGGGAGGGCCCTTTGAAAAAAAAATTGGGTCTCCTATGGAAGGGGGTCCATCTTTCTTTCATGGAATGTAATACCTATAGGATGACCTATCAAAATTGGTTTTTAGAAAAAAATAATTTGCAGTTGTTTCTGAGATATACTCAAGAAAGTGCAAAAAAAAGTCTGAAATAGCTCCACTCTACGGTACGAGGATTTCCTCAAACGCCTCTCTTTCGTTTTCGTTGGTATAACACTTTAAAAATCTAATATAGTAAACTTTTACTCTTTTTTTTTTGTTGGAGTATTATAAAACAATTTCTTCTTCGAAAAACTGCAGGAGGCATATTCAACTTTGACCTGACTTGACTGCATAACTCTCTAGCTCTACAGGTATAAAGTGCAATGCGGAAAAATTTTAAATTATATTCTATACGGGCACAGTAAAAATAATAATGATAATAATCAGCAAATCAGCCAGACTCGTAGCAAGTAGTAATTGTTTTAAACGTCGGTAATTTTGTAAATAAGTATAGTTTTTCAAATTATTATTTACACTTGTCTCAATCATGTTCTGTATGGAAGCATAAGGCACCCGTTGGCGTCGTTTTGGTAAGAATAAAGATACTGATCTAAATCTTCGCAAAATTATATCTTACATTGAATTTATTCATATAGGTATGGTAAACAATTTCACTTTTACTTTTTTTTACCTCATCTTTTTACTTTTCATCTCTCCTTTTTACTTTTTATTCTTTCATTTACTTCACAGTAACGCATACTACGGGATATAGCTGGAACCCGTTTACCATTATTGACCTTTTATCTAATATCCTGTGGTACCCTGGTACAATAAACTAACCAAAGTAGTACAGACGGTACAAGAAGAAAAATCACTTGAACGCTGCACTTTTCGTTGGCGGTCAGAAACTCTGAACTGAACATAAGTGACATTTTTTTCCGCAGCATTAAAAAACGCGAATGTTCTTTTTTGTTTGGTGGAATCATGATGTATTCACACGCCACTAAAAAACGTATTTTTAAACAGTTTTCATATTTATTCTTAAAATCATTTGTGAGACTGTGATAGAACTTTTTTATTTATGAAAATAACTTCGTAGTGTCAATTGCATTTTTGAAGATTTTCTAAACTAGAATTTAATTACCAAATCAGATTTCATGAGTCATTTTTAGTTTTTGAGATATACCTGAGGTCATTTCTTGTACACCAAATGGAATTGCAATGCCAAACAATGCCGCAAAATGCCACACAATGCCACTGGGATGTACACCATAATTCCACATGTACCTACCCCTCGGATATTACACAAACTTGGTATTTTTCTTATGGAAAACCCCATTTTTTTAAAATTGTTTTGAATGCTTTTTTAATTTCCTTTAAAACGATGCGCCTCTTACATAAATGGGATTAATAGTTGTTGAGTTATTAAATATCTAGAGTGCCTTGGTTGACAATCTGAGCATAAAATATATGTATAATAATTTATTATTGATATAATAGTAGGCTCTGAATTCAGATAAAAAGCAAAATAGTTTTTTATCTCTTCGAAACAAATTATTTTTATCATCTAAGATTGACAACCATGGCACTCTAGACTTTTTAATAATGTGGCGTGCCTCTTTTATCATAGCCTATCATATGATTTATGAAAAATACTTAATAACTCGACAACTATCTATCCGATTTTCATAAGAAAAATACCAACTTTGTGTTATATCTCAAAAAGTAAAAGTGACTCATGAAATCTGATTGAGTAATTAAATTATGGTTTAAAAACTGTACAAAAATGCAATTAACCCTTAACCACAGGCGTATGGAAACAGTAACATTATAACAGACGTGCGGTCAAAATGACCCCTTTAATTGAAATAATAAAATTATTTGAAAAAAAAACTTCACTCTCCATCTAAAATATGTTTGATGGAATAGAAACTAATTTTGTGCAGGAAAATTTGTTTTTTTAGCAATTTAGTAGAAAAAAAATCAACTGTGATACTTATTACTCATAAATGTTCTAAAGTAAAGTAAAACAAACCTAAAAGACGTAAAAACGACTTAAATTATAAAATTATGAAAAAACGTGCAAATGATTTTTTGAGACTTTTGTATGCTGCGCAATCTCTACAGACGCGTAGAATGCATTCCATACATAAATCACTCTCGATGCAGCACCGGCACTGATGGTCCGAAAGGTACTGAGACGCTTGCCTATCTGAGTAGTAGGCGGAGCAAGATATCAATTAGATAAGACGGGGGTCAAAATGACCGCGTGTCTGTAGTTACGGATTAACACTAGGAAGATATTTTCATAAATAAAAAAGTTATAGGGCCTATCCCAAAATGCGAAGAAATGCGAGTTTTACCAAAAATCTTGTCTTGATTTTGAGCCTCGCAAAGGGGAATCTCCTCTAGAAGTACCTGAAACCCCCCAAAGCCATCGAATTTTGGACACCCTATACATCAAAAATAAATTTTCAATAATAAAAAACTAAGAGGCTAAATTATAAAACGCAGATTTTTCAAAACTTAAAAATCGAACTCCTAAGTTGTATATTAGTTTTTTGTTATCAAATTTGGACCACCCTGTACAGGGTGTTCCAAATTGGACACTTTTGAGGGGTTTAAGGTACTTCCAGGGAAGATAGAAAAAAAACTGACCCCCACTTGCGAGGCTCAAATTTCAAGAGAACTTAAATGGTGGAAACCGCATTATGATAATATGTCAAACCGTTTTCGAGCTACGGAAGGTTTTTCAAAAGTTTGCATTTTGGAAAAGGCCTTATAACTTTGTTATTTACGAAAATTGTGGTTTTGTGTAGAAGGTTTTTTAATAGATATTTTTATAAGGAGTTTTTTGGTGGGAACAGTTTTTATCTAGCTTTTTTAGTTTTTGAGATATATGATAAAATTTGTATTTTTGTTATGGAATGACCCTTATTTTTTTACATTCTATTTGACTTTTTCTTCATTCCAATAGCAGGCTATGTTTATTTTAGAGCTAGTGCGGCATCAAGAGCATTTTGGAGCTTAAGGGGGAGAGCAGTAATTATTTCGACAATGACCTACGCGTGCGAAACATGGACAACCTACAGGAGACATTTAAAAACCTTAAATCAACTGTAACAAAGGCACCTGAGACAGATTAACCAGAACCAAGTGGTTTCATAGAGTATCCAACAAAACCATTCTTGAAAAAAACAATTGTCTAAGCATAGATACGCTAGTAGGCCCAGCACAACTGAGGTGGGTCGGGCACATCCAGCGCATGACCGAAAACAAATTACCTAAATGTGTCTTATATAGGGAGCTCGCGCACGGGCACAGAAGACAAGGCGGCTAACACATAAGGTTCAAAGACGTCCTACATAAGCAAGGTTGCCAGGAATATGATAATTATCAGAATCTAAGATAATTTTGGGGGAAACATGATAATTAATAATGAGCTATTATCAACCCCCAAATCTATGATAATTTAACAAATCCTCACATAAAACGCCATTTATTCTTATAAATAACGCAAACAGTGAAGAGATATAAAAAAACTGTATAATAATAATACCTAAGTAATCTAAGAAATGAATAGGTTTTATTCAGGAATCTAAGGAATTAATAGTCCTTTTTTTTTGGTCAGTCAAAAATAACAATACATTTTAAGCGAATGCCATGGAAAAATAAAAACTATGATAATTTTTCCGTAAACTTGATAATTTTTCGGATTGCAAATGATAGTTTTTTTCCAACCTCCTGGCAACACTGTACATGAGTCGCTCAAACAAGTTCATGTGAAGAACCGTTGGGAAGAGCTGGCAGCAGATCGGTCAGAATGGAGACGAGTCGTCAACAGTTATAACGCAGAAACAAACAGACGCCGTCAAAATGCACAGGCGCAAAGAAATTTCAAATGTCCAGAATGTGGTAGAGTAATAACTTCACAAATAGATCGAAAGACTCACAGGAGATAGATTAATAACTTTAAATCGACTCTAGATTGTAAAAACCAAATGAACTTCTTTTACTTTAAGTTCCTTTTATTTTGTGTAATATTTTATACTCGTTTCCGAGCTTTAGCAATATATATATTTATGCTTATTTTTATCAATGATCTTTAAAATAAACAATCGCATGGTTGATGTTAATTTTCAAAGTCTCCTTAATATTGCAGACGTTTGGAATTATATTAGATGTAGGAAATCTGTATATCCAAAGATATCCAGAGCGACTGCAGCCATATATGGAGGAACCTGCTAACCTATGAATTGTTTATTTGTAAGTTCATAGCACACTATGACTTAAAAAAAGCTTATGCGCAATGAAACTAAAAAATATAAACATAGCCTACTATTGGGCTCAGTTAAGTTTGCCCCCCCCCAGATCGATTTTCTCAAAAATTTTTATGCCAAAATTTTGCACACATTTTGCACAATTTTGCACACCACAAATAAAATTTTGCACACCTTCCTACGAGAAACTACAGCCCATTTTCTGTGGGGGGGGGGGCAAACTTGACGTTGCCCCCCCCAGTCAATATTTTTCAAAAATTATGATGTCATTTGAGAGGTCTTATTTTGCACAATTTTGCATACCTCCCTGTAACCCACACGATGGTACTGAAAATATCAAGTTTGCCCCCCCCCCAGTCAATATTTTTCAAAAAGTTTGGTGTCGTTAGAAAGGTCTTATTTTGCACAATTTTGCACACCCATTTTAAAATTTTGCACACCTCCCTGTAACCCACACGAGGGTTCTGAAAATATCAAGTTTGCCCCCCCCCCAGTCAATATTTTTCAAAAAGTTTGGTGCCGTTAGAAAGGTCTTATTTTGCACAATTTTGCACACCCATTTTAAAATTTTGCACACCTCCCTGTAACCCACACGAGGGTTCTGAAAATATCAAGTTTGCCCCCCCCAGTCAATATTTTTCAAAAAGTTTGGTGTCGTTAGAGAGGTCCTATTTTGCACAATTTTGCACACCAATTTTAAAATTTTGCACACCCCCCTGTAACCCACACGAGGGTTCTGAAAATATCAAGTTTGCCCCCCCCCAGTCAACATTTTTAAAAAATTTTGGTGTCGTTAGAAAGGTCTTATTTTGCACAATTTTGCACACCCATTTTAAAATTTTGCACACCTCCCCGTAAGCCACATGAGGGTTCTGAAAACATCAAGTTTGCCCCCCCCAGTCAATATTTTTCAAAAAATTTGGTGTCGTTAGAAAGGTCTTATTTTGCACAATTTTGCACACCCATTTTAAAATTTTGCACACCTCCCTGTAACCTACACGAGGGTTCCGAAAATATCAAGTTTGCCCCCCCAGTCAATATTTTTTAAAAATTTTGGAGTCATTAGAAAGGTCTAATTTTGCATCATTTTGCACACCCATTTTAAAATTTTACACACCTCCCTCTAACCCACACGAAGATTCTGAAAATATGAAGTTTGCCCCCCCCCACCGTCGATATTTTTCAAAAAATTTTGTGTCATTCGTAAAGTCTATTTTGCGCAATTTTGCACACCCTTCAGTACCCCACAAGAGCGTTTTCAAAAAAGTTTGCCCCCCCCCAGTTAATATTTTTCAAAAAATTTATGTCATTCGAGAAGCCTAATTTTGCACAACTATTTTTAAATTTTTGTGGCGTTTACGGTTAAACTTGGTCCTAAAATTTCCCAGAAGTATAAGCAAACGAAGGAGACCTCGATTGTGTAATATCTTTGAATATTGTTTAAATTTACAGATAATTGTTTATGTTTACATTTGTATATAATCAAAAGTTTATAATTTTTATGAATTTCCGGATTATACTTAAATTTTCATATCAAAAATGAACAGAAAAAATCGATGTAGACAGCGCATCCTGTCATGTTCGATGCCTTGAGAATCGGAACCAGCCTATTTGGCGGTTCAGAATGGTTGCGGTTCTCAAGGTATGGATCTTCACAGGATGTGCTATCTACGTCCATTTGTTAGATGATGTCATAGCATGTGAAAAATTAAGTATAATCCGGAAATTCGGCGCTTTCGAGTTAAAGCTGCTCTACACTTTTTGGGCAAGTACACTACCTTCTTAAATGAAAATAGCCTTTTATAAGTTTGCGTTAGAAGAAGTACCATTTTTGAGCCAATAAAAAGACTATGCGCAATACATATTCTAAAGGTGCAACAAAGAGGAGAATAGTTTTTCTCACGTGATTTCTAATATAAATTTTACTTTAAGTAATTTTAAAGAAAACGAAAAGAATTTCGTTGACTTTTTACTTCCCTCGCTCTAAGAGAAGGAAGTAATGTAAATGTCAAATAATCGCATTTCGAGATTTTGAGGAAGATGAAGGAATTTGGTGGATCTGACTTCAGATGAGCACGAATCCAGACGCCGTCGCTCTGTCTATCTGTCGGTCAATCTGTCTATCTGTCTGTCTGTCCGTCGCCTCGATATGCGCCACTGTAACTCAAAAACTCCTGCACCGATCATAATGAAATTTTACACAACGATCAAGTGTATTGACGTGCGGAGCCCTGTTCTTTTTCAACTTTCCTCCATTTCTCCCTTCGGAACTACCCCCAAAATACCTCATCCCTAAAAAAATCTTAAGACGTATCCTAAGACGTATCTCTATCTTGTCGGCCAATTAACCAAGTACACTTTTAAATTTATGGCGAATGATACGTTTTTGTTGATAGAGCAACGTCTTGGGTGAAAACTACGTAACTTCACGTCTTCTTTCGTGTTATCCTGACACGTATTGCAGGACAGGGTACCTATTCTTCAATTTCGAGAGAACACTCCTATAGGAACGCTCACATCAGTGATTTGGACAAATAGGATAGTTTGACTGCTTGCACTAGCCATCCGATATCAGTCTGTCTGTAACTTATAAAAAAAAAACAGAATTTTTTTCACGCCCAGACGTTTTCGTGCATCTGGCGAAATAATAAAAAAAATTAGTTATTCCCAGCCTCGTCCATTAAATTCATTTCTTCCACAAATACACACTGCAAAGTGTAAAGACAAGATGCCCAAGCTCGAAGAAACGTCAAACACCCAAAAATTTAGGTAGGTCCATTTGGGGAGTGAAGGACGAGGAAACTGTCACTTTCTATGAAGCTCAGACACATCTTACCGAAAATGACTAAGAACGCCTATAACGCCGCATTTCTATCTTTCTCTTCTACATGTTAAGAATACCAAAGGCTTATCAAATTTCTAGAGGGCTGCACTTACCCATTTTGGGGCAAGTTACACCTGAGGTCAAACGCTTCTCCGATTTCATGGGTGCGTCCGAAAATTTTCATCTGGATAATGGTGGGATCACACCTTGCTATTTGCGGACAGCGGCTACGGTGATGACGCCCGCCTTGATTTTGCAGTTCACACCATGCGTTTGGCGTCTTGGTGTGTCATTAACCAGGTTTACATCAAAAAATTCCGTCCGTCAATAATTATAATTAGAAGAACTCGTTTATTTATTTCTACACATGAACATTTTAGACATTTTGTTTTTATATTTCATGCACTCAAAATGGCAAATAAGACAAAAATTATTATTATTAAATCGAATTCAAAAAATATGTTATGTAAATTTGACTCAATTCTCAACCCAAAAACGGAAACAACGCCTGCTGCGAATAGGATGACACCAATAGGTAGAAAGTTAAAGTTCCATTCACACTTAAGGTCTTTTTGGTCAGTGTTTTTGTCTCTTTCCTTATTATTATTGTTACTTCTGCGACTGCCAGTTCCATAACAGTTCGGAATTTCCGGAGGAATTACTTTATGGTTATCGTTATTTTATTTTTTTCGTAATATTTTTGGAAAATTGATTGATGAGGTACGTATCATCGACTAAAAAAAATAAAAAGTAACAAAAAAGTTAGGTTATATTTACCGCCAACCACAAAGTAATTGCGTAAACTGAGAGGTAGTGCACTTATTACGTAACCCTTATTTTGCCCAATTTTGACCCCAACCCGCGACCCCCTATATAACGCTTTGTGAAGTTTGGGACTACTCCAGTCTAAAATAACGTAACGTTTTGCTGCCAGAGACCCCCTCTTTTTTTCTTTTTCACTCGAAAAATCCAAAAAGTTGTTTTATTTCACAATAATAATTTAAAAATTGCGTTACGTAACGGAACCGCGAAACCCCGCTCACCCCTACATAACCTCTATAAGCGTTACGCCTAGTTGCCACCGTGACACTAAAAACGCATCACGCGACACTTTTAAAAAATCGGCAAATGCATGGCTGATCACGTGATGCATTTTTAGAGTCAGGGTGGGCACGTATAGGTGAGAACCAGGCGTTACGTAATGTTATGTATTTTAAATAGAGGCGTTCACATTGACTTTCCTGCCGAAATGGAACGCCACCATTTAAAATACACGTTGCAAACTTCGAAAACTTCACCCGAAGTCATTCTGAATCATGAACAAAAATAAAACTAGGCATTGCTAAGCGACATTTCAAAATATTACATAAAAGGCCTTCGCGTGTGGTAGGTGTAGGTACGCACGCATTCCTCTTTACGGCACGTACAACCTCCCACCTCCCGCGGATACCTGTTCCGAATTCAGATATAGGTGCATATACCTACCTACTAGTTTCTGGAGCTGTTTTCTTTTTGTAGCGGTTACGGTTAACCTTGGTCCTAAAATTTTCCAGAAGTATAAGCAAAATAAGGAGACCTCGATTGTGTAATATCTTTGAATATTGTTTAAATTTACATATAATTGCGTATGGTTACATATGTGTCTATAATCAAAAGTTTTTAATTTTTATGAATTTCCGGATTATACTTATTTTTTCACATGATATGACATCATCTAACAAATGGACGTAGATAGCACATCCTGTGAAGATCCATACCTTGAGAACCGCAACCATTCTGAACCGGCAAAATAGGCTGTTTCCGATTCTCAAGGCATCGAACATGACAGGATTTTTTCTGTTCATTTTTGATATGAAAATTTAAGTATAATCCGTAAATTCATAAAAATTAAAAACTTTTGATTATATACAAATGTAAACATAAACAATTATCTGTAAATTTAAACAATATTCAGATATTACACAATCGAGGTCTCCTTCGTTTGCTTATACTTCTGGGAAATTTTAGGACCAAGTTTAACCGTAAACGCCATAAAAAGAAAACGGCATGGGAAGTGTGCAAAATTTAAAAATAGTTGTGCAAAATTAGGCTTCTCGAATGACATAAATTTTTTGAAAAATATTAACTGGGGGGGGGGCAAACTTTTTTGAGAACGCTCTTGTGGGGTACTGAAGGGTGTGCAAAATTGCGCAAAATAGACTTTTCGAATGACACAAAATTTTTTGAAAAATATCGACGGTGGGGGGGGGGCAAACTTGATATTTTAAGAATCTTCGTGTGGGTTAGAGGGAGGTGTGCAAAATTTTAAAATGGGTGTACAAAATGATGCAAAATTAGACCTTTATAATGACTCCAAAATTTTCAAAAAATATTGACTGGGGGGCAAATTTGATATTTTCAGAACCCTCGTGTAGGTTTCAGAGAGGTGTGCAAAATTTTAAAATGGGTGTGCAAAATTATGCAAAATAAGACCTTTCTAACGACACCAAACTTTTTGAAAAATATTGAATGGGGGGGGGCAAACTTGATATTTTCAGAACCCTCGCGTGGGTTACAGGGAGATGTGCAAAATTTTAAAATGGGTGTGCAAAATTGTGCAAAATAAGACCTTTCTAACGCCACCAAATTTTTTTAAAAATGTTGACTGGGGGTGGCAAACATGATATTTTCAGAACCCTGGTGTGGGTTACAGGGAGGTGTGCAAAATTTTAAAATGGGTGTGCAAAATTGTGCAAAATAAGACCTTTCTAACGGCACCAAACTTTTTGAAAAATATTGACTGGGGGGGGGGCAAACTTAATATTTTCAGAACCCTCGTGTGGGTTACAGGGAGGTGTGCAAAATTTTAAAATGGGTGTGCAAAATTGTGCAAAATAAGACCTTTCTAACGACACCAAACTTTTTGAAAAATATTGACTGGGGGGGGCAAACTTGATATTTTCAGAACCCTCGTGTGGGTTACAGGGAGGTGTGCAAAATTTTAAAATGGGTGTGCAAAATTGTGCAAAATAAGACCTTTCTAACGCCACCAAATTTTTTTAAAAATGTTGACTGGGGGTGGCAAACTTGATATTTTCAGAACCCTCGTGTGGGTTACAGGGAGGTGTGCAAAATTTTAAAATGGGTGTGCAAAATTGTGCAAAATAAGACCTTTCTAACGGCATCAAACTTTTTGAAAAATATTGACTGGGGGGGGCAAACTTGATATTTTCAGAACCCTCGTGTGGGTTACAGGGAGGTGTGCAAAATTTTAAAATGGGTGTGCAAAATTGTGCAAAATAAGACCTTTCTAACGACACCAAACTTTTTGAAAAATATTGACTGGGGGGGGGCAAACTTGATATTTTCAGAACCCTCGTGTGGGTTACAGGGAGGTGTGCAAAATTTTAAAATGGGTGTGCAAAATTGTGCAAAATAAGACCTTTCAAATGACATCATAATTTTTGAAAAATATTGACTGGGGGGGGCAACGTCAAGTTTGCCCCCCCCACAGAAAATGGGCTGTAGTTTCTCGTAGGAAGGTGTGCAAAATTTGCTTTGTGGTGTGCAAAATTGTGCAAAATGTGTGCAAAATTTTGTCATAAAAATTTTTGAGAAAATCGATCTGGGGGGGGCAAACTTAACTGAGCCCTACTATTGGAATAAAGAAAAAGTCAAATATCTCTAAAACTACCAAACCGAATTTCATGCGTGATACATCATTTTTGAGGTAATTTTATTACCATCTTAGAACGTAAAAAAATGTGAGTAATTCCATAAGAAAAATACAAACTTTATGATATATCTCATAAACTAAGAAAGCTAGAGAAAAACCAAAAAGCTCCTCCTAGAAAAATCTATTGAAAAACTTTCTAGACAAAACCAAAATTTTCATAAATAACAAAGTTATAAGGCCTTTTCCAAAATGCAAACTTTTCAAAAACCACCCCGTAGCTCGAAAACCGCTTGACATATCAAGATACAGTTTTCACCATTTAACTTCTCTTGAAATTTGAGCCTCGCAAGTGGGGGTCATTTTTTTTGGATCTCCCCTGGAAATACCTTAAACCCTCCAAATGTGTCCAATTTGAAACACCCTGTACGTTAATATTCTCTTAGATCAAATCGAAAAGATTGACGAGAAGACAGACATTACATTTTAATACCCAAGGTCTTTAACAAACGCTTTTTATATCTAATATTTCGACATCTGTTACATTTTTAAAAAAATCGTATTCATATCGATTCTACGCCATCCACGGGGGATGATGTTCCCACGGATCTAGCAATATCTCGAAAACAATGTCGAAATCATATGCAAGAGAGATGCGCCACAAGATCACAGGGAGACATAAAAGGATTTTATTTTATGCAAAATATCCGCGATTTCGCAACCCAGAAGCCCGATCGTTGCCCATAAACAATGAAAACATGCTGAAGAACAAAACTAATAAATATAGCAGCGAAGAAAGGAGAAGATACACCGTTTGGTGTTATGTATAGCTGTTAGTTGCTGCACATGCATGGCATAATTTGTTTTTCTTTTTGTTTTTGTTTTGTGGTACGCAAGTGATACAAAGTCGAATTAATGTAGTCTATTATTATTTTGTAGAGACTGGATTTTTATTTCGACATAAAGGAATCGTTCAAAAAAAGATAATATTAAAAATCCTTATTAAATTTAAACTTTTGGCAGTTATCAAACGTCACTTTTGAACGAATATTTACGGCAAAAAAAATTCTGAACTTGAAAAAACATGCGAAATGCTAAGATGTATACCGGGTGTAATAGGTACGGCGAATTTTACCGCCTTTATAGAATATAGAATTATGGAGATTTGGAATTTCGCAGAACCGATAAAATCTCAAAGCTATGTCCTACTGACGCTTATCAAACTGTTACAGTTTTCATGAAAACGAAATTAACCTTTCATTTTTAAATAAAACAGCCTGTACAGGGTGGTCCAAATTCGAGGAGCCTCTATAGCTTTGGGCTTTTGCAGCATAGTTAGCCCAAAACTAATATACATGTTACGGGGTCGATTTTCAAGAGAAGTCGAAAACTAAGAAACGCATTGCGATATGGCAAAGCGTTTCTGAGCTACAGGGTGATTCTCAAAAATGTGCGATTTTAAAGGCCTTCTACAACTTTTTTATTTGTAAAGATAGAGATTTTCATTAAAAACATTTTTTGAAGATTTTTTAAAGACAAATCTACCTGTTTCACCGATTGCCTCTTAAAGCCTTTTTATATTTCTAGTTATATTTCTTTAAATGGGATACCCCCAATTTTTTTAAAAAGTCAGTTTTCTAATAAAATTTCCTGTCGAAAGATGCGCCATACACCTATTTTTATTAAATAGTTTAAAAGATATTTGCATATTTTGATATATACCACAGTAGGCGCTGTGCGCGCCCTAAATGTGTAAATAAAATTTTATTGTTTTTTTTTTCATATAAAATCAAGTTGGCTACGACACGAGGGGACACAGCAACCTCGAACTTTAACTTCTAGTTTACTATAATTACCAACCCTAAAATAATAAACAAAAATGAAATTATTAAAAGTTTTTATTTAAAATTTTTATTAATTAAACTATGTAACACCTAAAATCTACATCTAACAATTTTCTTTAATTCTAAAACAAATGCTCAAATTGACGGCCGTTTTCTTGTAAACATGTAGTACATCTTCTCTTGACGCTATTTCTGCATTAAGAAGTTCTGCCGTACTAGTAATTGGGCGATTTCGAAATACAAGGTCCGTGACTCTCCCTCACAAAAAGAAGTCGCAAGGGGTCAGGTATGGAGACCTGGGGGCCAATATATAGGACCTTATTTCCGATCCAGTTTTACTCAATATTTAGCAAATTAGTAATGTCTCGTGCATTGTGAGGAGGTGCACCGTCGTGTTGAGAGTACAGCTCATTATTTTGCTGAAGTGGCAAATTGTCGATAAACGGAATCACCTGCTCTTCTAAAATTTGTTGGTATCGTTATATATATGGCCCAATAATTTGTCCTCTGTAGATGCCTACCCATACCTTAAAACTGAACCTTCCCTGATTCGCTTGCTCCACCATAATATGGGGATTTTGCTGTTTCCAGTAATAGCAGTTATATCTGGTGAATATTCCACTACTAGAAATCGTTGCCTCATCCGTCCAAATAACTTTTCTGGCAAATCGGGGTCTTCTTGGCTTTTATTTAAGTACCACTTGCAAAATGCACGTCTTGGAGCAAAATCTTGTTGCCGTTAAGCACCCGAACGGCATTGCTGCGTGGAATTCCAGTGTTTCTCTCCATAGCCCTGGTGGAAGTATTCGGGTTAATTTCTATTTCTCCTAGAACCTTTAGTTCTTCCAACTCTCTATCTCTGGCTAGGCTTCTATACGTCCTAGGCCGCGGTTTTGTAAAGAATCGGTATTCTTGTAGATGACGTTTTAACTTCATAAATATTTTTGAGCTAGGTTGCCTTCTTTCCGGATATCTCTGGAAATATAGATTTAACGCCGTCTGTCGATTTTCGTTACTTTCAATATAACATTTTATCATGTCGTACTTTTCAAAGTTTTCAAACATTTTTGTCTCTTGACGAAGACGCCACTTTTGATACTTGGGCCCGTTTATCATGGCAATTGTTTTTATTTGATCATAGCTACCTAGATAGATACCCTAAAACTGCATAGTTCAGAGTTAAACACAGCCTACTCTGGTAATTATTAAAAATTGCAGATATCTGTTTAACTACTTAATAAAAATAGGTGTATGATACATCGTTCAACAGGAAATTTTAAAAAATGTAACTGTGTGTTATATCTCGTGAACTTTAAGACAAAATCGGTGAAATAGGTAGATTTGTCCTTAAAAAATCTTCAAAAAATGTGTTTAAAGAAAATCTCTATCTTTACAAATAAAAAAGTTGTAGAGGGTTTTTAGAAACGCACATTTTTGAGAATTACCCTGTCGCTCAGAAACGCTTTGACATATCGCAATCCAGTTTTTAGTTTTCGACTTCTCTTGAAAATCGAGCCCGTAACATGTATATTAATTTTGGGTTAACTATGCTGCAAAAGCCCAAAGCTATAGAGGCCCCTCGAATTTGGACCACCCTGTATACGTCATCATACCTGAAGACGTTTCTGTTATCCATATGTTATTTTGATGAGTTTTAAAAAATGTCCGATTGACGAAGTTGCAAACGCCTACCAACGCCTCTAAAGGCATCTTTAAAATAGGCAAGATACTAATGGGGATATTTTGGAACGCTTATTTAACTACTACCACTGCCGTAAGCTACGAATCCATTTTGTTGTGGCTGTGGTTATTTTTATGGTTAATTTTATAGAATTAGCTCAATTAATTTTAAAAATAATAAAATATTACAAGGTTTCAACATATAAAAAGCCCAATTTTGAGTTTTTTCTCATCTCTAAATTTTTTTACGAGTGTCAGTTTCAAATGTGTTCCAAAAACTGGTAAAATCGATTCGTGGTAGTGGTTATTAAACACTGCTACAGCGGCTGTCAAAGTTTTCAAAGTTTTAACTATTCCAAAATTTCCCTAATAGCATAGATAGAAAATCTAATAGCTAAAGGCATCATTTACATTTTATCCATATCCATACATGGTCCACTTTTGGTTGGTTTGGTCATCCATATACAATACAAAAACTAGAAACCCCAAATAGTGTTTTTTATGCGTCTTTTCTTCTTAAATAGAAATTCGCACGCACTTTAATATTGTGACATGTCAAGGCCACAAATTGTGGTGTGTTATTCAATAAGTGGTGCCATCATTATAGCGTCAAAGATCAGGAAAATCTCACCGAGGTCTCACTCTTAATTACAAAGCACATTAGTGCTGAAATATTAGTGTCAAAAACTACGCGATTATTTTATTTAATATGCTTTCCAATATAAATGAAAAATTAACGGTATTATTTAAAGAACCACGCACAATCTAAATAGAAACTGGATCTCAGTGGGATTTCAACGCCGTTATTGGGACAGTCCATGACAGCATTTTGTCTCATGGGCACAAGTGTCGATATCTACAGGTTGAGCCAATAACAGCTGTCAAAGTTTGGAAAGAGCTTATTGTTATCATTCTTATGATGACCGATATGGACAAAAAAAAATCAAAACGTCGAGTTCATAAACCAATGATAATAAATAACAAGTTACGGATTTAATGATACATTCAGGACGATAGGCTACTAATATGAAGCCCCCCCCCCGTGGGATCTTTCGGCACACACATATTATTTTTGTTGCTTTTGGCGTCTATTTTGAGGTTTTACTTATTTGTCACTTGCCAATTATTACCCAGGGGGTGGGGGGACTCACCCGACAAAAGTTGTCAAAGTAAAAAAGTTACTACGGAAACTCATAGAATACTATTTTGAATGAATGAATGAATGAAATTTTTCAATTTTGTATTACCTACAATTTCATCTAGGCTTTCTTGCCATAGGATGAATAAAATTTTTCAATTTTATATAATATACCATTTCATCCAGGCTTCCTTGCTTCATTTTTAGCATCCGCTGCATATAACGGCCGTCTTACATTGAATGCATTGATCAAAGTTTCTTTTTACAGGCTTTATTGAAACAACAAAAGCAAACCGATTTTCTGCTTCACGAGAATTTACCCAGTAAACACAGTTCCCTCGAGCCTTCGTCGGTCCAATGTCGATAACCGAATTTGTCGTCATCGGCAAGACGTCGATTTACGACATTGGACCAGCAGTATTTTTTGTCCGCTTTGCGATGTAGGCCCAATGTATGTTTGCCGATGCAGCGTTAGACTATGGCCCGTCGTCGGACCAATGGTACATTTTACTTTTTGCTGACATCGGCATACCATCGCCGTACGATTAAGGTCCGATATGGTTTAACCACATGGTACCGACCATCCGCCCATAACTGCTTAATTTGGTCGGTCTAACGTAGGCAAGCTGATCTCAGTCCGACATCGGTAACCTATTCAAGGCCGACAAGTTTCCTAAAGCGGTCCAACGTCGGCGACTGACGGAGGTCCATCGGTGGTAGCTTAAAGCGGCTCGACATTGTCAAACTACAAAGTTTCGATAATACGGGTGCTTAATCAGTCGGGCTGGTTTAAGTGGCAGAAGAGGTGATTGTTGTAGAGAAGTACCACCATCTTGTCAAGTCCGCTTTCTAGTTTTGAAATATCTTTGCTCCTCATTATATATATAATATTATCTTCCACTGTACAGGGAACATAGTGGCATTAGCGCCATCTCTACATACTAGGAAGAAACTATTAAGCAGTTTAAAAATTTGAAGGTGACGTAATCGGGCCATAGTCGGTTGCCGATTCTCGATCAAACAAACAAAGTTCCAATCGGACTATCGTCGGCCCTAAAGCAGATAAAGTGGTCGTCGGCATAAAGTCGACTATAGTAAATCGGGCCATCCTCAGTTGCCAATTCTCGACCGATTAAACAAAGTTCCAATCGGACCATCATCGGCCCTAAAGCAGATAAGGTTTGCATTGGCATAATGTCGACTATAGTAAATCGGGCCATCTTCAGTTGCCAATTCTCGACCGATTAAATAAAGTTCCAATCGGACCATCATCGGCCCTAAAGCAGATAAAGTTTGCATTGGCATAATGTCGACTATAGTAAATCGGGCCATCGTCAGTTGCCGATTCTCGACCGATTAAACAAAGTTCCAATCGGACCATCATCGGCCCTAAAGCAGATAAGGTTTGCATTGGCATAATGTCGACTATAGTAAATCGGGCCATCTTCAGTTGCCAATTCTCGACCGATTAAACAAAGTTCCAATCGGACCATCATCGGCCCTAAAGCAGATAAGGTTTGCATTGGCATAATGTCGACTATAGTAAATCGGGCCATCGTCAGTTGCCGATTCTCGACCGATTAAATAAAGTTCCAATCGGACCATCATCGACCCTAAAGCACAATCGGACCATCATCGACCCTAAAGCAGATAAGGTTTGCATTGGCATAATGTCGACTATAGTAAATCGGGCTATCGTCAGTTGCCAATTCTCGACCGATTAAAGAAAGTTCCTATTGGACAATCATCGGCCATAAAGCAGATAAGGTTTGCGTTGGCATAATGTCGACTATAGTAAATCGGGCCATCGTCAGTTGCCGAATTTCGACCGATTAAACAAAGTTCCAATCGGACCATCGTCGGTCCTAAAGTGGTGTCGGCATAAAGTCGACTGTAGTAATGTGGACCTCTGTCAGTTGCCGATTATTGACCGAAAACTGAAAATCGCGTGTGTAGTCGCCGATGCCGACGTTGTCGACATTGGCCTGATTCAGTGCCGATGATTTGTGTTTACTGGGTTGTTTGCGACACCCAATGACAGTGGACAACAGTCAGTTGATGTCGCTGGATTTCACCGGCGAGAGTGGAGGAGAGTGTCGCTCGCGACACGTCGAAGCTCTGAGAACGGGACTTAAAACAGAACAAAGAGACCTACAAAAAATTATTTTGACATAAAAATTAGCGGTCATAATGACACAATGGATTGTTACGGCCCGCGACGTTACAGCATGTATAACTTAGAGTAATGATCGTAGATTATGGCAAATGATCGTTATTCTTGTAATTTTAAAATAACCGAGCATTACACCCGCGCTTCAGTGGCGTAGAATTTGGCCCAAATAATACACAAACGTCTAACATTAATCTGACTGACGAGCTATAGTAGTCTGAAATTTTGCACACAACGATCAAATAAGTGCCAAAAAAAAATGAAGAGTAATTTTTTGTCTTCTAAATGCATTTTAATATGTCAAAAACGCAGGGACAGGGAATGAGAGTTTTGACGTATTTTAATATAATTCGTGGACGGTGAACCTGTCACTCGAGAAAGATGGGGCAATATTATGTTTGCTTCAGTTTCTAAGCCCCAAACTCAGATAATAAGAAAAGTTTTTTTATTAATCTGAGGCTCAAAGTACTCCAACGTCCTTAACCAGGGCGGATACAGGATTCTAAACCTAACTAAATCTCAGATTATTTTTAGTTATTAGTTTCAGTAACTAAATATAATAAAATTTAATCAAAAATTATGCCACAGACGAAAATTTGTAGAATTTTAAATCCTTATTTTAAAATGTCAAAGGCAAAAACTTAATAAAGAGGTGTTTCAAATTCGATGCTCACCATGAGAATCTCCTAAACGGTAGGAGATACGAAAATGTTTAAATTAGGGCAAAGTTGGGCAATTTGATGCTTTACCCAAAACTAAAAATAAAGTTTACAAAATCTGAGTAGTTCCGGAGATAGGCGAAAAAAATCATTTTGAAACATTATTTTAAGAGGGAGCTTGTTGTTTCGGGTTTAATTACCATGATCAGTTAAAAAAAAACCGTTATACAAGAAGAACTTAAAAAGCGCTTGTAGTAGTATCTACAAAATTATAGTTATCTACAAAATTTTGGGATGGTGTCTGTCGGTCTGCCTGTCTGGGAGACGATTACTCAAAAACCGCTAAACCGATTTTTATCAAATTTGGCACAAAAAATCTTAGTCACCAGACGCAGAGCTGATTAGTTTTTGATAAAAAATTATAGCTCACGAACTGTAGCAGCTAGCGACACGCAGTTTTTTTTGAAGAAAAAATTTTGAAAAAAAAAATTGTAATTTTTTTAAAATCTTTTTATACGAGAAATTTTTAGACAACATTTAAAACAAAAAAAAAATGAAAAATATGAAATTTTTTGTTTGAAAAACTGGAAAAATTTTGACATTTTTTAAAAATCTTTTTAAAAGGTTTTATGGATGGCTATACGTGCCTGCTGGCGCCATTTTTGAAACTACTACAAGCGCTTCTTAAGTTGTCTTGTATAACGGGATTTGTTTAACTGATGATAGTCATTAAGCTCGAAACAACAAGCTCCCTGTTAAAATAATGTTTTAAAATGATATTTGTCTAGCTTCCGAAACAAAACGACCAGAAAAAAAAAGGATGTGTCTATAAGAAAAAATGAACTTGACAGCGCTCCTGTCAAACTGAAATGTCAAATCTTAAAAATGAATATCTCGTCTGTTAGATCTTAAAAAAGTGCCTGTAGAAAGTTTTAAGCATTTTTTCTCCAACTCCAATAATAAAGGCGGACAGAAATAAAAACTAAAATTGAAAATTTCGGTTTTTTTCGCCTATCTCCGGAACTACTCGGATTTTGTAAACTTTATTTTTAGTTTTTGGTAAAGCATCAAATTGCGCAACTTTTCCCTAATTTAAATCTTTTCGTATCTCCTACCGTTTAGGAGATCCCCATGGTGAGCATCGAATTTGAAACATCCTGTATATACCTACATGTAAAAGGGTTCACCTAGATTTTTTCAAAAACTGTAAATAATTGGAGAAAATGCTAAACACATCGATTTTGTTTGTAAGGGCAGACATTTTGGCTTGAGAGAACCTTGAGAAACTTTAAAAAATAATAATCCCCAATGCAAAACACAAAGTGGCAAAAAAATTGCACCCTGAATTAGATAAAAGTATGATAAAGGCGTACGCAAAATTAAATTAAAATCCCTCGATCAGTTTTGAAGAAATTAAAAATTGATTACTTTTTTGTAAAAATTAAGGACATAGAACTTTTTGCGTGTACTTGTATCTAGGAAAAAAATAGAAAAATAAAATTCATTTTATTTAAAGTTTATTTACTCATCACTTTAACTGAATGCAAAACAATATTTAGATTTTTAAGTTGCAAAATAATTATTTCGTAGTAGAAAACAATTTTCGTCAAGTTTTTATGGTAAAAAAAATAAAAAAAACATGTCATACAAAGTCACAGTTACTAGGAAGAAAAACTTGTTCATTTTATCTAGCAAATAAAGTATAAAACATTAATTTTTGCTCAAAAATAATTTTATTATTTTTATATTAAGGAAAATAAAAAAATTGTCAAAAAATAATTTTTTTGACTAATCCCTGTATATAACCGGTTAACATTTTACCAATATAATAACAAGGAAGTACAGGTGTGGTTCCTCAGTAAACCATATTCGTCGATAACTTATTTTATTTCGGTCAGGAAATGCCTTTTTGGGCGGACATTTTTTTGAATTTTGACCGTCTATATCTCTGGAACTAGACATATAAATCATTTTAGATTCCCACATTTTTCTTATCTCATAGCCCACTATAACATACTAAATTTTATTTTTTTATTTCCGGACTCCGTTGTTTGGCCCTGCCCTTGCATTTGCCAAAAAAAAATAATAATAACTCTCTTAATCATGTTACCCTGGAAAAAATGTAGAGCCAAAAAAATTTGCAGTACTTAGGCCACCCATCATCATCGTTGCTCTTTAGGTATATATGGTTGGTTTAAAAGGAGATATGTAGAACCAATTTTATTACTTTAATTAAGTTTACCTTTGATCTACGCCTCTGGAAATTATTTAGCTTTTGAGCAAACATCGTGTGCGACCTCGCGGTGAAAGCAAAGTCGCTGGTCTGTGTTTCGATCAAAGAAGATCATGTGACATGAGACGATTATCGCCTTGATTTGGACACGACGATGCGTGGTTCTTTCAGAGTTCCATGGATTCATATAGAGTGCCAACCGATGCTTCTTAGATATACTTCAGTTACAAATGGACCGCACACTGACTGAGTTACATTCACAAATGAGGTTTTGTTTTAAAACGTCATCTAATAAAAATTTATTGAGTGTTAATAGTTAGCGTTACGTCGAGCAACATAGCCTTGTAAAAATCGTTAAAAAGCGGGTTAAAAATAAATCCAGGGTAACCACAGCTTTAAGGTGAGGGCAAGTTACCTTACCTCAGGGTTAACCTCAAAAAAAATATTGGCTTAAAACAGCAAAAAAGCGGGATTTATAGCCCGAGTTAATTTAACTCTCTGGTAACCCGCTATTGAGAAACCGGCCCTTAGACAATTTCTTTTACAATAATAAATAGCATTATCACTGGAAAAAAAGCAAACAGGTTGCTTGCTTTTTTTCGCCACGTAGCTCGTAAAACATCGGTTGTATCTCCTTTGCACTTGTGGTGCTTTCGATTAAGAGAGTTTCTCATGTCAAAAAATACATGTTAATACACATAAAACAAATTAGATGTTGTCCCCAAATAGCACAAAGTAGTTTTAAAGATGACTTAAAGACGACCACTTTTAGTTATAGCAGACATCTTTAAGGAGAGACATCTTAAAGACGTCTTCTGATGTTACAAAACCGTGGTCGTAAAGACGTCTTGACAATGTCTTGTAAAACGTCTTGAAGACATCTAATTTGACCTCTTTAAGACCTATAATAAGACATCTTTCAGCGAAGCGAAGGCTATATACAATTCGACGGGGGATCAAAAGACTGTTGAAATCTAGAGGCTGATGATCTCCATCGCATCATCCGCACTTGGTATGTAGTGGGCTGTGTCAGTTTTAAACTGTTTTCTTGATGCTAAAGGTGCGATTTCATGGATAGGCGAAGTTTCAGCATTTCGGTAGCAAATTTCTCGCGTGTTTTTCTTTATAGGTAAGTAGTCTTTGATCTTTCATTACTTTACGCAAAATTAAAAACAAAAAAACACAAACATCATAAACTCACAACGCTGAAACGCCGAAATTTTAGTGGGTTATTTCACTCCTTCACATTTCGACCAATAACAGCAACGTATTTTGATGTAAAATAATAGACAGTAGACATTTAAAGTAAATATTTCAACGCATCCGTATCGGTATATGTAACGCGTTCAAAACAAAGTCAAAATACGCTACATTTTTTACTTGTTTATGCGTAAAGTAGACACTTAAAGTAAATAGAGACATAAAGCTATTTGTAACTCATCACCGTATACGTATCCGCATCTAGCGAGAACCAAGCACATTGATTGTGAAAATTATAACACGTTCGAAAAGAGCAGATAGATGCTAATTTAAGGTGTTTCTGAACGCAATAGGTGCTGAGATACGATACGTGTGCCGTAACAATACGTGATACCTAACGCATCTCAACACCTACCGCGTTCAAGAACACCTTAGATTAGCATATATCTGCTCTTTTCGAACGTGGTACAAGTTTCTGACCAATTAATGTGCTTGGTTCTCGCTAGATGCGGACACGTATACCGCGATGAGTTACAAATAGCTTTATGTCGCTATTATTTCAACGCATCCGTATCGGTATACGTAACGCGTTCGAAAAAAAAGTCAAAATACCCCACATTTTTGACTTGTTTATGCGATGTTTCGAACGATGCCTGCTTCTTTGACGGGTGTGATGACAGAATCTCGTTGCGTACGGAAGGATACACCGTAAACATATTCGGATTAGTTTGGCTAATTCATGATTCCTCCTTGTTTATTTATGTGGGATCAAGAGAGAATAAGGATCGATTAGAAAGCCAATCGCGATTAGGTGCCTACGGTGCATAAAGGGGTTAGCATTACAAGGGACTTTACAATTTCATCCAAAAGGCGTAAGTAACTTTACAATGTTTTTATATGGCCATTTCAAAAAAAACTTTGCACTTACGCTCGAATTGCAAAAAAAATCATTGTTTTTGTTAAAATATTTAAATTTTTGCCACGGAATATCAATATACAGACCGCTTCAAGCTACTGCGAACATAGGGCGGAAGAAGTCTAATTTGCCAGTGTACGTACATGCAGAGACACCGCACGCCTATCAGTGAAGCAACCAATACTCAGGCTTGCGATCACCACTTGCATGACTTTCCTTTGGTATTTAGTACGCCTCTAACCACGGTGCTGTGTGGAGCGTAGTCAATGAAACCGGAATTTGGTCAATAAATACGCACATTTTTATAACGTAATTTTCTTATTTTTTGTCACTGATAAATAAGAGCGTTTTATTGTCAACTGCTCAGATTTATCAGTGACGACGTGTTAGAATGAAAATAATAAGGAGAAACAAAATAAAAGCAAGTTCTCAAAATAAAATAATACATTCTAAAAACCAAAAAGATTCTCCCAGTCAAAAAAAAATTAAAGCAAATGTTCGAAAAGTCCTCCTTGCTCGGCTAGACAATAACCGAGCCTACTATAAAAGCCCCTTCTAACGTTTCCAAGCATGTTAGGGGTGATAATTTGAAAAGCTTCTTCAAAAACAGATAGAAGGCATTAGGAGCAAGATCGGGAGATCGAGCTGGCCATAAAATAGTTCCCCGTGTACTTATAACCCGATTAGGAAATACATTATCAAGATATTCCCTAACAAGGCCAACATTGTGAGCGGAACAACCATCTTGTTGAAACCATGTTTCACCAAATCTTACACCTAACAACTGCCTAGCAGTTGGAATAATGTGCTGCTGCAGTAGATCCAAGTATCTAGGACCATTCAAATTGCAATTGCCGTTAATAAAAAATGGCCCAATTACGTGTTCCCCTATAATACCCCCCCCCCAAATATTTAGTTTTTGGGGATACTGTGTTCTTACGTCAAAATACAAATGCAAATTTTCCCTGGACCAATATCGAACGTGTGTTGGGTTATGACGATTTGACCATTTGACCATCTGCACTTTTTCGGCAACTTCGTAGACATCCATTTTTGGTTTTAAAAATGTATTATTTCAATTAAGAACTTACCCATCTGTTTCTCAAGCAAGGCAGAAATAAAACAAAATAATAAAAACAAAATGAATTTCCAAAAGATAACACTGCAGCGTGCTTCGAATCCACCTCGGTCGTACGGCACGGAGAGTAAATTGGACTTGATTCCCCCTATGTTCGCAGTAGCTTGAAGCGGTCTGTATAGATCAAAATGATTCCAAAAAACCAAAAAAGTCAAAATAGGCAAAATGTCAGTTACTTCTTTTTTGAACGGACGTATCGATATTATGTCCCAGAGCCCTACTGTGTACTCATGAAAAGCCACGTTCTAAAAGAACTCAACAACTAGGAACCCTAAAGACACATGACGTCCCGGGGAAGTCCTTTTCAGGAACGTCCCAAGAAGAAGGTCTAAAAACAATTCCAAATAAACGTTCAGCGGACGTCCTTTTTAAATCCCCATAGGACGCCAAAGTCACAGCCCTAAAAAGTACGTCCCTGGAAAGTTCCAAGAAAAAAGTCTAAAAACAGTTTTAATTGATGAACGTTCAAAGTCCGTCCTTTTTAGATCCCCGTAGGTTCAGAAAGTCACAGCCCTAAAAAGTACGCCCCTGGAACGTTCCAAGAAAAAGGTCTAAAAACGGTTCCAATGGAACGTTCAGGAGACGTCCTAAACAGAGACGCATGTACTGCAGTTTTATTTAGCTACTCATTTAGTAACTACATGGCTTACTTTGTAAAATATTCTCTATCTTTTCGACATTCGTTTTATATAATAAGAGGTACTTGTATTTTATTGTATAAGGACTCCAAAATGAGTCGGCCAAGGGTCGTCCAAGTAAAGGTTCCAGGAACGTCCAAAGAAACGACCCCGAGATGTTACAATTGACGACATTAATCGTTCCGAAAACGTTCCCGGAGCGCTTGTCGACGTCTTTGGACGTTCCCGGAATATACGCGCCGCAATGTACCGGGAACATTTAAAAGAACGGCCAAAGGTTGAAGGTTGTCCAGGTAAACGTTCGAGGAACGTCCCCGAGACGTTACAATTGATAATATTGGTCGTTTCGGGAACGATTCCGGAACGTTTGGCAACGTCTGTGGACGTTCCCGGAACGTATGCCGAGAATATACCTTGGACATTCAAATCAGAACGGCCCAGGATCGTCCAAGTAACGTTCCTGAGACGTTACAATTGGTCGCGCCGGAACGTTCCAGGGATGTTTTTAAAATGTATCTGTGTTATTAAGGAAACGCTTCAATTGCCAAAACACTACAGGGCTAAGACAGGCAAAAAGGTATCACCACAGTAAAAAAAAAGCAGACAAGCTCATAAACATGAACAGGAAAGACATCTGGGTCTGTATTCTTAAAAGTGTGGGAAGAAATGCTCCCGCGGGAGTATCCTTTTCCTCTTCACACCTTTATCCGTTGGTATATCTTCATCTCACTTTTTTGTAAACCACGCCCACTTCCCTAGCAAGAGTCGTCGGACTGCTCAAATATATCACCTAAAGGTAATAAGAAGAGCAGAAGATGACCACTGCAGATTTTGCAAAACCGCAACAGAGTCATGCACAAAATCTCTGCAAAGGAAGAGCCGAAACGTCTTCTCCTGCAATCTTCAAAATACAGTTGAATGTCGATCAGTTTTACTTTTACTTTCGTATTGTTTTAATACTCTTTTAATTATTTTATTTTTAAAAGGCAGAATTTCTTGTGTGACTGTAACGCTCGAAACTTCCAAAAACAAGGTATAGGTACTACACACTTAGATACTCTAGATTTCTTGTCAAAAGGTTGACATACCGTCTAAGAGCGTGTCTTAGTGGTTTATTAAATTCTCATGATCCATGATCTAGGTTAAATTTATCAATTTATAGATCATACATTAGTCTAAGATTAGGTACGTTTTAACTTGTATCTCGTCAATCGATGAGAAAAATATGGCCTCGAGGTACGTTTCAAAAAAAAATGTGCCATGGAACATCATATATTCCTTAAGGGCATTTATTCTTGCTTAAAACGCCGAAAAAAAAATCCAGAAAATTTGCATTCCTTTAAATGGGAGTAGGAAATTCCAAGGCAATTATAGAATTAATGCCACGGTCTGTGGGCTCCATGAAAAAAGGCTAAGGAATAAAACTAACCTAAAAAGTGGTTCATGATAGTGGGCGTATATTAGTGTTAATCGAACCGGAAATATATAGGCACTTTTCATCTAATACTTATATAGGGGGCATGGCGTATTCCGTGGGACTTTTGATGAAGATTTTACGAAAACCACCAACACTGTCTAATCTATTAACAGCCCCAAAAATGCTGCAATCAAAAAGTAGGGTTAGGGTGTCAATTTTTTTTCTTAAATTCAGACGGTTTAAGCTAGAGCAACAAAATTTGGCACATATATTGGCCTTCCGGCAACGTGCCTTCATGTGTCGTAAAAAATTCCCTAGGGGGCAACAGGGGCCAAAATGTGTTTTTAAACTATTCCTCATATACCTTCCACACTAATGTTGGTAGCTCATACTATAACCTACAAGTCTATTATATCGAAAAAAAAAAATCGTGGCTCCTAGGTTAGAGGCTAAAAAATTTGTCGAATAGGTCAGTCTAACGACCTGGGGGTCTGATTTTCGAATCCATACGAAAATATCCGTATACTAAATAGTAGACAATTTTTATGTCAGTCTCTTTCTATATCGTGTGAAATGAAAGGCGAAAGATAAGTCGGTATGTGTGGACCGCCTTCGAATTCGACTGGTTTAAATCAATATTGCACTAGTGGGTGGATTGTAATCGTGTTGTTTCGCATGAAAAATCGGTTATTCTTTCACGCACTACCAATGAATCAGCATATCGGCATATCATTTGCCTCCTATTCTAAACGGTATAGGAAGAGACGGAAGTAGTCGCATGCGAATAATTTCGTATGGTTTTGAAAATAGGACCCCTGTCACTGTCGCTTGATTGACAAGTCACGGAGGGCAAACAAAGCGATTTTCAATAAGACGTAGTGTTAACTTCGAGAGATATTCCGGATTTTCCAGTGACCTTCAATAGGTGAAAATGCATTTTTATTATAGCTTGTTTTTTTTGAAAAACGGATAAAGGCAGTTTGTTGGTGGATTTTTGCTGGAAGAGCCAAAAAACCGTGCCAAAAGTCACAGTGTTTGTTTTGTTTACATAATTTTTATTTGTGTTTTAAGGAATTTAGAGGAAGATTTGAATAGAAAATGCCCCTTTCGTGTTACATTGCGAATTGTGGCAGTAGAAATCCATGAGATAAATTGAGGTTTTTCCAAAAACATAGTGAAATATCCATAACAAAAAGCTCCTATCTTGCGGAATTGGCTAAAATAAGAAGACAAAAATGGATAATAGCTATTAATTTTAATTATTATTATTAAATTTAGAATCTTCCACGGAAAATGGGTCTAAGTTATTAATAAGGGAACATTTTTCTATTTATCTCTGGGCCACATCAAGATGCTCACTTTTTAGCTTGTTTAAATAGTCTTTCATTGTACAGTTTGGTTTAAGTTGGGTCTGATGGTTTGGTGGGGTACACTAGAAAATTCCTTAAAGCACAAATAAAAACCAACTCAAACCATCTCAATTTAGGAAAAAAAAGTAGGGTTACTTTTTGACTGCACCATTTTTGGGGCTGTTAACAGGTTAGGCAGTATTGGTGTGTCCATTAGTAATCAATTAAAATAAGTTTCGTAAAATCTTCATGAAAAGACCCGGAAGCCAAATTTTCTACGTATGCTTCCTAAGTATAACTTTTTGTACGGAACCTTTTACTTTCTGAATAGCTATTTGCATTCCTAAAGGGGACGTTCCCTTTTCAGTTGGCCATGACTTGTGTTGCGCGGAAAAAATATCTGTGTAATTTTTTTAATTAAGTAGTGTAACTAAAAATTGTGCACACGTTTTACACAATAGGGTATGAAATATACATAACTATTGGTAAAATATTGTATATTTTACACAATTTTGTTACCCGTACACTTTTTTTCCGTGTGAAAATATTTATGATATGATTAATATGATAGTTAGAAAAAAAATGGGCCAACAGGCACGTATAGCCATCCATAAAATCTTTAAAAAAAAATGTTTTTCAATTTTTTTTCAAAAATCGCTAGCTGCTACGGTTCGTGAGTTACAATTTTTTTAAAAGTTTAATGTTCTTTTTGCAAAGTCCAGTATTTTATCCCATTTGAGCGTGTGTAGGTCCTCCTCATCCAGGGTCGGGGAACCGAATACCTGGATTCTCGTCCTCTGGTATGCCTCGCAGTCCGCTATAACATGTCCAGATGTCTCTTCTGCCCGCCCGCAGGCCCGGCAGGTCGAGTCATATTCCACCGCGATCCCGGTCATGTGCTTCATTAGTCGGTTTTGACCTGTTATGATACCTGTCAGCAGACCAGCGTCCCTTCGCGATCTCCCCAGAAGCCATTTTTGTCTGGCTACATCCGGGCCCTTCACGAAGTCCTTGGTTTGTCTGCATCCTGTTCCTCCTCTCCAAGCGGTCGTCATGGCATCGTTGGCCCATTTATTGAGTCGACTTTGCAATTGCCTCTTGGTTGTTCCTAGGAGTGGTTCCGGCACTACATACTGGGTGCTTGCCCCGATCCTGGCGAGCTCGTCGGCCATCTCGTTACCCGGCACCCCCATATGTCCCGGTACCCACATAAGTGTCACTTTTTTGCCCTCTCCCAAGGGTTCTAGTGCATCCGCACATTCCTCCACCAGGGTGTTGTTGATCTTGGGCGCCCTAAGTGCCTTTAGGGCTGATTGGCTGTCGGAGCATATATAAACATGCTCCTCCCTACCGTTCTTTATTTCTTCCATGGTTCAGCCATTATTATGGCATACACCTCTGCCTGAAAGACCGTGGCTTGCTCTCCGAGCGGGTAGCTCTTTCGAACCTCCTGGTCTTCCACATAAACCCCCGATCCTGTGGTTTGCCTCTCCGACAGTTTCGACCCGTCGGTGTAGCAAATCACGGCGTTCTCCTCGAACTGTTCGCGGAGGTTTTCACTCGGCCATAGTTCCCTGTCTGGGATGACTACTTTGTACCTCTTGTTGAATCTCCAGGGGTTTTTTGGTCTTTGTGTTTTAATCGCTGCCATAGGGATTTATCTCTCGGCGATTTGGGCAAGATGCCCCGCAGCTTCCCCTCTTCCTCTCCATTGACCTGTATCTCTCAGCCGGAGGTGAGTCGCCATCGCTTCTTTTCTGATCCAGATCGGAAGCGGCGGCAGTCCCAGAATAGTTTCGAGTGCCTGTATAGGTGCCGTCCTCATAGCGCCGGGCATCCCTCTGCATATGGTAAGCAGCTATATATATGCGGTTTTCAGATTTTGGTTTTCGTAAATATTTCCCAAGTTACAGTTTTCGAGATATTTTCATTTCCTTTCAACATAAAATAATTGATTTTACGGTGGACTATCCGTGCTTTCTAGCACCAATTTTTTAATACATACATTTACCCAAAAAAAAAATTAAAACCACCCTCAAGAAAAATTTTGCAAATTCACTTCAGTATTTATTTCCGTGTAATGTTTTAAATATTAGGTGCCCTTAGATAACTATTCAGTGGTATCGGTATCCGTATCTCTATTGAGTCAACTAATCAACCAACCAATAGACTAACACCAAGATTGGTTCCTGCAATACTATTGATCGCTAGTAAGTATACTGCAATCTATGCTGCAACTGTATACAATAAATTGGAACAATATATAATAAAAATTAAAAAGTTCGCCAAGTTCATAAACTATAATACATCAAAGTCAAAATTTGTACTGAACTAACACCTAGTTAATGTTAATAAAAATAATTCTGTTTATTTTTAGTACAGGAATAAGAGTCACAATGTTACAGAAAATGTAGCAACCACAAAATATCATAAATAATACCAGTAGATGATTCAAATATTCCCTTCAGAATTATGATTACCACATATTTAGACATCACAATTCCTATATTTCAAAAAAGGTGGCATAAGAATTATGCCCCGGTATAGAAACTAAATTCCTTTTTAGCGGATTTCAAATTTACTGTAAAACTAATTTTAAAAATATATATAGATAGAAGAAAAAACGCAAAAGAAAAAAAATTGTGACCATGCAGTTTGAAATTGAATATCTCGAAAATTGCTTCTTCTTCTTCTTCTTCTTCTTCTTCAAGTGCCATGCGCTCTTCGCTATCATCAGGGCGATCTGTACCCTATCCACTGCTTTTCGGAAAAGTGTCGCAGTACTAACACCATACCACTATCTAATGTTTTTAAGCCATGACATCCGTCTACGACCCGGACCTCTGTCAATCAACTTTGCCTTCTATTATCCTTTTGTTTTTTGAGGATAAATAAAACTTCAAGATTTTTAATTATTACTCTGGGCTAAAAACATAACACCGAAGCACACGAATTCGGAGAGTGGTATTAAGACCGCGACTACACAACACTAATTTCATTTTGATAAAAGATAATCTGGCCTGTTCGATTTTTGCACGAACTTCCTGCATGTTGTCCCAGTTCTAATTGAGGAGGCAACCCAAGTATTTGTATAAATCCACGCGTTCGATTTACTGTCCATTTACTTCTAACATACTTCTGATATTCTTTTCCTTGGATATGACCATCCATTTTGTTTTTCCAACATTTAAGTTAAGCCCGAATTGCGAACCTTTGGCAGCAATTTGATTCAACAACCCTTGCAGGCACTCCACCGTGTCTGAGATTTGACAGTGTCGTCGGCATATCGTAGTTTGTTGATTTTTATGCCATTTATGGTCAGACCCTCTTCGCAGTTATGAAGTGCCTTCTCTATTATTTTGTTACTATAAATATTAAACAACAGACAATATACAATCTTTATTTGAGCAGTCTGATTCCAGTACAGATTAGCGATTATCTTTGGATCTCGGTCATCTAGATCAACTTCTTTTAGCGATTCTATGAGCTCTTCGTGTTGGACTCGATCAAACGCTTTCTCCTAATCTATGAAACAGGCATATACTGGCCATACCAATATGGTATGGGAGACTATTAAAATCGTGAAATTTTCATTTTTCTTATCAAAAATGATTTGCTAAGGTTCCAAAACACCTTAATAGACGAAAAAAAGTTGTCTGTCGGTCTTTCGGTCTGTATACACGATAACTCAAGAACGCCTTAATCGATTTTAACGAATTTTGGTAAAAGAATCCTCTATTGGCTGAACATGAACTGATTAACTTTTGAATAGGGTAGTGGTAGGTTGAAGGGGGAAAAGGGGGATAAAATATTTAAAAAAATTGTAACTTTGAAAAAAAAGCAAGTAGCGATATACGGTTTTCAGATTTAAGTTTCATTGAATATGGACTACAGTTATAAAGTCCAAATTCGTGGGAGCTTTAGTTTCCGAGTTATTTGAAAAAACGTTAAAATATATTTAAAAAATCATAACTTTAGAAGTAAAGCAGCTTTTGATATGCGGTTTTCAGATTTTTATTTTCGTAGATATTACCCAAACATTTTGTTATAAGGTTCAAATCTTTCAAAGCTACAGTTTTCCAGATATTTTCATTTCCTTTCAACATAAAATAATTGATTGTATGGTGGGCTATCCGTGCTTTCTAGCATCATTTTTTTTTCTACCGTACACGACAGCAGTTGACCAAACGAAGCGAAGCCCGCAAGGGCGGTAAAGACACTTTACGCATGTGTTAGGTACAAGATTTTACCTATAATAAGCCTAAAAAATGCACAGAAAAATTTATCTGTATTTTAATTTCCTGAAATAAACGATGTTTCTAAGGCACAATGTGCGATGCGGCGGTAAGGTGCATACCCAAGTAGGAATTTGACGTAATATGACGTTGTGCGTTCGTCCGCATTAAAAATCGGACGTCGGTCTCCAACGTCCGTTTAACCTCGAACCGGCTCCTATTTGCACCTATATGGCACATTCAAATGCAAGTCGTGTTGACGTCGAACACTTTACTTAAACTGACCTGGCGGTAATACACGGGTCGATCGTACGACGTTCGTTGGACCGCCATCGAAATTACCTAAGTTTCTACAATATGTCCAGGACGCATCGACATCATTAACTGGAGTAGTCGACAACGTAAAATATAGTTTTAGCCGAGGTGGAGTAGGTAGAGGTAATCTCATTATACCTATTTATATCTTTCTATCGGGTAAACCTTTTTGTGAATAGAAGCTACCTATATGGAGAACAAGAAATATTATTTTTTAGAAGCAGTTTATAATAATGATAACAAGACAGGCCTTTAACGCACGATGGGGATGTAAAATTACCAACGAAGATTAGTTTACCAATAAACATTGATAAGATAATTCAGAAAAATACATGCACCTCAAAATTGCTTAGATTTTATAGAAAAAAAAGACTAAAATCAAAAAATATACATATATTTTTTTTTTAATTTGCAAACATATATGATATTTCTTAGTTTAAGCTATATTCTAAAGACATATTAGTTGCAATATTGACCATTTTTGATTGTTAATATCAACGTAATTGGAAAATTTAACCTGTGTTTGTCTAATGGCGGAAGACACCTAATTCCTAAGTATGGCGGATTTCTGCTGAGGCCCAAAAAATAACCAATTTGGATCGGATCTCTAAGTTTAGTAGATGGTCTTTACTCGATCCGTGATAAATTGATTTATTCGAATGCATTTTGGACGTCGGGCCATGGTAGACCTTATACGTAGGCTTGACGGTGGCTCAACGTCCCGCCGACAAATCTGGACCCGACGTCCAATTTTGGTACGTGTCTTTACTTAAAACAGGGAAGGTTTTCAGACGTTCATTCGTATGGTGCGGCTTTCATGTAGGTACGACGATGCCCCAATGTCCCGTCGAAGTGGAATTCGTCCGATCGACGACGGCTCGGAATCCAATAACTGTGCTTAAACGGCATATGTCAACCATGTCGAAATAATCCTAACCTTTTTTTCAAATATTTCTTGCAATACAAAAGCAGTGAACAGTGAACAAATTTCGACAAAATCGCAAAAAACAATAAGTGAGTATGTCTGAATGACCTTTTCTTTGGCATCTTTAAAAGAACCCTTGTTTACTGTTTTGAACTATCCACTTGACGCTAGACGGTAGGCCTATTCCGACATAAATTGATGTGCATCCATCGTTAGGCATTTTTCCTTCGGCAACCAGAAGACACCAGTAGGAATCTAGCGGACGTTATTATACGTACGTTATAAATACAAAAAAATACGTCGTACAAGCCAACGGCATATATCGTTGGCGATATACCTATGATTATTTCTGGACATCAACGGATGTCGCTACATCGTTGGAAAATGCACCTAAAACTACGTCGTCTCTGTTGACGATGGGACATCATCTGTATCGGACGTTATTTGTAGTTGGCGGAACTTCTTAAAAATATGTTAGACATAAAAACGTCCGTCGAACGACTAGGCGTGCACTAATATTTGAACTGGACTAAGGTGGGCTACTGACCGACGTCAATGGGTCGATGAAACCTGTACGTAAAATTATATTACAATGGCTGACGTCGTCTCCACGTCTGATTCAATTATTTTTTGTAACTGCACCCTAATTTTTAGTCAAACCGGACGTTGGATCATCATTTAAGGTGGTGTGTTCCACCAGGGATCTCAAATTCAACTTAAATACGACGTCGCATTGGTCAGAGTAGGTCGAAAGTTAGGAAAATGCTGCTTGGGTAACGTTAACATTGCCGCAAAGTGTGCGGTTAAAGACAAATTTCCGCACGCAAAAGAGTGCGGTAAAGGTTCAGCGTAGGTAAAAGTTATTGACCTAACAAGTGCGGAAAGTGAGCTGACCGACCGAAGCCAAGCGAGTTCGGTCAAGCCGGCAAAAGCGGTAAAGACACTTTACGCAAGATTTTAGGTATAAACCTCAAAAATTCCCAAAAAAATACAAATATCTGTATTATAATTTTCTGAAATAAAGGTAGGGACTTTACCGCACAGTGTGCTGTAAAGTGCCATAACGTTAACTTTACCGCACAGTATGCGGTAAAGTACAATCTTCCACATCCAAAAGAGTGTTGTAAAGTGCATTTTACTGCACGCGAGTAGGTAATAATTATTTTCCTACGAGCATCCGCAAGTGCAGTTACTTTTCCGCACGATTTTTTGTTTTAAAAGTTGTATTTTCACTTTAAAGGGTGGGTCTATTTTTTATTCAGAAAATTCATAGCCTTAACCAAAAAGTCACATGCAAGCACTTTACACTAAAAAAATTGTGCGGAAAAAGAAGAAAAGTACCTTTTCCGGACACCTATCCTGCAAGGCTTCCTTCCAAGGAATCTTCGGAGAGGAAGTGTTCGAGCCGGAACACCTTCCGACGCTGAAATGGTCGGATATCCTGGCCTTTATCCAAAGGACGGAAAGGTTCGACCGTGGTGGAGTGGGAGCGTGAGGGGGAAGCTCCATCCATCGCACAAAAGTCATACGAACAACGCACGGTGGTCGATTTTCAGAAAAACGCGGACATAACTTGAAAAATTTAAAAATTCAAAATGTGTCTAAATGTCCTTATATGGTTCTCAAGATACTAGGCGAATAGTTGGCCAAAGAATAAACGATACTTTTTACGAGTATGATATTACGCATCAGTATTCAACATCAAATTTCAAATAAAAGACCCAGAGTATGACAGTATTCAACTTTTGATATCTCGAAAACAGGTGAAGATCGACATAGGGTATGTTATAAAAAATGCTTACAATTACAAAACAGAATGCAAAAATGCAATAATATACTAGGTGTTTCATTTGAAAGTTTCGGTTGGCATTCTTTTTAATATACCCTATATACATAAAAATATACTAGTATACTGTAACACTTATATATTGTGTCAATTACTTTAAAGTAAATTTGATTGTTCTAAACTAACATTTTTAGTTTAATTTAGCCAATTAATAAATGTCACTTTTACCTTCTTAAAAATGTCTTAAGGTAAATGTGAAAATTCACACGATCATCCTGTGTATCATCTAAAAAAAAATAAATTCTTACTTATTTAAATATTGTAAACTATTTATTTTTTTATTAAAACTAAATATTTTGTACGATTAAATTACAATGTGGAAGTTTTTTTTATAATGTCCGCGTTTTTACAAAAATCGACCACTGTGCGACGTCGTACTTTACGAGACGGTCAAGTTGGCCGTAGCTGCGCATTAGCGAGATCTGTCACGTGATGATTTCATCCAATAGCGTGCTCTGAAATCATGTGAGAGAGTTTTTCACACGAGCTTTCCTACAAGTTCATACTACAGGGTCTAGTCGAGAGAACGGCTTCGCTCAAAAATTGTTGTTCGCAAAAACCGTCCAGACAACATTATATTTTTATTTTTGGGTATTAATTGAGGCAAAAAACTGTTTTTTTTTTAAATTTTCTTTACATGAGTTAAAAACTAAATCTAAACAGTCAAATTAGACCTAAAAAATCGGTAAAAATGCGTGCATGAAAGTACTTTTTACGCACGCCGTGCGCGAAAAATTCTTTTCCGCATGCCGTGCGGGAAACACACAGGGTAAAGCATGCAAATGCGTGAGTCAAAATGCACTTTTACGCACGCTAGTAAGAAAAACAACGGACCCCGATTCGATAGATTGAATCGCTTAGGAACTAGTCCTTCTACCGTGCTTCAAAAAGCAAACTAAACAGAAAGATTTTTATCACATATCTTCTATGATTATTGCCAAATCAAGTGCTGCATATATGCAAAACCCGATGAAATACAAAATACACAAAAGGTAAAACCTACAATTATAAGCTATAGCCATCATTTGCGCTCAGCGAATAATTGTCTTTTGTGATGAATTATGATTCTACGAGGGCTAATGCGTGCACCGGGATTTGCATTATTTGCACACTCAAAGCAATTGTAATTGTTGCATCATTTTTTTAAAACCCTAACGGTGGGATTTAGTAAAAGGGTTTAGTCTATTTTAGAACGGTCCTAAGTTTAAGTAAAATTTTTGGATTTTAAGCATTTTAAACCAACCCTCCTTGAGTTTTGTACATAGTTTGATTTATAAGAAGATTTTTAATAAATTTGTTCACAATCATCTTAACACAATATTTTTTTGGATTTTAAAAAGAAAGTTTCGATTTAGAAGAAAAGAAAATTAAAAAATTTAAACCCACGCGGGGTTTGAATAGTCAAAACTCTGTAGAACAAATTAAAATTGGGGTTATATGTCACTCTAATTAAAACTTACCCTTGTTAATTAATTTTTCCAATGAATACTTGATGTCACACAACGATTTAGATGATTAATAATAAAATAAGGAGCAGATTAATTTTTGTATTTATTTAAAAGGTGTTTTTATTTATGAAATGTATTAAAAAACTTAAATGCAAGTTTTGTTTACAGCGAGTTCGGATCTCTTATCTCTGCTTGTATCTTGGCTTGCACCAACCTCTACTGATGAAAGCTACAGCTTTGAAATGAGTAGGTTTTGAGTAAAGAAAGTTTTCTTGACTGTGCTTTTACATAACCTCAATGTTTTAATTTCCGTTTGTAAATAAATTAATATAGTTGTTTTGAGTTTTTTTGTTTGGTATATTTTTCGTGCATGATGAGTGACCTTCACTTACGTTTGTTATGCCTCGTAGTGCCCTCATAAATATATTTAATATATATATGTGTTTTATTGGTCAATGAACAACTTGGGATACTAAATAAGGTAAATTAATCCTTGTAAAAACGGTTACTTAGGGCAATTATAAACGAACTTATTACTAATTACCAAAAAACAATCTTTTCTGGGTGCTGTAAATTTAAACCAGCCCCCAGAGATGGTCTAAAAAATCACCAACTTTATAACCTCAAACACAGATAATGAAGCTATTATGTACCAAATTTTTGGCGTATTCACCATTTGCCATTTTGAAACCTGTCAAAAAAAAATGAGTTTTAGGGTATTTTATCCTAAAATATGGTATATTTTGAGAAAAAAAGCAGTTCTTCAGTGGTATTTTGCAATAACAATACATAATAGTCAATAACTTTGTGTCTTTTCTGTATTGGTAAGTGTTTTTTGCAAATTGGTTTTAAAATTAAGTAACCCCCACAGGTGTAAATATTTAGACCTGTGGGGGGTACTATTTTAGATCTTAGTAAATCCCACTGTAAATGTCGTCGCATTTTGGTAAAAAATAGAAACAAATGGAAAAAATCGTTAACAGTGGTTAACAAAGGTTTAACCTATAGGGCGTTACGTCTCACCCATAAACATTTACAGTGGGGTTTACTAAAATCTAAAATAATACCCCCACAGGTCTAAATATTTACACCTGTGGGGGGTACTAAATTTTAAAACCAATTTTCAAAAAACACTTTTCCATAAAGAAAAGAAAAGTTATTAATTATTTTGTATTGCTATCTGCTTTTTTTCAAAATATACCATACTTTAGGAGAAAATTCCCTCCCTACAACTAATTTTTTGACCGGTTTCAAAATGGAAAATGGTGAATACGCCAAAAATTTGGCATATAACAGCTTCATTATCTGTGCTTGAGGTTATAAAATTGGTGATTTTTTAGACCACCTCTGGGGACTGGTTTAAAGTTATTGCCCCCAGAAAGGATTGTTTTATGGCAATTGTTAATAAGTTCGTTTATAATTTCCCTAAGTAACTGATAAAACATCTCCAATTTTGACCATAAAAACGCCATATTTTGAACCCGTTTTCAGCATAAACAATATATTTATTAGGGTACTACGAGGCAAAACGAACATAAGTGAAGGTCACTGATCATGCACGAAAAATATACCAAACAAAAAACCCAAAACAACTATATTAATTTATTTACAAACTGAAATTGAAATATTGTTATTTAAAAGATCAGTCAAGAAAACTTTCCTTACTCAAAGCCCACTCATTTCAAAGCTGTAGCTTTAATCAGTAGAGGTTGGTGCAAGCCAAGGTACAAGCAGAGGTAAGAGATCCGAACTCGCTGTTTGTGATTTGAATGCAGCTAATATTTTGAAACTGACATTTCGACAGTGACAGAAATGTAAACAAAACTTGCATTTTAGTTTTTTAATACATTTCATAAATAAAAACACCTTTTAAATAAATACAAAATTAATATACTCCTTATTTTATTATTACCCATCTAAAACGTTGTGTGATATCAATTATTGGAAAAATTAATTAACAAGGGTAAGTTTTAATTAGAGTGACATAATTTGTTCTACAGAGTGTTTACTATTTAAACCCCGCGTGGGTTTAAATTTTCTTCTTAAAAACAAATTTATTAAAATTCTTCTTATAAATTAAACTATGTCCAAAATTCAAGGAGAGTTGGTTTAAAATGCTTATAACCAAAAATTTCACTTAAACTTGGGACCGTTCTAAAATAGACCAAACCCTTTTAGTAAATCCCATAAAAAGGGTGCTCAGTGCGCATGGTCAGGACCGATACAATGCGCCAACTTCTTGAGAATACTGCAAGGAGGGTGGTCGTAGAGAAAGGTGAGACGTAGTCGCTGTTGTACGTATCCGTTCTGAGCATGCGCACTAAGATACCACAAGGACTAAACACCCTTTTTATGTGCAACTTTAACGGTGGAATTTACTAAAAAGGTTTACTTTACTTGAGTTTTGGACATAGTTTAATTTATAAGAAGAATTTTAATTAATTTGTTGAGTAAATAATCATCTTAATCTGTTGTTGATTTAAGAAGAAAGTTTCGTTTTTTTTCCGCAACGTTGCGTTGACGTTGGACAACGCGAATGTGTTTTTTGTTTGGTGGAATTAAGATGTGTTCACACGCGACTAAAAATCGTATTTTTAAACAGTTTTCAAGTTTATTCGTAAAATCATTTTGGAAACTGTGACAAAACTATTAATTTCATTTATTTTAATCGTTTTCGTGTGTTAAACTCATTAAATTTTATGTAGATCAGCCTTTATTATTACAGGTGTCGATGTCAAAAGAGGAATGTCCGAGAATTACGGAAAATCGTCGTTGTTTTCATTCTGTTTTTTTTTTACAAAATAAGTAAATCATTTGCACATTAATATTCACTATCATTTATCTTAATTATATTGGTATCTCTCTCCAGGTATATATAAATAAAAATAAATAAAAATAAATAAATAAAATAAAAATAAAAAACTAAATAAAAATTATCTATTATCTATCTCCAGGTGTCTTAAAGATGAATAATAAACTTTAATAAATCAAATGTTTTTGGGAAAAATTATAAAAATTCTTAAGACGTAGGAATGAAACATGCGTAGCCTTCCTCTTCCACTTCTTAACATTTTTCAAAAAACTAAAGGATAGTACATTATATACCCAGGGATTAAAGTGGCACTTTTTATCCCAAGGGTAAAAATGTTTGGCGAGGACTACAACTCGCTGAATATACACTTCTTTTTAACTTTAAATTTCTGTTTTGACCAAAAAGGATTGAACGATTAAACACATTAAAAAAAATATACACAATGGAAGTCCGAAAAACAGTGTTCATTTTAAATACATAATTGTCTCAAACTTTCAAACAAACATTAAAACAAGTTAACAGGGAGATTTTGATCAGGCAATTTAACGTCAAATTTCGTTACTCTTATAGTTACCGTTACCGTAAATAAAGGTAACTTCAAGAGTTTAAAAATAAAACTTTTGAACGTAGTCAATCGTTTGGCGGTAAACATAACCTCACTTTTTTATTGACTTTCGTTGTTTTTTTCTCAAGTCTTTTTAGGGCTATTAAAATCGTGAAATTTTGATTTTCTTAATTTTATCAAAAATGAGTTACTACGGTTCAAAAACATCTTAATCGACGAAAAACAAAAGTTGTCTGTCGGTGTGTCGGTCTGTCGTCTGTCTGTATACACGATAACTCAAGAACGCCTTAATCGATTTTAACTTTTGGGTAGGGTGGTGGAGGATTTAAGGGGGGAAAGGGGGATGAAATATTTGAAATAATTGTAACTTTGGAACAAAAGCAAGCAGAGATATACGGTTTTCAGATTAAAGTTTCCATGAATAAGGACTACAAATTTTGTTATAATGTCCGAATTCGTGGGAGGTTTAGTTTCTGAGTTATTTGAGAAAACGTTAAAATATATTAAAAAAATCATAACTTTAGAAGTAAAGCAGCTATTGATATGCGGTTTTTCAGATTTTGGTTTTAGTAAATATTACCCAAAAATGTTATTATAAGGTTCAAATCTTTCAAACCTATAGTTTTCGAGATATTTTCATTTCATTTCAACATAAAATAATTGATTGTATGGTGGACTATCCGTGCTTTCTAGCACCAATTTTTTTATTTGCTTTTCTAACCATATTATGGACGAAAATATTAATTTAGTGATAGGACTGGGAGACGGACACCCCAACATAAATCTAGTCAGGCAAATGGTTTTGTAATATAACTTTGGTGGAGTAATAGAAGAAAACGAGCTTCTGTAAACTGATTTGTACTTACTCACCTGTTTACCACCACTACTACTATAAACACGGTTAACAAAAAATAAAATACAAGTACACAAAAATTTTGTAAATCAAAACTTTTATGACCTAAAAATCTTTCACCACAGAATCACATCAAGTTTGGTTGGTTGCTTTTTTAACGGTAAAGGTAGTCGCTATTCGACGCTAGTTAGCGCCAGTGATTACCTTTAATAAAGGTAACAGGCTGACAGAATGCTACTGCGCCTGCCCAGAATAAAGGTAAGGGTAACAGACAAAAAACCTGACCAAAATCTCCCTAATTTCTGAATTTAATTTTACTCCCTAAAATTTTATTTTAGTTTCCAGGGACCAGTCCTAAAGTGAAAAAAATCTGTAACTAAATACCTGTCGAGAAATTGGCAACAGGAGCAGTGTTTAAACGCTTGTATCTAATAAGCGAAATAGGCCAAATAAAGTTGGGTTTGTAACAAAAATAATTAATATATTAATTACTAGCGGTCGACCCACAGCATTGTTTGCGATATCGAAAAATTATGACTCTTGACAGCTGTTTGTTTCAATCAAGGTCACGCCCTATCTTCTTACCAAATTACATCCAAATCGGTTCAGCCGATTTGGCGTGATTGAAAGGCAAACATACACTCCATTCGAAAGTGCTTCGGACCAGTTTTTTGACACTGATAATGACAGTTCCATTTAACTTCTGTGTTTAATTGTCAGCCACCATATTGAAATTGGTCCGGAGAATTTGGAATGAGATGTACAGGATGTCCCATTTTCGATGGAAAACTTATTATTGAAGATAGAGACATGCGGTTTTCGGAAAAAAATGGTACTAACAAATTTTTTCTGTCCCTTGTAGTTTTTGAGTTACAGGGGAAAGTTGAAAAATGGTCGGAATTACCAATTGATGATATCTACCCTAATTTAAGAAATAATTGAGTTCCGTAAAAACATGTCTGTGGCAAAAGTTAAATACGAACCAAAATATTTTACTTCTCAGTTTTTTTAATATTGCATTATCTTTTTTTATTTATTTGAAGTTTCGATCCTGAAAAAAATCATTTTCAGTGCAATTTTTTTCTGGTACGGCCCTGTCCCGTTTTTTTTTGAGACTATTTATATTTAACTACTACATAGTGGACCTGGACAACCAAGATATATTATATGAACATACCGGGTGAAACGAAAAATCCGGACAAACAGTTTTTTGCTCTATCTTTATTAATTTCAATAAAAGTAACTCTATATTTACTGTGGAGGTACTGTAAGCCTTTTGAAAACAAAATATTCGCTTTTCCGCCATATTTAAATCCAATATGGCGGAGAAAATCAAACGCCTACCTTTTTTAAACCTCTTTTTGTAATATGTCGCATTTTTTTTCTAAATACTTTGTTTTGCATGTCGAAAAGTAACATTTATACGTAAATAAAAAACAAGGTGCGCATTTGATTTTATGCGCCATTTTGGATTTAAATGTAGCGACAAAGCGAATGTTTTTTTTCAAAAGGCTTATTTGTCTTATCAATAGTATTTTTTAATTAAAATTGGTAAAGTTATAGCAAAAAACAATTTGTCCAGTTTTTTTCGGTTCACCCGGTATGTTCATGTAACATATCTTAGTTGTCCAGGACTACTATATAGTAGGTAAATATAAATGGTCTCAAAAAAAAATAAGTTAGAATGGGACAGGGCCGTACCAGAAAAAAAATGCACTTAAGATAATTTTTTTCGGGATCGAAACTTCAAAATAAAAAAAAGTGATATTTTTTATCAACCAAACTTAAAAAGAAATTAAAATATAAAGCAAAACTTTTTGATCCTGATGATGCTACCTACGAAACGAAACGTCGGATTAAAATTTCGAAAAGACAACTGTGTTTTTCCTAAAAAGGTTTCCACAGAAATGTGTTTACAGAACGGGAGATATCATCAATTGGTAATTCCGACCATTTTTCAACATTCCCTGTAGCTCAAAAACTACAAGGCACAGAATAAATCTGTTACTACCATTTTTTAGAGCTCAAAAAATTAACGCAAAAACCGCATCTATATTCAATAACAAAGGAGTTTCCCATTGAATCTCATTGAAAATGGGACACCCTGTACATACACACACACACAGGCACACACACCCACACAAACAAACTTTTCCCATTTATAATATTAGTAGGATAGATATAGGACTAAATAATGTACTCCACTAAATAAAATCCTTAAATCCAACCCAGCCCAAAACTTTTGATCAAAAATGACACCTTTCGGTTTGAAAGCATAGTATACTTGACCAAGAAATTAAATTCTTAAGAAAGAATAATTATAGAATCCCCTGATTGATAGACCCTAGATGGCTAATTAATTATTTGATCTAAATTGGCACTACGATCTAGTTTAATTATATCTGATAATTTGGTATTTTAATCAAAAACAAAGATGATCAATTAATTTTCAAAACAATCCTCGTATCGTAACACACAGAAGACCGATATCTATTTCACGACTTTTAGCATAAGAGGCGCTTTTTCAAACAATCATCGTGTGCATCTTCAAAGAAGCAAACTATCTTTAATGAAGAATCTCTCGGTGATTTACTTGCGCTCCCCCTGTCTTCATGATCTTCGACATTACCTAATCTAAGGCAATTTTTGAATAGTGGGTGAACCCAAGTGTGTAATGGGTGATGCTAGGACTCTTTGATCTTCTTATGGGGTGTTATGAGACATATAAAAGTCAATTTTCACATGTTTTGATTTAGTTTAAGCGTGGCCGTTGAGGGTGTTTATTTGGATAATTTAGATTAGATCAGGTCTGTACATTTTTTTTACTTAGAGTTTAGTCAATTTAGAAAAAAGTCAGGCATTTTAGTTTGAAAAATTCAGTGTTTTTTTGATCCTTTCAGAAATAATCCACTGGAATAATTTAAAGGAAATTAGGGATAACTCCCACTGATTAAAATGGAGTTAAAATGGATATCTAAAAAATACGTGATATTTTAGACACACGTTTTAAAATGAGGTAAATTTTTTGTGAATATTTTTTTTATTTGATTCAAAATTACCTAACCTACTTTATTTTTAAGTAGTGGGTGAACCCGAGTGTGTAATGGCTCTCTTATGGGGTGTTATGATACATATAACCTTTGAGGATCTTTGTTTGGAGATTTCAGATTAAATCAGGTCTTTACATTTTTTAGATTTATAGTATAGTCAAAAAGTAGAAGAAAATGGGTTATTTTATTTTGAGCGTGAAAATTGAGGGTGTTTATTTAGATATTTTGGATTAGATCAGGCCTGTACTTTTTTTAGATTTATATGTAGTATAGTCACAAAGTAAAAAAAAGGGGTCATTTAAATTTAGGAATTTTTGTGTTTTTTAATTCTTTCGCAAATAATCCACTGGAATAATTTTAAGGGAATTTGTAACATTAAGTTTAACACGACGTGAAAGTGAAAATCTAGAAAAAGTGATGTTTTAGAATTTGAAAAAACTTTTTTTTGAAATAATTGATTGGTCTTCGATATTACCCAATCTAGTTCATTTTTAAATAATGATAGAACCCAAGTGCGAAGGTTTTTTTTGAGGCTTTATTAGCCATTTCCCAGAGTTGACTTAGTTTTTCTGCTACTGTTAGGAATTTTAATATTTTAGATTAGATTAATTCATTAAGGTTTGTACAGATTTTAGATTTAGAATTACAAAAGTAATGTAATGTGACATGGTGAAAAATTAAGTAATTTTTTTTGAATCGCGTGAAAATAGATTTTTTAACAAATTATACAAAATATTTTTAATTTAATCAATTTTTTAAAGAATTATTTGAATAATGTAGATCAAATCAGGTCTGTACGTTTTTTTGACTTAGAGTTTAGTCAATTTAGAAAAAAGTCAGGCATTTTATTTTGGAAAATTTAGTGTTTTTTTTTAATCCTTTCAGAAATAATCCACTGGAATAAGTTGAAGGAAATTAGGGATTACTCCCACTGATTAAAATGGAGCTTAAATGGATATCTAAAAAAATACGTGATATTTTAGTTTGAAAATGAAGTAATTTTTTTGTGGATTGATTGATTCAATATTACCTAACCTAGTTTATTTTTCAATAGTGGGTAAACTTCAGTGTGTAATGGGTGATGCTATTCTTATGGGGTGTTATGAGACATATAGTTTAAGCGTAACCTTTGAGGGTGTTTGTTTGGATATTTTAGATTAGATCAGGTCAGTATATTTTTTTGATTTGTGTTATAGTGGGTATAAAAGGATGATGTTAATTTTTCTCTTTTTTAAAACCGATTAAAAAATAAACTACTTGAATATCTTTAAGGGAAAACTTCTGGGTGATTTAGTTTTGCTGCTACTGTTAAGGATTTCAATATTTTTAGATCAATTAAGGTTTGTACAGTTTTTAGACTTAGCATTACAAAAGTAATGTAATGTGACATGGTGAAAAATAAAACTAATTTTTTTGAATCGCATGAAAATCGATTTTAAACAAATTATAACAAATATTTTTAATTTATTCAATTCTTTAAAGATCTTTATTACTACCAAATCTACAACATTTTTAATAGTCGGTTGACCAAAGAGTAAAAGAAGTGTTTTGACTTAGTTTTAGTGTGAGTGTTGGTGGTTTATTTGGGTATTTTAAATTAAATAAGGTTTTTACATTTTTCAGATTTATAATTACGTTTCACTAAAAAATTTTTGTGTTCTCAAAACTTCTTAAAAAGGTAATCTAGTAAAATAATTTAAAGGGAATCTGGAAAAAAGTTCCGCTAGTTAAAATAGCATAAAAATGGATACTTGACAAAATACTTGAGTTGAAAAAACTTTGTTTGGATTGATTGATTTAATATCACCCCTCTCTAGTTTTGTATTGGATAAGGAATGTATATTTTTTTGGTTTCTTAGAGCAAGTGATGTGGTAGTGTGATAGGTGATAAAAATTAGTAAGTTTTATTTAGGAATACTTTTTAATTATATTGGATTTCTGGAGAAACTATTACTCTACATTTTCATTTCGTTTAGCGTACAACGATGTCAGTTTTTGAATGAAAAATTAGAAAATTAGATTTTTCAATTTCAAAAATGTTAATGATTTTCTTTTTCTTTCAGAGGGTTAAAAATATGGAATGGATTTGGCTAGGCGTAGGTAAGTATTGTACCTGAGAATATTAAAAAATAGTGAAGTTAAAAAACTTTTTTTATACGAAAGCAAAACTAAGTAAATTATGGACTTGATATAAAGTTTATAAAGTAAATAGGTTGGTGTAGTTTTGATAATTTTGACTAGGGTAAAGTTAGGTTCTTCAATTTTCAGATTTTTGCTTTTGGACAGAAATGAATAACTTAGATGTTATACAAGACAATTCTGATTTTTTACAGTTTTAAAAATCTGATTTGTTTAATATCTTGGAAATAACAATTAAACGGATTTTCAAAATGTTTAAAACCTAGAGTCTCTGTATGTAAGCAAATAAATACAAAAATGCTACAAAGTACATTTTTTCTGAAACAAAGAATTTTAACTAAACAACATTTGAAAATTAATAGTCTGAGAACTAAGGAACCCTATATTTCCTGAATTTCTCTACCAACTTTTATTTCCTAATTTTCGAATTGCTCTATAAGTTATCTGATGCACTCAACTTTTCTTTAATCTAAAACTATTGCCGCTAATCTGTAGATATGTGCGAGCACGAAACTCATGGGTACTTGCACAATTTGTCGTTTACATAAGATGATGCTTTATCTCTCAGGATAAAAATAATATGGTAATGCATTAAAAATCGTCTGTATTGTCTTAAGTCTAGATCGCTGTGTGAACCGGGACACAACGAGGTGACATGAAACCATTTTAAAAGCACGTATTTTACATACTCATTGTTATTATAAGTATAATTTTTTTTTAAATAAGAATTTGAGAGCCAAGTTAAAAAAGTAATATCAAACGACACTGTAGTTTCAAAAATCCTAGCTGCTCTTTTTGAAAAATTGTTCTCCAACGATTTGGACAAAATGTTTATATATTATTGAGGTGAGCCAAATCCATCGTGTTTTGTTTGATATGTATAGGATAAAACATTTTTCTAATTATATAGACAATAAAGACAATTAAAGTTAGAAATAATTTTTATTGTTTTTTAAAGTCCGTAATATGCAGTTTTTTTAAACAAACATTTCATGTACAGGATGATTTCTACCCCTTCAAATTTCATAATTACTGGAGCTATATTTTGACATTTTTAAAATCTTCAGAAGCATTAAAGATGGGTGTAAAGCATTCTGATCACTTTGGCAGATAATTTTTAAACTGGTAAAAAACAACAATAAGACGTAAATATTTAAATTTGAATGTCGATATATAATTTTCACACATCATTCTTTTTTCTTCTTACATTTTTTGTGTGTTTTATTTGAGTAATTTATTTAATTGCGTAATTGCAAACTATTTAAATTTGTTATTTGGCTCATAAAAGACCAAGGTAAATACAAAAAAAGTAGGTTCGATATTTTGACGTCATATCCCTATGTGTTCTGCTAGTTGACTGATTGTTATTACAACGTCCTTTTTGGATGTTTTTTTGAACCCCCCACACCCGTCCATGTAACCCAGACATCGGACGATTTTGGATTTTTCTTATATGTTGTAGGTCTGGATAAGTTCTTTAAGAAAATGCGACTTAAAAGTTGGTGAGACATTTGGTTTGCAGCGGCGGATCAAATGTGGGATAATATATCATTGTGAAATTATATTTTTGAAGGATAGTATAAATGCACATTTATAGATTTTTTCGCAATGTTTTCTGACAGATAGGGTCAGTGGCGCACCGTAAAACTATTAAAATACTGTTAATTTTTTCATTAAGAGCACAAATTGAACGACATTATGTGGGTATGTGTTTTGTGTTATATTAAGGTTTTTATATATTTTATAAAATGATAAATCAGTGGTGTAACATAAAATACTACCTATACGTTTGATAATTTGATAAATGAACTTATTAATTAAATATATATGCTTTAGTAATAGAATCTTACTCATCTACTATTTTGCTTTAATATAAATATTCCAATCCAGTGGCGTAGAGTGACCCATAAATTAAGTTTTTTTATGGGTATGTGTTTTGTGGTATATTATGGTTTTTATATATTTTATAAAATGATAAATCAGTGGTGTAACATAAAATACTACCTATACGTTTGATAATTTGATAATTGAACTTATTAATTAAATATATATGCTTTAGTAATAGAATCTTACTCATCTACTATTTTGCTTTAATATAAATATTCCAATCCAGTGGCGTAGAGTGACCCATAAATTAAGTTTTTTTATTAAACTTAAGGCGGCTACGTATCACGAATTTCTAAAGCAAGTATATGTTATTATTCTAACTAGTGCGGAAAATTGTAATTTTTTTCGCACCCGACTATCGATGACCCTAAAGCCGCGGAGCGGAGTTCGGGCAAGTAATCAAGGTCGGGAAAGATACTTTACGCGTGAAGATATGCGTGCTGTAGGTTAATAAATGAAGAGAAGTTGGTGGATGTATCCGTTCAGAAAAAAAGAAGGCAAAAGAAAATGTTTTCGTAACAGCCAACATCATTTTTTGGGTCAGATTCATTAAAAAAAAACGGAACAAAATAAAAATGTCAATATATTTTACACCACGCCCGCCACTACGCCACAATTGACAACTGTGACATATATTAGCTAGCAAATATCAAAATTATAAAAGTGCTTCGAGACGAATTCTAATCAAATTAAAAACATTTGTGGTAATTTAAACTACTAGTAAATAATATTTTAATATTTGGATGTTACACCACTGATTTATCTTTTTATAAAATATACTAAAAAAAATATAAAATAGCACAAAATACATACACCCCTAATATCGTTGAATTGGACCTTTTAATGAAAAAATAAACAGTATTTTAATAATTTTACGGTGCGCCAATGACCTAATTTGTCAGAAACCATTACTAAAAAATCTACAAATGAACATTTACTCTATCCTTTAAAAAATAAATAAATACCTGCAGGTTTTCTCGGAAATTAAATGTTATTTTATCCCACCTTTGATACGCCGCTGTAGCCAAACAAAATGTCTCACCAACTTTTAAGTCGCATTTTTTTAGAGCCCTTGTCTAGAAGTACAACATATCAAAAAAATTCCAAAATCGCTCGATGTCTGCCTTACATGGGACGGTGTGCGTGGTTCACAAAGGCGATATGGGTTAAACCAATATTTTGGAGTAGTTTCTATGCTGCTATTAAAAAATCTGCACGAACCCCATTAAAATTAAATTAAGCTAAGATGAATAACAAATTGGAGGTAACGTCCTTCTAAAGGTTATTAGTGTTAAAATAACCTTCACTCAGTTAAAAAAAAGAGGAAGATGGTATTTAAATTAGTGTTGTTCTGGTAGATCTATAATTAAAAAAATTGTGCGTGCTTCATTACTTTAAAAATATTTTTTTTAAATCGAATACAAAAATTAATGATTATTAATTTTGTTTCAGCCCTGTTGTCATTAACAACGGTAACACAGGTGAGTGCTGACATATTATCATAGGTAATACCCAGAGTGCATAGCAAATTGCTGAGGTAAAAATTATCGACAATTTGCTAAGCACGAGGGATATTCTGCGGACTATTTCCTGAAGAAAATATTGTATGATTTGTTACCATATTTTATATTCCCAATCTTTACAACTTGCGTTACACTGAGCTGTTGTGTTTAGTCACCATAAACAATACTCTACCTGACAGCAGTAGGCAAAATATGTTTTAAAATGGGCTTTCTATGGTTGGCGATAATTTTATTGGTCAATATCTTCTCAGGGAATAGACGCAACAATATTTTAAAATACGGAATGTCCCAAAAAATTTACAAAACTCTGACAACAAATAACTTACGACACGGGACAAATCTTAAACAATTCATATGTTGATCTATATAAAGATATTTCAGAATGACCACATCCTAACGCATTATGTAAAGGATTTTTTTGGAATAATTTTAAAATAAAATGTATTTTTCATATAGACACTAGCGTAGCCAGAAATCGACTCTGGGGGGGGGTTTCACCATTTAATAAAAATCAACTGCCTACACATGGCAAATTTTTAAAAATTAGGTAGTTGCCTATGCTTGAGCTCTTGAACTGAACAAAAATATTTATTTTGAAAAGCAAGTCTCATCTAGTCTCATTTGCAGTTTTTTTCTTAAAATTAATCTTTAATGCGCCGCAGGCAAAATTTTTGAAAAAAATTACACTAAAATTGTTGACAAAAAAATTGCTTAAAATTAAAAGAAAAATTGTAACAATATTTAACACTGGTATAGCGCCGCAGGCGAAAGTTTTGACCAAAAAAAAAACAAAAATTCTTTAAAACTTTTCATTTCTTAGGTTTTTTTGTAAAGTATTTTTCAAAAAGTAGATTGGGTTAGGGTGTGGGTTGCGGTGGTATATATAGATTTCATGCTAAATCATAAATGCGCTGCAGATGAAAATTTTAAGAAAATTTGTACTAAGAATGCCATTTATACAAACCAATTAATTTATTGTAGATTGGGTTAGACCTCCCGCGGAGGGTTTTAACACCCAATCCCCCCCTGGCTACGCCACTGATTTAGAGCCGAAGATATAACAACAAATTGGTGAAAACTCACCGAACAATCATGGATTTTTGTGCTTTTTCTCTCAATCCAAAAGTAGTTTTAAATTACGTGTTTCAAAATAAATTTTTGTTCCCTAGATGTAATAAAGTGCCACATTTAATCCCGCGGCGAAAGGTTAGAATGAATGAAATCTTCGCCAAGAGCAAGTGCTGTTTGGCTTGACTTGCCATAAATTTAATTATAATTTTCCAGGGATTAGTTTTTCTTGTAATCCTTGAGGGATTAAATTTCCTTGTAATCCCTAAGCTAAGGCATTAAATTTATGTTTAATCCCTTGGGGATTAAATTTTCTTTGAATCCCTTAGGTATTAAAAGTGTCACTTTAGTCCCTAAAAGGAGGGATTAAAAGTACATTTAGTCCTTGCATAAACATTTTTTTTATACCTTCTTTAAAAACATGATTTTCGTAACTGCCCTGTTAAAAATACCGCATCAAATATCTTGAAGAAATTTGACAAGATTTTACCAGATTTAATACGTTTTTGATACGGTTTGTGAAACATCCCTCATAGGATCTCTTAAAATCTTGTGAACTCTGGAGTGCCAAAAATTATTTCTTGTGAAAATATGGTAAAATCTGATCAGTTTTCACAAGTTTTCACGATGCAAAAATCTGGCTGGTGAAATCTCGTCAAGCTAATCAAATCTCTTAATATCTGTTGAAGACTTGAAGTTTTAGGAGTTTTGATGCGGTTTTCTTGGAAGGGTGTGTGAAGATAACTAAAGCATGACTTTTTTGGTTATCGATGCAAAAAAACTTTTTTTTTTTGATCACGGGTGCAAAAAAAGATTTCTGCCCGTTTTTTACCCAAAATTAAAGAGAAATAGCGGAAAATAGTAATATTGAAAAAATCTAATTATTGTTGCCTAAAAATTGAGCCATTTCCGCTAGTTAAAAATCATATAAAAACATCATCAAAATATCAAACTGTCAAAGATTAAAATGTCGCAACAATGAACGTCACCGAATAGAAAGGCACATCGCTATGGAAACCATTGTGATTTTATTTACCAGCCGCCTTGATTTATGGATGGATGGTGTGTTGCGAGAAATGGCACTTCGTTCGAGATTTTTAAAAGTATTTTCCTGTTTTTCTGGTATTTCTTGATAAAGGTATTCAAAAAATAGTGTTAACAACTCGCGGCTAAACTGTGCTTTTTTTTTACTCGCGTTTTTAAATACCTCGCTGCGCTCGTTATTTAAGCCAACGCATTTAAAAAAAGCACTATTTTAGCCACTAGTTGTTATTATAAATAAAAAAGTGTGTAAAAAAAATATTATCCGCACACATGATAAAAGTAAAATTAAAGACAACTTGCGGCACTGGCCCAACAGTAAGTAAGTGTCTTTTTAGGGAGAAACAAAATTACCAAACGACAGATCGAAAATTCTCGCTGACAGTTGACACCAATTAAATCTGTATATACTTCGGGTGAAAAATACTGTAGGTATAGTTATTTTATGCACTTTAGGGGATAAAGGTGTACTTAAATTCCCTCATTTGAGGAGCAATGGTTAATCCCTCATGGATTAAAAGTAAATTTAATCCCAAAAATACACAAAGTTTTTTAAAGGATATCGCCATTTTTAAATGGAAATTTGTATTGGGTAGAATTGTCTGATTTTTTTTATAGGTTGAAGTACTCTTCTTAAGAAGATTTTTATTTTATTGCGCCAACTCTTTACTCCTCCCAGAAGTACCCGAAAAGTGACGTCAAAGTCGTCGATTTCGCACTTGTTAGCAATTTTTAAATTATTGCACTGACCTTATTTGCAAACCGACCAAAATTTAATTTTCTTTTTTAAATTTGCCATGACTGCCTTTTTAAAAATAAAATTTTTAACTTCAAGATTACACTGCCATCTTGAATCCGCCATATTAAACTATTTCTTATCTGACTTAAACGAAAAAACTTTTGATGCACATAATCCAATTTTGATCCAAAATTGACATAGGTCAGTAGCCATCTTAAAAGGGCCATATTGAACTTCTTTTAAATATAACTTTTTATATATTTTAAGGTTTATTAATATTACTTAAATAGGACAGTTGACAATCTTGCGTCAGCCATATTAAATTTTGTTATTTATATCGGTCAAAAAACAACAAAGTTCAATATGACCGACGCAAAATGGAGACTGACATCTGTCAGTTAGGTGTCCTGGAAACCTTTTATAATTTAGAGAAAGTTTCGTTTAAATCAGATAAGAAATAAAAAAGTCCAATAGGGCGGATCCAAGATGGCAGTGCAATTTTGACATTTAAAATTTTATTTTTAAAAAGACAGTCAAATTCAAAAAAGAAAATTAGATTCTGGTCGATTTGCAAATAAGGTCAGTACAATAATTCAAAAAAAAACCAGACAATTCTACCGAATACAAATTTCCATTTAAAAAGGAGGATATCCTTTAATACAAAATCTGAAATCTGCTTCATATATATTTCCCAAGACTTGTGCAAGGAGCTAGCCTATAGCCTCTTCTGCGGCTTTTTCAATGTCCATTTTCAAATTGAATTCAATTTTTTCGACTGAATCGAAAAAAAACGAAAGAATGGACGATTTCAACAATTTAATTTGTTACCGTTTCTCAAACGCCATAGCAACGATTTCAAAGCACTTCACTTTTAGATTTTAACAACAATATGATAACCACCCATCAGTCTGCAGAGTTGACATTTTAAAACTAGAGTACCGCCACGAGTAAGAAAGTGCTGTCTTTAATTATTTTCATGATTATTTTATTTTTGGTTATTTCAGTCCTAAAGTGCATAGAATAGTGTACCACGGGACTAAAGTCCCCTTTACTCTCTCAGCGAACTGTAACCCTCCCTCCGGTCGGGCCAAAAACTTTTCGCCTCGGGATTAAAAGTGCCACTTTAGTAATTTATAATTTGATATTTTCTTTCTACTTCATTTTAATCCCTGTGTGAAACATGCGAATCTTTCTAGGGACAAAACGGATACAACTACCCACAACCCCAAAAACCCTTTGAAACGGGAGGTGGGGGGACAGGCCCCGGCAGTACCTCGCGACCTGGAGGTTATCAACCTCCCACCACTGGAAGCGGAGTTGGTTATCAGCAACCTGGTATGTTTTAGATTATAAAAAATAACTTTATGCATTTTAGAGACTAAAAGTATAGTGTCTATTTTCAGGGACTAAATTGGCACTTTTAGTCTCTAGGGATTCAAACTTTACTTTTAATCCCTGGATACTAAAAGTGTCATAGATGCAGTGGCATTCCTATGGACTAAAAACAGGTGGTGTATGAATCAACGTAAACAATCTTGCACTGACATCAGCATTACAGTACCGTTAAGTCATTTTTCATCATTTCTATTACTTTTTTAGTTTTTCTTTTTCTAAAGTGAATAACATAGCGGGTCTAAGGTGGCACTTTTCACCTCTGGATAAAAAGTGCCACTTGAGCCCCCTTGGTGCCTAATATACTATTATTTAACTAATAATAACTTCCGCCATTCTCAGAAAACAAGAAAATAGTAAACAAACAATTTTTTTACAAAATGGGATCTTTATTTGGTTTCTTTTATTAAAAATCATTTTTTGTTACTTTTAGGTAGTGGAGGTTACCCCGCACCTTCAGGTCCGGAAGGTAGGCCATCAGGAGGTTTCCCCTCGCCCTCGGGAGGTCAACAAGGCGGATTCCCGAGCTCCACCAGTGGGTACACAAGCGCCCCTGGTGGTGGCGGATTCCCTCAAGGCCCCACTGGGTTTACCACTTCAACACAAGCTACCGGTAAGAGTATTTAAATTTATAACTGTTCGTAACTCATACATATTCTAAAAGTGCAAATCGAGGTAAAAATGAAAGCCATACTATGAAAACTTCATGGCAAGCAATGTAACATTTTAGCGTAGATAGAGCGGGATTTTGTATCTAGAATTTTACCTATTATTTTCGACAAAGTTTCAAAAATATCCTATTGCTTTTTTTAAGGTTACCCTGCTGCAGGCCGTCCCAGCGGCCCGGCATTCCCTCCCCCTGGCCAAGGCTTCCAAAAAACGACACAATCACCTCCAGGAGGAGGTTACCCTAGTGGAAGTGCCCCCTCCTTTACTACCCCCCCATCCGGTGGTTACCCGTCTAGTTCCGGTACTAGGCCAGGTTATGGGGGAGGGCAACAACCAGTCGGTCAAACAGGATTTGGAGGACAACAACCAAGCCAACCCGGTCAACAGGGAGGTTACGGAGGTCAACAACCTGGCCAACAAGCCGGATATGGAGGACAACAGCCAAGTCAAGGCGGTTATGGAGTTCAAAGGCCAGGTCAACCGGGTCAGCAAGGCGGATATGGAGGTCAACAGCCAAGTCAAGGCGGTTATGGAGGTCAACAGCCAGGTCAACCGGGTCAGCAAGGCGGATATGGAGGTCAACAGCCAAGTCAACCAGGCCAGCAAGCCGGTTATGGAGGTCAACAGCCAGGTCAAACAGGAGGCTTCGGAGGTCAACAACCTGCCGGTCAAGGACGTTTTGGCCAACCAGGTGGAGCTGGTACTGGATCAGGTTTTGAAGGGCAACCTGTTGGACCAGGATTTGAAGGTGCAGGCCAGGGAGGTTTCGGTGGACAACCAGGAGCTACAGGAGGTATTTTTGTTATAAATGGGTGACAAGGTTTTCAAATATTTTAAATCATCCTTTTTTTAGGGGGTGAACAAGGAGGACTTACTCCGGAAGAAGAAGGTGACTACTCTGCCATACCAGGCGAACCTGATATTGATTATCCTATTTTGTCTTACGTGCCAGAAACCTCATTTAGGTGGGTGGTAGTGGGAGGCTATTAAAATATGTATAGAGAGCATTTTATTTCAATATAACGCCGGCACTCTTTTAAGACAGTTCACAACAACATTGTCATGTTTTAGGTGTGACCAACAAGAATTCTCATATGGATACTATGCTGACGTTGAAACCAGATGTCAAGTGTTCCATATTTGTGCTAACAACAAAACTTACGATTTCCTGTGTCCCAACGGAACCATTTTCCATCAGGAATATTTGGTAAGCAATTACGATAAAGGGTGCGGAAGTTAAATTAAATAATTCAGCTAATAGGTTACAGTTACGTTTTCTCAAAAATATCTCACATAGGATTTTTTTACTACAATTAATGTTCCTTTTATGAAACGACGAAAAAAAAAATACAGGTGGTGCTTGATCATTCATATTTGTTAACTTTTTAGGTCTGTGTGTGGTGGAACCAATTCGACTGCAATCAAGCGCCATCTTTATATGGGGTTAATGCTGGACTAAACAACTACGAAATAATCGGAGCTCAACAAACTGGTGCCATACCTATTGGTAAAGGTGCTGAAGGATTTCCTGGCGGGCAACCCGGAGGTAGGAATCATTAGATCGAAATTAAAAAAGAAAATTTGCCTTACTATTTTTTAATGACTTAACACCAAACGCCATTTGTTCTTTAGGTCCCACAACGGGACCTCAAGGACCTGGGGGACAACAAGCCGGAGGTCCAGGATATCAAGGAGGACAGCCAGGATACCAACCAACCGGACCGCAAGGTCCAAATTATCAAGGAGGAGCGCCTGGAAGACAGCCAAGTGGAACGCAAGGCCAAGGATACCAACCAAGTGGACCTCAAAGTCCAAGTTATCAACCTGGAGGTCAGCAAGGTCAGGGAGAGCAACCTGGAGGACAAGGATACCAGCCAAGCGGTCCACAAGGTGGAAGTCAACCAGGTCAACAAGGTGGTCCGGGATATCAACAAGGGGGCCAACAAGTTCCAGGTTATCAAGGAGGACAAGCTGGATATCCGTCTGGTAGACCTTCAGGACCAGGTAATCTAAACTTTATTTTTGATACTTTAAAGTAAGCAAAAAACAAAAGAACTTTTTTTAAAACATTTTTTAATTTTACAGGATTCCCCGTTCCAGGTTCCACACGCCAACCACAAGGACCGCAATATCCTTCAGGACGCCCTTCAGGTTTCCCAGGCAGTCAAGGTCAGGGAGGACAACCACAAGGTCCAGGTTTTCCAGGCAGCCAAGGAGGGCAAACACAAGGTCCAGGTGTTTTCCCAGGATCCCCAGCTGTAGGTGGATATCCCTCGGGACGTCCTTCAGGTTTTCCAAGTGGTCAAGCAGGTCCGGGAGGACAACCACAAGGACCAGGAGGATTCCCCGGATCCCCCCAAACTGGAGGAGACAGAGGATACCTGCCACCTACACCCGGTCAAGGTCCTTCGGCGGGTTTTCCTGGAGGTAGGAGGCCCTCACAAGGTTTCCCAGGAAAACAACAACCTAATGAAGGTTATCCTGGATCGCAAGGAGAACAACCAAGTGGAGGTGATGGGACGGGACCTTCTGAGGGTGAGCAAGGGTACGGAACCCGACGGCCGAGTGGTGGAGGTCTTCAGCAACCGACTAGAGAGTATCTACCTCCTTTAAGAAAGTAGTTTAGGTTAGGTTTAGTTTTTCAGGCATTTTTACTGAGTCAGTATTTATTGAGATTCTTATGATTTGTAAGATTTTGGACAATCATTTTTTTTTAAATTTTATCAATAATAATTTGGGTATTTTCCTTAATAAATTGTCCTTAAAACCGTTTTATCGGAAAAGAAAATAGAATATGTTTTGAGTAGGTAATTTATATAAGTAATTATCATAAGACAAGTTGTTTTAGGAAAAACTATATACTTTGTTTCCTGTTAATTTTGCCTAGTGATTGTATACGATTTACCAATTTATTTTAAGCGATTATTGTACATATTTTTTATAACTAGTTTAAGGCGTAGCTTTTAGTAATCTACTTCCAAATGTACTTCTTTTGAATACGAGTATTTTTTTACCATGTATTATATTTTTAAATGAGTCGCAGTACACCAAGAATAAACCGTATTTTTGCAAAAACCTGTTTATTATATTTTTCAATGTTGTTGAAAAAAGTTTTTCTTACTAAAAATATTTTTAAAATAATTTCTTATTGCAACTTCGTATGCCGCAGTTCTAAGGTCTACTCCCATCTTTCGGTCTTCTAAATTTTTCAACATTTCCTAAAAGAAAGTTATTGACCCAAAAACTGCGGAAAGTGATACTTTAGCCACGCGACGGCAGTTCACTAAACGACGTGAAGCGCAGCCGGCAAGGGTGGTAAAGACAGTTTTTACCTATAAAGTACAACTAATTCGCTTTGCATCAAAATGATGTAAGGGTTATATGTAAAGCTGGAATATAAAAATTTTAAGCCTAATCTAAACTTATTGATTACATACGACCGCGACGTATTGAAAGATCCACTTCAAAATCCATTTCTTATAATAAATACAATATAATATTTCATCTTTAGGATTTGACTGCTAACTCGACCTAATAGCTAATAAAGTGAATCTCGTGTCTGCAAATAAAGATTAAAGTAAAACTCGTGGCATATCGGATAAAGCGTTTTTGTTTCTCACTTCTTTACGACCAGGCCTCATATATCTAATGGAGAATCCAGACACCTTAAAAAGGTATTAAAAGGTACCTGTGTGCGCCACCTGTCAAAAAAACTCAGAAACAAAAACATCAAAATTGAAGAGTGCAGGAGACCGTAAATAGTCCTATAAATTTCAGCAGGTAATAAGAAGAAACCTGTAAAAATATAAGGTCACATGACTCTTAAAAAGAGGTAACGTTCGCAGCAGCACCACCCCCAATTGGAGCTTCATACTACGTGGCCCTAATTTTAGGGCATCAGCAAGCAATCGCTCCGGAGGAGGCTTGTTGCGCAGAACTAAAAAGCCAAAATATTAAATAATCAAAAAAATTAAAGTAACACTCGTGGCATATCGGACAAAGCGTTTTTGTTTCTCACTTCATCACGACCAGGCCTCCAATGTCTAATGGAGAATGAAACACATCTACAGAACTGTTTCCTCCTTATTAGGAATCATCAGGGAGTCATAGGATTGTACCTGGCAGTTGAAGCTGCACAAAAAGTCTGTAATCCGCGGAGACGTAGTACCTGTGTGCGCCACCTGTCGAATAAACTGAGAAACAAAAACATGAAAATTAAAACGTAAATACAGAAACCTGTAAAAATATAAGGTTACTCTAACATGACTCTTAAAAAGAGGTAACGTTCGTAGCAGCCTCTATTAAGAGTCACGTTGCAGTGACTTTATATTTTTACAGGTTTCGTCCTATTACCTGCTGAAATTTACAGGATCCTGTAAATTTACACATTTACAAAGTGCGGTATACAGGGTGTTTCAAATTCGATGCTCCTAAACGGTAAGAGATACGAAAAGGTTTAAATTAGGCGAACGTTGCGCAATTTGATGTTTTGCTCAAAACTAAAAAAAAAGTTTACAAATTCCAGATAGTTCCGAAGATAGGCGGAAAAAACGGAAATCTTCATTTTTAGTTCTTATTTTTCTGCGCCATTATTCTTAAAGCTGTCAAAAAACGCTTTAAACTTTCTACAGGCACTTTTTTTAGGATCTACCTTTTTTGAGACTTGACATTTCAGTTCTCTTATGGACACATCCTTTTTTTCTTCTGGCGTTTGGTCGTGATCTTCAGTCACTAATTATAGCCCGCCAACTCGGTTGTCCATCTTTTCTTAAAATTTGTTTAAAAAATGCCGAACGTTTGCTGTATTATTAATTGCAAAGGCAATTATAGGTACGGGCCAAAGGTTTGGGTGTTTGCTTTCCAAATGATCCCGATATCTGTGGAAAATGAATCAATTCCATACAGCGACCACATTTTGTGCCGAGCACAACTTCTGGGGTAAGTTTTTATTTTTATATGATACTTATAGATAGATAATTTTTTTTAGCAATGAAAATTACAACATTACAACAAAATCCCTTCCAATAGTAAAAATAATTTATAAACACTACACACTAGAACAAAAAATTAATAATATAATTTAAGCACTACCTACAATAGTAACTATCTATTTTATTATTTTATATCATAATATATAGGTAGAAGAAATCCTGATCAACCTTTCATAGGTCTGTGAGTTGCATTTCAAAGCAAGTGACTTCGATAACATCGATGAAGAATTTTGATGAAAAATCGGGAAAAGTTTTATCAGTACCATTAAGAAGAATCAGACAGAAAAATTAGTTGTTTATTATTATTAGCTATGTAATTACTTTACAACTACTAACTAGATTAAAAGGCAAAGATTTTAAAAAACCCTATTAAATTGTTTCTTTATAATAATATATCGGTATATCTGTAGGTAAAAAGTATTACTTACTTTATAACTAGATTGAAACGGAAAGATTTTGAAAGTACCTACTTTAAACTGTTTCTTTATAATAATACATAGGTACCTATAGATAAAAAGTAAAGAATAAATAATGTAAAAACGATTAGCACACTTATAAGCAAATGTCTAGTGTCCTTAATTTTATGACGTACTTCTTATTTTTCATGAAACGCCAATGAACATAACAATAATATTGGGTAACCTAAAAGAGATAATTTAACTGATATTGACTGGAGAAACCACTATCAAAAGCTGATTGATAGGCTATGATTAGTGACCGAAGGTCACGGTTTGGTTCACAAAGGATGACAGATAACATTTTGCAAGCTTATTTTGACAAGTCACCTGACATTTTGGGTTTATTGACCATCGTTAGCCCAAATTTAATTTTTGCTTTAAACTTACTCAAGATATTTTGGTAATATTTTGGTTTTTTAGTCTTTGAATTTGGGCTGATGATGGTCAAATAACTCAAACCGACAGGTACTTGTCAAAATGAGGTTGTAAAATATCTGTCATCCTTTATGAACCAAACGGCAGGAGAAAAAAAGCATGTGTCCATAAGAAAAAATGAACTTGACAATGCTCCTGTCACACTGAAATGTCAAATCTCGAAAAGGGACCTCTCATTAAGTAGATCTTAAAAAAGTGACTGTAGAAAGTTTTTTGACAGCTTTAAGAATAAGGGCGCAAAATAAAAACTAACAATAAAGATTTCGTTTTTTTTTCACCAATCTCCGGAACTACCCGGAATTTGTAAACTTTTTTTTTTGGTTTTGAGCAAAGCGTCAAATTGCACAACTTTGCCCTAATTTAAACCTTTTCATATCTCCTACCGTTTAGGAGATCCCCATGGTGAGCATCGAATTTGGAACACCCTGTATAAACAACAACGTAGTACTTACAGCGACATAGACACTTTGAAAAAACAGAAATTTTTTTACATTACAAAGGAACTATTAAAATTAATACATTTACGTGTAAAAAACTTAACACACAAAATACTGCTATTTTAAAAACAGAACCAAACTTTTTTTATAAAGCGAGTTATTTATAAATAAAATAGACGAAGAAAATAACAATAAATTGCTCATTTTTTGTGTGAGGGTTTAAAAATTAAATTGGGGAAACTGGGATATTAAAAAGAGTTAAAAAAATTATCACAACTAATACAAATTACTTTTTAAAAAAACAAGAGGAACCAGATCTAAAAGAACCGACCAAGTGAAATTAAAAATAAAACAAAAGAATAATTTAGGGCAAAAAAATGAGCATATAGACACTTATGGTTTGTTCGGGTTCTTCGAAATTTCCTGTTCGCGTTCTGGTTCGACCACAACTGTTCTGAACTGAAAAGTTTTGTGTTCGGGTTACTACCGAAAATTTGTCTAGGACCGGTTCAGTACTGTTCTGTACAGTCCCGTGAAGTCGGGCGGAATTAAATGTAACTGTTTAAGACTATTTTCTGATGTATGCGCAAATTCATTTACGCACGTAAAGTTTGTGCGAAAAAATAATTTGTTCCTTGAAAATATACTCAACTAAATGGGTTTTTATGAAAAATAATAAAAAGCCAGAGTGTAATCTTGTATTATTTTATTATCCGCGTGTATTTGTATAAAGGTTTTGTCAAGGGTTTTGTATGGTGTGACCTAAAGAAGAGAAATCCCTGCCTAACCCAAAAATTCAGCTTTTTGGGTGTAAATTTTTGTTCTTTCAAAAACTGCAGAATTTCACTTTGGAAGAATTAAGGTAAGATTCTACCTCGTCATGAAGTAGTGGTGATGATGAAGCCATTGGCAGATTTTTAAATGCAATATAAAGAAAATATGAAGCTATGAATTTTGTAGAAGAAACTGTGGACCTATATGATGAGAACCAATTCATGGAAAATTTTCGGTAAAATATTTATTTTATGCTAAAAATAAAGACATAACTTAAGACACTGCACCAATGCGTTCGGGTTCGTCCAAAAATTGGAAACTGTTAAGAACACGCGCAGTTCTAAAACGTTCTAGGACAGTTTTAAAATTCGGAACCCGAACAAACCATTAGACTTAGACACACAATAGAGAGGGCTTAATATCGTAATCGTATCTCAGTGCGCATGCTCAGAACGGATACGTCGTACAACAGCGACTACGACTCACTCACTCACGCACTATGCAACTTTTCCATGCATCAAATTTTCTAATAACACGTTAAAAGAAGACACCAGCAGATTGTGTAAATATTTATTTTATGCTAAAAATAAAGACATAAACTTAAGACACTGCACAAATGCGTTCGGGTTCGTCCAAAAATTGGAAACTGTTAACAACACTCCCGTCGATTGCGCAACTATCACGCGCAGTTCTAAAACGTTCTAGGACAGTTTTAAAATTCGGAACCCGAACAAACCATTAGACTTAGACACACAATAGAGAGGGCTTAATATCGTAATCGTATCTCAGTGCACATGCTCAGAACGGATACGTCGTACAACAGCGACTACGACTCACTCACTCACACACTATGCAACTTTTCCATGCATCAAATTTTCTAATAACATGTTAAAAGAAGACACCAGTAGATTGTGTAAATATTTATTTTATGCTAAAAATAAAGACATAAACTTAAGACACTGCACAAATGCGTTCGGGTTCGTCCAAAAATTGGAAACTGTTAAGAACACTCCCGTCGATTGTGCAACTATCACGAGCAGTTCTAAAACGTTCTAGGACAGTTTTAAAATTTGGAACCCGAACAAACCATTAGACTTAGACACACAATAGAGAGGGCTTAATATCGTAATCGTATCTCAGTGCGCATGCTCAGAACGGATACGTCGTACAACAGCGACTACGACTCACTCACTCACACACTATGCAACTTTTCCATGCATCAAATTTTCTAATAACACGTTAAAAGAAGACACCAGCAGATTGTGTCTTCTTTTAACTTGTTATTAGAAAATTTGATGCATGGGAAAGTTGCATAGTGAGAACATGACATACGAATACTGCAAGGGTGGTCGTAGAGGTGGTATGGGGGACTATTAAAATCATGAAATTTTGACTTTTCTTAATTTTATTAAAAATGAGTTCCTAAGGTTCCAAAACACCTTAATCGACGAAAAAAAAAGTTGTCTGTCGGTCTGTTGTCTGTCTGTATACACGATAACTCAAGAACGCCTTAATCGATTTTAACAAAATTTGGAACAAAAATCCTCTATCGGCTGACCATGAACTGATTAACGTTTCGGTAAGGCGGCGGGGGGCTAAAGGGGGGAAAAGGGGGATAAAATATTTAAAAATATGGTAACTTTGGAACAAAAGCAAGTGGCGATATACGGTTTTCAGATTTAAGTTTCCATGAATATGGACTACAAATTTTATTATAAAGTCCAAATTCGTGGGAGCTTTAGTTTTCCGAGTTGTTTGAAAAAACGTCAAAATATATATATATAAAAAAAGCATAACTTTTTCTTGTTATAAGGTTTAAATCTTTCAAAGCTACAGTTTCCGAGACATTTTCATTTCCTTTCAACATAAAATAATTGATTGTATGTTGGACTATCCGTACTTTCTAGCACCAATTTTTTAAGGACGCTCTCACAAACGCATCAAAGATACGCTAACAACAAGGAGTCAAAAATAGCTTGCCGACTTTGTGTCTATTGTTTTCATCTATTTTATTTATAAATATTGCGCTTTATGAAAAAGTTTTGTTTTGTTTCTTTTTAACACAAATTAGTAGTACGTTACCAACTGATTCGAAGTGTTTGTTTTGTTTTTTTTTTAAAGTTTCTATGTTGCTGTAACACATTGTCTTTTATATACCTCACTTTTTTAAATGTATTAGGTAAGTTTTTTAAATTAATTATTTTTAGCATGTTTATATTTCGGTTTTACTTTGACAGATTTATGACCCAACTCCCCTCTTGAAAATGACGTGTTAGTCGAGACCGGTGTAAAGAATTAATACTTTTCCTTGCCCTCTTAATATGAATAATCTTCACTCTGGAGACCTCACTCAACTTTTATAAACATGATTGTGAAATCTCTATAGTTAAAGTTTAACTAAACTGAACTGTGGCCTACCAATTGAGAACTAAAAAGTTTGGAATTCCTATCCAAAATTTAGAACGTACTCGTTATTTTGCCGCAGACCTTATCATTTACTTTGTTTATACAGGCCTCTTAAAACGCTTTTATATAAGGACGGTTTGAACCCACATAACATTGGAGGAATATTCATGTAATAGGCATATTCCCTCAAAGTGATTTTCGGAATATTCTATTGCGAATATGACAGGAAGGTTGCAGAACTATTTTTTGTTGAATATTCTTTAAGAGTTTGTGATAGGTGTATTTCTTTGGTAATAAGATAATAATATGCCCATGATAACCTGATAATCTAGTTATTTTTATGAATATTCCCAAAAACAATGTTTTTGTCAGGATATTAGCATGTTTGCTGAAAATATTACTATCTTGTGAAAAGAACGCAATTTACATGATTTATAATTATAATTTAGTTTAATGTCATCTATTGTAGATAGATGTAGCAGGTAGCAGGTAATATTATTATACATACATTGATATACCTATATCCATAGGCTGCTCCGTAATGTCACGTTAGTGGAAGACTAATGCATATTTGATGGATATTCATGTGGATCTACTTCATATCTTAGGATATCCATCTGGACATGTTTTGAATCACAAAATCATATTCATGCAATTATAGTCGGTGTTCAGGTATATTACTATAATTCTTTAAAAAATATATTCTGGTCTTATTATAGTCATGTTTAACGTCACGTTTCTATCACATTTATATCACTTGTATGAGCTAGAACGTAACTTATTGCCGGCATGTGTAATATTCCCAATGGTAAAATGTAACATTTCTATCACATTCTTTGTTCTCTAAGTATATGACTGTTACATTACAGGAATGTTTAATTGTTATGTGGGAATGTTGTCGTATAAACACCACTAAAACCGTTTTAAGACCTAAATCGATTTTATTTAAAGGCGATTTAAGAAAGCGATTTATCGCGTTAAAACCCATTTTAGGGTCGTAATAAACACTTTAAAAATGCTTTAATGTATTTCTACCAACCTAAAGAAACCCTCTGTTTTTCGAAAAATATGTTGTTAACTAAGATGTTTTAATTGTTTTTTCTTTAAACTGACATATTAAATGACATTTAATGGAAGATTCGACGTATAAACACTCGGAGAAAGCGATTTTATTTAAAACCACCCTTATATAAAAGCGCTTTTAGGTGCGTATAAAAGTAGTAATTGATAGTGAAATTGCTTGCTGAAAGTGCTTGAAATTTTTAAATCTTGTAGGTCTTAAAGTTTTCGAGATATGATTTTTTAAAGTTGCGGTTTTAGGGGCATATTTTTGCTAAAAAATAAACCATGCATAGCTTATAACAATACCAATACCATGCATTTTTGAGATATTGGGCAGATGAAAAATTTTGATTTGACATGATTGTCCGCCCTTTTGTCAACCTCAAAACATGACAAATAACTGCTAGCGTAGGATCCAACCACCAAAATATTCGTTTTGGAAACTGGATAAATTGGATAAATAGAAGACAGACAGACTTCTTATGTGTACCTCTTTTTGGTGACTGGCATGATTTATCATACTTTGGACTTTGGTATACGAGTTGACTCGGGATAATTAAGCGCGCCGTGTGCCGATTCTTGAATTTCATAGGAAAGGTCGCACGGGAACGGTCACCCAATAACGGACTTTAAAGCTATCACGAGTTATCCGAAACCTATTCGACCACGGCCGAACTTCACCCGATTGCCGTGTATCGGGGGGCTTTTGAAAAACGATAATCGAGTTTTGCGCGTGCACCGTAAAGTTTGGCAGCTTCTGAGCCTTCTTATTGGCCGAAACGAAGGATGTGAACGTTCCCAGGCGACCATTCTCTCGAAATTCAAGAATCGGCACCCGTGGAACCCTAGGAGCACGAAATGTTAAAACGATTGGTGAGGTTTGTTGAGGTGAATGAGTGCGGGCCGATTGAACACAAGACTATTGCGTTAAAGCGAAACTTTTACTTTGGTTGACAGGGTTATAGATTGCCAACCGCTTATAGCCTGCCATTTGGCGCGAATAGCTCTGTGAAAAAGGAGGGGGAGTAAGTGTTTTATTATTACTTGACTCTTGTAATTTAATATTGGGACAATCTTAATCTTGATTCAAGTTAAGTAACCAATTTTCTTTTTATGTGCTGCATATGTACTGAGATGAAAATACAGTAAAAATCTGTCAAAAGCTTCTATACCTTCATCATAATATCCATCTATAAGATGATCCTGGGAACATCTCGAATTTTCAGAAAGAAACAAGTTTTTCTTTATGAAAAATTGAACTTTCGCATCAAAGCGAGGAATAATTAAGACTTGATTATGTCGGTGGCATACAGTCGTTTTTGTTACAAACTACAACTCCAAAAGGAATACCCCGGCCTTCGTCGTCCATTTCGATGGTCGTTTAACTGTACTTGTTCGAATCGAAAATCTACGTGGATGTTCTTGCGCCAAAGCTCATTTTCTTTGATTTTGAGATGAAGTTTCAGACGCGAGCCGCAGGCGATTGTCTTAATTTATCTGAGCGTGTAATGAACATAACATGTGAGTTAGTGTACTATGCTTTACTTACGACCAATGAAAATGTCATCATAAATATCACAAATTATTAAAAATATCAAACGCGAATACTATTAAGTTAACAACCTTCATAACTTGAAGTTTCAATGACGGTCTATCTAAAACATCAAAACAAATTTTTAAAAATAAGGTTTTTTTTTCTTAAAAATGCGTAATATGTCAATTTAACAGGACTTATTTTTGGTTAGGTACTAAAATTATATTGGATTTATTTACGTTTAATAAATATTTATTGTATTAAAAATATAGAAAAATAATTCACAAATAATTGACATTTTTGTGTCAATTAGTGCTCTTATAAAATAAAGTCACGCCATCTTGTGGTTTACGTCTAAGCTTTATTATTATTCCAGGACCGTAAATGAGCCATTGAAATCGTCGTAAAATACATTACCGTCATGATGATTATGGTATGTAGAAAAGTAAGAGAGTGAGCCATATAAAAAAGCATGCGCTAAATGTAAAATAATGATCCGATTTTTGGTAAAGGAGTTTAGGTTATCCTAAAAGCTACTTCCCCAATTTAATTAAAACATTCGGTACATCATACTTACCTTTTATGGAGACATTTGGCCGCGGACCGCTTTGCTGGGAAGACGTTCTGATCGCGAGTTGTTCGCAAATGATAAAAAATTATAAATCCCAAAAAACGGCATTTAAAACTAACTAACCCAATAAACCCCAAAACAAACAAGATTAACCTCACTAAAACTGCCTCACCGCTGCGAGAGGGCTAGTGTCTGGATTAATCGCTTTCGGTTAATCTCAACATATAAATCGGTCAATTGGTTTTGGAGATATAAGTATACGTTTCTTTTATGCTTTCGCAAAAAAGAGATGGATATATGGGTGATTCTACAGAATGGGGACAATATGCGGTTACCGGCTTAAAAATAATGAGTTTTTTTTTTCTTTTTTTTTTAAAGTGGTAAAATTTTTGCTTGCTTGATGGTCACTTATAACCTAAAAATTCGTTAGGAAAAAACAATATGTTATTGATGAAAATTCTCCCAAAAAGTACAAAAAGTCAACTCCATGGACTGTAACCATTTTGAAAATGAAACTTTGATGCCCAATTACAATGTGAAAAAACATAAATTTGTTGTTTAAACGTACTTATTTAGTAAGAACTAATCGCCAAGTTAATATTAATCAAAAATAGAAAATTATTAAAAACCAAAGAAAATAAAACTTTTCTATTTTCCTAGTGTGTCAGATTTTCGCGTCAACTCCATGGACTATATAGAAATTTAAAAAAAACGCATAGATGTCGCCAAAATTAGAATTCTAACGTTCGAGTGAATAAACGTCAGTGTTGTCTTTACCTTATATGAGCGACGTGGGTGTTTCATATTTTAGTGTTGTTTTTTTGATTACTGAAGTAAAAAAAACAGGTGCGTATTTTTATTGTATATCAACTACACGAATTCAATATCGGATAGGTTTTTGCAGAAAAAAAACCGCTTTTATTTAGAAATACGCAATGTATAGCTATCTTGTTAGATGCTATAACATTTAAGGTTATGTTGATAATCAACAGCATAAAAATTAGACAGTAGTTTAAAACGCCAACTCCATGGAAGTCAACTCCACGAAATTCCGTGTCCATGGAGTTGATGCTGCATCCAGGGAGTTGATTATTTTTCACATAAAAATGAAGCAAACTTTATGCGAAAAGCGGACAGAACAAAAAAGAGAATATGAGCGTAGAAAAAGAGAAAAAATAAAGGCGGATCTGGAATTGTATGAAGAAAAAAAGCGAAAGGAACGTGAGGGATGGCATCAGAGAAGAGCATCTGGAAAGATTAAGTTAATAAATGATATCTCCGAAAGAGATAAGAGGGTCGTACGAAAACGTTGGAATATCCATCAAATATTAACTGTGTACATTATGGATTAGGAACTTTCAACATATTACAAAATGAAATCCCCATGGTATCCTCTGCGAGATTAAGATATGACGATGTCTACTCAGATTCCTCCGAAGATGAAAAACCATTATCAACCTTTGTACAAAAACGGCCATCTCCGGAAATAATTATTACGAAAGATGATTTTGTTTTAGTGGAGTGGCCAAATGCGTCCAAAGTACATTACATTGGACAGGTATGTGGTTTAACTGATAAAGAAACATATGATGTCAACTTCATGAGGCGAATATATTCAAAAAAGGATAATTTTGTCTTTATTTGGCCTTCAGAACAGGACGTAGCATCGGTGACATCCAACTTTATTATCACAAAAATTAATAAGCCTCTAGATTTAAGAAGAGGTAGACATATTTTCAAGATAAAAGAGTTTTAGCAAATATTTCTCTAAAGTAAGAAATAATACTAAAATATGTCGTTAGTGATAATATATTTGTTTCCTATAAGAGTTTGGTTTTTTCATCAAAATGCAAAGATAAATAATGATTATGTTTTTAGAAAGTTTTCTTATTACTTTCAATTAAAAAGTTAAATATATGCTGTTTCTAGTTAGGTTATTATCGTTTTCTAAGAATTTCATTTTGTTTCTTATAAAACCATATTATTGTATTTATCTTTTTATTTAACATTACCTACTCAGGCATTATTTTTTATACACAGTTTGTATGCATTTTATTTTTTTAATAAATATAAAATATTTTTGCTTCAAACTATATTGCCTTTAGTAAAAAGCGTCAACTAAACAACATGGTAAATAAGTTTAAAAAAATAAAGCAGTAAACATAATATTACTTATTTGCCTTATTTATTAGAATTTGTGAAAATTGTCAACTCCACGGACAGCCCTATCAACTCCAAGGTACACGGGTTTGCTTTTTATTTTTTTTTCTCATAAAAAATTATTTTAATTCATGGCTCTTTTGTGGAATGTTTAAATCCGTTAAAAGAAACACGTTTAGGCAAATATCATTAAAATTTAAAAACTTAAAGCTTTTAAAATTTTTGTTCTGGATTTTATCCCCATTCTGTAGAATAACCCAAAGGTAAATAAAACAAAGATTCAGTTTTAAACTTTCTAAAAATGTTTATGTATTATATAATTCCCAAATTCTCGTTTCGGCTAACGTACAAGTGTACGCCTACTAAAAATTGTGTCGTCGTAATCCAAATGACGATGTCAATTTATTTGTCAAAATTCTAAATATGGTTTATTTCGTAGTAAAAATTCACTCAAAAACCATATCTCGAAAATCTTAAGACCTACAAGATTAAGGATAATTTAAACATTGTTGGGAATATCAATATCTACAACACATAAAAATTTCAAGCACTTTTACTGATGCGAAATTTCCCATGTATCGTGTGCGTCCTCCAAGGAGGGCAACTTTAATTTATCATATACTAAAAACCGATTGCTCACTGCGAACATAGTAACTTCTTAAAAACTACATCACTAATAGTGCACAGGAACCTGGATAAGGCTCTTAAAATCTTTCATCTTTTATGCTCAGTAACATATTTTGTAAACCTTTACACAATTCACGAAATAATACATCTACTTTTCTAAATCTATTTTTCGAAAATTTATTGGTTCAGAAAAAATTCACGCGTTTTTACTAAGAAATTACTAAAAATATGCACACGCGTGTAGCAATGAAAATGCGAAAAATTAACTTACCCCTCCTATTGGTGTTAAAATGCAGTGAATCGCATTTTTTATGGTGTTAAAGTACATAGGTGCAAAATCGCCAAGGTTTTGAACACGAGAACCCGTAGCTATGCATTGTTTAGTCTCTTGAGAGACATTTTTGAAGATTTTGCGGTATATTTCGCTACTAAACCTAAAAAACCATGAAACATTTGCAGTTGCAACAAATATTTAGATTATTGAAGTAGTTCCTGAAACAACTATGGTCTTTCTCCACTGAATTTATTAGATTTACTCGAAAACCCGACGTGTTTCGGTAGTTTATACTACCATCAAAAAATATATGAGCTTCAAGCTGCTGCGAACATAGGAGGGAACTAGTCCAATTTACTCTCGTCGGGCCGTATGACCGAGGTGGGGTCGAAGCACGCTGCAGTGTTATCTTTTTGAAATTTATTTTCTTTTATTTCTGCCTTGTTCGAGAAACAGATTGATAAGTTCTTAAGTGAAATAATATATTTTAAAAACTAAAAATCGATGTCCACAAAGTTGCCGAAAACGTGCAGACGGTCAAATGGTACTATCAAGGCAGATCATTGACACTTATTCAAGAACCTTTTGTGGAGAACTTGGTAAATCGCCCAGAATCTAGTTTGTCAACGATTCATAGGTTTGTGTAAAATTTTGAAAAGTTTGGTTGTGTAGCGCCAAGGAACCATAAAAAAACCCACTTTTGAATGACGAGCAGGAAGTACGAGATGTGATGATTTGCGCGGCAGTGGAGAAAAATCGAAAGTTAACTAGCCACCAAATTGCTGAAGCAGTTGATATGTCTTCAGTCACTGTCTTACGTGTTCTCAAAAAAAATGGTTATCATTCTTACAAAGCGTCAAAGACGCATCAAATTTTTCCGGAGGACAACTATCGTCTTATAGAATTTTGCGAAACAATGATGGCAATGACTAATCGTGATGAAAACTTTCTGAGATCTATTCTTTTCACAGATGAAAGCACTTTTCCATTATTGAATCGTCATAACTCAACACACGTTCGATATTGGTCGAGGGAAAAATTTGCATTTGTATTTTGAGGTAAGAACACAGTATCCCCAAAACCTAAATGTTTGGGGGGTATTGACGGCAAACTTGGATCTACTGCAGCAGCATATTATTCCAACTGCTAGTCAGTTGTTAGGTGTGAGATTTGGTGAAACATGGTTTCAACAAGATAGTTGTCCCGCTCACAATGTTGGCCTTATTAGGGAATATCTTATTGATAATGTATTTCCTAAGCGGGTTAAAAGTACACGGGGATCTATTTTATGGCCAGCTCGATCACCCGATCTTGCTCCTAATGACTTCTATGTGTGGAGTTATATCAAAAATAAAGTTTACGGGCATGGAAGGGCTAATAATTTGGAAGAACTTCGTATTAAAATCGGAGAAGCTTTTCAAACTATCACCCCTAATATGCCAGGAAACATTAGAGGAGAGGAGGAAATTTGTAATAGGCTCGGATATTGTCTAGCCGAGCAAGGAGGACTTTTCGAACATTTGCTCTAATTTTTTTTTCACTGGGAGAATCTTTTTAGTTTTTAGAATGTATCATTTTATTTTGAGAACTTGCTTTTATTTTGTTTCTCCTTATTATTTTTATTGTAACAAGTGGTTAGGGATAAATCTGAGCAGTGAAAAATAAAACGCTCTAATTTATCAAAACTTGCGTATTTATTGACCAAATTCCGGTGTCATCGTGTTGCTTGCTCCACTGATAGATGTGACCTGTCCCTGGGTAACACTGGCATATTGGACTAGTTCCGCTCTGTGTTCGCAGTAGCCTGAAGCTCTCTGTATATATTTTTTGGGTCACATATCTTTAAAAACTACATGTTTATAGCTCTTAATCTAGCAAACAAGTAAAATCTTTATGTGGGGCTTTTCGTTTTTGTAAAATAGTATTAGTTTTTGTATGTAAATTGTTCTAAAGTCAATCAGTAGGCCTTCTTTGAGAGTATAGAGATTCTTTTTTTACCTTAACTCAGGAAATGTCGAAGCGACGTTCAAAACGGGTCATATGATATACATACTTTTTGGAGTCAAATAAACATCAGAATTGGCTGAACTTTGAATGGAAGACACATTTTGTGTAAAACTAAGACACGGCTCGGAGGACTTTTTTGATTTTTTGCGGAATAATTAATAATAAAAATTTTTTTTCCCATCGATTCAAATGTTTCAATGGTTTCGCAATGGTGGCCTTAGAAAGAATTTAAGCTTATTCGACAAAAAATCAAAAAAGTGGTCCGTGGTGTCTTAGTTTTTACAAAATGTGCCTTCCATTCAAAGTTCAGCCGATTCTGATATTTATTTAACTGCAAAAAGTGATCAGATCACTGACAGAAAAAAAAGAATCTCTCCTCTTAAAGTAGGCCTACTGATTGACTTAAGAACAATTTACATACAAAAACTAATACTAATACAAAACCAAAGACTAACCAAGGAACTAATACTGGTACGAGTATGAAGTATACTTTTGTTTGCAGTCGGCGATTTGATTGGCTGAAAATATTAACATTAGGGGCATTACGTAACACCCTTTTTAGCAATTTTTGACCCCCGCCCATGTAACACTTCATCACACTTCCGTGGACCCTCCCCCTAAAATAACGTAAGTCAACCCCCCCCCCTCATGGAGAAAGACAAAAATTAGTTGGCAACAGAAAAAAAAACGTGGACAACCAAGTTTAAAACCAAAAAAAAACGGTTATAAATTTAAAAATTTAACAAAAGTTTGAAAAAACCATCACTAATGGATAAACACCAAGTATTACGTAACACTTCCATGAACCACTCCTTCCCCCCCTCGTAACACTGTGTCACACTTTTAACAACCCCCCCCCTCCCCCTCGAGTGTTACGCAATTTATGGACAGCCCCCAAGTCAAAAACGGAAAAACTTTTAGAACACATTAACCACATTAATAACAACATAAAAAAGGTTGAAAGGCGGACTACTTTCATAAACGGGATTGTGAAAAAATCACATAAACTGAACTTCGTACTGCCAACTGCGAACTAAAAAGTTTATAATTGACACTTTTAGCATAATTTACCTAAACACGCTATCATCAAACACACCCATCTGTTGTAAGTTCCTCAAATATTCAAAATAAGACGCAATATTCACCCCGCCCAATGCATAAATGTCAGGAATGACCAATTTTGACTTTGTGGTCAAAATTTTGTGAGCACTGGGAGTCACTGGACCATCAGATGCTTCAAGGATTACTTTGGCTTTTACGTCTTTTGCTATGTAACAGACCTAGAACACAAAAATTGTTGGATTTTTTTCTTATAGCTTAACTTCATTCCACAATCAATTGGACCGCTTTTTTCACAATGAAGACGAAAATTGAACACAGTTTCTGTGTTTCAATTACTACGTTTATACGTACCTAAAAGCGCTTTTATTTAAGGACGGTTTTAAATAAAGTCGCTTTTTCCGCGGGTTTATACGTCCTATATATATAGGATACAGATTTTTCGGAAAACTAGGGTTGAGTACTTCTTTAGGTTGGAAGAAATGCACTAAAGACTTTTTAAAGTGTTTATAATGACTCTAAAATGGGTTTTTAAGCGATAAACTACTTTCTTAAATCGCTTTAAAATAAAATTGATTTAGTGCTTAAAACGGTTTTTGTGGTGTTTATACGACCTTTTTAAACCGTCCTTATATAAAAGTGCTTTAAGAAGCCCGTAAAAACAAACTAACAGCCGCCACATTGAAATTGTGTGGAGAATATAGAATAAATAGCATTCTATATGAAGGCTGGTTTACCCATCATTTTATATTGATAATTCATAACTTTTAATGCATAGTGGATAGAATAGAATTATTTATTTTCCGTTACGACAATTTTACAATTGTATAGGAATCGTCTAAAAAAAAAAATTATATCTCTAAAGACGCATCATGATAGTTAAAAAGCTTAATTCCAAAACAATTTGGACTTATCCTTGTACCTTCAAGCCTAAATCTAGAACAGTTTTCTTAGACCTAGTATTATGACTATGAAATTCTTGAGTACACCAAAACTTTCCTTTGTTAAAAAACTCTAAAACATATATTTCATACACAAATAAGCCTGGCACAGTTAAAATTTTAAAGTCTTTAAAATAACTCTTACAAGATTCAAGGAAAGGCAAACCAAACATAGACCTAATTAGATTTTTTGAGCTATAAAAAGATCTTTGGCATCACTTGACATACCACATAAGCATATCCAACTGAATGAATCTTTGATACTAAAGACTGACACTGCTCTTTCCATTTTTCATCCAATATCAAACCTAAGAATTTTACACTAGATAAACTATTTATAGTCACGTTATTTATTTTTACATCAATTGGATCAATTTGTGTTTGAGGAGTGCGGAAACATAAAATTTGTGTATTGTAAATATTTAAAAATAGAGAATGGTGTTTAAACCAGTCTTTTAAGTTATTTAATGTACCTTGACATATTATTTTTAATTCATTTAAATGTTTACGCGAAAGTACCAAAGAATAATCATCTGCAAATTGCGCCAATGAATCCTTTTCAGGCAATACATAATTTAACAACAACTGTTTATTCAAGAGTTCATAAGAATAGTGCATTAGGATACATTTTGGCAATTGAAAAAAAAGAGGAAAAAAAATGTTTTTCTTTACCCAACCTCAACATTTTTTTTGCTGATTTGGGGAAGAACTATGAAAGCGGAAAAAAGAAAAATGAAAGCGGTAAGCCTATTCTTCTTCCTCTTAAATTTCTGTTTTCTAATCTCAGCTGATATCACTCACTCTTATTTTGAGATTAACCAACCAAATTGATAGTGCATAAAGGTAAATTTAACCTTAGAACATTGAACTACTAAAAGGAGCTTTTTTTCAGACCTAGGGCAGGGTGTTTGAGTTCAACATCTTCATCCCATTTTTGTCATGTTAACCTAATACGTTTTCTCCTATTTTAATATTATTTAAAATACCTTCAATAATTTTTAGTTCCATTTAATTAAATGGTCTAGATATAGTTATAAAAATCTATGTTTCTATAAAAAAAAACCTAAAAATGTATTCAAGTAGGATAATAAGAAAAAGGTGCTCCGAAAATTCCTATTTACACTTAAATTAATGACAAGCCGGCAACACAGATTTCCTGCCTTTGTTTACCAAGAATAGCCAAATATGACGAATTCTAACCTAATATTTATTAATATTTTAATTTAACGTACCTGTGAAACGAAATACTGCGGCCCCCCTGCTTCTGTTTCAACTTGCATAATACACTTCGGAACCATTTTTCGCCACAAACTTTTCACAAAAATATCAAAAAAACACTATTGGCAAGTGCTGAAACTTTCACTTTCAAAACAATTATGACATTCCAGGAAAAATCGAAAAACCGCAATAAACAATCAATGTTGCCACTTTGACTACAAAAGAAGATAATTAGGGAAAACACATGTTAAATTTTCAAAAAACGTCGAAAGTTTTAAATAGCTTGCGAGTATTATATCTTGTGTATATTTGCTTTTTCAACATATATCTTTAACCTCATTAATTAATAAATAAATAAGCGTCAAAACTTAATCCAAATTTAATAAGTTTTTTGTTGCATAATTCTGGTATTAAAATTGGCAACACAGATTTCTTTCTCCCCTTTCCCCACTGTACATGTTGCACTCAAACAACCAGTGTAACCAGACAGACCAGACTCCTTCTAGTAGTTCCATGTTCTAAGAATTTAACCAACTTTAAAATTTTGCACTATATTTAAAAATTCTGAAAGATAACTATGAAGACTTCTATCAACAATAATGTATTTAACATTTTAAATATGAATAAAATTGTGCTTAGGATATTCAATTGAAAAAATACTTTATTGTCAAGAGCAAAAGCATTCATAGACAAAGCATGCTACATTTAAATCCAATAGTCATATAAAAACAAATAGTTACTTAAAAATAATAATAATTAAAAAAAATGACAGTCTACAAAGAAATAAGAAAAGGACAAACAAAACAAATCATAAATTATTTAAATAGAAAAAATCATAACAGACTATACAGAAAAGAAAATAAGAACAAACAAATAGATATATGAAAAATTAATAAACAAAAAGAAAAAACAACACAATGACATAGAAATATAAACACATTACTTTCGCTTTTATAAATTTAAAAAATATATAATTCTACTTAAAACACTATATAAAAGGCTCCTAATTTTTTTTTTGTAAAATAGGTGTAATTTAAACTGCTAAAAAGTGAAATTTACAATATTTTATTGTGAATAAAATTTTCACAAATTAGATTTTTGGTTAGGTCGATTGCTGTAAAATTCGTTTATATCATAGTATGCCTTAATGGACTTAATCAGTAAGACTTTTTTAAGATTTTTTCTAAATAGTTTTAGAATAGCTAATGATTTTATAGAGTTTGGTAGTTTATTAAAAATCTCTCTCGTAAAATAGAGAATTTTTGGTTAGTTGACTTTTAGGTGTAGGAAATGACAAGTCATAAACTTGACGAGTAGAACGAACAGATTGTGGAGCTCACAATTGCTGATAATTTTTGTACATTAGAGTACATATTTCCAAAATAAACAAGGAGAAAAGTGTAAGTATCTTATGAGATGCAAATAATGGTCTGCAACTTTCTCTTTCATTCTCATTCTCTTTGGCAATGAAGCGCACAGCTTTTTTCTGTAGTACAAATAACTTTTAATAAATATTTACTTGCAGACCCTCAGAAAGCAATGCCATACCGTAAGTGGGATTCAAAGAGGGTATTATAAACAGATTTAGCAACATGTGGACCCAATTCTGATCTCACAGTGCGCGCTGCAAAGCATGCAGAAGACAGTTTTTTGCTGAGAATAATAATATGTTCTTCAAACTTTAATTAATGAAAACACCAAGAAACTTAGAAGCGTCTTTTTGTTCTAATAAATCACATTTGAATCCTAAAATTTTTGTTTTTTTTTATGTTGAATGATAGCTTGTTAGCATCACGCCAGAACTTAATCTTGTTCAAATCATCAAATTCAACATTCTTATGGTGCCACGGTACACAAGTGTCATCAGCAAAAAGTGTAAAAAATCCAGTGATATCAAGGTGAACCAAGTCGTTAATGTATATGAGAAAAAGTAAGGGTCCTAAGACAGAGATCTGTGGCATCCCACAATTCACCCTTTGAGCCGACGATTTCCCACTCGACAGTGAAACCACCTGACTCCGTTCATCCAGATAGTTTTTTGAACCAACCAACCAATTAATATAAAATATTAATATGAAAAGTTGGGTAAACCTGTGTCTCAGTAGGAGATACCAAAATGTCCAAAGAGCCCTGATGGTGATGGTCAAATAAATCAAAACTACTTTTTCTTTAATTTATTACCCACTCAAACAATTTCTACTACTTTTCTTAATAGTTTTCTTAGGTGCTTGGTTGTAAACTAACGAATGCGATAATAATAAGAGACAGTAAAATCACAGAGGAACTACCTACGGAAGGTAGTTCCTCTGTGGTAAAATTGAGTAACTCGTCACTTACCAAGCTTTTATGAGAAGCCGCTAGAACCAAAATGTCACAGTCTTCTGTGAAAATCGAGTCAGGATTGTCAGTCTTTGAGAGACCGAAATTAATTATTGTACCGTTTTTTGCTCGATAATCTAGTAATTCCTAAAAATAAATATTCCTAAGAAAGAAGTCGTATTTTAATATTTGACGTTTCGAAAAAAAAATGATTCGAGTCTCTCCTAATGGGTATTTACAAAACCAGAAGAGACTAAGAAGCAACATTTTGCCGCCAGTCATTAAACCATTAGTGCTTGGGCAGCGACGAAACTTTTTTTTCAATGGGATACCCTGTATATTTTGGCATGTTTCAATATAGCTTTTTCCTCTCTTATCGAAAATACTTGACATGTTTTCAAAGTGGTTTTAAATAAAATGGACATGTCTCACTTTTTTTAAATTACTATATCGAGTTTCAAAATGGGACTGTCAAAAAATTTGGACCGATTGTGTGCTCTGTTTTTCAAATTCATCGGTCCAATTTTTTGAGACTGATATGACAGCTCCATTTAGTTTCTATTGTATAAATGTCATTCGCTATATTGATATTGGTCCGGAGAATTTGGAATGAACAGTACCTGCAAATCAATCCCACTTTTGCCGTAAATATAAGCGTCGATTTCTCGCACACCAACGCATATTGCACCTTTTTCCACCAGCATTTTTGCTAAATTTACACCAACCTTGCCAAGACCCTAAAAATATGAAAAATAATGTAATACATTCGAATGCCCACTTCACTTCATGTATATTTTGACAATGACAGCGACAGTTCCATTAAGGCTATAGTTTCTCCCCAGATTTTTAGTTAAAAAAAAGTACAACTGGCAACACCTTGTTCTTTAATTTTTTAATCTTTTGCCAGAGTGCACAGGGAAAATTAAACATCAGAATTAGCTGAAATTTTGCAGGTGTGATCATTTTTAAATGCTTAACAAAAATATCTGAAGGATTTTTCAAAAGTCTCAACTATTTTTTCTTCAAAATAAAAGCTCTGGTGCTGTCATCTATCCAAAAAGCCTCAAAATAATTGCGGTTTAGAACAAATCCGATTTACAAAAAAAATAGAGAAATACAATTTCCTCTGGATTACATTTTGCCTTTTTATATTTCCTTGCTTTAGCGAAAATAAAAAGTACACTTCATTGAATTTGGGAGACACACGCATTTCAAGTGTTGGCCGATAGATCGCAGAATTTATACGATTCCATGGTAACTGCAGGTGTTTTGTCAACAAACTTTAAATAGGGCCGCAGTGGGACAGAAGAGTATTTTTACGTTTTCTGACAGAAAACCTTTCGAGGTTATGTTTATCTTTCAAAAATGTGTTTTCTAAAATATTGTTCTAAAACAGTGTGCAGTCGCCATCCGAAAAAGGCCTAGCGCTGCGCAGGCATTACCCCGAGTCTATCAAAGAACCAAGAGAACTTTACTGGCTCGCTGGGATTACTAGGAATTCGCATAGAAACATTCGGCGCCCATAACCACACATAATTTTGTTTTTATTTTGACTCAACCATTTTTTTTTTTAATTTAAATTATTGCGGCATAGTTATATGCAAGTGTACTAGTGAAATCTTGGAGTGTAAAGGATAGATTTTAGAACCTCAGTTTCAAAAACACACGGATACTTGAGTACTAACAAAACAGGTCAGTAAAGCTCCATTTAGAGGTTGGAAAGACTCTTGCCAGTCGTTGACGCTCCTGTTTAAAATAGAATACGATTATTTCGTCTAGCGCCAGTAGCTGATTTTTAAATCTGCATGCTTTTAAGTTAACCTGTTGTCGGTATCAGCTAGCGGAAGTGTTTCCAATTCAATTATAAATGCACCTGTAAATGTAACCTTAAACATTACACCCAGTTACTTTAATACCTAGTTGGGTAGCGTTTTTTAGCAGGTAATTATTCAATAAGTGGTTTTCTTTTATTTTAGTATTTGACTTGTTTTTTTAGCGGCGTAGAACGCGAAAAGTCAAAATAAGTAACCTAACCCCAATTTTTTGACCCGGTGCTAAAAAATCTCTGGTGTCCCAAATAAAGTCTCCGCGTTGCCATGGAAAACAAATTCAATGACGTAAAATTTTGTAAAAAAAAATCATGTCGACATAGTTAAATTGATTTCCCGTACAGTGTTGCTAAAAACAATTCCCCAGATTGTAACTACGACCTTAAGATTATGTGTTTAAATGTCAGCCGCCATATTGAAATTGGACCAGAGAATTTGGAATGAACAGTACCATAAAAACCAAAATGAAAAAATTACAACCAATCAACCATCGATATACTAGTACGTCGATGCAATCAGCCAATTACGACCAATCTACAATTTTTGGCATGTACCTGTATGATAAATCTTTTTCCTTGCAATCCTTTAGCTAACCCAATTCTAGTCATCAACTTTTCATCCTCTAAAAAGAAATCCAGAGCACGGCTAGCTCCAAAAGCTGCTGTTTTTTCAAAACTTTCAATCCCGCCATTTTGAATCCCTTTACCCATTACCGCAGCTTGAGAAACTGGACCTAAAATGAAATATTAAAAAAAAATAAAATACATCAGAACAAGTGTACAAATTAAAAATATCATGAAAATTGTTACCTGGAAATGCCTCCAAAGACTTTGAAACCCAGTCCATCTCTGTTTCAGTTGTATTGACATCGGTATGAATAACGTCTCCTAAATTACCTAACACATAATTGATTTCATGGCCACGATATAAACAATTACATAAAAAGGGCTAATTTACTTACAATATCCTTTTTTATACAACTCAGTCACGTACATCTCCACAATGTTTCTAAGCTCACTTTGAGTATATTTTCCTCGATCTATTTTAATACCACCGTGAGCCCCTGCGATACCAATGCCCATGCAAGCATTTTTCATTGCCGATAAGACCGATAGGGCTTTCATGTGATCTCTGGTTAAGGTGTCAAGAATTCTTAGACCTTAAACATGTCAAATATGCCAGTATGGTTCAAACTCGTTCAAGGGTAAGTCCCTTGTTTAGTCTTCGTTTGTGAATTACGCTGCCAAAAAAACCACATCAAACCTCATAAAAACACACCTGATTTTTATCACTTTAATAAGCTTTTGTGAGGCAAAATTTTAGGATTATAAAAGTTTATGTCTTTGATTTTGGTAAGAATTTATGTGGTTTCATAATATGTGTGTTTTTTATATGATGCTATAATCAGACAGACTTCTAAACATTTATAAAATTTGATAAAATTTATGGTTTTATAAAAGTACCATTTTCTAGGAGATTTTATATATAGGTTATGAGTTTTCTGAGAGATTTTATAGGCAAAATAACTAATAAAATTTATGTAATGTTTTAATAATTTGTAAAAAAACGTTTTTTCATGAGATTTTGGGACATTTTATGATTAGACCAACTCATACAATTCGACAGATTTCTACGAACATTTAAAATTTTCTATGGGTTGGTGAAATATTTTTTTTATAAGCCTTTAAATAGATTTTTATTATTGTAAACCTCATTAAATCTCATACAAAACAAACCTAATTTTTATCAATTTTTATAAGGTTTATTAAAAGTTGTGATATATATTGATTTTGGTGAGATTTTCTGCGGTTTCATATATCTGTTTTTTATCTGATTTTATATACAGGGTGATTCAAAATTTCCCAGAACGACTTTAACTGTAGGTAGAATTTGTTGTTCTGAACAAGAATTTGTGAAATATATTTTTGTAAACTGGGAGAAACATCAATTTTTAAAAACAAAACTTTGATAACTTCAAAAAGCTTGACAAAAACCCTAAAACATGTCATTGTCAGCAAACGTAGACTTGCTTAGTAAATTATTTTAAAGGCGATTTCTAAAAATATACACAAATTTTACTCCTAAATTCAGAGGAACAAAATATGAAATTTAAACGAAATAATCACGTAACTTTTCTTAGATTAATGATATCTATAGTTTTTTTTAGCGACGAGAAATCTCCATAGACACCTTGTCTACCGAATGTGCCCGATTCATCTTCTTGAGAACTATTCTCAGGAATATAACGTCACTATTTCGCCGTTTACTGTTTGGCGGTAGTTCTCAAATCTTGGACAGTAAATTAACGTCTATTCTGCTTCATCTATTCTTTGACCGACATATGTTGTCCGTTTTCTCTATTCGCTTTGTGTATGTTCTGAAAGATCCATGTCCGCGTTAGAGCTTGTGTCATATAGTAATCCATTTTTTTGTGTTTGCAGTCTATCCATGTTTTAATGTCGCGAATAATTATTTTCGTCCATTGTCCTTTTTTGGTATTTCGGTCCCATCTTGCTTGCCAGGATTCCAGTGTTTTCTCTTTTGTAGCTTCTTTGTTTTCTTCACTTTTCTTCAACAATTAGGTCTATGGGCGGGATTCCTGTTATAACCTGAATAGAGATTAATGATATCTAACCACTGTTTAAATCTTTTTAGGGAATTTTGAATCACACTGTATAACCTGACAGACTTATAAATATGTATGAAATTTTATAGCACAAACGTTTTATTTTAATGAAATTATGAGAAGACAGTTTTCCAAGAGATTTTATAATCAAAGAGATCCATTAAACTTAATAGGGCTCTATAATTGTTTCTATGATGTAGTATGGGTTTGTATAAGCACATTTTTTATGAGACTTTTGGGAGATTTTATGATCAGACAGACTAATAAAATTTTAAAGGTTTCTATGAACATCTTGTTTTGTTAAGGGGTTGGTAAAAACACAAGTTTTTTTATAAGTATTCCAAACCCACAAAATTTTGTATGATTTTATGTGTCCACCGTGCATCTTTAAAAAATATATGCTGTATGGGTTTAAATATATCCACCATTTTTATGGGTTGTCCAGGGCATTTTATAATCTAACAGGCATTCCTTTATAATCTTTACTTACGACATGGCTAAGGTCTTTGAAATAGACAAATCTCATATATATTCCGTTTTTTTTCGACCACCTGAAAACTAATTAAAAAAAAACTATACTTAGTATACTAGGCTTACTTACTTCCACAAAAAAAAAATTAATCATGAAATCTTATAAAACAAAGCCTCACAAAATCTCATAGAATCCTATCAAAGTAATAAAATTTTACCTGCCCTAAAACTATAATCACATCATCTGTCGTAAATACTTTTACACCAAAAAAATAGGTTTTGACTTATGAAATATTTTTTTTATAAACAAAATTATAAATGATCAAACATCTCTCTCACAGCTCCTGGCGACAAATAAATACTTATACGAGGAGTGTTATTATATTATAATAGGTTAGGTGGTCGTAGTTTATAGTTTAGGTTAGATTATAGTTTAGTTTGAATGTATTAATCTCTATTACATTACTTCTACTACTATTAATACTACTAATAACTTCTAAAGTTGTGCCGTCATTTTTAATTTTAGAATATTACAGGTAGATCTCATAAAATTTTTTAAACCTTTATGAGGAATTGTCATATTAAAAATCATAAAATATTATAAACTTTTATAAGCCAACTGGCTGGGAAATATGATGAAATCCTATGCGGGATTTGTGTTTCACTTTCACTAGTCAAAAATTATAAAATATCAAAAATTTATACGAGCATAGATCATGCAATCTCATAATGTTTTATGTGATAATTTTTATAATCTTTTATTATGAGGTTTTTTTGACAGGGTAGTACTAGTTTTTCAAAGAAAAATCTACTTTTTATACTTGCCCTAGTCATAACTATCAATTAAAAACATAGAAAGAAAAGGTTGTAAACTTTGCTTAAAACAAAGAATATAGTTATTATTAAAAGATTAGAAATGGTGGTTTTAACTTTGTTGTTAAATTTATGGGCAGGAACTAATACTTATCACTAGACAAAAATGTGAGTATAAACTCTAATTTTGGTTCACTTTACTTTAAATCAATAAAATGTTCAATATAGATTTACGAGAGTAAGTTGATGGTCAAACTATTTTTTGTGTGTTCGTCACTAGCAGGGTAATTAATTTCAACCGTGGGTGTCAAGCCTGGTTTATAAAAAGATAATTTTTGCATTTTAACAAAAAGCTATTTTACGGTTAACCCAGGGATTTTTCCACTTTCTTTCGTGAAAAATAAATAAAATTATATTACAATTAGGATGTTGATCAATTTGATGTTTGTAAATTGCATTATATGAACTTTTTTGTCATTATTTTTAATTAGGATTAACTGGACCAGGATTAAAACTGATAATAAATAGAGCAAAATTCATAAAAAAACTCTGTTATTCACTTATTTCTAAATACAAAAAAATATGGTGATTTAACATTTTTTAGTATAATACGACCATAGTATAGTAAAGTTGTTATTGAATTTTTTTTGACGCGCCGCCGTCTGTCTGTTTTAATTTCTCTCTGTCTGTAACCAACGCTCAACCTATAACTCAAAAAGATGCTCAACATTTTTGATACTATTTGGCACCTGTGTTGGATTTGGGCTCTAGTTGGACCCATTTAAAGATGGTTTAAATCAATCTCATATAAACCATCAATGGTAAATGAGTCTAGAGCTTTTAGTCAGTGAGGTACAATCAGGGGAGGGGAAAAATAATCAATTTTTTTTTTATAAAATATGGCTTGAAACAGTGGCGCACCGAGGGGGGGTGGGGAGTTCGGGTTAAAACCCCCCGAGAAGCCTGGTTACAATTGGCAAAAATAAAATATATAGGGAATAAAATACAAGAGCCGGACTTAACAAAAATCTCTGAAAAATCATAAATTGCAAAATTTTCCGCCTGCGGCGCTATAGCACCCTTTCATTTTTACGATTTCTTGTCAAAATGGTCTTTTTAATGTAATTTTATCAAAACATTTTGCCTGAGATTTAGTGTAAAAAATAGCATTTTAAGTGCAATTTTCGCAAAAGTTTTACAAACAAATTAAGATTAAATAAACAACTCAAATTCCCAAAACCCAATCAATATTTACGATTTTACTTTAATTTTAAGTAAAAAATTGCATTTTAAGTGTTATTTTCTCAAAAAATTGAATTTGAATTGAAGCATGATTTTGACATCAAATTTTGTGTAAATAAACTTGATTAATACCCCCCTCCCCCTTCTATATTTCAGCCCAGACCCGCGCTTGTAAGCATCTGTTTCCTTGCATTAATTATGGTCACATTTTTACTTGAAATTATTTTTTTAAATTATTTATCCTTAACCCCCCCCCCCCCCCCCCCCAAGTCAATTCTTGGGTGCGCCACTGCTTAAATGTTAACAATTGAATAGTTATTGAGTCTCGAATTAAAAAAATATATAAAACTTTTGTAGCCAGTGGGGTACAATGGGGGGAGGGGTGGATCGTATCAACTGGCAGAGTATTTTAATAATTTTTCTTAACTTAGTAAATTTTGCCCTCTTTTTCTAAATTTTGACCTAAGTTATTTCAGTCTCAAACAATTTTAACATACCTACCTCCTAAACAAGTACTGTCTCCTGCCATTTGTCCATACTGTGCTCTAAAACCCCTCACGACCTCATATTTCCCGTTTTCCCGCCTCACCGGAAACCTCACGTCAATGATTGAGTTGCACTGGTCCAAAATCTCAACCATGTTTTCTAATTTTGAATGTATCTTGATTTCGTCAAATTCCTTTATTCCAAATGTGTTTTTTAAGTCGTCTTTTAACGTAGGAAATACAGATTCATAAGCTTTGTGTAAAAACCAATTGGTGCTATCGAAAAATGAGGCATTTGCCAAATAAAAAGCGTTTTGGTACCTCTCAGGTACTTCGTAACTTAATTTTACAGGTTTTTTTGAAATCTCTCTGATCTGTGCAAGTTTCACACTTTTTAAAGCTTGCATTTTTAGATTTATTTATTTAACCACAAATTTCAATGTTTTTATAGGGAAAAATTGACGATGACATCGTGTAAGGTTTGTTTTGACATTTACTTGCCAATTTTTACAAAAAAGGATGACAAACATTTGTTTTAGGTCGTCATTCGGTAAGGTCAGGTTTTTCAAATGATATTTTCGGATTGCTTAAAAAATTGCCATCTTAAAAATACAACATGGTTTTAGTGTATCTCAAAGTTCTTAGGATATTAACTTTAAAATTGTTTCAATCAAGGTGCATTTCTTTATAATATATAACTTTTACTTAAAAAGGATTTGGAAAGGAAATGAAAATATCTCGAAAACTGAGCTTTGAAAGATTTGAACATTATGACAAAGTTCAATATATATTTTCTCGTCCACTTTACTTTAATTGATTCAAAACAAACTTACGGCTTTCTTGGACAATGTTTTATTTAATTATTTATACTGACAGGCAACGTTTCGGATAACATTCTCATATAGTTGCACGAACTACACATATTGTCCAGTCTGGCGGATTGTATATAAAAGTTTCACAAAAAGTAAGTATTTTATGCAAAGAACAGATGAGGTTCCTAAAAGTTAATTTGTAGCTTAAATACCTGCCTTTGTGTCAGAATAAAGGAATTGTAATATATTGTCATTAGTTTTAATTCTAAACTCACTGGCTAGCGTAAATAAGAGGCCCTGTATATTTTGACAGTTATTGTTTTACCAGAGGTGAGCAACTGGATTTGACAGTTGTTAGGGAAATGTTTAATAACAAATTGTGTGTTGGCAATGATAGTTGGTAACCTCTGACAATAAAAAATTTTGTCACTGTCACATTATACAGACCGCTTCAAGCTACTGCGAACATAGGGGGAATCAAGTCCAATTTACTCTCCGTGCCGTACGACCGAGGTGGATTCGAAGCACGCTGCAGTGTTATCTTTTGGAAATTCATTTTGTTTTTATTATTTTGTTTTATTTCTGCCTTGCTCGAGAAACAGATGGGTAAGTTCTTAATTGAAATAATACATTTTTAAAACCAAAAATGGATGTCTACGAAGTTGCCAAAAAAGTGCAGATGGTCAAATGGTCAAATCGTCATAACCCAACACACGTTCGATATTGGTCGAGGGAAAATTTGCATTTGTATTTTGACGTAAGAACACAATATCCCCAAAAACTAAATGTTTGGGGGGGGGGGTATTATAGGGGAACACGTAATTGGGCCATTTTTTATTAACGGCAATTGCAATTTGAATGGTCCTAGATACTTGGATCTACTGCAGCAGCACATTATTCCAACTGCTAGGCAGTTGTTAGGTGTAAGATTTGGTGTAAGCTCCTAATGACTTCTATCTGTTTTTGAAGAAGCTTTTCAAATTATCACCCCTAACATGCTTGGAAACGTTAGAAGGGGTTTTTATAGTAGGCTCGGATATTGTCTAGCCGAGCAAGGAGGACTTTTCGACCATTTGCTTTAATTTTTTTTTGACTGGGAGAATCTTTTTGGTTTTTAGAATGTATTATTTTATTTTGAGAACTTGCTTTTATTTTGCTTCTCCTTATTATTTTCATTGTAACACGTCGTCACTGATAAATCTGAGCAGTTGACAATAAAACGCTCTTATTTATCAGTGACAAAAAATAAGAAAATTACGTTATAAAAATTTGCGTATTTATTGACCAAATTCCGGTTTCATTGACTACGCTCCACACAGCACCGTGGTTAGAGGCGTACTAAATACCAAAGGAAAGTCATGCAAGTGGTGATCGCAAGCCTGAGTATTGGTTGCTTCACTGATAGGCGTGCGGTGTCTCTGCATGTACGTACACTGGCAAATTAGACTTCTTCCGCCCTATGTTCGCAGTAGCTTGAAGCGGTCTGTATAAAACTGTAATATTAGGTACCTACCCTATATAACATATAACTCAAAAGAATTTACCAAAAAAAATAAACATTTTTTCGAAAAACCGCAACTTTGTATATCTCGTATAGCTATATAATTATCAATATTTTATATATATATCACTAGTTATATACATAAGATATTGAATTGAATATTATTATATTAGTAATATAATTTGATTCACCGTAAGTCGTCAGACACAACAAAAATGTATGCAAAACCTAAAAAAAACCTCAACTTTTTTTGAAAAATCAGGATTTGTAAAGCTGTAGCTCATTAAAGCTAACAGCTAAAAAAAAGTGTACATCAAAGTTGTAGGAAATTTTATCTTCTTCAACTTCCTAATAAGACTTTTGGTCCTAAAGTTTACAGTTTTCGTGTTATTTAAAAAAATACAAATGTATGCACACCAAATCCAAGATGGCGGAATGAGCTCACCCCCCCCCCCCAAGGTCGAAAACTCATTTTTTTTAGACGCCCAATCTGAACAACATATCTCAAAATCGCTACTACTTCACCTTTTGCAAGCTAAAATTTTCTGATGTCTGGACTATTGGGTCAAAACATAGAAAAAGTGACGACGTTTCCCCAACCGTTATGCCTTTTTAGCTATGTAACTGTCCATCGCATCGTTACCTTTAATTTTTTAGATTGGTCGGTTGGGATATCCATCCCTTATATGTTAAGGTGACCAACCGTCCCGGTTTGGCCGGGACAGTCCCGATTTTTAACCATTTATCCCGGGGAAAAAATCCGTCCCGGATAGTCCCGATTTTTCAGCAAAAGTTCCGGTTTGTAACTTTAAAATCACTGCAAATAAAAAAGCGGATGTTCTCTGCATCTATAAATTTGAATTGAAACCTTACTTAAATTATTTTTCTTTAATAAGTATTTTGGAAAATACATCTTAATATAATCAGTGGTGCATATAAGAAAAAATACACGATATACGATACATTGAATGGCCGGAGTGTCCCGGTTTTGCTCCTTTAGGAGTTGGTCACCTTAAATATGTACTATTTTCCTCAACAAAAAGTATGGATATCACATTATCCGTTTTATTACCTGAATTCATGACACCGATAGAAAAGAAAAGAATCTGTTCTCTGAAAGGCAAAAAGGAACGTAAAGCTTATTAGTAGCGTTGTATGAACAGCTATAAGGCTTCTGGTTGAACCAGAACCGGAACCGGTCCTTTCGTTTTATAACAATGACGTCACAGTTGCAACTTGGTTATAAAATTTTAGAACCAGCCTGGGAAGTTGGTGCGGCCCTTTGGTTGTAAAAATAAACACTTAAATTTTTTTATAAATATATCTTTATAATATTTCAAATGACGTCATTATTTAACTCAATTGAATAGAGACCATAGGGTATCAAATTTACCCATCCATAAATTTTATATTCAACCTTTCCATGGGCGTTTTACAGGGTTATGAACTTGCCAAGGTAATCTACCTAGAATAAGGGCGTAGATAAGGGGGGGACAAGGGGTAATGTTCCCCCTCAAACTGGTATCCGTACCCGTTACTCTTACGCATGAAAAATAAGAAAAATACCTATTTTGCATCTTTTCTGTCTGTTCTGTGGTACCTGCCAGGTAAAATTCGTATCTACGCCCTTGATCTAGAATAGGGTACACAAAACAAAATAAAAGCCTAGGTACACTTTTTTAAATCTTTATTGTTTTTAATACTAAATCTGCAGATCTTAGACTTAATCTTAAAGATAAATAAGTTATTTGTTAGTCGATTAAAATACCAATACAATATGATTTTTTTTTTAAAGGATGTCCGAACGCCTAGCAGACTTACTGAAAGTTTTAATAACAAAATCCAGTTTGTGAGGACCTTTGTGCCTTGCATAATGCATAAAGCATTTTTTGGCAAAAAATTTAAAAATGTACTTTGTTAGCTTTTTATAAAAAATAATAATTCGTCCGAAAACCATTTTAACTATTTTTTTTTGCTACTGGCGCATTTCATGACAATTATTTTATAATTAGGATACCTTATGATTAATTTTAGAAAAAAAAAACAGTTCGAAAAAAATCGAACGGTATGTAACTTAAAACTAGAAAGTTAAACCAGCTGTGGTGGTCGTGATGAAGATTTTTTCAACTGAATTTATATAGGCTGCAGATCTTAGGTCTAGCCCCATATTGTACTGATCGGCTGTCCTCATTATGGCCTAAAGAAAAATATTAAAAAATTTAGTAAAAATGCGTTATATTTTTTTTCAATTAAAATACGAATATACACCGGAAATTTTGTGAACACCGTTGGGCTGCCCCAAGAATGACACACCAATAAACCAAGGCGCCTATACTGAGAGGTGAGTCCTACATTTTCAATATATCGTTGTGACGTCACGTGGGTACCGATTTGAATTTTATAATATGATACTATTTGCAGTTAGATGCAGTTTTTTTTAATAATTTGATGTTTTTTCTTTGTTATAAATACTTTTTTTGCTAAAATAAAACATTTTTTTGTGATTTTTCACAATAAAGTTTATTTAAATACGAATTTTATTTAAAAAAAATCAAGTTAAACAAGCACATTTAGGTTCTCTCCAGCGCACACTGCTTAGTAAGTTTGATGATGAACAAAAATTTTAAAAATTAAAATGACGCTACTATTTTGCTAATATAAAACCTTTTATAGTACCCAGGTGACGTTTTAATATTCCAGGGCCAGTCAAATGAAGGGCTCACCTGTATAGGCGCCTTGGAAATAGACTAAATAGTCCGGAGGATAAGGGGTCCCACCAAATGATTTAGCAATGAAACTTGTCAAGCATATTTAGTGGACCCTTAGGTAATTTTTGAGATATGTAGCCACCATGAAGTCCCCTGCAGAGGACCCCTATTCCCGAAAGTAAAGTACAGAACTGGTAAAATTTGAAGAAATTAGAGTGGACCGATAAAATTTGGCACAAATATTGATTGAAGTCTCAGCAACATTTTCACATCTGTTACTTACTCAAGGGTCTCCGCGTTAAACAAAAAAACAGGAAAAATCCGAAACCCTCCAAAGCGGTGAGCTACCAGATTTGGTACAAATATTTATTTCCTTATGAACTAATATCCAAGATATACTGTCCCCAAAGTCCTATGCAGAGGGCCCCAATTTTCGAAGTTATACAAAAAAATTAACACTGAATATCTCCCCTTAGTATTAACGTCGGGGCCCTTATCAACAAACAAGTGTGTCTAATTTGGTTGCTTTATAATATTTTAAAAACTTTTTAGTTTTTTTTTTAGATAATAGAGGCCTTTTATAGATGACTTTGAAATAAAAAAAAATCATCAAATAATATTTACTCTTATACCTAAGTACGGTCAGTAAGTTTAATGTTTTTTGCGTTAAAAGTGTTAATTAACTTTGGGAATTGGGGCACTATAAACACTTTGTACCAAATTTGATTATTCTATCATTTCATGTTAACAATATATTTAGTGTTGATTTCTTCTGTATAACTTTTGAAATTGGAGCACTTTGCATAAAACTGCCAAATCTGATAGCTCTATTGCTTTTTGGAGAGTTGCTATTGATAATTTGGTTTTTTCCTGGTTTTTTGTTTAACGTCAAGAGTTGGGAGAGGAACTTTGGGTAAATAACATATATTAAACCTGTTAAAATAGCCACTATTCAAGATATATCCAAAATACTAAATGTAACGGACGAGACATACACAAAGTCTCTTTGACTCTCACAAAACACGTTTAATATCACACTTACATACACTTTAGTTGCTATTTGCGCAAAAAATGTTATTTCAATTGGAAAGTCAGCCCAGCTGTGACAGAGGTAAGTTCCCAAAAAAAAAAACAACCGTCCATTTAGTTTCTATGGGTACCTTGTATTTATGCCAGTTAAATTGGGGTAATTTTACTGTAACGGATGTGACATATTACACACTTTGCTCTCACCTTTCAAGATATATCCAAAATACCAAGTGTAACGGGCCTGACACATAAATTCGCTTAAAATATACCCTTATTTAGATGTCATCAGCGCAACAAATGACATTTCAATTGGAAAGTCAGTCCAGCTGTGACAGAGGTAGTGCAGATTTTGAAGAGTGGGTCACGAAAAAACCGTTAATTTAGTTTCTATGGGTACCTTGGATTTATGCCAGTTAAATTGGGGAAATTTTATAGTAACACGGGGGTGACAGTTTACATACTTTGCAGGAATACACATCTTCAACTTTCCAGGCTATTCCAAAAAACACGACTTACACCTCCCAACGTCAACAACAGAAAAGTGACACGTCAAGAAATTCTGTAAAAAATGCCCACCCTTCAAGATATATCCAAAATGCCAAGTGTAATGGGCGTGACACATATTCTATGACACTCATAAAAGACGTTCAATATCAAACCAGCACTTAAAATATACCCTTGTGTAGTTACTATTTGCGCAACAAATGTCATTTCAATTGGAAAGTCAGCCAAGCTGTGACAGAGGTAGTGCAAATTTTGACGAGTGAGTTAATCTAAGTTCCCGAAAAAACCGTCTATTTAGTTTCCATAGGTACATTGTGTTTATGCAAGTTAAATTGGGGTAATTTTACTGTAACGTGTGTGACATCTTACACACTTTGCAGGCACACACATCTTCAACTTTTCAGACTATTCCAACCAAACACGACTTATGCCTCCCAACGTGAACCAAAGAAAAAATACATGTCAAAAAACGCCCACCCTTCAAGATATATCGAAAATACCAAATGTAACGGACGTTACACACAAAGTCTATAACAGTCACTAAAGACGCTCAATATCAAACGAACACGTAAAATATACCCTTGTTTAGGTGTCATTTGCGCAACAAATGTCATTTGATTTAGAAAGTCAGTCCAGCCGTGACAGCAGTAGTGCAGATTTTGACGAGCGAGTCAATCTAAGTTCCCGAAAAAACCGTCCATTTAGTTTTCAGGGGAACCTTGTATTTATCCCAGCTGTAACGGGTGTGACATCTTACACACTTTTCAGGCACACACATCCTCAACTTTTCAGAGATATACCCTTGTTTATAAGTCATTTGCGCAACAAATGACATTCCAATTTAAATCTCAGACCAGCTGTGACAGAGATAGTGCAGATTTTGACGAGTGAGTTAATCTAAGTTCCCGAAAAAAACATTCATTTAGTTTCTATGGGTACCTTGTATTTATGCCAGTTAAATTGGAGTAATTTTACTGTAACGTGTCTGACATCTTACACACTTTGCAGGCATACACATCTTCAACTTTTAAGACTATTTCAACAAAACACGATTTACACCTCCCAACTTCAACAATAGAAAAATTGACATGTCAATAAACCCTGCAAAAAACGCCCACTATTCAAGATATATCGAAAATACCAAATGTAACGGACGTGACACATAAAGTCTGTAACACTCACAAAAGACGTTCAATATCAAACGAACACTTAAATATACCCTTGTTTAGGTGTCATTTTCGCAACAAATGTCATTTGATTTAGAAAGTCAGCCCAGCCGTGACAGAAGTAGTGCAGATTTTGACGAGTGAGTTAATGTAAGCGGCGGACCTAAGATCTAAGCCCATGCCATACACATTGGCGGTGTCCATGATTGCCTGAAAAAGCGATAAAAAGCGTGTTTATAAACGAAAAAAAGCAACTAAAAGTTTAAGAAATAAACCTGCAATATCAAGTCAAAAAACAGTTTGCAAAAAAATCGGTTGTTATTGAATCGCAGACGACAAATATAAAAACCCTCTGCAAGAATCGTATAATGGTCTGCCTCTAAGTCAAAACATTAATTTGTTGGCAGACGAGGTGATATACAGCGTCAGTCAAAACACTTGTAGCCGACAAAGAGATAAAAATCATCTTCAAGAATCCTATAATTGTCTGCCTCTGAGTAGAAACATTTGTTTATGGGCAGACATGTTAAAAAATAGAGTAGATAATACAACAATGATTTTCGCCAAATAAGTGATGTTAATTAAAACTTTTGAATCGGTGGCCTTAAAAAGTAAATTTGGCTTATTCGGCAAAAAATCAAAAAAGTGCTCCGAGCAACACCGTACTCAATTAAAAAGCCAGTTAACTCCTACTGCCTCAGTGCCCTTTAGCCTACTGTGGCTGCCACTTTTATAACCAAATTGACAAAGTAAAACATGGATTTTTTGTCAGTTTGGTGTCAATATGGCACCAATCATAGGCCAAAGGTAACTAAAACGAAAATGAGTTAACTGGCTTTTTAGTTGAGAACGGTGTTACTCCGAGTCGTATCTTAGTTTTTACAAAGTTCAGACAATTCTGATGTTTACTTGACTCCAAAAAGTATGGATATCACATGACCCGTTTTGAACGTCACCTCACGTTTCCCGAACTAAGGTCACTGACAGAAAAAAAAGAATCTCGACTTTGACTGAATTGAAATCAGAGAATTGGCGAAACTTTGCAGGTGGATTTTAAAAACTAGATTTGTTTTGACATATTGAAATTGCATCCGGTTTAAAGCAAATATTTGCAAATACAAAATAAGAAGAAAAAAAAACATAAAACAGTACCTACCTAATAAAAATTAGTGCAACACAACACAAGAACTTAAAACACATAAATAAATTATAATTAAAATCACAAACAAAAATTTGGGTTAAGTACTTCTCATAAAAAAAGACAAACCAAAGTTTTGTACAATTTTCGTAATATATCACCCACTTTTTGGCAATTTTAGAAAATACCATAATAGAAAGTTTTTAAAATATATTATTAAAAGCACAAAAAAAAACTTTGGCTAGTTAAGGAAATATATTAGCCACTTTTTTTTGGCAATTTTGGAAAATACCAAGGCCATAACTCAATAAAGTGGAGCAAAAAGTAAAGAGCCTCAAATGGGTGCCAATTAGATAAGTTTTTGCTTATTTTTTTCCAGGATGATGGGAGAAAACTAGACGATTAAATAGGGTGAATCAAAGAAGAACGGCTTATTTTGTCACTTTTTTTTTCTCCTTCGGATATTTACCAACATATTTTGATAGTTCCGGGCAGTAAACAAAAGCACTTCATATTTCTCCAACATCTCATTTTCTACTTAAAAAAGAAATTGCAAAAAGAGATCTTACTATCACCCATAAGAGGCATATTTTTTTTATTTGTGCAGCCTTAAGGATTGAAGTAAATTAAAAAAAATATATCAAATTGATATCTTTGTATAAACGATTTATTTTTTCTTAACTAGATTGGTACTTAGCTGTAACAGTAATTTGGAAAAAAAATGGGTAAAAGTAGTAACAGAACAAAATTAGTTAATTATTATTAATATTTATATCTAAAACTATGGAAGCAAAACATTAAGGAATGTAATAAATTAAACTAGGAATGGGTTGGTTAATCTAGCTAAATAGATGGCGTGCGGACCACTTATAACTCAATTTTTTGCGGTGTGGTGTATTTTTTGTTCTCCATCCAAAATAATTAGTACCAAAAGACCATCACGATCTGTCAATGTCAAATATTCACCGCAATAAAATACTTTATTGCGTGTTATTGCCAGCGCCTTTTGATTACAAATTATTTTGATGGGAGAACCAAAAACGTCTTAGGCCCGGAGTCTTATTTAATGACGTCAAAAATACTTTAAAATTGGGTGGTAATACTATATTTCTAAATACGTTTTTGTTTTTTATTATTTAAAAATGTTTGATATACTGTTTAAAATATTTAAAAATCACTTAAGACCAGGATAATTAGTAAACAACAAAAAACAATCAAGCTGCTTGGCAAAACGACGCCATCGTCTTTTGGTTAAAAATTATCCAAGTAAAAAATGATTACCAATAAATAGTTTAGATTATAAAAACTTTATCATAATGTATTAAAAAAAGCATCTTAGATAAAAAAATGTAAGTTGTCAATTTTTGAAATATTTTTTAATGCATTACAAAAATTATTATTTAAAAAACTATTTTAGGGGACTTTAAAACAAATTTTTTTTCTTAAAATTATGATTATTGTTAGTCAGCACGTAAACAGCGTAAAAAATTTCAAGATTTTCATTCAACAAGTTAAAAAAATATGACATAAAATAAAACGTATAAAAAGACAGACAAATACATGTTAAGTTTTTTTGATTTGACTCATTTGGATAAAAATCAGGAAATTTATTATGTTGCAACGTAACAACAAAATTGCAATTTTCTTGCCTTCATTTTTTTAAAAAACATCTTAAGGGTATTAAACAATTCTGAAGGAGTAACTAATTCCTCACAGAAACCTTCGCAATTACCATAATTTTACAATGCTTGCGTCAGCGCGACCGTGTGCCCTCAGAGCCGTATTCATAGTCCTTCCTTCATGGAACAAGATATCCTTAAGACCTCCTTTTGCCAAGAAATAGGAAATCAAAGAATTCCTCGAAGGCTGCCTTCGACAACAAAAACTTGAGGATTCCTTCAATGGAGAATACGCCCCTTGTTTTTACTTGGGTTGAATGTGTGTCAACTTAAGGTTATGTTAAATGCGAAGATTTCTACAATGGGATTAGTGACTCCTTGAAAAAGTTTAATTTCTTTGAAAAAAAAATAGGACAAAAAGGTATTCAGTTTTTTCCACTGGATTAAGATTTGATTAAGGTAATTTGGGCCTGGAAAATTACATTTCCCCGGCTGTGCTAGTGGTGTGGAAAATTTTCCACACTGAATTCATATAAGCGGCAGATCGGAGGTCCAAACCCAACCCGTACATACTCGCCGTGTCTCGAATTGCCTAAAATTTAAAATTTCGATTTTGGGTGATTTTTTTAAACAATAGTAATTCTTTAAATTTTTCAGCGTCGACTGCGCAATTTAAAAAAATCTGTGTAAGTCATCATAAGTGCCTTAAAGCAGCTTACACTTACTACGTTTATACGCGCCTAAAACCGGTTTTATATAATGACGGTTTTAAAAGAAAAACAAATAAAAGAACTACTCAAGTTAGATTTATCGGTATAACCAGGGTAAAGTATTTCCTTGAGAGCAATGCGCTAAAGCGTTTTTAAAGTATTTGTACCGACCCTTAAATCGGTTTTAAAGCGATAAACCGATTTCTAAAATCGCTTTAAAATAAAATCGATTTAGTGCTTATATCGTTTTAAGTGGTGTTTATACGAGAAAATTTTCAAACCGTCCTTACATAAAGGCGTTTTAAGAAGCCCGTATAAACAAAGTAAATGTTTAAAGTAAATGTAAATGTAAAAAGGAAAAAAGTATTTTTTTGGGGAATTTAAAGAAAAAGGTTGTTTTTAAATATATATGACACGAATAAATTAACACGATGTACAGCAAGGTTTCAGATTTTCTAAGCTTTATCCATTTTTTTATCTAAGGATATTGTATTGCAATATTGTTAGTAATATTACTTAAAAAAACAGAACAAAAATCACAATACTGACCACCAAAAAAAGGGCAAAAAAAACCATGCAGCATGATTATGTCATTTGGTTTGTTTATTTTTAGAATGTAAAAACGCGACATCAAAATAAGAAATCATGGTCGATTATCAAACTTCCCACATGGATATAACACTAATGACACTAATGATAGTCCCGGGAAAAATAGAACCATGATACCACTTGTAAATGCCATGGGTGTCAACTGCTTGCGCATAGACCATGTTCCGTGTAGTAATGGTACAGAAAAAAACCTTCTTTAAATTTCCTAATCTTTTTAATTTCATTTCTCATAATATTTTGATTGATTGATTTGATTGTTTGTGAATGTGCCAGTATGGCACTGTCCACTACGACCACTATTGGGTCTATTGTGGCTCACTTTTAACATTTTTGGTTGCTACAGAATATTCAGCCCCTTAAAGAGGCTCGCATCTTGCTTTGGTGAAGCATCATTCAGATCCAGTCCGTTGATCTGTGGTTTACCTAAGATACGTTGACGCTGACGTGCAATGGCCGGACATTCACACAGCACATGTGTGGCCATCTCATCATACCCCATACAGAGCCTACATTCGGTGTCCTCACTTAGACCCATTCTGTGTAATGGTACTTTCAACCTGCAGTATCCGGTGTATAGATCAACCATTGTCCGGATGTCCTGCCTGGTGAGCTCAATGAGTTTCCCGGCCCTCTTCCTGCAGGGTTCTGTAATGAACTCTTTGGAATGTGCCAGTCCCGGCAATTCTCTCCAGTATTGGTGGAACTTGTTTTCTACCCAGCCTAAGAGAGCAGTGTTGATTGTGTTGTATGCTATTCCAAGGGCTGGTTGGGGGCCAATAAAGACGGCAGAGGCCGCTTCGCGAGTTAGCTGGTCGGCAGTCTCATTTCCCCGATGCCCAGAATGTCCCGGAATCTATACCAGCGACACAGTGTTTATTCGCCCTAGGGTATTCAGTGTGTCCTGGCAGCTCCTAACAGTTCTCGATAAGCGCCTATAGGATTCAAGAGCCTTTATGATCTGCCAGTTATGATCTATCATCATGCCCGCGTTAAAGGATTTGGTACTACTTGACTTACCCTGCCACCCCATTGGTTGGCTATGATTCTGTACGTTGCCTTCATAGCCTCTTTCTCCAAGACAAGGTGTAGAGGAGGAAGGTTTAGGAGGCATTCAAGCGCTGCTGCTGGTGTAGTGCTCATAGCACTACATATCACCATACTTGCTTGACGTTGGATGCTTGTTAGTTTGGTACTTTGGTACTGCCCTTCGTGTACCAAACTATTGCCCCGTATGTAATCATGGATCTAACTACCGTGATATACAGCCAGTACATTTGTTTGGGGCTAACGGCCCAAGACTTACCGCAGATACGTTTGCACGTCCATAGAGACAGTGCTGCCTTTTGCTTTACTTTCTCCAAATGCGCATTCCATGTAAGTATTTTATCGAGGATCACCCCCAGATATTTTACTTCAGATGCGAATGGGATTGTTTCACCGTTTGGTACCGTAGGAACAAGGAAGTCAAGCTTCCTTTTTTTGGTGAACGGTATAATAATTGTTTTGCTAGGGTTTACAGATATTTGTTCCCTGTTGCATCAGTCATTTACTGTGTCTAGGACCTATTGTTTTTCCGGGGATGGACCTCTCTGGAATATTTTTCACCACGACTTGTGCAATTACGTCCATCAGTTGTAGACTCGCAAGGAGGTCGTCCACTACTAGCGACCAGAGGAGGGATGACGATTTTCTAGCGTGCTTCTTATGAATCCAGTGATAGTGGATTCAATCCCTCTGGCGGACGCTCTCATAACAACAAACCATAGCAAGAAATTTATTCTGGCAAATATATTTTATCACATTTTTTTTTGCCTGTCTTTCGTCAAATTCCCCGACTTTTCCCGATCCGTACGAACCTTACGCAAAGAAAAACCATCGAAAAAACCCATAAAAAATTGGAACAAATAAAACGTTTGTTCTCCGTCCCTTTTAGACATTTAATGTTAACCTGAGTAACGCAATAAAGTAAAATCGTACTGTATAGTGTAATAAAGCAACAGGTTTTTTTTTTTTAATGGGTATGTGCCAAAAATCCTAGATTATTTTATTGCGCAATAATTTTACAGTAAGACACATGTGTCACACCTTCGGAAGTATTTTTAAAAACACAATGGCATATGGCCAAGATTTTTGTATAAACTCCTTTTCATTGTTTTTTTATCTAAACATAAAATTTAATTAAGCATCCCACTAATGAGTTTTTTCTTCTAAAAGTAAAGTAAGGGACAAAAAAAGAATGCGTTTTAAAAGAAAGGTTTATTTCTGGTCAAAAAAACGCAGTTTGAGTGACAATAGTCAATCTTTAATTATCAGATGTTTTCCTGGTTTTTCAGGTTATCTCTCACCAAACTTCCAAGTTAAAAACAAAATTAAAAAAGGATGAAACAAATTTTAATATCTGGTGAAAAATGAAAGGCAATACAAAAATACGAAATAAGGCTGGCTAAAATCGACTTTTTTTACTCGCGGTTTTTAAAAAAATTGCTATACGCTCGTTCTTTAAAACACCGTTTGTAAAAAAGAGCTTTTTGGTATTAACAAAAAATTAGGTGAATGAATTTGATTTAATATAGCAGTAATTTCTAAATAAAAATCAGCCAAAAACTCTAGATCATCACAAATTTTTAAAAAAGTGAGTTTTTTTTTAGTTTTTCATAGTGTGGTGGCCCAAAGGCATGAGATGAGACACATTTGGTAATATGAAAAGACAAACAAACCCATTTTCCGAAACAAAGGCCTGGTTGAATTAGAGTGTTGAAAAAAAAATGTAGTTATTTTTCCTTAGACGGATCTAGGCTCAATTTTAGAATTGGTGCCAAAAGCACGCTTTAAATACGCCGCAGGCGAAAATTTTGAGAAGTGTTGAAATGCCATCTTTTACACTCTTTAAATGTTGCTGCTCCTATTTCGTTTTTTGTGAAATATTTTTTAAAAAATGGATTGGGTTAGCTGCCAAAGAGTTGGCTTTTGAAGAGATGTATAGGCGTAGGCCGAAATCCCGTCATAGTTGCGCCGCAGGCGAAAATTTTCAAAAAATTATAACAAAAAGGCAATAACTTACATTCTTGGAATGCTGTTGAAAAAAATTGCTTAAAATTAAACAAAAATTGTAATCTTTTAATATTGTATTTTGGAACTTGCTTACTTTAACTCATGGGTGACCCTCTAATTATAAACGAACCCTCAGTCCATTTTGGGGTTATAGGGCTGGTAAACCGATTTTTTTTATATGTTGTTTTAATCTTTTTATGATTTTATTTTTTATGAAATTTCTATATTACACTGTCCTGTTTAAATTAATATTCACTATTTTAATTTAATTTTATAGTTATTTAATCTTAAGCAAATTTTGTTTATTTTATATTACTTTTTTAAGATAAAAAAAGCAATTCTATTTTACTTTTAAAATTAAGTAAGTCTTTTACGCTTAATAACGATATTCTATGTAAGAAATGTTTTTTTTGGCGAAATAATTGCAATGAGTAATTTTTTACGTAAAAGTGAAATAAAAGGGCTAAATGTAATAACTCACCTTAGCCGACCTCTCCATGGTATAGTTAAGACCCGAATGGACAATGTCTTTTTCCGAGGCGCCGGAAATCCTCTTTTGGAAAGTCTGGGAGGGGGTGATGGGAATTTCACCTGCGTCCTTGAATTTGCGTTGGAGAGACTCTTGAACAGATTCTGGAAACAGAAAAAAATTGACAATAGGATTTTTGCAAAAAAAATTAAGAACACATAAATGGGTGATTATTTGGAAAGATCACATTTTTTTGACAAATTGTTTTTGATAAATAAAATATGATGTGGTATTGGGTGCTTCAACGGAAATTGGTTAATTTTTTAGCAAAAGTTGTCCAGCATAAAAAGTCTAGTTTTCTTTAAAACCTCTTTAGATGGGAGTTATAGATCACATTAAACCCATCCTTTTATGTAACCATATTAAAAAGAAATACTTCTCAAAACATGGACAATTTTTTTAAAAGACCACAGAAATGATAAAAAAATACTTATTCCTATTTACTTACACTATAAATCAAGAATGGATGAAACAACAATGGTTTGCATAATCGCGTTTCATCTCAGTCTGTGAGCTTACATTGTTGGTCCTTTTAATTTTTGACAGTCTGTTATTTCGTCATATTTTTAAAATTATTTTTTGAGAATATTGAGAGAAAAATTGAGGAAATAGCTTAATTTTTAGGTAAGAATAATTAGTGATCAGAAAAAGTTAAAACGAGAATTACTACATGAGAATTGTTTTTTTACGCATCATAGTAATGACCGCAGTCACGTTACAGCAAAACATTTGTCAACATGTAGCAAAACAACAAAATCACCTGAGCGCTTTGCTACTGAGGTGCTTTCAACCAGCAACAAAAGAGATAGAATATTAAATCGCTTGTGCAGGGTGCACACTCAAGAAAATGGTGGGAATAATCAAGACAGGAGAATGACTGATTTTATTAAGGACGCAGTTTATAAATATTTTTTAACACAACTGTGAAACATTTAAATTTCCTCCAATTGGACACTTTTCCCAAGTTATTTTTATTATCAACACTCACCTTGAAACAAACAAGGAATGACAATATCATGTCGGTTTTTTAAATAAAATGTAACTAACTGTATTTTTTGTAAATTAATTCAGTATCACAAATATCTTTTAAATATAGGTACAAAAAATCTATGATATATAATAAACCAAAAAACAACTAAGATTTTAAAGGAGCCGGACAAGCAATTACTCAATTTCCGTGGGACAACCCTATTACATTTAACGTTGTCTGTTTTTTTATATTTTTCAAGGATTAATCGCCCAGCGTTGGCTAAATATGCCAAGAGTTAAAATGGGGCACCAGTCACCAGATTTTTTTGTTCTAGCCGGGAATCGAACCCGTGATCTCCCGCATATAAGTCAAACGCTTAAGGCGGATTTTTAAAAAGCTCTACTCTGAAGAATGACGAAACAACAACGTTCCAATTTAAATAAAATGTAACAAAAAAAACTATAAATAAGTATTTATCTGTAAAAATCGTGCTTCTGTAACAAGCATATAAAGAAACTTCATAAACAAACTTTACATTATTTAAAGGAGAATGTAGTGTTTCATCAATAAACATAAAATTATTATATATTTCCAATAAATTAAAGTAAAACATGTACCAGAGGAATGTTTTGTGATCGTGTTACCTTGCTTTTCTTTCGCGAAAAATTTTATTTTTTGCAAAAGTTTGGCAAGTGAAAAAACTATTACATACAAACAGCGGCAAAAAACGAATATGGTTTGTTTTAAAACTGGTTCATGAATGTGGAGCCCACGTGAAACAAACCCTTTTAAATAATTTTTGTTTAAAAATGACAACACTCTATTTACTTTTACTAAAATAATTAGATGATTTTTTAAGGCACATCGAGAGGAACTGACGTTTTGACTAAAAATATACCTAAGAAACAAAAACCACAATCTTATCCAAGTTTTTTCCGGAAATAAAAGAAAATATAATTTTTGCTCTTCTAAGGAAAATAATAATACTTTTGAAATAATCTAATGGAAGAAGAACCAAAACGTTAATTTGATATTGAAAAACGTGCAAGAATACTCTTAGATTAAAAAGCCTAAAAAAAAAAAAAGAAATCATCAAAACATTTTCTCGTAAATTTCGTTTTTCTCCTATTATTTTTAAATTTATAGGTAATAACGCCATCTCCTTTAGTGTGTCCTTTTTTCCAACACGGTATCATACGTAAAATAACACCCAGTACAGATGTCAGGTTTCACTTACGGAACAAATGAGTGTTGGAGTCCTTTTCATACTTAAACGTCAATCTACCATATGAAACGTGGTTGATGTTCTTAAGCCACTCGAAGTAGGACACTGTCACACCACCAGCGTTGACATACAAGTCGGGAATGACAAGAATGTTGTTTTTGATTAGGATTTGGTCCGCGGCTGGGGTGATTGGACCGTTGGCGGCTTCTGCTATCAGCTATATAAATTGGAAAATAAATGACAAATTAATTAGAGAGAAAATATTAAGATTTTTTGGAGCGGCAATATTTTAAGGTCATAGTTGATATTTTTGGTGGCCTCGTGGTTACTGGGTTGGCTAATCAAAAAACTTCGTTCAAAAACAAGCCATACCGACATTGACATATAAGTCAGGAATTACAAGAATGTTGTTTTTGACTAGGATTTGGTCCGCGGCTGGGGTGATTGGACCGTTTGCGACCCCTGCTATAAATTGGCAAAATATCGACGCACTTTTAGGAGGGTGCATATATTAGCAATAGACTAGGGATTTTATTTTCTTCATGCGTGTAATTTTTTATGTCAATAAACAATAAAAACTTGGCGGATTGTTTTTGACAGCTAGTGGGGTTATTTTTGAATAGGAGGAGGGTAAAGTTTTAATAAAAAGATTTCCAATTTTTATAGAGGCATCCAGAATTTCTTTGTAATTCATATCTGATCTCCAGGTTTTTTGCATTACATTAGGTCAATATTGAAATATGTAAAGGTTATGTTTATAACTTGGCCTCTTACACAAATATTATGGTGATTTATAGATCAAAAACATAATTTGTAAAAGAAGCCAGCATAACTCTTACATGAATAACAATTTATACCTGACATCTTACGGAACATGGTAACAAAAGTTTTATATTTAGTACCCTACAGATTCAAAGGTAACATTTATTATTTTGAAAGGGAAAATACTTGTTTGTTTTTAAGCCTGCTTTAAATGGTGCAATAAATCATGATTTGCATGCAAGTCATTTTTCTCATCTTGCTTGTGTGTATAACCAAGCCTTGGATTCTAGTGGGAATAAAATACTTTCATACAATTTTGACAATTTATTGCACCAAAAAAGCTTTTTTTAAAGGTTGCACGGCAAAAAAAGTTAGAGCTGTCCCACAATTTTTATTGCTGTATGTAAATCTGCATGCATTAGTGTATGTTAGTTTATATATGGGAATTATAATTTATATAATAGGAGAACTTTTATATTTAGCCTCTTACAGATATAATGGAATATTATGGAGCAAAAACATAATTTATAAATGGAGCCAGCTAAAGCTTGTCGGAACGGCCACCACAGGGTGGAACCCTCTACCCACCCGGCGGGTGCCCTTTCCGACCGTTTCCACAATGTAGAACATTGTTTTTTTGACTGTTGAAAGGTAGGGTCATAGTGGAAAAATGTCATTCTCTTCTTTTAATAAAGGCCAGTTGACCAAGGGTTTGCAGGAGTTGTTTGACCTACTAATAGCAATTTAGAATTAGAGCCTTGAAAATATTTTATAACATCATGGCGTTAATGTAAATAAAAAATATTTCATATTTTTGTTTTAATTTTAATTTTAAACGATCTTATTTTTTAAATTACGTTTTTTTCTTCTTCTGTTTCCAAGGTTTCCAACGACATTATGCATTTTTGCCAGAACTTGTTTTTAAGAAAAAACAAAATTCAAGGTGCATATAAATTTTTATTTCCATCCGTTTCTAAGTTATGCATATGCAAAAGGATATAATAAAATATTAATAATTTATAAGGACTCTACAATTTTTGTGCAGTTAGATTATTTAAATGACCATTGCTTTTTTTAATGTTGAACACATTTAAAAAAACTTTTTACGAAGTAAAAGTTTTTTAGATGGTATTAGAATATATCTGGATCTTTTTTATAAACAAATCAGGTTGCCTTGTGTTTTATATAAACGAATGCAATTGGTAAAAAAAACAAGTATTTCCCGAATCAGAGAAACAAGCCAAGGAAATATAAAAATAAAAAAAACTAAGAAAATACTTGAATGTGATGTACTAGTGTCCTCAGAATTAAAAAAAAAGGTGACAATTGAGTTTTTTACCTACTGTTAAAAATAATAATTGTACATTAATTACCAGAAGCTGATGTTTGACGTTATGGGATGCAATTTTCGTTTCTTACAATACAATTATAGCTGTATTTTATTAACTTCGAAAACAATAGTCCAACTAAATATACAACTGTAATTTTCATACAAACTTAGTTCGCATTAGTTCGCAGTATTGGAATTTATTCTGTGGATTTAAAAAATAAAAAAATATACAAGGCAGCACAATTAACTGTGATGAAAAATCTTAAATGACATGTTTTTACCGCAACCACTTACCTTAGCTTTAACATTATTGGCATTATCCTTGGTAATCACTTTTTCCGTGGCAGCCGGCACCAAAATGTCAACCTCGTGGAACAACAGGTTGCCCTCGTACTTCTCGGCATTGGGGAACCCATTGATAGTACCGTTGTTCATCCTCCATTCTTCTAATTCCTGCGGCAGATACATCACTCGTGTAGGAAATAAAGAGCTTTTATACAAGGACTGTTTGAAAATTTGTTGGTATAAACCCTACTAAAACAGTTTGAAGCACTAAATCGATTTTATTTTAAATCGATTTAAGAAAGCAGTTAAGCGCTTCTAAACTGATTTTAGAATCGGTATAAACAATTTAAAAACGCTTTAGCGTATTGCTTCCAACCTAAAAAAATACGAAACCCTCGTTTTACCGAAAAATCTGTTGTTTTTTCTTTTAAAACCGCTTTTAGGTGCGTATAAACGTAGTAAGCGTTTGGTGTGGTATAAACGATTGCACAAAAAAAAACATTTGTTTTTAGTGAATTTCACGATATAAATTCGGATATTTGGGGAAAAATCATTTTACACCCACTGTTCATACCAAATTCTTCAGTCGACTTCAAATTTACACAAAGAAATTAAATGGAACTGGCAATGTTAGCGTCAAAAAATTGGTCCAATTGAATTTGGAATTAGGTGTAAATTTTTAATATACACAGCAAGGTAAGGTTTAGGGATTCCCTCACACTGCAGCTGATTGCTTATTGTATCCCTAGGTGTACTTACATACATACACTAATGGATAGTAACAAATTTTAGCCAATGTGGTCGCGATTCTTCAGAAACGCCAGAAAATCTCACCCGTCAGAATTCTGGAAAGTGACGATTTTTACTTATCGCTTCATTTCAAATAAAAACACAGCGTCCTTCATATTAATGATAACGTTGTAAGAGAAACTGCGTCATTTTTTTAATAACAATTTGTCAATTTAATATTTTAAAGATATTCTGCAGGACTAGTTTATGGCGGAGCTAAATTGTTACTACGCGTACCAATAAACATCAAAAAGTGTCGAAAATTCTCACCATGTAAAAGGAAAGACAGAATTTGTGTGACTTTTCTGAACAGTGACAGCGAAATTTTTTTTTGGATGTTAAAAGTTTTAAAGGTTTGTTTACAGCCTACAAAAATTAAAACTGACATATTGTTTATTTACTAGAACAGTATTAAGAAACTAAATTTTAAGGAATATTAGCAAATAGTCCTGACAAAAAAGCATTAAGTTTAAACTTGTGTTTAAAAATCGTCAATTTCTTGTAAGGGCGAGATTTTCTGACGGTTTTTGAAGAATCGCGACCTGTATGCCAACTATTTTTTTATTCATATGATTATTTTAAGAAAAATATATTAAGCCCATATAAACAAATTCAAATCCTACCGTTTTAGGGACCTTTTATTTTTTGTCGAAGTATGACTTCTTTAGATCAAAACTGACATAAAATTCATCAGTTTTGCTATCAATATGGCGGCGAACGTCGGCCAAACTGAAAAGCAGTTGATCGGCCTTTAGTGGAGTTGGGTTTGAACGAAGATTAAAAAAAAAACGATTTTTAAGAGACTCATCGGTACGAGTTCAAAGTTTAGAAATTGAAAAGTTAATTATTTGATGCTATGAATTTTCTTTATAAAAATTTAAGAAACGGAGTTCGTAAATAAAGGTTTTTTTAAGTAGGGATAATTTTTTCTTCAAAATCTAAGTATTGTAACTCACCTTGGGGTCGATACCATTTGGATTGTAAATTGAACCGTCATACTCGATGATCCCTATACATTTAGCTCCAGCTCTGTCCAAGTACCTAGATAAACATAAATCCAAATAAAACAAGATTTTCTTTTGCAGAAATCAAGAGCAATTATTTCTAAAGCCCTGTTCTCACAATACAAATTTAAGATTTAAGCTTAACAATAAGTCTCGAAACAGTTTTTTTAAACGTTTCTCACACGTCATAGTTCTGGGAAGTTTAGATTTTTTATGTATCGCCTCATTTATAATAAAACCACAGCGTCTTTAATATTTATCCTAACGCTGTAAGAGAAACTGTGTATTTTGTAAATTTAATATTTTAGAGATATTCTGCAGGATTAGTTTTACGGCGGAGCTAAATTACTACTATGCGTACCAATGAACGTCCAAGTTTCGAAAATTCTCACCATGTAAAAGAAAGACAGAATATGTGAGACTTTTCTGAACAGGGACAGCGAAATGGCTATCTATGGTTTTGTATGTTAAAAGTTTTAAAGGTTTGTTTACACACAAAAATAACCATAATAACATACATTAAAAAAAAAGTTTTTCGCAAATTAAAAGTGATACATTTTCTATTTACTGGAACAGTATTAAGAAACTAAATTTTAAGGCATATTAGCAAATTATTCCTGACAAAAAAGCGGTTAGTGTAAACTTGTGTTTAAAAATTGTCAGATTTTTTGTAAGGGCGGGATTTTCTGACGGTTTTCGAAAAATCGCGACCCATATGTCAGTTGCTTTTCTGTTCTAGTTTTTTTTTCTCAATTTTTTGATGAAGACATAACATACTATCTTTTACTTAACGCTTTGTACATCATATACATACATTATAACATTTGCAAGGTTTACAACTCAATTTCAAAAAAGACTAAAACACTAAACGGGTTACATTTTAAAAAAGTCATAAAAGCAGAACTTCTTAATTTTTAAAAGTCGCGAAAATCCTCTTTCCACCCCGCTCACTAATATTAAAGAAATACTTTTAACCAACTTCCTTTCAACTTCGTTTTAACTTCATTTTAACAGATTTCAGTATTTAGTAATTAAATACATACTTATATAATCTTTTCATGTTGTCGTATTCTTCCCCTTGTTAAGATAGAACACTTTAGTATTTATAAGGATAGGTTAAATTTAAACGTTAGAAAAGTTTTTTTTTAAAATTGTTTTTCTTCTAGTTCGATTATATTAATTAATTAGTTAACTAGTTTTTTAAGAAACGTAAACAGAAGGGGTTGAACTTAGATTTCAAATTGTTTTTAACTCCTTTTTGCATCGTCAATAACTGTTCGAATTTCCGGTTTATTAATGTAAAACTTTCTTTTTTTTATGCAAATAAATTTATTATTTATTTATTTGTAAGGCAATGCGCTCGTTGTAAAGAAATATCTTAGTCACTAGTTGCATAAACAACATTTGTTTTACGGTAAATGACTTTATTTACCTCATGGTATGAAGACCGACATTACCGAAACCTTGTATAATGAAAGTCTTGCCTTTCCAGCCGGGTGTCAAGCCGCATTTTTGCATGTAGGACTCTTCATTGATAAAGTTTTCTATACCGTGAAACACACCTATAAAACAATAATTTAATATATTTGATAATATAACATTAAACAATATATATAGGGATAGTTCTTTATTTCATGTTCACAATCTTCGCTCCCAATGAGCATTTTCAGAAACTTCTGGTGACAGATATTTATATAATTATTATAAAGAGGGTTGCATTGATATTTAGAAGTTTTCTACAAGAATTGAGTTTGTATATTTGTTTTATTAAAGGCTCTAAATTGATGGTACCCTAAAGTAACATAAAACTGGCGTTAACAATATTTCCACGGACATCTTTATAAAAATTAAAGTCATCGGTTCAAATGTTATATAAATTGGTGTTAACAATGTTTCCACCAACATATTTATAAAAATATAAGTCATCAGTGACAAAAGTTATATAAATTGGTGTTTGAAATCTTTCTGTCAACCCACCTATAAAACAGTAAGTTACTATCAATTAAAGATATATAATAGATTGGTTTTTAAAATGTTGCTATCAACCCACTTATAAAACTTAATCAACCAACAACAAATTTATATAAGATAAGAATGAAAATATTTCGAGAGACACTTATAAAAACTTGGGAACTCACACACAATAGTTATATAAATTGGTGTCTGTAATATTCTTATGAACTCATTCATAAACCTTTTTTGTCCATAAGGAATTTTCTATAATGTTGTTATTAATTTCTTTATATAGTTATTATAATACAACTGTTTTTAGAACAAAAAAAACAATTTTAATTTATTTTGGCAATTATAATAACAAAACAAACAAGATTTTTTAAGATTAATTTTGTGACATCAAAAGGCGCGTTTTTGCGAAATCAAAAGGAGCGTTTTTGCGACATCAAAAGGCGCGTTTTTGAGGGATACCATACCATTATTATCTTGTTTTAATTACATCAATCTGAGAGAGATAAGAGATCCAAATCTTCTCGAGATAGTTGGCGATGACAGATATCGGGATCGAATGCATTTTACACCCGATTCCCACCAGCGTTTCCCATGCGCAGTCACCCTGACTCAAAAAACTCATCACGTGGTCCGACATGAACTTGTATAGGCAAATCTCGCTTAGACCACGTGATACGTGTTTTGATTCGGGGGACCCACGAATGAGAAACGCATAGATGGGAACCGTGTTTTAGAAAAAGAGAACAATATAGTAAATGTGAACACCCCGGAAAATACTCGCCTGTACACCCTTCGACCCCGCAATCTAACTATATTCTTGAGATAGTTACCTCTGACAGTTATGCGGGCTTGAAGTGTGTGGAGGCGGGTATTTTTCCTGGTATGTGTAGTATGCTGGATCTCTCAAGGAATGCATTTAGGAAAAGAGAACAATGGTAACTATGTTAAGCTCGCAGAAACGGACCATCAGTGTTCAACACCTCGCCATCTGCAGCCCTTTGTTCCAAGTAGCATCATTTTTTAAAAGGGTCATAAAATAGTGTTTGTCGAGGTAAACAGTGGTATAGTTGTATTGTTTTTTTTATAGAATTGTCGGAAATTTTCGCCATTTTGGATTACAAAAATAGGTTTTTGGCCTAAATAAAAACGTTATTTATGGGGTTTCAACATATGTTTCAATCGAAATATTGCTTGTTAGGGTTAAGAACAACATACAAAATTCAATATTTGTCCCAGAAAGAAAAAAACGCGTATGAAAAAAAACTGATATTTAAATGAATATTTTTTTCCCGTTTTTTCAAGTATTTTTGGAGCCCATGAAATTTACGTGAGTGTATTCGAAAACTATACAGTACACACGGGACCACAGCTGATTTTCAGAGTAGGATGACTTGAAAACCAGCTTTTATTTGACTATAGTGTAAATATTCATATTCCTGCTTCAGCTTATCTCACTTTCATTTTTATTTATTTTAGAAGATTGCTAAACACCATTTTATAAAAAATTTTATTGTAAAAAGAAAAAGAATAACACATAACAAGCAAAGGGAAGAAAGATGGAAAATCTATGTAGTGTTGTTAGAACAGTTGTAAAACCTTTTTATAATAATCTCTATACTTGAGGGCTCATAAGGAAGTTTTATAAAATCTATATGTTGTTTTTCTATCCATTACTATGTACCATAAATTTTTATAAGCTGGTGTTAAACAGTTGTTTTTCAAGTCTTTTTTACTCATTTAAGAGATATATTAGAGTTATAAAATTATCACCAACACTAAATAATATAACTTTTGGTTATTTTATGAAGGTTTTATATTATTTGCTGTAACTTTTATATAGACAAAAATGCTCATTGGGCTAATAGGTGTAGAACTTGTGAAATAAAACTTATAAAATAAATAAAAATATTTTAAGTACTTTATGTCCATTTTTACCGCAGAGTTAAAACCAAATTTAAATTTAACACGCCGATTTTCATTTGCACCTTATTTTAAAACCGGATTTAAGGGTCGTTAACTTATTCGGCAAGGCTTAAAAATACTTAAATCCAGATTTATTTATTTTATTGGTTAGATTTTTGACGGAAAATGTCAATCAGCTGTTGTTTTGTTTTCATCTTTGTTGAGTGCGTTGGTGAAGACAATGAATTTTAAAATAGAAGAGCCCAACGATCTGTCACGATCATGTGTTGTGGAGGGCAAACAAACGATTTTCCAAAAGACGCAACGTTAATTTCAAAGCAGTAGCTAAAGTTACGACAGTTGTTTTTGGGATTGGGTTGCTTTTTTGTGTTGTGTAGTTTACTGTGGTTGTGTTGTGTTGGGTGCGTTGGTTTTTTTTTTGAAAATGTAAAAAACGGGTTTTTCGCGACTGTCGTGATTTTAGCCACGGTATAATTTAAACAGATTTTCCTATTGGTGAAAATGCTTTTTTATTGCAGTTTGTCCGTTTTGGAAAGTGGATAAAAGCAGTTTGTTCGCTGATTTTTAGAAGAGAGTAAAAAAACCGGTTAAAATAAAAATATGTTTGCTCAACGATCAATGACCTGTGTTTTGTTTTTATTGTTATGTTTTTGTATTTTTTTCGTTTTGTTAAGGATTTGTAACAAAGAAATATAATACGAAAAGTCACTGGTTGCAAATGTAAATGAAAAAATACAAGAATTCTGCTAAAATAACTCATATTATTTTTTTTCACCATAAATGGGCTTTCAGTTGAGGCAGATAATCAGGCATTCACAGCAGCTTCCAGTGTTGCCAGAGTATCTGCGTCTTAAAGTTAAATCTGGCCTGGTGCAAACAAATTTACTTAAATCCGGATTCAAAATTAAATTTGCGGACAATTGGATTTTTTCTTTCAGTGACGTTAGCTCAGAAAATGTCGAAGTGACTTTTAAAATGGGTCATGTGATTTCCATACTTTTTGAAGTCAAATAAACATCAGAATTGGCTTAAGCTAAGACACGGCTCGGAGCAGTTGGCAACAGGCAAAAAATCAAGAAGGTCTTCGAGCCGTGTCTTGTTTTTACAAAATATGCCTTCCATTCAAAGTTCAGCCAATTCAGATGTTTATTTGACTCCGAAAAGTATCATCATATGACCCGTTTTGAATGTCACTTTGACATTTCCTGAGAGTGAGCTAAGGTCACTGAGAGAAAAAAGAATCTCCACTCTTAATATTTATCGTTACATTTAACAATTACTTTGTTTATGCGGGCCTCTTAAAGCGCTTTTATATAATGACGGTTTGAAAATGTTGTTGTATAAACACCACTAAAACCGTTTTAGGCACTAAATCGATATTATTTTAAAGTGATTAGGATCGTTATAAACACTTTAAAAACGCTTTAGCGCATTTCATCCAACATAAAAAAAATACTCAACCCTGGTTTTCCAAAAAATCTGTTGTTAACTAAGTTGTTTTATTTGTTTTTTCTTTAAACTCACACATTTAATGACATTTAATGAAAGACATATAAACCCTGTAAGAAGGCGATTTAATTTAAAACTGTCCTTATATAAAAACGCTTTTAGGTGCATATAAACATAGTAATTAATACATTGCACATCAAATATAATATCAAAATCATAAAAAGTTCAAATTTTGAGTCATATTTCAGAAGGTATTTTACAAAATAAAAAATACTAAGCAAGAAGTAATCGACAACCTCCGACATAAACCATATTATCTCTGGAACTACTGATAGCCTATTTTTAGCGAACATAGCTAAGGACACTCCTTGAAGGGTAGACTTCAATCGGAAAACCGCATTGAAATCGGTTCACAGGCTCGAGAGCTACACACACGCGCACACACAAACACGCATAATGCTCAACCTTATAGCAACTCCCTTTTTTCGCATTCGCCCCGAGAAGAAAAAAAATAACCAAGCTTCTTTCAATGATTTAATTTGAATACCATCAATTAAAAAGCTATCTATTTGAACAAAAAAACGTAGAAGACTATTGGGCAAGATTAAGCTCTTGATTGCATACCAAATTAAATAACTCACCTCTGCCGGTAGCAGACACCCTACCATGGATACCACCCTGATTGATGGGTTTACCAGTGACGCACGCGTGGCTGTTGATGTCCCTGTAACCGATGGTTTTGGAATAAGTGTCAGCCAACCATGACATTTCCCTCTCTCCTGTGCCCATGTCAGGGGCGGGTACATCGATACTGGGTCCTAGATTAAGACAAATATATAATGTTAAATATATAATATACAAGGTCCTAAAGTTTTTCTTGTAAATATACAATAATTATAACAATGATATTTTGGTCATCTCTTAAATAACAAAAAAAATTACAATAAACAACAAATATAATAATAATACCCCTTTGTTATGACGTAATTTTTCTTTGTCTATGTTTAAAATATTTCAAACAGCAGTGCCAACAAATTTTTAGAAAAAAATATACATATAAATTTACAATTTCAACCAAAAAAAGAACTTGAAAGAATAAGTTTAATGTCAAAGTAGGTTAGAAAACCCCACGAAAATTATAATAGTAGGATTCCAAAAAATATACAAACTTTCTGTTTTTATAAATTATTTCAATTTGTAAAATTCTTACTCAACGTTTCGCCCTTTTTGAGGGCTTTTTCAAAAGGCAAAAGGGGGGGGGGAAGAAGTGAATATAAAAACGTGGACACTATTTATTTCATATCTAAAGAATCTGGTATCAAACTGTTGGCGAAAAAATTCAAATTTGGATGTATATAGGGCTCTGTTATCAATCTTTTACACCGTCATTCAGGCTACGGCATTTTTTTCTGGTTTTTTTCAGAACCTGTACATTTTTATAAAAAAAAAATTCCTTGTTCTTTAAAAGCATTGTTAATAATAAACTTCAGCATCAGATGATTAACTTTAACAAATATGTTAGAAATGTTTCTTACTTTTGTTTTGAAAAGTTCATTCGAGGTTAAGGTTATAAATTGACAATCAGCTGATGTTTAGGGCTAACAGAAAAAGCATGGCGTGTGCAGGCTGTAATTTGTTTGGTTGTTGATAGGTGGAGCCATAGGTTTTTACAGATCGGGGAGTTTTTGGGGATTTTCAGAGTTGTCTGCTATTCAGAATTCTGTATTTTACTTTTTCGAAAAATAAAGTCAGTTTTGTACCGTTTAGGTGACTTTTTCCTAAAACAACCTTATTCGCGAATCTCTGTTAAAAGGTTACGGGCCCAGAAATCGCTGAAAAACTGTGAAAAGTCGTGTGTCGGCTCGGTTTTTTGGAAGGTTGTGCGTCGATCGTTGTGTACGTGACGAGGAAAGTTGTCAAATGGCGGACAAAGAACAGCTATCCGTAGCAAAATTCGACGGTAAGAATTATTTACAATGGAAATTCCAAATGAAATGTTCCTTGCGAGCGAGAGGTCTTTGGAGTCATGCTGATGGGACTACGAAAAAGCCTGACATCAACCCAGAGGAATGGCTAAAAAAGGATGCCCAAGCAATGTTTGTTCTCACAGCGTCGATGGATCTGAATCAGATTACGCTGATCGAAAACTGCGAAACAAGCAATGAAATGATTCATAAACTCGACTCGATTTATTTGCAAAAAAGTGAAACGAACAAAATGATTGTTCATGAACAGTTTCACCAGTATAAAATGGTCCTCAATGATAGCATTGCTCAGCACATTGCTAAAGTTGAAAATTTAGCTAAGCATGTGAAAGAAGCTTTGGAGACCATTAGTGACGCCGCAGTCATGATGAAAATCATCAGTACTTTGCCACCCAAATACCGAAATTTTAGGCAAGCTTGGTTGTCATTGGATGACAATAAACAAACCATAGCAAACCTGACAGCTAGACTATTAGACGAGGAAAAAAGTCTTACAGCCTATGAAGAATCTGAGTGTGCAATGGCAGCTTTAGCATTGAAAGACAAGCACAAGAATGTTACTTGTTTTAACTGCAGAAAGAAAGGTCATTACAGCAGAGACTGTAAAGCAAAGAGAAAGGAGAAAAAGTCTACAAGCAACAGAAAAGATGACAAGGACAAAGATAGCAGTAAACCAAATGACAGTGGTTCAAGCAGTGGTGCGTTTACAGCGTATGAATCCGCATTTAATGTAGAAGAAGAAGAAAAGAAGAAAGAAAGTGTTTTGGTGACGTCCTGGAATGATCACTGGATCATGGATAGCGGTGCTTCAGCACATATGTCATATCGAAAAGATTTCTTTTCCACTATCGATGAAAGCTTTACTAGTTCAGTGGTTCTTGGTAATGGAGAGAGACTTTGTGTGAAAGGAAAAGGAGTAGTTAAGATAGAAAAGTTGCAAAATGGTGAGTGGTACAAAAGCACAATAAATGACGTTCTCTATGTACCAGATCTTAACAAAAATCTTTTCTCAGAAGGTGTGATTACCGGAAAAAATATGAAAATTATGAAGCAGAATAAATATGCAGAAATCTTAGATGAAAATGGTGTTGCTGGGACAGCAGTAAAAGATTCCAATAATATATATAAGATGTTGTTTCGTACAGTAGTAAACTCAGCAAATTCTGTGGTACGAGACAGTCTGAAAGTCTGGCATGAAAGGCTAGGCCACCTGAATGTGGGCTCGATTAAAGACATGGTGAAAAAAGGACTAATAACAGGGATTGACCTAAGTGACACTGAAAAATTCTTCTGTGAAGCATGTTCTCTTGGATAGCAGCACAAGTTACCTTTCCAGAAGTCAAAATAGCATACAAAAGCCAAACCAGGTGAGAGAATTTTTAGTGACCTTTGCGGACCCATGAGCACTGAATCAGTCTCGGGTGCAAGATATTTTATGCTACTTAAGGATGAAGCTTCAGGCTATAGAGTAGTTTACTTTTTAAAGCACAAATCAGATGCACTAGAATGCTTTAAAATATATAGCCAAAAAGTTAAGGCAAAATTCGGTAAAAATATCCAATTTTTGCATGTAGATAATGGTATGGAGTACTGCAATAATGAATTTAAGATGTATTTAGAAAAACAAGGCATTAGCTTTGAGTTGACAGCACCCTACACTCCTCAACAAAATGGGAGAGCTGAGAGGGACAACAGGACAATAGTTGAGTCTGCAAGGTCAATGATGTATCAAAGTCAATGTCCAAAGTTTTTATGGGCCGAAGCTGTGAATGCAACAGTCTACATCTTAAATAGAACTTTGACAAGTCAAACTCCTGGTTCAACTCCATATGAAGTATGGACTGGACAAAAACCATACCTTGGATATCTAAAAATATTTGGATGTGATGCATATGTCCACGTTCCAGATATAAAAAGGACAAAACTAGATGCCAAGAGCAAGAAAACAATGTTTGTTGGTTATGACCAAAATTCTACCAACTACAGATTGTTTGATCCTGCAATTAGAAAAATTGTAGTCTCAAGAAACGTTATCTTTAATGAAACAAGGAAAAATGTGAATCATGTGATACCAAAAGTAAAAATTAGCATGAGTGAAAATGATATCACAGGTTATACAGAAAATGTAGAGGTGCATGGTCAAGAACGAAATGATAGTGAGTCAGAAGGTGAAAATTCAGTATATGAAGATCCAGAAGAAAATGAAGAATCATTTCAAGAAATGCCAAATTTAAGACCTGAAAGAAATGTGAGACCCCCCACTAGATTTGACGACTATGTGTTAAATTTTGTAGAAACAGACATACCAGTGACATTTTGTGATGCACTTAAGTCAGAAGATAAAGAAAAGTGGCAACAGGCAATTAATGAAGAGCTGGCTGCTTTAGAAAAAAATGAAACATGGGAAGTTGTAGAATGTCCATCGAACAGAAAAGTTTTGCAATGTAAGTGGGTATTTAAAGTTAAGCGAGACCCCAATGGTGATATTTCAAGATATAAGGCTAGGCTGTGTGCAAAAGGCTGTAGCCAGAAAGCTGGAATAGACTACAATGAGATATTTTCCCCCACCACCAGGTTTGATTCCATTCAGACACTTTTAGCAGTAGCTGCTGAAAACTGCTATGAAATTATGCAGTTTGACATAAAGACAGCATTTCTTTATGGAGACCTGGAAGAAAATATCTACATGAACATTCCAGAAGGACTCCAAATGGAAAATAATGGAAAGAATCTAGTTTGCCAACTTAAAAAGTCATTATATGGCTTAAAACAAGCACCAAGGTGCTGGAATAAAACTTTCCACAATTTTCTGGCACAATTTGGATTTGTGAGATCTGAAGCAGATAAGTGTGTATATCAAGGATTCGTAAATGAAGCTAAAGTTATCCTGGTTATATTTGTGGATGATGGCCTGATTTTTTCTACACAAAAAGTGGCCATTCAGCAAGTTTTACATGAACTAAAAGCAAGATTTGAAGTTACCATAACTGATCTCAAGTACTATGTTGGAATGGAAATTTCCAGAAACATGAATAATGGAGCAATATTTGTAAACCAGACTAGTTATGTAAAACAAATAATAAAACGCTTCAATATGAGTGATGCAAAATCATGCTCAACACCAATGGACCCAAATACTGATTTTTCCATGGATAAACAAGAAAAACTTATGGAAAATGAGGTTCCATATCGTAAAGCCATAGGGTCATTACTTTTCCTATCAACAGTAAGCAGACCCGACATATCCTATGCAGTGGGAGTTCTCAGTCGTTATGTGAACTCACACACAAAAGAGCACTGGCTTGCCATTAAAAGAATTATAAGATATTTGATTGGAACTCAAAATTATGGAATTCTTTATAAGAAAACAGAAAAACAGGGAGTGTTAATTGGTTTTACAGACTCTGATTTTGCCGGGGATAAGGAAACCAGAAAATCCACCAGTGGTTACTTGTTTAAATTGTGTGGTGGACCAATCACATGGTCAAGCAAAAAACAAAATAGTGTTTCCCTTTCTACCACTGAGGCCGAGTACATAGCTGCTTCAAGTGCAGTGAAAGAAATTTTGTGGTTGCATCAGCTGCTGAAAGACATTGGTGAGTCTGCTAAAATCTCGAAGCCTACTGTGTTGTATGTAGATAATCAGAGTGCAATAAAACTCATTAAAAACTCTGAATTTCACAATCGGTCTAAACACATTGAAGTACGCTACCATTTCATTCGTGAAAAATATGAAAGTGGTGACATTGTTTCAGTATATGTAAAAACCGATGATCAAGAAGCGGACATTTTTACTAAAGGACTATGCAAAAATAAGTTTGAGATCCTAAGAAGAAAAATGGGACTTATAAATGATGAATAAATAAAACACATTTAAGTTTTTTTTTATTAAGATATTTTATTAGTTAAAATATTATTTTTATAAGTTTACCATATAATATGTGTGTTTAGATGTTAAGCTTTTATTAGTAAGTTTACTTTTTTAATAACCTTTTCAAAAAGTGGGAGTGTTAGAAATGTTTACTTACATTTGTTTTGTTTTGAAAAGTTCATTCGAGGTTAAGGTTATGAATTGACAATCAGCTGATGTTTAGGGCTAACAGAAAAAGCATGGCGTGTGCAGGCTGTAATTTGTTTGGTTGTTGATAGGTGGAGCCATAGGTTTTTACAGATCGGGGAGTTTTTGGGGATTTTCAGAGTTGTCTGCTATTCAGAATTCTGTATTTTACTTTTTCCGAAAAATAAAGTCAGTTTTGTACCGTTTAGGTGACTTTTTCCTAAAACAACCTTATTCGCGAATCTGTGTTAAAAAAATACAAGGAAATAATCCGTTGCAAAATGAAATAATTTGTTCTACAAATGTACAATTTAACGTCATAGAAACCAACATGGAACCGACGTTGAGAAATCAATAGAAAGTTACATCGTAGTATACGATAGAGATCAACGCGAGTCTGACGTTGGCAAATCAATAGAAAGTTACGTTACAGGATGCGACGTCGACGGGTCGTTCAATAAAATTACTTACACTTAACAACGTTGGTTCTGCTATAAAAGCGACATCGTTTACGAAATAACGAAGTGGTGGCTTAAATTTTGACTTTAAATAATGTCGCATTACGTCAGATTTAGTGGAAAATGCTGTTTTGGAACCTACCAATAAATCCTTTCTTCACCAACTCCAACGTGAACCTCCTGGTAATCTTTTCCAATTCGTGTTCGGAATACTTCTTGGGGTCAATTTTGATGCCGGCTTTAGCCCCGCCAAATGGTACGTCGACGCACGCGCATTTGAACGTCATCAAGGCGGCCAAGGCTTTAACTTCGTCCTTGTTGACCTCGTTGGAGAAACGCATACCTGTCAAAAATTAAATATTAGTCTCATTAGCCCTACATACCTAAGTCGTTTCTTTGAATTGCGATAATTCTAAACGTTATTTAGATTAGATTAGATTACATTAGAATGGGGTGGTGTAGACACCTGTCCACCTCGACCTTCTCAGATTTATTGTGGTTCCCCTTTCTCCTTCCCTGCTTTGCTAGAACTACAAAACAAGTTGCAGCCCCGTCCTTGTCATGAAACCCAGAAGCTTTGCCAGTGTGCCCTGTATATTGCTTTCTGGCCGCCCCCTACCTAGGTCTTCACATTAACATAGGAAATGTCATGCAGTATCTTCATCTTTCTTGCAGCGGCATGTAGCATCTTTTACCAATCCCATTGCATACAGGCGCTTATTGAGTTTGCAGTGACCTGTTAGAAGCCCCACTATTTGTCTGACAAGCTTCCTTTCCTTACTAAGAAGTTCTGCAGTCAACTTTGGTTAACGCTCTTTAATAAACTGTTTGACCTGTTTTTATCCAGGCATTTGCTTCCACAGTTCGTCTCTTTGGTGAGCCATTGTTTAATAGATTGCTTGGCTCTGACCTTAGCGATCGCACAAAATAGTTCAGGCCCTGTGAACTTTATTGCCGAGCCTTGTCTGGCCAATTCACCGGCTTTTTCGTTTCCAGAGTGTCCCGGATGGCCGGGAACCCAGGCTAGTGTCACCCTTTTGGTGCTTGCGAGCATATTTATTTTTATTTATTTTATTTATTAAGTAATCAACAGACTTGCGCCCAATAACAGATTACAATTATATAATAAATTACAGATATTAGATGCTTATAATTTACAAAGTCCTACATAAGTTAAAAAAAAGATAACACTTTTTATTGTACAAGGTATCTAAGGCTAAACTACAAACACAAAACTGAATAAATTAAATTTTACTTGAAATTTTTGTGCAAAAGCTTTGAAAACTTATTTGAAATATATCAATATCTCTTAATTCTGTATTTATTAAACTGGACATTCTAAAATTAGACTGTTTTGACCTAAATTTGTACTAGCTCTAGGGAGCTCAAAAGTAATATTGTTTCGTGTAAGATACGTGGCGTGGGTACGCTAAATTTCAAATGACTAAGGAGATGGGGACAATCTATCTTATACCAAACTAGTTTATATAAAAATCTGGCTTCGGCTATTTTACGCCTCTGGTCAAGTGTATGGATGTCAAATTCATCAGTTAAAACTGCATATGGTATATCGAAATAATATATATTATATTTTTTGAAATATAAATATCTCAAAAATTTCTTCTGTATTTTTTTAATAACATTTTTATATACAGAATAAAATGGAACCCATATAATTGAACAGTACCTTCTAACATAGGAGTTGTATAAAATAATTAAGGTTTCCCTGCTTTGGAATCCATGAGAGTTTCGAACCACGAACGCCAACATTCGGTAGATCTCGCATTTCATACTTCTTTTCTAAAACATTTCCATTCATTTTGTACCTATATTGAATTGGATTGGGTTTCCTGGTAAAAGTCATTCCATAACATTTTTTAACATTAAAGTTGAGAGAATTAGTTTCTGACTATTTTATGATTTCGTTGATATCTTTTTGCAACAATTCACAGTCTTGTTGAGACTGAATTTTCCTAGAGCATTTAAATCAATCTGCAAAAAATAAGCCAAGTGAATTGTGCAGCGATCCAGGCATGTCATTGATAAGAATATCAAAAAACAGAGGTCCGAGGTTCGAACCCTGTGGAACTCCAGAAGACGCCGTAAAGAGTTCTGAAGCGGTTCCTCTATAAACTACATACTGTTTTCGAAAGCTCATGTATGATACACACAATTTAAGAAGAACATCATGGTTAACCCGATCAAAAGCTTGACATCTACCTGAGTTTTGTTATCTAAAGCTGAACTAATGTAATGGGTAAAACAAGCTAAATTTGTGACCGTAGATCGTTTTGTTGTGAAGCCGTGTTGCTCCTCCGCAATCGCTCATTTAACGTGGTTAAATATTTTGCCATAAAGTATTATTTCAAAAATTTTGCTAGGTGTACAAATTAAAGCAACCGGTCGGTATTCTTTTAAATCTTCATGGTTTGCGCTTTTTGGTATTGGGCAAATTTTTGATATTTTCCACAGATCTGGGTAAGTTTGTGAATGCAGTATTAAATTAAAAATAATTTCCAGAGGTCTCGCCAGAAACTCTTTACATCCCTTAAAGATATAGGGTGGAATATGGTCTGGGCCGCATGATTTTTTAGATTTTAGCTTTAAAATAGCATTAAAAATATCACTCTTGTCAATCCTTTCCAAATCAAGAACAGTATTTGTATATCTCATATTATTTTGTTTAAGAACGTAATCGGCAGGTTGCTTAGAGTATACGCTTTAAAAATAATCAGCAAAAGTTTGCGCTATTTTGGCATTACCTCGTATTTCTCTTTTTTCATAAATCATAGAATCTGAAGAATTATCTGATTTTTTTTTTAGTATTTTTAATATATTTCCAAAAATTGTTTACATCAACATTTATAGAATTTTCAATTCCCAAAATGTATTGTCTATGTGCGTTTTTTATGTCTTTTTTGATTTTAGCCCTAAGATATAAAAATATTTGCTTATCAAATTCACTATCAGATCTTTTTATTTTATCGTGATAGAATTCTTTACGTTTCAGATCTTGTATGATGCTTTTTGTAAACCAAACTGGACATCGTTTGTTGGTGTGTTTTGCAAGAGGGACACACTGATATGATTCTTAAAAGAATTTGAAAAAGTGACTTACACGACTTCACGTCTTGATTTAGAGCTTTTCTGCAGTCCCAAACCATTTTGGATGTCACTTGCACTGCTTCTAGAGCTTTAAGTACAGCTTGGCTATCTGAATATATAACTACCGAATGAGAATTTTTCTCTACTCTTTATATTTCTTCGGCACAGTGATGTGAGCAGTCAAAAAATGTCATTTAAAAATGGCTCAATTACCACGTTTGTACGCGTCTAAAACCAGTTTTATATCAAGTCGCTTTCTCCAAGGGTTATACGTCCTTCATTAAAATCGTTTTCTACCAGCTGATCGGAGTACTCCCTATCCGTCAATTTAATGTTATTATAGGTAATTTTTACAGGAGTATAGCATAAATATCTGGGACGCCATATCAAAAAAAATGGTAGAGATGTTTAAAATGAAGTGTTTATTTATTTCGTGGCTAAGATGTTAATTTCATCTCCGGCACTTAAAGTTTTTGCGTAGTGGTAAATTGGAAAAAACATCACAAAAACTGATTTTTTACTTGTACATGTTATTTTCAAGGTCATGCTTCAACTAATCTTTTTTTTTCAGAGTAAGCGGCGATAAGTCACTAAAAATGAATGGCCAACTTGTCATTTTTGCTTTTTTACAAAATTGGATAAAATAAAATGTGGTTATAGGTCGCTATTTTGATATATTAGCCGCCATATTGAAACGCGTCATAGCTGAACCAAATTTTTGTTAACAAAATTGTTGTACTTGACTTTCTTATCTTTGTTACCAAATTTGATCTCCTTCGCGTTAATAGTTGATGAATAGCGCCCTTTAGTATGTTATTTTTTCAATATGTTAATTTTACTGGGGTATTTTTCAAGGTCATAAAGCTTCAAACTGCATCAAACTCTAATGATCGAATTTGGCATACATGCCTAATAGTTCGAGGTACATTTGAAGTTGGTCTGACAAAACGTCGAATTATTAAGATTTTTTGAAGAGAACATGGCAAAAATCTTGTTTTTTGCGATTTTCAAGGTTATTTAAAGTCGAATGATCTTCAAAGTGAATTTTTTGGAATCCTCGTACTCAAATTATATGGAATCGAATATAATCATGCCCCGGTTGCGAAATTTGTATTTTTTATGATTTGACAAAGCGACTCACGAGAGCAAGTTAGGTTTCTTGATTGCCGGTGTGTCGTGGGTTCAAACCCCGCGCAGTTCTAAAACATTTTTTATAAAGTGTTCAGCTTTGGATAAAACTTAATAGGCTAAAAAAAACAGGGAAGAGTGTAAAAGGTAACTTGGTCCTACCCCTACATGCACGCCGGTAACCAGGCCGGATGGGGTCATAATCCCGTGGAGGTGGCCCCAGTTACACCTTCTCCAGTTGGCAGACTACTGAAGGACAAAAAGACCAGATAAAAATACCTGGTCTGGGGTTTGAAGGTTGTTGATAACCCGTCCGATTAAGTTAATAGTGCCTACAAGACTCAAAAAAAGTGACGGTTAACAAAGAGGAGGACAACAACGCATAAGAGGTGTTTTTTAAAAAAATATATAATTTAAAAAAATAGTTATCTGCGACTATAATTATTTTCTATTTGCAGTTGGGTCAGTCCATATCAAGTCAACCAGGGTATTTTACCACACCATCTCCGATGTTGATGATTTTTAGTATACATGTTTTTCCTACCAAAAAACTGGAAAATCCAAAATTTCAGACTGTTTTGACCAGTTGTTTATTTTGAATTAATTTTTGAAAATCGAAAAAGTCACTTATTTGTCCTTAACATGTGCGCACAAAATTAGGAATATCCAAAGAACCACTTATAATAGAAAAGTAGGTGAAGGTTCATTTTAAAGCTCTTATAAAGACCTTTCATATGAGAATATTGCATAACATATATTGAAAAAAAAAATAAAAAAAAAATTTTTGATTTTTTTTTTGAAAAATTTCAAAAAGGCCATTTTTAATTTTTTTCAAAAAATTATATTATTTTCTTTAAAGTGTTATTAAACTATTCACAAAATTTTGAGATGGACAAATCATGGGTTCAATGTGAAAAAATTTATTAAAAATGTCACATGCATGAAAAATCGCCTATAAATAGACAATGCATTTTGGTAATTAGAAGAATATAATGGGGTTTAAAGCGATATTATAAAAATATTTAACAATATTTTATTTAATAAAAAATTATATCCTACGTTTCATTCTGTATCAGTAATCAGATTAACATTGCCCCCCATTGTAATATTTACTTACAAAACCTCTTTTCCACCGGAGACGTACTATTGGATGTTCCAATTCTTAGGAAAATATGCCTGTATAAACCTGCCAATACTTTTGTGAAATACTGCCTGTTTATTCCTGTTTAACATTAAGGACACACCTCCTTCATTTTATTGGTCTGTTTAGGTACATTGTGGGGATTTGCTGACATGAAAATTCCTGCATAAATTGATTTTAAATTTTTGGCAAGTATCTTCCTGATACAGCTCCAAATAATCGATACATAATAGTTCGACTGAAGGTTTATCAGAAGTCATCTCTGTGTAATTTTAAAAGTTTCAACTATGGGTGAGGCAAGTGGATGGACTAAATATAAAGTAAAGTGCTGTGATCCACTAGAGTTAAAAATCAAGCATTTTGGGAAATTAAGAAATGTGACCAAGTGGATGTGCAGTTACAAAAATGTCAAAATGGGAATGAAAATCTGTGATGGTTGTAGACTAAAGCTTTCAAAGGAGTTTAAGGCATCTGAAGAAGATGAGGCAGGGTAAGTAACAAATAGTATTTTTTAATATAAAATTAATAAACTAAACCAATTGCGTCAAGTACGGAGTGGAAAAATCTCATGGCATTATTTTGCATGGCATTTTGAGAATACAGACATTATGTACAAATTTCTTGGCATTATGTACACATTTTGGGTCAGCTGTTACCCCCTTTTTAAGTTCTTATAAAAAACTAACTTTTTAAATTTTTTTAGACCCAGTCAAGTTCCAGAAAATGATCCAGATTTTCAAGATCCTGCTGAATCATTTACTCTTTTAAACAAGTCATTGGAGCTTCTTGGTGTGTCGCCGATTAAAAGAAAAAATGTATACAAAGAAAAAATTGATATTGTACAGCATACAATTGCGAAAGCATTTACAAAGGAATCAGATTCAACGCTAGTAAAGGAATGCCAGAGTGACGAAAGTGAAATGATTAAGCAGTTAAAGGACAAATTTTTAAAAACCGAAAAGAGGAGTGAGAAAATACTAGTTTTATCATGTTTACCTCAAAGTTGGAGTAGAAAGAAGATTGAAGAAGAATTTGGAGTTTCTCAATATTTGGCCAGAGCTGTAAAACAGTTAGTTAAGGACAATGGGATATTATGTTCTCCTAACCCCAAACCGGGAAAGACCCTTAGTGATAGAGTGGCCCAAATAGTGGTAGATTTTTACCAAAGGGATGACATTAGCAGGACCATTCCAGGTAAAAAAGATTATGTTGTTATCAGAAAATATGGAGCTGAAAAAGAATATGTACAAAAAAAATTAGTCTTAGCTAATTTAAAAGAAATTTATGCATTGTTTAAAACTGAGTACCCCAATGAAAAAATTGGGTTTTCAAAATTTTGTGAACTGCGACCCAAAAACTGTATACTGGCAGGAAAAAGTGGGACTCATACTGTATGTGTATGTACTATACATCAAAATATAAAACTAATGCTCAATGGCTCCAAATTAAATAAGCTATATGATGAAAATAACAGGCCTCTTGCAATATCTTATCATGATTGCCTTTATAAACTAATGTGTCATCCACCTTCAGTGGACTGTTTTTTAAGCAATAGATGCAAGCAATGTCCTGGAGTAGACCAGTTTAAAAATACGTTAATAGAAAATTTTGAGGAAGAATTAATTGATGAGGTCTCATTTAAAAAGTGTGTCTCAGTAGATAGGTGTACTATGGAAACCGTTGTTAAGAAAAGTGATGATTTTGTCCAGGAATTTACTGATGATCTTGTAAAACTTAAATCACATTCTTTTATTGCAAAAATGCAAAAAGATAGATACAATGAAATAAAAATTAACCTTAAACCTGGAGAGTCTTTGATCACTTGCGACTTTGCGGAAAATTATTCCTTTGTTATGCAAGATGAAGTCCAGTCTTATCATTGGAATAACAGCCAGGCAACCCTCCACCCTTTTGCCATTTATTTTCTAAGTGATGGTAAACTGCACAACATGAATTATGTGTTTATTTCGGAAAGCTTGACACATAATACAATTGCATTTCATTTATTTTTAAAAAAATTAATGCTTGATTTAAAAATCAAAATACCAGGACTTAACAAAATTTTTTATTTTTCGGATGGATGTGCTGCGCAGTACAAAAACAAAAATAATTTTCTGAATATATGCCTGCATAAAAAAGATTTTGGTGTTGAAGCAGAGTGGCATTATTTTGCCACCTCGCATGGCAAAAGTGCCTGCGATGGCTTGGGAGGAACTGTTAAAAGACTTGCTGCCAAAGCCAGTTTGCAGAGGCCCTATGACAATCAAATAATGACACCTCTACAATTGTTTACTTGGTGTGAAGAAAACATATCTGGCATTGATTTTAAATATTGCACAGAAGCAGATTATACAAATCATGAAATAATTTTGAATAAAAGATTTGCGGAAGTCTTATCAATACCGGGGACACAAAAAATTCATGCTGTAATTCCTCTTACAGAAAGCACGTTTTTGGCAAAACAGTTTTCTACATGCTTAGAGGTCGAAACACATAATCTTTTTAAAGGTGGAAGCATTATTTTGCAAAATATCGAGTCAGGGTTTGTCACTGTAGAATATGACAGTGCTTGGTGGCTGGCTTGTGTCTTGGGGAAAAATAATGAGAGCGGAGAACTGAAAGTAAGCTTTCTTCATCCACGAGGACCTGCCTCATCATTTTTTTACCCAACACCTCAAGATATTTTAATTATTAAACCAGAAAGTCTTATAAAAAAAGTTGAACCCAACACTGCTACTGGCAGAACTTACAATGTCAGCAAAAAAGAAATGTCAGATTCATCAGAAATTCTTAAAAGAAAGTTAAAAAAATAAATTTAAGGTATATAGTTAGTCTTAGTGTTTTCTGTCTAATTTTTATCAACGAAGTAGAAAAGTTTGTTTATTTCTTTTGCGAGTTTAAAATAAAATAATTTGTAGATAAAGCCTCTGGGTATTTTTTAAAACCTGTATCCATCCAACAAATTTATTTATTTTAATATCCAGTGCACTATTGGTGCTCCTAAAATATGTTTATTTTTTTAAATGCATGATTTTTAATGTACTTAATATTTTTGATATTTTTTTTGACATTAAACCCATCATTTCTCCATCATAAAATTTTGTGGATAATTAAGTAACACTTTGACCAAAATTATATATTTTTTTCAAAAAAATTAAAAATGGCCTTTTTGAATTTTTCAATTTTTTTTTTTCAATTTTTTATTTTCAATTTTTTTTTTTTGTTAAAATTATGTTGTGATATTTCATAAAAAAGAGCTTCAAAATGACTTTAAAATGAGCCATTTATTACTTTCCTAGTGTAAGTGGTTCTCGAGATATTGCTAGTTTTGTACATTCTTGTTAAGGTCAAAATGCTGACTTTTTTATTTTGAAAAATTAAAAAAAAAAACTACGAATCAAAAAAATCTAAAAAATTGCATTTTCAACTTTTATGGTAAGAAGAAAATATATACCAAAAATCATCAAAATTGGAATTGGTCGCGTAAAATTTTTGTGATTTTTTGGTTGATTTGATATGGAATGACCCAGTTATAATTTTAATTACCAATAAGCTGACGGCATGGATAATAAAACTTCATTATATTTATAAATAAATTTAAACAATTTAAAAAGTAACGGCGACTGGATAATTTAAAACATTTAAACATGTCTCTCGACAATTAAGTTCGAGTTTTGCAAGTGAAATAAACCTCCATTATCATTCACATATTAGCAAAAAGAAAATAAATAAACGTAACTTACTTAACTATTAATACATTTCCAAGGTGAAGACTCATTAGATAGAAAAAAAAACTATAATAGGAGGTAATCATCAGCAAACAGAAATAATTAAACAAATGATAATTTTGCATTGTATTTTGGAAAAAAATACCCCATAATTTTTTATATAAAGTACTTAGTTATTATCGAATGCAACAGATATCGTAAAAGAGGGTGAAAAATATTTATCGCTTGTTGTCATGTTGGTTAGTGCGGGTCTTATATTTTCAAAGGGAACAATGTTAAAATAAAATGTGGTTATAGGTCGCTATTTTGATATATTAGCCGCCATATTGAAACGCGTCATAGCTGAACCAAATTTTTGTTAACAAAATTGTTGTACTTGACTTTCTTATCTTTGTTACCAAATTTGGTCTTCTTCGCGTTAATAGTTGATGAATAGCGCCCTTTAGTATGTTATTTTTTCAATATGTTAATTTTACTGGGGTATTTTTCAAGGTCATAAAGGTCTGACAAAACGTCGAATTATTAAGATTTTTTGAAGAGAACATGGCAAAAATCTTGTTTTTTGCGATTTTCAAGGTTATTTAAGGTCGAATGATCTTCAAAGTCAATTTTTTGGAATCCTCGTACTCAAATTATATGGAATCGAATATAATCATGCCCCGGTTGCGAAATTTGTATTTTTTATGATTTGACAAAGCGACTCACGAGAGCAAGTTAGGTTTCTTGATTGCCGGTGTGTCGTGGGTTCAAACCCCGCGCAGTTCTAAAACATTTTTTATAAAGTGTTCAGCTATGGATAAAACTTAATAGGCTAAAAAAAACAGGGAAGAGTGTAAAAGGTAACTTGGTCCTACCCCTACATGCACGCCGGTAACCAGGCCGGATGGGGTCATAATCCCGTGGAGGTGGCCCCAGTTACACCTTCTCCAGTTGGCAGACTACTGAAGGACAAAAAGACCAGATAAAAATACCTGGTCTGGGGTTTGAAGGTTGTTGATAACCCGTCCGATTAAGTTAATAGTGCCTACAAGACTCAAAAAAAGTGACGGTTAACAAAGAGGAGGACAACAACACATAAAAGGTGTTTTTTAAAAAAATATATAATTTCAAAAAATAGTTATCTGCGACTATAATTATTTTCTATTTGCAGTTATAATTTTAATTACCAATAAGCTGACGGCATGGATAATAAAACTTCATTATATTTATAAATAAATTTAAACAATTTAAAAAGTAACGGCGACTGGATAATTTAAAAAATTTAAACATGTCTCTCGACAATTAAGTTCGAGTTTTGCAAGTGAAATAAACCTCCATTATCATTCACATATTAGCAAAAAGAAAATAAATAAACGTAACTTACTTAACTATTAATACATTTCCAAGGTGAAGACTCATTAGATAGAAAAAAAAATCTATAATAGGAGGTCATCAACAAACAATACCCCATAATTTTTTATATAAACTACTTAGTTATAGAGGGTGAAAAATATTTATCACTTGTTGTCATGTTGGTTAGTGCGGGCCTTATATTTTCAAAGGGAACAATGTTTCTATCACCTTGTCAGTTGTTAAGGGGCTATTTCTTTTAAAAAATTTGTGCTTGTTTCCATCCTCTCTCTGTTCCACCATACTGTTATACCTCGTGTTATACCTATGGGATTTTCCCTGGTAACTTTAATATCTGCGGCCCAGGATGTTTTTGGATCATAAACGATCTTGCTGTTTATCAAAAATAAAAGATCTCTTAAAATCCGTATGTATTCTGCTTGAACAAATAATTTTTATTTTGTTTCTTATAGGTAGGACGAAGCCTTCAAATCATTGGTGTCCCCTTGCCCACAATCTGTTTTAACTTTAACATCAAATTTGATGCATAAAATACAACTTCTTAGTTTAATAATATTAGGTGTTTTATTGAGTTGGTAATAAGAAGTTATACAGCTAATAAGAGCTCTATGCTTAACAAAAGCAGTCTTTTAAATGTAAAAAAAACATGGTTTGAACCAAAACGTGGATCATTAGTTTTCTTAGGAGTTTCCTTCTAAAAGATCAGTTGTTTACTTTTATTTTAATCTATGTTAAAAAAGAGTGGGCTACAATTTATTTTTAAACGTGAGTTTAAAAAATTACACAAACCACAGTTGAAGCACTGACACAACATTTTGGGGTTTAAGGCAACACCCATGATTAATTTGAAAGGACTTATTAAACAAGAACAAAGAGAGAAACAAAAATATGAGAGTAGAAAACGAAAAGGAATGAGAAATATACAATAAAAAAAGGAAAAACAACAAATACAACCAATCGCCAACCAGATTTGAGATACTAAACAGGAAAACTGCTGACAGGATCATCCAGATTTACAATCTTCCTTCAATAAATCTTAAAAGATAAGCTCATCAGTAAGGAAGTAAACTTAATGTTGACATCTAATCCAGTATCTACATAGTAACTGATGAAGAACATTTCTTTTTTAAACAAGCGATTTTGTGCTTGTGAAGCTCAAATATAGTCTGTCGAGTTCACACACTTTTTAAAGCTAATTTTTACACAATTTTAGGATTTTTAAAGATAATCTTAGACTGGTTAAATTTACTTTGAAATACAGAGTGTAATAGGACACCCCATATTTTGATAGATATTTTCTTCCTGATTCCAAAAATAATTGATATGTTACCTTGTATTTAACAGTATTTGGACAAAATAAAAAAAAACGTTGGCTATTAAATTAAAGTGTTACTTATACTCTTTTTTTTAGTCGCTCAATTTATTTGATTTCCTGTAACTTTGCCAAAAATTATTCGAATTTATCAACTTTATATTTTATGGAAAGAGAAAATTGAAATTTTAAAAATTGAAACATAATGCCAAAAAGACTTTATTAAGTTAAATTTTATAATAGTTATGTGGAACAAAATTACTGAATCTTTAATGGAATCTGTTAAAATTTCAATGATCTATACCTTTTTAGCTTTTTTTAAATGTCTACAAATTAACAAAATGTGCAAAATTTTCTTTTAAGTTTAACATATATTTTTTTCATTATCTTATTGGGAAGCAATTTTTTAATTCAAATTTTGATGTCATCTATTTGCTTTGCTGTAAAATAATCGGGCTACAATGTGTTACTTTGGTAACATATTTATTGATTATTTATTTTTTTAATATGCAAATAAAAAGTATTAATTGATTTACATTTTTGCTTATCCATAAAAATGTAACGCAATATACGCGAGCGAGAAAAACGGATATTGCAACTTTTAGTGTTATTTATTTTCACATATTAAATTTTTAAAAATAATAACGGTATGACAGCAGAGCACCTGATCCCAATAATATTTGTATGATGAACAAGTTAACCTTTTATTTATTATTTTATCTGAAAACCTGGTTGCTAACGAAAACTATAGCAAAACTTGTGTTTGGTAAATATTGCAAAACACACACAAATTTTAAAAATAGATATTTTTGACAATATTATTCTGTTTGAGAAAAAAAAATAAGTTATCTAGTAATGAATTATTATTTACACGGGACTGGGCTGGAAATAAAACTAAATTACACAAAATGGATTTCTATATAATAATAATCATGTTGCCCCCCCTCATAAAAAATGCATTTTTTACCTGTAAAATTTAATTTTTGTTTTCCCCAACAAAGACTGATTAATAAGTTTAGATATATGGTCCTATCATGTTTATGGCCCTGTCTGGTGTCCTTTAATTGTCTACCCAAAAAAAGACACTAACCATGGAAGAGTTGTTACCATATAAAAGACTCTTAAGTTTTAAGATCTGTATATTTGTTAATCTGTTTGTGTCCATTGTTTATAACATTTTTACCACCAAAGACTAAGAAAACCAAGCTATGTCAAACAATTAAAATCCTTATACTCAGGGCCCAACAGGACTTGAAATATCTATACAGGGTGTTCCAAATTCGATGCTCTTCATGGGCATCTCCTAAACGGTAGGAGATACGAAAAGGTTTAAATTAGAGCAAAGTTGCGCAATTTGATGCTTTGCTCAAAACCAAAAGAAAAGTTTACAAATTCCGGGTAGTTCCGGAAATAGGCGAAAAAAAAAAACGAAATCTGTATCTTTACTTTTTATTTTTCTGCGCCCTTATTCTTAAAGCTGTCAAAAAACGCTTAAAACTTTCTACAGGCACTTTTTTAAGATCTACCTAATGAGAGGTCCGTTTTCGAGATTTGACATTTCGGTGTGACAGGATCACTGTCAAGTTCATTTGTTCTTATGGACACATGCTTTTTTCTTCTGCCGTTTGGTTCATAAAGGATGAGATATTTTACAACCTGATTTTGACAAGTCCAAATTGAAAAAATAAAGAAAAAAACGTATTTTTAAAATACTAGGTAAAGTTATTTTGTTGTAAAAAAATGTTAAAAAAACTGTTATTTTTAAAATGTTAAAAAAAGTAATGCAATAGGGTTTCCAAAATATCTTGAGTAAGTTTAAAGCAAAAATTAAATTTAGGCTGATGATGGTCAATAAACCCAAAACGTCAGGTGACTGTTATTTGTCATCCTTTATGAACCAAACGGCAGGAGAAAAAAAGGCTGTGTCCATAAGAAATAATGAACTTGACAGTGCTTCTATCACACTGAAATGTCAAGTCTCAAAAATGAACCTCTCACTAGGTAGATCCTAAAAAAGTGCCTGTAAAACGTTTTAAGCGTTTTTCGACAGCTTTAAGAATAAGGGCGCAGAAAAATAAAAACTAAAAATAAAGATTTCAGTTTTTTCCGCCTATCTCCGGAACCACCCAGAATTTGTAAACTTTTTTTTTAGTTTTGGAAAAGCATCAAATTGCGCAACTTTGCCCTAATTTAAACCTTTTCGTATCTCCTACTGTTTAGGAGATCCCAATGGTGAGCATCGAATTTGAAACACCCTGTATGTGTGTACATTTTAAAGCTCAAAAAGGAAATAAATAAACTATAAAAACTTACCCCCTTTGCATGGCAGCCTGTGGGTACTGTGTTGTGCCCTGTACCCCTTAATAATTTCATATTCACCATTGTCCCTTTTGATGGGGAAAGCCACTTCAATAATATGGTCACAGTGCTCCATGTGGGTTAAAATACCTTTCACCTTTAAAAAAGATATAGTTTTAATTTAGAGTAGATTGTTGTAAAATCACACATAAAAAAAAATATTTTCCAAATATTTGGAAAAAAAAGTTTGACTAAAAGTGTCAATTTAATTTTCTAAGAAGGGGTCTATCTATGAAAGGATTGTTTGTACTATTTGTTCTCTAACCTCTCAATACACACCATCCATCTCTATCCCTGTTGACCTCATAGAAAAATATAAAAGAATGAAGCAAGAGTAAACTAAACTTTCAAACATTTTTTTTGCAGATAAGAGGATTTGTACAGCAGCTATAAATTTAAAAAAATAATGCTATATTTTACCTTGGCTCTTCTTTGATCCAAAGTCAACTTAGACCCTTTAACTTTTGCAAGGTCTTCAACTAGTTTGTCTTCTACAAGGACACAGGCTTTGTGAAAGAAATACTCAACCATGTCAAAAAACTTGGGGTTAGGATTCTCGGGCATATCCTTACAAAAAAATAAAATAAAATTGAATACTTCTGAACCTACTAATACAAAAAATTAATAATAAGTATTTAAGACTATTTAAGGTCAGTTCATGCTTGTAACTTAGATCAACATAAGTTAATGTGTGCAAATTTTTATAGAGTAAACTATCCTGTAATGTTGATCTATCTAAGTTGTGAGCATGAATCAGTGGAGTAGCCATAAATCGATGCTGGAGGGGGTTTCATAATATAATACTTACCTATGGCCAATTTTTAAAAATTAGATAGGTGCCTATTGCTTGAGCTCTTGAACTGAAGGGAGGGATGAGGGGCAGTTTAATAGGTATTGAGTTAGTGTTCATGAAACAAAAATACTTATTTTTCACCTCTCATCTAGCCTCATTCGCAACTTTTTTTCAAAATTAACCCTTAAATCCACTGAAGGCAAACTTTTTTAAAAAATTAGACTAAAATGCTATTTTTCATGTGTTTCAAATGTTGTTGACAAAAAAATTCCTTAAACTTATACAAAAACTTTATTAAAAAAACAAAAAGTCTTTAAAAATTTTGATCTCTTAAGTTTTTGAAAAAGTAGATTGTTAGATAAATTATACTAAGAGTGGCAAATATTACACGTTTTGAATGCTGTTCATAAAAATTCCTTAGAATTAAGCTAAAATTGTAATAATTAATGACGTCATAGTAACACACAAAATTTTTAAAATTTAAGACATCACACCAAACACATGTCACAAACCAGAGTAAAGGGTCTGGCGGGGGTTTTAACACCAAAAACCCCCCCTCCTGGCTACCCCACTGCATGAATTGACCTGTATGAAATAAACATTGTTCAAAATCACTGGAATACATCCAATATTGACCAGTATTTCTTCACTTTGTCCAGTAAAGTCTGAAATTTTACAGTTGCAATACTGTACATGGCAATGCTGTAGCTATTTTCACAGTTTACCGCGCATGGGTGAAGGGCAAAGAGACATCACTCATTCATTTGCGGATTGCAATTGGTTGAGTTTATGCAGTTCCGCCAATCGCGTTGCTCTGCATAAGGAGAGCCATCTGTTAGTTCTTAGAAGATCTAATTTTTCTTATTTTAAAATAAGTAATTGTGTCAACTGTAATTTCCTCAGTCATTTCTCGGTCTTTTTGTCTTGTTTGTAGTTGTATGGTTTTATAATTATAATCAAAGGTTTATAAATATTATTTTGCCTTATCAATATGTGCAGCTACACGCATCTAAGTGCATCAGTGTTAGTTCCAGGAGGGTCGAAATATTTGAATTTTGTTCAAAAAATAATCCTGACTTTTACCACATATTTTGTTGTTTGAGAGTTGTCACCTTAATAAATTTCCTCTAGTCAGTAATTTTTAATAGAACAGGAATCTAAGGGCAGGTTTATGCAACAACTTAATGCACCATTCTTAAATTTAGTGCTTAGTTTTTCATCTCTGTCTTTTTCTACCATACTATGTTGGAAAGAGGAGATATAAAATTAAACACAAAATTTGAGAAATGTGCATTATATTGCTGGGTAATCCCATCTTAACACAAAAGGATAATAATACCCTTTAAGTATGTAGCTGAAGTTCTGAACGTTCAGTGAATGACAAGGCCTCTCACATTAAGAGGCTTGATCAAAAATTTTTCTAAAATACCTTAAAATGGCTCTCATAGTGGTTTCGTGCTATTGAAATGTAAATATTACTTGCTTAACTGCAAAATCAATTTACATATTTTGCTATTTATTTGTAGTGTATAAGGACACTAAATCTGCAGCATAAGTTTTAACCACTCGAGTTGCTACTAACTGCGCATAACTCACCCAAACAATAAAACGCTAAATTTAATATAAAACTGTGATGCCCCTCCCAAAAACTGTTCGTGTTTCACCGGTTGCTAGGCCTAAGGTCACTAATATAGTGTTAATTTTAACCTCTAAAATGACTACGAAAAGTCAAGACACCCAAAAAATAGAACGCTACATTCAACATATGAACGTGATGCCCCTCCCCAAAAATTGTTTTTCTTTCACTACGCTAAGGTCACTAAATCTACAAAATAAGTTTTATCTTTTGGAATTGCCATAAAGGTTGCAAACAAACAGTAAAACGCTAAATTCAGCATATGACCATGATGCCCCCAAAAATTGTTTTTTTTTCACCGTTTGCTAGACCTAAGGCCACTAAATCTACAGTATAAGTTTTATCTTTCGGAATTGCTATTAAGGGCGCAAAATGCACCTAAACAGTACAACGCTATATTCAACAGATAACCGTGAGGCCCCTCCCCAAAAATCGGTTTTATTTCACCGTCCTCTCGGTCTAAGGTCACTAATCTTACAGTATAAGCTTTATCTTCCGGAAATGCTACTAAGGCCGCAAAATGCACACAAACAGTATAACGCTAAATTCATCATATGACCGTGATGCCCCTCCCCAAAAATTATTTTCTTTCACCGTTTACTAGTTCTAAGGTCACTAAATCTACGGTATAAGTTTTATCTGCCGGAATTGCTACTAAGGGCGCAAAACTCACACAAATAGTAAAACGGTAAATTCATCATATGACCGTGATGCCCCTCCCCAAATATCGTTGTCGTTCACCGTTTACTATATCTAAGGTCACTAAATCTACGGTATAAGTTTTATCTTCCGGAATTGATACTAAGGGTGCAAAACGCACCTAAACGGTACAACGCTAAATTCAATATATGACCGTGATGCCCCTCCCCAAAAATCGATTTTCTTTCACCGTTCGCTCGATCTAAGGTCACTAATCCTACAGTATAAGTTTTATCTTCCGGAATTGCTACTAAGGCCGCAAAACGCACACAAATAGTAAAACGCTAAATTCATCATATGACCGTGATGCCCCTCCCCAAAAATCGTTTTTCTTTCACCGTTTGCTTGGTCTAAGGTCACTAATCCTACAGTATAAGTTTTATCTTTCGGAATGGCTACTAAGGCCGCAAAGGCACACAAACAGTAAAACGCTAAATTCATCATATGACCGTGATGCCCCTCCCCAAAAATCGTTGTCGTTCACCGTTTACTAGATCTAAGGTCACTAAATCTACGGTATAAGTTTTATCTTCCGGAATTGATACTAAGGGTGCAAAACGCACCTAAACGGTACAACGCTAAATTCAGCATATGACCGTGATGCCCCTCCCCGAAAATCGTTTTTCTTTTACCGTTCGCTCGATCTAAGGTCACTAAATCTACGGTATAAGTTTTATCTTCCGGAATTGATACTAAGGGTGCAAAACGCATCTAAACGGTACAACGCTAAATTCAGCATATGACCGTGATGCCCCTCCCCAAAAATCGATTTTCTTTCATCGTTCGCTCGATCTAAGGTCACTAATCCTACAGTATAAGTTTTATCTTCCGGAATTGCTACTAAGGCCGCAAAACGGACACAAATAGTAAAACGCTAAATTCATCATATGACCGTGATGCCCCTCCCCAAATATCGTTATCGTTCACCGTTTACTAGACCTAAGGTCACTAAATCTACGGTATAAGTTTTATCTTCCGGAATTGATACTAAGGGTGCAAAACGCATCTAAACGGTACAACGCTAAATTCAGCATATGACCGTGATGCCCCTCATCAAAAATCGTTTTTCTTTCACCGTTCGCTCTATCTAAGGTCACTAATCCTACAGTATAAGTTTTATCTTCCGGAATTGCTACTAAGGCCGCAAAACGCACACAAATAGTAAAACACTAAATTCATCATATGACCGTGATGCCCCTCTCCAAAAGTCGTTTTTCTTTCATCGTTCGCTCGATCTAAGGTCACTAATTTTACGGTATAAGTTTTATCTTCCGGAATTGCTACTAAGGCCGCAAAACGCACACAAATAGTAAAACGGTAAATTCATCATATGACCGTGATGCCCCTCCCCAAATATCGTTGTCGTTCACCGTTTACTATATCTAAGTTCACTAAATCTACGGTATAAGTTTTATCTTCCGGAATTGATACTAAGGGTGCAAAACGCACCTAAACGGTACAACGCTAAATTCAATATATGACCGTGATGCCCCTCCCCAAAAATCGATTTTCTTTCACCGTTCGCTCGATCTAAGGTCACTAATCCTACAGTATAAGTTTTATCTTCCGGAATTGATACTAAGGGTGCAAAACGCATCTAAACGGTACAACGCTAAATTCAGCATATGACCGTGATGCCCCTCCCCAAAAATCGTTTTTCTTTCACCGTTCGCTCGATCTAAGGTCACTAATCCTACAGTATAAGTTTTATCTTCCGGAATTGCTACTAAGGCCGCAAAACGCACACAAATAGTAAAACGCTAAATTCATCATATGACCGTGATGCCCCTCCCTAAATATCGTTGTCGTTCACCGTTTACTATATCTAAGGTCACTAATCCTACAGTATAAGTTTTATCTTCCGGAATTGATACTAAGGGTGCAAAACGCATCTAAACGGTACAACGCTAAATTCAGCATATGACCGTGATGCCCCTCCCCAAAAATCGTTTTTCTTTCACCGTTCGCTCGATCTAAGGTCACTAATCCTACAGTATAAGTTTTATCTTCCGGAATTGCTACTAAGGCCGCAAAACGCACACAAATAATAAAACGCTAAATTCATCATATGACCGTGATGCCCCTCCCCAAATATCGTTGTCGTTCACCGTTTACTAGATCTAAGGTCACTAAATCTACTAGAAAAAAGTTTATTTGTAGATTATGTACAAACTTTAGGTAATTATTAAATTACGATACGGAAATCGACTGATTTATCTTTCTGGGTCCATGTGGATACTACCGATGATTCGTAGAAGGTTTTGCCAACATAGCCGCTCCATTAGATAGACTCACTAAAGACCAGGTATAGTCTATTACTAGAATACCGAGTGATTAAGCTTTCAGAAAGTGAAAAGCGCTCCGGTTTTAAGTTATCCTCAACAATAAGGACGATTTATTCTTCTGGATACAGATGCAAGCAATTTTGGTATTAAAGCAGTACTTTGGCAAATCCAGGATGAAGAAGAGAGAGTCATCGAATATATTGGACGCAATTTTTCCAAGCTAAAACGAAATTATTGTGTAACACGAAAGGAACTCCGGCAATAGTAAAATATCTACCAACATTTCCACAAATATCTATATGGACATAAATTCCTAATAATAACCGCTCATGCGGCACTCAAGTGGCATCTAGGAATTAAACAACCTGAGGCACAGGTAACAAGGTGAATAGAGAAGCTACAGAAATATAACTTTAATGTAAAATACCGATCTGGAAAGATGCATAACAATGCAATGCTCTATCAAGAAGACCTTGCAGAAAGATAGACCAAAAAGAAGGAATTACTTAGGTGCGGAGAACTACTTGTGACACCAATAAAGAATGGGCTTCAGAACAATTTCGATCCGCCCAACTGGAAGATAAGGACATAGTTGAAGCCACAATGGAATTCACTGAGAGTGGATAATGGTCTGTTGAAAAATATCTGGGAAAGTACGGATGGAAAATAATTCATCAAAATTAATAGTTTCTAGAAGTAGAGTTTCTCAAGTACTAGAGGAAGTACACGAGAACTAGAGCTCATCTTGGAATCAACAAGACGTGAAAAGATGGTGCGCGGCAAGTCAAGGACATAAAACTAGATCAAGACCCCAAATGAAACAGTATAATGTTGGGCTGCCTTTTGAATGTAGAGCAACTGATGTTGCTGGGCCATTCCCCGAGACTGAGAAAGGCAATTAATACATCCTTGTTGCCATGCACGACTTCAGTAAGTGGTTAGAAATTTTTGATGTATTATACTTTGTGTTTAATTTTTTTCTCTCTTTCTTTCTTTTTTTAGTTTTTTCTATAGTTGACTTTTATTATAATTTTAATTTCATTGTTTTGTAAAAAGTAACACCCAAACATTAAATTAAATTAAATAAGATATAGACTAAAGGATCACTGTGAAATTGTTTGTAATTTAAAAAATAATTACCTACTGAAATAAAATATCATAAATATAGGGATTTTCGCAGTTTTCATTTCAGGAATATAAACAAATTCTTTCTACTATATATTGGAATCTGATCTTTGAATTTAATGTTTTGAACAAAATGGTAGATTTTTTTAATAATAATGAAATTTTGTTTTTGTTAAGTGTGCACCATTAAAATGCTTACATATAACCAAACCACTAGCCCCATGATTATGATGGCTATAAGAGACGTCCCTTAAGTGATTTCAGAACCAAAGAACCCGCCCGTTGGGAATATTATAAAAATTGTAAAAAAGTAAACAGTAAATAAAATCTGAAAAAAGGGCCTTTTTGGACTTTTTGGACGAAAAAAATGTTCTACAACCACATGGAATTCACTTACAGTTAGAAATTACAAAAGTCCTTCTTAATAAGTATAAAAATAATAAATTAAACCGAAATTTGATATTTTCTTTTAATGAAGTAACAGAGTTCGAAGTCAGGAAAGCTTTGATGTCCACAAAAAGTAATGCTACAGGTTCAGATATGTTATCTTCCAAAATTTCCTGATTCTTGGAAGAATGCAATTGTAATTCTACTACCTAAAATATTATCTGAAATAAATTTTTGGGAAGGGCACCATGGTCATATGTTAAATTTAGCGTTTTATGGGTTGGGTGCGTTCTGCACCCCTAGTAGAAATTCCGGAAGTTAAAACTTAGAGCGAACGGTTAAAGAAAACTAATTTTTTGGAAGGGCCTTCAGGTGCTTTTTACGCCCTTACTAGCAATTCCGGCAAATAAAAACTTATACTGTAGATTTATTGGCTTTAGGCCCAGCAAACAGTGACAGGAAAACGATTTTTGAAGAGGGTTTTATGTTGAATTTAGTGTTTGGGTGCGTTTCGGGTCCTTTGTAGCGATTCGTGCGAATGAAACTTATACAGTAGATTTAGTGACCTTAAGCCCAGCAAAGAGTGAAAGGAAAACGATTTTTGGGGACGGGCAAAACGGTTATATGTTGAATTTAGCGTTTTACTGTTTTTGTGCGTTTTGCGCCCTTGTCAGTAATTCCGAAAGATAAAACTTATACTGTAGGATTAGTGACCTTAGATCGAGCGAACGATGAAAGAAAAACGATTTTTGGGGAGGGGCATCACGGTCATATGATGAATTTAGTGTTTTACTATTTGTGTGCGTTTTGCGGCCTTAGTAGCAATTCCGGAAGATAAAACTTATACCGTAGATTTAGTGTCCTTAGATCTAGTAAACGGTGAACGACAACGATATTTGGGGAGGGGCATCACAGTCATATGCTGAATTTAGCGTTGTACCGTTTAGGTGCGTTTTGCACCCTTAGTATCAATTCCGGAAGATAAAATTTATACCGTAGATTTAGTGACCTTAGATCTAGTAAACGGTGAACGACAACGATATTTGGGGAGGGGCATCATGGTCATATGATGAATTTAGCGTTTTACTATTTGTGTGCGTTTTGCGGCCTTAGTAGCAATTCCGGAAGATAAAACTTATACTGTAGGATTAGTGACCTTAGATCGAGCGAACGGTGAAAGAAAAACGATTTTTGGGGAGGGGCATCACGGTCATATGATGAATTTAGTGTTTTACTATTTGTGTGCGTTTTGCGGCCTTAGTAGCAATTCCGGAAGATAAAACTTATACTGTAAGATTAGTGACCTTAGATCGAGCGAACGGTGAAAGAAAAACGATTTTTGGGGAGGGGCATCACGGTCATATGCTGAATTTAGCGTTGTACCGTTTAGATGCGTTTTGCACCCTTAGTATCAATTCCGGAAGATAAAACTTATACGGTCGATTTAGAGACCTTAGATCTAGTAAACGGTGAACGACAACGATATTTGGGGAAGGGCATCACGGTCATATGATGAATTTAGCGTTTTACTATTTGTGTGCGTTTTGCGGCCTTAGTAGCAATTCCGGAAGATAAAACTTATACTGTAGGATTAGTGACCTTAGATCGAGCGAACGGTGAAAGAAAATCGATTTTTGGGGAGGGGCATCACGGTCATATGCTGAATTTAGCGTTGTACCGTTTAGATGCGTTTTGCACCCTTAGTATCAATTCCGGAAGATTAAACTTATACCGTAGATTTAGTGACCTTAGGTCTAGTAAACGGTGAACGATAACGATATTTGGGGAGGGGCATCACGGTCATATGATGAATTTAGCGTTTTACTGTTTGTGTGCCTTTGCGGCCTTAGTAGCCATTCCGAAAGATAAAACTTATACTGTAGGATTTGTGACCTTAGACCAAGCAAACGGTGAAAGAAAAACGATTTTTGGGGAGGGGCATCACGGTCATATGATGAATTTAGCGGTTTACTGTTTGTGTGAGTTTTGCGCCCTTAGTAGCAATTCCGGAAGATAAAACTTATACCGTAGATTTAGTGACCTTAGAACTAGTAAACGGTGAAAGAAAATAATTTTTGGGGAGGGGCATCACGGTCATATGATGAATATAGCGTTGTACTGTTTAGGTGCATTTTGCGCCCTTAATAGCAATTCCGAAAGATAAAACTTATACTGTAGATTTAGTGGCCTTAGGTCTAGCAAACGGTGAAAAAAAAAACAATTTTTGGGGGCATCATGGTCATATGATGAATTTAGCGTTTTACTGTTTGTTTGCACCATTTATGGCAATTCCAAAAGATAAAATTTATATTGTATATTTAGTGACCTTAGCGTAGTGAAAGAAAAACAATTTTTGGGGAGGGGCATCACGTTCACATGTTGAATGTAGCGTTCTATTTTTTGGGTGTCTTGACTTTTCGTAGTCATTTTAGAGGTTAAAATTAACACTATATTAGTGACCTTAGGCCTAGCAACCGGTGAAACACGAACAGTTTTTGGAAGGGGCATCACAGTTTTATATTAAATTTAGCGTTTTATTGTTTGGGTGAGTTATGCGCCGTTAGTAGCAACTCGAGTGGTTAAAACTTATGCTGCAGATTTAGTGTCCTTATACACTACAAATAAATAGCAAAATATGTAAATTGATTTTGCAGTTAAGCAAGTAATATTTACATTTCAATAGCACGAAACCACTATGAGAGCCATTTTAAGGTATTTTAGAAAAATTTTTGATCAAGCCTCTTAATGTGAGAGGCCTTGTCATTCAATGAACGTTCAGAACTTCAGCTACATCTTTAAGTTAGGTTACTAAAAAAATTAAAAGTAGGCCCCTCGGTATGCCCCTACCTTAAGCCTGTCAGGGATGACATGGTCAGCATAAGTTCGGCCCTGGATACTGCTGACAGCTGGTAGGACCTTGATGATGCCTGAGAGGGATTCAACCTTTAAAGGGGCTGCAGCCTTCAGCAAATTTAGGTTAAACATTGTGGATTAGCCTAAAAAATTACATTAAGAAAAACATGTTAAGCCCCATTTACTCCTAAATTTAGTGCTAATTCTGAATCTCTATCCTGTTTTTCCTTACCAAAAAAAGAGACAGACATACAGAATTAGCACTAATTGTTAAATCAAACCAGGTGGTTGCCATTTTAATACCTTTTACAATGATCTGAGGATCTATACACCAGCCTTAAATTAAGCTTACCCAAATTTAATACAATAACAGGTAGGCCTCTACCTCTCCAAAGTCACAAGACAAATCTCAAAATATAACCTTATTCAGCAGGCGTGCGGTAAAGGGGCACTTTAAGCCACGCGACTGACCTTATATAATCGCGAGATGACCCGAATTTTAAAAATAATACTTAAATTCGAAAAGCAGCCAGTGTCGTACGTATAACCGGCTTTTGGAAAGTCGGTCGCCTGACTGAAAACAATTAAAAAAGGCGTGCTTTTAATTTATAATTAGAAAATTTTCCAGCCAAAAAAAATTGTCAATATCGTCACTCGTGACGAAAAGAGAAGGAACGTTGCCAAGTTTTACAGGATTTTCCTTATTTGTATAATGGGACAATTTTTTTTTTCTAAATATATAAAAAAACATAGGTACTATTTGTTCCGCAGGTAGTTACTACTTGAATGCTAAGGGCACAAACAAACTATAAGTAGTTTTTTTGTGCTAAGTGCTGGAAAAATTAAAAATTTCCTCTAGTTCCGAAGATTTTTAGTTAGGGTCGGCAATGTCGCAAGATAATCAGCTGTTTATAACCTTTGCCAAATTTTCAATTAAAAAGTTAGGGCTGATTTAAGCCTTGTGCCCACCAACGCGTGCCCACCCTGCTTCAAAAAACGCACCATGTGACTGTACATATATTTCCAATGGTTTTAAATGCAGAGTCACGTGATGCCATGCGTGGGCATGCAAGGACACGCGTTGGTGTGCATCGGGTATTATTTTTTAAATTTATTATGTAGTTATTAATGATTTTCAAGTTTTTTTTAAAAAACCCAATTACCACTAAATAATAACAATATAAATATAAGTTAAAAAACCTTTGACATTTCAAAACCATTTATGTTGTAAAGTTGAAAAAAACTTATGGGATTCCCAAAGAATTTATGATTAATGTGGCAACCGTGCAAAATTGCTCCAACTTCACTTTTCACTTTGACAGTCAGCTGTTTTTGACGTTAAACTGCCAGCCAGAACGAACCCAATTTTTTTTCTATGCGTTAAACTGATGATTTGTCAACAAATTTGGGATGTGTTTATAAAATTGTCAAAATTAATTAATTTTTAATTAATCTAGGTAATTTCTCAACTAATTTAGGTACCAAAATGGATATTACAGTGTTATTTAAAGCCTGCGTTAAGACTGTCAAAACGACAAACAAAAATATAGGTTTTAAAGATCCAAAACCAAGCTTACTCAAGACTATTAACCGAGATGCCCACCTCAACAAAGCTAAGGAAATCGTAAGACAAATTAGCAAACTACAGAATTTCTTATTGGAAAACAAAGCTGCCTATCTAAACGTTATAAACTACTTATCAACAAATAAAACCATGAGTGAGTTGGACAGAGAAAAGGTTGATTCTATGGCAGAAAGTATTGTTACATCATGTTCTACCTTAATTAACGAGTATAAGAAAGAAATAGGCACATTTCCAAAATCTAAACAAAAAGAAGAACATTACATGCATGTTGTAGAATCACTAGAAAGATATTTAAAAGAGGTATCAAGGATTTATACAGAAGCAAAGGCTGTAAGAGTTAAACGAGTCATTGACACTCATAAATTATCGAAACTTGAAATTAATTCCTCTTCGGACAGACGAAAACCTACCTTAGATACTTCAGAAGGTGTTCCAATTAGTAAAAAAGAAAAGAATGATAACAGCATGACCTTACAAACCCCACCACCTGAGAGTATAGAAAGTGAATTATCTCCGGAAGACATGCAAATGTTTGAGCAAGAAAATGAGCACCTTTTTAATGAGCTAAGTTCTGTTTCTAAAGAAGTTCAACAAATGGAATCCAAAGTCATTCACATAGCGGAGTTACAAGAATTATTTACTGAAAAAGTATTACAGCAAGAAAAGGATATAGAAAGGATTGCAGATACGGTTGTTGGGACCACAGAAAATATGAAGGCAGCTAATGAACAGATAAGGCAAGCCATTCAAAGAAATGCAGGGCTGAGAGTTTGGGTCTTGTTTTTTTTATTAGTTATGTCATTTAGTTTATTGTTCTTGGATTGGTATAATGATTAAAATAAATAATAATTTTAATATACTTAAATCCTCAGAAATCTTGATTCTCTTTTCGCTCATGAATGGTTTAATAATATTTTGTTGTTTACTTGAGGGTCATTTCAAATCAAATCAACCTTTGGCAGACCATCTCCCCAATTTCGACAATTTTTGGTACATTTATTCTACCCATAAAGAGAATGGAAAATCCCAAATTTAAAATTTCTTTGGCCATTTGTTTTTTTTTTAATTAATTCTTGAAAATCAAAACAAATTATTTTGCTCAAACATGGACCTAAAGAAATGATAATATCTCATTTCAAAGTTATTTCAAATACCTTTCGAATGATGTGTCACATGATCTACTTTGTGTAAAAAAAATTGAAATTAAAAAACTTATTTTTTAAAAACAGCATTTTTTTCAAAATATCTTGTTTCTGGATATTTTGCCAAACTACAAAATTTCAAGATGGAGACTTGATGGGTTCATCAAAAACAGTTATCAACATATTACTCTTTTTGTGTACCTGCACATTTGGTTAAAATTGACTGTCTTTACAGGCATTTATAAAAATATGAATATCTTGAGAACCATATACATACTACAAAAGCGAGTGATAGCTTGTTTTAAAGGTATTATTTTTTTTTTATGAACCCATCTTAAAATTTTGTAAATAGTTTGGAGAAATACCCAGAAACAAAATATATTTTCATAAAAATAAAAAATGCTGTTTTTCAAATGTTTTTTTTTAATTGCAATTTTTTTGAAACAAAAAAATATCATGTGAAACATCATTGGAAAGGTATTCACACAAAATACCTTTAAAATGAGCTATAAACCACTGTCCAAGTTTAAGTAGTGATTGAGATATTTGAATTTCTTTAAGTACATGTTTAAGCAAAATTGGTAGTTTTTGTGATTTTCAAGAATTAATTTAAAAAAAAAAACTAATGGTCAAAAAAATTTCAAATTTGGGATTTTTCATCCCCTTGGGGAGAACCTCCCTTTTTTTTGGTCGACCCTTGACTACTACTGCTTGAAGTAGTCCATTTTGGTGGAGACTAATAGTAGAAAAATAAAAAGCATTTTCATTGTTCATGCACGAACTTATTAATTCTTTTTTCAAAGTTTTTTGATAAACCAGAGGAAAAAGACCAATTTCAAGTATTTTATTTCTACTTAATCAAAAAATCTTAAAGCTATGGCTTATTGGTATTATATATAGGTGACTGTCCATTACTTAGTTTTTTACCGATTTAAAAATTTTTATCCATTTTGAAAAGCCAAGACTTCAAAATTTGATGCTAAAATTGACAATTTATGAAAATTCTTTTTTTTTTTTTGACCTGACTGAATTTGATGTACCAAACGCACTCATTTGAACAATTTATAACTTTCTTATTTCTCACTCTTGCGCACATAAAAAATTTGCAGGGGGGTTAAAAATACCTATTTTTCAAAAATGTCCACCATCTTGCATTTTCATAATTGTCAATTTTGGAATCAAACTCTAAAATTTTAAAGTCTTAATTTTTTTTTTGAGCCACGCTATATATACATATATATATATATATATATATATATATATATACTCAATGTAAGTTAAAAAATGAGGGATATAATATGCTTAAATTGATTAAAAACAGCTGTACAGAAAAAATAAATTTATTATAAAAAAAACACAAAAAGCAATTATTAATACTTTTTAAATACATAACTTTTTCGTAATAATAAGAAACTTCTTAACATTTAACATACTTTTTTCTGACTAGTAAAGCTTAACATTATTTAACAGCTGTATTCATCAGTTTCAGTTTAATCTTTTAAGTAAAGTTATGTCTTGTTGTTATTACACAAAATTTATCTTTTAGTTTTATCAGAGTAATTATTCTAGAAAAAGATAATTGAATGAAAAAAAGTGGTGAGTGAATCCTAGTTTGTAATCAGAATAAAGTAGGTACAAACAGAAAAAAAAATAGAAAAGTTAAGTTTATCATGAACATGCCATTTATTAAGATTAAACTGAACTCCATAAATATCAACATAAAGTGTATAGTTACAAATAATGTAAAATACTTTTCCTCCTATAAACTAGGTTTTTAATGTACAACATTTTCTACAGTGTTTAAAAAAAAATGCGCCCAAATTAAAAAATTTAGGACGTTGCATTAGGTATCAAAGTTTTTCACCAAAATGAATTCTAGTGCTATATTTTTGCCAATTATCATAGGGTCATTTCATATGAAATCAAACAAAAAAATTGAGGTTTGGCAGACCATCTCCCCAATTTTGATAATTTTTGGTACATTTATTCTACCCATAAAGAGGATGAAAAATCTAAAATTTTTTTGACCATTAGTTTTTTTTAAATTAATTCTTGAAAATCATAAGAACTACCAATTTTGATCAAACATGTACTTAAAGAAATTGAAATATCTCGATAACTACTTAAACTTGAACAGTGGAGAGAAACTTTTTTTTTAATTTTTGAAAAACAGGTTATTTTAATTTTTTTTTAAATAAAAATATATTGTTTTTGGGTATTTCGCCAAACTATTTACAAAATTTCAAGATGGAGACATGATGGGTTTATCAAAATATTTTAAAAATTTTGATTTTTTTTAATATAAATGAGGTCATGTGACCTTTAAAACAACCTATCACTCGCTTTTGTAGTAAGTATGGTTCACAAGATATTCATATTTTTATAAATGCCTGTAATTTTAACCAAATGTGCAGGTACACAAGAAGAGTAATATCTTGATAACTCTGTATACCGTAAAAAAGAGAGTACCTAATACCTTGTTTTATTTTAAAACCCATTTTGATAAAGTATCACATAACCTAATTTTTTTTTATTATTTTAAAAATTTTTAAAATAATTTTTTTTTTGTAAACCCATCAAGTCTCCATCTTAAAATTTCTTAAATAGTTTGGCAAAATATCCAGAAACAAAATATTTTTTCTAATAAAAAATACTGTTTTTCAAATATTAAAAAAAAAGTTTCTTTTATAATTTCATTTCTTTTAAAACAAAAAGTACATCATGTGATACATCATTCGAAAGGTATTTAAAATACCCTTAAAAAGTGACTTAAAACAAGCTATCGCTCGCTTTTGTAATATGTATGGTCCACAAGATATTCATATTTTTATAAATGCCTGTAAAGACAGTCAATTTTAACCAAATGTGCAGGTACACAAAAAGAGTAATAGCTTGATAACTGTATACCGTAAAAAAGCGAGTACCTAATACCTTGTTTTATTTTAAAGCCCATTTTGATAAAGTATCACATAACCTAATTTTTTTTTATTAGTTTAAAAATTTTTAAAATATTTTTTTTTTTGATGAACCCATCAAGTCTCCATCTTAAAATTTTGTAAATAGTTTGGCAAAATATCTAGACACAAAATATTTTTTATAAAAAATACTGTTTTTCAAAAATTAAAAAAAAAGTATCTTTTTTAATTTCATTTTTTTTTTAACAAAAAGTACATCATGCGATACATCATACGAAACGTATTTAAAATACCTTTAAAAAGAGCTATAAACCACTGTCCTGTTTTAATTAAATTTGGGATTTTTCATTCCCTTTATGGGTAGAATAAATGTACCAAAATTATTAAAATCGGGAAGATGGTCTGCCAAACCTCTGGTTGATTTGAAATGACCCTATAGGTAGGTCCTTCCCAGCATAAAAAAGATGTTTGAAACACGCAGAGAGTTCATGTCAAAAAGCAAAATAAAATCTTTGAGATATTTTTTTAAAACCTAGTAACGCAGTATTCGTAAAAACAATTATAATTTTAAACATATCTCTTCAGTTCAAGAAGGAAAGGAACGACAACATTATTGAATAAAAAATAGTAGCAAGAAAAGTAACTTTGGTGAATACTTGATATTTTTATATTATACAGAGGTTTTTAAATATTGTATATCCCTGCATACCTGTATAGTCGTTATTTATGAATCTAGGTCTGAAAGAAAACGCGGAGTGAAAACAAAAACACCAGCCGTTAGGGTCGTTAAAACGCACTTTATGACCGAGGCGCATGAAATATTTTATGCTTTAGAGATTTTAAATTAAAAAAAAAAGATTAATTTATAATTTTATAAAATGACATCACTGCAAACATAAATTTGAAGCGTAACTTAAAACAATAACAAACAAAACGTAATACTGTGTATTAGTACTTAAACGCCCGCGGGTGGAAAAGTGGCCCTAGGGCGGCAAAGTACCGTGATTAAGCAGTTATAACAGGTTAATGCAATAATGATATTTTGCAAAACAAAGAAGCTATAATTTGAATAAATTTTTCGTTTAGCCTTTCGTTTTTGAGATATTAAATAAATAAAGGATAAAGGGTCCCCATGCACCAATTGTTTTTAAGTATATTTTTATTGCCACTTTAAGAGAACCCGACCGAAAAAAAAAACGTAGCGACAAAAAAAGTAAGTGAACTGTTACTAAGAGAACATAAAAAAACGTAGTTAAAAACAATAATCCTTATATTTAGGGTATGTGGTAGTTTTGGGAGGATCTTTACTCAATTAATTGACAATAAAATTCAGGGTGGCCACTGGGAAAAGCTATTTTTTTTTTAATGATTTTATGACAATTTTTGAAAAATTTTATGACATTTTTGTAATAATATACGAGCATGAGTAAAAAGCCTTTTCACGCACGTAAATTTTTTAAAAATCTACCTAACGCGTGCGGAAAGCGTCTTTTCCAAATTTACGGCGCCGGTGCGTGCGGAAAATTATCACTTTCCACTCTTATTAGGTAAATAACTATATAACCCACCCATTTTCTTAGTTTTCCAGAAGATGGATGTCAATCGAAATTAAAATGGTAAATATAGTAGAAATATAATATCAACCTTATTTTTTTAATTTGTTTATTAATACAAATAATTGATAAAAATAAACTCTTGGTGTGTCCTTTGTATATATTAAGAGTTGCCTATATTCTTGCACTAATTTACCAGGTGTGATTGAAAATTTGACGTGCGGTTTGTATAAGGAGTTGCCTAACTATCCCATGAAAAAATGTACAGATGGAATATCAAAAGTCTGTTTACACTAAACTTAAAATATTTAGTTTCTTGTGCAAATTTTATGAATTTTATGACAATTTCGATATTTTATGAATTTATAAAATTTTATGACAAGTGGCTACCCTGAAAATTATATTTGAGATACAGAGCTTATCCCTAAGCGCATCGATAATCTACTACTTTTATTGCGTCCATATCCACCAAAGTGAAAGTTCTCCGATTAGGCTTTAATCATTTCAATGTAAAAAAACCACATTCTAAACATCGATTAGGATCTAATCATGATGAATAAGCCGCAATAAGCATTGGTGGATGCCAAAGTTAGTTACATATGAGGCATTACATGTCAACTCGGCCACCTTTTCCACATCAAATTTTTAGTTTGTGTCAAACTTTGGTACTGTGTAGTCTTGGAGTTAGTCAGTACCTTATGGTACTTTTTAGGTTTCTATGTTATAAATAATAAAATATACAGGGTGCCTAATTTTTTTTTGCGCAAATCCTACATGTAAATGACAAAATTTAAAAAAAATACTTATTATTGAGAAATTTATTTGCGGTATGTTAAAAGGTAAATAAATAAACAAAATCTGATTAATGATTTAGTGACCTCAATTATGACATTTTTGTGACATTTTTTTAAAAATGGGCTAATGTTTGTAACGCCTTAAAATAATAATGCAGGGAAAAAAAATATTTTGAGCACTATTTTTATATGACGTCATTTAAGCCAGGTTTAAGCAGGTATATACTGCAAAACACGTTCAATAGACTACATTATTTGTGAAAAAATGGTTTGCCCCCCCCCCCTATGATAACTAGCATATAATTTTTTTTTAATTATTGGGTTTAGACAAAAATGGACACTAAATTATAATTTGTGACAAATATAAAATTTAAACTTAAGTTTAGTCGAGTTAGCACAAAGCAATTTATGAATGAATGAATTTATAAATTATGATTTAGAATCGATTATTTATTGTCTAAATAGGGGCAACCCATTTTTTCAACAATAATGTAATCTATTGAGCGTGTTTTGCAGCATATACTTAAACCTGGTCTAAAGGACGGCATATAAAAATAGTGCTCATAATAATTATCCAGTTGGGTATATTTTTTTTTCTGCAGGCTTATATATTTTTTTTAAGACGTTAGAAACCTTAGCACACTTTAAAAATTTTGTGATCGATAGAGGACATTTTAAAGCGTATATATAGACCAAAAAATAGAAAAAAAATATGGAAAAAAGGTCATAATTAAGGTCACTAAGTCATCATATCAGATTTTGTACCAATGTTTTTTAAATCACTTTATTTTCCTTTTAATATACCGCAAATAAATTTCCTCTACTCCACAGTACCAAAGTTTGACCCAAATTAAAAATTTGATGTGGAAAAGATGACCGAGTTGAAATGGAATGCCTCATATATCACATATATTACTGCCAATCTTCATATATAGCCTTCTCATAGATTGAATTGAATTCGCGCCAAAAAACGGTTTTATATAAGGACGGTTTTAAATCAAATCGCTTTGTCCGAGGGTTTATACATCCTTTATTGCATTTCCAACGACACCTTCCGCTTGTATTTGCTGCTTCTAGCAATAAAATAAGAATTTTTTAAAGTCATAATTGCGAGAGGGAATTCGCGGACCCAAAAAATGTACAGTGATTTCCATTTTTAAAGGTATTCCCAGTGATTACCAGGTGATTCCCAGCGATTCCCAGTGATTCCTAGGTGATTCCCAGTTGATTTCCATGTGATTCCCAGAAAAATGTACAGTGATTACCACCTGCGAATTCCCCCTCGCATAATTGGTATTGGAAGAGTATTTAACAACAACAAATTCGGGTCGGCTCGACGTCGCTAATTGTACTTCAATGGTATAGTAGTTTACCTATGACGACGTCCGCCAGCTTATGTAATTTTATATTATTTAATTGATTGCTTAATGTGGTACTTGTTTAGTAAATTTTAGGTGAAATATATATTAACGAATTATAACTCACATTAATAAATGGCCACCTTTTTATTTCATTAACAATAAAAGTTATGTTACCGAGTAATCTAGAGTGAAATATTTCGGCGAGGGCCACTTTACTGACAAAGTTGGTCAAGATGGAGCGAAAAAAAACACCCCCCCCTTCCAAACTAGCACAAAGTAGAAAAAAGAAAAAATATTTAAAAAAATATATTTTTTTAAAGCACTATTTCGGTTGTAATTAATACTAAAATCACTCAAGAATAATACTAAACGCATCTTTAACAAATTGTTGTCAATAATGGCCAAATTTGGGCTGGTATAGTACTTTTACCAATTTATCACCAGTTTGGACAAGGACAGCAATTTGCAACCTTAATTTTATCCAAATCTAACCAGCCAACGTTAAACTACGTAATATGTGCAAACGTTCGGAATCCGCCTCCATTCTTCGTTGGCCATGTAACCAAAACTGACTTAAAATAAGAATGGCAGTTCAGCTGATCATAACCTACAAAAATATTTTCCGTTTTTCCTTGTTTTTCCTTAAAAACATGGATTATTTTAAAATTGTATTTATTAAAGCACTGAATGAGCTCGAACCTGATCAATATCAGCGTGTCCCAACTAATGCTCCAGAAAAAGTACACTGTAAGACATATAAGTGCGAGCTGAAGGTCCATCAGATTTTTGGTTGGCAGCAAGCCAACAAATTCTGCAATTTAATTTCCCAGATGCAAAATTGTAGATTAAGAATCCTTCTTTTTCTTCGTTCCTTTTTTGGTAGGTATCCAAATAAGAGCCCCGAAATGCGACGTCGATTAAGGTAACAAGGCCGACGATGTTTCGTGGTCGATTTAGGTATAGCCGTTACAACAGTCGGCTTTGAAACGTAAACTGACGTGAATCTGTCTAGACGAATATTTGTAGAAATTACGTTGCCTATTTTGACGTCGTTTAAGGTTCGCATATGCGTGCCTGACTATGTAAACGTCGGATTTTACTACAAAAGACGTTTGACTTACTAGTAGACAACTTAATTTTGTACCTAATACGACGTCGCTTTATGACAGATTAGGTTGGAAGACGGATAAATGCTACTTAGTGGTTTAAGCTACACTATCACTATTTACTTATTGATAGAGAATTAAATTTGCAAAGGTTTTCCCATTTGTCACTTCTGTCTGTCTGTCACCGTTTAGGAGTTATCCAAGAAAAACGCTTTTTTGGAGGTTAGAAATGACAGTTCCCGAGGGGGTAGGAATGGGGACTTTTAGTATGTTAAACGGTGGACCTTCCTAAGCTTGTTAATGAAACAAAATTTTGGGTTCTAATTTTTTCCTCTATTCAGGAAATTTATATCTTAATTGCCTATCCTATATATGAAGATTGGCAGTGCGTGTATATGTGAGGCCCATATAGCATTCAAGAACAGCTCAGATCAGCTGTTGGTGGATAATAACCGACCAACTAAATTGCTAGACATGGATGCGTTTATGGATTAGTAGACCAACGCATTATAAATTATGTAGTTTTAAGTTTCTAATAATAACCGTTTATCCGCTTAAGTTTTTAAACAAATAGTAATAGCATCTAATAAGGAACAAAAATATGGTTTGACAACATTTTCCATTAGGATATAAAAAATCATTGTTTGTTTATCTTTGATGTACGGTTTATTTTTTGGACATTGATTTTGGCGTTTAAATTCCTTCGTAAGGCTGCCAGATCTGTGTAAAATTATTTTCGTTACATAAAGAGGAATGTGCGAGGCATCTAGAAAACTACTTTTGTCATGAAACAATTCACCGCAAATTTACAGATAATTTCGAGCTAAATAAAATCTTTAGCCATGATCAACTTTTAAGCTTCATTCAGAATTAATTAGGCACGAAATTCTCTACCGAATCGGCCCATTCACAATGGCCGTGCCAACACATGCGCATTGTGTTCGTTTGTGTAAGGAGGAGAAGATATTCTCCGTGCCGGAAACAAATAGTTTTGCCAATAGTCTTGTAATAATTTCTAACCGAGAAGAATCCCCTCAAAACATGTCAAAAAACTTTTCCCTACGATTTTTTACACCTACTATCACAAAATAATCATATCTAAATCGTGAATAGGCGCCCTCCCAGAACTGCTGCCATATTGCGACGGAGGCGCAGACGGGACACCATGATTTTGATTATTACTTTTATCCGTGGTCGACTTCGAAATGTTCAGTTTGTTCATAATGTTGGGGAATAAGTTTTAAAATCAAAGTATTTTTTAATGGTGGAGCATAGCCATAGTCATATAGAAATAATGGATAATTTCGGGCTTTTTTTTCTCCTTTGGTTCCAAAGAAAAGAGCGAATTTCAAAACCTCCCAGACGTTTTTGTGTTATGATCAGCTTTCAAGAATAGACTTACAATAATTTCATCTGGCCCCATCATATCAAGGAACCGACAAGAATCGCCTCAAAACATTTCAAACAACTGTCTTTTCCCTACGATTTTTTACACCTACTATCACAAATTAATCGTATCTAAGTCCTGCATGGGCGCCCTCCCAGAACTGCTGCCATCTTGCAACAGGGGCGCAGACGCCACACCGTGGTTTTGATGGTTGTTGGCATGATAATTAATTTTATTCGAAAATTCGAAATGTTCATAATGTTGGGAAATAAATTGTGAAATTAAAGTGTTTTTTTTTAGATAAACATAGCCACAGTTCATGTTAAAATAAGAGAGAATTTTGGGCTACATATTTTTGAAATATTTGCTTTAGTTTCAAAGAAATTTAAGAACCTCCTAGACGTTTTTGTGTCATGATCAACTTTCACGGATAGACTTACAATAATTTCGTCTCGCCCCTTCGTACCAAGGGACCGGCAATAATCCTCTCAAAACATTAAAAAAAAACTGTCTTTTCCCTACGATTTTTACACCTACTATCACAAATTAATCGTATCTAAGTCCTGGATGGGCGCCCTCCCAGAACTGCTGCCATCTTGCGACGGGGGCGCAGACGGCGCACCGTGATTTTGATGGTTGTTGCCATGATTATTACTTTTATCCTTGGTCGAATTCGAAATGTTCAGTTTGTTCATGATGTTGGGAATGTTAAACTCGGCGTTGGGCAGCTTGCGCATGATCTTGCCAGAGGTGATGAGTCGACCGAAGCCTTCTTGATGGGCGAACGCGTAGCCCGAACGGATCGATCTGCGCGCGCGCCGAGCCGACGGCGTTCTTAGGACGTCTTGGATTTGTCTGGAACGCACCTGAAACAGGAATAAAAAAACTTGGACAATCTTCGACAAAGAATCTATTGGGACAAGAGGATGACCGACCCCCTTTGAAAAATCATTTTTATCTGGCATTGTTTTCGAGTTATAATAAAAGAAAGTTTAAAAAATTTTTTAGGAACGAATAGGTGTACCAAAGTTATTCAGAGGTACTTTTGGTCCAAGATTTTTCTATCTTGAATTTCTAACGGTAGTTTTTGGTTCGTTATTGTAAATATGACACATCTTAAAGCCATTTTGGTCGTTTTGGAATGCAGAATTTTACCACTAAATTACAATCATGCTGAGAAAAGGAGAGGCAGATTCCCCGCATATCCTGATTGAATAATTCTCAGACTAAACTGAGAAAGCACAGTTTAGCAAGCAAACTCCTAGTAGTGACATCAAGGAGGTTTAAGCATAATAGCTCGTTATTCTCTCATTTTATATACAGGGTGAGAAAAAAGTATGGAAACTTCAATATATTTCGGAGGATTAGTTATTTTTAAAAAAACTTTGTACCTTTGACCTTCGAATTCACCTAGAACCTTAATTTCAAGGACATTTAAGGGTCAACTTATTTTTTTTTAATGGAAACCTCTATTTTTGATCTCGGAATTGAAAAGAGCAGAAAATTTACGTTCAGATACAAGTTCAAGTCACAGGTTTGCGTGACCTCTGGCGGACAAATAAAGGTCAAGACACGCTACCACCACAGAATCTCATAGAAATCTCGCGGGGTTTGTGATAAAAAAAGTTACTGACAAGGTTAGATCTCTGAAAAATCTCAATGAGGTATACAATGGTGACCTTGGATTTGACCTTCAATCGAAGGAAACAGAATCCTTCAACTTCCACATCGTTGTTTCTGAGTTACGCTAAAAGAAAGATAATCACGATGGAATAAATCTTCTTTCATTAAAATGAAGGTCAAATCCAAGGTCAGCATTGTTTTCCTCGTTGAGATTTGTCAGTCACTTTTTTATTACAGGCTCCGCGAAGTTTCCATGGGAATCTGTGGTGGCAGCGTGTTTTGACCTTTATTTGTCCGCCAGAGTTCGCATAAACCTGTGACCAACTTGTATATGAACGTTCCAGATTTGGCGATCCTATTTTTAGCCAAATTCCCATACGTTTGCATGGGATAACAAATTCTCTGACTTTGCCCGGTCAGTACGAACCTTACTTAAGGGCCAGTTTCTCAATTGCAGGTTACCAGCGAGTTAAATTAACTTGGGTTATAGGTTAACTGAAACAATACTCAAACTTACCGCTGCGAGTCGCTGCTTCAGCCTAACCCTATCGCTTAATGTAGGTAGGACGTCGGTAAAGTAGAACCTCCACGCTAACACGGGCATGACGGAAATCGTCACGGTCAACACTGTCGTAAACCAAAAATTCGCGCCGGCCATAGCTTTATTCAGAGATCCTACGTAAGGACCGCCTATGACGTAGTTATAAAAGTTGTCGGCTATGAAGTAGAATGCTAGAGAGCCCCAGATCATAACGTGATTGCATACGGTCCAGTAGGCGGTGTCCATGGCGATCTAAAAAGGTTGAATAAAGTCTCGTTACGCTATATAGTAAAATTTTTATAAATAAGGGGGGGGGGCTAAAATTTTTATGTCGTTGGGGGGGGGCTCTAAAGGTAAGATCCCCAAGTTTGTGTTTCCCCCACTCCTCGGGAACCATCCGCCATTTTGAAAAAACTTTGTAACCGATTTTTTACCATCTCTATTGGTCGGAGGCGAAAAAGTCTGAGAATAAAAATATTCAGCATAAAATTATTGGCATTGCATAACTATTGGCATACCTGAGCGGTGTTTACTATGACCAATATGGCCGCTGTCACGCTGCAAAACAACATGTAGTCCGAGAGTCCCTGTCCGTTAGGTGAGACCGCATCATAGTAAGTACCTAAGCAATAAGAAAACATAATTTAAGTTATAACTTAAATATGAGTGAATCCTAGGAGCAAGAACGCACACAAATACAGACAAAAAATTTTAACAAGAATCGCTCGCCTAAAAAATCATTCATTAAGGGTCAATTTGAATAAAAAATGCGCTTCTTCCAATTGCTTAATCTAAAAAACTGTTAATCAAATTTTGTACGGTCATAGTTTAAAGCATTATCCTCGAACCTTTGCACAATTTTAAATTTTTTACATAATTTTACGTATCCTAAAAATGTTTAATTCACGGTAAAAACTATCGCTGTGCACAATTTTGTTAATGTTTGATGTGCGGTTTATCTGTTTAAGTAAACGAACTGTTTTGAGAATTCAAATTCACTCTTAACTGTTTTTTTAGCTATGCAATTGTTCTTTATTTTTTTTCAGGTGACGCTCCAGATTTTGCCAGTTTTTTTGTCAAATTTCCCGACCTTTTACTGACTCTTTAACCTTGCTTTATTAACTTGACATTGTTCAAAGTTATACAAATTTAACTTTGGAACTCCAGCGCGAAGCTCAACGTCGTGTTTATAAACTAAGGGTTACAGTATCGAGATATCCTTTTTTTGTTTGAGCTCCTGGCCAATTCGAAAACAGAGGTCAATCAAAAACAGTAAAATACGAAAAAGGTCAAGGATACGAAATTTTCAGGTAGTTCACTTCTGACGGGTCATTCACTATCAGTAGGTATGTTTTCATATCGTACTTAATACATATCGAAAATCGAGCATCTTGTTCTTTCATATATCACTCTCTTTGTCATAATAGAGAATAAAAAGAAGACAATCCTTTTAATACGTATTGAGTGTGATGTGAAAACATGCAAGTGTAAGGCCTGGAAACGACGAGGTTTACACTGAGAGGCCCTATGCCAGAAAACTAGTCAATAAGGGCCTGGACCCCGATTCAAGTGCCGGCTATTTTAAATAGCGACCCGACTTTCAAACCGAGTTTACACGTACGGTTGGAAAAGGAAACTGAAGTTTACTTTAGTAACCTACTTAGGACTTGAAATACATATAAATTGATTTTTTTATGAGTTTTGTGATCTTTCAATGCAAGTATGCTATCGAAATGTGATAAAACAACCTTTGTCTTTGTTTTAGCACCAATAAACATTTCTAAAGTTCTCTTAAAGCAACTATACAAACGTGCCATCGAATTTTTAAGAACAAATTTGCTGATGCACTGTTGCCAGTGCTCCGACCCAAAGAGAGGTCGGTTTGAAAATCGTTATCTTTTTGCAGGCATTTTACGCCTTACAACTTATGAGAAAAAAAATTGAGGGATATTTTGGGACTTATGAGGCATAATACCAATAGAATAGTATAATATTTTGATTTAAATTATAATATTTACTAAAAATCATTGCCAAGGATAGGCAACCAATTATATATATCACAATATATATATATATCGCTGTTAAGGCCACCGTCGTCTCGGCTCGCTTCGCTGACTTCACAGTAAACTAACTGTGGCTGACTTCAATTTGAAATATAACCTCAAAAGTTATTATTTATTTTGTTAGTTTTAATTTTTCTCTGCGCAGCTTTTTAAAAATATTCTCGTCAGAAGTTCGATGTTAACTTTTGCTGTATCAAGAGGTAAATAAAAATGCCTCATCTTTCATGTAAATAGTGAAAATTGAAAGAAAAAAGATAAAAACTTAAAGTCCAATTTATACTCAACGTGTGGAGTGCTTAAAAAAACAAACTTACCTAGAGTTAACATCTAATAACTAGTGATAAGTTAAAAAAGAAAGAATCTATGAAAACAAGCCAGAAAACGCCTGCTGGATTTCAAGGAAATAACCCATAAAGAGGTAAGGATGAACATGCATGCTGCAAATTATAATTATTATTTATTTGAGTACACACTTAATACATTAACTGCCGGATTGGGAAAACGGTAATTATGCAGTATACGGTTTTCTGCCATTTTTGATTTTTTATGAAAAACTCTTTATGGGTGCACCTACTATGGTGCCTAGGACCCCAAATCGCCTGCGCCCGATTTTTCTTTTTTTTTAAAGAAAAAAAAGGGTGCCCGGAAGGGGGTTGTAATGTGTTTTTTTTATTGTTTTGGGTTGGGTTGGATTAGGTTGGGTTGGACTGTGTTGGATTGGGTTGTTTTAGTGAAAAAATTAAAAAAAAAAATCAAAAAAAATACCAACCGGCGCAGGCGGATTTGTGGTCCAAGGGACCCTAGTAGGTGCCCCCATAAAAAGTTTTTCATAAAAAATCAAAAAAGGCAAAAAACTGTATACTGCATAATTACCGGGAAAACAAACTATCATTCCCTGAGACCATTAAAGAAATCTCCAGCAACAAGTTGTGAATATTTTATAGTAGAAATGATTCTAAGACTAGCAGTGTGTTTGATTTGTTCATATGACTTTAAATAACGGAGATTTTTAATTTTGAAAATTAACGCAGTATCATACATTTAGAAATAACCATCTGTTCATCTTCTTTGAATCCATAAAACTTGAATGAATTTGAGGGGTAAGTGTTAAAGAGACATGAGTCAAGGACTGCATTAATTGTCTGAAAGGTGTGATCAAAGCTCCAAGCTTTGATTTTAGAAATTTAAAATCTCGGTTATTTAAAGTCATATGGACAAATCACATACAGCGCTATTTTTAGGATCATTTCTACTTTAGAAATAACACAACTAATATTTTTGCTAAAAAACCCCTTTAATAGGAAATATTGGAACATCAAGATTTATTTAGTATCATTTTTGTTTTTGATTCATATCTGACTTTTTCTTGCTCAGTAACAGAGAAAAGATAGAGGTATGGCAATCAACGTCAAACCAGAACAATATGATCTAGTTTATAAATCATGGTTACCTACTACCTCAAAGGTGACCACAATTCCCAAAATTATGTCACTTTTTTTGTAGCAAGCAACCCAGTCCATGTAATCAAGGGGGTAGCCGCTCATGGCAGAACATGTGTTGTATTCCATTGCATTAAAATTACTTAGACATGCCACTAATGACAGTAAATCCACAAATTTTCTTCTAGCAGAGTTTACCTTTTTAAATTTAAAAAAAAATTACTGCGATTTTGTGAAGTGCCACTTTTCTTATGGAACTTTCAAAGGAACTATTAACATGTTTTGTTTTTATTTATTATAAGTACTAAAAATTATTTTAAAATAATAATTGAATTATTTAAAATTGGATCTGAACATATACAAGTGATACACATTGTAAGCATTAGTTTATAAAATTTTAAACAAATCAGAAAGTGTGGTTATTATAATTTTAACACTGTCACCTTCAATACATAATCATAATTATAATAATTTAACTTTTTAAATCCTTAGTAATATTTTAAATGATTATTATTTATATTTAGCTGAATAATATACTATCTATCCAATAATATTTACATGCAGAATCATTTTTTGTTTTTTAGATCAACATTAACTGGAATGGTTAGGTGCATCCTGGTGCATCTTAAGTTGAAGAAGGGTCCCACCGAGGGTTATTCTACCTTGAGTTCCACTTTATCACTGCAACAGCTAGTGGGATAGGTATGTGTAAATTTTGAAATTTTTACAGCATCACATGCTCAAAATATTAAAATTACAATTAGCTTTCTTACAATTTTCTTTAAATGCCTAATCGGAGGGCTTAACCCTTTACTTCACTAATGAAACACTGAAACACTAAACATTCATTTATCATATTTTATAAGCTAGACTTGTAATCTTTCCAAATATAATAAATCTCTATAAAGTTACCTACCATTGCTGTACATTGAATATTTTTTAAAAATTATTGGTATTGGCTTCTAACCAAACTATATAGGTAGATAACAAAAATGCAATTTTTACAATTTTTGTCTGTCTGTTTGTTTGATCCAGCATCATACAAACACTGCCAGGCCGATTTTGATGGTACTTTCACACTTTCATCAAAATCGGTTTACAGAAACAAAAGTTATGACATTTAAAGCAATAAAAATGAGCAAAAAGTGGGTAAAAACGCAGATCTCCACACGTTTTTCTTAAAATGCCCCTGCTTACATTAAAGTGTTATATTGCTATGTATCTTTAACTGTACAAAACCTTTAAAAAAAAAACATTTTCAGATGCCTAGGTATACTTAAATCTTATTATTTTCTATAGTCTATCAGAAAATAATAGTAAAATTTAAAAAAACTAGATCAACATTAACTGGAGTGGTTAGGTGCATCCTGGTGCATCGTAAGTTGAAGAAGGGTTCCACCGAGGGTTATTCTACCTTGAGTTCCACTTTATCTCTGCAAACTGCAACAGCTAGTGGGATAGGTATGTGTAAATTTTGAAATTTTTACAGCATCACATGCTCAAAATATTAAAATTACAATTAGCTTTCTTACAATTTTCTTTAAATGCCTAATCGGAGGCTTAACTTTGGGCTTAAGCCTTTACTTCACTAATGAAACACTGAAACACTAAACATTCATTTATCATATTTTATAAGCTAGACTTTTAATCTTTCCAAATATAATAAATCTCTATAAGTTACCTACCATTTCTGTACATTGAATATTTTTTTAAAATTATTGGTGTGGGCTTCTAACCAAACCATATAGGTAGATACCAAAAATGCAATTTTTACAATTTTTGTCTGTCTGTTCATTTGATCCAGCATCATAGAAACACTGCCAGGCTGATTTTAATGGTACTTTCACACTTTCATCAAAATCGGTTTACAGAAACAAAAATTATGACATTTAAAGCAATAAAAATGAGCAAAAAGTGGGTAAAAACGCAGATCTCCACACGTTTTTCTTAAAATGCCCCTGCTTACATTAAAGTGTTATATTGCTATGTATCTTTAACTGTACAAAACCTTTAAAAAAAAAAACATTTTCAGATGCCTAGGTATACTTAAATCTTATTATTTTCTATAGTCTATAAGAAAATAACAGTAAAATTGAAAAAAACCATTATCATGGAACGTGTAATTAGTGTTAACTGTCAAACCAAAAATATTAAAAAATTCTCGAATTTGTACAAGTTATCATGAACAACTAATTTTTCGATATTACACTAAGAAAAAACCAAATATTTTTTTCGGAAATTTTGCAAAACTTTAAATTGCTGTATCTTAGAAACTATTTCCCCTACAAAGACCAAATTAATCTCATTTTGTTTTTAAATTTTCTTTTATAGCCACTTGCCGTGACCGAGGCTGTAACATTAGTCGTTATAGTTGTCAAACTTTTGAGAAAAAGTGAGAAAATTTAGTGATTTTTGTAGAATTTAACAATTATATAGAGAGCTTTTGAGGTCGAAAACTCGGATTTGTCATAACCACTTTATCACATACAACATATCAAAAAATCAGAAATACCTCATTTCATCCAATGAACTATAAGTTTTCTGAGAGACGTGAGACGGCACCCTGAAAATGTCTCCAAAGAAAAATAATTATTTAGAAAAATAATTGCGATTATATCACTTATGTGTTCCGTAAGACAAGTGTCATTTTTGACAATTAGAGTGATAATTTTTTTAAAGAAGCAAAGTCGAAATTACACTGATAATTTTTCTGTCATTTGGGTTTTCTTTCTTGAAAATAAAACTTGAGCTTGAAAAATTTTCGGTGATTTTTAAAATCTACCAGTATAACCTCCAAAAGTTTTTTTTACACGCTAACATTAACTAGAACGGTTTTGATTTGCCCCACGTGTTAAAGGATATTTTGATTTGTTGGCAGGGTATTATTCTAACCCTACTTTTCAGTTTTAGGAGTTTGGTTGGACTCCCAGACAGTGAATCATATCGTCATATCAAAGATTGTCATATAATAGTATTTCGAAGATTTGGACTACTGTTAACTACATTAGAAATATTTCCCAGAGTAGAGGATATGCTGGGAAAAAAAGGTAAATAAACAACATTTTATACTGTAAGTCTAGTAATATTTAATTTACAAAAATTCCTCAGCACTCCAAGTAGTCAGGCCACATCATATACCCTCGCAAACAAATATAGATCCGGAGATTTTGACTTTTGATTCATGCTTTTGGATAATTGTAGAAGTAATTTATCTTGGGTAGACATTGAGCACTTGGGTCAAACTATTTTAGGGACCACACTGTATTTTTGTATTAAAAAGCTTAAAATTTGCACTTTTTTGTGTGGAAAAGGGTAAATATCAAAAAGTACTTGGCCGATCGAAAAAAAAGAAAACCACTGATTGAAAGATAATTTCTTTCTGCGTTTTATGTATTATGTTCTATGTCTATTAAAGATAAGGGTTGCCATGGAAACCGAGATAAACAGGTCCATATAGCTTTTCCGATTTTCTTATTTTTAGAGAATTTATTCGTTAAGCCAAAATAAACTATATTTAAATTAACGTAATTTTCAACAATATACAGGATGTTCAAAAAACGAATTTAAATGAAAGTTTTTAAAATATTGGTAAATTTTTGTATTTTTTTTAATATGTCATAGACAAGGTCTTAACAAACATTTTTTGTCATTGACATTTTCCTGTAATTGTACAGGGTGAGCCTGCAGTTAAGGGTATAGTTCCAAAAATGACCGTTTTGGACTTTGGTTTATGAGAAAACTATAAGGTTTCTAAAAAATTCCTTTCTAAATATGATTTCATGTAATTGTACAGAATGAGCCAGCAATGAAGGGTAAAGTTCCAAAAATGGCTGTTTTAGACCTTGGTTTATGATAAATCTATAAGGTTTATAAAAAAATTCCTTTCGAAATGTGATTTTACATACCATTGTCAACAATTTTTGTTTGGCACTTATCTTTGTATATATTTGGGGTGACCCAAAAGAAAACGATTGAAAATACCCTTAATCGCACCCTCTAAAATCAATCAAATCAAATCAAGTCAAACTGTGCTTTATTATCTGAAGACATAGTCTTATTGACAAAGCAAAAAATTAGTAATTAACTTACCTAAATCCTAAATTAAAAAGATGTACCTACATTCTACATTATTATGATCTTTTGGTCAAAGTCTAATATTAAATGTAGTCAGAATTTTTTAAAAAAAAAAGACATTTTAACAATCTATATTTTCTACATGTTTATACAATATAGTAAAAGATTCATTCTTGGTATATTAAAAATAATTATAAAATTTAAAATCATAAAATGAAATAAAAAATTCAAGTGTATAGTGGTTTACAAAACAACACTAAAATGTCTCCCTATAATACTCATCAAAACTGTAAAAAGCTTTTTCCTCAAAACAGAATCTAATAGTACCTCTAAATTGCTTCATCCCATCAATTCTCCTTATTATCAAAGGCAAATGGTTGTAGAGATATATCTTCATAAATGCAAAAGTTTTTTGTTAAACCTAACTTTGAAATTGGCAATGGCAATGGCAGATTATCGAATTGACGTGTAACATAGCGACTAGCTGGATGTAGAGCTTCCTGATTTTTTAGATTGTAAAATATTTTTTTTCCCAAAGGTAACAATCTATTAATTTGTAAACAGGGTGAGGTAAAAAAACTACTTAAGCCGTTAAATAAATTATAAATCCCATTTGCAAATCTTTATTATGTGAATTTTCTTGACCGCGATCTAGGTATTTTTCTTTATAATATTGAGGAATAGTATTCATTTATATGTAGGGGGACCACAAAAAACCGGACTGTTTTGTTTTAACTGGCAGTTTTTTATTTATTGTCGTAATCACAAAAAAGAGATTCGGAAAGTTAATAAAATAGACTTTTTGCAAATATGTCAAAAAGTGACATTTATCAAAAATTAAAAATGGCGGATGTCCTAAAGTTTTATACATCTTGAAAAAGCGTTGAGTTTTTTTTGAGACACTTTGTATATTTTTTTGCAACTGCAAAAAACTTCTATCTATTGTCTGTAAGCTGATGTATCATTTGATAAATTCTCTTTATAAATAAAAAACTATGCGTTTTTTTTGTATACCAACTTTTTGCATCAAATAAAAACAATAAACTTAAATTAACCGGACTGTTTGGTTTTAACTGCCAATTTTTTATTTATTGTCGGATTTTAATGCAAAAAAAAGTTTTCGAAATAGAGTTTGCAAATATGTCAAAAAATTACATTTATCAAAAATTTAAAATGGCGTATGTCCAAAAGTTTTATGCATCTTAAAAAACCGTTGGGTTTTTTTTTGAGACACTGTATGTTTTTTTTGTCTCTCTATTCTATTTATTTTCTGTAAACAGATGTATCTTTGATACATTCTATTAAGAAAAAAACTATGGGTTTTTTTATTTCGTATACCAACTTCTTGCATGAAATAAAAACTGCTAATAAATTTAAGTTAACCGGATTTTGTTATCTTTTCGCCAATTTTGTTGACAATGAGACTCTACAGATGCTAACAATTCTTTTTCTAAATGTCAAAAAATTAAATTTTGTAAAAATTACAATTTTAAAAAACCCGTTGGCTTTTTTTAGACACACAAAAAAATGCAAATTTTAAGCGTTTTAATACAAAAATACAGGGTGGTCACTAAAATAGTTTGACCTGAGTCTTCAATGTCTACCCAAGATAAATTACAGCCACAATGATTCAAAAACATGAATCGATAAGTCAAAATCTCCGGACATAATTTTTTTTTGCGGGGGTATACGATGGGGCCAGGACTAAAAATCTGAGGTGGGTGAACCCTAAAATCACCTTTAAAAGTGCATTTTTCTTTCAATGAGTCGAAAATCGTGAAAACACTTGAAATAGTCAATATCATTTTATTTCATACGACCAGTGGAGTGCTTATGATAATTTAAGTGACTAGAAATATAATTTTATTTTGGTTTAGAACTTTTTTATAATAAGGTTATGGGTAACACACTAGGGCTGGTTTATCAATAGCGGGTTAAGCATTTACCTCCCGAGTTAACCGTCAGCTGTCTCATTCTGGCACTTGGTATATGTCAGCTATCTTTTTCTTGAACTCGAGAGTTCAATTAACTCGCTATTGATAAACTAGCCCTTAATGCAAGTTTATACCCCACCATCCCCTAAAAATACCTTCAAATCATTTAATTTTCAATTTTTTAAAAGATATGCTACAAGTGGCTTAGGAGTATATTTCAATATCGCTTCAATAATATGTAGTGTATGGTGAAATGCCGTAGAAAAAATCTAAACAGTAAAAAAACCTCAAAAAAAACTCCTAGTGTGAAGTCATTAAACAATTTAATTTATTAGGGTGCTAACATTTTTCTTTATTTTAAAAATTTAAGTTTGTGTCGAAATTTGGAATTTTTACAATAATTTTATTAATTGCAATTTTTTTTAAATAGTCAGTGAATCACAGTTCTTACAACTTTTTGACATGTTTAAAAAAAATCTTACTTATGGCCTTATTTTAAAAAAGTTCTTAACAATTTACTCATTTCAATTACTAGTTGTTTCAGTGGTCTTTTAACTTTTGTGGCGACCATTTTGACAATTAACATGTAATAACTGTCATCAGTGTCAAAAATGTCACTCACTAGCCTGTATATTAGAGGTATCGATTTACATTGTTATATGGGGAATTTTCACTGCCGCCTATTTGATTTTAAACTTTTTTAGTCCACCATACCAATAAAACCGTGATATTTTTATCAAAAGTGAGTTACTAAGGTTCCAAAACACCTTAATCGACGAAAAAAAAAGTTGTCTGTTGTCGGTTTGTATACACGATAACTCGAGAACGCCTTTGGGTACAAAAATCCTCTATCGGCTGACCATGAACTGATTAACTTTTGGGTAGGGTGGTGGGGGGTTGAAGGGGGAAAAGCGGATAAAATATTTAAAAACATTGTAACTTTGGAACAAAAGCAAGTATCGATATACGGTTTTCAGATTGACTGTGACATCAATATGTTTTTTTCTTCGAAGTGCGAGTTTGAAAAACAAAAGTAAACCCACGGAATATTTCCCTTCATATTCAGTTTCGTTTTTTGAATTCTGATATAATGGATTATAATTTCACTACTTTTGTTCCTCTAATAAGTATAAATTTAAATATAATGGTTTCCTTTTTTAGGCGTTTATGAAAAGATATGCATAAACCAAAAGGATGTTACTAACAATTAGTTAGTTGATGGACAGTGTTCTGCGTGAACTCCGGGATATTGGAATACGTTAGCAGTACCATTTTAGATTATAGCCCTATAAACGAACGATTTGAGGATGAAGAATGTCGAAAAATCTGTTCTATTAGGTAAATATCAAGAGTCTGGTCGACTAGTACTAGTAAAACTTGCAGCACTACACAAAAACATTTCCTCGTGTATTATACAGACCGCTACAAGCTACTGCGAACATAGGGCGGAAGTAGTCTAATTTGCCAGTGTACGTACATCCAGAGACACCGCACGCCTATCAGTGAAGCAACCAACACTCAGGCTTCCGATGGCCATTCGCTGCCGTTCGCCTTGTATTTAGTACGCCTCTAACCACGGTACTGTGTGGAGCGTAGTCAATGAAACCGGAATTTGGTCAATAAATACGCAAATTTTTATAACGTAATTTTCTTATTTTTTGTCACTGATAAATAAGAGCGTTTTATTGTCAACTGCTCAGATTTATCAGTGACGACGTGTTACAATGAAAATAATAAGGAGAAACAAAATAAAAGCAAGTTCTCAAAATAAAATAATACATTCTAAAAACCAAAAAGAGTCTCCCAGTCAAAAAAAAATTAAAGCAAATGTTCGAAAAGTCCTCCTTGCTCGGCTAGACAATATCCGAGCCTACTATAAAACCCCTTCTAACGTTTCCAAGCATGTTAGGGGTGATAATTTGAAAAGCTTCTTCAAAAACAGATAGAAGTCATTAGGAGCAAGATCGGGAGATCGAGCTGGCCATAAAATAGTTCCCCGTGTACTTATAACCCGATTAGGAAATACATTATCTAGATATTCCCTAACAAGGCCAACATTGTGAGCGGAACAACCATCTTGTTGAAACCATGTTTCACCACATCTTACACCTAACAACTGCCTAGCAGTTGGAATAATGTGCTGCTGCAGTAGATCCAAGAATGGTCAAATTGCAGCAAGATATGGTATAGCGTTTTGGGGGTTTTGTTCCGGAACTCTCTTTGAGTCAGTGTTCAGAATCCAAAAGCGTGCTCTTCGAATACTCAACAAGGTGGGGCCCAGAGAACACTGTAAACCCTTGTTTATAAAATCCAACGTTCTAACTCTCACGTCACTTTTTATTTTAGAATCTGTTTGCCTTATTCACAAAAAACAAAGCGTTCAAAATTCACATGAAAACGCTACTCTGCAACGCACCACAAGACAGTCCTCCAACATGCTTTTACCCTTACCAATACCCAGGCTCACATTAACTAAAGACTCGATCATATACGAGAGTCTTAAACTCTTTAACCACCTACCACTAGAAATTAGAAATATTGGGGATTATAAGAAATTTAGAAAAACGGTTAGTCACTGTCTTGCAACTAGACCATATTATGACTGTGTTGAATATTATAGAGAAACTATCAGATTGTAGACATTTATTGTAATATTTGTTGTTTGTTTACCCATATATAGTAATGTTTGTATTATGTTCTTAACTGTCATCTAAGTTGTCCATTTTTAATTAACAGTCAGTTATATTTTAATGCTATTTTAGGTTTAACTATATCTGACTTTTTTTAACTCGTTTTATTAATTATGTTTAGTCAGTGTCATATTAATTATTATATAACTGTAACAAGTGCATTTAAGTTTTAATTGTTCGTCTGTTTGGCCTTTCAAATTTTTTACACTTATTTTATTATTTTACTCTATTATTTTACTAATTTATCTTGACTGTTAATTAACCTTATTAGATTTAGGACTGCTTTGTCAATGAGATATTCTTTCTTAAGACAATAAAGCTATTTTTGAATTGAATTGAATTGAATTGCCGTTAATAAAAAATGGCCCAATTACGTGTTCCCCTACAATACCCCCCCCCCAACATTTAGTTTTTGGGGAGACTGTGTTCTTACGTCAAAATACAAATGCAAATTTTCCCTCGACCAATATCGAACGTGTGTTGGGTTATGACGATTTGACCATTTGACCATCTGCACTTTTTCAGCAACTTCGTAGACATCCATTTTTAGTTTTAAAAATGTATTATTTCAATTAAGAACTTACCCATCTGTTTCTCGAGCAAGGCAGAAATAAAACAAAATAATAAAAACAAAATGAATTTCCAAAAGATAACACTGCGGCGTGCTTCGAATCCACCTCGGTCGTACGGCACGGAGAGTAAATTGGACTTGATTCCCCCTATGTTCGCAGTAGCTTGAAGCGGTCTGTATACAGGTGCAATGTTCCGCTATATTTTGATTCTAAGAAAAAAATTTAAATACAAAAGCTTTATCATTTTTTGCAAATATTTGTCAATAAAATTCAAGTATCATAGCAAATGTGAAATTGACATATACTTTGTGTGTTTAAACGAAACCCATATTATTATGTATCTATGTTCAAAACGACTATCTGTTCATAAATTATTCTGGTTGGGAATCATCAGGTAATTTCGCATGAAGTGGGAAATAAATGGTTTAAAATTTTTTTAACTGATTTTGATTATCCTAGGTGCCCTATATTAAGAATCCGATTGATGATTTTAAGTGAAAAAACTGAAGAAAAATATATTTGGAGTAAATATAGGTTTGGACTGGACTCCCGACAGCCGGAGACAACAGAAGGTGACCTAAAAGATGCGACCTGCGCTTTGAGGCAGCGGGACTATTCCAAAGGATGTGTCTGACGGGACTCCGATGGTGACTAGTGAAACCGGCATTGACCTTCAATTTTCGGGTCAACTTAATATGACTGCCGAAGGCTGGGGAGAAAGTCCACTGTTAAAACCAAGATTTGCTGGGACGGTATCGATGTTAGTAGGATCACCTTTCATAGGGTCTTAAGATCCCTGCCTGTGACGAAGAGGTGTCAGCCAAAATTATATCCTAAGGGGCACGTGTATAAAAGAGTCTATAAAAGCCTAATTGCCAGTCTTAAAAAGCCGTCCTTCCGCTACTACTTAACCAAAAAATTTGGTAGTATCTTTAAGTTTACCTATTAGTCTTAATTAGTGACTCAAGCTACACCCCCCCCCCCTAAACCAAACTCAACTTGAATATTGTAAAAATTATGTACTAATTTAGTCCCCGTTTAAAAAATTTTGTACTTAACGAATAACGGAGTTATTCGCACTTAAAAGTGGGGGGTGGGCCTGCACCCCATGCTTAAGAGACAGATTTAATGAAAGTTGATATGTCATAGTTTTGTACTAATTATGTACTCTTAAAGAAGGGTACTTTTAGTTTACAAAAACCATTGGTTCTTAAGATTTTTGTTTGTTTGTTATCGGGTGTGTAGCTTGACCAAAAGTGACTATGCCAGAATTTGGTACTAATTATGTAGTAATTTTGTCCCCTTCTAAAAATTGCCTACTCTTCAATTTGCTACTAATTAGGTACTAATTTCGTGCCTTTTTAAAAATTGCCTACTCTCAAGATAACTTTTTTTTTTGTTTATATGCAAATCTATTTCTTAAGCAGAGGGGGGTGTGCCTTGAAAAAAATGAAGTTATCTTGATAGTAGAAAATTTTCTAGAAGGCGACGGAATTTGCTTATCAAATTCTGGCATAAGTGCTTTTTTTCAAATCTATTGCTTAAGCAGTGGGGGTTATGCCTTGATATCAAGCTAAAAACTCCATAAAAACAAAAAAAAATAAATCTTAATAGTAGGGAATTTTTTAGAAGGGGACGAAATTAGTACATAATTAATACCAAATTCTGGCATAGTCATTTTTGTTCGAATCTTTTTTCTAAGTACAAGGGTGTACCTTGATATCAAACTACACACCCCATAACAAACAAACAAAAATCTTGGGAACCGATGATTTTTGTAAACTAAAAGTACCCTTCTTTAAGAGTATATAATTAGTACAAAATTACGACATATCAATTTTTATTAAATCTGTCTCCTAAGCATAGGGGGGGGGGGGGTTGCACACACTCCGTTATTAATCAAGTACAAAATTTTTTAAAAGGGGACTAAATTAGTACATAATTTTTACAATATCCAAATTGAGTTTCATTGAGGAGGAGGTGTAGCTTGATTGAGCCTACCTATTAGTAATTTGAAAAGGTTTTTGCTTAATAATAAAAATGAAAATTGGCCACAGTTAAAATTTGCTTATGGAAATGGGAAATGAAGTAGCTTGGAAAATAATAGCGGCACTAACGTGGGGGTCAAAGATTCAAAATATAGCGGACATCCTGTAAATGCATATAATATATTTTTAAAATTCGTGTCCTTGAAATCTAACCAATTTATATTTGTTTTGGTTGTTTAATGCATTCCTAATTTTATCAACGGTTCACCCTAGCAAAAGTTACGATCATATACCGGCGAGTATTTGCCTCTCTCACACTTTTGCTTTAGTACTTAACTAAATGCACTAGATAAAGTTATGTTGACTTTTTATTCGTCATTATTTTATTTTAAAAGCCCTCTTAATTTTTTTAGGGAGAATAATGCTTCAAAGATGTCTACCAATTTATGTTCCTGATTCAGTAGAAAGAAATATGTTTTACAAAGACAACATAAATAAATCAAATAAATTAAAATAATAAAAGTGTAAAACGTTTGAAAATAGTTTAGTAAAAAATTATATTAACATTAATCTTAAAATACATTTAAAAAAAAACACGACATTTTAGTAAAACAAATACATTAAAATTTATATATATTGCGAAAAACTAATAAAAAACAAAAAATATTTAAGAAGACAACGGAAATAAATAAAATATTTTTAAATAATATAAATGAGAGTAAATTAGAAAGGGCTGAATCCAAACTAGTAGTAGATTACTCAAAAGCCACTTAACCGATTTTTATCCAATTTGTCATAATAGTTTACATAACAAGCATGTTATGATGGTAATTAAACGAGTATCTTAATTCATCTGAATGTGTAAAGACCATAATATGTGAGTTGTGTACTATACTTTACGTAAAATGTCGTAAGTGGTCTTATTTAGGTAAGACAAATACAGAGTAGTAAAATAAATTGTTGAGCTAATTTTTTAACCAACTCAATTTGCTAAAAAATAGAAAATCTTGATTCTTTTTCATTTCAAAAATATAAAAGTTGTGAAAATCGGGTTCTTTGAAAACTTATAACTTATCAACAAATGAGCCGATTTTTATAAGTAGTGGGACAAAAATATATTTGTTAACAAAAATATACAGGTTGGCCAAACAAGGTTTCAGCCATTAGGCAGTTTAAGTAGGCCATGATACGTAAGAGGTGCCTGGTCGTAGACGTGAAATTTGTCGTATCGGACGTTTCTGCCCTTTACATTTTGGTACAGTTTATTTCTATCTTGCTTTTTTTTCTTGAGCCCTATTTGTATTACCAGTCTACTGATTTTTTGACTGTTCGGTACAACTTGCTGCGTTAGCAACATGACGTAGACGTAGGACTACGTTAGTTAGTGTCTGATCTTAACGTTATACATGCGTAAACGTGAACTTGTCAACGCAAGACCGCAGAGATGGGATTCTGATATCTCATTTCAACCGACATTTTTTTTACAGATAAAAAGGAGGCGGAATATTGCGCTACATTTCACGTTTACTCGTACGTTAGTTCTATGACGAACTTAACTGCCTATTTCTTAAAACACTTAATATTTAATTTACTCCGCTATCTTGCATTTTTGAACTTAAATGTTCTGGGTAAAAGAAATAATAAATTATGTTCTGCTGACTGAATACATATTCAATATTCTCATTTCTGTTTTCATAAAACGAGACATTTTTTCATGTAAGTATCGCTTTTTGCCCCCATGTCTAAAGGAGGGATAAAAAGTAAAAAAGAGAGATAAAAAGCGAATATTTTTATGCGGCTTGATTCCGATACCAAAAAAGCGGATTTGACTTGCTACACTTTCAATTCGCGTTTTCATGATGGATTTGACAAGGTAATCGTATTGAATCTGTATTCAGTCGGCCGTGATTAATAATACCTATATAATCAACATCATATTTAAAAATTTACCCACATTTTGTGCTCTAAATACGATTGGATAAGACAGCAATAAGACACCGTAATACCCCCTTCAAAACGTCCTTGTATATCATTATGTTGGATCATTGCCACTATTTTCTTATATCTGCAGCAGAACCAAGAGTAGAACCAGCACCTTTCTCCCTGTAAAACAAAAAAACGACCATAGTTAAGTAAATAATTTTGTAAAAAATGTTTATTATTTATTGTCTCAGTTTTCTTCAAGATTGGAGAGAATTTATCTTCATCCCTGGACCCAATGGGCTTCAGGCTTTTCAGCTTCAATACCCAAGAGAGAATTCATGTTTATTACTTTTTATCAATACACGTTTTTCGTTTCTTCTTTTTCTTTAGAAAGAAGATAATAAGTTATGGCTGAAAAAAATTTGTTTTTTCAAATTCACCTCACTTCATATAGTAATAATATGAATGCATAATAAAAAAGAAGTTAAAAAACCTCAACCGAAAAGAAACTAAAAAAAAAACAAAAAGATTGTGTGTTCCTTGTGGGATGCTCATCCAAGTTTGAATTTTGTTCGTTATTTCCACCCATGAATGCATAAGTTATGTTTCTCCTAGATTCTATTTTTGCGTTAGAAAAATTATCACATTTGGTAAGTGTGTACCCAAAAATAAAGGCTCAGTGATATAAAATGTCCTGCTTTGACTTTTTTATAAAATAAACTTATTCTTAAAAAATAGTTAAAAAGTATATAAGTTAAAAAATAGTCTAGGAGCAAATCAGGTGGCACAATATCTTGGTCCTTTTCTCCAGTTAGTCAACCTCTATATACAAGCTATCTTAAAGCAAATACAGTAGCTTTTTTTAAAATATCAAAAATTTTTAACAATGTCGATAGATCTTTAGCACATTGTTCCTGTCAATAGAAATGGCAATGAAGAAAGTACATAGATAATACCCATGATGATATAAGGAACAAAAGGAGAGATAGTTAGATACCTACTTCTTTGTGAACCCAAATAACTAATTTAATAATATTAAATAAGAAGATATATATTTTTAACCTGAATAATAAAATTGAAGAAAAAAAATATATTAAAGTGATAAATCAACCTTAAAAATGCCCTTCAAAGCGACCTTACCAATCTCCTCAGCATAAACTACAAAAAAATGAGTAATTTTTGCTTTACTGTGTTAGAGTAGGAAGCAGTATTGTATTTGACACTGCCCAAAAAACCTGGAGGATTTTAAGGGAGTGCAAAGTGGGATTTGATTATGTCTTGTATATTAAAATTCTCTTGGAAAAACTAATTGAAGCTTACACCAATAAGAAAATATGCTATAAAAAATTCTTACCTGAACAACTGTAGGAACCATTTAGGTTAAAACATTATCTCAAATTATATTTTCAAAATTTTTCATATCAGTGGCTTCATTTGGAGACAACACAGCTCACCTCACGCTTTCCTAAAAAATATAAGTATACTATACTATTTTAAAAAAGCAATAAGAAAGCTTATAAGGGCTTATCGAGGAACTTTCAAAAATAAATGGTTAGTCTTGGACTTATCAATAATCTAGTATGCACCATGCAAACACCAAATGACTGACATTTTTTTGTTACATTTCATCAATTGGCTAGTGCTGTTTTGTATTCAGTCAATTTCGGTCAAAATTTAGTAGTCAAAAATGTAGCGAGCTTTGGGGTTATTTTGAACGTGTTAGGTATGCGGATACCAATAGATGTAATAATTTACTTTGAGTGTCTAATATGAGGTTTCCTTTGGCTGAACCAGTGGGCATTGAATGTATCACTATATATTATATCCTTTATATATTTATACACTTAAATATCGTTCATACAAGGCATAGTCATAGTTTTAGTCTTTGTTTGTTTTATCTCTGTCACTGTTCTTTTTCTTAACAAGACATGCAGTGATAGAGATAGCTTTATGACTAAAATTAGAACTAAAAGTATGACTATGCCTTGTATGAACGATACTTTAGTGTAGCCAAACTAAAGGCAATTATACGGTTTTCTGCCATTTTTGATTTTTTATGAAAAATTCTTTATAGAGGTACCTACTAGGGTCCGTAGGACCCCAAATCCGCCTGCGCCGTTGTAATGTATTTTTTTGATTGTTTTGGGTTTGGCTTGGAATAGGTTGGGTTGGGCTATGTTGGATTGGAATGTTTTAGAGAGAAAAAATACAAAAAAACACAAAAAAAATTGAAAAAAAAAATCAAGCGACGCAGACGGATTTGGGGTCCTAGGGACACTAGTAGGTGCCCCCATAAATAATTTGTCATAAAAAATCAAAACTGGCAAAAAACCGTATACTGCATAATTACCAAACTAAACCTCATATCAATTTTGTTACCCTTCTCGTAAAAACAGTTTTTTGCGACTATGGGTGTAAAACACTTGAAAAAAAGATAGAGACAACTGCTATAATGGTAATATTGGTAAATCCTAAAATGAGATTTTTTGCAAATGCCAAAATCCGTCTTTTGAACTATATGCTTACCTTCTTTTTAAGGCTGTTGTAAAATTTGGTCAAGTTTCTCTTCTTTTTGGTTTGCAAATGATTGCCGGCATTGAATTTCGTACTCTGTGGAGAAGGTGGGTCTCAAAATACATATTCGGGAAGCGCAAAAGCTCTGAATCTTGGATAATAAAATTTAAATTCCCAGTCTTTTTTTAATGCATTAAACTAAAAAACGGCACTTTTATAAAAAGAAACAACTTTACGAACGGAAAAAGTAAACAAAAATGACAGAAGTCAACTGTGGAAGTCAAAATTTATCGAGAGATGAGGTGACCTTACAAACCACACAAGATGCGATGTTGCCAGCGTTCACCCCTAGATACCGGAAAATCGGGTCGTTATAAAAAATAGCCGCCACTTGAATCGCCATCCAGGGGCAAAATGAAAAACTGAAAAAGAAAAACAAGGAATAAAGGATAATAATATCGGCAAAAGTTAGCACGTAGACAAAAAGGAATCCTAGCGGTTTTAGATGAAACCAAATAAACAAAGTAAACCGGTTAATCTAGAAAAACAATACATAAAAAATGTGATATCAATGCTTACCGAATGAAACGAAAAACAACACCAACGACACGTAACATCCGTGGATGGCGCTTCGAAAAAACTCTTTCTTATTGAAAAATAAGTTCATGTGCCCTGGACGGTAAAGTTGAGGATACGACATTGAATACCTAAAAACAGATTATATGGTATTTACTAAGATGGACTAAGGTTTAGGACTATGGGGCGCAAGTAGTTTTTAGTCTATTTATGCGGGTTTTTATTTAAATTTGTTGGAATTTTAGACTTACCATAATCATAAAGTGATTTAGCAAGTGAAAACACAGTTTTCCCATTATTAAAAAAAAATGGGTAAAAGGAGATTGGCGGTGGGTTTGTCCCTGTATAGTAGGCTTTTTAACTAAAACACGGGATACACAGAATTTTTCGAAAAGAAATCCATGACTTTTCATGACCAACTTGTTAAAATTTCCCTGTTACTTTTTTAAAAAATCAGCCTACTACAACTGATCAAACCTCTTGTTTAACATTTTTTCTTCCTTTTTTAAAGGTACTTCGTTACACTCTCTGTCTATTGCAAATAGCGATACGGAAATAATGATTAAAATGCGCCGCAGGCAAAAATCTTGAGGACATTATTCAAAATTATGCAGAAAATTCTTCGAAAATTATTTTTTTGACGATTTTTGTAAACTATATTTTGGATTGGCATATAGGTCACGATTCTTCAGAAACGACAGAAAATCTCACCCGTCACAATTCTCATTTAAAATAAAAACACAGCGTCTACTTATCCTAACGTTGTAAAGGATACTGCGTTATTTTTTAAAATAAAATTTTGTAAATTTAATATTTTAACGATATTCTGCAGGACTGGTTTTACGGCGGAGCTAAATTGCTACTACGCGTGCCAATAAACGTCAAAAAGTGTCGAAAATTCTTACCACGTAAAAGGAAAGACATAATGTATGTGACTTTTCTGAACAGTGACAGCGACATATTCCATGGCTATCTATGGTTTTGTATGTTAAAAGTTTTAAAGGTTTGTTTACACACAAAAATAAGCTTCATAAAATACATTTTTAAATAAAAAAGGGTTTTTTTCACAAAAACTGCCTACAAAAATTTAATTTGACATATATTTTTTATTTACTGGAATAGTATTAAGAAACTAAATTTTAAGGAATATTGGCAAATAAGTCCTGACAAAAAAGCAGTTAGTTTTCAGATTTTTTGTAAGGGCGAGATTTTCTGACGGTTTTTGAAGAATCGCGACCCTAGGTTCAATTATAGATTGATTGCCAAAATCATGTGATAAATGTTGGATAAACGTGCAGAAGGCGAAATTTTTTTAGAAAATTTGACAAAAAAATTAATTTTCTATACGTTTTCAACGGTGTTAAGAAAGGTTTCTAAAATAAAACAAAAAAAGTGTGTTGGGTTAGCTGAAAAGGGCATTTTTCATACCCTGAAGAGCATATGAATAACAATTCCGATACTCTTCTCCAGACTTTTGAGTAAGTTCTATGACTTTCCAGAATGTGGACACAAAATAAGTCATATATATTTTTATCGACGTTTCGCTCGCTGACGAGAACACTACCTTCTTAAATAAAAAAAAGCCTATTACATCTCAGTAAACAAGTGTAACACCAATTTTGCTAAATTTTAATTTCGACCCTTTCTTTTTGTTTGTCACATTTTCGAATCCCCCCCCCCCTTCTTATATTACGTAACAAATATTTTGAAGTATTAGTTATTTCATTCTTTTCTTTTCAGACAAAAGTATCAACGGAACGCAGTTGCCACTTTACCTACTACCCCACGCCGCGTTGCGTAATTTATGGCACTACCAAGAAATTGCAATCTATAAGCATAGCATAGTATATCGCAAGTTCTCGGAGAAATGCAGGAAAGAAGGGGAGTGTGCGATTGCTCTCCTTCTTTTTGCATTGTAATCTTTATGAACCCTAACTTATTCAGGCGCATATACAGGGTGTTCCAAATTCGATACTCACCACTCCTAAACAGTAGGAGATACGAAAGGTTTAAACTAGGGCAAAGTTGCGCAATTTTACGCTTTGCTCAAAACCAAAAAAAAAGTTTACAAATTCCGGGTAGTTCCGGAGATAGGCGGGAAAAACCGAAATCTTTATTTTTAGTTTTTATTTTTCTGCGCCCTTATTTTTAAAGCTGTCAAAAAACGCTTAAAACTTTCTACAGGCACTTTTTTAAGATCTACCTAGTGAGAGGTCCGTTTTTGAGACTTGACATTTCAGTGTCACATGAGCACTGTCTAGTTAATTTTTTCTTACTGACACATCCTTTTTTTCTTCTGCCATTTGGTTTATAAAGGATGACAGATAACATTTTGCAACCTTATTTTGACAAATCACCTGATGTTTTGGGTTTATTGACCGTCATCAGCCCAAATTTAATTTTTGCTTTTAACTTACTCAAGATATTTTGGAAACCCGACTGCAGTACTTTTTTTAACATTTTAAAAATCACAGTTCTTTTGACATTAACTTTACCTTTGTTTTTTAATTTTTGAATTTGGGCGGATGATGGTCAATTAACTCAAAAAGTCAGGTACTTGTCAAAATGAAGTTGTAAAATATCTGTCATCCTTTATGAACCAAACGGCAGGAGAAAAAAAGCACTTGACACTGCTCCTCTCAAATTGAAATGGCAAATCTCAAAAACAGACCTCTCATTAAGTAGATCTTAAAAAAGTGCCTGTAGAAAGTTTTAAGCGTTTTTCGACAGCTTTAACTAACTAACCAAAAATAAAGATTTCGGTTTTTTTCGGAACTACCTTCCACCAGCAAAAATTTCAAAACTTTTTTTTTTTGTTTTGAGAAAAGCGTCAAATTGCGCAACTTTGCCCTAATTTAAACCTTTACGTGTCTCCTACCGTTTAGGAGATCCCCATGGTGATCATCGAATTTGGAACACCCTGTATATATTTTAACTTGATATGGATTGAACCATGGCAAAATAGAATGTTGAAAAACTATTAAGAATGAATTTTAGTTTATTTGTGATATATTTCACGTGTTCCTTGAAATTTAAATTGTCATCAAAAATTACTCCCAAGTATTTAACTTTATTTTGTTGTTGTTGATTTCTAAATCAGATTGGTCAAAGGTCGCTTACCTGTCATTGACGTCTTGATCGAAAATTCCAACAGCTAAGACTGGCAGCGAGGTGTAAAAGAGGTTGTAGATTGAGATGTACATTGGATCAAAAACGGTCTGAAATTAAATATTACATTAAATTTAAAAAAATAGGTTACATTTGAAAATTGTGAGTAAATTTTTTGAAGGGAGTTTTTCGCGTCCTTGGAGTTATTTATAATTTTCTTGGTTCGTCGGGATATTAAGACAAATAAAAATAGGAATTTCTCACTTAGTGTACGTTTCGGTTTTATTTAAAACCATCCTCAGCACTAGTAAGGTTTTTCCTACTAAAAGTCTACATTTTGCATTTTTATGGTGAAAATTAAAAAAAAAACCTACCTGCGCACTAAATCCACAAAAGAACGCATACCAAAAGTGGCACAGGGTAAAAGCGAAGTTCTTGTTGAAGAAGTACCGTAGAAAACTGCACATGCGATAGTACGACCAGCGGCCGTGCACCAGAAGGAGCCTCTCGAGGAATCGGAACTGCGCTATCGAGTAGTCCGAGGCCAGTACCGCCTGTACCCCTTCCTCGCCTGAGATGCCTACGCCTATGTGGGCCGCTAAAAACACTCAATATTTTTGTAACAAGTAAAATTAAAAATTTTCAAAACTCCCAACAAAAACGGGTCACCCTTATTTGCTCCTCCCCTGAAGACACAAAAATAAACTAGTGCCTAATCTATGCATCATATTTCATCATAATCGGATAAACGGTTCAGAAGTTATTATCTCTGAAACTTCTAATAAAGTTCCCTGAAAAACAGAAAAAAATCAACAAAATCGGTTCACTAGTTTTAACCCTTCCTTTTTCACATTCGCATCGGGGGTAAAAACTGATTCTCAAATATCAATGGTTGCTGACAAAATATAAAAGTCTCTAGTTTGCTTTAAAAGTACGGAGGTTTGATCAGAATTAATTATCAATTAACCATATTTTTTAAAATAAAATTAAAAAAAAGTTTAACGTTGGTTTAGTGGCTATCGGGATTAAAAACGATTTTTTTACAACAAAATTGAGACTAAAATATTCGTCCTAAATACTGCTAAAGACTCGACAAAATTCCTAGCCTGTATACTAATCCATCTGCTTACCCCTCGCTTACACTCCATCACGACGTCTAAGAACAGCATTAGACTAGGCAGTAGACTAAAAAGACTATGGCAAAGCCAGCTGAGGTTTATTCGAGCAAGATCCCTTTTTTTCTAACAATACCATACAATGCCCCCTTTCAAGATCCGACAAGACCACACAAAGCTCCTTCAACACCCGATAAGCCTTTACACTACTCCATCTGCTTACCTCTCGCTTAAACCTGATGTGCTATTCACCTTTTATCATAGAAACATCGTTGGCTCCGTCCCCTAACGCCAGAGTGACTGCTTGTTTGTTTTTCTTCACCCCCTCCATAACCAGCGCCTACTACAACGGCGTCACCCGACAACAAATGACTGACTTACACTGCATCACGACGTTTAAGAACAGCCTTTCCATTTGCATGGCAGTAGACAAAAGAGTCTCCGCTGATGATAATGTGACTCAGCAAGACCCCTTTTTGCCTAACAATGCCCCATAAGACCACACAAGACCACACAATGCTCTTTCAACATCCGACCAAACCCCTAGCCTGTACTGCCCCTCTCTTAAACCCCATTTTCTATCCACCTTTTATCTTAGAAACATCGATAAAACATTACGGATTTACACTGCATCACGATGTCTAAGAACAGCCTTTCCATTTGAAGGCAGCAGATTAAAGAGTGTCCGTTGATGACAATGCAAAGCCGGCTGAGGTTTCTTCGCTGCGACTCAGCAAGACCCCTTTTCTCCTACCAATACCCAAAAGACCACACAATGCTCTTTCAAGATCCGACCAAAACCCTAGCTTGTACTACCCCTCTCTTAAACTCCATTTTCAAGAACTGACATGACCACACAAAGCTCCCTCAAGACTCGAAAATAATCCTAGCCTGTTGCTTACTCCTCGCTTAAACTCCATTTTCTACCCACCTTTAATCATAGAAACATCGTTAGCTCCTTCTCCTATCGCTAGAGTGGTTCGTGTTTGTTTTTCTTCACCAACTCCACACCAGCGCCTTTCTCAGAGGCGTCTTTCTCAGAGGCGCGTCGTCACCCGACAACGACGAGGAATTTACACTGCATCACGACGTCTAAGAACAGCGTTAGACTAGGCACTAGACTAAAGAGGGTCCGTTGATGACTATGGCAAAGCCAGCTGAGGTTTATTGGATGTGCCTCAGCAAGACCCCTCTTTTCCTAACAATACTACACAATGCCCCCACAAGACCCGACAAGACCACACAAAGCATCGATAAAAAATGACGGAATTACAATACATTACCATGTCTAAGAACAGCTTTTCATTTTCAGGCAGTAGATTAAAGGTCTGTTGATGACTTTGGCAAAGTCGGCTGAGGTTTATTAGATTTACCCAATACCCTTTTAAAAGACCCGACAAGACCACACAAAGCTCCTTCAAGACTCGACACAAATCTTAGCCTGTACATTACTCCATCTGTTTACCCCTTCCTTAAAATTCATTTTCTACCCACCTTTAATCATAGAAACATCGTTAGTGGCTACGTGTTTGGTTTTCTTCACCAACTCCACAACCACCGCTTTCCTCAGCGGCGTCACCCGACAACAAACGACGTCTAAGGACAGCCTTAGATTAGGCAGTAGACTAAAGAGGGTCCGTTGATGACTACGGCAAAGCCAACTGCGGTTTATTCGATGTACACTTCCGTCCACATAAAATGCGTACAACAGAAGTTAGCTGCAGGTTTGTTGAATTTAAGTTTTGCTAATTGCGTTGCTTATTGTAACTGACTTTGATGTTTTCGAATTACAGGTTAGATCGATACCTCCTTCCGTTTTAGTACCCTTTCACACGTATTCCGCCGCCATTTTTGACACTGTTGACAGTTATTACATGAATTGTCAAAATGGCTACTCACTGGCTCATGGCTCACTAAAATGCGAGTAGATGGAAGGCCTATTAAATATCGGAGGCAACGGTTAGATCTTTTGACATTGTAAACACAAAAATAAGGAGACTGGCCACACTTTACTATGCTTTACAGTTCCTTCTTCTTATTCTTGCAATTGCAATAATGGGCCGCTACACTTCGAACCATAAAGGTATGCTTCGAACCAACCAACCACCATCTAATTTTGCCAAAATTTGAGCTTTTTCGAATTCGTTTAGTTGGGGCATTTTTAAATATAAGCGTATGACACCAACAAAACCTGACGGTCACATTTTTTGTCAATTTGAAATACCTAAAAGGTTACTGAGTTGCGAGGCACGAGGTAGTGTACCTCAGCAAGACCCTTCTTTTCCTAACAATACTACACAATGCTCCCACAAGACCCGACAAGACCACACAAAGCTCTTTCAAGACACGAAAAAACCCCCCCCCCAACCTCTACACTACTCCATCTGCTTACCCCCCTCGCTTAAACCCCATGTTATACCCACCTTTTATCATAGAAACATCGTTGGCTCCGTCCCCTATTGCTAGAGTGACTGCGTGTTTGTTTTTCTTTACTAACTCCACAACAAGCGCTTTCTGCAGCGGCGTCACCCGACAACAAATGACAGATTTACACTGCATCACGACGTCTAAGAACAGCCTTTCCATTTGTAGGCAGTAGACTAAAGAGTGTCCGTTGATGACTATCGCAAAGCCGGCTGAGGTTTCCTCGATTTGCGGGTCTTCGATTCCACCTAGGTACTCTAGTTCTGAGCTAAAAGGTGATCGATAAGGTTTTAGGTTTGAAAGGACATAAAGGAGGTCTTTAAGGGCATGTATGTACAGTACCTAAAAATAATTTTTGGCAGAAAATATTAGAGAACAGATTCACTGCATTCACCTGACCAACGCAAGGTTTGCTTTAGTACTGGGCGTTTTTATAGTGGCAACCTTAGAGCAGGGAGTCTTGCCGCGCAATCGGTAGGCAAATGAAACAAAATTACACCAAAGAACCGACCGAAATTCAGATAAACTTAAAAGAGAAATAACTTGTAAAGAAATCTGGTAAAGTTGGGTTTTGGACTTATAATTGGTCCTATTTTGCGGTGCCTAATGTTAAAGAATTATTTCTTTTATAATATGACATAAATATGGAAGTTATTTCTGTATAAAAAAATAACACCGTGCAAAGAAGTATTTGAAATATGTTTATGTAGATCTAAAACCCATTTCCTTTCTCTCGTCTGTCACTCTTACACCCACAAGCAGCACATTTCACCATTAAGACAATTTTATATGTCTGAAAAACTTTTTTGTTGATGAAACACATTCACAAAAATCAACCAAATAAATGTTTAAAAACTGGTTAATGTATTGATGTAATGTTCTTTTTTATTTTCCAAAATTTAGGAATACATTTTACTCAGGTCTACTTCGATGTTCTACATTCATACGGACGAAAGCACACACAATTTATATAAAATAAAAGCTTTTACCGAACCGTACCCCTCATTTCAACTTTAAGAAGTTGAAATTACTTTTTCCATAGTCTAGGCTCACCGATATTCACTGCTTTAACTAATCGAATTGGAGATATTGCGTTATTGATATCAATTGCATGAATATTAAATAATGGAAGTTAAACTTTTATACACATACATACAGATTATTACATGATTTCGTTATTTTGTTCCAAAAACTTCATCTTTACACCACCAAGAGATAAAAAATTACTTTTGGAACATTAAAAAAAAATGCAAAATTAAAATAAAACTGGGTCGGGTTACCTACCGACTGGGTTGGCATGGGATCTATTCTCAATTCCAGATTTGTTGGCAAAATCGTGGGTTCTAATGCTGATGACAAAATGGGTTTGAAAATAATCTAAAATTGTGAGAATCAAAGATGTTTAGCTACCAGAGCAATTTTTTTATGCTGTTTAACCAAAAAAAAATTCTATAAATTCTCTTTCTAATTTTTTCACAAAAATTGGGTAAACTGCCAAGAGGGGCTGGATTGGTTTAAGATATAGTTTCAGTTCTAGATTTGCTGCCAAAATCAAGTCGTTTACGCTGCAGGCAAAAATTTTCAGAAAATTATACTAAAACTGCCATTTTTTACGGGTTTTGAATCTTGTTGATAAAAACTGCTTAAGACTAGACTAAAATTGACAACCAATGACGTTATACAAGGGGGAGTGATCAGTAAACAGCTAATTTAGTTGACAAATTTTATGATTTTTATGACATTTAGAAAAGGACATGGGCCAAATAACATAGGTATTGGGCATCCGTGGAATGTGTTGGTACTTACATATGTTGTAGACAACTTCTTTCTGAACAGTGTCTAAATTGGACAAAAGTGCCGCTGGGCCGTAGGAGCTTCACAATTTCGATCCAAAGTTTGGATTTTCAAAATGTTTTGATGTAAAAAAATGGCTAATTCTGTCAGAATATTTTTACTTTATACTGTCAGAGTTAATGTTAAGGGTACTAATCATACTTTTGGTACCTAACTCACCAGCGGATGATTGTGATGTTTTACCTACTTTTGTACGCTAAGTTCAATTTTGCGCCACGATTTTTTTAATTTGCCCAGACTAGTTTCGACGTACATTGGAAAGCTTTGATTGGCGGTCATTTATAACCTCTGCAAATGTTGTTTTTGTGTTTTTTATATACTAATGTAAATATTATTTTCAAATGGTTTCGAAATGGGTCTTAAAAGGTCAGGTTGCGGAATTGTAAAGAAATAGCTAGGTATCTATGTTATCACTGAGATACAGGGAAACGAAACACTGCTATTTGACGGGCCTTCCCTTCTCGGACACTCGACACTAGCATGAAGGCTGTGAGGTTTAACGCGCTGCATTCATTATAAAGTGGATAAAAGCCGCAGTTGCTTTGAAAAATCCCTAAATAATGTTGCCATTGTTGTCTAGACTTTGTCAATTGGTTTTTCATGACGACGAGCAGCATCCAGTTTCTTAGTAAGAAGACGCTGTGAAGGATACCGTACTTCATTCTCTTCGTGCCTTGCATATCCTAGGTACCCCAGGATTGATGCAACATGTGCACATATTCCTAATGTCCTTGCTCCCACTTTGCATGTACAATAGGTGGATATGATTGGATCTCTTATTTACTTCTGCATTAAACATTATGAAGGAGCTATGTTGAAGAACCTGAACATGCCTAGAAAATAATTATATTCGGAACAGGTTCGGTTCTGTAAGATGAATCATTTTCAACAAAAAAATAAAAAGGCTACAAACACAACTGAACAAGTAAACAATATAAAAACAACAAACTAAACTATATAAAACTAACTAAAAACATGAAAACCACTAAGAACGAACGAACTAACAGCAAGGGCACGCCAAAACTTTCTACGTGGCGCAAGACCGTTCTCAACTAAAAGGCCAGTTAACTCATTTTTGTTTTAGTATCCTTTGTGATCACAAAACAAAATCTGAAAGAGTCTTTATTCTTGAAGTTTGATTAAGGCCACTTACCTATAAAGATTTTCTAGTTATTTTAAATTCAATTATTTCTCTACCGACGGGGTCAAACCCGGTACACTTATTCATATTATTGTGTAAAATCGCCACACTCCTTGGTCAAATTCATACTTCAAATATCAGTGACTCTATGGCAGAATACCTAGAGTGAGGTAAGAGAATTTGAGTGCTTTCAGCTATCCAAAAATAAATTAAGTCAAATTCTGCTATTGTTTGACATAAAAACATCTTCAAAATCCGAACATTGGATCGAAATTGTGAAGCTCCTAAGTCCCAGCGGCACTTTTGTTCAATTTAAACAGTGTTCAGAAAGAAGTTGTCTACAACATAATGTAAGTACCAAGACATTCCACGGAAGCCCAATACCTGTGTTATTTGGCCCATGTCCTTTTAAGACAATTTTAGGACACATCTTTAAACATTTTGACAAATTATGATTTAAAAAAAAATACTGTTTTCCACTCAGAAACAGCACAAAAAAAAGGAAAATTAAACGCCCACCAACCGAATGCAAGTCGACCGAAAGTTGGCTAAAAATAGTAGCAAAATATATATATATATTTTAATGACGGATATATAGCAGCATCTTCTATTGTGTAGGCACACAAGCTTCCTTACTCTAAAGTGGCAACTATGCATATATCAAGCAATGTTAAATATATGCAAAAAACTCCCGCGTTATAGCTGAGAAATATGACATTTAGCCTCGATTTAAGCTTTAGTTATCAAAAATATTAAAATACAAAAATGTTCAACGCCGTGTTTCTGCTGACAGAAAATTATTTTTAGGTGTAAAGCACATTACGGAAAACCATAAAATTATGTGAAGGATAAATTAAAGCAGTGTTAAAATGATAATCTACTTATTTGGAATGAGTAAAGAGGAAACAATTCATAATTTATAATAAGAGGGGGCGGAGGCAAAATTTATAATTTGGATCGGGTCCGTAAAAATTTGCTTAAAAAAAACATGAATTCCTTTTAACCAATCATAGGTACCTAATTTAAAAATAAACCTATTTTGACAAAAACCCCAAATTCCCCTATTTTTCGTCTCTATGTTCCCCACAAAGTAGAGCACTAAAATATCCCCAAAATTTAAGGACTTTTTGCTCTAAAAAAAAATAAGTTTTGGGTTTTAAAACAGGGCTTAACATCTAACTAAACTTTTAAGTGCACAAAAAAATAATTAAAAAACATTGATCTCACAAAAAGCAAACTAGAATAGACACCGAAAGCAGGAATGTGCAATTTTAAAACACAAATATTCACGAGTCTAAGAAATTAAAATTAAAAAAAGATGCACAAAGAAGTGGGGCTAGTGTATTAATTATTTTTTTTCTTGATCTGGTATATCATACCCAAAAGTGTAGTGGTGCTAAAATCTAAGGCTAAAACACAAGAAGTCAGTGTAGTATTGATATAATTTTATGATGAACTATAAATAAAAAGCTTTTTAAGGGAAATGTATTAAAACATTGTAATATACATAATTATCAAATCTTATATATTTTTATGGTGATAAAAGCTTCTTATTGGTAGTTTTTTTACAGGGTATTTTAAAACTCGCACTCCGCAAAAAACAGACGAATTCCAGGACTAACGCAATCAAAGCTCACTTTTTATAATATAATGAGCTTCAGGCTACTGCGAACATAGGGGGAAACAAGTGCAATTTACTCTCGAACGCTGCAGTGTTATCTTTTTGAAATTTATTTTGTTTTTAATATTTTGTTAACAGGTTGGTAAGTTCATAAGTGTCATGTCATGATGTCATGAAGTTGCCGAAAAAGTTCAGATGGTCAATTGAGACTTATTCAAGAACTTTTTTTGGAGAATTTTGTAAATCGCCCAGAACCTAGTTTATTAACGATTCATAGGTTTGTGTAGAATTTTGAAAAGTTTGGTTGTGTAGCTCCAAGGAACCATAAAAAACCCACTGTTTTGAGTGACGAGCAGGAAGTACGAGATGTGATGATTTGCGCTGCAGTGGAGGAAAATCGAAAGTTAACTAGCCACCAAATTGCCGAAGCAGTTGATATGTCTTCAGCCACTGTCTTACGTATTCTCAAAAAGAATGGTTATTTACATTCTTACAAAGCGTCAAAAAGGCATCAAATTTTTCCGGAGGACAACTATCGTCGTATGGAATTTTGCGAAACAATGATGGAAAGGGCTAATCGTGATGAAAACTTTCTGAGATCTATTTTTTTCACAGATGAAAGCCTTTTCCAATATTGAATCGTCGTAACCCAGCACACGTTCGATATTGGTCGAACATTTGTATTTTGACGTAAGAATACAGGATCCCCAAAAACTAAATGTTTCGGGGGGTATTGTGGGGGAACACGTAATTGGGCCATTTTTTGTTGACGGCAATTTGAATGGTCCTAAATACTTATATCTCCTGCAGCAGCATATTATTCCAACTGCTAGGCAGTTGTTAGAGGTGAGATTTGGTGAAACATTATTAGATTAAGGTTATAAGTACATGGGGAACTATTTTATGGCCATCTCGATCATCCGATCTTGCTCTTAATGACTTCTATTTGTCGAGTTGTATCAAAAATAAAGTTTACGGGCATGAGAGGGCTAATAATTTGGAAGAACTTCGGATGAAAATTGAAGAAGCTTTTCAAACTATCACCTAACATGCTCGGAAACGTTAGAAAGGGTTTTTATAATAGGCTCGGATATTGTCTAGCCGAGCAAGGAGGACTTTACGAACATTTGATTTACTTTTTTAAACTTACTTTTATTTTGTCTCCCTTATTATTTTTATTGTAACACGTTGTTAGTGATAAATCTGAGCAGTTGAAAATAAAACGCTCTAATTTATCAGTGACAAAAAAACATGAAAATTACTTTATCAAAATTTGCGTATTTACTGGCCAAATTCTGGTTTCATCGACTACGAGAGTTGTAGTTAAACTCTAAAGAATGTTAGAAAAATATATATTTCATCTTTAAAAAACGGTAGCAAGTGAATAGTGAGAAGTATATGATGTCCTTATCTCAAACTTGCCAATACATCTTAAGCGAAAACGAATTATTTCGTTATTTTTTTTTTAATTTAACTTTTCTTAATCCGCTTTATTTCCTTAAACTTAGCAAAGGACGATTTATTTTGGGATTAATATCTTTAAATTTACAACTTCTTACGTTGGCCTTGGAATCCATCACAGAGGACACTAGTTATTTATAGAAAGCGAATTTTCTCACACCCTGTACATAAAATTGGTGTACGCATTTAACAACAAGAATGTATTTGTCATGATTAATCGAAAGAACAGAGAGCATAGGTAGACTTTTTAGGAGGTTAATAATTTGGTAACTTCTATTCTAGAAAAGTGCTAAAATATCATAGCCAATTATTAATTAAGACATACTTAACTAAGTATGGCAGCGCAAACGCCACTTAACGCTGACTTGAATCAAGATACAAGCGCAAAATAGTGATGCCTAATCTAAAAATAGTAGCAAAATACATTTAATTTTTTTTAAAAAGGGTTAGTAACTTTTTTAACAGAAATTTAGCCACCACAAAAATATACTAGCTAATAAAATTTATTGGTAAACACGTAGGGGTGGAGGTGGGGTAATCTTGGAAAGGACCGTACAAGAGGAAGTACTAACTAGCCTAAAGAACTTTGTGGCAGTTAGCATGTGAAAATCATTGTTAAAAATTTAGTTTTTCCATATTCTGCATGTACATATTATGGAGAGAAATGGCTTAAAATTTGGATTTTAAATTTAACAAAAAATTTCCAATCTCTTAGCTTGCTTTTTTAAGTTTATAAACATTGAAAATTGTTAGAACATGATTATAATATAAAAAAATAAATATCTTCGGTATTATTGCAGTACGAAAGTTTTTTTAAGGACAAAAATTGTTATGTAAAGGTAAAATTTAGGATCCTAAAAATTTCAAACCAAAAAAAACTTTTTTATGCAAGAGCAACAACATTAAAAGGGAAATAAATATACGGCAATGTAGATTTTCTCTTCCAACATACTTCCTTCCAAAACAACCTCCTTCCTACATCGTTTTCCACTTAAGCCCCCGGTGAAAATCCTCAAAAATAAACCAATCATAAAAAACAACAACTTTTAGCGAGTTAACCGTCGACCGCTTGCAATTAATGCTCTACCTTGCTCTCACTCTTGTATTTGTGTTATCGCCTCTATCCTCCCACCTGAAGGTAACCACGCTGACACTGGGAGGCCCCGCCCCACCAGTGGGCGCGACGGAGCTGCTGGACACGCCCCTCGATTCGTCGACCACGCCTATTATTTCCGAGCTGGACACGTTATTCATTCCGTTTAGCGTTCGCCCTGTGTCGTTGGACGCGTTCCTGTGAACGGGAGAGTTGGGCCTGTAGGTGTTGACGATTTTTATGTTGTCTCTGAATTTTAGTAGTTGCTGTTGTACTTCATCGTAGGACGCGGCGTCTACGATGAAGACGTCGACTAGGTCGTCGGTTAACAGTTGGCAGGAGTAGCCGATATTTATGGCAGTTTCTGAAAGAAAAAGGGTTTGCAATAACGTGACTCAAGGGTGGATCTCTGTTTCTGGATCTGGATCTCTGCTTCGGTGCATGACTAAGAACTGGTACAAGCCAAGGAAAGTAATTCTCGGGGTGGGTCGAGTTGGTTATGGGACTTTTCCCATGTTTGCGATAGACAAAATGCATATATTCATATAAAATATTGTCAGTTTCTTTAAATCATGTTTAGTAGAAAACCCAAAGTCGTGGTTTAATCAGCCGCGTGAGATATTGCTTACTTCTCATTATATGTTTCTAAAATATGGTAAGTCCCTGAGTATAGGTTAGGTTAGGTTTGTTATGAGTGGTGTTATTTTGCTCCCTGCACTGCGACCTAAGAGGTCAATGTGACTCATACCTGTTTATAATTTACTCAGCTCAATTTTCTTGATAAAGAAAACCACCACACTTCCTCGAAGTCTTGGGGCACTTTTGTCCCAGACCCTTATTCTCATTAGTTCTACGTAATGACATAGGATGTGTACTGGCATTTCCTCCTCCTCTCCAAAGAAACTACAAAACGGTCACTAAAATTCTATTTATGTGTTTGTTAAGTGGGCACAGGCCTGTGTTCTCAGACTGTCTCTCCGTATTTCCAGGAGCTATTTTGCTCTGCGTTTCTCTGGCTTATTCAGATAGGTTTTGGAGTGATCCAGCGACAGTGCAATACCAGAATAGCTAATCCTTAATCGCTGTATAATAACCTTTGTATAAAAACTAAGCCACTTTTTTCTGAATTTGTCAAACATGACATTCAAACTCTGATTTAAATATCGTAATGTCTCACCTTTGAGGTTGATTAACCAAGGCGCATAACGGAAAACCTAACAGGGTTTTTATTCCTGAATTTACAACATGCCCTACGCAGCCGATTAAACCTTGCAATTGAACGATTGTGCAAAGTGATTGGTGCCTTACAGAGATAAAAGAAAAATAAAGACATAGTTTAAAGTATAGGGAAACACGCCCAGTGTGTTTCGGCGTCGATATGTAGTGCATGGATGCGCTAGTGTTTTCGCAAATATATTGACAAGGCGCGTCAACAATTTTCAAAAAGTTCTAGAACAACAAAAAATATAAATCAACAAAACGTCATAGATTTTTGTAAAAAAGGAGTAACTACTCCTTAATCGCTCTATAATAATCTTTGTATAAAAACTAATCCACTTTTTTGTGAGTTTGCCAAACATGACATTCAAACTCTGATTTAAATATCGTAATGTCTCACCTTGAGGTTGATTAACCAAGGCGTATAACGAAAAACCTAATAGGGTTTTTGTTCTTGTAATTGAACGATTATGCGAAGTGATTGGTGCCTTACAGAGATAAAAGAAAAATAAAGATATAGTTTAAAGTATAGGGAAACACGGCCAGTGTGTTTCGGCGTCGATAAATAGCGCATGGAGGCGCTAGTGTTTTTGCAACTAAATTGACAAGGCGCGTCAACAGTGACAATGCGCGTCAACAGTGACAAGGCGCGTCAACAGTTTTCAAAAAGTTTTAGAACAACAAAAAATATAAATCAATAAAACGTCATAGATTTTTGACTTTTTATTATTTAGTTTGTCATAAAATAAGTTTTTGTTATATGGAAGCAGAATTAATAAAAGCTAAGTTGTTTTATAGAATTTGGAAAACTTAGGAGTTAAGAACCTCTGGCTTATTTTCTGTTAAATGTGTATTGGTAAACGATTTACTGTTTTTTACAACAAAATATGATGGTACCTGCAGAGGCGTATAAACTGAGTACATTTAATATTTAAGCGTTTAGCAGATGTATTTAGTGTAAGAAGTAGTTTTTTTTCTCTTGTTTCAAAGAATAACGTCTTTAAACCAAGAATTCGGGAAGTTGCACCGGGTAACCTTTTGATTTTTTTTTCAGATTTATTATATTCCTTCTTATGTTATTTGAAAATCTATTACACGGTAAAAAATGAGTAAAACTTTGCTCAATTACTGGTTTACCTCAATTTTAAGTAAAATTTTGCTCAAACTTGAGGCAAAAAAAAAATATTTAATTCAAAATTAACTTTAATTGAGCAAATTTTTACTAATTTTTCGCTGTGGACCTATATTATTATTTCTTGTGTTATTTATAGAATAAACGTAAGATTTTTTGTGCCAAAAAAAAAGACTAGTTATTCATTCTGATAGCAAATACCTTGAAAACAAACCAAAATAAAACTATAAATAAAAAGCAGAAAAGCAGCTTTTAAATTAAAATAATTTTATTTGCTAAATTGTAGGTATCTTTATTTTTATACTTTTAGTTTGGTTTAAGAAGGGCATTGTTTCTTAAAAGAAAATAGAGTCATTGCATCACGAAAACTGCGTCTTCTTTCGTGAGCAGTGACCGTAAAACAAAATTTTAAAAAGCTCACCATAAAAAATGACTTGTTTCTCTACGCTCTCAATGGAGGCGCCAGCATCGAGCCAAACTTGTTGCCAGATTCCCACCATTGAATCGAACCCTCTCTTTGATATGGTTTTCTCTATGGTGCCTTACAAGACCGCTTAAACTGAGAAAGTGGGAAATACGCAGCGTCTTACGCTGCCGATTAAGAAACTTTGAGGGTGTCACGTCAGAAATGAAAACTGTGAAACAAATGTCAAAAAAGGATACCCTAACATTAAATATTAATATGGTGAATTCATGTTTCTGGCAAAATTTTGAAGTAAGGTTGGTTTTTTTAAGGCTCCCACATAATAACGGAGGAAAAAACGAAAATATTACCTTGTTTGTCCCCAGTTAACACCCAAATTTTTATACCGGCCAATATCAAATTTGCTATGGTCTGCGGCACTCCGTCTTGCAGTTTATCCTCTATGGCTGTGACCCCTATGAGCATCATGTCCTTCTCTATTTCCTCATATATGGCGTCTAATTTTTCGTCTCTGTCTGTAAAAAACAAAATTACTAGAGGGTAAGATTTTTAATCTATATTATTTATACATAAATTTTAATTTGTGTATTTTTGTTTGTAATGTATTTTTAAACATTCTTTGAAAATTGATAAAAAAATTTCAAATATTCAACTTGACAAAATCATTATTTTGCATATACATCAAACAAGGCAATCCAATATGTACCAAAAAATACAGTTTAAAAGTAATATTGTCAAAAAACAATTTTATATGATGGAATATTGTATTAAAACAACCATTCAATTCAAAATATATCAACAATCCAAAGTTTTAAAAACAAATATAAAGAAATATTTTTGAACGAATAATAAACTTACAATTTACTTATATATTAGTATCCAAAAACCTACAAATTAAAGCAAATACTTGTCAAATTTTTATCAGTATCCATTTTCGAAAAAATCACAATAATATTTTTAAAAAAATAATAGTATTCGCTTTTTATTTATTTATATTATATGATTCTTAATTGTTTTATGTATGTTTTTTTATAATTATTTATTTAATCTTTTTTTTTTTTGAGTTAAATGGTTTCCCTGTAATAAATATTTAAGTTTGTTGGAAAATAAGTTATATATAAAAAAAAATTTGTGTTATGTTTATTTTTGCTCTATTTAATTTTATTATTATTTTAATTTTAACTTGGTTTTTGTTTTCTTGTTAGAAATTAAATTTTATCAAATGGTTTTCCTTTGCATCAGTTGTACTACGGAATGAGTCTGGTGTAAATTTGTTTAATTTTTGAACTCTATTTTATATATACTACAAATAAATTTGGGATGCTTTTAATAATAAATATAGCTAGAAAACCAAAGTTTTTGACAATCCAAATGTACATTTGTTAATTCGGAAGCAAATAAATTGTAATGTTAGAAGATTTTACTTTTGTAACGTGAAAACCTTGACTAAATATACGCTGCTTTAAGCACAAAAGATATAACTTATATTAATTTATGAACCCTTAAATTAACTATTTAATAGGACCAAACTACAGTGGGCAACTATATTAAAAAATGTTTAAGCGTCTTTCAAGGCGCCTCTTCTGTAAAATTAGTTATTTACAGATATACCCTTTGTGCTTGGTGCGGTAGCATTTTTTATTTTCTTAAACAAATCATTTTCAACAAAAGTTTCTCGGCGATTCCAGAGCTTCTATGACATTAAGAAATAGAGCAAAATACTTACTGTCCATAGCAATAGCGGCTTCTTGATGTCTAGCTTTCCAATTGTTAAAAAATTCTTCGTCTAAATCCCTGTACGCTAAACAGAGAGTTCTTAGGCCTTCCCCAGCAAATTTCTGTAAGGAAAACATCGAAAGATTAGCATCTTCTACTTACCTATAAACTTTTGCCTTTTAGTGCATTTCAAAAGGGGCGAACGGCTGGCCAAAATTTAAAATAACAATTCAAGTAGCAGGCTTTCAAAAACGCGATATTTTTGTTTGATAAAATACATAATTGGATAATTGCGCTAGTGTAACTAATGGCTATAATTGATCTCATATTGGTCTAAAAAGCTGCCAGCTGCATTGATTTTTTTATTGGCCAATAAAAGCCAGCGTTGATTTTTGATTTTTTAGAAAAAATGTCCCAGGAGTTGCCAGTAGACATAACTTACGTTTAAATGATCCTGTGTCCTGTTCTTAATCTCGTCCTGGCCCTTCTTTAGTCGCTCATAAATGACGTTGTCAGCACCTTTACAAAATAACCTTAGCTGACCATCCCTTCTTAAAATCACCGACATTCTTTTCCGGACGTTGTTAAAGTCCAATATACAGAGGAGCTCGTAAACTTCTTTGTTACCCATAACCTGAAAAATATTTTTTTTATACCTTCATCAAAAACATGTTTTAGTAACTGTCTGCAGATAACTAAAGCATGGCTTTTTTGGTTACCGATGCAAAAAAAGATTCATGTCTGGTTTTTATCTAAAATTAAAGAAAAATAGCGGAATATAGTAATATTGAAAAAATCTAATTATTCTTGTCTAAAAATTAAGTCATTTCCGCCGGTTTTCACCAAGTATTTGCGAAAAAATCATTTAAAAAATCGTCAAAATTTCAAACTGTCAAAGATTAAAATGTCGCAACAATGAACGTCACCGAGTAAAAAGGCACATCGCTATGGACACCGCATTGTTATTTCATTTAGCAGCCGCCTTGATTTATAGTGTGTGTGTGTTGCGAGAAGTGCTCTTTGTTCGAGATTTTTAAAATATTTTCCTGTTTTTCTTGGATTTTTTCATAAAGGTATTAAAAAAAATAGTGTTAACAACTCGCGGCTAAACTGTGCTTTTTTTTACTCGCGTTTTTAAATACCTCGCAGCGCTCGTTATTTAAACCAACGCTTGTAAAAAAACACTATTTTAGCCACTGGTTGTTATAACTACTATATATTTGATTTATTATGAATACATTAACTGACGAATCAAAAAAAAATGTCATCATTCATCTTTATTATATGAAGGAATAAACACATATAACAAGCTATACGTTTTAAATGGGACACGCTTACCTCTATTGTAATACTGTTTGGCGTTCTCTCTTTAAATACAAAGCCGAAATTCCTCGCAGCTGACACTAAAGCGGATTCGTCCGGCGATTGCGCTTGGTACTCTAATTTTCCGTCTTTTTGCTATATAAAAACAAACAAGAATTTGGGTCATTTAAAATCGCAATTAAGACACCAAAAGGGGTTTAAAACAAAACCAAAACTCACTACACTTTTGGACGAGGCCCTTTTTTATGGTGTAAGCGCTGATAGAACAGCTCATAGAGGCATTCCATGAATATATCAACCGCAGGTTAAATTTGTTTCACTACAGTAAGTGTCAAGTTTATACAGGGTGACAATTTAAAAACTTCCCACCCACGATATTTTCAGAACCATATTATACATACACTTGCCCCCACGCCCCTATTTACCTCAGGCTCCACCCATCAGTTTTTAAAAAAAAAAGAAACCCCCCTTGTGATACCTTGCTAAAGGGTTTTTTTTTAATGAGCCACCATTTTTTGAGATATTTGCAGTTAAAATGTAAAAAATTGGAAATTGTTGGCTTAAACAATTAACTGGTGGGTGTGGCCTGCGCTAGATAGATGCGCCGGGGTAAGCCTTTGAAACCATCATTGCTGAATTGAATTGAATCCCTCGAAATGTTTTTAAGAATATGTACAGGGTGGTCCGAATTCGACGGGATTGTGGGGTTTTGGGTACTTCTAGGGGAGATAGCGACAAACTAAAATATCAACCCGTTTCTGAGCTACGGGAGTTTTTGAAAAATATGCGTTTTAGAATTTTTGCATATAACTTTTTTCTAAATGAAATTTATTTTTGGTGTAAATTGCTTTTTTGTAGATAAATTAAAGTAGAACATATTTGTCAAACTAGTTTCTGATGTCCTAATTTGATTTAATTTTTGAAATTTATTTTATTATTTTTTTATTTTCTTTCTTGTTTTTTTTTATTTTATTTTATTGTCGTTTTTCGTAAAAGGTGTATTAAAAAAATAAATAAGTAAATAATAAAAACATAAAAAAAAGACAATTTTAAAAGGAATTTCGTGCCGATTTTAAAAATCGAATAAAAAATAGGTCATGCCATAAGAAAAATATCAATCTAGTGTAAATCTTAAAAACTAAACGTTACCCCAAGCAACAAAATCAGTCGCGACGTCGCACAGTGGATCGAGCCAATGTAAAAAAGGGACATAGGGGTATTTTAGAAAAGTGATTATTTTTGAAGGGCATTGAAATTTGTGTTCCACAAACACTCCGGCTCATTCCGAAAATACGTTGAAAGCTTTTGGAACTCTTTTAATGTGAAAAAAAAATTTGTATTCAGTACAATTGCCTGATTTTTCTATATGTTCTAGTACTCGACTTTAAAAGAATTTTGTTTTATTGTGCCAACTCTCCGCCCCTCCCAGAAGTACCCAAAAAGTGACGTCAAAGTTGTCGAAATCGCACTTTTTAGGAATTTTCGATCTATCGTACTGTCCGTTTTTCAAACCGACCGCAACTCCCTTTTTTGAATTTGACACAAACGCTTTTTTAAAATCTACACTACCATCTTGGCTCCGCCATATTGAACTTTTTTATTCCTTGACCGATTTAAATAACTGATACATCTGTATATGTTACAAGGATGACACTTTTTGATAAATGCTTTACATTAAGCTCACACATTTTTAAAGTATATTTCGAAAATAGGTACATTTGGCAAATGTAGCACCTAGTCTTAGATTTTCACGTTAATTTTGACAGTAAAACTTTTTTCAATCGCCTCTAGTTTTTAGAGACTTTTATAAAGAGGTAAAAAAAAACCTATTCTTTTTGGGCGTAACTTTTTCAATTCTGGACCTATTTAAACAACTGATACATGTGGCGCACATACATATTTTAAAAGGTATATGAAAAATACCTAAATCCAAATTTAAAAGTCCAAAATTTCATGTTTCCAGAATGCTCAAAATTATTTACATCGGAGCATCACTTTACTTCGATCCACTGTGCGTCGTGGCCGTCTCCTCGCCCTATCTCTAATAGAGTTGTGGCGTCATGTCACGGCGACGAGGGTTTTACTACTACTATACCTCGAGGTATTCACCATTTTTCGGAATGCATTGGGACGGTTATACAACTACATCGCGACGGTAAAGATTACTCTTGATATAGGAGTTATGTCGTTGCGGGTAGTAAACGGGCACGTTATTCCGACGTCCTGTTTACCACATAAGTAGTATTTCTGACTTTATAGGGTTTTTATAGGATTTCTCTTTCCCACATTATTAATGGCAAATATGTTGATCTTTTTCTAAACTATATCAGAACACACTCAATAAAATATGTGAAGACACGACAGAGAACAAAAATATTATCTATATCATAACCTACACCTAATAATTACCATTTTATTTACCACATTTCTGAAGTCACAACATCTTAAATTTATTGATGATTTTTTGATGAGGTTAGGAATTCCAAATTAAATGTCTTTCCAGTTTTAATATGTTTTATTAACTAAATATTATTATTTATAAAGTAATTTAATGAGGTATTTTTAAATTTTGATAAGAATTCCATATTAATAGAAGTGAATAACATGGCGGCGTGACGACCGTGTAGACTACAACTTTGTAGTTTTGTATAGGGGCTACTAAATTGCAATCAAATTAATATCAGTAGAGTCGTTACCCCGTTAAAGTAATATTAAAGAAATTAAACGTGACAACTATGAAGTAAGCCTCGGACTGTAAAGTTTTTTCGTGCTTCTAGTAATGGTATATAGCTATGTAGTAGAATATATTACTTTCGTGTATGACTTTATATTTTTATGACACTATGGTAATTTTTAACCGTGACAATAAGGACATTTTTCCTATAAATAGTTTTTTGTAGGAAATATTACTACTATAACTGTTGCCTGGGACACAGATAAAATCCAGTTTGAAAAATAACTTCTACTTTCAATTATCTACAAAAAAGCAATGTAGTCCAAAAATAAATTTTCATTAATAAAAAAGTTACAGGTTAAATTCTAAATCCGTTTTCACAAATAATTTTTATAGTATTTTTAGCGCTGATTATGGATAAAATAGTAAAAAAAAAACATCACGTACAATTCTCTTACAAGCAGCATATCCAGTTTGGGCTATTTTGCGTACTTTTCAAAATTATGTTGTATGTATGTCAAGAAAGGCTGCAAACATTCCCAAATAAATTTCATATTTGGTAACAAGTATTTTCAAAAACTATTGTGAGAAAATCTTTTGCAATGTACTATATAGATATGTTTAAACTGTTAAGTATTGATGGGACGAGAAAGCGTTTTTTAAGGATGTTAGTCAAAAGTCCTTAAAGAAATAATTTAACATTTTTTATCATTTTGTTGTGTAAATGTAAACTATATCTCTTACTTATTTAATAACAGCTAGAATCTTAAGAATAACTGTAAAAAAAACTAGGCCCCTTTTTTCAAGATAACCTGACATGATAGAAAAAATGGAGTTCCTTTTCGAAATCTTCATTGGAAATTACCTACAAATCAGCTATCAAAATACAAACAATTGCCAAAAGTGTTTATTTCGCAGTTATGTAATTTCTTAAAAATCGAGTCCATAACATGTGCATTCAGACCACCCTGTACATATCTCTGTTGGATCTTAAAATATCGGGGGTGGAAAGTTTCCAAATCCACAAACAACCCCGGTTTGAAATAACTCGTAACACTCCTTTAAGTTTGCATTTTTGGAAAACATAAAGATTGACAATGGTAAAACCATAAAAAAACAATTAATTCCAAGAGGCCATAATTTGACAGTTGCGTTTATCTTACAGGCGCCATTAATTTTTATTTCTAGCATCGAAGATTTTGGAGTGTAGTGAAGTTTTTTTAATTTTAAAAAAATTAAATGTTTAAAAAAATTTTGTAACCTCCGTTGAGCTTTATTTAGTTTATTACGAAATTATAGAGACTGCACTCTTCGAAAAACGAAAATTTTAATTAAATCTTTGTTTTTTTGTAAACCAAGCAAAACGGAACATAAAACACGTATTGAATCCCCTAACTTTTTCCGTCTTTTCCTAACCATTTCTGAAAAATTCCAGTACAAAAATCGATTGGACACTTTCTGATTATTTTCTAAAAAAATCATCTTTTCAGATTTTCCCTCACTTTGCTCTTTTTTGTCAAATTCCTTGACTTCACCTAGACTTTTGCATGGGATAGCAAATTCCCTGACTTTTCCCGGTTTTCCATTTGCGTACGAACCTTGTTATAAAACAAGGTGTGTGATTAACGCTCACCTCCGACATCACAGTGTGACACAATGCCAGCAAGCGAAAAAAGGCGAAAGTCTCAATTTCCCTCCTCCTAACTGCATCTAGTAGATTTTTGTCGTAAAATTTAAATTCGGGCTCGTAGTTGGCGTTGAATGAGAAATCTAGTGACTCTGTTTCGTCGGTGATTTCAAGGACGTCACCTAGGAAAAACATACTTTTTTATACCTTCATCAAAAACATGATTTTAGTAACTGTCTGCAGATAACTAAATCATGACTTTTTTGGTTACCGATGCAAGAATAATAGTTTTCACAACTAGTGGCTAAAATAGTGCTTTTTTACAAGCGTTGGTTTAAATAACGAGCGCAGCGAGGTATTTAAAAACGCGAGTAAAAAAAGCACAGTTTAGCCACTAGTTGTGAACACTATTTTTTAAATACCTTTAGCAAAAAATCCAAGAAAAAACAGGAAGATACTTTTAAAAATCTCGAAGGAAGAGCACTTCTCGCAAAACACACCATCTTTACACTATAAATCAAGGCGGCTGGTAAATTAAATAACAATCGTTTCCATAGCGATGTGTCTTTTTACTCGGTGACGTTCATTGTTGCGACATTTTAATCTTTGACAATTTGATATTTTAACGTTATTTTTAAATGATTTTTTCGTAAATACTTGGTGAAAACTGGCGGAAATGGCTTAATTCTTGGGCAAGAATAATTTTTTTTTCAATATTACTATTTTCCGCTATTTTTCTTTAACTTTGGGTAAAAAACGGACAGAAATCTTTTTTTGCACCCGTGATCAAAAAAAAGTTTTTTTTCATTGGTAACCAAAAAAGTTAGTTACTAAAATCATGTTCTTAATGAAGGTATTAAAAAAAACTTTTTTCTTATCACGGGTGCAAAAAATATTTCTGTCCGTTTTTTACCCAAAATTAAAGAGAAATAGCGGAAAATAGTAATATTGAAAAAATCTAATTATTGCCTAAAAATTAAGCCATTTCCGCCAGTTTTCACCAAGTATTTACGAAAAAATCATTTAAAAACATTAAAATGTCGCAACAATGAACGTCACCGAGTAAAAAGGCACATCGCTATGGAAACCATTGTTATTTCATTTACCAGCCGAATTGATTTAGTGTACAGATGGTGTGTTGCGAGAAGTGCTCTTCGTTCGAGATTTCTAAAAGTATTTTCCTGTTTTTCTTGGATTTTTTGATAAAGGTATTAAAAAAATAGTGTTAACAACTCGCGGCTAAACTGTGCTTTTTTTAATCGCGTTTTTAAATACCTCGCTGCGCTGGTTATTTAAACCAACGCTTGTAAAAAAAAGAGGGGGCCGCCGTAGACCAGTGAACAGCGTCTTAGCCTGCAGAACAGAGATCGCAGGATCGGATCTCCGCAAGTACGCAATAGGTTCACACAACACCGAATCCGACTCGAGACGACGCACGACGGGCGGCCCCACTTCTCAGCAGCTCCGCAGTTGACGTTGTGCATAGAATAACAACAAACGAGGTAGAAGTAGACGGCACGGCTGACACTGCACCGAAAACTTTGCGGGACTCAAAGGTGGACGGCCGAGGACCTCACCAAACTGGGTAGAGGAGACTAGCCGGTGACCCAAAAGGACGACCTGAACTTCTCCGAGATCGGGACTCCATGGGACGCGGCTGGACTCCGACAGATTTGGTAGCGGGAGTCGACAGAGGGTGACTTGGAAGAGACGGTAGCACCTTCGGGTAGCAGGACCACTCCAAGGAATGGTCTGAAGACTCCGACGGCGACCTCGACCAGCGAAACCGGGATTTTCGGGTTAACCTATATGACGGCGGGCTGCTGGGGAGAAAGTCTACCGTCAACCAAGTTCTGCTGGAACGGTAGCGATGTTAGAGGGGAGGTAAAGCCGCCTTGCTACGCAGTCTAAAGATCCCTGCCCTCGACAAAGAGGTGTCAGGCAAAAATTAAGTCCTCTTAGAGAAAGAAAACTTGCATCCTAAGGGGCACGTGCATCACGGGGGTGCACGGGGGCGTATGGCAAAAAGGGTCCATTATGTGGCCTAATTGCCAGGCTACGGCCGCCCATCTACTACTACTACTTCTACTGCAAAAAAAGCACTATTTTAGTCACTAGTTATGAAAACTACTATTTACACTTAATGGACCAAAGACCATCTGGGTAATTCTTAGAAAAAGAAAGAAAATCACTTCTGACCACCTCTTCTAAATATTTATAATTTCGCAAAAAAAAACATTACCATGAAATTTTACAGTTTGTTACGAAGTGCCAATTTTTTGTTTGAGAACTAAACAAATTGAGCTTAAAATAACTCTTTAGTTAATAGCCATTTTTAGTATACTCGAGGTTATACTATATATTATACTTTGATATAAAATATGTAACAGAAAATTTTGCTCGTGTCACTGTGTAAAATATTTGAAAGAAGTAGGATCTATAGGGGATTCCAGTAAAACAATATTTTACCACTTCACATAAAATTCTCAGGTTGGGGCGAGTTTACCCAACTTTTCATATTGATAATTCATAGTGGATAAGCAGAATTTCAGTGTGTGTTAATACATAATTTAACAGCACCTGTTGATCCAACGGTTCATAGTGCATTAGGATAAATTTTGACCACTGACATACCAAGTTGACAAACAAGAAAAAAAAAATGTTTTTCCTTACCTATCCTCAATATCACAATTTTATCTTTGCTTTTGACATAAATTTTTCATATTGACAAAAAGATACCTCCGATTCTAAATTTGTATCAATTCTTTATAATCCTAATTATACGAAAAGGATTACAAAAAGTATTTAATAACACCGGTCTTAAATAAGTATATCAATCTGGAAGGATAAAACTACAGTTCTAGAAAAAAGTGGAATTTACGAAATTAGTTGCATGAATTGTGACAAAAAATATGTTGGTCAAACGAGATGCTCTATTCAAACACGATTCAAAGAACACTTAGCACACTTAAAATACGGAAGAACAGAAAAGTCAAGTGTGGCCGAGCATGCTTTTGAAAACAATCATAGATTCACATTAGATAACCTAAAACTTCTAAAAAGTGTACCAAACAAAAGACTTTTGAATGCATATGAAAGTATGGAAATCATTAAATTCAGAAATAGTTTAAATAAAGATAGAGGACCCATTCTGTTTAGTACACTTTATTCTTTAGTTAAGGGGAGATAGGATTATAAAGCGTGACCAATCACAAATTATTAGTCTTATCTCTGCCCACTAAAAGATAGTATATAAGTGTGGTTAATTTAGTTTATTGTTTAACGTCTCCTGATGATGCTAAGGTTGTTAGCGAAACGCGCGTCGAGTGCAAAAAAGTGTAGTTTTGGTTTGTGGAAAACAATCATAACTTGGTTTTATACTTGATATTTTAAAGCAAAAAAAAAATAAACTTAATTTTTTCATTTCAATTTAACTTTTTCATTTCTATAAGGTAATCTAACATTGAAATCGAATATCTTTTTTGATCTTACTTTTTATTATGCTCACCCTTGTTGGCTACTATCGATGCACCTAATTGTCAAGTGTTAATTTTTTGAAATCGTTTATAAGTCAAGGTCAGTCAGTTGTAAAACAGATATTTTTAAAAAATCTACAAAAGTTTTTAAAGAAATAATTTCTTTAATAACGGCAGTAGAGTTTCTGCCGAAACGTCAGATAAGTACTTAGATTCTAGTTAGGATTTGCGAGTATGTAGGCATTATTGATTTTTATTTAAAAACCACTGACAAACGAACAAAAAAAATTTTCTTTAGGTAGTTACGCAGTAGATTTTAACATAACTTAACTTAGTGGTAAAAACCCAAAAAAAGTAGTTTCAGCGCCAAATATAAAAAAAAATTGGTGCCAAGATTTATAAGGAATGGTACAAACTTCGAGTTTTCCAATGAGACGACCTCCATATTATTAAACAATATGAAAATTAAATTACTTGGCAGAAAAATCAAATTTGAATTAAAAAATATTAATTAAAAAAATTCTTTAATAACAATAAAAATAAGCTAAAATTTCTTGGACCTTACCTAAAATGTGGTAGTCTGATACTAAAGTAGAAAAAAAGTCCTATCAGTTTTATAAAAAAAAATATCCACAACCTGCATGACAAGTGGCTAGTATGTCTATAATTTTGGTCTGTTTGCGTTATGTGATGAAATAAGCTCATACGTAAAATGCTTATTTATTATAAAAAAAAAAATGTCAAAAGTAGAATCTGGGCTATGTTTTGAACGTTTTGGACAACAAAAAAAGTGGTTTTGAATCTGGGTCGTAGATAAAATGTTGTATGTATAGGCTCATTATAGCACTCGTGTGGTTACCACGACTCTGTCTACGACCTCTATAATGAAGCTCATACCGTACTAGTAATATAAATAACTATGGTGGACGGATGGACATGTGGGGCATTTTATGAAATATAATTTTGTGCAGATTAGAAGAATCCCAGTCAACTGAATATCTTACAGAACAAATAAAACTAACTAGGTAAAATAAAAATATCATAAAATCAAAAATCTACTACTAATAATACTCACCAGTCTGTTGATCTATGACATCGCCATAACATTTGCCCCCTATGCTACATTTGTTGAATGTCATTATGTTTTGGGTTAGCGTCCCCGTTTTGTCCGAGAAAATATACTCTATCTGACCTGTAAAATCAAAACATGGTATTAGATTAATAGGCAGTCTGGCAACAACACTGCGTGTTCGATTTGTTCTCTAAATCTCTGGCGGACCGCTTTTTCTTGCCTAGTCAATCTTGACGGATCAAAGGACATAACCTTACTTTGTTATTTTTTGTTCCCGTTATTTTTAAACGTTTATGGGATCTTTTTTGACAAAAAAAAAATGGACAGAAAGTTGAGTTTATGAACATTATGTCTTTAATGTACCTCAAAAAAGGGAAAAAATTATGAACTTTGTGTAAAAAGTGGTGCCCAAATATACAAAGTGGTAAAGTAAAGCTTTCTGTTGAATTGCACTACTAAACAAACCCCCTTTGCATTAACCCCTAGGGGCCCCATAAAAATATATTTCGAATCTTAAAGTTAAAAAAAACAACAAAATCTGGGATTCTGTAATGAATTTTAGAGTGTAAACGCCTTCGATTTACGATCGCAAGTCGAGTACTCTAATTCTTGAATCATTCGACTTTTAGTCGTATACGAACCACATTTTAGCAAAAATTGCCGAAAAAAGAATTTTTACTAATTCAGATACCAAATATGCTCACAAATTCTAACGCGTATTAATTAAAATAAGCCCAAAATTTAAATATTGCATTTTTGGCAGGAAAAATAGGACGGTTTTTGATGCTTAGATGTCGTTTTCGCTCAAATTCACATCGATTGAGTAGAAGAATCAATCGATGCAAATCCGAGCGAATATGACATACGAACGTCGAAACGTGCTAAAAACAGCACATCACAAACGTAAAATTGTAATTTTACGGCGAATTTAATTTAATATTACAGAATTTAATACGAGTTTAATGTTGTCTGTGCGTTAATAAGTGGATATGAGAAAATTCACCCCTTTTGTCGTCAATTTTTTGCTAAAATGTGTTCCTTATGCGACTGAAACTCGAGTGATTCAAGAATTGGGCCCCAGATCACTCACAGACAGATTTGTGACGTCACTATTCTGGCTGGCGGCGATCTGAGAGCAATGTGAATCGAAAACGCTATTTGTTATAGCTTATGTCATAGGGTAAGAGTTTATGTTATAAATTGTGATGATGTATGGATGGTAATCCTCGCTATATTTTGCTGAAATTGGGGCTAAGGGCTCGGCACACCCCCCTAAAGGTGCGTTCTGCATACCAACTTTCCAGGAAAAATACTTTCCTTTTAAAGTCCGCCATTTTATATTTTACGACATATTAGTTTGACATTAAAGTCGCGTTTCTTCAAAAACCGTCATCACACAATCTCACTAGCTGCTTTTTGTCAGGACTTATTTGCTAATATTCCTTCAAATTTAGTTTCTTAATACTGTTCCAGTAAATAAAAAAAGTCAATTTTAATTTTTGTAGGCAGTTTTTGTGAAAGCCCTTTTTTTATTTAAAAATGTATTTTATTAATTTTATTTTTCAGAAAATCTCGCCCTTACAAAAAATCTGACGATTTTTAAGCACAAGTTTACAACAAGGCCTCTTTCAGACGAAACCGATTTTAGTCGGTCCGATTTGATTGCTTTTAACGTGTAGTCCAGTACGGCCTCCGTATACCTGCCGGATGGTCTACTGGGATTATTCTCCGACGCCGTGCCGTTTAGAGAGACAGAAGGCTTAGTGAATCATTGTCATAAACGTATCTTTTCACACGAGTAGTTCTCTTCAACACGGTGTCGCGTTGGAACGTATTTAAAAATTTCTTTGTGTGGAACCACTGATGAAACATCATTTGATCATTTCTCTTTCGCTTTGGTCATTTGTGTGTTCCTTGTGGAATACTCATCCAAGTTTGAGTTTTCGTTTTTTTTACACCAAAGATCTTTTAAGTCTCAGATAGTTGGAGATCTTGAAGAAATTTAGAAAATCTGTTGCACGGTTGTTGGAGGACAAAGCTTATTATGAGATTAATGAGTTTTTGAACGACCAATTTTAAAGTATTTTAATGTGATATTAATAAATATTAGAATTTTATGAATTTGTAGTGGATACTATATACTATATTTATTCTTGTTTATTTGGCGGTTAAATATTATGTTACATTAAACACTCCTAGTTTTTTTACCAAATGTTTTTGCAACTTCCACAAAATTTATCCTTATAACTTATTTATATTTGTTTTTTTTTCTGCCTCAATAATTGTTTTTACACAGTTTTATTCTTATTATTTAGTAAGTAAAAGTTGCCACTTTCAAAATTGTGACGGTTGAGATTTTCTCTTGTCTCTGAAGAATCGCGACCTGAATACAATAAAATTTAACCTCTTTTTATAAAACTAAAAATTCGGAGTTATTTAACAACAAAAAGTGCGTTTTGTATACAACTGCTTCGTGGTTAATACATTTTCCATGGTTTTACAAATATTAAAAAACAAGGTTTGAAAACGAATCTTTGCACACAAGCGAGACGTGTTAGTGAGCCGGAGGCGAGTATGCAAAGAGCAATCATATAAAAAGCAATTAAACAATGCCTACATTTTCTTTGATAGTTTTAAATTGTCATACCTAGTTCTTCGTTAAGCGTAGTAGTTCTGGCTTTGGCGTGCATATTGTACTTCTTATAGTACATCTGGTCGTCCCAGTTTATTAAGAAACTTTGTACAAATCGTATCACTTCCACCGAGACGTACAGCGAGATCGGGACCACTGTGTTCAACACTATGGCGTACGAAAAGAACACCAATAGGGCTGAAAAGAGACAAGTAAAATTAAATAATTTTAAAATTCTGACATTGAGGGTGACTAGTGAATCCACTGACGAGCCTACGCTAGTCACCCCGGGCGAAACATCATTTAATTGTTTCCCTTTTCGCTTTGGACTTTTGTGTGTTCCTTGTGGGACACTCGTCCAATTTTGAAATTTCGTTCTTTCCTCCCAAGATCTTTTGATCTTTTCTTTTTTTTTCCTGACAACCTCTAACGTAACCTCAAAATCGGATGAACGGTTCAAAAGTTACTGTATTTGGTATCATATCTTAAATTTCTTGACATCTGTGTATAGAAAGCGTATTAATTCTGGAACTACTTATACTATTTTTGTCTAACATTGTTAAGTGCACGCTCTTAAGATAGGCTAAAAACAGAAAAAAAATCGTATCGAAATCGGTTTACGAATTCGAGAGCTACTCTTGTTTGAAAAAAAAATGCATACATGCGTTTTTCCCCTCCCGCAAACTTTTCTAATAGTGTACACTATCGGCATCATAAAAGTGGTACACAATACTTTTTGTTGTAATACCTTGGTCTATTTTTACAAACAAAGTCACCCATTATTGTATTTTTCTTAAACTGTCAAAGTATGTCATTCTGTATTTCAGTCTGACAAATAAATAAAAAAATGCCTCCACAAATTTCTTTATTTGATAAAGCCCAACTCCTGGCAAAACTACAACTAGGATGGTCAATTAAGGACGTGGCTAGACATTACGGACGCAGTAAAACCACGATTATAAAAATTAAAAAACGATGGGAAGATCAGACAATAGAGAGAAAACAAGGGGCTGGTTTATTGAAAGTTTTATGGAAGAAAACTCTTTTGCATCTGTTGCCCAGGCAAAGAGATCAACCCAATTTCCAGGATGTGTAAGAGTGGCACGAAATCGCGTAAGGAAAGGATCTAATTTAAGATATCGTGCAGCTGGTAAAAAAATTAAACTTACGAATAAAAAAAAAACAGGCCAGGTTACTTTTTGCCCTTAATTACTCTCTAAAGGAACCAGAGTTTTGGCGAAAGGTAATATTGTCCGATGAAAATGTTTCCCAGTCCTGTAGTGACAGAAAACAAATTCGTGTGTATCGTCCACCAAGAACGCGCTATGAGAAAAGATATATTGCTGGTAACAACGATCGCACTGGGTTGGATTTCTGCTAGAGCAACACCTTTCTTAACTAAAAAGCCTGTTAACTCCTACCGCCTCAGTGCCCTTTAGCCTAATGTGGCTGCCATTTTTATAACCAAATTGACAAGTAAAACATGGATTTTCTGTCAGTTTGGTGTCAATATGGCACCGATCATAGGCCAAAGGATACTAAAACGAAAATGAGTTAACTGGCTTTTTAGTTGAGAACGGTGTTGGCTAGAGGTCATGGTGCTCCATTTCAAATCAGTGAAAGGCTCACAAACATTTTAGAGAACACCATGCTTCCAGCCGTCATAGAACTTTATCAAGACTAGTTTATTTTTCAACAAGACAACTGCCCTGCTCATACGGTAAAAATTTTCCAAACTTGGTTTCGCAAAATATTGAAGTTCTGCCTTGACCTGCGAAAACCCCAGACGCCAATCCTATGGAAAATATTTGGAGTTTAAATTCAAAAAAGCTGTAAAGCTTTAATATTGTGCCAGTTAATAGTCAATAATTATGAAGAAGTGATTGGTGTAAAGGAAAACCTTTTTGAAATTTTGGCTGATTCTCTACCAAGAAGGTTAAATGGTATAATTGAGGTGAATGGCGCAATGACTAGATATTAAAATTTATATACCTAATAATTTGTTTCTATTGTTTTATAATTTTCGTTACCGTTGTGTTTTTTTAATTTTCGTTACAGTTGTTTTATGCGTTAGCGTATTATTTGTAATATAAAAATTATTTTTGAAATCAATCTTTTATGTCAATATTTTGACATTTTAGTACAAGTCTGTCACAAAATATAATCCGGTAGTTAACCATACAATTTAAAAAATACCTATGTTTATCACGTACCACTTTTATGATGCCGATAGTGTATGTATTCCATTCACCAGTTTAAAATATCTGACGGTATGCGTCAAACTGATTTTGACTATAATTTTTAAAGTCAAAAATGCAGAAAATCACAACATTTACGAAAGCACAAATTATCACTCTAGTTATAGAAGACGGCTGGTCTATAAGTTGAGAAGCCACTCATTTTGGGGTTGATAAGATAATTATAGTACGATTGAAAAAGCGCAGGATAAAAAATAATTCGATGAATAGAACGAAAACCTGTAAATTCTGAGATACAAGATAAAGCATTACCGACCACCTCAGACAAAATCCTTTTGACACATCCGCTGAAGCATCTAATATCACGGTGTTCCCAGGTTCCTTATCAACTATTAACGGAAGGATTAAAAAATCAGAAATTACCTGTCGAGTTGCTGCAAAAAAAAACTTTTTTAAAGGAAGAACAAAAACAGGCTAGGGTTATTTTTCCATTAAATAATGTTCTTCATGATGACGACTTCTGGAAGAGGGTGGCCTTTACAGATGAAAATATATTTCAGTCATCTTTAAGCAGCAGAAGAATTTTAGTGCATCGTCCACCACCACCAAAATAAACCAACCAAATTAAGAAAGCTGGATATTTTTCAGTGAATATGTGGGGCTGGTTTAATGCTAGAGGCAAATCGAAGGAAGATTCAACAGTCAAAGATATTTTGAGATTCTTGATGATGATATGTTGCCATCTGAGCAGATGTTTTACGAAAAAGACTTCGTTTACCAGCAGGACAACTGTCCCGTGCACATGGCTAATGTTGTTCGCCATTGGTTTGAAAAAAAAACTGCCCAAGCAACAATTTTCTGACCAATGACCACATACTTCACCTAAATGGACGTTAATTTGGGTGTATAAATTAGTGATCTTCAGACGGTCTTACATATTACAACAAAATTACGTTGTTTTAACGTTAGATAATACTGCAGTAACATTGTTACCGTCTACCCAACGTTTAGCCGACCTGGCACGCGTTGGTGCATTTTCTAGTATAATTTTTTTGTTTGCCATTTTCTAATCCCAAAGTTTGAGATGGGCAACATTTTGGGTAGTGAAACACCACCAAAAAATCAATAACAAAGTGTATAACTAGTGTAGTCATTTTGGGTCGTATTTTACGACGTAACAAGATCGATTACTATTCCGACTCCAGTCACTGTACAACGACGTAAGGACTCAAAAATCATCCACCATTTTGGTGTAAATCCGGGTCGGCATGTTGGCTACAACGACGTCGCATCATAACGTCAGGTCGCATTTAACAACGTCGCTACGCCGTTAAATTGCTGCTTGGGTCTTCTTTGGCCATCGAACAGGCCTTATCTCAACCCAATAGAAAATATATGGGGCCGACTTGTCAAAATTATTTGCGGCATTTTTGACTTTGAAAGTATTAGTATATTTTAAACTGGCGAATGGAATATATACACTATTAGAAAAGTAAATTTTGCTAGATAGGAAAAATGTATGTGACGTTTTTTTTTTTTAAACAAGAGTACATACGAAAATACACACACTCACAAACTCTCAATTTAAGGGTAGGATTTGTATTTGTTTGGGTTATTTCAGATGTTTTTATGTTATTTTTTTACGATTATTAAAAAACATATTTATTTAATTTTTGATAGTTTTAGTGTTGCCAAGATATACCAGGTAACAAAATTGGGACGCTCACAAACAACCAGTCACCACCTTGTTGTTGCTCAAGGAAAGTTTAGTTTTGTTTAAATGCGTTATGTAATCAGTCTAAAAAGATATTTTAAATTTAACTTTAACATCATTGTAAGAGAATGAACAAAATTATATTTTGGAAATAAAATAAAAACACTTTTTGTTTGCAAACGTCCAGAAGAAAATGTATTAAAAGTCGTACCTATAATGGTGGCTCCCCCTAACGGTTCGGATGGCACTAACGTGTCCCACGGCAGGAACGTCTGGAAGTACCGACCCACCAGCGACTCCCATATGCCGCAGCCGACCATACAGAAAAGGCACATTGATAATAGAAAAAATACTATCTGAAACAAAAAGAGAAACTTATCAATTAGGCATCAATTAAAAAGCCATATGCATGTGATTATAATTAAAAAATACTCAATGGTGACTTTATTAGTGCGTTTAAATGGAAAAATGATCACCTATCAGCCTAAGCCGTGCTTCTTAAAACCAGATCTCTAAGTATAAGTTTATCTTTACCAAACACCCTTTTTCCATATCAGAATCCTCTCAGGTATACTTAAAATAATTACCTAAAACGCAGAAAAGTGCCTTCTCTAAAGTAACTCGTGGTTAACAGAGCCAAACGGTCTATAGAAATCGATAAAAGCTCCTCCAATTTTAAAATTTCATTATTCCCAAAACACAACAAAAAAATAGTAGAAACTTACCCCTATGATTAAAAAATTAAGCAACCTGTCTATACTAGTGCGCTTAAACTTGCTTTTCCCACTGTTCTGCATCAATTTGGTATCTTTGCCTGCAAAAATGACCACTCCATAGCACCAGGCCGTGTTTCTCAAGACGCAGCCCCTAAGGATGATTTTGTCGTTATCCAACGAGTAGGATTTGCCATTCCATATCAAAACTCCCTCGAATTTGTTTAACAAGTTATTGGGGATCTCGCACACGATTTCACCGTTGAAGGCGCTTAGTTGGGCCTCGTCTTGGCCCATCTCCGCGGTCTCCATGAGGCACTGGCGGCATTTTAGATTGGTTTCCCTGAAAAAAATAATTTCGCTAGAAAACACCATAGTTTCTCTATGATTTATCAGAATTGGTTTTTACCACTGTTGTCTAACCTATTTTCCATAAAAAACGTGATTTGGAGAATTAATTCTTCGCAAGACAATATTTTAATAGAATCGTTATCTATCAGAACCATTCTTCGTCAAAACGATGTAAAATCAGAATAAAACGTTTATCTCATTCAGCTCCCTCGAGTTCATACGGATCAGTTACGCATGTGACCCTTTAATGTGTCTGCCTCTACAAGGTCACGTGGCTACTCCGAGCCTTAGCCGTTGCTGGAAAACTGAGAAGGACGGACTCACGTTTAACTGACCAGACCAGGGTGACGATCGTTTAATACTGATATTGCGTCGTTTTGATAAAGAATGATTCGAAAAACGGTCTTACAAAGAATGAAACCTACAAATTCATTGAGTTTTTTTTACAAATAGGGCTTGTGGACTATTTTTATAAATTTGCCTGACCGTTATATAAGTTTGTTTGAAAAAAATTTTTCCTGGGTTGCGGTCTTAAATAATAATTAATTTATTTTGTGTAAATTGTAACGTTTCGGTTTATTACAACCATCATCAGACTACATCTATCTAAAATTAAAAAATCATATTTTTTGATAAGTCTTTCAAAATATAAATATTAAAATTAAAATACAAAAAAGTGACAGTTTAAAAAACAGCGAATAGAATTTTTGACATACATATAAAAAACATACAGAACAAACAAAATTATGTTAGATTAGGAAAGAACTATATAAAATAAATCTTGAAAAACAAAGAAAATATCAACAGTGGCTTACCTTACTTTATTATTATTTCAAAATATATTTATTTTAAAATATTTGTACATGCTGTTATTGCGATGTTAATTCTTTTGTTGCTTTGCATGCATTAATTGTGTATTCTACTATTGTTGTTTTTTATTTATTAAAAATGTTCTTAGAGATAATCTTTGCGATGATTGTGTTTTTTTTTTAATTTCAGTTTATACAGAGTGTTTTTATTTTGTTGTATATACAGGGTTTTATTATTTTTATTTAATATTTAATAAGATGTTTGTAAATGTTACTTAGATTGTCAGTGTCAGATCTAAATTTTACTGCTTTTGGGCGTTTTGTAATTTGTATCATTTCCTTTATTCTTCTTTTATGATAATTGTTTTCTTTTACAAAGATATCTGCATTTTGAACGTCAAAATTATGATGTGGTATATAATGAAATTACATCCAGTAAAATTATTCGATGATTTTTTTGGTACTGCTTGGGTTTTTATAAATTCACGAAATTCCCATGAGTCCCATGAGAGAGTACATTTTATTAAATGACGAAAACACTTATAGAAACGAAAAACGTGACTTAACTGGCCCAATTCAAACCAAAATAAATAAACTAATAACATCCTGGTACAAAAACAATCAAATAACAGAAGAAACTAAAAAACATACTATGTTGTAATAATGGTCAAGCGTCACACATCTATGGCTTACCAAAGCTCCACAAAAATAACACACCACTTCGCCCAATAATTAGTAATATAAATGCTCCTACTTACCAATTGGCAAAATATGTGTTGAAAACAATAGCAAACATACTGGGAAAATCAGAATATCTCGTCAAAGACTCATGGGAATTTCGTGAATTTATAAAAACCCAAGCAGTACAAAAAAAAATCATCGAATAATTTCAGTGGATGTAGTTTCATTATATACCAATAATCCTACTGAGTTTGCACTTAACTGTATCAAAACTAAATGGGACGAAATAAAAAAACATACAACCCTATACCACAGTGCGATTTTTTAAAGGCTACTGAGATATGTCTAAATTCTACTTACTTTCGTTTGAAAATGATTTTTTTAGACAAATATACGGTGTTGCAATAGGATCACCAATATCTGCAACCATAGCTAATTTAGTTACCTACTACAAACCAATATTTTTTAAACGTTTCGTAGATGATTGTTTGATATGTTTACCTTCAATAAAATCGAATACACTTTAAATCAATTTAATAAATATCATAATACCCTTAAATTTCTTGGATCTCACTTTAATATACAAAAATCAAACCTCAATAAAAACGAATTGGTACACAAAGGAAGTCTGGACAGGTCGATATTTAAATTACAATTCATATGCACCACAAAAGTATAAAAAAAAGCGTTGTTACAGCCCTTACCGACCATGCAATGATTTTATCCGATCGTGAATACAGACCTGAAAATTTAAAAAAAAATCAAAGAGGTGCTTACAGAAAATAACTATCCAAAAAAATTCTTTGAACCAATAATAAAAAACCACATACATAAAATTTACAATTCAACATCTTAACCAAAGGCCAAAAAAGATAACAAATTTATATCAATTCCATCCCAATGAGCATTTTCAGAAACCTCTGGTGATAAAAATTTATACAATTATTATAAAGAGGGTTCCATTAATGCCCTAGGGTATTTAGAGGTTTCCTACAGGAATTGAGTTTGTATATTTGTCTTATTAAAGGTTCTAAACTGATGGTACCCTAAGGTAACATAAAACTGGCGTTAACAATACTTCCACGGACATCTTTATAAAAATTAAAGTAATCGGTAACAAATGTTATATAAATTGGTGTTAACAATGTTTCCACCAACATATTTATAAAAATAAGTCATCAGTTAACCCATCTGTAAAACCGTAAGTAACTATCAATTAAAGATATATAGATTGGTTTTTAAAATGTTGCTATCAACTCACTTATAAAACCTTAATTAACCAACAACAAAGAGACAATTTTATATAAATTGGTGCCTGTAATATTCTTATGAACTCATTCATAAACCTTTTTTGCCCATTCTTTCTATAATGTTTTTATTAATTTCTTTGTATAGTGGTTATAATACCACTGTTTTTACAACAAATAAACAATTTTAATTTATAACGAAACAAACAAGATTTTTAGGTTAATTTTGTGACATCAAAAGGCTCGTTTTTGCGACTTTAAAAGGCGCGTTTTTGCGATATCAAAACATCTGGTTTTAATTACATCATAACATAAGAGATCCAAATCTTCTTGAGATAGTTTTCGATGACAGATATCGGGATCGAATGCATGCTACATCCGATTCCGACCAGCGTTGCCCATGCGCGGCCACCCTGACTCAAAAAACTCATCACGTGGACCGATATGAACTTGTATAGGCAAATCTCGCTTAGACTACGTGATCCGTGTTTTGATTCGGGGAGCCCACGCATAAGAAACCCATAGATGGGAACCGGGTTTTAGAAAAAGAACAATATAGTAACCGTGTCAAGTTCGCAAAAATGCACCGTGAAACTTCGAGTGCATACAGTGCGCACGGCTGGTCGGCGGCAATTGTGAACACATCACCTTACGACGCGACGGAACGCAGCCTCAAGGTCCATTTCTGCGAGTTTGACATAGTCACTATTATCCTCTTTTTCTAAATGCATTCGTCTGAAAGAGATCCAGCATACCAAGGAAATACCTGCCTGTACACCCTTCGACCCCGCAATCTAACTATCTTCTTAAGATAGTTACCTCTGATAGTTATGCGGGGTTGAAGGGTGTGCAGGCGGGTATTTTTCCTGGTATGTGTAGTATGCTGGACCTCTCTCAGACGAATACATTTAGGAAAAGAGAACAATGGTAACTATGTTAAGCTCGCAGAAACGGACCTTCAGTGTTCAACACGGCGCCATCTGCAGCCTTTTGTTCCAACTAGCATCATGTTTTAAAACGTTGATAAAATACTGTTGAAAGAGGTAAACAGTGGTATAATTGTATTGCTTTTTTTAAAGAATTGTCGTAAATTTTCGCCATTTTGGATTCCAACAATAGGTTTTTGACCAAAATAAAAACGTTATTTATGGGGTTTCAACATGTGCTTTAATCGAAATATTGCTTTTTAAGTCTTTTTTACTCATTTAAGAGATATATTAGAGCTATAAAATTATCACCAACACTAAATAATATAACTTTTGGTTATTTTATGAAGGTTTTATATTATTTGCTGTAACTTCTATATAGACAAAAATGCTCATTGGGATACATACCGCTCTAATATAATCTTTACAAACTTAAAACCCAAAACTGATAAATTGGACACAGCCAACGTTGTATATAAAATAAACTGCTTAGAATGTGACAAAACATATATTGGTTAAACAAAACAATATTTCAAAAAACGAATTTATGAACATAAATACAGTCTAAGACGTGACGATAAACACAAAACGGCACTAGCCTATCATGAACATGAAAAACTTCATAATTTTGACTTTCAAAATGCAGATATCTTGGTAAAAGAAAACAATTATCATAAAAGAAGAATACAGAAAATGATACAAATTACAAAACACCCAAAAGCAGTAAACTTTAGATCTGACACTGACAATCTAAGTAACATAAACACACACACCCTGTATATACAACAAAATCAAAACACTCTGTATAAACTAAAATTAAAAAAAACACAATCATCGCAAAGATTATCTCTGCGAACATTTTTAATAAAAAAAAAACCAACAACAGTAGAATACAGAATTAATGCATGCAAAGCAACAAAATAATTAACATCGAAAAACGAAAAGCAACAAAAGAATTAACATCGAAAAGCATGTTAAAATATTTTAAAATAAATATATTTTGAAATAATAACAAAGTAAGGTAAGCCACTGTTGATATTTTCTTTGTTTTTCAAGATTTATTTTATATAAACAAAAGTTTACTGTTCATAACATCTAATAAAAAAAAATAAGTTCTTACTTAATCTAAGATAATTTTGTTTATTCTGTATGTTTTTTTATATGTATGTTAAAAATTCTATTCGCTGTTTTTTAAACTGTTAATTTTTTCTATTTTAATTTTTAATATTTATATTGTGGACTATTGCAACTATTGTAGGATTATTGCAAAGTATTGCCGGTCAATAGCAAACTATTGCATGTATTGTATTGTGAACTATTGCTGGATTATTGCCATTATTGCAAGGTTATTGCGAGCATTTGTCTGACTTCCAACCAAATCTGATGTAATGCGACGCTATTAAAGTCAAAAATTAAGTCACTTAGTTGTTTGGTAAACGACGTCGCTTTTATATCAAAACAAACGTTGTTAAGCGTAAGTCAGTGTACACTATCGGCATCATAAAAGTGGTACACAATACTTTTTGTTGTAATACCTTTGTCTATTTTTACAAACAGAGTCACCCATTATTGTATTTTTCTTAAACTGTCAAAGTATGTCATTCTGTATTTCAGTCTGACTAATAAATAAAAAATGCCTCCACAAATTTCTTTATTCGATGAAGCCCAACTCCTGACAAAACTACAACTAGGATGGTCAATTAGGGACGTGGCTAGACATTATGGACACAGAAACACCACGATTATAAAAATTAAAAAATGATGGGAAGATCAGACAATAGAGAGAAAACAAGGGACTCATGAACAAGATAAATGACCTTATCACTTTTATGGAAGAAAACCATTTTGCATCTATTGCCCAGGCAAAGAGATTAACTCAATTTCCAGGATGTGTAAGAGTGGCACGAAATCGCGTAAGGAAAGACTCTAATTTAAGATAGTAGCTGCTAAAAAATTAAACTTCTGAAGGAAAAAAACAGGCCAGGTTACTTTTTGCCCTTAATTACTCTCTAAAGGAACCAGAGCTTTGGCGAAAGGTAATATTTTCCGATGAAAAAGTTTTCCAGCCCTGTAGTGACAGAAAACAAATTCGGGTGTATCGTCTACCAAGAACGCGCAATGAGGAAAGATATACTGCTGGTAACAACAATCGCGCTAGAAGATTTTCGGTAAATATGCGGGGTTGGATTTCTGCTAGAGGTTATGGTGCTCTATTTCGAATCAATGGAAGGCTCACAGCACACCTTTACGTGGACATTTTAGAGAACACTATGCTTCCAGCCGTCACAGAACTTTATCAAGACCAGTTTATTTTTCAACAAGACAACTGCCCTGCTCATACGGCCAGACTTTGCCAAACTTGGTTTCGGGAGCAAAATATTGAAGTTCCTCCTTGGCCTGCGAAAACCCCAGACGCCAATCCAAGCTGGAAAGCTTTAATATTGTGGGAAAAATCAACATCACTTGGTCCAGTTAATAGTCAATGCTTATGAAGAAGTGATTGGTGAAAATAAAAACCTTTTTGAAATTTTGGCTGATTCTCTACCAAGAAGATTAAACGGTATAATTGAGGTGAATGGCGCAATGACTAGATATTAAAATTTTATATACCTATTAATTTGTTTCTATTGTTTTATAATTTTCGTTACAGTTGTGTTTTTTAATTTTTGTTGCGTATTATTTTAATATAAAAATTATTTTTGAAAGCAATCTTTGATGTCAATATTTTCATATTTTAGTACAAGTCTGTCACAAAATATAATCCGGTAGTTAACCATACAATTTTAAAAATGCCTATGTTTATCACGTACCACTTTTATGATGCCGATAGTGTACTGAAAGACCCGTCGACGTCGCATACTGTGACGTAACGTAAGTGTTTAACCCAATCTTCGTTGGGTTTTTTCATATAAGTATAAGATAATATAACGGTTCTTCCCTTGCTTTTCCCGAGAAAAATGCGTACCGATAATAACTATCCCAATCAAGTTGACCTGGAAAAAACCCCAGAGACGAGGAGTGTAATGGGCAGGAGTGTAATGGGCAAGAACGTCGAATGCGTCAGTAGTCAAAGCAACTGACAACTATCTGAAAATTTAGGTTTATGTTTAATATGTTTGTTTACTTTTGGAAAATTTATTAAGAGTGGTCACTACCGTAAAAAAGAATTTAAAAAGTCCACTGTTTCCCGTAATTGCGTATTAATAGAAAATTAACTTAAACTTCGTTGGTGTTTTGCGAAGGGTTGTCCACCTTGGCAGTAGGTGTACAAATTTTTGGCAGTACTGGAAGTATTTGGAAGCACTCGCACTCGTATGTAGAAATACTGAAAATAAATCCTTATAATTTTGGAAGTAGGTGTTTTGTCGGAAGTTGCCAAAAAATGTAACAAGAATATAAATATATTTGACGTAATGTTACAGTAACACATATAACACGTGAAATACCCCCTGTAATCTATTCCCTGCATATAATATGAATATTCGCAGGTATAAAAAAGAATATTCTTATCATATTCTAAGAATGTTTTTGTCTTGACTGGGGTGTGACGTCACCCGTTTTACCTTGAGTTTTTGGAACCAACACACAGCGCTCTTGAATGAGGTATAGGTCAAATAAAACTCCAAAAACTAATGGTTGAATAGACTCTTCCATGACCAAAAAACCGTATTTATTAATATCCCAGCACTGCAGCTGTTTTTGAAATCTTGAACACAGTTTTGTGAGAAAAAATATTTCCAGCTGATTTTAATAAAATTTGAATAAGTATGTTATTGGCGTGGCAAAAATACACAATATTTTTTGATTAAAGTTTGAAGAATGGTATTTTAGAACACGTAATTTGACTTTCCTGGTGTTTAGATTAGAGGCTATACATTTTTCATTTTAGCAAGTAACATTATATGTATACAGGCTAACCCAAAAAGTGTTGATTTTTAATTTAGATTAATTGTCGTTTGCTAACCTGAAAAATATAAAACTTTATCTGTCTAATAACATTATTATAATTAAATAACTAGTGAAAACTTTGATCAAGATTTCTGGCTCAATCTCGCGAATAAAAAACTGCATTTTTGCCACGCCAATAACATATTAAAATTTTATCAAAATCGGCTAGAAATATTTTTTCTTACAAAATTGTGTGCGAAATTTCAAAAACAGCTTCAGCTGAGATTTTAATAAATATGGTTTAATTTGTAGTCATGGAAGAGTCCTTAATCAAAAAGTACAATTACTTTTTGGACTCAGCTTTACTTGACTTATTCCTCGTTAAGGACCCGTATTCTTCAATATCATATATTGAAGAGCAAAATCGCTCACAACTGATGCCATTACTGCCAAAACTGACACAAATGTGACAAGAAAATGATAATTCGGCCAATCAGGTGCGCTTCTAATTCCCGGGAGTACTCTCCTTCCCCGAAAATCATCTTTACTTGACTTATTCCTCGTTAAGGACCCGTATTCTTCAATATCGGGGAAGGAGAGTACTCCCGGGAATTAGAAGCGCACCTGATTGGTCGAAATCTCAGTTTTCTGTCACTATTCTGTTTATTTTGGACCTATTAATGACTTTGTTCGTGAGCGTTTTGCCGTCAGTTTGTTCTTCTCGTATAGGCAGGAGAGCAAAATCGCTCACAACTAATGAAAATGATAATTCGGCCAATCAGGTGCGCTTCTAATTCCCGGGAGTACTCTTCTTCCCCGATATTGAAGAATACGGGTCCTTAACGAGGAATAAGTCAAGTAAAGCTGATTTTCGGGGAAGGAGAGTACTCCCGGGAATTAGAAGCGCACCTGATTGGCCGAATTATCATTTTCTTGTCACATTTCTGTCAGTTTTGGCAGTAATGGCATTAGTTGTGAGCGATTTTGCTCTCCTGCCTATACGAGGAGAACAAACTGACGGCAAAACGCTCACGAACAAAGTTATTAATAGGTCCAAAATAAACAGAATAGTGACAGAAAACTGAGATTTCGACCAATCAGGTGCGTTTCTGATTCCCGGGAGCATTCCCTTTCCCGAAATTGAATAATAAGGGCCCTGGAGTAAGGACACTAATCCTAGAGCAAGCTCTAAAGGAAGCGAAGCCTGACATTTATTTTGACACTTGCGTTGTCATTTTTGATTTATTTGCCTCGCTTTTGTCATCGGCGGCTCGTTCTTATTTTAAATATTTTAATGAATGATAAATACGATAAGAAAGTATTTCTCGAAAGCACGACTTTGCTTCAAAAATTATGTTTTTAAAAAATATATTTTAACACCTCTTTTAAATATTTCAAAAACTAAAGCTCTTAGTAATTTAAACCAAACTGCAGAAAAATGTTTATTTCAAAGTTACAATTTTTTCAACTATTTCACACTTCCATATTGATGTAATAATGGCTTACCCATCCAATTCCGACGTTTCGATGTAACACAACCCGTTCGGTTCGCTACTCGTTAATAGTAACAAATCTGCGGCAACGAAAGTGTTATTATCCATTCTGATGATGTCGCCCACTTGGACTGCCGACCATTTTTCTTGAACCAGCTTCCCATCTCGACACACCTTCGATTTTCGATTGTTGACGTGCGAGTCGGATATATGACGTTGCTACGGGAAACAAAAATACAGTGTCCGTCACAGAAGAAAATGATTTCGAAAAAATGTGCAAGACTTTTATTTTCGTCCTTGCCGGTTTTCTAAAATAGGCGTTTTTCTATAAAAACTAGAAAATATTAAAACAAAAAAGATTTAGAAGTTAAAACACCTCCGAGTCTGTTACTTTAACCGAAAATATTTTGGATGAGTATCCCAACATACAAAGGACACAAGCGAAAAGAGAAATAATTAAAGGATGTTTCGGCCTGGGCTCATCAGTGGTTTCACTGGTCACCCTCCCCACTGATTGATTTCCAAGTTTCAGTGCCTCACAAATAGGATTCCTGATACGGGTTCGTCCTGGAGTGTTAATATTTCCAATAGAAATATGCTCCTAAGGCAATTAAAACGAAACAAAAAAAAAACAAAAGAAGTAAAAATCCTCCGAATCAGTTACTTCAACCGGAAATAATTTCTCTTTTTGCTTTGGTCCTTTGTGTATTCCTTCTGGGATACTCAAACAATTTTGAATTTTCGTTTTTTCCCCAGATCTTTGGATCTTTTCTTTTTAGAAAACATTATTTAAAAAAAGTATGCTTCATGGCCACAGCACGTTATTTCCGTTAATAAAATAACATAAGGGCAATAGTGTAAAACTAATAACAAAAATCTAAAACATTAAAAGGACTTAAAAACATGAAATTTTAATTATTATTAATATGTGTCGAATTTATTTATTAAGGGCCGATTTATCAATAGAGGGTTACCCCATGGTTTAGGGATAACCCTAGGTCAAAGTTGTGACAAGTGTTTATCCATCCAGGGTCAACTGCTAACTCGAAAGTTCTCCCAGGAAAAAGTTGTTGGTATTTTTTAGGTAGGTACTGTATTATATGGGACACTTTAGGGCAGCTTTATACAATAATGTAATGGCTAACAGACACTTTAAGTCGGTCATAGGACGTACGCGCAAACGTGGTATATAGCGCAATATTCTGTCTTCCTTTTATCTGTACAAAAGCAGACTTCCGCTCGAATACAGATATCAAAGTCCAATCTCTGCGGTCTATCGTTGAGTTTATTCATCAAGGTCACGTCTTTGGCATGTATAACGTTGAGACATGACGCTAACCTACGTAGTATAGCGTCTGCGGCATGCTGCTAACGTAAGATGTCATCAAATACGCAGCGAGTTTTTCCGACGGGAGCCAAAAATCAATAGACGAGCGGCCGAACCAAAGAAAGCAAGATAGAAATACATGGTAATAACAAAACAGAGGGCATATGATCTCTTAGAAGTGTGGGGAAAACTACCAAAAGTCTACAGATACAACTCTACTCTACAGATGAAGCTACCATGTTTTATTCACTACAACAGACCTGAATGGAGCACTCACATCGATGGACCAACTTCTTCACAGAAAAAATGTCGTCATTGTAACGAAATTTTATTAAGAATTTATTTATTTATTATTATTAACACTCTTTTAGTTTTATTACTGTATTTTATGTAATACCCGTCCAGATATTTGGTAGTGGCGCCAGGTAGCTCAGATGGTGCCCCGCACGCAGGGTCTGTCATCTATACCGGAATGGGCAGACCTTCCGCAGGGTCTGTCATCTGTAAATCTGACAGCTGACAGATATAAATTTTTGAACACGCCCTGTACATTATTTCTACTACCTGTATTTTTATAACACCCTGTATCTAGTACTTCTACCTGTACAACACCCTGTATCTTGTATTTCTTTCCTTCTCACACTCATTAAAAGTTCTTGATCCTCTTCGTCATACTCATCGAAACACGATGACGTCAGAGATTTTTTGCTGATAAGCTGCCCCGGGGCACTTGACAGCTGACAGGTGACATATGACATGTGACGTATGACAGGTGACATGACAGGTGACGTCAGATATTTTTTGATGATAAGCTCCCCCGGGCAACACCGTTCTCAACTAAAAAGCCAGTTAACTCATTTTCGTTTTAGGGTCAAACCATATCAAGTCAACCAGGCAATAGTTTTGACCATCTCCGATTTTGATGATTTTTGGTACACTTATTCGTCTTATCAAAAAACTCAAAAATTCAAAAAATAAAATTTTTTGCGAGCGAGTGATAGCTCATTTTGAAGGGTTTTTAAAGACCTTTTTAAAGAACCATATAGTTTGTTTAATTTTTTTTTTCTTAATTAAAAAAAAAATTGTTTTTTTAAATCTCAAAAACACATTTTTTAATTTTTTTCAAAAAAATATTTCTTTTTTTTTCAATGTTTTTTTAACATTTTTGGAAAATTTTAGGATGGAGAAATAATGGAGTCATACTTTAAAAAAATAATAAGATATTTAATACAGGGCTAATTTACCTAATATGGGTATAACAAAAAAATGAAAAGTAAGAATAATAGAAAATTTACAATAAAAAATATTTAGGTTGCTAATTTTTTTTGTAAAATATTTGAGGAATCTGTCATTTCTTCTGCAGTTAGCGTATATGTCCTACCAGTGGCAGTATTTGGGTTGACCTGTCTTAAAAGAGAATTTTGATCTATGACCAATATATCAGCTTTTGGCTTTGGAAAGTAAAAAGACGGAGAGGGACCACGAGGATGTAAAAAACTAACTTTTAATTCCCCGCTTTCTATATTTTTGCCAATGATACATCCCATCCACCAAAGACAGTCATAGTTTATGGTTACAAAACCGGAGTCGATGTTTTCAATTTCTGTGTTTGACAAACCACAGGTTGCAAAAAGACATTGAATATTTTCCTCTTTACTTAGTGAAAATGGTTTTGTAATAATTTTTTCATTACTGAGGGGGATAATCGAGTGCAATTTTTGAGTCCCAGGTATCGATTGTGCTTCCAGGTATCTTTTTTCCAAAAACTTTTCATGTTGCTGGTAGTCATTTAATGAACAATATTTAAATGTTATACCAGAAATTTTTTCTGTTGCAAATTTAAAAAGATCTTCGGGGGTCATAATCTGTTCATTATATGGTCTCTGCAGACTTGCTTTAGCAGCCAACCTTTTTACGGTGCCTCCCAGTCCATCGCATGCACTCTTTCCGTGAGAGGTGGCAAAAAAATTCCATTCTGCTTTAATTTTAAATTCCTCGAGATGGTACGCAATATTAACAAAAATTTTTTTATTTTTATACTGTGCGGCACAGCCGTCTGAAAAATAAATAATTTTGTCTAAATTATCAATTTGCCTCTTTAGTTCAGGCATAAGGTGGCTTAAAAAAAGATGAAATGAAATGAAATAAATATATAATTTAAATGACCCAGTTTTCCCTCATGAGTTTTGTAATATATTACAAAAGGATGTAGGGTTGCCTGGCTATTTGTCCAGTGATAGGACTGCACTTCATCCTGCAAAATAAATGAATAATTTTCAGCGAAGTCGCATGTGATTAGTGCCTCCCCCTTTTTAAAATTGTCTTTTACCTCATTGTAGTATTCTTTTTGTATGTGAGTGTAAAAAGAATGAGATTTTAATTTAATCAAGTCGTTTGAAAATTCTTCAATGAAGTCCTCTGCTGGTTTAATTAATGTCTCCATATTGCATCTATCTACAGATATCCACTTCTTAAAAGTCACATTGTCAATCATTGCTTCTTCGAACTTTTCATTCAAAAAGTTTTTTAAATTCTCAGCTCCTGGGCATATCTCACATTTGTCCAAAAAGCAGTGATCTTGGGTGGAGGGGAGGACAATTGAAGAAATACTCAAAATTTTGCAGGAACAAAGAAGTTTGGAAAAACCTTTTATGTATCTTATTTACAAGATTGGGAGCAATTGACAAGTTTTTAGATATAAAGAGTAAATATATAGGTATTTATCAAAAAATGTATGGTTTTTTCCTGCAAGGTTTTTTATATTATTTTAAAAAAAATAGAACCAATAACTTCTCCATCCTAAAATTTTCCAAAAATATTAAAAAAATACTGAAAAAGAAATAGTATTTTTTTGAAGAAAATTCAAAATTGTGTTTTCAAGATTTAAAAAAAAAAATATTTAAAAAAAAATAAAAACAAAAATTACATAGTGATACACATCGTTAAAAAGGTCTTTAAAAAACCTTCAAAATAAGCTATAACTTGCTTCTATAGGACCATTAGTTTTTAAGATATTGCTATTTTTGTAAGTGCCTGTCAAGGACATATTGGTCAATTTCTTTATTTTCAAAAATCAATAAAACAAAAACCGCTTATCCAAAAAATTTAATTTTTTAGGTTTTTGGATCAGAAGAATAAGTGTACCAAAAATCATTAAAATCGGAGATGGTCAAAACGAAAAGTGCCTTTTTTTTGGTTGATTTGATATGGTTTGACCCTTTAGTATCCTTTAGCCTATGATCGGCGCCATATTGACACCAAACTGACAGAAAATCCATGTTTTACTTGTCAATTTGGTTATAAAAATGGCAGCCACATTAGGCTAAAGGGCACTTAGGAGGTAGGAGTTAACAGGCTTTTTAGTTTAGAGCGGTGTTGCCCCGGGGGACGGAGGTTGCAGAACCGGTCATCTACCACTACTAAATGTATAAGACAGAAACATCCGAGCCGGAAGATTTCACGTATACCGCTGGGCACCTCGTACTTGTCATGACCAACTTAAAGTGTCTAATAAATAAATTTATAGTGCCTAATTTTATATCTCGTGTTTTCTTTCTACATAAAAATATGAATTACTAAATTTATCGATCATTACATTGCATTGCGTTGCAATCGGTCACTTTCGCAAACAATCACTACCTCCTCTATGTTCATAATTCATGGCACTTTTTCTCTCTAGGGAGTGCTGTTTACTTTGCCTCCTGCCAGGAGTTTTGTTCGCTTTTCCTCCCTCTACCCTGCAGATCTAATAGAGATACCGTAAGTTTCTACTGTTCATAATTTTTCGTTATTTTATATTTTTTTTGTTAAAAATATACTGAAGTATATATTTAAAGTTTGGTATTTAAAAACCTCAACATTTTTTTACAGAAAATGATATTAGAAAAAATACGAACATTCCGATACGGTCTTTTTCGGTAAAATGTTTACCTTTTTTTTCAGACGTTTTTACTCTTTTTTGCGATGTCTCTCGCATAACAAGTAAAGATTTTTAAAGTAAACTTTTTCTCTACGGAAAAAAAAACAAAAAAATAACAGAAAAATGTAAGGTTATGAGCAGAAAAAGTAAAAAAATTGACAAAAATGAGCTGCCATCGCTACATAAGTAATGCCAACCTTTGAAGAACCCGAGAGTTTACCTGTCCTGAGTTAAAAAAGCTTAGATAAACACTTTTCGATTTAACCCAGAGTTAGAGTTGAATTAAAAAGAAAAATGTAAGTTGTATAAACAACAAAGCTTAAGTCCAGTGGAGCTTGTAAAATTTACAAGAAAAATTCAAGGGCCTTTCTCCACTTGGTATTACCCGAGGATATGCGTCGGGGCTATAAAACTCGACATCGACATACCGGACTTCGCAGATGTTTTCGAAAATATACCTTAAAACTTAGAAAACTTTAACAGTGAGATTTACTAAGATCTAAAATAGTACCCCCACAGGTCTAAATATTTACATCTGTGGGGGGGGGGTACTAAATTTTAAAAGCAATTTTCAAAAAACACTTACCCATACAGAAAAGACACAAAGTTATTGATTATTTTGTATTGTTATTGCAAAATACCACTGAAAAACTGTTTTTTCTTCTCAAAATATACCATATTTTAGGAGAAAATAAAACTAATTTTTTTTCACAGGTTTCAAAATGGCAAATGGTGAATACTCCAAAAATTTGGCATATAATAGCTTCATTATCTGTGTTTGAGGTTATAAAGTTAGTGATTTTTCAGACCACCTCTGGGGGGGGGTGGTTTAAATTTATATGGTAAATGGTAATAAGTTCGTTTATAACTTCCCTAAGTAACCGTTTTTACAAGGATTAATTTACCTTATTTAATATCCAAAGTTGTTCATTAACCAATAAAACACCTCCAATTTTGTCCAGAAAAAACGCCGTATTTCGAATCTGTTTTCAGCACAAAAAATATATTTATGTAATGGCTAACAGACACTTTAAGTCGGTCATAGGACGTACGAGCAAACGTGGTATATAGCGCAATATTCTGTCTTCCTTTTATCTGTACAAAAGCAGACTTCCGCTCGAATACAGATATCAAAGTCCAATCTCTGCGGTCTAACGTTGAGTTTATTCATCAAGGTCACGTCTTTGGCATGTAAAACGTTCAGACATGACGCTAACCTACGTAGTATAGCGTCTGCGGCATGCTGCTAACGTAAGATGAGGGACAAAACAAATAAAAAGTACAGGTCACGGATTATGCACGAAAAATATACCAAACAAAAAACCCAAATCAACTATATTGTTTTTATTTACAAACTGAAGTTAAAAAATTGAGGTTATCTAAAAGCTCAGTCAAGAAAACTTTCCTTACTCAAAGACCACTCATTTCAAAGCTGTAGCTTTCATCAGTAGATGTTGGTGCAAGCCAAGGTACAAGCAAAGGTAAGAAATCCAAACTCGCTGTTTGTGATTTGAACGCAGCTAATATTTTGAAACTGACATTTCGACAGCGACAGAAATGTAAACAAAACTTGCATATAAGTTTTTTTAATATATTTCATAAATAAAAACACCTTATTTTATTATTACCCATCTAAATCGTTGTGTGACATCAAGTATTAATCGGAAAAATTAATTAATAAGGGTAAGTTTTAATTAGAGTGACATATAACCTCAAAATTTTAATTTGTTCCACAGAGAGTAATAGTAAAATAGTAAATTTAAACTCCGCGTGGGTTTAATTTTTTTTTTCTTCTAAATTGAAACATTCTTCTTAAATCCAACAAAAGATTGTGTTAAGATGATTATTTAATAAACAAATTTATTCAAATTCTTCTTATAAATCAAACTATGTCCAAAACTCAAGGAGAGTTGGTTTAAAATGCTTAAAACCAAAAATTTCACTTAAACTTAGGACCGTTCTAAAATAAACTACACCCTTTTAGGAAATCCCACCGTTAGGCTTTTTAAAGCATGTTTTCGACAACATCTGCAAAGCCCGGTATGTTGATGGAGTTTTCATGCATGCATATCCTTGGGGAATATCAAGTGGAGAAAGGTCCTGGTTTCTCTTGTAAATATTAACTTATACTTACAATATCATCGTAAGCGTCTTTCACAGCCGTAAGACCCAACACGCCAATCAGGGGCAGAGCAGTAGTGACAGGTGTCAAACTACTTATGGCTGGAATCAGTTGCAACACCTAAAAAATCACAGACAGGAAATAATAACAGGAACTAAGACACGACTCGGAGAAATTTTTGATTTTTCCTTAGGCCACCAATTAAAAATATTCAAACATTTGAATCCATGACCTTAGAAATAAATTTCGGCTTTTTAGCAGCTGGGCTGCGCTCAGAAAGCGTAAGGAGTTGCTTTTCTTGTGTCACATTATCTAAGAAAACATGACCCAAAAACATATTTTTTTTGGGCTGCAAGTGGGTAGAAAAATGTAAAGATATAGGCTTTTTGTCCTCTCTTATTTTCGAATGCTGGGTTTTCGGTTGGTTTCCCGGGTTGTTTTTTTGTGATATTATCAAATATGAAATGACCCAAAACAAGCATGTTTCAGGCTACAAGTGAGCAGAAAAATGTTAGATAGTTTTTAAAACCGTCCCCACCACTTTTTTTTCTTAACGGATCATTTAAATATGAGGTCAATGAAAAGCTGCATAAACATCCCAAACTTTTGAAAATGATCAAGTATCAGCTATAAAAAAAATATATATACTAGACTAATAAGACATCACATTTAAAAATAGAAAGAATAATAAAAAAGTCACGTTTTTTTACTTCCTATACTTATTATGTGTATTGGCTTAAAAACGACTCTAGAAAATAAGTTAGTTAAAAAAAATTGAATAAAATTAAATTTTTAAACAGTCTTGTCATTAAAAATTATCAAAATTTCACCATATCATAACCTCATTCAAGCACACCAACCATCGCCCAAGTCGAGACTGGGGTGACGGTGTGGTGTGATAAGCTCACTAAAATAGACATAAACATGTGCAATTTTGACCCTTATTGCCGCATGTTAGTGGCCTTGCTAATGACGCTATAAACGCACTAGTAGACACACCACCTTTCCTGAACGACGAAAATGAGACGCACCGGTCATTTTCATATTCCTGAACGGCGACACACCACGCACCGGTGCATTTTTTACACTGAGTGTGGCCATTCTGAACGCAGCCCAGCAGATCCACTGGAGCATTTTTCTTATTTGAGAGAAGATAGAACGGAGGTACTCCGTTTATAATTTTAGACGCGGTTAGCCGGTCGCTTAATCATGATATTTCCGGTCAATGCATGTGCAGTTTGATGCGAAACAATTTGTTTGAAAAAGAGCGCTTCTAACTGTCAACCTGGCGACCAAAAATTCTGGTACAGCGTGCTTTAAACACCGGTTCCCTAAAAAAATGTTTTTCCTACTAGCGCGCGGGAAAGCATTTACCCTGCGTCTTTTTCACACGGCGTGCGGAAATAGTTATTTACCTAAAAAGTGCGGAAAATGGTACTTTTTCGCACGCGACGGCAGTTGCACGAACGACGCGGAGCGGAGTTTGGGCAAGCCGCCAAGGGTGGAAAAGGCATTTCCCCAAGAGTGCGTGCGGTAAACTGACTACGTTTATTTCAGAAAATTAAAATACAGATATTTAAATTTCTTTTTTTGGGAATTTTTGAGGCTTGTAGATAAAATCGTGTACCTAACACATGCGTGAAGTATCTTTATCGCCCTTGCGGCTTGGCCAAACTCGCTCTGCCGTCTTGTGCGGTAAAGTATCACTTTCCGCACCTGTTAGGTAAATAACTATTACGCACGCTTTTTTTAACCATTTTTTAGGTCCAATTCAGCTGTTTGGACATATTTTTCAACAACAAAACAAAAGTTTTTTTGTCATTTTAATACCTAAAAATTAAAATATAATATTGTCTAGATGGTTTTTACGCAAGTAGGAAAAATTTTGTACTTGACTCGTGCGAAAAGTGTTCCGCATGCGGGAAAGTATCACTTTCACACACACAGTAAATAACTATTCTCAGGATGTTGAACCAAAAGCGTCTAAGAAAATAAATAATTTTGTTGCCAAATCAGAACATTTTAGGGAGATTTTTTCCTAAAGGTAAATTTATTTTACATCATGTTAACTAAGTTTGAATGAACTAAAAATATTTATAAAAAGAAGGCTTTTGTGAATAACCTTTTTAAAAAAACTTTTGAAATTATGAGAAATGTATTTATGAGGAAATTGGTTCAGTGTTAAGGCAACAGTGTAAAACGTCTTTCATATATCACGCTCTTTGTCGGATCAGAGAACATTCTCCATGAAAGAAAAGGAAGACAATCTTTTCAATACGTAATGTACGATGTGCAAACATACTAAAGAAACTGTACTTTTACGTCCTCATTTGCTATGTTTTATTGGGAACGAATTATAATATATCAATTTGTTTCCAATTATAGAATATTAGACGCTGTTAAAAACTATTTGAAAAACATTGTGTTTATGGTTTTGTTGAAAAACGTTTTAATCGAGGTTTTAATTTTGCTTTTACTGTCAAGCAATATATTAAAGATACTTCAAAAAAATAGAAACAAATATACTTACCAAAAGGCATAAAAAATAAAAGTTTGCCAGTCGTTGAAACTGTTCAAAAAGGTTGAGTGGTAGAAACGTCAATATGGAGTATTTAGATGTTTTTATAAAGTTGTTCTGAAAAGAAAAGAGAAAAAACTGTGTTTGAGCTATTTGGTTCGTTTTTGCACATATATACCTATTAGCTTAAATACACGCCTTACCCAGCCCTAGAGCCCCTTTATACATTTGACAGCTGTTGTTTTACCAGAGGTGGGCAACTCATATTGCCCTCTCTTTCTATTTTTTTTTGCATATTTTCTAGTAAAACGGATTTTATGAAATGGACTGATGTTTTTTTCTCTCTTCTTATAATTTCCCCAGTTTTCGAAAGATTAATTTTTTTTTGGTTAGTAAAATATGTCAAGGTTTGACAAAAAAAAACAAACACAACCAGTGATTACACACGGTAGATATTAAAAATGTAAATAACAGGTAAAATATAAAGATTCCTGTGATCTATATTTTTGTTACCCTTTTTCTTACAATAAAACATGGAAACAATGTGTTATTTATTAACGAAGTACATGCTAAAAGCGTATGTTTATAAATACTGCTTGTAGCTCACTTACCTCGCAAATCCGGCTGTTTTTATTAATTTTTCAGCTTGGTAAATGCACGTTTTCTTTTCTCTTTTCCTGAGTTTCTTTCTCCGTTGGACAACGGAACAATACAAATTCGTCGAGGCACGTGTTTTTACAGTTTTTGATATAGCAAAATTCCATTTTTAAACCTAACGTTTCTTAATCCAAAATCTGACAGTGACAAAGTTATTTATTGTCATTGACAACACACAATTTCAAACATTTCCGTAACAACTGTCAAATCTGTGTGGCTTACACATCTATAATCTAGCCAGCCATGGAAATACCAAAACAAGACATTGGCTGAGCTCCGGCCATGCGCGAAATTTATCGATCCGAGGGGTTTCGGTCAGTTTCGGCCGGATTCGCGGCCAAGTCATACATCTTTAATAGACGCCACGCCATTTTTGTTGTTTATTTGTTTTGATTCCGTGTTTTCGTTTGTGCTGCGCGTTTTTTCACTATTAAAAATTATAAAAAAGTAAGTTAAAAGATGCCGAAAGAGGAGCCGGCCTCCGTAGCGCAGTTGGTAGCGTATCGGCCTGTCGCACGGAAGGTCTCGTATCTCAATATCGGCTAGGTGCATGGATAATAGAGACATAAAGCTATTTGTAACTTATCGTACGTATCCGCATCTAGCGAGAACCAAGCACATTAATTGGTCAGAAACTTGTACCACGTTCGAAAAGAGCAGATATATGCTAATCAAAGGTGTTCTTGAACGCGATAGGTGTTGAGATTCGTTAGGTATCACGTATCGTTACGGCATACTTATCGTATCTCAGGACCTATTGCGTTCAGAAACACCTTAAATTAACATATATCTGCTCTTTTCGAACGTGCTACAAGTTTCTGACCAATCAATGTGCTTGGTTCTCACTAGATGCGGATACGTATACCGCGATGAGTTACAAATAGCTTTATGTCTCTAATTTGCGTTTGTCTTTAACTTTGCAAAAATTTATCCAACACTGGGCCTATAATGCATGGAAAGTCCCAGCATAAAAAAAATAACAAAATAAAATAAATACCAACGGGATTATGTTTCTTTCTCAGTAGCAGACATTTATACTGGAGAACAAAAAAAATGCAACACCAGAAAGGACAAATATTTTTTAAGTAAGTTATTTATATATTAAGAAGATTCTCCATGTGGTTATTTATGCACTCGTTTGTTCTATCATCCAAATCCTCCTTACGGCATGTCACTAGAGGTGATCTGCTTCCATGATACTTTGCTGTCTTGCTGTATCACGTTCAACAGCAAAGTCTCCATTTCGTCTCTCACCTCGAAATCGCCTAACCCTCATGCGTCCATCAAGGCCGCCTAAACAAAACCTGGATTCGTCGCTGAAGCTTATGGTATTGTATTCGTCATTCCAGTTTTGCCGAGCTCTGCACCACTCCAAGCGGCGAGCCTTATGTTGTGGGGTCAAAGGTAGCACCAAAAGCGAAAGGTAAGCCCTTAGCCCCATACCAAGCAATCTTCGATTAACTAGAACATCTCATACTTGGCGTATACTGTCCCGTCGATTTCTGAGAGCAAGAAGTCTGAGATGCCGTAAATCTCGACCTTGTAATAATCTAGGGCGTCCAGAACCCGCACGACATCCATTGGACCATCTTCTCCAAACTCTTAACACTGTTGATGGATTGGCATTAACCCTTCTTGCAATTTCCCGTAAACCAAAACCAGCCTCTTTTATGTCCACGATGCGGTTGTTTTTGAGAATGAATAGAAAAAATCTGTGAAAAAAGGAAATATTAGAAGTAAAAAAATTTATCAAATATTTCTTTTGAGATAAGATATACACACAAATAATATTCATTTAAGTAATTAATTATCCATATGTATGGTGTTGAATTTTTTTTGTTCTCCAGTATATTTTTTTCTTCGAAAAAAACACAAAAATCCAGGATCTTTAAGAAAAGTAAACAAATACATGCAAATACCGAATTCTTTCAGTCAAACAACAACGATCGGTTGCCTTCGAGGCTTCGGGTCTTAGCCGATGACACTGGCACGGCGCATGTGCAGAACAGCGTTACTAAGCCAAATGAGAGAGAGAAAGGGAGATAAATAAGAGAGAAAGTAGAGGGACATTTTTTGCTTACAACTTTGTGCACGCTGAAAGCATTGAAAGGGCGTATATTTAAGCTAATAGGTATATGGTTTTTTGTAACGAATGTGACAGTTGTCACACTATCTACTTACCTCAGGACTTAAAAAAAAATCAAACGGTACTCGCCTATGGCGGAGCGTTTACGAGTAGTTAATATTTTTCCAAATATTTATGATACATCAAAAAGTTAGTAATTTCAGCTCTTTTATAATTAGTGCTATTATGTTAAGGTCCTCACCGAGATAACAAAAAAACAATATGGCACGCCTCGAGGTGGGGGCTTTTTTTACAGGGAGTTTCCAAAACTTGCAAAAAATAATGGCTATATGAAGTAATTTCATCTCTTTTCTCATTAGTGCTATTGTGTTAAGGGCCCCACCAATATAATTAAAAAAAATTATTGCACACCTCTAGGTGAGGGCGTTTTTGTTAACGACCACACCAAGATAGCAAAAAAATATTGGACCCCTCAGGGTGGGGGCGTTTTTTTACAGGGAGGCTTCAAAACTTGCAAAAAATAATTGCTGTATGGAGTCATTTCATCCCTTTTCTGATTTGTGCTATTACGTCAAAGGCCACACCAAGATAACAAAAAAAAAATATTACACAACTCTGGGTGGAGGCGTTTTTTTTATAGGGAGGCGTCAAAACTTGTATAAAATAATAGTTTTGGGGCCTCTCTGTAAAAAACGCCCCCACCCAGAGGTGTGTAATATATTTTTTATCTTGGTGTGGCCCTTAACATAACAGCACTGATCAGAAAAGAGATGAAATTACTTCATAGAGCTATTATTTTTTAGGGCCTCCCTGTAAAAAAAGCCCCACCACCTCAGTATATTTTTACTTAATTCGTATGGATGTAAACTACAGTTTTATACTAGTTATAAAGTGGATGAAATCATACACCTCAATTGCCACCACCTCCCTATCTACAAGTGTATGTTGTATTTCTTGACATATGACTTTTCTTTTGTTTAAGGTGCGTGGGTTGCCGCGGGTTTTGTTGGGACGCTCACGTTTTATCAGAATGTGCAAAATTAAACGCGTTAAATAAAAGAAAGTTCAATTATAAAATCATTCACTATAGAAACAGCAATTCTAGTGCGGTTAAAAATTCCCGATTTCCATTTTTGCTGGCAGAAAACTTCTAGGGCAAAGAGTTTTTGTACGCAGCTAAAGTAGACACTGGTGCATTTTCAATGATAGTTAAAATCAATCACCCCCCTATGGATCCAGAGGCGCAGGCAAAAGATAATTTTTAGAAAATTAGCATGACACGCTCCAATGTACATCATCCGTGTGTCAACATTTGACATTCTACAAAGTTCTTTTGTAGCTCAATGGAGAGCCAAGAAATCTATCTACTCGTCGGTGTGTTGGGGGACTTAGCTGAGTATATTTCAATTAAGACTTTTCGGAAAGGTTGGTTTGTGCTGAATATCATAAAATAAAAATTATTTTCCTGTGTGCGGATTTCTACGAACTATCATGGAAATTGTCAGTCAACTACCAAAATCGAAATTTCCTTAGAAAACGGCTAAGATCGATTTTCAAAAAATTATTTCAGTTTTATGGGACGGGCCTGAACTAAAATTGTGGTTTTATAGGATTCACAAAACGGTCTAGATATTTTTTAAATATTCAAACTCAGAATCGTACAAATACGCAAGGCATACAAAAATTTTTATTCAAAATATTTTAAAAAAAGTGACAATATTTCTTTTTTAATTTTTTATTTTGACCTGCGGAAGAAATACTCAGCTAAGTCCCATAAAAAATTTTCTTACACCGACGAGTAGATAGATTTCTTGGCTCTCGATTGAGCTATTAAAGAACTTTGTAGGATGTCAAATGTTGCCACACGGATGATGTACATTGTAGTGTGTCATGCTAATTTTCTAAAAATGATCGTTTACCTGCGCCTCTGGATCCAGAGGGGGGTGATTGATTTTAACTATCATTAAAAATGCGCCAGAGTCTTCTTTAGCTGTATACGAAACTTCTTTGCCCTAGAAGTTTTCTTTCAGCAAAAATGAAAATCACTAGTTTTGAACCGCAATATTCGTTAAATCAATTTTTTATCCGTAATTTATAAGACCCGTTTTTAATCAAACCGTTGTTAATCAAACTCATTCAATATCAAACCCGGAATTCGTAAAATTCGTAATTTATCAGAAAATGTTTGCTAAATTAATTGCGCATTTGCCAATACCACATGAACCGGAGGCGTACACGCAGGTGGCGCGGCGTTTTGATGCATTTGTCGCTGTTACGCGCGCATACTTGTATAGGTTACGTTCAACAGTTTGTGTATACATGTCCTTGCATTATTGGCGAATGCGCAATCAATTTAGCAAAAATTTTCTGATAAATTACGGTTTTTACGAATTCCGGGTTTGATATTGAATGAGTTTGATGAACAATGGTTCGACTAAAAACGGGTCTGTTAAATTTCGAATTTGTTATTGAATGGGTTTGATGAAATTAGGTTCGGATAAAAAATTGGTTTGACGAATTGCAGTTTCTATGGTGAATCGTTGTTACGATGAATTTTTTTATTAAATAGAGTCTGATAAATTCCTGGTTTAATAAACCATAGGCGTTCGCAGATTGGTGTAGCGGCATTGCAGGATAAATATGACCCTCAAAGATCTGCAACAAAAAGAACCAAAATCACCCTAGCGTCTTTATTAAAGTTAACGGATCGCTACTGCGCACGCGTAGAATAAAGATAAAGAAGTAGCAGAAAAAAGCAAAAAAATAACCCTAACAGCTAACCCGCGTAACGAAAGTTTTGGGAAAAGTATAATTATATACCGTTTTTTCGGCTATTATCATTTTAATTATTAATGGGTCAGATAATCCCTACTATAAACTCGATAGACCTTGAAATAATATTATAAGTTGTAATATCTGGGCTATAAAAAATAATAAGGAGTAATAATATCGATTTTTAAGTCACTTACAGCGTATTTGAATTGTGAGTTGAACAATCTGTCATTGGCATGGATTCTTCTTTGATTATCTAAAAAAATACAAAAAGAAATGTTTTTTATTAAGTGCCGGGCCATAACAGACTTCTGAATTCATATAACTATGATATTCATAACGACCCTGCCCTTGCATTTTCCGAAAAACAGCCCTAGCGATAATACCTCTACCTCAATCAAGTTAGCCTGGAAAAATGCAGAGCCAAAAACTACGTCCATTAACCTAGCGACCCCACCCCAAGAAAATCATAATTTAGTTATGCCATAACTATGTGCTAATTTCGTCCCCAATCAAAAAATTTTGTGCTCCTCTGGTTTGAGAAAATCGAAATAGAAAATGGGGTAGTTAGATTAATATTAACTTAGCAACCCCACCAGGAAATATGCGCTCTCCGAACATATAAGAAAAAAATCGTTTTTTTTTTTAAAAAAGGTGGGGTAGCTAGGTTAATATTAACTTAGCGACCCCACATGTTTAGGTATCACGGAATTTAAAATTTTCGAAAACCATTATTATCTGCAAATTATGTGCTAATTTCGTCCATGATCAGAAAATGTTCTACTTGTCTGGTTTCTAAAAGCATATTAGATTACATCATTTGTAATAACCTATCATTCGCAATCTGAAGTATGATTTGAAAGTAAAAATATATTATTACAATCTTAGAATTACAATTATGTGCTCAATGAATATGTGTCTTGACATAATTTTAAAACCAATAATTTTTAGATTTGATGATTTACATCCCTTCAACTCAACCTATTGGTAACTCTTTTTTAAATATGACTTAAGTAGTGTTGACAAATACACTGGAACGTCCATTTCAGTTAAAGCTTTTAAAACAACTTTGTGGTTTACGTTGTCAAATGCCTTTTCCATATCGTTGTGTAGATCACATCAACTTGGGTTTTTTTATTTAACAATTAATAAACATATTGAGAAAGTTTATGAGATTAGTTAAAGTAGAAACCTCAGAGAAAAGCATAATAATCGTGTGAGCTTAGGTGCCCTTCAATTTTCAGAGTATTTTACACAGTGACAAAAAAATTAATAGGTCGGACTGCAGACAATTAAATTGCCTGGACTGAATTTGAGTTTGAAACATTGAATCTTGGTCCAGACTTCACCTTGAAATCAAATAAACACCTTGGTGTAAACAAGGTGATAAATATTTCCTAAAAATGCAGGAAAAGTAAACAGCACCTTTTGCACAATCAAATAGTACATTACCTTCAATTAGTGTTTCATATCTAAAGCCATTTTGTGGCATTTTATTCAGCTTTCTACAGCAATTAAACAAAAATCTAATGACAACAATTTATAAAAATCTTACATGCAATCACTTTTTAAAGCACAGCTCCAGACTGCGCGGCCAATTAATTTGTTTAACCTAATCAATTGACAGTGTCAAGGATTTTCTACCAATAATAACATTTAATTTTATAGTAATTTGACAAAAATTATTTTTTTGCCAACTTAATTAAATTTTATCAAAACCGCATACACAAAAAATTGCGTGACCGCTACCAAAAAAGAAGTGTATCACTTTTTATTAATAAAATATTTTTGAATTTTTACTTTACAACAAGTTAAATTAAAGGGACGCTTTCAAATTACCAAACATACAACAAAAACCCAAAACCATACTCATATCAACAATACTCATGTAATAAATTAAAGATTTTACCCCCTAACATTACTTGACTTCGACTTTAAAATTTAAAAAATCTCGAAAAAAATATTGGTAATTTTTCTTAAAACTTGAATCATAAGACTTGAATCATAAGACTTGAAGAATAAGTAATACTTTTTTCTATGTGCGGTTGCCTTAGAAAATAATATTTGTTTAAAATATATTCTACTTTTTAATTCAATTCCTATCCCTTTCATATCACCATTTACAAAAAAAGCTACAATTCAATTCGAGTTTCTTGCCCATTGAATGCATGCAAAAGAAAAAAATTACAGGCAAAAAAAAGATATCTCTGGGTGAAAGATGAAATTTGGTCAGCCTACTTTTTCAAGAGACGCAAAACTATCTCTTGGCTTTGGGGTTCGACACACGGAGCTAAAGAATTAAATAATTATCCGCAGAAAGTTGAATAACATGAAATTTCCAGAAAAACCAAAATGTTATAGGTTATTATCATTGGTCCAAAAATATTAGTCTAATTTGTTTGAAACAGATAAAAAGCTAATTTTCTCTACAATTTCTGTTTTGATTAGAATAGATAAGTACTCAGATAAAAGTTTATATGATCTCTATCATCTTAAGTGGTCTAAAGCCCTGTTCTCACTATGCATCAAACACATGCGACTTTTTACATGCATCTTTTTCTTGAAGCATGGAGCTGTGGGGGGTGTTCACACTATGTATCTTTTTTTTAGAGGAAATGCCATTTTTAGCCAACATAACAAAATCACTAATTAAAAAAATCAAAAAAGCCCTAGATTTGTAACTGCTTTGTTTACTTTTTTCCTATACCGTTTTCTAGCGCATTCGCTAAAAGTTTAAGTATGCAACCAGCAATATTTTCACGACTGAATATTTGGTGTTCTTGAAGAATTCTAGAAATAAAGAATTATTCCAGAAATAAAGAATTCTTCGAAAAAAGGAAAAGTCGAAAATTCTGGATTGTTCTAGGATAAGAAATATTAAATAAATAGGATTGACAGGCTTGGAGTGGGAATTAGAGCTTGCAGATTGTGAGCATTGGCAAACAAGAATTTTAGAAAGTTTTAAGGTGATTGAAAAATATTGAAAATAAAACTCATAACCTAAAATTCACAGCTGATCAGTAACTTGACAACATAAAAAAAACGGTTGGTAATCAAAAGATAACTAGAAATTCCCCAGCATGCATGCAACTTTCTGATAAAAAATAGAGCATGTTCTATTTTAGCGCATCTTGCAGCATGCGTCTTTTTTCGACGAATTTCATAGTGTGAACACACAAGATGCATGCATCTTTCTGAGAAGCATGAAAAAGTTGCATAGTGAGAACAGGGCTTAAGAATTTTTAGAAATGAGTCATTTTTAATTTGTAACTGTAACTGTACTTGATTATTAAATAAATAAATAAATAAATAAATAAATAAATAAATAAATAAATAAATAAATAAATAAATAAATAAATAAATAAATAAATAAATAAATAAATAAATAAATAAATAAATAAATAAATGAATGAATGAATGAATGAATGAATGAATGAATGAATGAATGAATAAATAAATAAATAAATAAATAAATAAATAAATAAATAAATAAATAAATAAATAAATTTTAAATCAAAAATATAGTATTTCGGGACCTGTTTAAAACCTTAGGGGGTCATTTTAACCCCTCCTAAAATTGGCACACCACCCAATGACAAATGGTCATTTAGCGATCTAAGCACGGTTGTAATTGAAATCTGGCCTATATGTATTCTATGCAAGATTGGCTTCTGCAAGGGTTTTAACCACCCACCACCACCACTGACTGAACATTCATTCAAGGCCTTTTAAATTAGCTAGGAGTATTTCCTGTCTGGAAAGCATTTTGTAGTAGGTACCATAAAATAATAATACAAATTATTTTTCAAGGTATTATTGGAAACATCCGGCAATATAATATTGATGTTGCACTCTATACACTCAGTGTTCCATCATTACTAGACTAGGCCCATAAGTATAAAGGCGCAATTACACAGACGAACATGCTCAAACAAAAGCTCGTGCAAAAGATCTAAAATTTTTTGCGTGAACATTTTCGTGAGCTTTTTTTTCGAACATTTTGTTTGGGTAAATTTTTGAGCAAATTATTGCTATCTGTTTTGGAAACATATTTTTAAAGATAGAATATATAAAATTTCACATCAGTGATCAGTGATCTCAATTCTTTAAAAAAATGGAACACCAACTTTTATTTTAAATTTTTGTGAAAAAAGGCGACGGCAAGCGAAACATTATTCTTGTTTTTGTTACACGGATTAGGGTTACTTATAATATTTATTTTTCTTAGGGTTTTTCCCGGATTTTTTTGCCCGGGGTTTTTTTTGGGATTTTCTTGCGAGTTTTTTTTATTTCCAAGGGTTTTTTCCTAAATTCAAAAAACAACCCAGGAAAATTTTTCTTTTCCAAAAAAATTTTGAGTTTTTCAAATATCGACAAAAAACTCAAAAATTGCACTTTTAAGCGGTAATCCGCGCCTCGCGTTTATGAGGAGTGGTGGGGAGGGGATTTTTTTTAAAACATATTTTTGTAACTTTACTTTACCCTTAGCTTTGATTGTTTTTTTTTTATTCCTCACACCAGATTTACCTAGTTAGTTTAAGGCCCAACGGTTGCTTAAAAAAGCAAAAGGTTCATGAAAATGCTGAAGATAGATATTTACTGTCAATTTAATCTAATAATTAAGGTCGATTACTGACACTGAACAAACAATATGCAAAGGAGCAAAATTCCGATTCAGAAGTCTAGTCTATTACTGCTAAATTATATTTTTTTATACAAGGGTCGGGATCGTAGGGTTGTAAAAGTGGGTAATAAACGGGTATTATTTAGACCGAACGTGCTTTTGTTCATATATTTGAGATTTAATAAAATGTATATAGGTTTTTTAATTTGCCTTAATTATTATTGTATTGTGTTTTAAACTAGAAAGTAAAATAAAGAGATATTCTTTTAAACGTAAATTTTTATCATTACATTTTACAGGCAACAGCAATAAATAAGTGCCAATTATTATTTTTTTATTCTCGTTTTTTTACAACCCCAAAAGAGTTACAAGTATACTGGCATATCCTCTATAAAAATCAGGTCAATCGAAGTTCCTTATGAGGTAAAATGTGAATTTCGACATCAAATCGTTTTTCCGTCGGAAAGCACCTAATTAAAAATACTTTGTTTTAAAACCTAGTCTTTCTATTTTTAGTTAAGTTCAATGAATTCCCATAAAACTATAAAATTTAAATTTGTAAGAAATTTCTATACCAACATTTCTTCAAACAAATTTTGCTTAACATTCTCTCCAAAATTTCCGTGAGTCTTTTTGTACGAGATTTTGCTCGTAGATGCTCGTCGGCATTTCAACATCAAAGGAAAGTTTGTCTGTCTATGCATTTTATGTATCTAACAATTAGGGAAACAACTTTTTTAGGTTGTTTCGACCCTCCTGATTCCCGAATACAAATTTGCCTGTTGTTGTTAAAGCGAAATTTGGACCGGAAGTTCGGTAACCAAGATGGCGGCCAAAACTCTGTGGCGTTATATCTGCCTTGTCCGTTGGAATAATAATGTAAATTTCTGCTTAGTGGTTCCCTCAGATGCCAAATCCATTGTAAAAAAATACAAAATTGTTAAAAGTTATACTCCTGGGGCCATCTTAAAAAAACTTAAACATAAAATTTTTTAGAATTAAATAACTAATGTCATACAGTAAATTTTAATTTTGTAAGTCAGACAGACATCTTTTAACAAAAAACCTTGATTTTTTAATTTCTGCCTTGCCTCCTGAACGCCTTTGCTTGTGTTGCGTTGGATTTGCAAGATACAAGCACCCGGCCCAAGGGGACCCAGAGCTTCCTTCTCTGAATCTCACTTGGATAATTCTCAACAAGTGCGTCCAATTCGCGGGGGTGTACCCAACTGAATAAGTCGCTGACTAAATCCTGTTGGGGAACGTCATACCGCACCCCCTGGACTCAGCTCTTTGGGATCGGTGTGCCGGAGATAGGGGGCGCCTAGGTGAACCCAACTCTGGCTCGCCCTCGACTTCTCTGAGTGGTGGATCGGGGACGGGTGTGGGGGCCTTGGCTTAAACGCCAGGACCGCGTGGGTGAGGTCCGCAAGGAACCAGGCGCACCCTGTTGTAAAAAGTCCCTCCCCGAAGTGCTGGGGAGGTGATTCCAGCCAGTTTGCTCGTCTGTGAGGGAACTCTAGACGGACCCTCCGACAACCAGGAGGTAACCCAGGCAACCGAACAGGTGCCCAGCGGAACCTCTAAAGACAAGGATCAACAAGGAACTGTTCAAGGACCCAGTCGATCTTCTTCAACACAAGAGGCCCGACAGGGAACTGCACAAGTACCCATTGGTCACTCTACAAACGCATCAGGGGCGCCTACGGACGGATGTGAGACCAGCAACAGGGCTCCTAATAGGACACTGTTGACTCAACAAGCATCTATAGAGACGCTGGGAATCGCCGGAGACTCAGAGAGTCGATGATGCGGGAGTGTCCGCCTCTGGCCAAGTCACGAGAGTCGCACCTTGGGAACTATCTGTTGGTCCTAGGCGATGTAATAAGGTTGCAGCCCAGAAAAATATGTTCTTTTGCGGAAGGGGCAGCCTTCCAGGGCTAAACCATAGATAGTGGGCGTGCAACGGCAACGGGCCCAGCAAGGTGACTATTCATTCAGAACTCCTGAACTATTAAAAGTTTTAAGGTGGTTAAAAGAGCAAATATTTTCAAGAATTAGGTAGCTAAAATTTTGTAGTAAATTTACATAAATTAAAATTTTAATTGATAATTTTCTCTTTTCTGAAAACGTGCCTGGTCTATATTTTTCACATAGCTCTGTTCTAATGAAATTTTCACTTTAAAATTATTAAGTAAATGAAGCAATGCCGTCATATATTTTGACAAAATTACTGTAAGTGATCTAGAGTAAAGAGTACTTTTATAAAAATCACTCAGGTAGCTTCACAGTTATGATCATTTTTTGGGCTAAAATAATTTTGCATGCATCTTAAAAAAACAGAAAATATTACAACTTTAATGACATATCCTAGGTTTTACTGCAAAGGTAAAGGTTAAAAGAATCAATAGATTTTATAGAATTTAAATGTGAGGTTGGTGTTATTTTCTGGGTAATTTATTCGAATTTATTTAACAAGAACCTGCAGAATTAAAAGAAAAAGCTGAATTCTTGGAGGACTGTCTTAATGATTTGGTCAATAATTATTATTTATTCATAGAAATTTCCACAGAAAATATACCCTTATTTGAATATAGAATTTTTTTTAAATCGTCAAGAGAATCTGTATCAAAGCTAGTTAAATTTAAAAAGAAAAAAGCATATTTTACAACAAACCCAACCATTCTTCATAAAACTCTTAAAAATGAAGATGTTTTACAAATTTTTTAAATCTATTGCGGTTATGCCATAGTAACAGACTTCAACCTTCAAACCAAATAGTTTTATCACTGTATGGGCTTGAAACCGCTGCCGATTTTTCAAGACTTGTGTTTTAAATTAAAACGAGGGTAACTGACGCGACATTTGGTTTGTAGAATGGCTGATTCACACTCTATGGGCTTGAAACCACTGCTGATTTTTCAAGATGTGTTTTAAAATTAAAACGAGGGTAACTGACGCCACATGTGGTTTGTGGAATGGCTGATTAAGTACTTACCTATGGCTTTTGATTATAATTATATTTTATTTATTTTTTTACAGAAATGACCACAACTAGCAAGGAAATATTCTTGATTTGGTAGAGTTAAGATGAATGCATAGTGGTCGAACCAGCCGATGTCCAGCTGCTTCCTGAAGACCCTAGACACCCATTCTTGGATATATCCATTAATACAGGAAGGAACTTTCAATGTGAAAAAAATACTGAAGCCTCTTTTTACTATGATTTTGAAAATGCAGACTTTGATAATATAAATGATATTTTATCCAGTACTCAATGGGAAATCCCGTTTGAAAACATGTCTATGGAAGAAATGTCACATGCATTTAATGAAACCTTGTACAGAATTATATGTAACAAAAAAAAGAATCTACTGAAATCTTTCCTAGATGTTATTCTCACGATCTAAAATCATTAGTATTCGAGAAAAAAAACCTCATGCAAGAAATATAACAACTGTATGTAGGTACTACTACTTTTACAAATCGGAAATTTGAAACTATTGACCGATTTCAATTATTAGCGCTATACCTAAGCTGTATGAAAGTCTGGTCACTGACCAACTCACCTCCATTTTGGGTCCTGACATTGTTGATGAGCAGTTATCGAATATCAGGTAGATGTAATCTACACCAATTTCTCCAAGGCATTAGACCGTATAAACCATCGGGTCTTAATTCGTCTTTTAAATTGGAAAAATTTGGTATAGTTGGCACATTTCTGAAGTAGGTAACCAGTTTCCTCTTGGGAAGAAAACCACAAATAAGAGTAAATAAATGATTCTCAAAGTTAATTGATGTCCTATTAGGCGTACCACCTTGGGCCGCTTTTTTTGCATTTTTGTTAATGGTATTCTTAGTGGCATTAATGTAGAGAGTTTTCTTTTTGCGGACGACTTAAACTCTTCTGCATAATAAGCTCTTGAGGATGCACTAAACCTCCAGCCACAATTAAACAATCTTGAAGATTGGTTGATGGTGGGTAACCAAAATTTATTATATCTCAATACACATAAATGCCAGGTTATGAGATTCCGAGTGAGATTCAATAGGTCAAAAAATCCATTTATATTTAATTATATTTTAAATGGCACTATAGGGTTGATCATTTCACATCAAATCAACCAATGGTTTGGCAGGTCACCTCTCCGATTTTTATAATTTTTGGTACAATTATTCTACCCATAAATAGGATCAAAAATCCAAAATTTCAGATTTTTCGGACCAGTAGTTTTTTTAATAATTTTTGAAAATCAAAAAAACGGTCAAATTCTTTTCAACACGCACGCAGATAAAAAAAATATCTCGAGAACAACTAGTAACACTAGAATAGCGATATATAGCTTATTTTAAAGGTCTCGAAAATACCTTTCGAATAAGGTATCTCATGACATACTTTATATTTAAAAAAAAATATGTAATTTTGAAAAAAGCCTTGAAAAAAGTATTTTTTGAAATTTTTCAAAAAATTATTTTTTTTCAATATTTTATTTTTCAAGATGGTAAAAAAAAACAATAAAAATGCATGGATCGGTATTTATTTTGATAAAAACTCAAACATTAGTAAACGGAAATAAAAAAACTCAAAAAATAAATTATAAAGGAAGAAAATTAGATGATTTCATCTTTAGTTTCTTTTTCCTAAAATTTTTGAGAAATCCAACATTTTATCTTTGGTCAGCATGTAGGTTCGACCTGTAGAAGTAAGAGGCTGAACCCTTTTAAATACTGTATTTCTTTCTATTACTAAAATGTCTGCTCTAGGTGTCGGATAATAAAATGAACTAGTCAGTCTATTTGGCACCATCATAATTTATCATATTTCACAGTCACAAAAACAGATTGAAGAGACATTAGTTCAGAATTTGTGATTTCAGAACACCTCAAAAGTTCCTGGGTTTTTTGTTCCAAGCTGAGTGAAAAGCTTTTAGTCATTATCTTTGATTTTGAAACTGGAATAACTGAATGTACTTTTTGAGTTCCAGGAATAGTTTGTGGTAGGGCCTTTGAAGTGGCGAAAAAGTGCCATTCCGCTTTTACCTCGAATTCTCCTTGATGATAACAAAGGTTGATGATATTTTTTTATTATTGGGCTGGGCACCCATCAGAAAAGCAGTTTAGTTTAGTTTAGTTTTCTTTATTAATAAATATTATTAATATTAATTTAAAATTTAATTAAATTAATTAATAAATAATACACAAAGTGCTTTTACAAGTCATACAAAATTAGATCATACTTAAAACACATGACATAAGTATAATAATAAATAAATAAATAATAAAATGTATTAAAATTTAAATTTGACAATTAACTCTTTAAAATTGATTAAAATCAAATGTAGAAGCACACTGATATTGACATTTAACTAACTTAACTCACAACTAAAAAATAAAAAATTTACAAACAAGATTAGTAGTAAATCTTTGAAAGGTTTATGATTTTTTCTTTAAGTTCAGCTATTAGTTGTTGTAGAAATAAATGGAAAGCTATAGTATCGTGTATTAAGTAGTTAGAAATAAAAAAGTAATTTAAGTGCTTCAGTTCACCTTCTTTATTTTGGTAGTAGATTACGAAAGGGTGAAGTGTAGTCCAGGGGTTGGACAAACACCTTGATATTATAAGGGAGCTAGCCGGGGGGCACTTACCAAGTTACAGGCACATCTCCAGAATGATGGAGGAGGGAGGGAGGAAGAGGGAAGATGTTATTTTATTTAGGGATTTCAAAAACTTTGTGCCTGAAGAAAATGTGGTGTAAAAGTCTATGTAAACGCTAAAACAAGTTTTTTATAACAAATTAAAACACTTATGTTGGAATTTTGTATCTTTATAAGTTTTCAATATTTTTTTCCACTATGATCCCATTTTTTCTGGGTGCGTGTTAAGCAGAATTTGGCCTTTTTTTTTTATTTTCAAAAAATACTACTGGTCTGAAATATCTAAAATTTGGAATTTTTTATCCTCTTTATGGGTAGAATAAATGTACCAAAAATTATTAAAATTGGTGAGGTGGTCTACCAAGCCTATTTTTATTGATTTTATATGAAATGACCCACTAAGAGCTAAAACTCTTGGACTAAATCTATTATAAAAATACTGTGATATACAATTTTTGATCCTTAACTCATTTATGAATCAAAAAAACTATCTTGTCACGTAAATTAAAAAAAAAAACAAAAGTTGTGCATCAAATTAGGCTCCTTTGATGGGGCTAATATGTTGATTGTGTGGGGCTAAAGAGATACATTTTTAAATCTCCGTTGTTACTGGCTGTAGCAGTTGTTTAGGGACTGGGATACCAATTCTACTCTTCATCCACTATCAGACTCATCAAGCTTTTTCAAAAACAAAATTATGATTGTTTTCCACAAACCAAAACTACACTTTTTTGCACTCGACGCGCGTTTCGCTAACAACGAGTCGAGTGCAAAAAAGTGTAGTTTTGGTTTGTGGAAAACAATCATAATTTTGTTTTAGTGCAACCAAAGGTTCCAAATTCCCAACAAAGCTTTTTCAAGACATCTTATCTTTCAATGAATGCAATATTTTGTGGTTCCTTCCAACAAAAAGCTTTCAGCAAGACAAACATATGTGAAACACTAAACAAAAATAGGTTCTATAGCACACATAGTAGTAGTAGTAGAGAAGGGGCGGTGCGAAGCCTGGCAAGTAGGTCTCCCTGGGCCCTTTCTGCCTTACCCCGAGCCTGCCCCTAATCTGCCGCCTGCACCACTGGTCTGGCAGTCTGTTCATCTGGTTTTACTGTTCTTTTTACAAAGTCCAGTATTTTATCCCATTTAAGCGTGTGCAGGTCTTCCTCATCCCGTGTCGAGAAAACGAATACCTGGTATCTTGTCCTTTGGTATGCCTGGCAGTTTGCTATAACATGTCGAGATGTCTCTTCTGTCCGCCCGCAGGCCTGGCAGGTCCACCGCGATCCGGGTTGTGTGCTTGCTTAGAAGGCTGTGACCTGTTATGATTCCTGTTAGCAGACCTTGTCTGGCTACATCCAGGCCCTACACGAAGTCCCTGGTCTGTCTGCATCCTGTTCCTCCTCTCCAAGCAGTCGCCATGGCTTTGTTGCCCCATTTATTGAGTCGACTTTGTAATTGCCTCTTGGTTGTTCCTAGGAGTGGTTCAGGCCCTACATACTGGGTGCTTGCCCTGATCCTGGGGAGCTTGTTGGCCTTCTCGTTCCCCGGCACCCCCATATGTCCTGGTACCCACATAAGTGTCACTTGTTTGCCCTCTCCCAAGGATTCTAGTGCATCCGCACATTCCTCTACCAGGGTGTTGTTGATCTTGGGCGCCCTTAGTGCTTTAGGGCCGATTGGCGGTGGGAGCATATATAAACATACTCCTCCATCTGGGATGACTACTTTGTACCTCTTGTTGAATCTCCAGGGGTTTTTTGGTCTTTGTGTTTTGATCGCTGCCATTGGAATTTCTCCCTCGGCGATTTGGGCAATCCTAAGATGCCCCGCAGCTTCCCCTCTTCCTCTCCATTGACCTGTATCTCTCAGCCGGAGGTGGGTCGCAATCGCTTCTTTTCTGATCCAGACTGGAAGCGGCGGCAGTCCCAGAATGGTTTAGAGTGCCACATAAGAAGTGTATCAAAATAGCCCCCTCAGTGTATCATATTAGCCTCCTTCAACTTTATCATCCCACAAGTTTGGAACATAATATCGCATGTTTAGTTTTAATATTTTTTAGCATTTCCAAAGCAGGAATATAAATAATTCCTTTCTGATTATTAAGCAGGTTTTAGACAGTTTCTAGTCCAATTACTAAGAGACTCGCTAACAGATTAATAAGAAAAGTTTTAGATCCACTATTGCAAAGTGTTGCTCTTAAAAAAAATTCAATTTAATGTGCTTTATTTTTAATTACTACATTTATACGCACCTAACACTGCCTTTATATAAGACTGGTTTTACATAAAATCACTTCCTCTGAGGATTTTCATGTTATCTCATTAAATGTCAGTTTAAAAAGAAAACAAATAAAACAACTAAGTTAACAAGAGATTTTTTGGTAAAACCAGGGTTGAGTACTCCTTTGGGTTGGAAGAAATGCACTAAACCGTTTTTAGATGTACAAGAAGCTAGCATATAAAACTAATTAGAGCTAATTTTTTTAAATTTAGTACTTCGCCTGGTTTTGATAGTTATGTTAGAGCTCATGCTAGTCGAGGTGTTAGTGTTAAGTAATTTTATTGATTCACTGTAAAAAATAAAAACAATTTTTTTTTTATAAGAAAATGACATCAGAATACCTATAATATTTGTAGTATACTTTTTGTATTATATATTTAAAAAAAAATTATATGAAACTGTTTCTCACCAAGATATCCCTTCCGTAACTCTCTAGAACTCTGTGGCGATTCCAATTTTTCTGTATCTGAAGCTTGGTATCTTGAACTGCTCCTCCAAACAAATACTTTACCGAACACATTGACTATTGAATCCCAAAATCTAACTTGTCGCTTTATGTCACTCTTGTTGGCAGTTTTTACATCATTTGTTTCAATTTCTATAGTTTCTAGACCCTGGTTTTTGTGTTTGCACTTTTTTCTTGTATGTTTTGTGTGTCTTCTTGATGAATGGGGCTCTTCTTCATCATTGTTAATATCAAACACTTCAAGCTCAAAGTCCATTTTAGCCTTTTTCTTTTTCTTGTTGCCATTTGTGCCTATTAGTTTCTTGTTTTTGGACGTTTTGATGGTTGAAGGTGGGCTTCTTAGGTGGTTAGGCCTTTTGGCAAGGCTTATAGGCTACAGGTACCCAACTATCACACTTTTTAATGTATTTGGTAAGACTGGTTTATGTTTTTTTTTTGTTTCTTATGTCTAATCAAAAACTTTTAGGTGAGTGGACATTTTAAATATGAAAAAAAAGGTTACATTCCTACAAATTTAACATTGTACATGTATTGCCAGTAATGCTAAGAAATTTTGATATGTATTGTTGTAATGCTATGTTTATTTGTATGTGTAATGCTGAAAAATTACTTAAGCTGGTTTCCCTTCGCATCATCACATCATAATTGAGGAGGTAATATCTTTAATTTTGTGGGATAAAATAAAAATTATGCATACAAAAAGGTTAGGTTATTATGTTTGGAATATCAAATATTGCCAAGTTTTGTACAAATAAAAAAAGTACTACATGTTATTATCCATTGAAGTTAATTAGGTTTAGAAAATTTTGTGCATTTATATGCATTCAAAATTGCATTTTCAATAAGATTATTAAGATTTAAATTTAAAAAATCCCCAAGATAATGTGGAGGATATAAATAACTCTTGAAAGGTCACAACAAGATTTCATTTTTTGATATAATTTCTATTGATTGCTGCTTGAATTTCATGAGTACCTAACTACAAAAATTAATGCCTATTTACTCATGTTCTAATGCTTAATGGCTAATGGATAGTGCTTAATGCGTAATTTTTAAAGTTAAATATGTGTAAACCAATGGTACTATTTATACAATGTCTATTCTGAAATTTAATGTATAATGGATAATTGATAGTTGCGCAACTTAACATTGTACATTGTGCAATTTATTCAAAATAAGGAAATGTGCATGTGCAAACCTATATTTCAATTGTCACTTTTCATTTTCTTTGCTATAGCTGATTTGGCTGACATAACCCCAAAATTTGTTGGAAAATCTTTTGTATTGAAGGGTCCTTGCTTATGGAATGCAAGAGATTTCATGGATGAAATTGTGATTAACTACTATGCATAAAAACTTGAGTAAACATCATTATTAATTAACCATTAAGCATTAAACATTATCCATTAAATTTATCAATTAGCTATTAAGCATTAGAAGTTGAGTAAATAGGCCTTTTAGGTACCTAATGTAATGGGATCAGCAGGAAATGCCCCCAAAAAACAAAATATACCAATTTTATTTACATTTTGACATGTAGGTCAAAAATTATCCATTTCTAACAGGAAGCAAAAAATAAAACCAGCTCAAATTTAAAAAAATCTATAAACCAGCCTTTACCAAAAGAATCACTGTAGAAAATCCTTGAAAAATCACTTCATTTTCTCACCAATATTTAACCTGATTTGCTAATTTCTGTACGAATTTACAGCAGTACAGCACTGTTATCATCAAGTAAATAAACCATAAATAATAAATTTTTCGAATACGCTACAAATACTAATGAAAATTCGCATTTTTTTGTGGAAAATTGCGAAAACCCGTGAAAATCACTTTTCTAAGCGGCCATGTTTACTCGGGCTGTCACTAAACGTCAAGTGCAGGCATAGAGTTCGGTTGTCAGTGGATAGATGGCGCGCTCTGTTTTAATAGCTTCAAAGTTTTTTAAGACAAGTTTTGGCGCCTTTTTGTAGCACGTTTTTTTAGCACGCGTTTCAAATTATTTTATGATTTTCACATATTTTTGATTACCTATTTTAAAAATGTCTTGCTAGACTTAAATAGTGATTCCAGATTTTAATATTTAACTGTTTTTGCAATTCATATAATAGCTACAAAAAGGGCGACAATACAGTAGCGCATCGAGGAATTGACTTCGGAAGGGGGGGGGGGGGGCAGGGGGCTAAGAAAAAATAATTTAAAAAAAACTTAATTTGAAGTAAAAATGTGATCATAACCAGGCATCTCGGGAGGGGGGGGAGGGTTTAACCCTTTCGCCCCCCCCCCCCCCCTCAGTGCGCCAATGGACAATAATAATAAGTTGGATAAACCTGCCATAAACAATACTACCACGATCAACCATCCATATAGATTGATTTTCCCATAAAAGGCATGGTTGCCATTTCACGGCCGAGTTTTCTAGGAACAAAACAGTTCATAAACTTCTTAACTGCCTTTTTATAATAAATTGACTATTTGAAATATTTATATTTAAGATAAAAACCCTTACGCTAAAATAGTAGTTTTCACAACTAGTGACTAAAATAGTGCTTTTTTTACAAGCGTTGGATTATAACGGGTGCTGCAAGGTATATAAAAACGCGAGTAAAAAAAAGCACAGTTTAGCCGCGAATTGTGAACACTATTTTTTTTAATACCTTTATCAGAAAATCCAAAAAAAAACAGGAAAATACCTTTAAAAATCTCGAACGAAGAACACGTACTTCTCAAAAATCGTTTCCATAGCGATGTGTCTTTTTACTCGGTGACGTTCACTGTTGCACCATTTTAATCTTTGACAATTTGATATTTTGACGATGTTTTTAAATGATTTTTTCGTAAATACTTGGTGAAAACTGGCGGAAAAGACTTAATTTTTAGGCAAGAATAATTAGATTTTTTTTGCATCGGTAACCAAAAAAGCCATGCTTTAGTTATCTGCAGACAGTTACTAAAATCATGTTTTTGATGAAGGTATTAAAAAAAATAATTTTTAATCTCAGTATATCATTTATTAAATTTTTAATGAGTAATTTCTAGATTCACGAAACAAGAACACAAGCCGGCAACGTTGTTTCGACGATCCCCGTATAAATGCAGACATATTTGTTTGCAGTTGACGGCAGTGTTGTTAACCGGAGGTAGTGTAGTGTTTGGTGATTTCTGAATTTTATTTCAACTATTTGTGAAAAAAGAACTGCATAAAGCTATTTTGTGGACCAACAAAATGGTTTATCAGTGCGTGGTATGCAATAAAAAGGAATATTCCAACCCAAAATTAATATTTCGGAGGTGAGAAAGATCATATCATTTTAGCTTGGTCACGGGCGTAGTTGGAGGTAAAAAGCTTGTAATTGTGTTAATTATAATAGGTACTAATCTTTTTTAAGAAACAAAAGTACCAGAGTATTTAGCAGCACGTAAAATATTTATTTAACTAATTTATACAAGGTACATAACAAGAGAGGCACTGGCAAGTGCTGATAGGCAGGTACTCCGTACTACAGGTAGGTATATTTTGTATTTTAATGGGTAAGGTACCTTTTAAATGGAAAAGAGATGTTGTATACTTCAGCAAAACAATAAATTATAGCACGGCAATATAAGTAATCTGCATACTGAAATGAAATACTTAAATAAAACAGGAAGTAAAAGCAGTAGGTGAATGATAGTTTAATATTTGAGTGTATTTTATAACCCAGTAAGCAAAAATTAAGAAAATGGTATTACTTTCATAGTGAAAAAAACGCTTAATAACCTAACAAACATACAAAGTCGGCGGAAAATCGGACCGATGTCGCCATCGTCGGCGCTACGTCGACAGCGGTAATATATATCGGTCTGATGTCGGACCTACAAAAGTTTAACCTAATAGGCAAAAAATAGATATTTGTGGGTGGGTCGACTTTGATTATCAATAATCATTCGCCATCACGTGAGAGGTAGCGTTGCCACGTCTACTGATTTTTCAGTAGATCTACTACTTTGGGGTTTTTGTCTACTGACTACTGTTTTTGCGACGAATCTACTGTTTTTTTTAAAGTTTATTTGATTAATAATAATTATAATTTTAATCTATAAAAAAATGATATGAAAACACCCCAATGTTATATTATAATTACCCCGCAAACACAAATCGTCGGCATTGAATCGGGGCAATGTCGACAACGTCGGCAGTGTGTCGGCATCGGCGATTACACGCTGGCCCAATGTTGAACAGATTGCGATTTTCAGTTTTCGGTCAATAAATGGCAACTGACGGAGGTCCACATTACTACAGTCGACTTTATGCCGACACCACTTTAGGAGCGACGATGGTCCAATTGAAACCTCATTTAATCGGTCGAAAATCGGCAACTGACGATGGCCCGATTTACTATAGTCGACTTTATGCCGACGCCCTATTTTATCTGCTTTATGGCCGATGATGGTCCGATTGGAACTTTGTTTAATCGGTCGAGAGTCGGCAACTGTTGATGGCCCGATTTACTATAGTCGTCTTTATGCTGACGACCACTTTATTTGCTTTAGGGCCGACGATGGTCCAATTGTTTTGATTGGTCGAGAAACGGCAACTGATGATGGTCCGATTTACTATAGTCGACTTTATGCCGAAACGCACTCTATCTGCTTTAGGACCGACGATGGCCTGATAAGATTTTTGTTCGATTGGTCGATAACCGGCAACAGACGATTGTACGTCAAATTAAAATTTTTGAACTGCGTAATAGTTTCTTCCTAGTATGTATAGATGGCGCTAATGTTACTATGTTCCCTGTACAGTGGAAGATAATATTATATATATAATGAGCAAAGATCTTTCAAAACAAGAATGCGGACTTGACAAGATGGTGGTACTTCTCTACAAGAATCACCTCTTCAGCGTCTACCTCTTCCGCCACTTAAACCACCCCGACTGGCTGAGCACCTGCATTATCGAAACTTTGTTGTTTGCCGATGTCTGATCGTGTCAAGCAAACACTGACGGATCTTTCTCATCCACCGACGTCATCCCGCTTTGAGAGGCCGATGTGGGGCCTTATTATTATCCACCCATTATCGGACCTTTGTGGTTTGACATTGTCGGGCCGCTGTAAGCTACAAGCGACGGACCTTTGTCAATCGCCGACGTTGGACCGCTTTAGGAAACCAATGTCGGACTTGAGTATAGTTTACCGATGTCGGGCTGAGACCAGCTTGCCTACGTTAGACCGATCACATTAAGCAGCTATATGGGCGGATGGTCGGTACCATGTGGTTAAATCATCGGACCTTAATCGTACGGCGACGGTATGCCGATGTCAGCAAAAAAATACTGCTGGTCCGATGTCGTAAATCGACGTCATGCCGATGACGGCAAATCCGGCAATCGACATCAGGCCGACGAAGGCCGGAGGGAACTGTGTTTGCTGGGTAACAACATATCAGTTCCATGATGTTTTTGTGTCTGTGGTCGATTTTCAATGTCGCGCCACTTCGTGGGATGTGCCTGCGCGTCGTGCTGTGCTCGAGAACTTTTGGATTGACTATTTTAGATCTTTATTCTTTATCATTAAAAAAAGCGAAAGTTCATACTCATGTTGTCACGTTGAAATTGAAAATGAACTGGTGAACTCTATTTTGAAGGTGAACTGTGCGTTAATTACGGTTTTTGTAGTCTTATAATAAAAGATGACCCTAGACATAGTTTTTTTGCTTGTTTGCTGCTATACATATATCGTCAACTATTGGGAAAAAAATCTACTGTTTTCTTACGAAATCTATAACTATATAAACAAATATTTGTGATAAAATTTTGTTTGCTCTTTTTTCCAATGAAATGGGGGCTACTTTTAATTGTGACAAATACTTGAAGGTGGTGGTCGTCAAAAATTTGCAAACACAGAAGGTCGGTAAATAATGTCGGCATCGGCAGTTGAACGTGGGCCGATGTTGGACCAGCCACCGACTTTCACAGTGGCGCACCCAGGAATTGACTTCGGAGGGGTTTTTTTAATGATAAATAATAAAAAAACTTTAAGTTATTAAGTTTTTGACGTAAAAATGTGACCCTCGGGGGGGGGGGGGTTAATCCCCTTAATCGCATACAATAAAACAAACAGCAAAAAATAACTATCTATCTATCGGGGCAATCGGTATGGAAATCAATAAAATCAGCGAATTACACGGGGACGGGGAATCCCGTGTAGTCGAGGGAATCCTCTGCTTCGTGAAACGAAAGACGTTTTCGAAGTACGTTAATATTTACATAGATGGTGCTTTGACTTTTATTGTAATTTAGTTTTGTTTTTAATTGCCACTGATTAAATAAATTGTTAAATTGGTTTCTACAGTAAGAAGAAAACCAGTCAAAAAGTTAAAAAATGCAAAGTCTTAGAGTGAAAAAATTATGTTACAATTATCGATTATGTTACAAGTGGCAACGCTGGGGCCGCACTTGCGTGTGCGGTGCCGCTGCAGCGCATGCGTTCCCGGCGGGAGTGGCGGTGAAAAATGCACGCAAGACGAACGCACGTTGCCGCTCAACTGTGCGCATTGCGTCAGTTATTTTATAGTATCACGAACCGCAATTGCGGTACCGCTGCGGCACGGCGCGGCAGAAAAACGCGTGTGTGTGTAACGGCGCTAAGAGCAGTACTAATGAGTTATCAAATTAAAGCTGTGATGTACATTACACAAATAACCCAGTGTGTCGGCATGAAAATTGCCGAAAGTATCTGACAGACTGACATTTAGTAGATAGTAGAAAGGAAGGGGGCAGAGGTTGCATAAATGTTATAAAGTGTTGCAGGGGAAGGAGGGATCAAAATTTATAAAAATGGTTTTACATAATTGATGGTATTACAGTAAAATTGTCATTTGAAGTCGAAAAAAACCAGACAGGCTGGGTTTTTTTGTATGTTCTTTGGGGTGTCTAAAAGTAAAATTCCCAAGTTTGTTTCCCCCACTCTTCGGGAACTATCCGCCATTTTGAAAAAACTTTGGAACCGATTTTCTCCATTTCTGTTGGTGGGTTGGCAAAAAAGTGTAGAAACAAAAATCTTTGGCATAAAATTTGAAATATTTTTTGTTTCAGTTTTATCTCTCTAGTTATAGTAGTAGTAGTTAGTTTTTAAAAAGATAGAGGGCGTTGAACTTACAAAAAAAATCATTTACCCGACTAAATGTCAGTCTGTCAGATACTTTCGGCAATTTTCATCCCGACAGAGCGGCTCAGTTCTGTAGCGCACGTCACAAGCTTTGATACCCCATTTGTACTGATTTTACTATAAATAATAATAAGGGTGCGAGACGGGGTATGGCATAGCAGAAAGGGCCCATGAAGAGGCCTAATTGCCAGGCCTGCAAGCCGCCCCTTATTACTAGTACTACTACTACTATAAATATTAATAAATAATCCACAACACGCGACTTCATGCATGCCCGGAGGAGGTCGGAGGCAAAAAAGTGTAGAAACAAAAATCTTTGGCATAAAATGTGCAATATTTTTTGTTTCAGTTTTAACTCTCTGTAGTTAGTTTTTCAAAAGATAGACGGCGTTGAAGTTACAAAAAAATCAGTTTTAACGTATTTACCCGACTAAATATCAGTCAGATACTTTCGGCAATTTTCATGCCGACAGACCGGATCAGTTATTTGTATTGCTCTTGCTATAAATAATAATATATAATCCGCAACGCGCGACTTCATGCATGCCCAGAAAGCGGTTCTCAAAGAGTTTTACCGTTTTTCAGTCGCTGTAGCTCAGAGACTGTTTAATTAATTATAAACAAGATACATATTTTTATAGGATTTTTCCGAGATCTACAACTTTTGCGTTTAACGTTTTTTTAAAAAATTACTTTTTGTGGGTCAAAATACGTTAAAACTGATTTTTTGTAACTTCGGCGCCATTAACTTTTTGGAATCTAACTACAGAAAGTTGAGCACTTTGACCAAAATGTTGAAAATTTCCGAGGGGGTAACCATTCCACGAAATCGCGTAACATTTTGGCTGCGAAATCCTTGCAAAATAGCGCGAAATCCTTGCATCCTGCAAGTCTTTACGAATCGCGCGAAATCATAGGAAAAATATGTTAAACGCGAAATCGCGTCACAAATTTCACACTAGTGAATACCCCCTCGAAAATTTCATGCCAAATATTTTTGTTCTCAGACTTTTTCGCCTCCAACCAACAGAAATGGAGAAAAATCGGTTACAAAGTTTTTTCAAAATGGCGAATGGTTCCCGAGGAGTGGGGGAACACAAACTTGGAAATCTTACTTTTAGATCCCCCCCCCCCAACATCATATCAAAATTTTAGAATCCACGGATTTTTTTCCAGGTACCTCCCTTATTTACCACCATTTTACTGTACTAATATATTAGTGGCTAGGTCATAGTTTAATTTAGTTTAGGTTTAGGATACTTAGGTGTGGTTTAAATTTAGTTTGTGAATACAAATGCATAACTATTACTACTGCCGCTATTATAATTATGTGCACACATTTGTTATTTTTCGTACTTCCCGGAGATGGACTTTGCCACGTCGGTCGGCAGGGTTTGATATTGAATGAGTTTGATGAACCATGGTTTGATTAAAAACGGATCTTATAAATTTCGAATTTGTTATTGAATGGATTTGAAGAAATAGTGAATGATTTTATAATTGAACTCTCTTTTATTTAACTGGTTTGATTTTGCACATTCTGATAAACCGTGGTCGTCCATCGGCAGTTCATCTGCGGCCGCACGTCGACCGACGGCGGCCCAAAATGCTGATGGTCCGGAGTCGGTTACTGACATCGTGCCAATGTCGAGGGCGCCGGCGACTGACGTACGTCCGACATCAGGTCGCGTCCACTGTGTTTTTTTTCATTAGTGCTTAGTTTTTGACATATCACTATGAGATAATAGACACTTAAGTTAAATTTCGAGTCTATTGGCATTCATATCGTATCGAGTCGACCTATCGAGCAGGTGTACTTTTAAACTAATGGCGAATGCGGGACAGCTCAAGCTGATCAAATGCGTGAAAACTTCATTTCGTATGCAGGGACGGTGGTAATGTTACGACTCCCTTATTGTACCTAACGAGGTTTTCGTGCATTTAATCAGCTGGAGCTGTCACGCATTCGCCATGATTTTAAAAGTGCACCTGCTTGATTGGTCGACTCGATAAAGACAAGGATACGAATACTGATAAAACTGTATAAGGCTTTTTTCTTGATTTAAGAGTGCAGTGATCTCCATAAATCAACTTAAAGTGAGATCCCATACGTTCCTATACATTGTATTAAAAAACGCGCTGGAATACCCAATTAAAGCAAAAAAAGTCTGGAGTTTGGTTTTTTAGTAATTAAAATTCTTCAAACAAAAAAAATCAACCAGTTCGTGATTGTTTTAAAATTTGAAGCAGATAAACCACCTCTTGGCATTGGTCTATAATATACGATGATTTTACTCAAAATACAACATCCCGTGTCACTTTGACATTCCTCAAATTTCTTGTTTACGAATATTTTACTAATATTTACAGATTATTTGGACTGTTTTAAGAAAAAATGGCCCTATGCGTCTCATTCCAGTACATTTTGACGTCTATCCAGGTAAAATTATCTTATAAATTGTGGTCTGGTTCAGCTTGAAATACATTTTTCGATACCCATGTATATGTCAGCCTTCAAACCAAACTTTCGATAAACTATAGTCCTTAGTAAATACCGCCCTAAGTGTCTAATATAACGGCCCTCCCCTTGCTTTTGCCGAGAAAAATGCGTACCGATAATAAGTCTCCCAATCAAGTTGGCCTGGAAAAAAACCCATAGACGAGGAGCGTAATGGGCAGGCGCGTCGATTGCGTCAGCAGTGAAAGCAACTGACAACCGTCTGACAGCAAAAATATAGGTTTATGTTTAATATTTTTGTTTACTTTTGGAAAATCTATTAAAAGAGTGGACACTACCGTAAAAAAATTGAAAAAGTGTTGTGTAGTGTTTCCCTTAACGCACGCAATTACAGAAAATACCGCCACAAAAACACAAAAACTCCACAATAACATAAACAAAATGGCAAAACCATACCTCGTCAAAAATGTAAACTTTTCAACAATGCCCAGTTTTCTCAGGAAGTGGGTTCGGCACTTGGAGCGATGTCCTCGTGTAACAGGTTTACCTTGTGGATTGAAACCGTCGAGTAAGGTTAAACTTGCGGTTGGAGATGTTTTATCCATAATATAATAAATAAATTCAATTAAATAAAATCAAAGTTTTCGGACAGATGATGTAGTTTTCACTGTCACTCAAATTAATACTTTGTCATTACATTATCGTAAGGTCACTACGACACCAGGCATGGATTTGTTAGTGCATGCGCAGTAGATTTTTGGTTTATGGCCTGGTGGCCCAAACAGTTTCAAAGCCAACCGCGATTTTTAATTTTCTTCCTTGTTTTTCAAAGTTATTTTCGTTACACATTTTGCGGCACTTGGGCAGTTATAGTATCTCATAGTTATATGGTTTTTGCTATAGCCCTTATTTTTAAGGTTGTGGTCAAATTTATGGCACTTTACTCTCCACAAAATTATTAACTCAAAAAAGCCGTCCTATCTCTTTAATTAAATTAAATTTCGTACGGGAAATTATGGTCTAGGTTCTAGATTGCAGAACTTTATCACGATGCCTTCTCATACAACATTGTTTGAAAGATCTTTTTCCTATAATATATCTAAATCTTACAATAGCATTCCTCGGGGTATCAAGCTTTTGAAAATGTCTGGGTTTAAAAAACAAATTAAAACTTTTCTGTTAAATCAATAATAAAATGTTTACATTTCCTCCTTTTAGGCAAAATTCTATATTTTCAGTTTTTATTTTAAAATCCTATTGCTTTGTTTAGATAGCAAGAACTAAGTTAAACTATTTTTTTAAAAATTATTATGGTAATTTTATAGATTTTTTGTTATAATTTGTAAAGTCTTATGTTTATTTTATCTTATTTGTGTGTTTTTTTTAATTTGCTTTTATATATTATAAGGTAATAACTCTTCTAGTTGGTAAAATCATTAAAACTTTCTGTTGTAGCTATTAATTTTTAATTTTTTTATATTATGTATTTATTATATTTTATTATTTGGCTCTTTAGGGGCCAAACTTAGATCAATTTTAATTGTTTTTGGTTCCTTTTTGCAACCACATTTGATTTGGTGATAAATGTTCTGTGATACATCCTTTTACTTGTTGCAAATAAATTATTTTTATTTATTATATTTATTTATTTACTTTTCACCAGAAAACCAACAAAGGTAAATAATGACCTAACCTAACCCAATACTAAAAAGGGCTAACCCATGCAACCTAACCACAATAAATGGTAAACTTTTATGGTATGATTGTTCGAAATAAAGCCAAAATACGCCCGCTTTTTTGAAAGGTGCGATGACAGAACTGCTAACAGCAACCGATGCGTGCGTTGGGATGGACGTAACGATACGTTCATCACTCCGTACGCATCAATTGCTGTCAGCTTTTGTGTCATCGCACCCGTCAGAAAAGCGGGCATCGTTCGAAAAATGGCATGAGCAAGTCAAAAATGTAGTGTATTTTGGCTTTATTTCGAACGCGATACGTATAGCGATACCGATGCGTTGAAATATTTACTTTAAGTGTCTATTGTAGATATCACACATTAGATACTTGTGTCAAGTTCTAACTTCATTTTGTGACAACGTAGGAATAGTAATTAAACAGCCTCAAAAACTATGCTTTGGTTTTTAAGAATTTACCCGAGAATTTAAGAATAAAAAATAAAGTTGTATGCAAGCTCAGTGAAAATTTTGCCTTGACAAAAACTTAACTTTAGCACTTCTTTGGCGATTTATAAAAACCTAAAAAATGTCAAAACCATATATCTTAAGGACTACTAAATCGATTTTAACGAAAGTTGGCATTGTGATAGAGGTGTCGATGACTAACATAAAATTAAATAAACTGGTCCGAATTTTTGCGCCTTGTTTACTTTTTCATTTAATTGTAGGTTTCCCGTAAACCCTGAAAGAAGACAGAGGTGGATAGCTATTTTAGATTTGGGAAATAAGCGTATTATCAAGTTTGCCCATATTTGCTCTGAACATTTCGATCCAAGTGATATAATGACAATAAGTACCACTGGTAAAAAACAAATAAGACCAGATGCAGATCCTAGATTTGATACCTCTTTATTTGCAGATCCTCCATCTTACAGGTAAGTGACCAGCAAACACATTAAGGGCGTAGTTAGTACGGAAAATCAATTTAACTATGTCGACCTGATTTTTTTGCAAAATTGTACGTCATTGAATTTGTTTTCCATGACAACGCGGAGACTTTATTTATTCTATGTTGGGAATTTGGAACCTTTGGTCGCACTTAAAACAAAGTTATGATTGTTTTCCACAAACCCAAACTACACTTTTTTGCACTCGATGCGCGTTTCGCTAACAACGTTAGCATCATCAGGAGACAATAAACCATCGACAACAATTCTTTATTTATGTTTATCCACAGTGGAACACCAGAGATTTTTAAACACCGGGTCAAAAATTTGGGGTTAGGTTACTTATTTTGACTTTTCGCGTTCTGCGCCGCTAAAAAACCAAGTAAAATACTAAAATAAAAGAAAACCATTTATTGCCGACAACAGGTCAACTTAAAAGTCTTATTCTATTTTAAAGAGGAACGTCAACGACTAGCAAGAGATTTTCCAACCTCTAAATGAAGTTTTATTGACCTGTTTTGTTAGTACTCAAGTATCCGTGTATTTTTGAAACTGAAGTTCTAAAATCTATCCGTTGCACTCCAAGATTTCACTAGTACACTTGCGTAAAGTTCTCTTGGTTCTTTGATAGACTCGGGGTAATGCCCGCACACCGCTAGGCCTTTTTCGGCGGGCGACCGCACACGCGGAGTGGTTTCATATTTGTTTTACAACCCTAGTTATTATCAATACGGTCACAGAAACCTTTTTATTCCTCGTTAAGCCCTGTTGTATTGCTAACGGATAATTTTAAGGTACTTACATGATTAAAAATGCATATTTTTTTTTTAGTTTGGACTCAAGTATTTGTGAATCACCTGCCAGAAAATCTGTAAGGTTAGTTTGAAAATATTACTTACTACTAATAAAAAGGATAGCTGTCTCACCACCCTACAAACAAAAATCGTCAGCACAAAAACGGGTCAACGTCATCGGCAGTGTGTCGGCGAGACGTTGGCCCGATTTTATGCCGATGATGTGTTTGTATAGGGCAATATCAAAATAAAAGTGCTGTCTTAACTAAAACTAAAATGTAAAGTAATTGCGGAACTCCAAAATATATATGAAGCCTCCTACTTGTGTCGCTTCTCCTGTGAAGTACAATCTTTTTATTTTTTCTAAATCTAAGCAATTGTCGTTCCACCCATAATGGCCATAACCCAGGCATCCTTTTCCATCGACTAAGCTTTCCACCGGCAGATTTCACGTGCTGCTAATAAACTTTCCTCTTGCTAATTCGATTAATAGGATTATGTATTAGTTATAGATCTCTAGATGTTGCCTGTGAAGCACTATTGAAAGATCCCAATGGACCTAAGATCAATTTGATACATTCTGACCAAAATATTGCAGGTCCATCAACCAGACAAGTGGAGGAACCAATGAAAAGGTATTTTTGTTTTTAAACTTCATTAAAGGTTCAGGGTGAAAAATTGTAAAAACTTACCTCACAGAACATTGTTAAAAGTAGGCGCACCCCAAAACTTTGGGGGGGGGGGTTAAGGATAAATAATTAAAAAAACTTAATTTGAAGTAAAATGTGACCATAATTGATACAAGGAAATAGGGCTCAAATGTAGAGGCATGATTTAATGCACCGCAGGCAAATTTTTTTGAGAAAATAAGACTTAAAATGCAATTTTTTACTCAAAATAAACTAAAATCGTAAATATTCACGACATTTTGGGAAGTTGAAAATTTTGGCGAAAATGACACTTAAAATGCTATTTTTAACACCAAATCGCAGGCAAAACGTTTTCATAAAATTACATTAAGACCATTTTGACAAGAAAAATTTTGCAATTTATGATTTTTTAAAGATTAAAAAAAAAATTAAAGTCCAGGATCTTGTATATTATTTCCTATATATTTTATTTCTGCTGTTATTTGATTGTGCCAATTGCAAGTAGGTAATTAATTAATTAAAAGTAAAGTATGTGTACCCTCTGTAACTTTTTGACTGTGAATAAATCTAAACAAAGGGCAAAAAAATTGTTCTATCCTAGTTTTAATTATGTATGTTTTGCTTAATTCATTTATATTTTGTGTAAAATAAACTTAAGCTTAAATTAAAAGATATAAGAGTATTTTGGACCTTTTTGTACTAGTTGATAAAAATCTTTAACATTTCTTTGTTACTTCTATTTTAAATACATCATTTTACAACAAATTATTTTAAATCTTTTCTTTAAACAGGGTTGAAGGTGAGCGGAATATTGTCTATCTCTCACCAAAGCGAGAGGCAATCGTTGAGGAACCTGGTGAGATAAATGGAATGGAAGAAATTACACAAAGGTACATATTTGTCAATATACAGGGTGTCTGAAAAGTAACGATACCCCTAAATATCGTGAAAAATATCTTAGAACCCGTAAAAAATCAAGAAGCAGAAAATAAAAATTTCACATAGACGGTTGACAAAAATGTGTGTTAAATGCTTGTTTTTTAAATGGAACCTTCTATTTTCAAAAAGACCTATTATTTTTTCTCTTCGGTTTTTAAATAAAATGACAATAACCTTTCCATAAGCAGAGTTAGACAAAGAATCATCGAATATGATAATTTTTCTTGGTTATTATTATAATTAATTTTTTGTATAAGCCATTTTATTTAAAAACCTTTAGAGAAAAAAGTAACAAATTTTTTGTACCTTTTTGTACTAATTTAGAAAAATCCTTGACCTTTCTTTGTTACTTGTAATTTAAATACATCATTTTCCAACAAATTATTTTACAAAATCTTTTCTTTAAACAGGGTTGAAGGTGAGCGGAATATTGTCTATCTCTCACCAAAGCGAGAGGCAATCGTTGAGGAACCTGGTGAGATAAATAGACGGTTTACAAAAATGTGTCTTATTGTGTCGTTTTCATGAAGAGGGCGACGTTTGTTTTTTAAATGAAACCTTCTATTTTCAAAAAGACCTAGTATGTTTTTTCTTCGGTTTTTAAATGTTAAAAACCTTTCCCTAAGAGCAGAGTTAGACAAAGAATCATCGAATATGATAATTTTTCTTGGTTATAACTGTTATTGTAATTTATTCTTTTGTAAAAAAGTAACATTAGGTATTTTTTGTACCTTTTTGTACTAATTTAGAAAAATCTTTGACCTTTCTTTGTTACTTGTAATTTAAATACATCATTTTCCAACAAATTATTTTACAAAATCTTTTCTTTAAACAGGGTTGAAGGTGAGCGGAATATTGTCTATCTCTCACCAAAGCGAGAGGCAATCGTTGAGGAACCTGGTGAGATAAATGGAATGGAAGAAATTACACAAAGGTACATATTTGTCAATATACAGGGTGTCTGAAAAGTAACGATACCCCTAAATATCGTGAAAAATATCTTAGAACCCGTAAAAAATCAAGAGGCAGAAAATAAAAATTTCACATAGACGGTTGACAAAAATATGTCTTAGATGCTTGTTTTTTAAATGGAACCTTCTATTTTCAAAAGGACCTAGTATGTTTTCTCTTCGGTTTTTAAATAAAATGACAATAACCTTTCCATAAGCAGAGTTAGACAAAGAATCATCGAATATGATAATTTTTCTTGGTTATAACTATTATAATTAATTTTTTGTATAAGCCATTTTATTTAAAAACCTTTAGAGAAAAAAGTAACAAATTTTTTGTACCTTTTTGTACTAATTTAGAAAAATCCTTGACCTTTCTTTGTTACTTGTAATTTAAATACATCATTTTCCAACAAATTATTTTACAAAATCTTTTCTTTAAACAGGGTTGAAGGTGAGCGGAATATTGTCTATCTCTCACCAAAGCGAGAGGCAATCGTTGAGGAACCTGGTGAGATAAATGGAAGGGAAGAAATTACACAAAGGTACATATTTGTCCATATATAGGGTGTCTGAAAAGTAACGATACCCCTAAATGTCGTGAAAAATATCTTAGAACCAAAGACCAAGAGGCAGAAAATAAAAATTTCACATAGACGGTTTACAAAAATGTGTCTTATTGTGCCCTTTTCATGAAGAGGGCGACGTTTGTTTTTTAAATGAAACCTTCTATTTTCAAAAAGATCTAGTATGTTTTTTCTTCGGTTTTTAAATAAAATGTCAAAAACCTTTCCATAAGAGCAGAGTTAGACAAAGAATCATCGAATATGATAATTTTTCTTGGTTATAACTGTTATTGTAATTTATTCTTTTGTAAAAAAGTAACATTAGGTATTTTTTGTACCTTTTTGTACTAATTTAGAAAAATCTTTGACCTTTCTTTGTTACTTGTAATTTAAATACATCATTTTACAACAAATTATTTTACAAAATATTTTCTGTAAACAGGGTTGAAGGTGAGCGGGATATCGTGTATCTCTCACCAAAGCGAGAGGCAATCGTTGAGGAACCTGTTGAGATAAATGGAATGGAAGAAATTACACAAAGGTACATATTTGTCCATATACAGGGTGTCTGAAAAGTAATGATATCCCTAAATGTGAAAAATATCTTAGAACCCGTAAAAAACCTATTTTCAAAAATACCTAATATGTTTTCTCTTCGATTTTTAAATAAAATGACAAAAACCTTTCAATAAGAGCAGAGTTAGACAAAGAATCATCGAATATGATAATTTTTCTTGGTTATAACTATTATTATAATTTATTCTTTTAGAGAAGCCATTTTATTTAAAAAGCTTTAGAGAAAAAAGTAACATTAGGTATTTTTTGTACCTTTTTGTACTAATTTAGAAAAATCTTTGACCTTTCTTTGTTACTTGTAATATAAATACAACATTTTACAACAAATTATTTTAAAAAATCTTTTCTGTAAACAGGATTGAAGGTAAGCGGGATATTAATTATCCCTCACCAAAGCGAGAGGCAATCGTTGAGGAACCTGTTGAGATAAATGGAATGGAAGAAATTACACAAAGGTACATATTTGTCCATATACAGGGTGTCTGAAAAGTAATGATATCCCTAAATGTGAAAAATATCTTAGAACCCGTAAAAAACCTATTTTCAAAAATACCTAATATGTTTTCTCTTCGATTTTTAAATAAAATGACAAAAACCTTTCAATAAGAGCAGAGTTAGACAAAGAATCATCGAATATGATAATTTTTCTTGGTTATAACTATTATTATAATTTATTCCTTTAGAGAAGCCATTTTATTTAAAAACCTTTAGAGAAAAAAGTAACATTAGGTATTTTTTGTACCTTTTTGTACTAATTTAGAAAAATCTTTGACCTTTCTTTGTTACTTGTAATATAAATACAACATTTTACAACAAATTATTTAAAAAAATCTTTTCTGTAAACAGGATTGAAGGTAAGCGGGATATTAAGTATCTCTCACCAAAGCGAGAGGCAATCGTTGAGGAACCTGGTGAGATAACCACAGATACTACTTCAGATACTTCTTCAGAAACTACTTCAGAAACTACTTTCGAAACTATTTCAGATACTACTTCAGAAATGGAAGAAATTACACAAAGGTACATATTTGTCTATATACAGGGTGGCTCAAAAGGGACGATACCCCTTAATGTCTTGAAAAATATCTTAAAACCCGTAAAAACGAAAAGAGGCAGAAAATTAAAATTAACATACTTGGATAATTTACAAAAATGTACTTTTTTTAAATGGAACCTTCTATTTTCAAAAACACCTGATATGTTTTCTCTTCGGTTTTTAAATAAAATTACAAAAATCTTTCAATAAGAACAGAGTTAGACAAGAATCATCGAATATGATAATTTTTCTTGGTTATGACTATTATTATAAATTATTCTTTTGGAGAAGCCATTTTATGTAAAAACATCTAGAGAAAAAACTAACTTATTAGGTATTTTTTGAATAAAAAAAAACGGGCCTATTCAAGTTTGTAAAATTTTATTCCTGCCCCTTTTTTGGTTTTTAAGATACTTAGATCATTCTTAGTATATTTTATTGCATGTATATTGTTTTTTGATTACCTTATGTTAACAAAAACTGGTATAGGGCAAACTCTGTATAAGATAAAAGTAAAAAATGTGCATTTAAAATTGTAATAGAATTTTGTTTGTTTGCAGTTTAGCCAATGAATATGCATCGACATCTACTCTGCCAGAAGTTCAGTTCAATTTGAGAAACCAATGGAGTCGAAACACACGGAAAAGGTACATCCTATATAAACTTACTTTAATCCCTTCAGTTATTGCTCTGATATAACTTCTGTAATTCTTAATGCAATGTGACACTCAAATTCTGAGCAAGTTTTAAGTTCTCATTTTTGTTTGTTTTTTCCTATTTAGTTCTAAAAGTATATAATTGTTTTTATTTTTAGAAAAAGATATATTGGAGATCTGACAACTAGTGATTTTTCCACTCCTGAAAAAGCAAGGAAAAATTTGGCACTTGTAAAAAGATTTGATGAAAGAAGAAGGCGAAAAATTCATAACTTACAAATGTGTCTTAGAAGACTTAAACTGAAAATAACTTCCCTGAAGCAATTAATTAATTGATCTGAAGGAAAATTTATTGTAATTTTTAGTTTAACCAATATTAATACTTAACCAAATATTTTTTGTTTAAAAATCGGAAATTATGTTCCCATTTTTTGCCTCTCGCTTTCCTCGTTTTATTTGTTTCCCAAAAATTTCCTTGCGTTTTGTAAAAAATTTTCACCTTATTTGTTGCAATTTAACAAAATAAAGACTTTTTTATTCCTTCATCAAACACATGATTTTAGTAACTGTCTGCAGATAACTAAAGTATGGCTTTTTTGGTTACCTACGCAAAAAAACTTTATTTTTGATCACGGGTGCAAAAAAAGATTTCTGTTCGTTTTTTACCCAAAATTAAAGAGAAATAGCGGAAAATGGTAATACTGTAAAAATCTAATCATTCTTGCCTAAAAATTAAGCCATTTCCGCCAGTTTTTACCAAGTATTTGCGAAAAAATCATTTGAAAACATCGTCAAAATATCAAACTGTCAAAGATTAAAATGAACGTCACCGAGTAAAAAGGTGTTGCGAAAAGTGCTCTTCGTTCGAAATTTTTAAAAGTATTTTCCTGTTTTTCTTGGATTTTTTGATAAAGGTATTAAACAAAATAGTGTTAACAACTCGCGGCTAAACTGTGCTGTTTTTACTCGCGTTTTTAAATATCGCGCTGCGCTCGTTATTTAAACCAACGCTTGTAAAAAAAGCACTATTTTAGCCACTAGTTGTGAAAACTATACTATTTGGTGTCACATGCTCCGATCTTAATTTTTTATATAAATGGAACACCAAGAAGACTGTTTTTAATTTTTATCAAAAAAAAGGCGAAGGCAAGCAAAACGTTATTATTGACTGTCGAAGGTACTAGTACTAAATAAGTTTGTTATTTTTGTCACACCCACTGTAATAGTTTTCCATGAAGATAAATAAATGTATATTCTATTCTATCACTTTTTTGGTTTTGTTTCATTAAAAAAAGAAAATGAAAAATATCCTTCAATGTAATTACTTTTTAAAATGCAGGTGGATATATTTAGGGGACAATTTTGGGAAGTAATTATTTTTTAAGACCCTGGGGGTTGCGTTGACCGTTGTTGTCATGTAAACTTGACCCAAAACCCCCTCTGTTGCCATTTTTCGTGATTAAAAAAAAAAATAAATCAGTAGTAGCGCCGTAGATTTTTTGGTCTGATATTTAAATTATTTTCTTAGATGGTCTCTTTTTAATCTTGGGCCATTATAGTATCTCATAGTTATATGAATTCAGTGAACATTTTTTTTGAACACCCCTAAAAAATATAATGCATTCATTTAAATATTCTTGTATACTGCCCAATCCTCTAACGAGAACACAGTATTCAGATTTTATCCCAACCAATACTTTTTTATCCAAAACTGTTTGGATTACATTTATATACCGTAATCTGGATTCATTCAATACCATTTTAAATCTATCCATTTGAATACTCTCTTTATTAATACAACTGAATGAAATTTAGCGATTAATTTTTTATTCATTTGAATACTTTTCAATAACATTTTAATCAATCCATTTGAATGGCTTTTGGGTGAATTCATTTATTAGCCTTTGAATACTTTTTAATAACTTCCTTTATTAATACAAGTGAGTAAACATTTAACGATTCATTTTGTATACATTTAAATACTTTCCAATACCATTTTAAATCTATCCACTTGAATGACTTGGGGGAATTTATTTATTAAAATTTCAATACTTTTTAATAACTTCCTTTATTAATACAAGTGAATGAACCTTAACGATTAATTTTGTTTTAAATCTATCCATTTGAATTACTTTCAGCTGAATTCATTTACTATCCCTTTGAATACTTTTTAATAACCTTCCTTTATTAATACGAGTGAGTGAACTTCTAACGATTCATTATTTATTAATTTGAATACTTTCCAATACCATTTTAATCTATCCATTTTAATGGCTTTTGAGTGAATTCATTTACTACCCTTTGAATACTTTTTAATCACTTCTTTCATTAATACACCATTTTAACCATTTTAAATCTATCCATTTGGATGAATTCATTTATTAACATTTGAATTCTTTGTGGTAACTTCCTTTATTGATACAAGTTAATTAACCTTTAACGATTCATTTTGTATACATTTGAATACTTTTCAATCCATTTTAAATCTATCCATTTAAATTACTTTTAGGTGAATTCATTTACTTTATTAAAACAACTGAATAAACTTAACGATTTATACATTTCAATACTTTCCAATATTATTTTAATCTATCTATTTGAATAGCTTTTGGGTGAATTCATTTTTTATTACCCTACCCCTCCTTTTGAGTAGCTGTATCCGCCCTCCATAAAACACTCACTTTTTCCTTAAAATTGTTACATATTATTGGCGTGATTTAAATTTTACATAATAAAAATGGTCAAGTGCCTGAAAAAGTGTTTTTTTTTTAATTTTTTGCTCCTAGGGACTAAAGTGGTAGTTTTTATCCTGAGACGAAAATTTTGTACACAATTAGGCGTGGGATAAAAAAAAACACTTTTGTGACGTGGTTTAAATACTATTTTTTGCACTTTTAAGATTTGCTTTGCTTTTCCGTTAAAAAATTGTTAATTTTTTACCTCTTATTCTTGGTGGAGTGGCACCCACGTAAAACAAGATGAAATATTTCTTGCATGCAATATTTTTGCATTTTATTTTTGTAATTTTTATTCTCTATATACTAAAAGTGACATTGGGTACCATTTTAGTCCCTCACTTGAGGGAGTAAAATGAGGTTTTGGCCACCAAAGTGCAAAAAATCCTTTATAACAAAAAAAAACCGTTCTTTTTTAAATGATTATAACACAGAGAGAAATTGTACGATTTAAACAATATTAAGCTTTTTAGAAAGACAAGACATCAAAATGTACAGATACGATGTCAAATTTGATATTTCATAAAAATCCAAGATGGCGGATCTATTTAAAAAATAGGTATTTTTGATCTCCTAGGTATTTTCTTCTGTGCGATACTGTATTAAACATCAAACATCGGTTACAAAGCCACATCCCAAGCAGCATTTTTCTGACTTCCGACTAATTACAACCTAACATGACGTCGGTTTTGGCCCAAATTTAAAACACACGTATTTTTTACTAAGACCTGACGTCGCCAACAACTAGTGCATCAGTAATGACGTCGATACTTACCAAAACTGACGTAGCCAAATGTTGGTGATACTCGCTAATTATCAGCGACGTAAATTAACGATAATTACGGCGACGTCATTTTTAGAATAAAATTCAAGGTCGGGCCAAAGTGAAAACGGACGTCAATAAATTTAGTTGTTGCCAAGATTTCCTGTAAATGGCACCACTGCAAATACGAAAGTATTTTATAAATATACTTTACACGGACTTATGTTAGAATAGAAAGTTTAAAAGTTTCTATTGTATAGTTTACAAAATAATCTTATAGGCGACTCACCTCGGGACACCAGGTATAACGTCCAATTCATAAGACGTTATATTTAGTATGAGTTTTAAAGTAGAATTGTAATAAAATTGATGTTGCCAAACTTTTATTTATTAAATGTAACTATTCCGGGGTCCACCGACGTGGGTGTGTGACCTACAATTATACTACAATATTCTAGGTCGGGTCGTTCTACAAGGCGACGTCGCACGAGGTGTTCTTGTCCGAATAGGTAAATAATTATTACAAATTTGGTCGGCGCCCGAAACGCCATTTTAAACGTTTAGCATCGATGCGTAATTACAACAGTACATTTAATTTTTTTCATTCTAAAGGCTTGATATGTAAATTAACTCATTTGTTGGCAACTAAAATACATTTTTTAAATGCTTACAATGTTTTACTATGAGAAACGGGCATCCCTATAAAGATTTTATTTTTAGGTTAATTTTTTTCAAAATCAATTTCTTAATATTTTTGAATTATTTTTGTATGTTTCTGTTTTTTTAATGTCTATTTTAATTATATTTATCAGTTTACTGATAGGTGCTAAATCGAGTCCTCAGGAAGACTGATGGACGTCGGAGTCGACGTCAGGTATTTCTTGCCCTACGTGACCATAACGTAATATAACGTCCAAATGCTTGTTGGGATTCTTTCCAAGTAAATCGGTATAACATTTAAAATATTCGGCCAAGAAATAAGGAAGTTTAAAATGTTCAAACAGACCAGAATTTGTCTTGGTTTCCCTGCGATAAATAATCTACTTGTTTGAAAGCAAACCGAGGCACTTTGGTCTATTTAAACATTTAATAAACATAGGTATTTTTAAAATTTAAATCAGGCAAAGTTTCAAAAAGGTTTTCATTTTCACCAATCACTTCTTCATACGCATTGACTATTAACTGGCCCAAGTGATGTTGATTTCCCGCACAATATTAAAGCTTTCCAGCTTGGATTGGCGTCTGGGGTTTTCGCAGGCCAAGGAGGAACTTCAATATTTTGCTCCCGAAACCAAGTTTGGCAAAGTCTGGCCGTATGAGCAGGGCAGTTGTCTTGTTGAAAAATAAACTGGTCTTGATAAAGTTCTGTGACGGCTGGAAGCATGCTGTTCTCTAAAATGTCCACGTAAAGCTGTGTTGTGAGCCTTTCATTGATTCGAAATAGAGCACCATGACCTCTAGCAGAAATCCAACCCCACATATTTACCGAAAATCTTTCAGCGCGATCGTTGTTACCAGCAATATATCTTTCCTCATCTTGGTAGACGATACACCCGAATTTGTTTTCTGTCACTACAGGACTGGAAAACTTTTTCATCGGAAAATATTACCTTTTGCCAAAGCTCTAGTTCCTTTAGAGAGTAATTAAGGGCAAAAAGTAACCTGGCCTGTTTTTTTCCTTCGTAAGTTTAATTTTTTAGCAGCTACTATCTTAACACATCCTAGAAATTGAGTTAATCTCTTTGCCTGGGCAACAGATGCAAAAGGGTTTTCTTCCATAAAAGTGATAAGGTCATTATCTTGTTCATCAGTCCCTCAGTTTTCTCTCTATTGTCTAATCTTCCCATCATTTTTTAAGTTTTATAATCGTGGTTTTACTGCGTTCATAATGTCTAGCCACGTCCCTAATTGACCATCCTAGTTGTAGTTTTGTCAGGAGTTGGGCTTTATCGAATAAAGAAATTTGTGGAGGCATTTTTTATTTATTTGTCAGACTGAAATACAGAATGACATACTTTGACAGTTTAAGAAAAATACAATAATGGGTGACTCTGTTTGTAAAAATAGACCAAGGTATTACAACAAAAAGTATTGTGTACCACCTTTATGATGCCGATAGTGTACCTTATTTCTCGACCGAATTTTTTAAATGTCACATGGAAAAATATGACTTTGTAACCAACCCAGCTAACATGGTTCCCGGGGCCTTCGTCGGGCCGATGTCGATTGCCGAATTTGTCGTCATCGGCACGACGTCGATTTACGACATCGGACCAGCAGTATTTTTTGTCCGCTTTGCGATGTAGGTCCAATGTATGTTTGCCGATGCAGCGTTAGACTGTGGCCCGTCGTCGGACCAATGGTAAATTTTACTTTTTGCTGAAATCGGCATACCGTCGCCGTACGATTAAGGTCCGATATGGTTTAACCACATGGTACTGACCATCCGCCCATAACTGCTTAATTTGGTCGGTCTAACGTAGGCAAGCTGGTCTCGGCCCGACATCGGTAAACTATTAAAGTCCGACATTGGTTTCCTAAAGCGGTCCAACGTCGGCGATTGACGGAGGTCCGTCGGTGGTAGCTTATAGCGGCTCGACCTTGGCAAACTACAAAATTTCGATAATGCGGGTGCTTAACCAGTCGGGCTGGTTTAAGTGGCAGATGAAGTGATTCTTGTAGAGAAGTACCACCATCTTGTCAAGTCCGCATTCTAGTTTTGAAATATCTTTGCTCATTATATATATAATATTATCTTCCACTGTACAGGGAACACAGTGACATTAGCGCCACCTCTACATACTAGGAAGAAACTATTAAGCAGTTTAAAAATTTTAAGGTGACTTAATCGGACCATCGTCGGTTGCCGATTCTCGGCCAATCAAACAAAGTTCCAATCGGACCATCGTCGGCCCTAAGGCAGATAAAGTGGTCGTCGGCATAAAGTCGACTATAGTAAATCGGGCCATCGTCAGTTGCCGATTCTCGACCGATTAAAGAAAGTTCCAATCGGACCAACATCGGCCCTAAAGCAGATGATGTTTGCGGTGGCATAATGTCGACTATAGTAAATCGTCAGTTGCCGATTCTCCACCGATTAAAGAAAGTTCCTATCCGACCATCATCGGCCCTAACGCAGATAAGGTTTGCGTTGCAGTTGCCAATTCTTGTCCGTCGACCCTAAAGCAAATAAAGTGGGCTTTGGCATAAAGTCGACTATAGTAAATCGGGCCATCGTCAGTTGCCGATTTTCCACCGATTAAACAAAGTTCCATTCGGACCATCATCGGTCCTAAAGTGGTGTCGGCATAAAGTCGACTGAAAAAAACGCAATCTGACCAACATCAAGCCAGAGTGTAGTCGCCGATGCCGACACACTGCCGACGTTGTCGACATTGACCCGATTCAATGTCGACGATTTGTGTTTGCTGGGAATGTTTCAGATTGTATACAGTATTTTACGCCTACAAATTTTTTGTAGGAGGATAAAACTGCCGTTTTTTGCTAATGGTTCTACAGATTTTAAAGCAGGTGCTTTTCAAAAAGTCTGAGTTTATCAAAATTAGTAAATTTTTGGAACTTATTACCCTTCAAATAAGTCCATTTTCTGTTAATAAGATTGATGTTGCTTGACTTTAAACTGCTTTATTTCTAAATCGAATTTTTTAAATATGATTGGAAAGAATATGGCTTTGTAACCGACGTTTGACATCTAATACAGTGTCGTATAGAGAAAAGTATCAAGGGGGTCAAAAACATGTAATTTTTTTTAAATAGATTTGCCGTCTTGGATTTTTATAAAATTTCAAATCAGATAATTTTTTTTGGCACAACCTATATAAATGATATGGTGGGCTTTGTTTTAAATGCACATTGGGTTTGATACAAAAACATGGTAGTTATGGCGACTATACGTTGAATAATAACAGTATATTAAACGTTTAAATTACAGGGGTACGCAAAAAATGGACCGCCGTCTAACCCTTTTTTAAACCCTTTAATTTAAGGGTCGATTTTCGGACAGCGATCGATTGCAAGCCTTCGTGACTTTGCAGCAACAATTGAACGGGTCAAGGATATTTTTGTTTTAATGGCTTCATATATATTTATATATCTCAATCACCAATCATTGTTAAAATGAGTGGGACATCAGCTTGTTTTTACTTGTAATTCCAGGGAATTAAAATTTTATCTGATAATATACACAGTCCAGGTCATTATAGTAGGTATTTTTTCAACTTTTTGTGAAAAAATTAGTCTGTGCAGACTTGAGTTTATAGGTAACTTGCAATCAACCCGCGTCTTTGCCCGCGATATCCAAAAATATAAGGACAGCTGTCATTAAGCGAAATGTCAAAAAAAAGTAGTCTATGTTTCAATCTTGGTCCAACACCGTTCTTATTTTATAACCAAATTGACAAGTAAAACATGGATTTTCTGTCAGTTTGGTGTCAATATGGCACCGATCATAGGCCAAAGGATACTAAAACGAAAATGAGTTAACTGGCTTTAGTTGAGAACGGTGTTGCTTGGTCACACCCTATCTTGTAACCAAACGAGGGGGCACTAAATACATATTGTTTACCGGTATTGGTGAAATGGCTTGGCGTTGCAATATGTTAGAGTCCTGACCTTCCTGATATTTTTAAGAAAAAAATTTGGGCTGTCTCCAGTTTTGTTTTTGAGCTATGTCCGGTTAAAGGTACGCCCCTGGAAAATAAGAAAATATCGCATGGACCACTCTATTTGCAATATCTTTTCAAAAAAGAGACACACGAGATCAACGTTAATAAAGTATTCTTAAGAACACATGTCCAGGTCAGATTTTATTATCTTTTGACCTGTAATATATTCTAACCCACATAAAGGGTTGCTCTAAAAATATTTAGATAAAATCAGCTAATAAGGACATGGTCTTATTTTACTATAAAGGTAGGATAAAACGTCAAAGTTTAACTAAATTCATATGTATGAGAAAAAGCAATAAGTTATTAAAATATTCCGCTCATCAAAATTCCTATGAATTGATCTCAATAGAATCCTCAGATAACAGATGTCCAAACGCTGAAGTACGTAAGTTGTTTCTGGTAAAATATTAAAAAGTATAGCAAATATCCCTGTATTATCATTATTATTTGCCAGAAGGTGAATTTAATAAGTCAAACTTACTTACAGGGTGTACCAATAAAAGAATCTGGCAGAGCCGCAACGCAAAAAGTGAATTTAAAATTAAATTCACTTTAATTTGATAATAGAGTGGCTAAAATAGTGCTTTTTTTTACAAGCGTTGGTTTAAATAACGAGCGCAGCGAGGTATTTAAAAACGCGAGTAAAAAAAAGCACAGTTTAGCTGCGAGTCGCTAACACTATTTCTTTTAATACCTTTATCAAAAAATCCAAGAAAAACAGGAAAATACTTTCAAAAATCTCGAACGAAGAGCACTTCTCGCAACACACCATCTTTACACTATAAGGGCGAGTTTGTAAATTCAACATTTTTTTGACAGCGGTGGAACACAGTGCCAACATTCGGTTGACAGATGGATTTGACATCCACCTGAGATCTAGCAGTGATGAAATGTCGTTGTTCCATCGAATACAAAAAGAACGCGTTGCGGTGTAAACAGCTGAGTGCCAATAACCACACTTAAAATGATAAAATCATACCTCAACTTCGGCTCGAGAAAATCGGAAATGTGACTTATAAGGGCCGTATTCATAGTCGCTCCCAAGTCTCCCTTCTTCCTTGGGAAATGTAAATTTTTTATGGGCGAAGAAAGGAAGGAGCCTTGAGGAACGACTACGAATACCATCCTTAAGGGCACTTATATATGCTGTACTTCTGGACAGTTTTTTCAAAATAGTCTTCAATGCAAGTACGTTTTTTGCTCAAATTATGGCTCACCACTCCATTAAGCATCCTGTACTGTACCTTGTATTAACCAAAATGCATCAAAAAATATCTTGGTTTGAATACCCAACTAGCAATTTGTCGACGACTCAACGTTGTGCACCGCGTGCCAACGTTGCGTCGCAACGTTTACTTTTACTCAAACACCACCCACTTTTGCACCAATTTGGTGGATGATTTTTTGGTTGAGTCAACGTCCCGATCGCGACTACAGTTGAAGTAATAGTTCAATGGGTTTTGGAGTACAATTATTTGTTCAAAATATTGTTGATGATAGCTAAACTATTCGACTACAAATTAAACTATTTCTAACACCATAATATTATTAAAATAAAATGATATTCTATGTCATATTTAATGTTTGCATCATCAAAATATGCGAACCAATGCCAAAATATATAAACAGACGGTAGTTTACTGTCAAATGTGCAGGTCGTAGGTTTAAAAAACAAGCGCGCCCTCGATTAAGATGATTTTATGAAACTAAAAAAAAATCATGACTTAAAAGTCGCTTCGAAAAACCTCTGAAGGTGTTGCTTAGGATTCCTAAGAACAAAATACGAATTTTTACATGCAAAAAGATCGTAGTTTATTGTAGAAAAAGGTAAAAAAAAAATTTTATGTTTGTTTACATATTAGCATACAGTGGTTTTTACAATCAATCATGGCGGCACTTATTAGTTTCTATGACAACCAAAGGAGTCCCGTATCTCGACCGCTGTAACTACTTAACTTTGTTTTGAACTGATCCCCTAACTTAAAAGACGCGAACACGCCTCAATTTTTACCCAATCGAAATTGCTCCACAGTTTGGCTTTCTGCTGCTCACTTAATTTCCATCCTTGTTGTTTACACAGGACCTTCCGTTTTCTTTTCCGCCACACAGAAGATGACACATTTTGATCCAGTATATCAGCTAAATGCTAGGCTAAAGCCTTCTGCGACAATAAAATATCGAAGAATATTTATACAATTTGTTTCTTTTCATAGCGCAAAATGTTGAAACAAAACTAATAGAAACTCTACAAAACACTTTTGACGTTTGTATGACAGACAGCAGTGCTCCAAAATTGGTTTGTTGCAAACGTAACAGAAAACTTGGTTAGATGAAAACAGGCGTGCCCGCGTCTCCAACAAACGGGCCAGAAAACGTGGGGCAAATTGATCAATTTTCGGTTTAGCACACACCGATTTGCAGTCGGCGCCTTCACAACTAAGGAATTACTGTTAGTAAAATAGACGGTCATAAATAGTTGTGATGGTGACTGAAGTTGTGATAAACGTTTAGGCGTCGTATAATAGTCGAAGTTGTCGACGGTCGCCATGATAACTATTCTTTATCCGTAAAACAACGTTTAAAATTAGTGCAACTCTAATTTTTACAACTTGCACAACTAAAAATTGCTAGTTGGGTAAGCTATAAAAAAACTGGAAAAAATAAATAACCATAAAGTAGGGTTATGTTTATTCCAACGTTGTTGTTGTTGGACTGGTGAAATCCATCTAAAATTTATGAACTCTTTTGTTGGCACCGGTGGACCACCGGTGGATTTACAAACTCGCCCTAAATCAAGGGGGCTGGTAAATGAAATAACAATGCGGTTTCCATAGCGATGTGCCGTTTTACTCGATGGCGTGCATTGTTGCGACATTTTAATCTTTGACAGTTTGATATTTTGACGATGTTTTTAAATAAGACTAATTAGATTTTTTCCATATTAATATATTCCGCTATTTCTCTTTAATTTTGGGTAAAAAACTGACAGAAATCTTTTTTTGCACCCGTAATCAAAAATGCTTTAGTTATTTGCAGACAGGTACTAAAATCATGTTTTTGATGAAGTTATAATAAAAAAATTTAATCTTGTATGTGCGGTTTCAGTTTTTGTTTATAAAATAATAAAGTCGATTGTTAATCACTATATACAGGGTGGATTCTTTAAACGGAACGGTGCTTCTAGCGGGTTAGAATTTGGTTTTATAAAGAAATAAAAAAACACGTCAACTGAGATTTTTAATTTTCTTTAATCGTGCTGTCTTGGATTTTTTTTATGTCGTTTTGTTTACGAAGTATGGCAAAAAAATATATTTTTTTAAATAGGACACCCTGTATAGTTGGAAATTTTTGAATTCTAAAAAAAATTATCTTTTTTACAATACCACACACTAATACTTTATCTAATATGGTTTCGAAGCCCAACAAGCATTAAGACGTTATATTACGTTATGGTCACGTAGGGCAAGAAATACCTGACGTCGGCTCCGACGTCCTTTAGTCTTCCTGAGGACTCGATTTAGCACCTAAGTGGGGAATCAAAATTCGAGTCGTTTCGACGTCGGGTGCTGCACAATGTTTTGGTCAAATATTACGTCAAATTACGTAGACCCACGACCCAAAGTTTTACTGTGCACACCAATTTTAAACTTATTAGGTAAAAACTTTTATATGTCTAAACAAACACATCCCAATGAACTGTGGATGACAATAATTATTATCTTAGTTATTGTAGGTAACTGAAAAATGTTAGTTTTATACATTCTATGGATGCAAATCTTCCAACGAAGGTCAGTTTACTGATAAATCTAATTAAAATAGACATTAAAAAACAGAAACCCACAAAAATAATTCAAAAATATTAAGAAATTAATTTTGAAAAAAATTAACCTAAAAATAAAATCTTTATAAGGAAGCCCGTTTCTTATAGTAAAACATTATAGGCATTTAAAAAATGCATTTTAGTTGCCAATAAATGAGTTAATTTACATATCAAGCCTTTAAAATTAAAAAATAAAATGTACTGTTGTAATGGCGCATCGATGCTAAACGTTTAAAATGGCGTTTCGGGCGCCGACCAAATTTCTATTGATTATTTACCTATTCGGACAAGAGCACCTCCTGCGACGTCGCCTTGTAGAACGACCCGACCTAGAATATTGTAGTATAATTGTAGGTCACGCACCCACGTCGGTGGACTTCGGAATAGTTACATTTAATAAATAAAAGTTTGGCAACGTCAATTTTATTACAATTCTACTTTAAAACTCATACTAAATATAACGTCTCATGAATTGGACGTTATACCGGGTGTCCCGAGGTGACTGGCCTATAAGATTATTTTGTAAACTATACAATAGAAACTTTTAAACTTTCTATTCTAACATAAGTCCATGTAAAGTATATTTATAAAATACTTTCGTATTTGCAGTGTTGCCATTTACAGAAAATCTTGGCAACAACTAAATTTATTGACGTCCGTTTTCACTTTGGCCTGACCTTAAATAATTACGTCGCCGAAATTAACGTTAATTTACGTCGCTGATAAGTAGCGAGTATCACCAACATTTGGCTACGTCAGTTTTGGTAAGTATCGATGTCACAACTGACGCACTAGTTGTTGGCGACGTCAGGTCTTAGTAAAAAATACGTTGTTTGATGGACAAACCAACTGCCGACCTAAATTTAGGTTGTAATTAGTCGGAAGTCAGAAAAATGCTGCTTGGGAGATAGAGGCATTTAAACTTGCATGGAATTGTTGTCTATGCCCTGTTTTACGGGGGATATTTGAATTAATATCGAAGTTTTCCATCCAGATTTAGATAAAAATATCTTGCTTATCGTAAAAGATAGATCCTACTGTGTGTTATTGCTGAAGAGAGAATTGTTTGCAGATTTCACAAAATGGAAAATATATAGGGTGTCCTATTTTTAAAAAATAAAAAATTGCCATACCTAAATGACATAGACAAAATCCATGAAGGAAATTAAACATCTCAGTTGACGTGTTTTTGGATTTTTTTATTCAACCAAATTCTATTAACCCGCTAGAAGCACCGTTCCGTTTATGTGGTATCCTTTTTCAAAATGTTTTTTTTTCAAAGCAGTTTTTGCAACCCCTGCCAGGTTAAGAGAGTCGCACCTTGGGAACTGTCTGCTGGCCCCAGGCCATGTAAGAAGGTTGCAGCTCAGAAAAATCTGCTCTTTTACGAAAGAGGCAGGCTTCCAGGGCTAAACCATGAATAGCGGGTGTGCAACAGGCCCAGCAAGGTGGCCTAAGTACATGGGAATGTCCCGCCCGCGTTTCTAAATTCATTCATTCATTGCAACCCCTCTTACCCTCCTGTTTGGATCTCTATCAGTTCTCTGTTTTTTGGTTAAACGTATCCTCCTTTAAAAGTAATTTGCTATTTTTTTTTATTTTAATAAAAACCGAGAGAACAGCTGATTATAAACAAAATAAAACGAAACACTTTATATTTATTTCACGGTTACCTTGATAATGCATCAACTTCTTATTTTCCTTAAGAAGAGCATCTTACGAAAAAAAAACACCGAAATGAGGAAGATTGGCGGATGGAGGGGGGAGGGAATATTGAAAAAACTACTCGCAGGAAAAATATTTTGAAAATAGATAACACACTCGACTCTAATTATAAACCAAAAAAATTAAAATATTTCTCGTACAATGTTTATTTGAGTTACCCTGTACATATCAAAACACTTCATAGTGTAAAGTAAAACTTGAAAACAGATAGAATTGAATCGGCACAAAAAGTAAAAGTTATTTTATCAAAATGCACTGAATTTTCCTTTCAAATGCACTTTTTTCGTTGCGGCTTCTGCCGAATTATTTTATTGGTACACCCTGTAGGTAACTTTGACTTATTGAAATCACCTTCTGGCACTCAAATAATGATTAAACAATGATATTTGCGTTTGGACAACTTATCTGAGAATTCTATTGAGACCACCCTATAGGAATTTTTATGAGCACAATATTTAAATAACTTATTGCGTTTTCTCATACATACGAATTTAGTTAAGCTTTGACGTTTTATCGTAGTTTTCTAGTAAAATAAAACCATGTTCTTATCCGCTGATTTTATCTAAAGATTTTTAGAGCCTCCCTGTACGTGTGTTAAAATATTATAGGCCAAAAAATGTTAAAATCGGACCTGGACACCTAATAAGACTATATGAATTTTGGTATCCTGTGCCTCCTTTTTAAAAAGATGTTACAGATAGGGTGGGCCATTGCATATTTTCTTATTTTCCAGGGGCATACATTTAAACGGGCATATCTCAAAAATAAAACCCGGGACTCTCGAAATCGGTTTGGCCTACACTAACCCTTTTGCATTAATAATGTATGTAGGATTTTTCAGTTTTTGTCGTCCTATTCTCATATATATTCTTTTAAAGAGAGGAAAATATGAAAACAGCTCAATAATAAGTAGAAAAAAATAGATCCGATATGACTGGATTTATTATAGGTAATATAATTGCGACTTGTATATAACGAAAATAGCACAATAAATTTTCCATTCAACTCTCTTAATAAAACGAGCATTCCATGCAAGTCTTCTCTTTCTATCCCGCTTTACTAGTACTTTAAAACGAAAGGAGACGAGTTAATAACTATACAAAATTGTATATTATATATACAATTTGTTGTGCTGGAGCTTTTAAGTGGAACACCCTGTATACTACACATGCGACGGAGCTTTAAGCCAACTTGACATGGAGCAATAAAACAGGAATTGCATAATATCGCAAGAGTTTTTGCATAAAAGCATGCGTGGATGACATACACAGAGAAAAAAGTGGAATATAGTTGTATACTATTTGCTCCAGCACAACAAATTGTATATATAATATACAATTTCTGTATAGTTAATAAAGAAAATTGTATATTCTATATACAATTTGTTGTGCTGGAGCAAATAGTATACAACTATATTCCACTTTTTTCTCTGTGTATGTCATTCACGCATGCTTTTATGCAAGAATTCTTGCGATATCATGCAATTCCTGTTTTATTGCTCCATGTCAAGTGGGCTTAAAGCTCTGTCGCATGTATAGTATACATGGTGTTCCATTTAAAAGCATTGGCTTTCTCGAAAACTATTAAAAAAGTTCCAAAACACATCGATTTTGTTTGCATGAGCGGGACACATTTTGGCTCTATTAGAAATTTTGTAGAATGCTCTCCTTTCAAGGGGTGAGCTTTACTCCCAAAATTTAAATAGGGAAAGTTGCAAACATATTAGAATTTTGAAAATCTAGCGATTATGGTTTGAGATATTTACTTTTGAATTTGCATGGAACAATTCAATACTACAAATCGTTTAAAAATCGTTACAATTTGAAACTACTTTGAAAGTGTATATACCTCGAAAACGAATGACTAGATTTTTAAAAAACCACATACAGTTTTGTAAAGGTCTTTAAGACCTTTTAAATAAGGCATCATTTGACCCATTTTTCCTATTTAAAGAACCCTGCACGAGATACATTGAAAAATTATTTCGGTGAAATTTGATAAAATTATAGTATGTTTTAGTGGGTTATGAGATAAAAAAAATGTGTAAATATAGAATGATTTCTATGTCTGGTTCCAGAGATATAGACGGCCAAAGTTTAAAAAAACGTCATTTTGGGTATATTCGGCCCGTTCTAAAAAGCATTTCCTGACCGAAATAAAATAAGCTATTGACGAATATGGGTTACTGAGAGACCACACATGAACTTTCTTATTATTATGTTGGTAAAATATTAATAGGTTGTATAAAGGGGCTATTCAAAAAATAATTTTTTGACAATTTTTTATTTTTCCCGATATAAAAATAAAAAAATAATTTTTTGCCACTGACTTTGACTATAACTCAATAGAGTACCTATATAAGAATGAGGGACAGCAATTACACATAATCATAATTTATAGCACATTGTTTGTTTGATAATTCAGCCCCACCAGAAGTTTATTTAGTTTAGAGAACCTTGAGAAACCTTTACAAATCATAATCCCCAATGCAAAACATTAAGAAGTGGTAAAAAATTGCACCCTGTATTAGATAAAAGTATGATAAGGGCTTACGCAAAATTATATTAAAATCTCTCGATCAGTTTTAAAGAAATTAAAAATTAATTACTTTTTTTGTAAAAATTAAGGATATAGAACTTTTTGCATATACCTCGTAGCTCCGAAAAAATTTAAAATTAAAGTTTATTTACTTATCACTTTCATTGAATGCAAATAATATTTAGATTTTTCAGTTGCAAAATTATTTCGTAGTAGAAAACAATTTTCGTCAATTTTTTTATTGTAAAAAAACTAAAAAAACATGTAACACAAATTAACTGTTACTAGGAAGAAAAACTTGTTAAATTTATCTAGAAAATACTAAAACATTATTATAATTTTTTAATTTTTATATTGGGGAAAATAAAAAATTGTCAAAAAATTATTTTTTTGACTAGCCCCTGTATACAACCTGTTATTATTTTACCAACATAATAATAAGAAAGTTCATGTGTTGTTCTTCAGTAAACCATATTCGTCAATAAATTATTTTATTTCGGTCAGAAAATGCCCTTTTGAGCGTGGCCAATATACCCCAAAACGACGTTTTTTAAAACTTTGACCGTATATGTCTCTGGAACTAGACAGAAATCATTTTATGTTCCCATATTTTTCTTATCTCATAACCCACTATAACATACCAAAATTTTATCAAATTTCACCGAAATAATTTTTCATTGTATTTCGTGCGGAGTTCTTTGGTGAGAACCCTGCCAAAAAAACCTCATAAATGATCATAGAAAATAACAGATAAAACCTCATAAGTTTTCATAATATATGCTCATATAAATTTATGATATTTTATAATTTTTGTACTAGTGAAAGTGAGACACAAATCCCGCATAGGAGTTCATCATATTTCACCAGCTAGTTGGCTTATAAAAGTTTACAATATTTTATGATTTTTAATATGACAATTCCTCATAAAGGTTTAAAATATTTTCTAAGATATATCTGTAACATTCTAAATTAAAAAATTACGGCACAACTTTAGCAGTTCTAGTAGTAGTAATAGTAGTAGAAGTAATATAGATTAATATACAGTCAAACTAAACTATAAACTACGACGACCTAACCCACTATAATATAATAATACTCCTGGTGCTTGCACAATATCTACATATCTAATAGAAAATTGTTCTCGTATTAGTACTTATTTATCGCCAGAAGCTGTGGGAGAGATGTAACTTTGATAAATTTCTATGAGATTTCATAAGCCAAAAACTTTTTTTTTTATAAGATTTTATAAGTTCCGGTGGACGAGGACTTAATATATTTGTTTAATTAGTGTTCAGGTGGTCAAAAAAACTGATAAAAAACAAGTTTGTTTTTTTATGAGATTTAATGAGGTTTTTTGGCAAGGTGGACACATAAAAATCTATAAAATGTTGTAAGTTTTTCTGACTATAAAATCTATTTAAATCATAAAATATCCCAAAATCTCATGAAAAACGTATTTTACAAACACTTAAAAATTATAAAAGAAAAATAATGTAATTATAGAACCCATAAAAGTTGATGAGTCGGTTTGAATATAAAATCTCTAAGAAAATGGTGCTTTTATAAAACCATAAAATATGCAGATATTTTTTTTATATCTGCACTTATCAAATTTTATAAACATTCATAAGTCTGTCTGATTATAGGATCAGATAAAAAACACAAATATGAAACCATAAATTCTTACCAAAATCAAAGACATACTCATAAATTATTACAAACTTTTATAATCCTAAAATTTTGCCTCACAAAAGCTTATAAACCTTATAAAAACTGATAAAAATCAGGTATGTTTTTATGAAGTTTAATGTGGTTTTTTTGGCAGGGTAAAGCTCACCCCTTGAAGAAGGAGTATTCTAGAAAAATTCCACGTGTTTATTCGACGTGTTTATGGATTTTTTAAAATTTTGATCAATTTTCAAAAAAATTAGTTAAATACAACACCATGTATAGCGCTAAAAAACATGCTAAGTATGTACTCACCTATGGTGTGTGTCCTGCTATGCCTAAAAGAGCTCCTTCCTACCATTTTGTATGTGTGTGTGTATGGGGGGGGGTTAGGTTTTATAAAGGTAGGTAAGTAAGGTATATAAAATTATAGGTAAGATATAAAAACGTAAAAAAGGAACACTGGTTTAACAAAATTTAAAAATTCTAATATTTATTATTTACAAAATAAAAACAGTTTATCTGTTTTTCTTTATAACTACTTAACTACTAATAAGGACACTTGAACGATTTTTAATCTAATAAATATTTTTTTTTTATTCTAATAATTCAGGTATAATTTAAGGCCACTTTTTAGCGCTTTTAAAGCACTTTTAAATTGTATAGGTACTTATTTTTTTAATTTAAAAATGTGTTAATTCATAACTAATCTACGTAAAATGAAATGTTATTGGTTTTTCAAATTTATAAAAATACAAAAATTAAATAGAGGTAGGTCTGAAACAACGTAAAAAAAATACTGGTGAAAGTGTGCTAAAATAATTTTAATTAAAGATCCTAATTACTAAACAGTCAAAATATGGTAATAAATTGTGGCGGAGGTATGGTGTTAAAAATGGAGGGGGGCGTCTTTGGGGTATTAAGGGGGGACTGGGAGGGCTGAGATGGATTCCGAATGTTGGTTGCTGTCTAGCCATTGACTAATCTGAAAAAAGTAAAAAAATGTGTAGATAAGTAGAAAGTATTTTGCACTTTAGCATCATGTAATTCGTGACCAGTTTTAGTCCCTAGGTAGTGAAATAAAATTTTAAGGAGTACACTTAAACTCAGTGAAAAAATTGTAAATAAGAAATCGACTGAAAACGGTGTGACTGATCCTTTTTGCTAAAAAATTTCATAAAAACTGAAGCGAATCAATATCGAAGGCCCGAAAATTTATGCACACTGTTGCTTTCTACTTGTTCCGTAAGATAATTGTACACAGGGATGTAGGTCTCACTAAACTGCTCAATATTTTTGTAGGCTACTTTTATTTTCGATATTTGTGTACGATGATCTTAGGAATCAAGCGTAAAGCAAAAGGTTGTTCATAAATTTTATGCCATCTTCCGCTTTTTCCGTAATCTTTGGCACATAAGCGCGACCGAAATTCTCTGTCATTGTGGTACACCTAGTTGATGAGTCCCTAATTAGGACGAAACGGCGTCGTCTTAGGTTCCCTCTCTATGTGAGCAATCGAAATTCAGAAAGTTCATTTTGCACTGAAGTACAAAAAACTCTTGTTTTTTCGTTAGATTTAGAGTGCCACAGCCATCTTCGGTTTGTTTTTCAAATCAAAATAAAAAAAGCCCCTAGATAAAAAAAAATGCCTTAATTTTAAACAAATAACCTTATTAGCCGACTACGCAACGCAAAAGAGGGTTTGAGTTTAGTTTCCTGTTTCTAAAATCAATGTTTTAATCTCTATTGCAAATGAGTAATTATCAGTCGAGTTACAGAAGACTGGTCTATAAGAAGAGCGGCCACTCATTTTGGGGTTCATAAAATGACGATAATAAAATGAAAAAAGCGATGGATTTAAAATAACACAACGGATTAGAAACAACTATTAAATATTACTTAAAACAACAACAAAAATTAGTATTTAGTATTTAGTAGGCGCACCATTCTCTTTAATTAACAACTCTTCAAACTCTTGGGCATTGAAAAACTTAAATTTTGAAAATATTCATGGTCTTCTGAGAACACCTCCAACGCGTGATAAATTGCATCGCTTAACTCTTCAGCATTTTGTGGTCTCCAATTTCCCTGATAAATAATTTTGACAAGTCGGCCTCATATATTTTCTATTGGGTTGAGATCAGGGCTGTTGGATGGCCAAAGAAGAGTTTCAATCGAGGTTTCAATATTATTTTTTTCAAACCACTGGCACTGGCGAACAACATTAGTCGTATGCACGGGACAGCCCTCCTGCTGGTAAACGAAGTTGTTGTTTTCGTAAAACATCTGCACAGATGGCAACATAACATCCTCAAAAATCTCAACATATCAAAAGATCTTGGGTGGAAATAACGAAAATCAAACTTGGATGAGCATCCCACAAGGAACACACAAAGGACCAAAGCGACAAGAGAAATGATTAAACGATTTTTCGCCCTGGATAACCAGCGTGGGCTCACCAGTGGTTTCACTGGTCACGATGTTTCGCCCTGAGTAACCAGCGTGGGCTCATCACTGGTTTCACTGGTCACGGTGACCAGTGAAACCACTGATGAGCCCACGCTTGTTACCCAGGGCGAAACATCGTTTAATCATTTCTCTTTCCGCTTTGGTCCTTTGTGTGTTCCTTGTGGGATGCTCATCCAAGTTTGAATTTTCCTTATTTCCACCCAAGATCTTTTGATCTTTTGTTTTTTAGTTTTTTTTCGGTTGAAGTAACTGATTTGGAGGTTTTTTAACTTCTTTTTTTTAAATATCTTTGACTGTTGAATGTTCCTTTGATTTGCCAAAACATACCCAAACCTCTAGCGCTAAACTAACCCCACATATTCACTGAAAAATGTCCAGCTTTCTTAACTTGGTTGGTGTATTTTGGATCAAACCTAGAATTTAATTCACGATACACTAAAATTCTTCTGCTGCTTGAAGATGACTAAAATATCTTTTCATCTGTGAAGACCATCCTCTCCCAGAAGTCATCATCATAAAGAACATTATTTAATGCAAAAATAACCCTGGTCTGTTTTCGTTCTTCCGTTAAAAATTTTTGCCTACGGAGCATTTAAGGATTAATTTTGAAAAAATCTGTAAATGACACTGGATGAGACTTGTTTCGTATACAATAACTCAAGACCTATTAAACCGCCCCTCTCCCCTCCCTTCAGTTCAAGAACTCAAGCAACAGGCACCTACTTAATTTTTAAAAATTTGCCAATTAGGTATTTTTATTAAATGATAAACCCCCCCCCCCAGTCGATTCCTAGCTACGCCACTGGCATAATATTTTTGACGTACGAAGAAATTCCGAGCCCATTTCCGACAGGGTGGCGTTGCGCTCAGTATACCCCGTGTTTTTCTGTTTGAACGTTCTTTCATGAAATAGTATATTAAAGCGCATTTACACAGACAAACTTTCCTTTGATGTTGAAATGCCGACAAACATTTACACGAGCGTCTTGAGCAAAATGTTCAAAGAAATGTTCGAGCAAAATCTCGTACAAAAAAACACACGTAAATTTTGGAGAGAATGTTGAGCAAAATTTGTTTGAAGAATTGGGGGTATAAAAATTTCTTTACAAATTCAAAATATATATTGTTATCGGAATTCATTGAACTTAACTGAAAATAGAAAAACAAAGTTTTGAACTAAGGTATTTTTAATCAAGTGCTTTCCGACGGAAAAACGATTTGATGCCGAAATTCACATTTTACCTCATAAGCAAATTCGATTGATCTGATTTTTATAGGGGATATGCCAGTATACTTGTAACTTTTTTGGGGTTGTAAAAAGAACGAGAATAAAAAATATAATAATTGGCACTTATTTATTGTTGTTGCCTGTAAAATATAATGATAAAAATTTGCGTTTAAAAGAATATCCCTTTATTTTACTTCCTAGTTTAGTCTTTTACATTAATAATTAAGGCAAATTAAAAAAAAAACCTATATACCTTTTATTAAATCTCAAATATATGAACAAAAGCACGTTCGGTTTAAATAATACCCATTTATTACCCACTTTTACAACCCTACAAACCCGACCCTTGTCTAAAAAATATAATTTAGCAGTAATCTATCATCCCGCGTTTTGGATTTCGCAGGTAGTAGGCCGGCCACCCTTTTGAATCCCAATATTGCCCTTTGCATATTGTTGATTCAGTGTCAGTAATCGACCTTGATTATTACATTAAATTGACAGTAAATATCTATATATTCAGCATTTTCATGAACCTTTTGCTTTTTTAAGCAACCCTTGGGACCTTAAACTAACTAGGTACATCTGGGTGAGGAATTAAAAAACAACAATAAAAGCTAAAGGTAAAGTAAAGCTACAAAGATATGTTTAAAAAAATTCTCCTCCCCACCACTCTTCATAGTCGTGAGGGCGGATTACCGCTTAAAAGTGCAATTTTTGAGTTTTTTTCCGATATTTTAAGAACTCAAAATTTATTTGGAAAAGAAAAATTTTCCTGGGTTTTTTTTTTGACTTTAGGAAAAAAACCCTTGGAAATAAAAAAACTCGCAAGAAAATCTCAAAAAAAACCCCGGGCAAAAAAATCCGGGAAAAACCCTAAGAAAAAAAATATTATAAGTAACCCTAATCCATCCAAAACTGATAGTAGAGCCAATAATAATGTTTCGCTTGCCGTCAGCTTTTTTTTACAAAAATTTTAAATAAAAGTTGTTGTTCCATTTTTTTAAAGAATTGAGATCACCGATGTTAAATTTTATTATTCTCATCTTTAAAAATATGTTTCCAAAATAGATAGCAATAATTTGCTCAAAAATTTACCCGAACAAAATGTTCAAAGAAAAGCTCACAAAAATGTTCACGCAAAAAATTTTAGATCTTTTGCACGAGCTTCTATTTGAGCATGTTCGTCTGTGTAATTGCGCCTTTACATAACGAGAGAAGAAAGTGACATATTTCACACGAGCGTGAATGTTGTGAACGAGGCGCTAGCCGAGTGAAACAACACGCGAGTGTAAGAAAGTTACTTTCTATCGAGTTGTGTACGCTATTTTTCCTACGACCACTTAGGGTTTAATTCGTATTTTTTATTATTTAAATTTTTTCAATTTTCATTTTCGTCTCCAGAGAAGAAAATACTTTCTTCTCTATAGACAAAAATGGTTTCGGTCTATTTCCGACGCTTCTACAAATCATAGACTACTAGATACCTACATTGTTTCGATGGTTTGCTGTCATTCATTTGATATGCGTGTGAAATATAAAACTCTGTGGCGTTATAAAGTGCAGATTTGGTTACTTTCGTGTATGGTCGTAGGAAAAATTAAATACGTACCTGCTTTAAGAGTGAATTTGAATCGTAAAAACAGCACAGTTATATAAATTAACAAAATTTTGCACAGGGGAGGCTCCTGCTATCCCCCACAGACCATTCGCGTGGTTTTTCAAAAAAATATGTCTCTTGTTTTTATTTAGTTTTTTAAAATAATCGATAATTTTTACCGTATATTAAACATTTTTAGGATACGTAAAATTATGTAAAAAACTTAAAATTATGTAAAATCACGTGAATAGTTGCGGGATAATGCTTTAAACTTTCACCGCACAAAATTTGATAGAAATTTGATTAACAGTTTTTTACATTAACTAATTATATTATTGGAAGAGGCCTATTTTTTATTCAAATTCACCATTAAAACGCATTTAGATAAATGCAATATATTTGGTTAGTTTTTAACCTCTACTTTCTCGGAACTTAATTAAGAAGGTATAAATTTTGGATTGGAATGGAAAACCAGACAAACTAATTTTATTTTGAAAATTAAAAACGAAAACTGATAAAATATCTCAAACGTCAAATAACCGGACCGTCAACGTAAAACCTGTACCAAAAAGGCTATTTTGAAGTGTCAAATAGTAGACTTGCAGTTAATTTATAGTTTTATCAGCATTCGTATCCTTATCTCTATCGAGTCGACCAAACAAGCAGGTGCACTTTTAAAATCATGGCGAATGCGTGACAGCTCCAGCTGATTAAATGCACGAAAACCTCGTTAGGTACGATAAGGGAGTCGTAACGCTATGACCGTCCCAGCATACGAAACAATGTTTTGACGCATTTGATCAGCTGGAGCTGTCACGCAGTCGCCATTAGTTTAAAAGTACACCTGCTCGATAGGTCCACTCGATAGAGATAAGGATACGAATGCCGATAAACCCAAAAATTAACTTTGTGTCTAGTGAAGTTATCGTTATCTGCGAAGTTATCGGGCTGTAAAAAATGATCTAATGTCAATTACTTTAGTTTATATGGTCCCGTAAATCGTTTTAGTTTTATTAGTGATGAAGTTTACAGCGAATGCGCATTTATATAACACCCTGTTTATATGTTTAAGGGCTGGTTTCTCAATAGCGAGTTAGCGTTAACTCGAGCAACATAACCTTGTAAAAATCTTTAAAAAGCGGGTTAAAATTAACTCCAGGATATTCTATTTGCCATTGAACCATGATTTTGACATCAAATTTTGGATAAATAAACAATTTTAAATTTGGTTAACCCCCCCCCCCCTCTACATTTGTGCCCAGGTCCATGCTTGTAAGCACCTGTTTCCTTCTTTCCTGGGTGCGCTACTGATTGTGCACAAATATCGAAAATAGAAGTGGCCTACAAACATGTCAAAATTACGATGTTATGAAAATTTATTTAACACCCAGCTGATTTTGTCGAAATTGTTTGATAAACGTTTTTCCTGACCTGTGCCTTGAACATGTCTATTTTACGATGACTGATATACTTACGATGACATCCATACATAGTATGAAGGCTATTGAGATCGTCAAAAAAAAAGGTTTTTTATTTCCACTAAAAATAAGTTTTTTGGGTCAGAAAAGACCTAAATACGAAATTTTGTCATGGCGTCTGTCTGTCTGTCGGTAACACAATACTCAAAAAACGCTTGACCGATTTGTATCAGATTTGGCACAAAGAATTTTTGTCAGGCGCAGAGCTGATTAGTTTTTGATGGGGTGGGGGGTTGGCAAAAGGGTAGCACCGTAGCAGCTAGCGACACGCAGTTTTCACATTAAGATAGATAATTGCAAAAAATTTTTTTATTTTTTTTAAGGTTTTATGGATAGCTATCCGTGCCTGCGGGCGCCATGAAGCGTAGAACGCCTTGAAATATTTGGCTTACAAGATACATGAGGCGTAATTGAAAAAAAAAAAAATCGAAAAACCTACCTATACATTATAAATATGGCTGTTCCACCCAAAATTTTTTAAGCAGTGCTAGTACGTCCTTAAAAGGTGTCATTTTTTTTCATCTGGGGTTACGATTTCCGAAAGCTAGACGGTGTAACGATACATCGCGTGTAATTGGTATCGTACGTTTGGAAGATACTGCGCATGCATATTTGACCATAAAACCGGATTCCAGTGGCGGTAGCAGCTTTTCTAAAAGAGGGGGGGGGGGGCGTGATGTCAAAATTTTGTACAAGCAGAGGAAAAGCTTTATGCAAAAGTCAATAATGTAACTTTTGACCCAATAGGGCGCCGCAGGCCAAAATTTTTAAAAAACTATCAATATATTATTTCTCGAAAAAAAGAGGGAGGGGCAATCTCCCCTACCGCCCCTCCCCCCTAGGACCGCCACTGCCGATTCCCATCCCATGCGTTTCTCATGCGTGGCTCCGCTGCATCAGGTGGTCTAAGCGAGATTAAAATTTGCCTAGTTCATCTATCACACGTGATGAGTTTTTTGAGTCATTGTATCCGCGCATGGAAAACACATAGGTGGGAACCGCCCAGCAAACCCAAATCGGCATTGAATCGGGCCAATATCGACAACGTCGGCAGTGTGTCGGCATCGGCGACTACACGCTGGCCCGATGTTGGACAGATTGCGATTTTCAGTTTTCGGTCAATAATCGGCAACTGACGGAGGTCCACATTACTACAGTCGACTTTATGCCGACACCACTTTAGGACCGATGATAGTCCGATTGGAACTTTGCTTAATCGGTCGAAAATCGGCTACTGACGATGGCTCGATTTACTATAGTCGACTTTATGCCGAAACGAACTCTATCTGCTTTAGGACCCACGATTGCCTGATCAGATTTTTGTTCGATTGGTCGATAACCGGCCAAAGACGATGGTATGTCACATTGAAATTTTTAAACTGATTAATAGTTTCTTCCTGGTATGTAGAGATGGCGCTAATGTCACTATGTTCCCTGTACAGTGGAAGATAATATTATATATATAATTAGCACAGATATTTCAAAACTAGAATGCAGACTTGACAAGATGGTGGTGCTTCTCTACAAGAATCACCTCTTCCGCCACTTAAACCACTCCGACTAGTTAAGCACCCGAAACTTTGTAGTTTACCAATGTCGGGCCGCTTTAAGCTACCACCTACGGACCTTCGTCAATCGCCGACGTTGAACCGCTTTAGGAAACCAATGTCGGACTTAAATAGTTTACCGATGTCGGGTCGAGACCAGCTTGCCTACGTTAGACCGATCAAATTAAGCAGCTATATGGGCGGATGGTCGGCACCATGCCGTTAAACTATATCGGACCTTAATCCTACGGCGACGGTATGCCGATGTCAGCAAAAACAAAAATTTACCATTTGGTCCGACGGCGGGCTACAGTCTAATGTTGCGGCGGCAAACATACATTGGCCCTACATCCCAAAGCGGACAAAAAATACTGCTGGTCCGATGTCGTAAATCGACGTCATGTCAGTTATAGGTACTACCTTTGAGGAAGGTAAGACCGCCAGTAGCTGACATTTCAGATTAAATGCAGTTTTAAGGAATCCTTATTTAATTTAAGGCTTAAAATATTTTAGCATAATTTAAGGGGTAACGTTTTTGATTAAGCAATGTTTTTCACATTTTTACGCTTGATATTGCTCACATTTTAAAGCTTTCTTTCCAAACTTTTTATTTCTAGAATACAACACTCAAATTTTTCAAGTTTTCACTGTTTTTTTTTGCAAAAAAAAAAAACTGCCAAAAAACATTTTCTTAGAGGTAGATGGAGAGATATTTTATTTACGAGCAAAAATATTTGAGGTTGTTGAAGAGAGTAAATTCGGCAATCGACATCGGGCCGACGAACGCCTGCGGGAACTGTGTTTACTGGGCGGGTGTAACGTAGGTTAAGTCGAGATACAATCCATTCCATTTTTATTTAGACAAAACCTATGTAACTTCAATGATCCACTGAAGAAAACCAGGTTTCAAAGTTGACAGAAATAAAAACGCCCTAGATTGTTGCTGTTGTCACATGTGAAGTTTTCAGAGGTTTTTTCTGACATAAATTTTGGCGGACAGAATATTTGTTCACATTTTGGCCATGGAAGAGTGAAAATAAAATTATTCAATAATACCTTACAATTTGTGCCATCAGTAAACCAAATTCACATTCATTCGTTTTATTTTTCAACAGAATGTATCGTTATTTTTGGCTAGACAAGGTGGGAAATTTGACAAACATTTTGAATTGATGCAAAAAAAGTTATGAAAGGAAACTGGCCCAGCTGTAACCAACTGTCTTTTTAGGGAGAAACAAAATTACCAAGCGTCAGATCGAAAATTCTCGCTGACAATTGACGTCAATTAAATCCGTATAAACTTGGGGTGGAAAATACTGTTGTAGTCTCTAATATCTTTCGCGGTTGTGAAAGCGAAAAAGCTTATATCGTTGTATGAACAGCTGATCATGCAACGCCTATATGAATTCCATTCGTGAAAATATTTACTTAAAGCTTGGGGAAAACCGAATGAAGGAAAAACGCGATATTATTGACATTGACCTTTTCAGTCACGGAAGTTCCCGCGCTTTACAAGTGTATTTAGGGTGCCTCGATCACGCTGCCACAGTGGTCACTCCGTTGCTAAATTGGGAGTTCTTGCAAAAATACAATTTTTTCTTAAAACCACCCCCATTGGCTCCGTCCCTGATGTGTTTTTGTTACCTGACGAAACTGAAATGAACTAGTGCCTAATCTACATCCACACACCAAATTTCATCAAATTCGGATGAATACCGTATATGAGCACATATACGGTTTTAGATTTGTAGCTCTCAAAACACTGCTTATCTCATCCTCAACATGCTGCTATTTTTGGTTTGTCTCTATCTTCGTTAGTTACGAAGATTCATTGGTGTCCAAATCGTATATATGCACGTTTTTCTAGACTTCCCTGCCAAAAATACCGCATTAAATCTCTTGGAGAAATTTGACAAGATTTTACCAGATTTCCCAGCAGACACAAATCGTCAGCATTGAATCGGGCCAATGTTGACAACGTCGGCAGTGTGTCGGCATCGGCCACTACACTCTGGCCCGATGTTGGTCAGATTGCGATTTTCAGTTTTCGGTCATTAATCGACAACTGACGGAGGTCCACATTACTACAGTCGACTTTATGCCGACACCACTTTAGGACGGACGATGGTCCGATTGGAACTTTGTTTAATCGGTCGAAAATTAACGACGGACGAGAATCGGCAACTGACGATGGCCCGATTTACTATAGTCGACATTATGCCAACGCAAACCTTATCTGCTTTAGGGCCGACGATGGCCCGATTTACTATAGTCGACTTTATGCCGACGACCGCTTTATCTGCTTTAGGGCCGACCATGGTCTGATTGGAACTTTGTTTGATTGGTCGAGAATCGGCAACCGACGATGGTCCGATTACGTCACCTTAAAATTTTTAAACTGTTTAATAGTTTCTTTATGTAGAGATGGCGCTAATGTCACTATGTTCCCTGTACAGTGGAAGATAATATTATATATATAATGAGCAAATATATTTGATGGTGGTACTTCTCTACAAGAATCATCTCTTCTGCCACTTAAACCAGCCTGACCGCATTATCGAAACTGTATAGTTTGCCAATATCGGACCGCTTTAAGCTACCACCGACGGACCTCCGTCAATCGCCGACGTTGGACCGCTTTAGGAAACCAATTTCGGACTTAAATAATTTATCGATGTCGGGCCGAGACCAGCTTGCCTACGTTAGACCGACCAAATTAAGCAGTTATGGGCGGATGGTCAGTACCATGTGGTTAAACCATATCGGACCTTAATCGTACGGCGACGGTATGCCGATGTCAGCAAAAAGTCAAATTTACCATTGGTGCGACGACGGGCCACAGCCTAACGTTGCATCGGCAAACATACATTGGGCCTACACCGCAAAGCGGACAAAAACTAATGTTGGTCCGATGTCGTAAATCGACGTCGTGCCGATGACGACAAATTCGGCAATCGACATCGGACCGACGAAGGCCCGAGGGAATCGTGTTTGCTGGGTTAATATGTTTTTGATGCGGTTTATAAAACATCCCTCATAGGATCTCTTAAAATCTTGTCAATTCTCGAGAGTGAAAAATTATCTCTCGTGAAATATGGTAAAAGCTGATCAGTTTTCATAAGTTTTCACGAGGCAAATAATCTGGCTGGTCAAATCTCGTCAAGCTAGTCAAATCTCTTAATATCTGCTAAAGACTTGAACAGATTTTAAGAGTTTTGATGCGGTTTTTTGGCAGGGTTTACAGAGGTAAAACGCGATATAACGTTCTTATGACGTTTAGGTTTTGCATAAAATCTCATTTTTAGTAAGTAAACCCATGGAAAAAATCAAACAAATAACTATATACTGTTTTACTATTAAGTAAGGTGATAAAAATGATAAAAAACCATGTTTGAGTGGTAAAAAGCCCGACTGGTGGATGGGCTGTGTCTGAAACGAGTCCGTGGTGGAACTGGTGGAGAAGACGAAAAATCCAACAGTTTTCTGTTGGTAAAACTCTCTTTTTTATTTATATTTAACTCCAGTATGGAAATTGGGAATTTATTTCTCATTCTGTTAACTAATGTTTTGCCGAACATTTGTCCATGCTTGTTGATTTGATCGTTCATATTATTCGACTATAAAAACTTATGTCGCACTGATGATCTCTACCAAGAGTGAAACACGTGTCTGCGTCTAGTCTCCAAGTCGCACCCGGTATGTATTCTTGTAGTACTCCGGTGTATTTTATAAAGTTCGTTTTTTTGCTATCGATTCGTTATAGTAGAAAGCCCGACTGGTGGATGGACTATTTTTGAAACCAGTCCGTGGTAGAACTGGTGGAGAAGACGAAAAATCCGACAGTTTTCTATTGGTAAAACTCTCTTTTTTATTTATATTTAACTCCAGTATGGAAATTGGGAATTTATTTCTAATCCACCGAAGACGAAAAATCCGACAGTTTTCTTTTGGTAAAACTCTCTTTTTTATTTATATTTAACTCCATTATGGAAATTGGGAATTTATTTCTCATTCTGTTAACTAATGTTTTGCCGAACATTTATATACGTGTTTAGTTATAATTTTATTTCTGTGACTTATTGTATTGTATTATTTATGTGATTTTATGGTTACATTTGGTCCCCTTTAAACTACTTAATTTAAGTTTTATTCGGGTTCGTATTTGTGACTTATTTTGTTCTATTTATGTTTTTTTTATATACATTTTTTTTGTGGTTACATTTGTCCCTTATACACATTTATTTACAATTTTATGATTTTCCGATTTACAATAGGTGTTACTTAAGCTTTAGTTTAATGCATAGATACCAAAAACATTCAAGTTATACCTTTATGGTATATGGTATGGTAATGTTAAGCTTTCATCTTAGGATTTTTTTTTATTGTGGACATGTAATAATGTAATTAGTTTTTTTTTTACTAAATAAATGATTTCTATCTATCTAAAGTATTCCCAAATCGATCAAGATCATTTTTTTCAGACTCTCTATCCCCGAAACGATATTATGATAACCTGTAACTTTTAATAAAATTCCTCTCAGAATAGAGACTAAAATATCGAGGCACCTTATTACTCTGTTTTAATAATAATGTACGCCAGTCTCGGTGGGTGTAGAATTTTTGCGTTTTTAGGAGTTATTAAAAGTTTATTGCATTTGTACATACCACTATATAAATATTAAATTTTTTAACGACTCTTTCTGGGAAATAAAAAAACATGAGTTGGGTCTACATTAGAGCGTTGTTTGAAAGACGAAGGGTATAAAGAGTAGCTCACCAAACTTTAAAATAATTGTTTTTATCAATTATTTTTGGTACAAAAATGCTAGCGACTGAACAGAATTATTGAAAATTTCTCTATTAAAATGATCTGATTTACGAAGGTAGAAAATGTTCCAATCCAATCATTTGGTATGCCAAAATAGACACTTAAAGTAAATATTTCATCGCGTTCAAAATAAAGTCAAAATACACTACATTTTTGACTTGCTCATGCTATGTTTCGAACGATGCCCGCTTTTTTGACGGGTGCGATGACACAAAAGCTGACAGCAATGAACGTATACGTGTTAAACGGTTCGGAACTATCTGGAGTTTGGCGAGTCTGCGCAGATATGCACGCGACCAATAACCATACTTTTATATTGATTTTTCTTTTTTAATTTGTAATATGACCACTAGATTGTCCTCGCTTAAATTTCTGTTTTCACAGTAAACTTGTGGTTGGTAGTCTGTGTCTGTTTTTGTTTTAATTTGCAAGCAATTTGTGTTTAATTTTTAAAGATATGCTTTTTTGCTGGACACAAAACAAAATTGTGAATTATGTTAAGTTAAAGCAAAAAAGCCTATTTTAAAAAAATAAATACAAATTACCCATAATAATGCATTTGTAGTACTAAACCTCTGGTTGTTTTATTATAAAAGATTATGGCATATATTTAAAAACATATTAGTTTATTTTTTTGATAATAAATAAAATATTATAATATTATCTTAAATGTGCTTTTTTAAATATTAAATAATTTTCTCTAAAATGTTTATAGTACATATAATCCTTATATTTTGTATTCCAAACTAAATTTGTGATAAAAAAAAAATAATTTTAAAGTCAAAAAATTTACTGTATATATGTAGGGCAATTTATGGTACACATTAGAAAAAATCTTGGTGTAAATAATATTAATATCCGTGGTTTGGAATACACATGTGTCGCATTTCTAACTTATTATTGATACATTACAAAAATTGGCCATAATAAACTTGGTGGAATAAGGAAATGGTGTTTTTTAACACTATATATAAATAGTTAAACGGAGTCCAAATGCAAGTGTGGGTACGGCACTCCCTAAGGCTTCTGCGACCAGTCTGCAAAATGTCCTCTGGAGCAAAATATTTATCACACACGTAAACTCTGTTATATATTTCATCAGCACTTAGTTTATTCGCGTTTAAGGGCTTCATTATATTTCTGAAAAACCAGGATTGCCTTTGGGGAAACGATGTCTTATTGGGATCATGACACGGTCTCCGCAGGTTTGAATACAGCACACTCTAACTCTTTGTTTCTCAGCCATTGTAATCAACGGATAAAATTACGATTTTTTGACCAGAAAAAATCACAAAACCACTTTTTAAAAACCTTGGCGAACCTCAATTTCCAAAATGGAACTCATAGTTATGAGTCATAACCGACATTCTTTCACTTTTGTTATAATATGCCCTCTGACGGACAACCGTAGAAGGGGTAAGAGGCAGCTGCAGATTTCTAAATATTGCCAACCTAAATATTATGGTTGGCAGTTCCTTTGCACGCAGAAACATAACCGCACTTTTTGCGAAAAATAATTATTGGCCGGAAGGGTGAAGTGACGGATCTATAGTTCCTTCCAGTTCTGTCATTGCACCTTTTAAAAAAGCGCGGGCATCGTTCGAAACATCGCATAAACAAGTCAAAAATGTAGTGTATTTTGGCTTTATTTCGAACGCGATACGTATACCGATACCGATGCGTTGAAATATTTACTTTAAGTGTCTGTTATTAGTTTTAAACTTCGTTTAGCTTCACCCTGCACAAAACACAAAAACAACTTGCAGTAAATTTTGTTGTCATTTGATGTTATTTGTCTAGTTCTTATAAGAAATAAGAAATTAATATAAAACATAAAAAGTTACTTTTTGTTTTGTAATAAAGTTTCGGAAATTAGGGAAGTCAAATATAATTAACATTTTAGACATTCCATAATCAAGTTTTTGCTACGACGACCGAATCGAATAAAACAAAATAAGTAAAGAAAATAAAAGCACAAATAATGTGCAATAATACTAAGGCATTCGTATTAATAAAGAAATCTGAATCCAATATATTTACTGATAATAATGGTAAAGTTTAAATCATTTTATATCTCACCGGTTATTGCAGGGACTGCAGAACTATTTACATTTTTTTTTATGTAATAAAATAGCAGCACGATTACTTCGATAATCAAGGAAGTATATAAAACCCAATTTTTGTTCTGGTCTGTACAGTTATCAGCCGAGTAATTATGGGGAGGGCCGCACTTTCTATAGAAATTGGAGCAGATTTCCTATATTAAAACACAGTAACTACAAAACCTATTTTCAAAACCCAGTAGCTGTCCCTCGAAAGGAAGACACCGGCAAAGGGAAATAAATAAAATTTTAAAAAAATAACAAAATTAAAAACATATAAAAAATACATATTTTTAATAGCACGTCATTGCACCGTTGGATGCAATGATGTTTTGAAGTCTTCTGGGCATTGAATTGGCTAAATTTTTAAATAAGTTTGGATTTTCAGCAATAACTTCCCTATATGGCCTTACGATGAGTTCCATTAAATGTTCTGAATTCCTGGGAATGATATTAAAATTTGCTAATTTCTTTGCGATAAGTCCCTAAACGTTCTCTATTGGATTCGAATCAGGGGTTCTTGCAGGCCAAGGAAAAACTTCGATATTATTATCCTGGAACCATCGCTGCGCAATTCTGGCCGTATGAATTGGACAGTTATTTTGTCGGAATACAAAGTAATCTGGATAAGGGACTCTCAGCTCTGAAAGCATTACATTTTCCAGCATATTAACGTAAACGTCGGCTGTAAATCATAGAGCGCCATTTCCTCTAGCCGATATCGATTTCCAAACATTTACCGAAAATCTTCCCGCCCGGTCTTCGTTTCCAACAATATATCGTTCTTCGTATCGGGTTCTTGGCGGTCGATAAACCAGAATTTGTTTCTTATCGCTGGTGGACTTAAAGATCTTCTCATCTGTGAAAACCACCTGCTGCCAAAATTATTCGTCCCTCAAAGAATAATTTGACGCAAAAATTAATCGAGACTACTTTTTTTCCTCACTTGGTTTAGTTTTTTTTTGCCGCAATGCGACACCTTAGCCTCGAACGTTTAATCCTCCTGCCTAATGTTGTTATGGATCCTGGAAATTTTAATTGGGCTAGTAACTTTCGTCAAACCGGTGCCTTCCTTTTGGTGGATAGTTCCCTCCTCTTGAAATCGGTTTTTTATGTTTGCTATCGTAGTTTTGCTAAAATTTCAGCTTTATCAAGTTCGGAAAGATGCGTCGGCATTTTTTTTGGATGACACTGACATGCAAAACATGATGTTGTCAGGAGTCTGTGACATTGTCACTCATAGGAGGACAATGCCGTACTATAAAAATTTTAAAAATTAAACAGGCTGCTAACTTCTGCTCAACACCGTACTCAACTAAAAAGCCTGTTAACTCCTACCCCCTCAGTGCCCTTTAGCCTATCGTGGCTGCCATTTTTATTAGCAAATTGACAAGTAAAACATGGATTTTCTGTCAGTTTGGTGTCAATATGGCACCGATCATAGGCCAAAGGATACTAAAACGAAAATGAGTCAACTGGCTTTTTAGTTAAGAAGGGTGTTGTTCTGCTGTACCAATTTTATGTGGAGAGAAGTGTACATTTCCGGTCACATAAAATGCGTACAGCAGAAGTTAGCTGCAGGTCTGTTGAATTTAAGTTTTGCTAATTGCGTTACTTATTGTAACTCACTCTGACGTATTCGAATTACAGGTTAAATCTTTTGACATTGTAAACACAGACATAAACAATGGGATTTACTAAGATCTAAAATAGTACCCCCACAGGTCTAAATATTTACACCTGTGAGAGGTACTAAATTTTAAAACCCATTTTCAAAAAACACTTACCCATAGAGAAAAGATACAAAGTTATTGATTATTTTGTATTGTTATTGCAAAATACCACAGAAAAACTATTTTTTTTCTCAAAATATTCCATATTTTAGGAGAAAATGCCCTAAAACTAATTTTTTTTGACAGGTTTCAAAATGGCAAATGGTGAATACGCCAAAAATTTGGCACATATTAGGTTCATCATCTGTGTTTGAGGTTATAAAGTTGATGATTTTTTTGACCACCTCTGGGGGGTGGTTTAAATTTATAGCCCCCAGTTCCTTTATAATTTCCCTAAGCAACCGTTTTTACAAGAATTAATTTACCTTATTTAATATAAAAAAAAACACCTCTAATTTTGTCCAGAAAAACGCCATATTTTGAACCCGATTTCACCACAAAGAATATATTTATGAGGGCACTACGAGGCAAAACAAACATAAGCGAAGGTCACTGATTATGCACGAAAACTGTCTCCAATGAAAAAAATCCAAAACAACTGTACCTATTAATTTATTTACAAACAGAACTAAAACATTGAGTTTATCTAAAAGCTTAATCATCAAACAAAGCTTTCCACTGAAAAATTGCACTCAAAGGTCTTAACTCTGCAGCACCGAACAGTTTGTTGAGCCGACACGACTCCTTTGTAAACGCATCAGTTGGATTCAGGTCTGTTTTAGCCGCATTTTTTTTCATGACCTACTTTGATGAAATATTTTTATTTGTAGTTTGCGATTGCGATGGGTTTGTGTTTGTAAAGTTTTTCATACTTTTGATAGATAAAAGCCCCTTTTAAATAAATACAAAGTTAATCTAATTCTTATTTTATGATTATATATTGAAATGGTTTTGTGACAGTGAGTATTAATCGCGAAAATCAATAAACAAGGGTAAGTTTTTATAAAAGTAACATATAACGCCAATTTTAATTTGCTCAACAGAGTGTTTACCATTTAGATTCCCCCTAGGGTTAAAAAAACTTCTTTTAAATAGAAATTTTCTTCTTAAATCCAACAGAAGATTGTGTTAAGATGATTACTATTAACTATGTCGAAAACTCAAGGAAGTTAGCATAAAATGCTTAAAACCAACAATTTCACTCAAACTTAGGACCTGTCTAAAATAGGCTAAACCCTTTTAGTAAATCCCACTGAAAGAGACTGGCGACACTTTACTAAAAAATTAATATACTAATGAATAAAACAATTTTTTTTAATTATTCAACATTTTATTATTCTTAAAGCTCATTATGGACAAAACAAGACCACAATTGTGCGAATAAGAAAAAAAGATCTAGAAGAAGGAACTGTTTGGCGAAAGGAAAGCAATAACTTAATCATAGCCAGCGCACCTTTGCAGGATCAGTAAATTGGAGTAATGTAAGTCTTTGCAGATAACCAAACATGTTCAAAATCGAAAAGAAATTATTAAAACACTACGTAAATTAAAAAAAAAACCAATAAAACGTTTCTTCAGTAGCGTGTTGACTATGAGCTTCAATAAGTGGTTGGAATTTCTGAGAACAATATTCATTCGTGTTAAACTTTTTTGCTATAAGGCCCCACACATTTTCCATGGGATTGGCATCAGGAGTTTTTGCCGGCCATGGCAAAACCTCGATATTGTTTTGCTGGAACCACTGTTTAGAAATGCGTGCGGTATGGATAAGACAGTTATCCTGTTGATACACAAAACCTTCTGGATGAAAAATGGTTGCTTCTGGAAGCATAATATTTCTCATCATATCAACATAAACCTCTAGCCGATATCCAACTCCACATATTCACGGAAAATCTTCCAGCCCGGTCTTCGTTCCCAGCAATATATTTTTCGAGATAGCGTGTTCGTGGCGGGCGATATACCAAAATTTGTTTGCTATCATTGTGGGACTGAAAGATTTTTTCATCCGTGAAGACCACTTGTTGCCAAAATTCTTCTTCTTGTAGTGAATGGTTTGGAGCAAAAATTAACCTGACTTGCTTCTTTTCCTCACTAATTAAGATTTTCTTGGCAGCAATGCGACATCTAAGTCTAGAACGGCTTATACGTCTGCGAGTCGTTCTTATGGATAGAGGAAAATGTGCCTTAATTTTCGCCTCTGGGGCCATCGCAAATGGATGATCTGCAAGAAAGTCGATCAGTTGCTGATCCTGCTGAGGCGTACTGACTTGGTCAAGCCATCAGTGCCTCGCCTTCGTCGAACAGTTTCTTCTTTTTGATAATTTCTTCTTATTCTTACAATTGTAGCCTTGTTTCGTCCATAATGGTCCGCTACTCCTCGAACCGACCAACCACCGTCTAATTTTGCCAAAATTTGGGCTTTTCGAATTCGTTTAGTTGGGGCATTTTTAAATATAAGCGTATGACAACAACAAAATCTGACAGTGACATTTTTTGCCAATTTGAAATACCTGAAAGGTTACTGAGTTGCGAGGCCCATAATACACTATACAAAATCGGCGTACGCGTGTACATAGGAAAAACAGAGGAAAAAATTATAAACAAATTTTTTTTTCATTAGCAAGCTTAGGAAGGTCCACCGTTTAACATATTAAAAGTCCCCATTCCTATACCCTCGGGAACTGTCATTTCTAACCTCTAAAAAACTCCAAAAGAGCGTTTTTCTGGGATAACTCCTAAACGGTGACAGACTGTCAAAAGTGAAAAATAGGAAAAATATTGCAAATTTATTCTCTATTAATAAGTAATTAGTGATAGTGTAGCTTAAACGACTCCTTCTATAGTCCAATTTTTTGATTAGCGAACTGAAAACGTATTTTGTTGTTGTCAATTTGAAGTAACATTTGAAACAAATACAAATTTATTATCGCTGTCTAAAACAATGTATCAAATAGAGATCCAAAAAAATGACGTCAGTCCGCTCATCAAAAAATTGGACTGTACCAGAAAAATTGAAAAAACCCAAGCAAAAATGATGCCAATTTGAACAATTTCTTGCATATTTCTTTTTAGCATTTTACACAATTAAATTTACTCATGAAACAGAGAACAACGGTACACTGCCATTTTTAGACACTTTAGTTATAAGAAATAAAAATAAATTAGAATTTGACCTATACAGAAAAGGAACGGCCACCAACAGGTATATTCCAAATGACTCTTTTCATTGCTCACAACATAAGCTTGCAAGTTTGCACTTTTTAACATATAGATTAGTAAATTTCCCCATAAACAAAAAAAGATTTGAAGCAGAAAAGAATAGGATTAGGAATATAGCTGGCGAAAACGGCGAAGGCTTAATAAATAACCTGATAAATAGACATTCTTTTCAAAAGAACTTTCCGAATTCCACTTTTTTCAGACAAAAAGATACCTCCGACTCTAAATTTGTATCAATTCCTTATAACCTAATTATACGAAAGGATTACAAAAAGTATTTAATAACACCGGTCTTAAATTTGTATATCAATCCGGAAACACAATAAGAAGTTTACTAGGAAATCCCAAGTATAAAACTACAGTTCTAGAAAAAAGTGGAATTTACGAAATTAGTTGCATGGATTGTGACAAAAAATATGTTGCCCAAACAAGACGTTCTATTCAAACACGATTCAAAGAATACTTAGCACACTTAAAATACGGAAGAACAGAAAAGTCAAGTGTGGCCGAGCATGCTTTTGAAAACAATCATAGATTCACATTAGATAACCTAAAATTTCTAAAAAGTGTACCAAACAAAACACTTTTTAATGCATATGATATATACAGACCGCTTCAAGCTACTGCGAACATAGGGCGAAAGAAGTCTAATTTGCCAGTGTACGTACATGCAGAGACACCGCACGCCTATCAGTGAAGCAACCAACACTCAGGCTTCCGATCGCCATTCGCTGCCGTTCGCCGCCGTTCGCCTTGTATTTAGTACGCCTCTAACCACGGTGCTGTGTGGAGCGTAGTCAATGAAACCGGAATTTGGTCAATAAATACGCAAATTTTTATAACGTAATTTTCTTATTTTTTGTCACTGATAAATAAGAGCGTTTTATTGTCAACTGCTCAGATTTATCAGTGACGACGTGTTACAATGAAAATAATAAGGAGAAACAAAATAAAAGCAAGTTCTCAAAATAAAATAATACATTCTAAAAACCAAAAAGATTCTCCCAGTCAAAAAAAAAAATAAAGCAAATGTTCGAAAAGTCCTCCTTGCTCGGCTAGACAATATCCGAGCCTACTATAAAAACCCCTTCTAACGTTTCCAAGCATGTTAGGGGTGATAATTTGAAAAGCTTCTTCAAAAACAGATAGAAGTCATTAGGAGCAAGATCGGGAGATCGAGCTGGCCATAAAATAGTTCCCCGTGTACTTATAACCCGATTAGGAAATACATTATCAAGATATTCCCTAACAGGGCCAACATTGTGAGCGGAACAACCATCTTGTTGAAACCATGTTTCACCAAATCTTACACCTAACAACTGCCTAGCAGTTGGAATAATGTGCTGCTGCAATAGATCCAAGTATCTAGGACCATTCAAATTGTAATTGCCGTTAATAAAAAATGGCCCAATTACGTGTTCCCCTACAATACCCCCCCCCCCCAAACATTTAGTTTTTGGGGATACTGTGTTCTTACGTCAAAATACAAATGCAAATTTTCCCTCGACCAATATCGAACGTGTGTTGGGTTATGACGATTTGACCATTTGACCATCTGCACTTTCTCGGCAACTTCGTAGACATCCATTTTTAGTTTTAAAAATGTATTATTTCAATTAAGAACTTACCCATCTGTTTCTCGAGCAAGGTAGAAATAAAACAAAATAATAAAAACAAAATGAATTTCCAAAAGATAACACTGCAGCGTGATTCGAATCCACCTCGGTCGTACGGCACGGAGAGTAAATTGGACTTGATTCCCCCTATGTTCGTAGTAGCTTGAAGCGGTCTGTATAAAATCGGCGTACGCATTTTATGTGGCCGGAAGGGTACATAGGAAAAACAGAGGCAAAAATTATAAACCAATTTTTTTTTTCATTAACAAGCTTAGGAAGGTCCTCCGTTTAACATATTAAAAGACCCCATTCCTACACCCTTGGGAACTGTCATTTCTAACCTCTAAAAAACTTCAAAAGAGCGTTTTTCTTGGATAACTCCTAAACGGTGACAGACTGTCAAAAGTGAAAAATAGGAAAAATATTGCAAATTTATTCTCTATTAATAAGTAATTAGTGATAGTGTAGCTTAAACGACTCCTTCTATAGTCCAATTTTTTAATGAGCGAACTGACGTCATTTTTTCCTCTGAAAACGTATTTTGTTGTTGTCAATTTGAAGTAACACTTGAAACAATGAAATTTATTATCGCTGTCTAAAACAATGTATCAAATAGAGATCCAAAAAAATGACGTCAGTCCGCTCATCAAAAAATTGGACTATACCAGAAAAATTGAAAAAACCCAAGCAAAAATGATGCCAATTTGAACAATTTCTTGCATATTTCTTTTTAGCATTTTCATCAAGATTTCTCAACCTACGAGTACCAAGCTTGGCAGGGTTGATCTAAGAGCAATGACCTAAATTATATCAGAAAATGAAATTTTTCTAGTGGCGTAGTCCTATTTTCTTAACTGGAAAAATTCAAAATGTACCAAAATTCTTTGATAGGCCACTGTTACTGACATATACAAAAAAAAGGTCCCGCTTTTCACTGGATCCTAAAATAGATAAAATTGCATTTCCAACGACACCTTCCGCTTCTATTTGCTGCTTCTAGTAAGAGTATGGTTCAGGTATGAAGACGATGTGTTTGCAGTATTCAACACTAAAGTAACTAGTGTTGAAAATTTTATGGAAAAAATAAATAACAAATTTTCCACAATTAAATTTACTCATGAAACAGAGAACAACGGTACACTGCCATTTCTAGACACTTTAGTTATAAGAAATAAAAATAAATTAGAATTTGACCTATACAGAAAAGGAACGGCCACCAACAGGTATATTCCAAATGACTCTTTCCATTGCTCACAACATAAGCTTGCAAGTTTGCACTTTTTATCATATAGATTAGTAAATTTCCCCATAAACAAAAAAAGATTTGAAGCAGAAAAGAAGAGGATTAGGAATATAGCTGGCGAAAACGGCGAAGGATTAATAAATAAGCTGATAAATAGACATTCTTTTCAAAACAACTTTTCGAATTCCACTTTATTCAGACAAAAAGATACCTCCGACTCTAAATTTGTATCAATTCCTTATAACCTAATTATACGAAAGGATTACAAAAAGTATTTAATAACACCGGTCTTAAATTTGTATATCAATCCGGAAACACAATAAGAAGTTTACTAGGAAATCCCAAGTATAAAACTACAGTTCTAGAAAAAAGTGGAATTTACGAAATTAGTTGCATGGATTGTGACAAAAAATATGTTGCCCAAACAAGACGTTCTATTCAAACACGATTCAAAGAATACTTAGCACACTTAAAATACGGAAGAACAGAAAAGTCAAGTGTGGCCGAGCATGCTTTTGAAAACAATCATAGATTCACATTAGATAACCTAAAATTTCTAAAAAGTGTACCAAACAAAACACTTTTTAATGCATACCATATATATAAAGATAGAGGTCCCATTCCGTTTAGTACACTTTATTCTTTAGTTAGTTATTAGTCTTATCTCCGCCCACTAAAAGATAGTATGTAAGATAGAGTGTAGGTTAATTTAGTTTATCGTTTGTTGTCTCCTGATGATGCTAATGGTGTTAGCGAAACGCGCGTCGAGTGCAAAAAAGTGCAGTTTTGGTTTGCGGAAAACAATCATAACTTTGTTCTAGTAATAAAATAAGAACTTTTTAAAGTCATAATGGTATTATTGGAAGCGTAGGGGACATTGGCTCTTTCATTTAACAAATTTACTCAAAAAAAAATATCAAAAAATATGACTTAAATTTTATTTTCGTAATAAAAATGAAAAAAATGTACAGGGTGATCCATTATATTTTGACCATATTTGGAAACCTATATCTCGGTAACTAGTTGGATTAGAGTTGTGATTTTGGTGTCAAAAGATAGTTACTGCTTATACATTTTAATCTATGGCGTCCGTTAATATCTGCGCGTAAGGTAAATGTAATTTATTGATGTATGTATTTGGGTCAAAAAATACCTTGGGTTAAAATGGTCTGGGCGTTTGATATGTTGTAGATCTGTTCTCCCTGATCAACGTTTAAATCGAGCTCTTTTTGATCCGATTCACTGTTTCAGAGATATACTTCCAATACACCAGTTTTTAGGTAGAGAACCACGCTATTGAATGCAGTTGAAAAAATTGACATATTTCACTTACGTCACTCTCAGTGGCGGCACAAACTTGAAAAACGTAAAACTTCGTAAAATCGCTGATTAAAAAAGTACAAACGGTGAAATATTTTTTATTTTTTGATATGTTATAGAAAACTTTCAGAGAAAAAAACAAGGATAAGCTACATATGTATAATCTCATCACATTTTGTGAAAAACGCCCGTGAACTTGAAAAATGCTCGGGTTATTGTCTCCATTTCTACTATGTATATGTGTATGCCATGCTAGAGACCAGAAGGCTCAGACGATTTTGACAAAAGTGGTACCGCTGGAGTGCTTTAAGTCTCAGAGGTACTATATGCCATATATTTTTCAAGAAGAAAATTAATATGGCGGAGCCGCCATTCTGTCATTTTTTATACTTCTCAGATTAACTTTTTTTTCACGGGCGTTTTTCGCAAAGTGTGATGAGCTTGTACATATGTAGCTTATCTGTTTTTGTTCTCTGAAGATTTTGCTACAGCATATCAAAAAATAGAAAATATTTCACCGTTTGTTTGAAAAAAAGTTTTTTACGCTTTTTTAAGTTTGTGCCGCCACTGAGAGTGACGTAAACGCAATATGTCAATTTTCTCAACAACAATCAATAGCCTGGTTCCCTACCTAAAAATTGGTGTACTGAAGGTAGCAAGTTTACAACAAAAGAGACAAAAAATTGATTTTAGTGAAAAATCCCTAAAATCTGAAACCTCCAACTTTCAACACCTATATCTCTGAAACCGTGGCTCGCATCAAAAAGAGGTCCATTTAAACGCCCAGCCCATTCCAACCGAAAGCCAGTGGCAATACTAAGTAAGCGGGGTCCTTTTGTCATGATATTCGTCTGTCTGTCTGTCAGTAACACGATTACTCAAAAACCGCTAAACGGATTCTTATCAAATTTGGCACAAAAATTTTTTGTCACCAGACGCAGAGCTGATTGGTTTTTGATCGGGGTGGGGGGTTGGTAAGAGGGTAGGAGGGGGGATTAAACTTTTTAAAAAATTGTAACTCACGAACCGTAGCAGCTAGCGACACGCGGTTTTTACATTAGGATAATTGCATTTTCAAAAAAAAATGAATAAAATTAAATTTGTTTTTTGGTTGAAAATGCAATTATCTATCTTAATGTGCAATTTTCACATCAAGGTAGGTAGAGATAATTGCATTTTCAGCCAAATAAAAAAAAAATTTTGAAAACAATTAAAAAAAAGAATTTAATCCTTTTTTTTAAAGATTTTATGGATGACTATACGTGCCTGCTGGCGCCATTTTTTTTAAATGAAACAATACATTTTTCAACGACCTACAAAATCCTTTTTGCGAAGATATATTGCATACCCGCGTTTATAATATTAGTTTGCGAGATATTTGCCAAAAACTTAAGAAATAAATAAACTTAATCAAAAAATCGACGCTTATAGCAACTTTCATTTTATAAGCAACTGCGACAGAAGCTTGACACTTTGGTATTTTGTCCCTCTTGTTTTGTCAACTGTTATGTGAGAAACGAGTTGGAAAACTACAAAATGATGAATGCCTCAACGATAATTCTGTCCCTCGAATTAATTTTTAGGGGACACTCCTATACTCCCGTTTAAACACTAAAACCTTGCCTGTCTAGCATTTACTTGGAAGCAAAAAAAGGATCGATCGCATCCACTAAGATTTTTTTTCAATCTAAACAACTTGCTTTGTAATTTGTCTGTGACCTACTCCGCGTAAAAATAAAAACATTAAGTACGATAAATACAAACACGATGTTAGCTACTTAATTCCAAGATTAATGAAAGTTGGAAGGGACGTAGCGGTATACAGGGTTCCTAAGATTTTCCTTAGGGATAGGATTTCAATAAATCAAACAGAAATGGCATAGAAAGTTCTGCGCGCACAAAAGAAACAGGTATATTGAGCAATGGTGCCAGTTTGTTATTATCTCCGGACTGCTTTCATGAGAAAAAATTGTCGCCACTCTTTCATTGTGAGCGTAAATCATAGTTGCAATAATAACCGTTGACAAGATGTCTGCAAATTCCGCTAGATGGCGGCCACACCATGAGATGATCTAATTAAAAATTAGATGTTTTCAGGTCCAAACCACAGCTTTTTCTTGCTTAAAGGAGGCGGCAGGGTCCACTATTTACGATACTGAGCGAGAAACTCGTGAGGTTGTTAACATTAGAAAGAAATATCTTGGCTTTTAATTAAATTTCTTTCCATTCTGTTCTACTAGTGACATCTATCCGGAAACGGCCAAACCATGCAGCTAGCACTAGCAGCCAAAGAAATCAATAAACTGCCTGCAGAGCTTTTTGCTTGCGATATTATTGATTTTAAATAAAGCTGGCCTTACACTACATTTGATATTTTCGAGGTGTTTTATGACATGATCTCGAAACATGTAGCGAACCAATTATTCAAAACTAGCGGGAGGGTAAAAGCGAAAAATAAGAGGCTGCCAATATTTGTAACACCCAAAAAGGGGTGAAAAGATTTATTTTGCTCTGTTTCTTTATAAAAAACGTTTTTTTACGAAAAACTTGAGCTCTGCCACTTTTTTTATTTTTTTCTTCAACTTTCTCGAAATTTTCGTCATACCGTAGAAAAAAATTATTTCCCCCATGGTCATACTCTATTTTTATTCGAAAAAATTTAGAAACAGAGACGGGATCAGTTTTCCTAAAACGGGGGATCTTGGTTTCGAGTGAGAAGATAAAGGGCGCCGCAGGCAAAAATTAGCCGAACGCAAAAATGTTAGAAAAACAAAGCACGAAATAAAAATGGCGCCGCTTACAATTTTTTTTCAAAAATTACGTAATTTCGGGAACGCAAAGAAATAGGTCTAAAGAGTATAATTTTTAAGAAAAAAAATATCAATTTTCTCGTCCTCCTCCACTGGGACTACAGGGGCCGTGCACAAATTACGTAATGGTCATAGGGGGAAGGGGGTTACAAAACGTTACGTAGGGAGGAGGGGGGTTTTCGACAGCGTTTGCATTTGTGGGAAACTAAGAAAATTTGGAATGAAAATAAGTAAAGTTTTTTTTTTGGGGGGGGGGGAGGGTAGTGGTTTTGAAATCGTTACGTAATATTAGGGGAGTGGCGTGCCAAACCGTTACAAAACATTACATAGGGAGGGGGTCAAAAATTGGTAAAATCACCGTTACGTAATTTGTGCACGGCCCCACATCTGACTGTTCCTCCTTTTTGATTTCGAATCAAAGTGCAAAACCCGGGTTGGACGTTCGAAGGCGTCAACCCGTCCTATTTGCTTGATAAAGTTTCTACGGAAATATCTCAGTCGATTTCTCCGGCCGTGTATGAACGCTTTAGGTTAGGCATTTGCATGTATCTCAGTCCCCAGCCTGTAAACAGTGCGTAAGGACAATGGTTACAAAATGAAAAGCCGAAAAATATTTTTTTTTACGATATCTTTCATCAGTTTGGTATTAAAGTCGAGCAAAAACAATTTTTATTCCAGTCCTAAAGGTATGAAAATGGAAAACATTAGAAAACAACAACCTGGAATGGATTTACTACGTGTAAGATGTAGTGGCAACATCGCCCCATGCCCATCCTTTTCTGCCTAATGTGCTTTTCCGTTTGTCTGCGTCTTATAGACGGCTGCTTGGCCCCCTAAGGATTTGCTTAGGAACCCTGTATAAAGTTTTGGCATATCCTGACTTTAATAAATACTACGTTTATACCGGGGAGTAGACACAAAGTTAAATTTTGGGTCTATCGGCATTCGTATCCTTATTTCTATCGAGTTGACCTATCGAGCAGGTGTATTTTTAATCAAATGGCGAATGCGTGACAGCTCCAGTTGATCAAATGCGTCAAAACATCATTTCGTATGCAGGGACGGTCGTAATGTTACGACTCCCTTATCGTACCTAACGAGGTTTTCGTGTATTTAATCAGCTGGATCTGCCACGCATTCGCCACGATTTTAAAAGTGCACCTGCTTGATTGCTCTACTCCATAGAGATAAGGATACGAATGCTGATAAACCTGAATATTAACTTTAAGTGTCTAATGTCAACTTTCCTAATGTAGTTATGTCAACTTTATAGCTGGCCCAATATGAGCCTGTCTAGATGAAAACAAGATGACACTAGTAGTTGTTTACCTTCTTGCAGAACTGGTCAAAATAGTGCTGAATTTATCAAAGTCAAGATTTGTACCGATAAGTCCCTATCAAAGGTTGGCACAAACATTATTAAAGTCGACATTATTTTGATGGCATAGATGACATGTTTAGATACCAACAATGTCAGAATCCTTTTAAACTTCATGCAGAATTGTAAAAAATAGTGCCATCTTTATTAAAGTCAGGCTGTGCCGACTTTATGTACCGATAAGTCCCTTATAAAGGACGGCATTAACTTTAATCATGTCAACTTTTTGGATGGCACAATATGAGCATATCTAGATGGCATGTTTAGATGAAAAAAATGTCAGAAAACTTTTAAACTTCGTACGGAACTGTCAAAAATAGTGCCGACTTTATTAAAGTCAGGCGGTGCGGACTTTGTGCACCGATAAGTTTCTAATAAAGGAAGGCATATTAACTTTAATTATGCCAACTTTATGGGTGGCACGATATAAGTATGTTTAGATGATATCATTGTCAGAAATAGTAGCAAGGACGTTGGGTAGCCAACTTAGGGGCCATTCATAAATTACGTAACGCGGTACGGTTGGGAGAGAGGGTTATAGTAGGTGTATGTGTTATAAAGTGTTACAAGGTGGGAAGGGGCAAAGCAATTTCTAGTGGTGGGTAAAGTGCCTAAAAATATGTAGTAGTTGCGTGTGGAACTGTGAAAAACAGTGCTGACTTTAGTAAAGTCAGGCTACGCCTCGCCGACTTTATGTACCGATAAATCCCTTTTGATATAACGGTCAGAAATTCAGAACGAAAGTCGGAGTTTCAAAATGAAAAACTCAAGTCCGCGGTAAAAGTATATGAAGAAATTGCATAAGAGATCTTCCTTTAATAGGTGTAGGGACTTGGTAAAAGACAGGTATAGGGTGATTCATTATATTTGGACACCCCGGTTATAGCCGTTAATATTAGAGATTTTCATAATTTTGTCCACATTTTTTGAAAAATTTGACAAAAGCTGTCAAATGTCAAATGTTGACATTAACTTTCTTATTTTAAATTGAACACCCTGTTTTTTTATTTCTAAAATATATCAATTGACTAGGTGCGGTAAATGGTTTTCGAGATATTGCATATTTTTGGTGGATTTTTGCACTCCCGTTAGTGCCGTTAATATTAAAGATGGACAAAAAATTTAAAAACAAAAGTTGTTCATTTTTTTACGGACTTTATATATATTTTGCCAAAAAATGTCAAATGTAATTTTTATGTCAAATGTATAAATAACTAAACTAAATTAGGACTACTCGACTCGACTAACGACCACAAGAAATTTACTAATCTAACAAATGCTCGAACACATCACCATTTACTTCAACACAAAGTTCATAACGTCTTCTTAGGCCAGATGTCGTGTTGAATATTGTATGTCTCAGTTTTCTATTAATGGAGCTATTTTATTAATATTAGTTTCTTCATTTCCTCGATTTTCAATTTCTTCTAAGGTGTTCGGGCGATTTGAGTAAATAGTCTCCTTTAAGTGGTCCCACACCCAAATATCCGGAGTTGTTAAATCTGGGGAGTTTGATAATTTTGATTTAGAAACTTTGTTACCTCTGAAGGTTATTGATTGAATTTTCAATATCAACTTCCAAAATGCTAAATATATATATATATATATATGAAAATTCCATCAATAACCTTCCATTAGATATCCAAGACCACCCAATAATATGGCAGCAGGACGGGGCATCAATTCACAATACTCGAGCAATAACAAAATTTCTAAATCAAAATTATCCCATATGGCTTTGGTTCAAATGGGACCATAGTAGTAGTAGTAGTAATTGGGCGGCCCGCAGGCCTGGCAACTAGGCCTCTTCATGGGCCCTTTCTGCCATACCCCGTCCCGCACCCTTATCCTCCCTCTCCTTCTACATTTCTTCCCTCTCTCTCCGGGCCTTCCCGCCTTCGCTACGAAGGACAGCACGTCAGCCCATCTTAGAGAGTGTAGCTCCTCCTCTTCTATTGTGGGGGCACCCCACGTCTGCTGCCTCAATCTGGCGTACCCGTCACACTCTCCTATCAGGTGCACCGCTGATTCCTCTGCCCACCCACATGTTGGGCAGGCGGAGTCGTCCAACACTCTGATGCATGTCAAGTGCTTGCGCAGCCGATTATGCCCTGTCAGCATTCCTACTAACAATCCAATGTCCTTGCGAGTTTTCCCAGGAGCCATTTAGTTCTGCCTGCGTCTGGTCCACTCACGAACAGTTTGGACTGTCTGCATTCTCGCTCTTCCCTCCAGGACGACTTCAGTTGATCGCTCGCCCATTTATTGAGCTCGCTCTGCACCTGTTTTCTTGTGATTTCCAAGAGAGGTTCCGGTCCAATATATTGGGTTTCGGCTCCAGCTTCGGCAAGTTCGTCCGCCTTCTCATTCCCTGGTATTCCCTCGTGGCTCGGGACCCACATCAGTGTCACCCTCTTGTCTTTAGCTAATGTCAGTAGCGCGTTAACGCACTCTTCCACTAGGCTACTGACAATTTTTGGTGGGAAATGGGACCATAATATTTGGTTGTGGGACGATTTAAAGGAGACTATTTACTCAAATCGCCCAAACACTTTAGAAGAAGTTAAAAATCGAGAAAATAATGAAGCAATTAATATTAGTAGAAATCTAATATGAGACATAAAATAATCAGCACGATTTCTGGCCTAAGAAGGCGTTATGAACTTTGTGTTGAAGTAAATGGTGATATGCTCGAGCATTTGTTAGATTAGTAAATTTTTTGTTGTCGTTGTTGTTGTTGTTCGTATTTAAAAATAGAGTAGTCCGAATTTAGTATATGTAATTATTTATACATTTGACATAAAAATGACATTGACATTTTCTGGCAAAATATATATAGAGTCCATAGAAAACTGAACACCTTTACGGGAGTGCAAAAATCCACCAAGAACATGCAATATCTCGAAAAATGTTTACCGCACCTAGACAATTGATATATTTTTGAAATAAGAAAAGAAAACAAAACTTAACAAAATAAAAAAATACAGGGTGTTCAATTTCAAATAAGAAAGTTGATTTCAAAATTGGACATATGGAATGACATTTGACAGCATTTGACAAAGTTTTCAAAAAATTTGGACAAAATTATTAAAAGTTTTTCTATCATTAATATTAACCGCGATAACCGTGGTGTCCAAATATAATTAATCGCCCTGTACAGAGTCCTCCATGATACCCCTTCTATAGTGTCTCACAAAAGTTGCATAACATTTAGTAAACTATAAAATTATATAGGTATGTCAAAATTGTCAAGTCATCGCATGAGTCGAATTTTCACTTTAACTTTGTTATTTTAAATAGAGCCGTCCGTATATTATTTTATTTTTAAATTCTATTACTTTTGTTGTATGTGCTAAAGTAAACACTTTTTGAGATATGAAACTTATACCTATATTCATTAACTATATTGATTTTCATAGTTTACCACATACAAGTTACACATTTTTTAAATAAGCGAATGTAAGAGAATAAAATAAAAATACAATAATATACAGGGTGTTCTATTTAAAAGTTGATGTTAAAATTTGACATGTGCAATGACGTTTGACAATTTTGACATATATAATTTTATAGTTTACCAAAAGTTATGCAAGGCCAACCATGGTTTTTTACATTATTTTCTTTGTTCATTATATAGTATCTCATATCTCAATGCACAAAAAAAAAGTCCCATTTTACATTTTGGAGTTAAAAACAAATGCAGCTTTTTCATATCTTAAGTTTGGGACTTTTGTAACAGTAACAATAAGATTTTATATATTGTCGCATATAAAACGTTTTCAAATGTCCTTGAATTTTCAAGAAATGTCAAATTTCTATACGGATTTTAAAATTTACAAACAATACACAGAAAAAAGGTTCGATTGAGCCAAATAAATATTGGTTCCCCATGGTCCAAACAAGTATTTATTTGAATCAAATAAATATTTATATCTGTGAAGCAAAATTTATTTGACTTAAGGAAATTTGGAACTAAATAAATATATGTTTGGTCCAAATAAATATTTGTTTGGACCATGAGAAACGAATATTGATTTGGCTCAATTAAATCTTTTTTCAGTGTATTTTGACATGGTTATTTTAAAAAAGCCTTATCACCCCAGTTTTTAATTGGTTTAATTTACTCATATTATTAAAAAACTTAATAAGCAATATATTGGAGGTGAAAATTGTGCTAATCTTTTAATGTACCTAATTATACAATGAGCTTCAGGCTACTGCGAACATAGGGGGAATCAAGTCCAATTTACTCTCTGTGCCGTACGACCGAGGTGAATTCGAAGCACGCTGCAGTGTTATCTTTTGGAAATTTTGTTTTTATTATTTTGTTTTATTTCTGCCTTGCTCGAGAAACAGATTGATAAGTTCTTAAGTGAAACAATACATTTTTAAAACTAAAAATGGATGTCTACGAAGTTGCCGAATAAGTACAGATAGTCAAATGGTACTATCAAGGCAGACCGTTGAGACTTATTCAAGAACTTTTTTTTGGAGAATTTTGTAAATCGCTCAGAACCTAGTTATCAACGATTCATAGGTTTGTGCAGAATTTTAAAAAGTTTGGTTGTGTACCCCCAAGAAACCATAAAAAACCCACTGTTTTGAATGACGAGCAGAAAGTACGAGGTGTGATGATTTCCGCTGCAGTGGAGGAAAATCGAAAGTTAACTAGCCACCAAACTGCCGAAGCAGTTGATACGTCTTCAGCCACTGTCTTACGTGTTCTCAAAAAGAATGGTTATCATTCTTACAAAGCGTCAAAAACGCATCAAATTTTTCCCGAGGACAACTATCGTCGTATGGAATTTTGCGAAACAATGATGAAAAGAACAGATGAAAGCACTTTTCCATTATTGAATCGTCATAACCCAACACACGTTCGATATTGGTCGAGGGAAAATTTGCATTGGTATTTTTTTAAAAAATGTTTAGGGGGTATTGTAGGGGAACACGTAATTGGGCCATTTTTTATTTACGGCAATTTGAATGGTCCTAGATACTTGGATCTACTACTACTAACATGCTTGGAAACGTTAGAAGGGGTTTTTATAATAGGTTCGAATATTGTCTAGCCGAGCAAGGAGGACTTTTCGAACATTTGCTCAAAATTTGTTGGGAGAATCTTTTTGGTTTTTAGAATGTATTATTTTATTTTGAGAACTTGTTTTTATTTTGTTTCTCCTTATTATTTTCATTGTAACACGTTGTTAGTGATGAATCTGAGCAGTTGAAAATAAAACATTCTAATTTATCAGTGACATAAAACAAGAAAATTACGTTATAAAAATAAAAACGCTCGACATAGCACCGTGGTTAGATGTGTACTAAATACTGTAATACAAGCCGCGAACGGCCGAACGGCGATCGGAAGCCTGAGTGTTGGTTGCTCCACTGATAGGTGTGCGGTGTCCCTGCATGTACGTACACTGGCAAATTGGACTTCTTCCGGCCTATGTTCGCAGTAGAATGAAGCGGTCTGTATATTGTACATTTCATATATTTTATTTGATTTAAAAGTTGCCTTCAAATATTATCATTTGAAGAGGATTTTCGGGAAATCGTAGAAATTCGTAAGTAAACCTATCTAGAAACAGAACCAAATAAGTATTGTATACAAACTTACAGAGTGCTGAAACTACCCTTTTGGGTTTTTCGCCCCTATGTAAATTTTTTAAAAAATAAATAAGTAATTCGTACATACTCGCAAATCCTAACTAGACTCATTGTATTCATACAATGCTAGAATCTAAGTATATACTTATCTGACGTTTCGGCAGTGGCGAAAAACCCAAAAAAGTATGTTTGAAAGTTTGAGACAATGATGTGTTTGAAATTAACTCTGTGTTTCGGAATTTCATTCTCTATATTTTATTTATACACGACGTTTCGATCATTACAATATCTGATCGTCTTCAGGACCAAACTGGTTACTCGTAGTTTGCGTTTTTCCATCGATATCGTGTATAAATAAAATATAGACAATGGAAGTCCGAAATACAAAGTAAATCCCAAAAAAGTAGTTTCAGCATTATGAATCTGCCACAAACCTATAGATTTTATATAATTACATAGTGTATCGGAACAAACATAATTTTGAAGGCTCTATCTGATACTGATAAATAAGCGATAAAATTCACAGGAAAACATTGTCACAACAAACAAGATATAGGAAATGATATATTGCCATAGTATACAGGGTGTTCCTCACCTGGATCTTCTGAACAAAGTTGCGCAATTTGATACTTTGCTCAAAACTAAAAAAAAAGTCCGAGTAGTTCCGGAGATATGCGAAAAAACTAAATTTTATCTTTTAATTTACTCAAGATATTTTGGTTGCAGCACTTTTTTGACACTTAAAAAATGACAGTTTTGTTTTAACAGATAATTTTTCCTAATATTTTAAAAATATGTCTTTTCTTTGTTTTTAATTTTAAAAATGTTGTTTAAATTATGAAAATTTTAATAAGATAAGTAATAAAATTTAAGAATTAAAGACAAAGAAAAACTTATTTTCAAAATATAAATAAAAAAATAAAAAAAAGTAGTGCAAGCGGGTTTTCAAAATATCTTGATTAAGTTAGAAGCAAAAATTGGATTTGGGCTGCTAATGGTCAATTAATCCAAAAGATCAGCTGACTTGTCGGAATAAGGTTGCAAAATATTATCTGTCATCCATCCGTCATAAACCAAACGGCAGGAGAAAAAAAGCAAAAAGGGTTTGAGGGGCAGAAAAAAATGAACTTGAGAGTGCTCCTGTCACACTAAAATGTCGAAAACTGACCTGTTATTAGGTAGATTTTTAAAAAGTGCCTGTAGAAAGTTTAAGACGCAAACAAATATAAAACTAAAAATTAAATTTCGTTTTTTTCCGCCGGAACTACTGGGATTTTGTAATGTTTTTTTTTTTAGTTTTGAGAAAAGCATCAAACTGCGCAACTTTGCTCAAATTTAAACCCTTTCATATATCTTACCGTTTTTAGAAGATCCTTATGGTAAGCATCGAATTTGGAACACCCTGTATACATGTGTGGTATAATGCAGTTAAGCCTTATCAGGCGAATATGGAGTATCTTATTCGACGCACATTATTAAAATCAGCCATCAGGTTTTATATATTTTATTAATTCAGCTCAAAAATTAAATTAATAATTTACTAACAAAGCATATATAGTAACATTTTACCCTGTCAAAAAGACTAAAATACAGTCTGTCATTACTTTAATTACAAAACAAACCAAGTATCTATAATAATATAATAGATACATTCATATTGTTTTAACAAGAAAGATCTTATTATGCTAATTTAACAAATCAAGGCAATTTAAAACCAACAACATAATACTGTGCAATGGATAGAAAAATATACATTTTCTTAAATATTATTATTATTATTAAATAGAAAAATTCACGCAGAATCCTCATAATAAAAATGGCAGCAGCTGTTGCAAGAATTCGTATGTTATAAAAAGTTACATTTGGATTAAAATATTATAAACTCATTTATACTAATATATTAATTTGTGATGTTAATCGTTTTAAAGAAAAAATACAAAACAATATATGATATCCTCTTTGAAACTTTAAAATAAGAGAGAGACGTTATTTTTTAACGAAGTTTCGGCGTCTAACTTGTTTAAGTCAGCGGTGGGGGGGGGGGCTGGTATATATTTTGATTTCGGTGGATATCAGGGAAAGAATCTCAATTTCAGTTTCAGTAAGCTCTATTGTCGTAAAAATACAAGAGATCTTTATAGACAAAGCAAAAATAAAACAACACCAAAAAAATGTGCCAAGGAACATAAAAAAGTACAAAATTACAAAAATATACAAAGATAACAAATCATTTACAAACAATAAATAATAAACAAAATTGAGTAACAAAATCTTATTTTTTTTTTGGCCTTATCCGCGGCTCCGACTTACACGGTTGCAGATAGGCCAGGTGTTCCATTCACCGTTCTACCCCCACCAACCTCGAGGTTAGTAGAAACGGTGTTCCGCATCGTGTGCTCTGAGCAGACGCAATGATCCGAGGATGACCGCTTTCTGCATTGCACCAGCAAGGTGTTCTGCCTTGTCACGGCAGGCTGGCAAGGTTTTGAGAGCTGAGAGCAGTGTTTGCCGTGCACCTCCGAGAGCTCCAATTATCACTCGGCGAAGGTCAAAGAGAAGATCCTGATATTTCGTCCGTTTTTCTTCCTCCTTGACAATGATGTTTGTCTCGGCGAGTGCCGAGAACTCAATGACATACATAATTTTATCATTCTTGTCAAGAAGTACTATATCCGGCTTGTTAGCGTTTACAAGCCGGATAGTGGGGAATGCCAAATTCCAGTAAATTCTAGTTCTATCATTTTCCACTACGGACGGAATATCAGAGGGGACATATGGCAACACTGGAGTATCATCAACACCGTACGAGTGCCTTAGGTGGTAATACAGCACCCGTAACGCCGCATTGTGTCGATGTATATACGCGGAGACCGCATACCGCCCGACAGACAGCAAATGATATAGGGTCTCCGGCGCTCTATGACAGACCCTACAACTTGTGTCAGGAACCTGTATACCCATCACGCGACTTCGGTGTTTCAAAGTGTTGATAACTCCATCTTGGCAAGCAACGATGAACCCCTCAGTTTCCGACTTTAAGGCACCAGACCTTAAGAATGCAAAGCTTAACTTTGTGGATAAGCCAGTGTTTTCAATGGTTTTAAAGAAAACACTGTGCAGTGGCTTATCTATATGTAGACGAATTAAGTAGTCTACCTCTGCACTCTTTAAGGTGGTTTTAAGTCTTTGGCTGGTCAATTCTGTAATGGAGTTTTCCTGCCGCCGACTTTTGTCAAAAACTATTTGGAGCTCATCCGATGCCCTTTGTGCTGCTTTAAAAATAAATAACCCCACCCCAACCGTTTCATGTCAACGCACCATGCATAGCAGGGGATCCTCGTCTCTGATTACCTCGCACGCGGTACTTAGGACCAACCGTCTATGTAAACACTCCAAACTTAAGAGTCCATGGCCTCCCCGATAACGTGGGAAGTAAAGCCGTTGGCGACGCCTTAGGGTGATGGCTGCGATATCGCGTCATCATCTTGCGGGTTTTCACGTCGATTTCACGCAACTCGTTCACGTTCCACTTTATCACCCCAAAGGAGTAAGTGAGTAGTGGGACGGCAAGCATGTTTGTAGCAGCAACTTTGTTCTTTCCAGACAGCTCTGAACTCCAGATTTGTCTTATTCGCTGCTGATACTTGTCGCGGAGAGACCCTTTTATTGCGACACTATCATGGATGTGTCTGTATAGGTCTCTCCGGCATCCAGATAGCGTAGGATGCTCCCATCTACAAGTTGCGCGTCCTCGGCATGATCCGCATGGCGTCCTTTCTTAAGCTGAACCGTCGCACACTTATCCGACCCGAACTCCATTCCGATCGCATGAGTATACTCCTGCACTACCCGAAGAGCTAGGTCAAGATCTCTCTTCGTCGACGCGTAGAACTTAAGGTCATCCATATAAAAGAGGTGGGTAACCCTATGTGTTCTACGGCCAGGAGCACCGCACATGTATCCCTTTGTGTTCCGCAAAGCAACGGACAACGGAAGTAGCGAGACGCAAAAGGGGATTGGGCTTATAGAATCTCCCTGAAACACTCCCCGGCGAAACGATACCAATTCAGTCGATACCGTTGTGTTACCCGTACTTATGGTAAATCGGGTCTTCCAAAGTGGCATCATTCCTGAAATGCATCTCGCTATGGGATCCGGTACCGCAAGGCCTCTCAAAAGTTGAATAATAAGTTCATGAGAAGTTGTGTCAAAGGCCTTGCGATAATCTATCCAGGTCATCAAAAGGTTTCGCTTGTACTGGAAGGAGTCTTGTGTGACACATCGGTCTATTAGTGGATTCTCCTTGCAGCCGGCTACGCCTTTCTTTGACCCTTCACTAAACACGGGACCCATGGTTTGGAGTATCCGCTGAGAGTCGCGTAAAAATCTTGTAACAAGCGTTTAAACATGTTATCTTTGGGTCGGACAAGTCTCCGTTCTTGGGGAGTAGGACGGTTCGCCCCTTAATAAACCAGGAAGGGATTGGCTGCCCCTCATTAACCCAGGAGTTAAAAATTCAGGCCCTGGGGCAGTAAAGTTCTTAGCACCCATAAGAGCACCTCGAACTTCCTCCACAGTTATTGGTGGGCACAGTTGCTCTGATGGTGTGAACCCCCTCACGAAGGTTTCAAACTGTGCCAGGGCTGGTGCATTTACGTTAAGCGGACGAGTTATCTCATAAATGCCCCTCCAGAAGTTTTCCACCCTCTCAGCGGTTGGAGGATTATCAATAATCCTCGGCGGCGTCTGAAATAGGCGACAGGGGTTTTCGAAAAACAACTTGTTTTCCGAAATGCCCCTCGCCCGCCGAATAAGATTTTGTTTGGGAGTCATTAGCATCCGTAGCCTTTCGCAGCACTGCTGCTTGATGGTCTGCAACAGCGCTTCGTTTAGTGTGTGGTGGATGCGCCGCAGGTTAGCGGCTATGCGGCGCACTTTTGGCGTAAAAGACCTGCCTACCAATCTGTATTCCACCACACACTGTATACGGGATACGTGCTGCCTTGCTGAGAGGATTTTTCCTTCCATCTTCTTTACTCGGCGTTGCGCCCTGTCGACGCAGGGGTCCCTGTTGGGCACCTTTGGCGACACGGAGCAAGCTGCCTCGTAGACGGCGCAATTTATACGCCAGATGTCAGCTTCTTTTGATAGATCATTTAATAGTTCTGCGTCCGCTCTAGCTAGATCTTGTGGTTTTGGGCGCTTAATCTTGTGCAGCGCCCTGCGGTCTCGGAGTCTCTCTTCCGGTGCTACGGGAAGCTCCTCTTCAGCTGCATGTATTTGCGGTTCCTGTTCCTCAGGTACTGCCGGCTGTTGACGTCTTCTAACATATCCCCTTCGCCGAAGATAAGATACATAGTCTCGCAGGCTCTGAGCAGTAAATGTATTATGCTTAGGATGCATATCATTCCAAAGCTCACGCGTGCGAACCATATATCCCCTTCGACCTGGGCTACTGCTCTCATAGCATTCCAGCAGATCATCGGTCCACTCAAAGCGTCCATCCGGTTGGTCCCCTCCACCTTGCCTCTGACCCCTCATCCGACGGGGTCGGTTTTGGGGGCCCTCTCGTTCCTCTACGTTTGGAACCGAGCTAAGGGACTGGTAGGAGGTTAGCCTAGCCAGCCCCCGGTCGACATTTAGGAGAAGCAGAGTTTCGTCCTCGCGGGCCACCTGTGTTGCAGGTTGCCGATCCGATTTGACCCTGGCAGCTGGGGTAAAGGGGGGTGTTGCTAAAACCCAGACGCTGTTCTTTGTTGCCTCCTTGCCCTTTTTTTGTTGTTTTATTTTTGCTTTGTCTATAAAGATCTCTTGTATTTTTACGACAATAAAGCTTACTGAAACTGAAATTCTTTCCCTGATATCCACCTAAATCAAAATATATACCCCCCCCCCCCGCCACAGTTAGACGACGTCCTTTGGATTAAAAATAACACAGGTCATTTTTTTTATCTGTCAAACTTGCGCAAAATCCCCATTGCCACAAATTACCTAAATTAATTTTTTTTTATTTGTATTTAGTAGTTTTTGCAACTAGAGGCAAAAATAGTTTTTTACTTTGTAAGCGTTGCGTTCGTTTAAACAGCTAACGCAGCGAGTTATTTCAAAACGCACAGTTTAGCCGCGAGTTTTAAACACTTTTATCAACAAATATTTAAAAAAACCGAAAATAACTTACAGAAAACTCGAACACACATCCACTGGCGGCTGGTCATTTTTATATTATAAATCGAAGGCGGCTGATGGGCCCTGGCGATCCCTTGGGGTGGGGGGATGAGGGGGGGCCTCCCCCCAATGTTGCTTGTAGTTGGGAAATATGAAGGTTTGGTTGGGAAATTTAAGTACATTTTACAAAACCTTTAGTATTTCTAATTTCTTCGAAAAACAAAAAAAAACTCAAAGTTTTAGATAACTTGGGAATCACTATTAATATTAGTTGCGAAAAATGGCCTTTTTCTTCTTATCGTTGGCCATTTTAACTTCTGACAGTTTGTTATTTTCTCGAATTTTAAAAAGGTTTTTTTTGTGGATACTTTATTTAAAAAAAAAAAATTATACCTTTATCAAAAACATGATTTTAGTAACTGTCTGCAGATAACTAAGGCATAGCTTACGAAAAAATCATTTAAAAACATCGTCTATATCAAACTGTTAAAGATTAAAATGTCGCAACAATGAACGTCACCGAGTAAAAAAGCACATTGCTATGGACACCATTGTTATTTCATTTACCAGTCGCCTTAATTTATAGTGTAACGATGGTGTGTTGCGAGAAGTGCTCTTCGTTTGAGATTTTTAAAAGTATTTTCCTGTTTTTCTTGGATTTTTTGATAAAGGTATTTAAAAAAATAGTGTTAACAACTCGCGGCTAAACTGTGTTTTTTTTTACTCGCGTTTTTAAATACCTCGCTGCGCTCGTTATTTAAACCAACGCTTGTAAAAAAAGCACTATTTTAGCCACTAGTTGTGAAAACTATTATTTCTGTACTAAAACTCCCATTTTGTAAACTCAATATCAAAAAAGATAAGAAAAAAATGTTGCTTTAATGACTTTGAATGTAACTTATAAAGGTATGACGCTGGAGAACTACTTTTTTTTATAAACAAATAACCCAGTTTTACGCAGTTTTGTTTAATAATTTATGGGTGAATTTTTATTTATTTATCTACGTTTATTATGGGATAATCTGGATTATATATTATTATTTGTTTATCATCACTCCATCAATCTATACGTACATTTTCTATAAAATGTCGAGTCGAGTCGGTCAATCAACCTGCACGTATTCTTTTAAATTAATGATCCATTTACTTAGCTTGCAAAATTTTGTTAATGTCATGTTATTGGTTTTTTTAGTTATACAGGGTGTCCGAAAGCTAACGATAGGGATGTTAAAGATTCCAAAAATACCTCGTTGCGCTCGTTCACTATATTAGTTTTGTAAACTACTATTTTTTAGAAGTAGGTAGTAACCAAGAAAAGGTCCGTTTCTGCGAACTTAACATAGTTACAATTGTTCTCTTTTTCTAAATGCATTCGTCTGAGAGAGATCAAGCATACTAATCATACCAGGCAAAATACCCGCCTGCACACCCTTCAATCCCGGATAATCGTCAGAGGTAACTTTCTCAAGACGATAGTTAGAATGCAGGGTCGAAGGTTGTACAGGCGGGTATTTCCGTGGACGTGTATTCTTGAAAGTCATACGATTCGGTCTTTCTCTCGGGCGATGGAATCTATCGCATGGGACCTATCACCTCCCACGAATGAAAAGTACTTTTAGGAAGGCAAAAATTTTAAAAAAATCTTTCTTGCGCAAGCGTCGCTAGATTCGACGCTGTTCCCTGATTTCAGACCATGCGATCGGGAACGTATGATTTTCATGAGATCCGTAAGATCGGATCATCGCTCGAGAATATAATGTTTTCGTCCCATGTTATCATTCGCCATATATCTATGCCGCTCCCCGTTCAAGAACACACGTCCTGGTATGCTAGATCTATGTGGGTCAGTCCATATCAAGTCAACCAGGGTATTTTACCACACCATCTCCGATGTTGATGATTTTTAGTATACATGTTTTTCCTACCAAAAAACTGGAAAATCCAAAATTTCAGACTTTTTTGACCAGTTGTTTATTTTGAATTAATTTTTGAAAATCGAAAAAGTCACTTATTTGTCCTTAACATGTGCGCACAAAATTAGGAATATCCAAAGAACCACTTATAATAGAAAAGTAGGTGAAGGTTCATTTTAAAGCTCTTATAAAGACCTTTCATATGAGAATATTGCATAACATATATTGAAAAAAAAAATAAAAAAAAAATTTTTGATTTTTTTTTTTGAAAAATTTCAAAAAGGCCATTTTTAATTTTTTTAAAAAAATTATATTATTTTCTTTAAAGTGTTATTAAACTATTCACAAAATTTTGAGATGGACAAATCATGGGTTCAATGTGAAAAAATTTATTAAAAATGTCACATGCATGAAAAATCGCCTATAAAATGTACTTAATATTTTTGATATTTTTTTTGACATTGAACCCATCATTTCTCCATCATAAAATTTTGTGGATAATTAAGTAATACTTTGGCCAAAATTATATATTTTTTTCAAAAAAATTAAAAATGGCCTTTTTGAATTTTTCAATTTTTTTTTTCAATTTTTTATTTTCAATTTTTTTTTTTAAAAATTATGTTGTGATATTTCATAAAAAAGAGCTTCAAAATGACTTTAAAATGAGCCATTTATTACTTTCCTAGTGTAAGTGGTTCTCGAGATATTGCTAGTTTTGTACATTCTTGTTAAGGTCAAAATGCTGACTTTTTTATTTTGAAAAATAAAAAAAAAAACTACGAATCAAAAAAATCTAAAAATTTGCATTTTCAACTTTTATGGTAAGAAGAAAATATATACCAAAAATCATTAAAATTGGAATTGGTCGCGTAAAATTTTTGTGATTTTTAGGTTGATTTGATATGGAAGACCCTAGGGTCAGTCCATATCAAGTCAACCAGGGTATTTTACCACACCATCTCCGATGTTGATGATTTTTAGTATACATGTTTTTCCTACCAAAAAACTGGAAAATCCAAAATTTCAGACTTTTTTGACCAGTTGTTTATTTTGAATTAATTTTTGAAAATCGAAAAAGTCACTTATTTGTCCTTAACATGTGCGCACAAAATTAGGAATATCCAAAGAACCACTTATAATAGAAAAGTAGGTGAAGGTTCATTTTAAAGCTCTTATAAAGACCTTTCATATGAGAATATTGCATAACATATATTGAAAAAAAAATAAAAAAAAAAAATTTTTATTTTTTTTTTGAAAAATTTCAAAAAGGCCATTTTTAATTTTTTTCAAAAAATTATATTATTTTCTTTAAAGTGTTATTAAACTATTCACAAAATTTTGAGATGGACAAATCATGGGTTCAATGTGAAAAAATTTATTAAAAATGTCACATGCATGAAAAATCGCCTATAAAATGTCCTTAATATTTTTTTTGACATTGAACCCATCATTTCTCCATCATAAAATTTTGTGGATAATTAAGTAACACTTTGACCAAAATTATATATTTTTTTCAAAAAAATTAAAAATGGCCTTTTTGAATTTTTCAATTTTTTTTTTCAATTTTTTATTTCCAATTTTTTTTTGTTAAAATTATGTTGTGATATTTCATAAAAAAGAGCTTCAAAATGACTTTAAAATGAGCCATTTATTACTTTCCTAGTGTAAGTGGTTCTCGAGATATTGCTAGTTTTGTACATTCTTGTTAAGGTCAAAATGCTGACTTTTTTATTTTGAAAAATTAAAAAAAAAAAAACTACGAATCAAAAAAATCTAAAAATTTGCATTTTCAACTTTTATGGTAAGAAGAAAATATATACCAAAAATCATCAAAATTGGAATTGGTCGCGTAAAATTTTTGTGATTTTTTGGTTGATTTGATATGGAATGACCCATGTGTTTTGTCGAGATGACAAACAATGGGGGTAAAAATCATGACTTGTACTTTAATAGAGCATTTCCGGGTCTTGTAACCCTTAAATTCCGAAAAGTTTTCTCACAACATTTTTTTTCTACTTCTTCATCGTGTAATTTCGCTTCAAACTTGGGACCCTTGAAAAAAACCTCGTGACGTCACGGGTGCTTAACGTTGCAAACTTCAGAGTAAATATGAGTTTTTTTCGCTAGCCGCCCGAGATTACGGTCAATCAAACAATTGATAGTTAATTTAATCGGTTGCAGGTTCTGTCAAAGTTCCACTTAAGTATAAAATTTTCACCCTTGGCTTAACTGGTAAAATTTGACTACTTAAGTTTTACTTAATTCGAAGACTCATGCCAAACAATTCGGGAAGAAAATTTGGAAAATAGACACATAACCTATACAGGGTTCCTAAGATTTTCCTTAGGGATAGGATTTCAATAAATCAAACAGAAATGGCATAGAAAGTTCTGCGCGCACAAAAGAAACAGGTATATTGAGCAATGGTGCCAGTTTGTTATTATCTCCGGACTGCTTTCATGAGAAAAAATTGTCGCCACTCTTTCATTGTGAGCATAAATCATAGTTGCAATAATAACCGTTGACAAGATGTCTGCAAATTCCGCTAGATGGCGGCCACACCATGAGATGAATTTAGATGTTTTCAGGTCCAAACCACAGCTTTTTCTTGCTTAAAGGAGGCGGCAGGGTCCATTATTTACGATACTAAGCGATAAACTCGTGAGGTTGTTAACATTAGAAAGAAATATCTTCGCTTTTAATTAAATTTCTTTCCATTCTGTTCTACTAGTGACATCTATCCGGAAACGGCCAAACCATGCAGCTAGCACTAGCAGCCAAAGAAATCAATAAACGGCGCTGTTTTTCCTGCAGAGCTTTTTGCTTGCGATATTATTGATTTTAAATAAAGCTGGCCCTACACTACATTTGATATTTTCGAGGTGTTTTATGACATGATCTCGAAACATGTAGCGAACCAATTCTTCAAAACTAGCGGGAGGGTAAAAGCGAAAAATAAGGGGCTGCCAATATTTGTAACACCCAAAAAGGGGTGAAAAGATTTATTTTGCTCTGTTTCTTTACAAAAAACGTTTTTTTTACGAAAAACTTGAGCTCTGCCACTTTTTTTATTTTTTTCTTCAACTTTCTCGAAATTTTCGTCATACCGTAGAAAAAAATTATTTCCCCCATGGTCATACTCTACTTTTATTCGAAAAAATTTAGAAACAGAGACGGGATCAGTTTTCCTAAAACGGCGGATCTTGGTTTCGAGTGAGAAGATAAAGGGCGCCGCAGGCAAAAATTTTTCAATTAAATTAGCCGACCGCAAAAATGTTAGAAAAACAAAGCACGAAATAAAAATGGCGCCGCTTACAATTTTTTTTCAAAAATTACGTAATTTCGGGAACGCAAAGAAATAGGTCTAAAGAGTATAATTTTTAAGAAAAAAATATCAATTTTCTCGCCCCCCTCCACTGGGACTACAGGGGCCGTGCACAAATTAGGTAATGGTCATAGGGGGGAGGGGGGTTACAAAACGTTACGTAGGGGGGAGGGGGGTTTCCGACAGCGTTTGCATTTGTGTGAAACTAAGAAAATTTGGAATGAAAATAAGTGAAAAGTTTTTTTTTGGGAAGGTAGTGGTCTTGAAATCGTTACGTAATATTAGGGAAGTAGCGTGCCAAACCGTTACAAAATATTACATAGGGAGGGGGTCAAAAATTGGTAAAATCACCGTTACGTAATTTGTGCACCGCCCCACATCTGACTGATCCTCCTTTTTGATTTCGAATCAAAGTGCAAAACCCGGGTTGGACGTTCGAAGGCGTCAACCCGTCCTATTTGCTTGATAAAGTTTCTACGGAAATATCTCAGTTGATTTCTCCGGCCGTGTATGAACGCTTTAGGTTATGCATTTGCATGTATCTCAGTCTCCAGCCTGTAAACAGTGCGTAAGGACAATGGTTACAAAATGAAAAGCCGAAAAATATGTTTTTTTACGATATCTTTCATCAGTTTGGTATTAAAGTCGAGCAAAAACAATTTTTATTCTAGTCCTAAAGGTATGAAAATGGAAAACATTAGAAAACAACAACCTGGAATGGATTTACTACGTGTAAGATGTAGTGACAACATCGCCCCATGCCCATCCTTTTCTGCCTAATGTGCTTTTCCGTTTGTCTGCGTCTTATACACGGCTGCTTGGCCCCCTAAGGATTTGCTTAGGAACCCTCTATAAAGGTTTTTGTTTACATGTGTGGTGAAAATTTTTTATCTGAATTTTAGGCTGGGTTTATGCTATAGGAAATTGTTTTGCGTTGCTACTGAAGGCAGTTTTTAGGAAATGGAGTTAGTATGGGACGACGACGAGAACGACGAACTTTTGTTTGTCATCAATGGGATACCTAGACATATATTTGTCCGCTATGACTATTTTAATAGTTTCGACGATGATAATTTTAGGACAAGATTTCGTGTTACAAAAGAAAGCACGTTATTTGTGTTCCACTTGATCGAGGCTCAAATTGAGCACCCCTATGACTAGTGAGTACAAAAAACAATCACTCGAGGGATTGGGCAGGGATCTTTATTGGGACCATTTTTCTCGATAGTCTATTTGCTTGACCTTTCTGACACTCTTAAAAACGACAACAACATAGCAGTACAATATGCAGATGATAATGGTTTGATTGGGAAAAGAACAAAATATTGTCACAGCAAGCGATAAAGTATTGCGGGCAGCTGGCCAGTGGTTTTCGGCAAATCGCTTGGCATTGAATATGACTAGTGATTGTCGACATTCAAATTAGGGTAAGCCAACTCGTCAATCAAGAAAATAATGCAAAGTTCTTAGGGGTACTGTTGGATCCAAGTCTTTCTTGCGGTGTCCTCACATAATATGTATGTGTAACTAACTACTTTGCAATTTTCCACTCAATAATGGCATTGTGGGTTGGGGAAATCCTGCCCACCATCTCCTTCACAAGATATTCTTAAAACAAAAATCAGCAATAAGAATAATCGCTAGGGTGCAGCTGAGGGGGGAGATTTGCAGACCTTTGTTTGTAGAACGCAGAATCATGACTCTGTTCGGGGAGATAATTATTAACAAACTGTGCAGGGTTAAAACTCATATACATCAGTCTATTCAGCATCAATACAACACCAGAAATAAAGAAAACTTTGTCGTACCCAAATTCAGGATTGAAAATTATAATTAGCTTGGAATACATTTATTTAATTCTTTAGCTATCGAAATCAGAAACATGAGTCTTAGGAAGTTTAAAATATGATGCCTGTATCTACAGTGTAAAGGAAATATTAGATTTTGATGAAAAACATTTTAATCAAACGTAAATAATTTAGGCTTGTCTGTTTTTTTTGGTTTTTCTGTAGCCTATATTAAGTGTGAATTTTATTTAAAATTTTAAGAATTCATAAGCAGGCAGATTCAGAGTTCCGTAAGATAAGCGGTATGAGGTATGTAGTAAGATGCAAGGAAAATATAGATATAGCAAACGCATGCTGGTATTACCGCTTACAGAACACTATAAACAGCAGCATGCATTTGTTTTATTTTATTTTCCTTGCGCCTTACCTCATACCGCTTACATTATGGAACTCTGAATCCGCCTTTACCGTCCATGAAAATAAAGAGACCTAGATTTCTGTCAGGCAACACACGGACCCCCAGTTGGAATTATTCCTGCAAACAACTCACAGACCCCCAGCGGCCCCAGCCCCAACATAAACAAATTCATTCAGTTATCAACAACAAAAATTGAAAAACTCTGCTGTCAAATGTCAATTATTTGATGTTGGTTTGGTAAAATTCCAAAATCCCTAACAATCTGTCATCAGTCTGCAGCGTTGCCAGCTTGTTTGGAACTTAAGTTAAGTATAAAATAAGTAAAGTTTGGCAAGCTGATTTTGGAACTTAAGAGATGTTACTACTTAAGTTATATCTTAAGATAATACAAAGTCAGAAAGTGGCCCTATGGCTAGCGCAGGTTCATAACCTATAATACTTGTTTACCACCTTTTCTTTGTTTTTGAAAAAGTGCTTAAATTTTATTTCATATATATAAATAAACTGTGGCTACGCTGTGTTCATTGCTGTACAGATAACTCGGAGACGCGTCCGGAAATAGGAATTTACGTTACAAGATGTGTACGGACAAGGCGACGAAGGAGCCAAGTCATCGATTTCTAGATGAGTAATTAAATGACATTTCACGGCCGTGTATCGTACAACGTTTTATTTCATAAACTGTGAGTGGGAAATCCATTATTTTATTCTTATTTTTTTTTTAATTACTTTACCGGACTAATGATGTACACAGAACCAAAATCCGTACCTGAAACAATAAAAAAAACATTATATTAATAACCATGGTCATTAATTTTGCTTCGCTTACCAAAAGTATTAATATAATGCCGAGATGGTTATTATTTGATTAAAGATTAATTAAATTAATAACTTTACATCATCAACTTTTTTGCCCAACATGCCATATTATCAATAACCATAGGTAATTAATCAATGAGAAAAATAATTGCATCTATGATAAAAGGATTTTAATTGGTAACTTACTGGTATGAAAGCAATAACAACAAGTTTAAATTCAATAACCAAATTCAATCTAGTCAATTAAGTACAGTATTATTTTTAAACCTTTTAGGAATTAATCCATTACTTAATTGATTATCACAATTAGATCCTGTAAACTTCCTAAATACTGATTGTCTAAATTTAATAACATTATGTTATTAATTTATAATTTTTTATCTTAAATACCAATGGTTATTAATAGAATAACATTTAGTCATTGAATTATGATTATATGAGGATTGCTCAATTGCCACAGGCATTGAACCCAATTGATTATGTTATTATTTTAATAACAAAAGGTTATTGATTTATCGTTTTTTGAGGATTGGTCCATTAACCATAGGCATTGATATTATACGAAAAAAATATTATTTTAATAATGAATAAATATGAATTTAACAGTGACGCACCGAGGATTGGGGGATTGAGTTTAAACCCCCCCCTCCCACGCCCGAGAGCAGTTGGACCTAACGTAAGATTTAAGAAAAAGTAAGCTGATGTTTCAAAAATTTTTGTCAGCCATTTTGCAAAATTGTTATTTATGTAATTACCACACAGCTTTAAAAATGGTGACGCAGTTGTCATTGTTCCTATGTTAGCTTAATATTGATATAATATAATATAATAAGATAATAATATATCAGCTTTAAATGATGATTAATTTGTCTTTGGTCCTATGTGCAAAGTTATTCGACAATTATCACATTATTAAAACAATGTATAGGGAACATCAAACAATAACATTTTTTCATCGGTTCAGTTATGTTGGATTATTAGAATCAAGGTATAGCAGTTATTGTTGTTATGTTAGCAATGTTTAGTATTAATTAAATGAGTCATTAAATTAATACCATCAGTTATAAAATAATTAAACCTCATCATTACAGTTATGATAGTTTTGGTTATTGAATTCTTTTATACCTAAACATTGTTTTAATGTTTACAGTTATAAATATAATAACATTTTTATCAATGAACTTGATTATCACGCAAGTATTATATTAATGTAAGGTTCATTTCATTACTGGAGTTATTAATACTATTATTTTTTGTAGTTTCTATGATAAAAAAGTATTGTATTAATAACTTTCAGTTAATTACGAGAAGTTATTGATACAGGGCTTCATTTTTTTTTCTTTGTAATTTAACATTTCCCGGACTGAACTATATAATGGAGTATATTACAATACAGTTTACTTATATGATTCCGGCTCGAAGAACCACAAAGGGTGACCCAACAAAAAACAGTTCTATCTGAAGACCCTGTATAGATTCGTCTGCGGTTTTACCCGTTTTTTCTCCGTGTATCTCGCTTTAAATAGTTATAACTTTTATTACCGTAAACCGATTTTGATGAAATAAAGCCTATGCACTCACCAGGAGTCCAAGGGATGCAACAGTTTCCTATCAAAATCGGTCGAGTACTTTTTGCGCGATGCTTGAACAAACGGACAGAAGATAGACTAAAAACTGGATGTTTGAAATCTATATCGTTTGATTAGACCAAGAATTTTTAAAAAATATTTATTGTACAGAAATGGTTTTTCTAGAGATTTATTATACAAAATAGATGTTGCGTGTCTATTATATTATTTATAATATGCAGAAATGAAAACAAAATACCTAACGTTTAATTGTATAAATAAACAAATGAGAATTCATTGCCGTTCTCACAACATTTTTGCATATTCAGGAGGTTAATCAACTACATCTACCCAATATGGAACGAATATTTTTTACTTTTTTGCCTCTGACCAGAAAATAGGCATATTCCGTACGGGAAATTTTACTTTAAAGGACGTTTTCAAGAAAAAGCCTTTTTTATTTACCAGGCAGTGATTGCATTTTCGGTTTCCTTTTTAGCCAAGTTCGTCATGATTTGTGTTTAGTCAAGTTTCACTATGCTTTTATAAATGTTGCTAGCTCTGACAGTTTTGGCACTTCCAGAAAAGCATCTTTTTAAATAAAAAAATTGTTTCAATGTTTTATGTAGCAAAATATCCAATGTGCTACCTTTCTCTCTAACAAAAACTTTTAAATAAGAGCAATGATTAGACAAAGAAGCACCGAATATCTGTTAGAGAAAAAAGTAACATATTAGGTGTTTTTGGAAACCGAAGGAAAATCTCTATTTAAATTTTTCAAAATATACAGTGTATCTCATTTAAAAGAAATATTGTCGCCACCCTAGCTCCGCCTCCTTAATGCCAGATGCGATTATTAGCGTCCAAAAAGATACATTTTTGTAAACCATCTAATTATGTGAAATTTTACTTCTCTGCCTCTTTTGGTTTTGGAGACATTAGGGTGAACTCGAACTTTTACATGCAGGACACTAATTTTTAACAAAAATCTTTAAAAAAGAAAGACCTTTAAGTTATACCTTTACGTTAAAAAATCATAAATTGCAAAATTTTTACGATGTCGTTCGTTCATTACCGCTATAAAAACGTTTGATTTTTTTATTTGTTTCCAATTTGGATCACCATCAAAATGCTCCTTGCCTTCGATTTGGTGTCAGAAATGGCATTTTAATTGTCATTTTCGCAAAAATTTTCGCCTGCATATTAGCATTTTTACAAACTAATTAAGGGTAAATAGACAACTCAAATTCCCAAAACCCCATCAATATTTACTGTTGTAATTTTTTATTTTCTCGTAAAAAATCCCTAAAATCAATAATAAACACAATAGAGATATTTTGAATAGTTTTTAAGATATGGGCCTTTGAAAATTGAATTTTTGACATTTTGAAAGCCAATATCTCGAAAATTAGTAAAGTAAACCTTATGATATGGGGTACCATTGGAAAGAGAATTTCAGCAAGAATTCAAATATGAAATCAAAATATGGGGTTGCTATTTAAGGTTCCCAGAATATTCTCCAAAAATAGCCCCCCAGAAAAGGGTACATAGGGGATTTTACTTTTTACGGTAAAGAGTAGTTGGCGATGGATCAAAAACAAAAGTGTATGTTTTAAAGATTATATATTTTTTTTCTTAAAACCCCTCTCTAGACCAACTGTGGACAAATCGAAGCACAATAAAACCGTTTTTTTATTTGAAATAAGCTCATGTACAATTTCGTTTAATGCTTGATAAACCGCTCGTATTGTGGATTTTCCTTTTCGAAAACCATTCTGAGTGTCGCTCAACATGTTGTTTTTTCCAAAGAAATTTACCAGTCTTTCACTAATTGCTTTTTCAAATATTTTGAGAGATTGGCCTGTAATTGTTAAGTTGATCTTTTTTTCCTTTTTTATGGATGGGCTTCACATGTGCATATTTTAGAGCTGTGGAAAAAACTCCAGTTGCAAAAGAGCGATTAATTATGTGGCTTCATGGAATGGAAATACTTGTTTTTGTTGATTTTAGAACGGAAATTGGAATTTTATCATTTCCAACCGATTTTTTGTTTTTTTAATGTTTCAATTATAGTTATAATTTCCTTCTTTGTTGTAGGATCAAATTTAAGAATTTTGTCAATGTTAATGTTGTTTTGTGGTTTAGAGAAAGATGATGTAATATTAGGACAGCAACCTAGAAAAAAATCGTTAAATTCATTTAATATTTCAGTATTGTTTTTATCTTTTTCGAAATGTTCAAAAATAGGTTTACAAGACTTGCCTACGGCTCGCTCTGTAAATTTGGAATTGATTACAGAAGTAGTTTTACAAGTAGCTTTACGGGTCATGTTTGATTTGTTACCAGAAAAATCTAAACTATTAGTAGCGTTACCAACCTAATTTGGATGTTTTGTTTTCATTTATTTTAATCAAAGTTCTTTACAGTCTTTAAATTTACCAAAAAACGTGTCCTGCTCTAAGTGTATTTAAGCACATCTAAAAATATATTAAACAGGTATTTAACTAAATTATTTTATTTCTTTCTTGTTAGATTCAGTGCCGCAAGAGCCTGCCCTCAGGGGGGTATTCTGTCACCCCTCCTCTGGTCTCTCCTAGTGGACGACCTCCTTGCGAGTCTACAACTGATGGACGTAATTGCACAAGGCTTTGCTGACGACCGGTCCTAGACACAGTAAATGACTGGTGCAACAGGGAACAAATGTCTGTAAACCCTAGCAAAACCATCATTATACCGTTCACCAAAAAAAGGAAGCTTGACTTCCTCGTTCCTCCGATACTAAACGGTGAAACAATCCCATTCGCATCTGAAGTAAAAAATCAAAAAGCAGCACTGTCTCTATGGACGTGCAAACATATCTGCGGTAAGTCTTGGGGCGTTAGTCCCAAACAAATGTACGTGCTGTATATCACGTAGTTAGACCTATGATTACATACGGGGCAATAGTTTGGTACACGAAGGGCAGGCAAACGCTGGCTCGTACCAAACTAACAAGCATCCAACGTCGAGGCTATGAAGACAACCTACAGAATCATAGCCAACCAATGGGGTGGCAGGGCAAGTCAAGTAGTAACAAACCCTTTAACGCGGGCAATTGAGATTTGGGAGCCACTGCATTCTAAGGCTGCTACCGGATCTAATGCCCGCAACAGTAAACAGCAAAAAGCTATACCACACTATTCTCCCAGATAGGGAGGACTGGACGAGAAACAGAATAAGTTTCTCAAGTGAAGATAGCTGCTGGTACACTGACGCATCCAAAATGCCTTCAGGCGTTGGATCCAGAGCTTTTTTTTTCAAGGGTATCAAGGGGAAATCTTCCATAAGACGCCCGAACTACTTTCCTGCCAGAGTCATTTCTCCTCTACCAGGAGAGCCCGGGTAGTGTCGGATTCCTACCGACTAAAACCCCCCGATTGTGGCTCCTACCAGCCTGATGGCTGGCCAGTCACTGTACTGCTGCCATTACTGGCTTATTGTGCACCCTTTGATCCTAGTTTAATCACTCCACTCCCCTGTACGAGTTTGTACAGGTCCTTGATGGAGCAGTCCCTAGTGTTGATTCTAGTTTAACCACACCATTAAATTTTACCCTGTACGATTTTGTACAGGTCCTTAATGGAGCTAGTGTTGATTCTAGTTTACCCACACCACTAAATTTTCCCCTGTACGAGTTTGTACAGGTCCTTAATGGAGCAGTTCCTAGTCGTTACTGGGTCTAGTTCAACTTCCCCATAGGGCTATAGCGGCCATATTCGGTCGCCAGAGCCTCGTCTGTTTTAGACAGGGAGCACCACGAGAAGGTGAGGTTGGCATTTGGATATGAGAGGCTAGATGCATTCGCATCATATCGATCGAAAACCTCTAGTCCCATGCCCACGTGCACTGGCCTAAGCATGGTCTCCAACTGTTCCGAGCAAATATGAAGGTTACATTATATTCGCATCACTATCCCTTACTTCCCTCCAGAGCTTATTGCAGCCAGGAAAATATCATGATTATACATATTCTTGGACGAATGGCTACAATTTTCCAAGCGGAACTCTTCGCCATTGAAATGAGCGCACGTTGGATGATAGATCATAACTGGCGCAATAGTCTGGTTGCCAAACCACGATTTTTGCCTCAAGTGGGAAATGAATGGTACAAGAAATTTTTTTGCTGATTTTGATAGCCAAGATGCTCTGTTTTAAGAATCCGATTGATGCCACTCTAGCACCCTTGGGCATTTTGAAACATCCAAGATGGCGGCCATTTTTAAGTGAAAAAAACTACAGAAAAATATGTCTGAACAAGATATTGGTGTGTGGAATATCATTTCAGTTGGATTTGAGTCGTCTAAATCCAAATCCGGTATTATTTTTATTCTGGGGGGTACCTCAACGGAGGGGGGGTTGATTTTATGAAAAAAATCGACCTACTAACATAGGCAAGTAATACATCAATTCTAGGGTTTTTCGGTCAGCTGAATACAAATCTGTAGTTAAAAAAAACATTGGTGGTAATTTGAAGGAGTGGGGGGGTATTTATGCGGTAAGCCGTAAAACTGTTTATATGAACACTTAACGAACTTACTTTATTCAAGTTTTGTTGCAGATTTCGGTAGCTCCGCTCAACCCTGTTATAAAACTAATTAATTATTTTTGGGCATCATCCCCCATTTTGAAATATTCAAGATGGCCGCCGTGATGAGCAGTGGTCAAAAAATAAAAAGATATGCATGAGATACATCAATTATGGGGTTCTTGGGTTGGCTGAATCCAAATCTGTTGTTAAAAAAAATATTTGGCTGTCACTTGGAAAAGTGGGGGATAATTTATGGGGTAAACACGAAATGGAGACTTGGCGAAAATACTTATATATCTTGAATATTTCAAAATGGCGGATGATGGCCAAATGTAATTAATTATTTTTATAATGGGGTTAAGCAGAGCTGTCGAAATCTGTAAAAAAACTTACATAAAGTTTGTTCATTAAGTCCCCACATAAACAGTTTTACTGTTTGCCCCATAAATACGCCCCCACCACTCCAGATTACCCCCAAATTTTTTTTTAACCCCATATTTGAATTTAGCGAACCCAAAAACCCTAAAATACATGTATTATGGTAGTAGGTCGATTTTTCTTTCATAAAATCAACCCCCCTTCCGTTGGGGTACCCCCCAGAACAAAAATAATACCGGATTTGGATTTAAGCGACACAAAGTCTATTAAAATGATGTGCCAGTTACCTATATTACCTTCAGACATTTTTTTCTCTATTTTTTTCAATTAAAAATGCCTGCCATCTTGGATTTTTCAAAATGCCCAAGGCTGTCAGAGTGGCATCAATCGGAATCTTAAAATAGACCATCTGGGCTAACAAAATCAGTGCAAAAATTTCTTGTACCATTCATTTCCACCTTTTTTTGATTTCATCCAGATTACAACAGATCAATAAAAATACTCTCCGACAGTCAAGCGGTCGCCTTAACGGGACATTCTTGGCATCGGGGAAATGACACTGCCAATCAGCTGGCGCGCGAAGCGACCTCTGCCGTCTTTGTTGGCGCCGAACCAGCCCTTGGAATAGCATATAACACAATCAACACTGCTCTCTCAGGCTGGATGGAGAATAAGTTCCACCAATACTGGAGAGAATTGCCGGGACTGGTACATTTCAAAGAGTTCATTACAGAACTTTGCAGGAAGAGGGCCGGGAAACTCATTGAGCTCACCAAGCAGGACATCCGGACAATGGTTGATCTATACACCGGACACTGCAAGCTGAAAGTACCATTACAAAGAATGGGTCTAATTGAGGAGACCGAATGTAGGCTCTGTATGGAGTATGATGAGACGGCCAGACATGTGCTGTGTGAATGTCCGGCCATTGCACGTCAGCGTCAACTTATACCACAGATCGACGGACTGGATCTGAATGATGCTTCACTAAAGCAAGTTGCGAGCCTCTTTAAGGGGCTGAATATTCTGTAGCAACAAAAAAATGTTAAAAGTGAGCCACAATAGACCCAATAGTGGTCGCAGAGGACAGTGCCATACTTGCACACTCACAAAGAATCAATCAATCAAATTATTTTATTCTGTTCAAATTCCCTCATTTTACTCCGTTAAAATTATACAAATACATTTGGCAAACATAAAAATTAGAAATCCATCAAATCATCATAAAAGTAACGCATATCCACTAAAATTAGTCCTAAAACCATTCGAAAGATTACTTTCTATCTCTCCGGCAATAAAAGAAGAAATAAAATAAAATACGAAAATAAAGCAGATTCGTTTTGGGCTTTTAGTTTTTTGTATTATTATTATAAGAACTGGTTAAAATGGCTCATCGGCACGCAACCGACGTTTGACTCTGTATAGTATGGGTCTAAAAAACTTGAACCCTCGTTGGGTACAACAGAACAAAAAAAACTTAAAAGTATCATTTCTTGAATGGCTAGATTTACTTAGAAAAGCTAAGTGTCATGCAAACGTTAAATTTAGACATCAGGTTTGCATTTTTTATTGAAACACATAGGGTGGGCCAAAAAAAACCCACATTTTTAAATGATTATAACTTAGCGGGAAATTGTCCGATTTTAATAATATTTAGCTTTTTAAAAAACAGCTTCAAAATTTATGATGGCCGACCTATTTGAAAAATAGGCATTTTTAAACCCTCTAGATATTTTTTTGTGTGCCACATTGTATTAAATCTGAAACATCGGTTACGAAACCACATTCTTTTGAAGCACATCGATGTAACATTTTAAAAATTCGGACAAGAAATAAGGAAGTTTGAAATTTTTAAATAGACCGGAGTTTACCTGCAAAATCAAGCTTATTAAGAAAAAATAATAATACTAATAATAATAATAATAATAATAATAATAATAATAATAATAATAATAATAATAATAATAATAATAATAATAATAATAATAATAATAATAATAATAATAATAATAATAATAATAATAATAATAATAATAATAATAATAATAATAATAATAATTATAATACTAATAATAAAAATATTAATAATAATAATAATAATAAATCGTCTTTGTTAGGCAAAAATAAATACATAGGCGAGGTTTAGCAAATTGCTACTTTCGATTAAGAAAAACTAGAATAAGTTCTTACACTATTAATTCGGTTTCTAAAGTCTATAAAACCCTATATTAAAACCTATTTGGTAAATTAAATCCAAATTGCACACTATAAAAATTAGTTTGAAAATACTCTGAATATTAATTAAAAAATATAAGATTTTTTTTTATTTGTTCGGAATATTATAAGTAATATATTTTTTGAAAAAAAGATTTTTATATGAAAACCAATTTTTGGATATGTTAACATTAATTGGATTGGATATGCTCTAGAGAGCAAATTATGTAAAATACATGCTAGGTTAGTTTCCCACATTGATGTCATGGGCATCCATTTTAATTCCTTAAGCTTTTTGGTGATTATCATATCTACGCAACCCATGTACAGACAAACCTACAACAGTAATTTTGAATTTTCTGTACTCTATTTCTAGTAGCATAGTCAAGGCATGGTCCATAGACAATACTGACGTATTGAAAGATGGAAAAAACAGTAGATACGCATAACTTTTTTCTGATATTAAAACTTAAAAAGTGACGGTTTGAATACAATAGTTTCAGCCTCGCATAGGCCCTTTGGATCAAAGAACTAACATGATTAGTAAATTTTAGGTTTTTATCAACAATAAGACCCAAATTTCTTGCTTTATCTGTTTTTGGATTTCATCAGATCCTACAAAAAGTTTAAATTGATTGGAAATTAAATCAACCTGCTTTTTATTTCCAAATAACAGATAGGTACATTTTTGAGCATTTCATTTGAGACCGCATGCGAGGCAGAAAACTGTGCGATTTTATCTAAATCGTTATTTATAAGATCTGCAGCCTCTTGGATTTCATTTTTACTAAAACTGTAATAGCACTGTGCATCATCAGCAAATCCATGCAATGAGCAGTTTTCTACAACTTTAAAAAGGTCAGCAATGTATATTAAAAAGAGGAGCGGCCAAAGGATTAACCCCTGAGGTACTCCAGCATGCAGTCTCAAACATCTATCAAATATCTACTTGTTTAAATAGCAATAACTTTTTCATATAACTTTTTCAAAAATTGATCGATTTTAATAAGTTTAAACTTTTTAAAAGGCACAGGCCTCAAAATTTGTAGAACTTGTGTCAGAAATGGCATTTGGTCAAAATTTAAGATGGCGGACTTTTTTAAAAAACAGGCATTTTTAACACTCCTAGAAAAAACTTTTTCTGCAACATTGCATTCAATCTCAAACATCGGTTACAAAGCCATATCCTTGCCAAGCACCCCAATGAAATATTTTAAAAATTCGAGCAAGAAATAAGAAAGTTTTAAATCTTTATCTCTTGTACGAATTTTTTAAATGTTACATTGATGTGCTTGGAAAGGATGTGGCTTTGTAACTGATATTTGAGATTGAATAAGGTGTCGCAGAAAAGTTTTGTCTATAGGGGAAATAGGAAATTTTAACCCCTATTTGTACCCGCTAGGGTAAAATTTAAAAAAAATAATTCTTAGGTTACAAATAGAAACTACCCTACAAGCCCTACTTCGCCCTTTGTTGGTCTACACTATGCGTCAGGTTAAAAGTATTGATATGCATAGGAAAAGAGAGGCCTACATAATTCGAAAACAAAAGAAAGGAAATCAGGAGCTTGGGACTCAACTACGTTATAGCAGTTTTTAATTTTAGCTGACGTTTCGGTGACTTCGGACCAGCAGTATTATTTGTCCGCTTTCCGATGCAGGCCCTATGTATGTTTGCCGACGCAACGTTAGACTGTAGCCCGCCATCGGACCAATGGTAAATTTTTCTTTTTGCTGACATCGGCATACCGTCGCCGTACGATTAAGGTCCGATATGATTTAACCAGATGGTACCGACCATCCGCCCATATAGCTGCTTAATTTGGTCGGTCTAACGTAGGCAAGCTGGTCTAGTCCCGACATCGGTAAACTATTAAAGTGCGACATTGGTTTCCTAAAGCGCTCCAACGTCGGCGATTGATGAAGGTCCGTCGGTGGTAGCTTATATAAAGCGTCTCGACAACGGCAAACAACAAAGGTTCGATAATGGGTGAATAATAAGGCCCCACATCAGCCACTCACAGCGGCCCGACATCGGTGATTGACGAAGGTCTGTCGGTGGTTGTTTCGAAAATGCGGGTGCTTAACCAGTCGGGGTGGTTTAAGTGGCGGAAGAGGTGAATCTTGTAGAGAAGTCGTACCACCATCTTGTCAAGTTCCCATTCTAGTTTTGAAATATCTTTGCTCATTATATATATAATATTTCACTGTACAGGAAACATAGTGATATTAGCGCCATCTCTACATACTAGGAAGAAACTATTAAGCAGTTTAAAAATTTTAAGGTGAAGTAATCGGACCATCGTCAGTTGCCGATTCTCAACCAATCAAACAAAGTTCCAATCGGACCATCGTCGGCCCTAAAGCAGATAATGTGGTCGTCGGCATAAACAAAGTTCCAATCGGACCATCATCGGCTTAAAGCAGATAAGGTTTGCGTTGGCATAGTGTCGACTATAGTAAATCGGGCCATCGTCAGTGCCGATTCTCGTCCGATTAAACAAAGTTCCAATCGGACCATCGTCGGCCCTAAAGTAGATAAAGTAGGCGTCGGCATAAGGTTAACTATAGTAAATCGAGCCATCGTCAGTTGCCGATTCTGGACCGATTAAAGAAAGTTCCTATCGGACCTAAAGCGGATAAGGTTTGCGTTGGCATACGGTCGACTATAGTAAATCGGGCCATCGTCAGTTGCCGATTCTCGACCGATTAAACAAAGTTCCAATCGGACCATCGTCGGTCCTAAAGTGGTGTCGACTGTAATAATGTGGACCTCCGTCAGTTACCGATTATTGACCGAAAACTGAAAATTGCAATCTGTCCAACATCGGGCCAGCGTATAGTCGCCGATGCCGACACACTGCCGACGTTGTCGACATTGGCCCGATTCAATGCCGACGATTTGTGTTTGCTGGGCATTATTGACGTTGAATATTACTGATAGGTTTTACATGCGTAATTAAAAGGCATTTAGACACAATGTAATAGGTATTTACGTCACTAGACCGGAAAATTGGTCTTTACAGGTCGACACAGGAAATTTACAGGGCGAGCCGCAGTCGAGTCCTGTAAACCTGCGGAGACCTGTAAAGACACTTTCCGTTCGTGTATCGTACGTACTTTTTTTTCAAACGATCAGAAAAACATTTTAGTACCTATCACTTTCGTCAACGCCTAGCCGTGTTGCGTAATTTAAGAACAGTCCCCTAATAAGAATATGTCAGCCTTCTGCTTCTTGTTGGCTAGATAGCCATTGCCGCTAAGGCCGGTAGTTTTTAGATGAAAACTAAAGAAAAACAAGTAAACTTTTGTGGTTAGAAATGATTTTTGTACCTTTAACTTGTGCAAAATTGTAAAAAACATAAGAAAAGTTATAGTGTAGTGCCTATTAGCTTCACACAGCTAATTCAGTGATGACTGACCATGGTCAACTTATCAAGCAAAATAATAATAAAATAACTCATAAAAGGCAGATTTCTAGGTTTGTCCTTTATTTACCAATATTTATAGTATTACTTTGAGCAGCATGTGTGGTCGATTTTTCGATGTGTATGACTCTTGAAGCAGCTTCTATTATTTCCTACGGATTCAACTAATTTTCTAGATCTGAGTCCATTTTTGTAAACAAAACTTTTGAAACAAATTTAAAAGAGCTTTTTTAGAAGTGTCAAAACTGACCAAAAAAACAAAAGCTAAAAACTGTCAACAAGAAGTCATAACCAACTTGGCCAAAAATGGGATCGGAAAAGGATCAAGGGATCGGAAAATTGAACAAAAAGGTCCTTTCTTTAGTGGAAATATTTCGAAAGAACATGCCTTGTAATGTAAAACTTTCCGTAAAGAAGGTGGCTCTTTTCCGGTCGTTTGAAAAAAAAATTGTAAAAAACACTAAAATTTAGGACGTCCTTTCAACGTAAAAGATTACAAAAAACAAAAAAGAAGCACTTTTTTGAACAACAACAAAAAAAAGGATATAATCTATTTACGAAAAGTAAAAGAACTCACCCCAATTATTCCAAATAAGAAGGGTCACTAACCAATTTTCTTGAATTAGCAAAAAAAAATTAAAAGGCCCATTCATACTTTCGAGAACTTGGAGATTGCGAGGTTGGAGTTAAGAGATGACACAGAGTCTGTAAACGAAAAGTCCCCCACACACTTTGTGGAATCAGCTAAAATTGTTAACTTATTTCATTAATAGTGTTTAAACGACCCTTCCCCCCTTCCTCATCCAAGTTACCCAACCTTTTGTCGTTCTATGGATCCTCAATGTACGAGGTTTTCTTTAAACAATTGTTGAATAACGCAACTTTGAGGAACCGAGAAGCCTTAGGACAACTTTTATAAGCCCGATTTCCATAGAACAGATAGAAGTCCCTTCTCACAACCCTTTCCCTTCCCCCCCCTTGTTTTCCATTTAATTTTTGGTTTTCCTCTTCTTTTCTTCATTTTTAATTTTTATTTTATTTTTATTCAGTACACGTCAATTTTATGTAAGTATTTGTAATTTTTGTTTGTAAGTATTTCTAAGTTTTGTTAAGGTCAAACCCAGAATTTTATAACATCAGATAATGTTTTGGGGTTGGTGAAAACGGGTATAAGAAATTTTGTCGAAGACGATGATAATATCGTCTAAATTTGCCTTATTATGTTCGAATGAACTAAGAAATTGACAGATCAAATGTCGTCGCTTCGAGATTTTTCTGTTTTCTTGATTTTGTATTAAGAGCGATTTATAGAAATTTGAGTTGAGTTGGCTATAATGGAGAGTTGGCTTTTGACATTCTAACTCTTGCAGAAGCTTGAGGTCATTTTCTGAATTTTGTAAGTATCAACTTTAACAGAATACTCAAAATAAAAACAAATATTTATAAAAAATAAAAAAGACTAAGCACCTTATTATTTTTCAGCTTTTTTCAGCCCTTGAAGATGACTTATGAGATCGAAACGCGTAGGCAGTTGATTATTAAACAATCATTTAATTGCATAAAACGTTGTTTTAATCGCATTTCCACTGTGTGGAGCAAAGGACCTAAACCCACCTAAACATTTATAAGAATGCTCCATCTAGGAGAGTACCAGAATTCCATTCATACGTGGTTTGCACTTTTACTGTGGTACACATTGGAAATGGTTACCCAGGGACCCTAGTTATTAATATTAGCTTCATGCATGCAGAATTTAAAGCGTTTTCAAATAAGTCCCAGAGAGTGTTTTTCGATCTTCGCTCAAAAATCACCTCCGCGCGATCAGAGAGCAATCCAAAAAATATTTGCGTGTTCGATTTTAAACGAAGCACGTTCCCGTCGAGATTTTCGTGTTGTTCGAATGGGACCAGTATTCTCAAAATCTCGAGTGAAAGTAAGAGTGCGCATGAATTCTCACCCGTTCGGTCTCGGTTGCTCATGAACAGCTGGGCCCGTATTCTTAACGGCCTGTGAGGTGGGTATTTACCTCTTTCACTTTTCAAATGGTTCAAAGCAGGTGCTGAGAAGAGAACGTTAGAGAGGAAAAGCGACGAAGATATGTAGGGTGTGACGCAGTGGCGAAAACAAGCCTAAATGAACATGTGAATGGCAGGGCGAGCGTCTGTTTTGCTGCGGTCATTCTTGAACTGTGAGCATGCATTTGATGTGCTTTGGCTGTTGAGTGATCGATTCCTTTCGCGGCTTCGAAAATTAGGCCCCAAGATTTCTCAGATAATAATATAAACAAACTCTCTGTAAGAATCGGGTATCTTGTCTCTTTTTAATCTAAGGTTCATTCACACAAATTTCTCACTTCTCACCTGCTTTAAACCATGTGTAAAGTAAGAGATGCAAATACTCAACGGTGACACAAGCCGTCAAGAATACGGACACTGTGTGGAGATTCTTAAAATCCCAACCAGCGAGTACACAAGGATGGCGAGTACTCCCTTCTCAAACTTTCAAGAGTCCCCACACTGGTGAGTACGCCCTTCTCCCTTTTTCAAGAATACTGGCGCTTTCTCGGGTGAAAAAAATAAACATAACCCCTTATACTTTGTTCGTTTTAATTTTTAAACGTTCCCGCCATTTTTTTCTTGGTTTGTTGAGAAGAAGTGGATAAAAATACCAAAATAATAGAGGTGGACAAATCAAGCTCCAAGTTCCAAAAGGCCAAAAATTGTAGTGCTCAACATACGAAGAGGTAAATAAGGCTAAAACCAATTGAATCTTATCATCATATTTTTTTTATACTGGGACTTTTTATCCATTATAGGATCAATGTACAGTTTTCGCCAAGTCTTCAGTAAAGTAAAATACAAACACAAAATATCCATGCACCTAGCCGGGATTCGAACCCGAGACCTTCTGTGAGGTAGGCTGATACGCTACCTACTGCGCTTCGGAGGCCGGCTTATTATCATATTAAAAGTAGTGAGTCTGAATCAATTTGTAGTTGGTTCCGCAGGCATGTGTTGAAACCTGGGGGCTGATTCTTGAATTTCGTAGGAAGGGTCACACGGGAACGGTCACCTCCCTGATATCCAACAATAACAGGCTTTGGAGCTATCACGAGTTATCCGAAACTTATCCGACCACGGCCGAACCCCGCCCGATTATACATATATACACTTTCATCCCAAGTAGCACAGGACGTCCTCAGGACGTCCCATTTAGGTCCAGTCCATTTAGACCAGTTGAGAATCAAAATTTTAAGACAATTTTAGGACATCTTTAGGACTTATTTTTTCATAATTATGCACACTATAGGGGATTTTCCGCCGATTTTTAGTTTTAAGGGTAGAAAATTTTCAGGTTAGGCTGACTTCCGCAGTTTCTGGAAAAAAAATCGAAAAATTCAAAACAGACAGACAACGAAAGCATGCATAAATGCCCTTTTTTAATAAGAAACTAGAGTTGGATCTAGATTTAGCGAGTAATCGAGATTAGTTCATCAGGATTGCGTTCAGATTACACGCCGGATGTCCTCGGATGATATGTCTTTCTCTCTCTCTATGAATTGCGAAAAAAACGATATTTTCATGTAATTTATATGTCATTATAAGTTCCCTTTGTTTGTATGAATGTACGCATAAACTTTTACTATTATAATCATTAGTTTTAATATCCCAAATATGTCCTGGTAACGTCCGATTACAAATTTACTAAATACGTCTTAAATTGTTTAATATACTCTCCAAAACAATACCAAAAATGTCCTGGAAATGTCCCAGAAATGTCTCAGATTTTTGCCAGGGACGTCTTAAACCGACATCCTTAAGACGTACTGGAACGTACGACTTATGGACATCTGGTTTGGTAACAAAAGATGTCCTAAAGACGTTCTTAAGACGTCGAAAGTTTTAAAATGAACGTCCCGGGGACGTACGAATGTCCTGAGCGGACATACTATGGACGTCTTTGGTACGTCTTTGTGCTACTTGGGATACACCTGCCTCTGAGCAGGCATTGATTAAAGGAAATTCCTTTACTCTAATGGAGCAGGTGAACAGGCGCTCTTGAAAACCGATATACCAGTCAGCTGTGCGTGCGACCTTTCCCACGGGATTCAAGAATCAGCCTCCCTATTCTACAAATGATATAAATTCTGCTCCCAGGAAGTCAAATTCTCTCGCTACTATGCATCTCATTGGTCCAAATCTTCGGTTTAAATCGTTTTCTCTCACTCTTGCTCGATATTGATCGAAAAAATTTTCTTAGTCAAGACCAATAGAATTACTTTCGATCAATATCGGACAAAAGTAAGAGTAACCGATTTAAACCGAAGATGTGGACCAATGAGATGCATAGCAGCAAGAGAATTTGACTCCCTGGGAGCTCTCTCGATTCAAGAATAGACGCACTGGGAGGATCAAGGGAAGTATAGATCGATATCGATATTGATATTAAATTGATGACGCGATTTTTTTTAGAAGTATGCTAGGAAATATGTGGTACATCGAGGTACATAAAAAAATAATGATTATTTGGTATATGCGTGAATTTTCCTAACAATAAATAATCGCTACCTCCTTATTGTTGTCGAACGAAATTATTTACGCTGGGAAATCTCAAATTAAGGTTAATGACTTTACTTATACTAATTGCCCTAGCCTAAATGAAAGGGTGTATTTACTTGCAAAATACACTCTTCCAAAGTTTCAAAGGAATTAAAATATACATGTATTAGAGAAAGGTTCTGCCTAATTAACATATCAATATGGTATTTAGAGAGATAGTTAGCAAGTTATAACAAAAACAAGAAGTAACAAAGAAGTGTTTACCGGGTGTGCCATAAAAAACCGGACAAAATGTTTTCCGTTATAACTTTTAAACCATACCACCGCTTTTAACGCAATAAACTGTTCTTGGCGCAGAATTGAGCAAGACTTTGATTAGAAATACTCTTTTTTCCACCATCTTAAAATCTAAGATGGCGGATAGAAACAAACTTTACCTTTCAAAGAGCCTCGTTTATTCTTATGTTACGGATATTTTTTTGATTTTTTTATGAAGTCGTAAAAAATCTTTGTTCCTACCTCATAGAACGAGGTGCAAATCATTAAAATCGGTTAAGTGGTTCCCAAAAAAAAATTCAATCAGTGTTTTACGGATTATCGATTGCCGTCTCAATTCTTTCTGCATACATTTTCTCATAAATTCATTATTACTAAACCGATTTTGATGAACTAAAAAGCCTCATGGCGAAAATCGATTGTTGTTTAACTACTGCTATTGACATTTGTCGCCATCTTGAAATCCAAGATGACGGACAAAATGAAAATTGTCTCTTTAAAGAGGCTCGTTTATTTAATGTATGTAGACTTTTAAATATTTTTTTTTAAATGTAAATTTAATTGTGTCCGCCATCTTAAGTTTTAAAATGGCGACAAATTTCGATAGTGATCTTTTAAGAGTTTTTGATCTTCGCCATGCTTTTTATTTTATTGAAATCGGTTGAGTATCAATTTGATAAGGCAATCGTATAATCTGGAAAACAGTGATGGAAACAAAAATTAAATTTTGGAGAATCACCAAACGGATTTTGATGATTTATACCTCGTTGTGCGTGGCAAAAGCAGAACTTTTGTACAAAATTTAAAAAATAATTAAAAGTTTACAGAACAAAGCCTCTTTAAAGGGACAAATTTGGATCTTGAATTTCAAGATGGCGACAAATTACAACAGCAGTAGTTAAAATTTATGAGAAAATGTATGCAGACAGAATTGAGACGGCAATCGCATAATCCGTAAAACACTGATTGAAAATTTTGTATTTTTTTTGCGAACTACTTAACCGATTTTAATGATTCGCACCTCGTTCTGCGTGGCGTGGCTTTTTACGACTTCCTAAAAAAATCCAAAAAATTTCCGTAACATAAGAATAAACAAGGCTCTTTGAAGGGCAAAGTTTGTTTCTGTCCGCCATATTAGATTTTAATGCTCAATTCCGTGCAAAGAACAGTTTGTTGCATTAAAATCGGTAGTATGGTTTAAAAGTTATAACGGAAAACATTTTGTCCGGTTTTTTATGGCCCACCCGGTATAGAAGGACGAATAGACCATTACCACAGTATAATATACATAGACTAACGGCGGATCCAGGGGGGAGGGTGTCATGGTGGTCATGACCCCCCCCCTGGGCGGTTCACATCTTTTTTTTTAATCTCAAGAACAAAAATACTTTAATTTGGACATCATCTTTAGTCACTTCCCGAAATTTTATGTGAAATTCTTACAAAATACGTGAAAAATATTGTGGAGTCAAACGGAGTGACGTAACATTCATAACCCAGTGCATATTTTATATCAGATTACGGCGCGTCGTGCAATACCAAAACGAACGTTGTCGGTAATATTATTGTCGCAGGAGCGTCTATGTTCTTCTGCTAGACTCCATAATAAACAGAGGTACTAACAGGATTGGCGCTTCTCCATGTTCATAAAAACGTTCCTATGGAAGTGGAGAAAGTAATTAATCCTTTCGCGAGAAGACAGAAGAGGAAAATTGATTTTGTAATTTGATTCCATTTTTTAAGTAAAATTTTTGGCTTCTTTGCGTCTTTTTTTTCTCGTCCTGGGAGGGGGCAAATATGTCCGCTTACCTTTACGTCACTGATGTGACCCTCCCTCCTTACTAAAAAGCTGGATTCGCTCTTGAGATAGACAGTGCCTTTAGAGAAACCGATTTAATAATAAAAATTGTCCTGAAATAAAACCGGTTTTAGGCGCGTATAAACGTGATAATATTCAGATAAAAAGCTTGTATCTATAAAAATTGTTAGGCGGCCGTCCGCGCGCCCCCTTGATTAATGATAGTTTTATTTTTAAAACCCTTTGCATGATATTTGCACTAATTTTTCGGATTTGATTGATTGGAATTCGGAATCGAGCTCAGAATTATTAAAAGCCGTGCCCATTTTATTTTGTCCAGAAAATGACAAGGAATAGGTTGGAAAAAATAGAGAAATGATTACGGTGGTCATTAATTTGAAAGATGTACAGGATTTTTCGACTCAAGTCTTATCTACCAACTTGGTTTGAAGGCCGACTGTACAAACATGAAAAAATTTAAAGAACACGTCGATTAGTTTTCGAGATATTACTTACTTCTCGTAGGAGTGTATTTCAAAAGAGAAAATGCAATGATAAAATGTACTATGAATTTAGTACAAGAAAACTTTTTTTTAGACCCATGCAGATTACAAAAGACCAAAGCGAAAGAGAAATGATTAAACGATGTTTCACCGTGGGTAACCAGCGTGGACTCATCAAGTGGTTTCACTGGTCACCCTCTACCATACATCATTAAACACCACCATACACTTTGATTTCAAACTTTGAATCACTCACAAATAGGCATCGTTCCGCACTGGTACTTATCCAAGTTACCTGATACGGATTCGTCCTCGCGTGTTAATATTTCCAGTAGGATTATGCTCCTAAGGCAATTAAAACAAAAAAAGAAGTTAAAAAACCTCCAAATCAGTTACTTCAACCGAAAAGAAACTAAAAAAAAAAGAAAAGATCAAGAGATCTTTGCTGGAAATAACGAAAATTCAAACTTGGATGAACATCCCACAAGGAACACACAAAAGACCAAAGCGAAAGAGAAATGATTAAACGATGTTTTGCCCTGGGTAACCATCGTGGGCCATCATACACTTTGATTTCCAACTTTGAATCACTCACAAATAGGCATCGTTCCGCACTGGTACTTATCCAAGTTACCTGATACGATAATGATATGTTAATATTTCCAGTAGGATTATGCTCCATTACTGGATAAGTACCAGTGCGGAACGATGTATGATGGTGTGTAATGATGTATGGTAGAGAGTGACTAGTGAAACCACTGATGAGCCCACGCTGGTTACCCAGGGCGAAACATCGTTTAATCATTTCTTTTTCGCTTTGGTCTTTTGTGTGTTCCTTATGGGATGCTCATCCAAGTTTGAATTTTCGTTATTTCAACCAAAGATCTCTTGATCTTTTGTTTTTTAGTTTCTTTTCGGTTGAAGTAACTGAGTTGGAGGTTAATTTTAACTTCTTTTTTTGTTTTAATTGCCTTAGGAGCATAATCCTACTGGAAATATTAACACGCGAGGACGAATCCGTATCAGGTAACTTGGATAAGTACCAGTGCGGAACGATGCCTATTGGTGAGTGATTCAAAGTTTGAAATCAAAGTGTATGATGGTGTTTAATGATGTATGGTAGAGGGTGACCAGTGAAACCACTTGATGAGTCCACGCTGGTTACCCACGGTGAAACATCGTTTAATCATTTCTCTTTCGCTTTGGTCTTTTGTGTGTTCCTTGTGGGATGCTCTCTTGATCTTTTGTTTTTTAAGTCAATTATTATTAGAAATTAGTTGACATATTTCTGAAATTCGTACACGTTATTTGTACGCCGGCATTTAAAACCCATTCAAAACAATTTATTTTTTTTAAAACAAACGGAAGACGAAGACTTAAATTCTGGTTAAAAGACACCCTTCAGGGCCGGTTTCTCAATAGCGAGTTCGCGTTAACTCGAGCAACATAACCTTGTAAAATCTTTAATACGCGCGGGTTAAAATTAACTCCAGGATAACCAAAAAAATTGACTTAAAACAGCAAAAAACTGGGATTTTAGCCCGAGTTAATTTAACTCTCTGGTAACCTATTGAGAAACGGGCCCTCAGTGGAGGAGAGTTTCGCCAATATAGTCAAGTTCCCCCCTCTAAAACTAAATACGTGTCTCGCAGTTTTTTTAAACTTTCAGTAGTTCTCTTAGATTAAAAAGAGACAAGATACCTGATACTTACGGAGACTTTGGTTATATTATTATATGGAACAATGTTTACCTTTCTGTTGTTTACAGTAGACATACCAGTGGCGTACCTACTGAAATATAAATTTACAAATAATTCTGCCAATTTGAGCTTTGCTTTTTTGCTTTGAGCAACACAATAAAATTATGCCAAACATCAAAACAAAGAAACACAGTTCATAGCACCTGGAACATCAAGAAAAAAAAATATAATATTACCTAATAGTTAAAAATTATGTTATTTTGTTTGCTAATTTTGTTATTTTTTCTGGTCATTAGCAGAAACTTACTTATAATGACTTCTTCAGTAAACAATAAAGCCAATAATGCTTAGGGTATATAGAGACATCTAGGACAGATTTAAATATTAATTCGAAGGGCCAGCGCAGATGGCAACGGCGGCAGTATAAATCAACCTTAATATTCTGATAAGAGAGGAATTCAATATTCTTACAAAACTGAACACATGAGAATTAACTTCTATTGTTGTTTGCAAGTTGGTTTAAGAACTTTACCTACCTTTATTTTATAGTCTTTATAAAAAAAACTTTCGAAAATATCTTATTTGCGCATTAACTACTTTATCAAAAGTATGCTTTATTTTATCGTCTCCATAAAAAAAATCTTTAAAAAAAAAACTTGAAAAAAACTTTATAAAAACGTTCGAAAATATCTCATTTGAAGCATTGGGAATTAACTACTTCATCGAAAAAAAAACGTGTTTGTTGATATTTTAATCTAAGGATCTACTAATTTAAGTATATTTTATAAACTTTTTTTTAATTTTCTGTGTACCTACCGGCATGTACCGCCACTAAGTGATTTCACTTGCTCTCCCTTTGTTTTCAAAACATTGGACGGTTTGTTCCAAAATATCACTTTAAATGCCCTGAAATATTCTCCTACTGGTAAAAAAACACACTATAAACGTTTTTTGACAATATGTTGTTTTAAAGCGACTTATAAACTACTTAAAACATCCTGAAATTTTAAAATAAATAGCACGAAAAAGCTTATGTCAATAAAAATATCATCCGACCGTCTGCGCTCTGCCGACTTTCCCCACCCACAAGCCAATCAAGACCTAAAGTGGTTGTACCTATCGTTCTAACGTCATTTAAAAGGATAGAAAAATAACCGACATTTCTCACCTTTGTTTTGTTGTGATTTTATTTGTAAATAAACAGTGGTTATTATTTGCCAAGGTGTTTTCATTGGACCAGATATCTTGTCTCTTTTTAATCTAAGGTAGTCCTCGACAAATCCTGATGGGTGGTACGTTTTCAATGGCAGTGGCGTAGTCAGAAATAGGTTCAGGGGAGGGGGTTCGTCATTTAATAAAAATCAACTTCCTACCTATTTCAAATGTTTCAAAATTAAATAGGTACCTGTTGACTTTTTCTGATGGGATTAGCGGTGTTACGTGGTCCCCAGAGGGGGGCGGTTTAATAGGTGTTGGGTTATTATGTACAAAACAAAAATACTTATTTTGAAAAGCAAGGGCTTATCTAGTCGCAATTGCAGTTTTCTTTTAAAATGTAGCCTTGAATGCGGCGCATGCAAAAATTTTGAGAAAATTACACTTAATGCTATTTTTTACGCGTTTGACAAAAAAATTGTTTAAGATTGAACAAAATTTTAACAATTAATATAGCGACAAAAGCGAAAAAAACTCTTACATTTTTTGCGGTTGCGGTGGTATAAGATTTGTTGCCAAAATCAAACTATATAAAAGTTTTAAAAAATATTACTAACTACTGACGTCGTAGCGTCGCAGACATCACACCAAATCATACATCACAAACCAGAGTAAAGGGTAAAAAAAGAGGGGGAGGGCTATGGCTCTACCTGGAGCCCCCGACGTAACCCCTCTCATGATAAATTTATTGTAGATTCGGTTGGATTTCCTGGGCTGGGTTTCAACCCCCGGCTACGCCACTCTTAATGGGACCTGCAAACCTTTAGGTACCTACTAATAGTTTTAAGATGTCAAAAAAATCAAACAAAACTTCAGACATTGTCCTGAACTTTAATTCTCGATCGTGAAAATAAACGATGTCTAAACAAACCCTTTTTTTGGGTTGCCTAAATTATAAGGAAACACTTTATTTAGGAAGGAAGTGTCATTCTTCTCCTTTTCTATCTTGTAAAAGTAGGACGACGCTGACCCAAATTTTCGTCTGCACCATAGATATAGGAGAAGGGAATAGACATATAACTATGAGATAATAGACACGTAAATATTTGAACGCATCGCTATCGGTATACCTAACGCGTTCGAAACAAAGCCACTATATTTTTAATTTCTTCATGCGATGTTTCGAACGATGCCCGCTATTTTGACGGGTGCAATGACACAACAGCTGATTCCACTCGTTGTGTACGTAGGGATGTACGTAACGTTACGGAGCCATGAACGTACGCAACGATTTCAATCAGCAGGTCGGTTGCACTCCCTATTTTGAATATTAAGCATATCAAAATTCGAATATCTTTCGGGGGAATATCTTTGGGGGGGGGGGAGAAGTTAGCAACCGAACCACAGATAAATGTTAGTTGGTTTAGTTATGTCGATCACAGGGTGCTTATTCTTGAAAGTGAGAGAAGCGACCGCTCACTAGGGAGTGACAAAAAAAAGTACTAAAATCAAAATTAATAACAAGTTTTAAAGATTTATTATACTCCCTGACTGAGTTCTCTTACATTGAACTAGGAGAACGCAGCATTCCCTCGATATATCACTTGATTTTGACTACTCCCTAATTCGCTCCCCGGATAAATTTTGCTCCCTAAACCTCCCCTACAGTCAAGAATAAGCACCCAGGAGTTTCGGGGAAGCTACCATAAAAATGGCGGCACTCATGGTGTTTGCTAAAATTTGGATGCGCACCCGTCGGGAAGCGTTCTATCCCTCTTCGACTTCTATGGTCTGTACCTCCCTAAGGGTTTGCTAACATCAGGTCGCGCAAAATGTCAGTTTTTATAGGGCTATTTTAATGGGGTGTAGTACGCCTCTATATTGGATTTGACGTCGGAGCTATGTTAGTTTTAGGACGGAATTTGGGACGTGCAGAAACAATAAAGACGCTAAATTGAACTTTTATTAAAGACCTGCCTGTGCAGGGGGTCCACAAAATATAAAGATTTTATTTTAACGAAAAATAGCCAAAATCATATTAATTAAAATTTTCCGGGGGGTTTATAAACTTGTTATTTAAATTTCGCTCTAGCGGTTGATTTTGTCGTCGATAGTCAAAAAAAAATTTATTGTTTTTTGTTCGTGTAAATAAAAAACTGGGAGTTGTCACAGCTTTTTACTGTTTTACGTTTAAAGGCAACGGCGGCGGCGGATCCTCAGCTCGATCTAGTATTAATTCTAATGCTAATTTATAGCAAATTTATTCCGCGATTGAAATTAAGATTTTTTATAAAAAATGGACATAATGGGTGCCTAAATACTAGACTCAATCAATATTTTGTTAGACTTTACTGCAGTTTTGGAGAAATAGGCTAGACCACATTCAATTGCGTAGTAGTGCACACATGTACCACATTTTTTTTAAATTTCGTTTTCAAAAATCATAATAAATACTTAAAGTTAATTCTCAATATTTTTATTAAAATAAAAAACACATTAATAATATTTTGTACTTCTACGAAAAGTCAAAAACTAAAGAAAAACTCGTAGTGAAAAAAAAGTAAAAATCTCGCATAAAAGAAGTTGCTATCCCACACGCAAAACCATAAAACAAAGAAACTTATACAAAAGTAAAACAGAACCTACTATTCTGAATAGTAGAACATACTAAAAACCTTGCACAAAAGGGGATCTTGGTACATATCCAGTTTTCAGTACCAAACGTTTTAGTGCCAACAAACTAAAAATTTGACATAAATATAAAAAATATAAAGGTCACCTACAGTAACTAAAATCTAGAAAAAGAAACCACTGAAAGGTTTAGAATTTGTTTAATTTGAATTGAATAAAGATTGGATTGATCAACGATATATTGCAAAAATATGTTAGTTATTAGTACTTGAAATATGGATGAAGGTTTCTCTGTCCAATTGAACTTTATTAATTTTGTTCTAATCTTCATTAAAGTCGGGTGGTTCTTTAGATAATCTTTAACAGTCATCATTCTCATTATCTGAAGCATTTTTCACAAAGATTTAGCTGACAATGTTTGTATTTTTTATATGTCTTTTTTTTTTTGATAATTTTTAAGTTTAATGATATAAGACTATCCTTCATAGAAATTCATGCACTTTTACAAATATGTACCCAAGGTCATTGACTATTTTACGCACTTTAATTGACAAAAGTGTATATTTCTTATATGAATTGTTATATGTGTTTGTTCTTGCTATTTTTAGATTACTTAAATAACTGACATGTTCCATACAATTGCTAAAAATTGTCGAAGGAAATAAAATAATTATTTATTTATGTACCAGAGATCTATAAAAGGTTAAGTGCACCGCAGACGAAAATATGCATTAAAATATTTTTAAAAAAAAAAAAAAAAATATATATTATATATTTGTCCATTTAAAATTAATTTAATTTAATTTAAGTTGTCAGTGTTACACTTGTTGACACAGCCTAATTTATTATTATTTTTTATTTTTATTGTTTCTTTAAAAAGTAAACAATAAATAACCTTGTGTCCCCGCCATTCCACACAGAGTATCCAGAGGACGGCCGCTCTCTGATTTTTAGGAGTTAAAAAATTCAGAGAGAAAAATTCATTAATATCATAGAAAGCCTTGTTTTTTTAGAAAGTTTTTTAGTTTTATTTTGATTTCTTGACACGGCCGTTTCCGAAAGGTAATAGGTAGGGTATTCCAGACTTTGATAAGTACATATGTTACATTTTTTTGAATATATGAGTGGTTAATATTATTGGTAATTAAGTTTTGTTTGAAGCGGGTTCCATATTTGTGTTCATTTTTGTTTTCTACTAAAAATTTCACACATTCATATATGTAAATATTGATAACTGTTTGAATGCCTGATTCAGTAAATAGATTTTTGCAACTATTTTTTTGATAGATAATTCTTAAGCTACGTTTTTCTAATATTAGGACCCTTTCTATATCACAGGAATTCCCCCAAAAAATTATACCGTACCTTACCCGTGATTGCAAGTGTCCATGGCGGGATGTGATTGCTGCTGTAGTACCGGCAGTGTCTCTAATGATCTTGAGTGCATAACAATATTTAGACATATTTTGTGCTAATTTATTAATATGATCTTTCCAGTCAAGCCTCTCATCCAGCACCACTCCAAGAAATGTTGCATTTTGTTGTGTGTTTTCATACTCTGGGGAAATTTTTTAATTTTTTCTGTTGAAATTTATTGTGTTTCTGTGACATTTAGTTGTAGAATGTTTTGTATAAACCATTTTTCTAGGGTGGTGAGTGTCTCTTGAACATTTTTTATACCTAATTCTATAGTTTCTTCGTTTATGACTACTGTAGTGTCATGCATAAAAAGAAACTAAAATTGCAAAAATCAATGATTTTATAGTGCCGCAGTCAAGTTTTTTTAAGCAGAAAATTCTTTAAAACCTTTAATCACTTTGATACTTTTTTGTGAAATATTTTTTAAAAAAATGGATAGCTACCAACAGGAGCCCTCTTAATTTACAGGAGATTTCACCCAAACCCAGCCGGTTGGAGTGGAATCTAGTGTTAATTATGAATTTGTAGTTTAAATTATGCCATAAATGCGCCGCAGGCGAAAACTTTGAGAAAATTAAGAGCAAAAATTAACATTGCCAAGTTTCTCCATCGTTTCTAAGGCGGAATTATCCATTTTATAATTCTTTTTGTTAGAAATTTCAAGGGTGGATGCTACTCGTATTATCATTAATGGCTATACCTTAAACTTTAAGTGGGCCATTTTCATGATTGGTTAAGAATATTTTTAATTTGCCGATTAAAAAGTGAAAGTAAATTTGCACACTGGTTGTGTTATCGCTTTTAAATACATTTAATGTCAAATTGTTGTATTGCAATTAATAATATACCTAAAATTCCCAGTTTAAAAAAGAAACTCCCAGCTTTTTCCCGGTTTTCCCGATTTTCCCAGTTGCTGTTTTTTTAGGGATGACATTTTTTGGGAGTAGTCTCAAAGAGTGCAAGGAGTCTGCGGGTCATAATCGTTTTGATGCAGGAGGTTTTGAGTAACAGTGGCTACAAAGTGAGCGACGGACAGACCGACAGGCAGACCGACCGACAGACAGACTAATATTGAGACAGACAAACAGACCGACCGACAGACAAACAGAGTGACGGCGCGGCGTCTGGAAACGTTCTTATCTGTATTCGAAACCACCAAATTCGTACAGATACACCATGTCGAAGGCCGATTTTTTTAGATTAGATTTTTAGATGATTACTCTATACTTCCCTTGGCGAGGGAAGTAAAAACACAGCGTAGGGGATAGCTTCCATCCACCGTCTCATTAGGACCCATTCTGCTAGTTTTACATAAATTTAAAAAGCAGATTTTGTAAAAACTGAGACATGGCTCGGAGCACTTTTTTGATTTTTTGGCGAATAAGCTAAAATTTCTTCGTAAGTCTACCAATTTGAAATATTCACACATTTAAATCGATGACCTTAGAAACAAATGCTAGCTTATTCGGAAAAAAATCAAAAAAGTGCTCCGAGTCGTGTCTTAGTTTTTACACAATTTGATCTTTTAAAAGTTACTAAAATATAAAATATTTTGGTGGGATTTACTAAAAAGGTTTAGTCTTTTTTAGAACGGTCCTAAGTTTAAGTGAAATTTACGGTTTCACTGAAAAAAATATCGTACATAGTATTAATAACAGGCGTTTATTAATTTTTCATAGATAATTGTACATCAATAACATGTAACTGTTACAAAAATCGAAGAAAAGTTATAAAAATTGTCATCTACAGTAATGAAATTAATAAACGGAAATTACGAAATCAATGACTAAGGTTTCTTGACATTTTATAGAGAGAGTAGAGAGAGTTGTTGTTAATAGTATGTACAGGTTATGGAGATAATAAAAGAGCATATGAAATAAATAAAACATGTTAACCATTTTAATCAATGCCTTAAATAAATTTAATAAATGGCGATCATTGATTGTCGTTTAAAAGTTGTTATAGAATGTATGTACAAGTTTATGAGAATTATGAATCGGGCATATAAAATACATAAACACGGTTATGAAATTTATGTACATAACAGTCTTTTACTAAATTCATTCTTAGGTGTTTAAAAGCTATGAAAACATGTCTCTTAATCCTTGATTTCATAACACCCTTCACAAAAATCATTCTTAGAGACTCTTTATATTGTAGCAACTTTTTTTGGAAACTGTGTCTTGCAGCAGTAAAATCAAGAACTCGTTTTGGCTATAAAATTTATGTAAACTTGATTATGATATTAATAAAACTTTACATCGGAGCAAAAATCATATACAAAATACATTGGCTCAATGTATTTTTTTATAGGAAACGGTGCCTTTTTTGGTTCAGTGTTTAAGCATTTTATACCAACCCTCCTTGAGTTTTAAAAACAGTTTGATTTACAAGAAGAATTTTAATAAATTTGTTTATAGAATAATCATCTAAACACAATCTTTTGTTGGATTTAAGAGGAAATTTTTAATTTAGAAGAAAAGAAAATTAAAAAATTTAAACGCACGCTGGGTTTAAATAGTAAACACTATGTCGAATAAATTAAAATTGGGGCTATATGCCACTCTAATTAAAACTTACCTTTGTTAAGTAATTTTTCCAATTAATACTTGATGTCACACAACGATTTAGATGAGTAATAATAAAATAAGGAGTAGATTAATTTTATATTTATTTAAAAGGTGTTTTTGTTTATGAAATGTATTAAAAAACGTAAATGCAAGTTTTTTTTACATTTCTGTCACTGTCGAAATATCAGTTTAAAAATATTAACGCTGCGTTCAATAACCAACAGCGAGTTCAGATCTTTTACCTCTACTTGCACCTTGGCTTGGAACAACCTCTACTGATGAAAGCTACAGCTTTAAACTGAGTGGGCTTTGAGTAAGGAAAGTTTTTTTTAAGTTTGTAAATAAATTAATATAGTTGTTTTGGGTTTTTTTGTTTGGTATATTTTTCGTGCATAATCAGTGACCTTCACTTATGTTTCTTTTGCCTCGTGGTGCCCTCATAAATATATTTTTTGTGATGAAAACGGGTTCAAAATATGGCGTTCTTCTAGACAAAATAGGAGGTGTTTTATTGCGTAATGAACAACTTGCGATATTAAATAAGGTAAATTAATCCTTGTAAAAATGGTTACTTACGGCAATTATAAACGAACCAAATGCCACAAAACAATCCTTTCTGGGGGATATAAATTTAAACCACCCCCCTGAGGTGATCTAAAAATTCACCAACTTTATAACCTCAAACACAAATAATGAAGCTATTATGTGCCAAATTTTTGGCGTACTCGCCATTTACCATTTTGAAACCTGTCAAAAAAATTAGTTTTAGGGCATTTTCTTCTAAAATATGGTGTATTTTGGAAAAAAACAGTTTTTCAGTTGTATTTTGCAATAACAATACAAAATAATCAATAACTTTGTGTCTTTTCTGTGTGGGTAAGTGTTTTTTGAAAATTGGTTTTAAAATTTAGTACCCCCCTCAGGAGTAAATATTTAGACCTGTGGGGGATATTATTTTAGATCTTAGTAAATCCAACTGCCGATTTTAAATTTTCGAGTTAAAATAATTTGCATTTAGAAGAAATAACCCAACCCAACCCAAAGATACCTCCTTTATTTAAAGCTTTAAATTTCGAGCTTCTACCTTAATCGAAAAGCGAGGGCGATTTTTAAAATTGCGCGACTTAGGGCTGCGCTAAATTATACTGCGCGATTTTACTCTTGCGCTCAAAATTTTGCGACATTTTGGCCGCCAACCTAAATCAGTCGATAAACTTCATGGTTCACTGAACACAGGTTAGTTTTATGGTTCACTGAAATATGTTTATGTTAGTATATAAGATTAGGTAGTCTTAGTTTTTGTTAGTCTAGTATTCACCTGATGACGATTTCAGATACATTAGTATTCGAAACGTTGTGAAAAAATAAAGACAATGCAAGTTCGAAACTCTAGTTTAACCTCAAGTTCAACATTGTCTACCACCTTCAAAAAACAGTTACTAAAACTTATTAAAGATCGACAATAACACAGGAGCGGTTAAAGGGACTTGAAACAATTTCTACAGAACACGTCATATCTTCTAAATTATATACTGGAGAACAGAAAAAAATGGAACACCATGTATATGGATAATTATTTCAATTCTTATAACCTTTTTTTTTCACAGATTTTTTCTATTCATTTTCAAAAACAACCAACACATAAAAGACCTTTTCTGAAAATTTTAAATAATTTTTTTCGTAGTTTTTGGTCATTTTGGATTGCTTAGTTTACTTAAAAAATAAAAATGCCAAGAGTTCGCAGTCGCCAAGAATTTCATCATTTAAACGACTTCGAGAAAGACGCATCGTGGGCATGAAAGAGGCTCGTTTTGGTTTAGAGTAAATTGCAAGAAGGGTTAAGGGAGAAGGTGGTCCAATGATGAGACTTATAGACGTCGTGCGGGTTCTGGACGCCCTAGATTATTACAAGGTCGTGATTTACTCGATCTCAGACTTCTTGCTCTCAGAAATCGACGGAACAGTATACGCCAAAAAAGAGATGTTCTAGTTGCGGCTACAGGACGAGTGTTTTCAAGGATGACAGTTAATCGAAGATTGCTTGGTATGGCGCTGAGGATTTACTGTCCGCTTTTGGTGCTACATTTGACCCCACAACATAAGGCTCGCCGCTTGGAGTGATCCAGAGCTTGGCAAAACTGGAATGACGAATGGAATACCATAAGCTTCAGCGACGAATCCAGGTTTTGTTTAGGCGGTAATGATGGTAATGAGGGTTGGGCGATTTCGAGGTGAGAGACGAAATGTTGAACGTGATACAGCAAGACAGCAAAGTATCATGGTATGGGGTGCTATATGTTTAGGAAGCAGATCACCTCGAGTCCTCATCAACGGCAATCTGACTGCTTGGCGATATATCGATGAAGTGCTGCAGCCATTTTTACATCCCTACCTACAAACTATCCCAAATGCAATCATTCAAAAAGATAATGCCAGACCAGTGAAACAATGGACTTCTTACATGAACTTGGCATAGAGACTTTGGAATGGCCAGCAAGATCGCCTGATTTGTCGCCTATCGAACACGTATGGGATATGATAGGGCGCAATCTTAGTCGATTACGATTACGAGTGCATATATAACCATGCAGGAGGCACTCATTATTAATTTTTTGATGATTATCATGGAGGAATCTTCTTGGAAATCTGGTCAATTACTAAGAGCATCCTAATGTAATAATATATAAATTAATTACTTTAAAAATATTTGTGCTTTCTGGTGTTGCATTTTTGTTGTTCTCCAGTATATATTGATAAATCAGTTAAAACTTGCGGAGCAAAAAGCCACGAGGCATTTTTTTGAAAAATTAACTTTATAGTGAATTTCATTAAGAAAAAAATGCAGGACGAGGTCAGATCTAGCCCGGACTTTAAATGCTATATTTTCTTTCTAATCGAGTTTGCTATAAGTATATTTAGGTAGGTACTTAAATGTTTTTTTTTTAAATTGATGTTCGAATTATATACAGCAAGTTTGTTATTTTTTTTTGTTAATTTTGCTACTTATTATTTTAGGGAAAATAGGTACCTATGTAAACCCTATCTTTCAAAATATTTAATTAGGGTAGTAATAATAAGTGGTATCATCTCGCGAATGTTAAATTGTGTATGTTTTTAGCCAGGTTCTTTAGTTAAAGTAGGTGTGGTGCTAAATCTAAAAACTACAATGTAAAATTATTTACAGTTGGGAGGGGCGGAAAAATATTTCCCGTACGGGGCAACGAAATCTCTGGAGCCGGCCCTGCACCCTGTACCCATTGGGGGAGAGGGGGGGAGACAATGATTTAAAAAAAATTGTCTGACCGTCCCCTATAAAATATTAAAAATTTTTCTCTCCTAAAACTTAATACGTTAATTTGATTAAATTTAACGTGTGTCTAAAATTCTAAGTTTATCAAAAGTGGGTCAATTTTTGAAAAAGTTTATACCATTCAAATAAGTCGATTTTCTGTTAATTAGCTTGATTTTTCAGGCAAACCCTGGTCTATTTAAAAACTCTAAACCGCCTTACTTCTTAATCGATTTTTTTTAAATGTTACATTAATTTGCTTTGAAGGAATGTGGCTTTGTAGCCGATATTTGAAATTTAATACAGTGTCGCAAAGAAAAAAATATCTAAAGGGGTCGAAAATACCTTTTTTTTTAAATAGGCTCGCCAATTTTTACGAACCGTCAAATTTGAGATTGGAAACGTTTTCTTACACTGAACCCGTTTTGAAAATCTTTTTCAATAAATGCGTCATTGATTAGTGACGTCACAACTCTGAAATCTCGTGTTATTAGTGCTTAAAAACCATTTACAACCTAGAAAATTCTGTATTTCTTCCCAACAATTTGGTAAAATCCGCATAAAATTGAAAAGGCTTTGTTTTCTTTATTATTTAAAGAATCAATTTTAATGTCAACTTTTTCCCGCTCGTTATCAATGACGTCACTTTTCCACCACTTGTAATGGTTTCGAAACGAGCTTTTTGTTCGTTTCGAACTAGCGCATGCGTCTTTTGCCTAGACTCCAGATTGAAATTTTGTGCCGCTGCCATCTACTGCTTCTCACTCTTTTCGACAAAGAGAGAAATAGAAATTAGTGGCAAGACGTTGGACTGTAGACTACCCAAGTAACAATTTGTCGACGGTTTAAAGTTGCCAAAGGCGAGTTAACGTTGTGGGAAAACGCCGTATAAACGTTCTAGCAACTCGCTTTTGCACCAATTTGGCGGAGATTTTTTGAGTTGTGTTGACGTTGCCTGCGACTAGAGGCGCTAGCAAAGTTTCCACACCGTCGCCGAAGCGACTACGACTGAAGTGCCCTCTGGATAATATCTTTATTAATATAATTGATTTGAAATCAGGACTTCCACGTCTCTGCAACCACAAACGGACCAATTTCCAAACACCATCTATCAATAATTCTAAAATACGTAGCTAGGTAACATTCAGTTAATTTATTACATTAAAGTGACTTTTTAAAGGTTCCCACTAACTAAATTTAACAACGAACCCTAGTTTTCCGTCAAAAATGGAAATTTTAGCTTTAAAAAATAAGGGGGCCTTCAATCCTTCTTACTTTTTTGCTAAATTATTTTTTTATTTAAATACGGAAAATTTTAAAAATGCTTTAAAACTATTTGAAACTGTAGCCAATATAAAAGAGTACTTAAAAATTTCCAAACATAACTAAAAATCATCAAAATCCAGGAAAAAAACAAGATTCTTTTAACGATTTACATAAATGGTGTAGCGGCGCAAATCAGGAAAATAAAACAGTATGGCGGCAATAATCATTTCTTGATTTACTGAAAACCTACCCATTTTGCGACTAAAGAGGTGCCCTCTAAGTTGTCTTATATTTTGAAATTGGCCGAAAGTGCTAATAGCTTTTTCCTTTTGCTGCAGCAATTTGCACTAATTATATCTATCCTTTATATTTATACAAGCTAGAAAAGGACATAGATATATTTAGTGCACACCAGTGCATCAAAATAAGAACCCCACAAATTAATTTCAAGGTAGTCTGACTCTTCGTTACTTGGTATCTACAGTCGGTCAGGGAGTCTGACCATAGTCTGACTCTTGGTCACTTGGGGGGCGTTACATACCCAAGCAACAATTATAGTCAATTTCACTTGTGCCATTGTCATTGCCACCAAAAAAGGGTTAAAGCGTAGTAATATTTCCTACCAAAAACTATTTATAGGAAAAATTTCATTATTTTCACTTAGTGTGGTCACTATTACTGCTAAAAAATTACCACACTGTCGTAAAAATATAAAGTTATACGCGAAAGTAATATATTCCACTATATAACTATATACCATTACTAGAAATACGAAAAAACTTAGCATATAGTGGAAAAACGTTACCTACGAGTTATCGCTACTTTACTGAAATTGTAAATTATTGCACCGTCAACTGGATGAGCGACGCCGCCATGTTATTTACTTCTACTAAAAATGGAATTCAAATCAAAATTTAAAAATACCTCATTAAATCATTGATTAGTAGTTGCATGTATCAATAAAAGTAAAAATATTAATATTTAATTAATAAACCGTATTAAAACTGGAAATACATTTAATTTGGAAATCCTAACCTCAAATAATTCCGATTTTTTATGGACATTTTAGATAAAACTAGGTCAAAACTCTGGGGCGCGCGTTCTTTTTATCAAAAAATCAGCATTTTTAGTCAGTAAAGTGCTATGCGTTTATAAATTTATGATGTTGTGACTTCGGAAAATTGGTTAAAAAAATGGTAATTATTAGGTATAGGTTATGATATAGATAATATTTTTGTTTTCTGTCATGTCTTCACATATTTTATGGTGTGTGTACTGATGTAGTTTAGAAAAAGATCAACATATTTTCAATTAATAATGTGGGAAAGAGGAAACCTATAAAAACCCTAAAAAGTCAGAAATACTACTTTATGTGGTAAACAGGACGTCGGGATAAAGTGCCCGTTTACTACCCGCGACGACATAATTGCTATATCAAGAGTAATCTTTACCGTCACGATGTAGTTGTATAACCGTCCCAATGCATTCCTAAAAACGGTGAATACCTCGAGGTATAGTAGTAATAAAACCGTGGCAGTGATATGACGCCACAACTCTATTAGAGATAGGGCGTGGAGACGGCCACCACGTCACGACTGATTTTGTTGCTTGCGTAGTTTGTAGGCAGAAAAACAAATCAAACAATTACAGCTGCTAACAAAAATACGTCGCGATTTTTTGTCGTGTGACGTCACAAACTTTAAGGGTCATGGCCCCTGCATGGTCGGTCAATTATCTAACATCATTTTATCCTAATTTTAACCCCTCTTTCCTTCCTCGTAATACTTTTGCAAATTGTGCAACACTTAATAAATATGGAAAACCCCCCTAAAACTATAAAAAAATAATTTTGTATTATTTTTTACATTATTTTTGGAGTAAAACTGTTACGGAGCGCAGTTACTTTATAAAACTTTCACCCCTTGCCGTGTTTTATTTATGAACGCAGCCCTTTTTTAGGGCCGGTTTAACGGCCCTTAGTTTATATATCAAAATAGTCTGACTACTGGTCACTTGAAAACTGATTTTTTGAATTTATGTCTCCCTCACCATTTTTTTGTGCCTCTAATATGCCTCTAGTGCACCAACTATGTTGACGTTGAGTAAACGGTCAGGAAACGTATACAAATTAACCCTAATTAATTAACAACCTTATGGCGTCGTTGTTCCGTCGTTCAATGCGGTCGCTGAAAATCCCACAATATTCCAGTAAAAATAAAAGTTGTTAGAGGGTTGCCAAATTTACCCTAGTTAATAACAACGGTGTGGCGTCGTTGTCTTGTCAATCATAGCGGCCGTTGCACAAATGACTAGTTTTTCTACTTTAGGCAACGTTAATTTTAGTGTATTTCTTAGTTTTGGCAACTAAGGCAACTAAAAATTGTTACTTGGGTAGGCATTAGTTAACTGTCAAATACTGTGGCTAACTTCTCGTCAACTCAGCGTCTTGATTTTTGTTTTTCCACCTTTTCCACAAAGATTTTTGATATAAGTATATTTGTGAAAAGATTCCTTCTATATTTTTGGTTTTTTAAGATGTTGCCGATGAAACATTAGTTTATTCCAGCCACAGGCGCCTTGTCAAACTATGACGTAGTATGTGACGTCATTGTTTTGAAACTTTTTTCAAATATGAGAAAACGACTCTGATCTATAAATTTTGATTCCATGGCTTTCTAAAAAACTTAATAGTGCCATTGTCATTGCCTCCAAAAATGGGTTAAGGCGTAGTAATATTTCCTACAAAAAAACTATTTACAGGAAAAATTTCATTTTTGTCACTTGGTGTGGTCACTTTTACGGTTAAAAAATTACCACAGTTTCGTCAAAATGTAAAGTTATACGCGAAAGCAATATATTCCACTATATAACTATACAGGGTTCCGAATTCCGGCGGAAAAAAACGAAATCTTCATTTTTAGTTTTTAGTTTTCTACGCCCTTATTCTTCAAGCTGTCGAAAAACGCTTAAAACTTCTACAGGCACTTTTTTAGGATCTATCTAGTGAGAAATCCGTTTTTAAGAATTGACATTTCATTGTGACAGAAGCACTGTCAAGTTCATTTTTTCTTATGGAAACATCCTTTTTTTCTCCTGCCATTTGACAAGTCACCTGACGTTTGAGGTTTATTGACCAGCATCAGCCCAAATTTAATTTTTGCTTTTAACTTACTCAAGATATTTTGGAAACCCGATGGCAGTACTTTTTTAACATTTTAAATATTACAGTTTTTTTGAAATTTTCAAAATTACAGTTTTTTTGACATTTTGTTAACAAAATAACTTTACTTAGCATTTTAAAAATACATTTTTTTCTTTTTTTTAATCTTTGAATTTACGCTGATGATGGTCAAATAACTCAAAACGTCAGGTACTTGTCAAAATGAGGTTGTAAAATATCTGTCATCCTTTATGAACCAAACGACAGGAGAAAAACATGTGTCCATAAGAAAAAATGAAGTAGAGAAAGATTTCGGTTTTTTTCGCCTATCTCCGGAACTACCCGGTATTTGTAAACTTTTTTTTTGCTTTTGAGTAAAGCGTCAAATTGCGCAATTTTGCTGTAATTTAAACCTTTTCGTATCTCCTACCATTTAGGAGATCCCCATGGTGAGAATCGAATTTGGAACACCCTGTATACCATTACTAGAAGCACGAACAAACTTTACAGTCCGAGACTTACTGCATAGGTGTAACATTTAATTTCTTTAATATTACTTTTACGAGGTAATGACTCTACTGATATTAATTTGGTTGCAATTCTAGCTCATACTCAATACAAAACTACAAAGTTATGGACTCCACACGGTCGCCTATCTACCACTCAGTAAGAAATAAAAGTGCATATAGTGGAAAAATGTTGCTTACGAGTTATCGCTACTTTACTGACATTGTAAATCAATACACCGTCAACTGGATGCGCGACGCAGCCATGTTATTTACTTTTATTAAACATAGAATTCAAATCAAAATTTAAAAATACCTCATTAATTGCCAATTGCACCATAGTGTTAAGGCTGGTTTAAATTTAATTGATGTTTAGAATGTGACACCTTTAACTTCATTGTAAAGGCACATTCTAAACATCAGTTATATTTAATCCAGTTTTAACGCTGCGGTGCAATTGGCAATAAATCACTGATTAGTAGTCGCATGTGCATAAAAGTAAAAATATTAAAATTTAGTTAATAAAACATATTAAAACTGGAAAGGCATTTAGTTTGGAAATCCTAACCCCGAATAATTCCGATTTTTTATCAACATTTTAGAAAAAAACTAGGTGAAAACTAGGGGGGGTCGCGCGTTTTTTTTATCAAAAAATCAGCATTTGTAATCAGTAGTGCTATGCGTTTATAAATTTAAGATGTTGTGACTGCAGAAGAGTGGTTAATAAAATGGTAATTATTAGGTATAGGTTATGAGATAGATAATATTTTTGTTTTATGTAATGTCTTCACATATTTTATGGTGTGTGTCCTAATATAGTTTAGGAAAGATCAACATATTTTCCATTAATAATGTGGGAAAGAGAAAACCTATAAAAACCCTATAAAGTCATAAATTCTACTTTATGTAGTAAACAGGATGTCGAGATAACGTGCCCGTTTACTACACCAACATAACTTCTATATCAAGAGTAATCATTACCGTCGCGATGTAGTCGTATAACCGTCCCAATGAATACCTCGAGGTATAGAAGTAGCAAAACCGTCGCCGTGATATGACGCCTCAACTCTATTAGGGATAGGGCGTGGAGACGGGCACCACGTCGAGACTGATTTTGTTTCTTGGGCTATATAATCAGTGGCGGTCCCAGCCATTTGAAAAGGGGGGGGGCGGTTTCGATACGAAAAAAAATTGAATAAAAGCATAGCTTTCATGAGGAACATATCAATATATGCAAACAAAACTTAGTAACTACAAGCAAGGATTTGGTCTCAAATCTAGGGGGGGGGTACTCAGATTTGAAGTTCTTTATTTCATATATTTTTTATTTTAAAAAATGTTTAACAAAATTTTTGACAAAATTACATTAAAACTGTAATTTTTGAGTCGAAATAAACTAAAATTTTAAATATCAACGGTATTATAGCGCCGAAGGCGTAAATTTTTAAAACAATTGCTCTAAAAAATGCGTTTTTTGATTTGAAATTAAACTAAAATTGTAAATATATCAATGGTTTCAAAGCGCAGCAGGCAAAAATTTTTAAGAAAACGACACTACAAATGCCATTTTTAACACAGAATTAAACTAATACCGTAAATATCAAAGGTATTATAGCGCCGCAATTTATGCCCTACTTTTGATTTTCTAATGTTTTCATACAAAAATTAAAGCCAGGGTAGAGGGGGGTGTGAACTACACCCCTATCCTCCTGAAGTCCGCGCTTGAGTAACTACGTATAATTTTTTCAGTTATAAAAAATATAGATAACAAACAAACCACAAACAAAACCTAATAGCTAAATACTTTTTTTTGAGGTCTAAAAAGCCTTTTGTTGAAATATTATCTTTTATATCGCATATCTCAAACATAAGATTCCAGTTTTTTGGGAAACCGATCAATGACTCGCTCAATGTCAATTTCAATATGTCTGCTGATATGCACCAACGCTAAGCACGTCAGACGAATTTCCGTCATAGTGTTTTTAAGTACTTATGTTTTCAATCTTCTGAGGCATGAGAAGCTTCTTTCTGGCGAGGCATTACTTAGTGGCAAACATCCAAGAATGTTCTAATCAACGGCAAGATATTGCCACACTTATTCATTGCCTCGAAAACTTTATCAGGTATGTTTTGATTTAAGCTTTTGCCTACTTCTGACCAATATTGTTTCCCAATACTGACTTCTCCCAATAAAAGTTCAAAAATTTGTGTTTTGGATTAATAAAACAGTTTATAGTAATTAGAAACGACTTTAGTTAATTTTGCCTTGATTTTGGCTTCACGTTAAACTTGGTATGAATATGTTCAGGGCCGGTATTCTCGTAATACGTAACGTTTTGAAGTCGCTAAGCGAAACGAATAGCGAACAGCGCGCTCAGCGGCACGCTAACTGACGACTTTTCGTATTCGCTCTGCCGAACGCGCTGCCCTACGAGCAGATAGAATCAAATTCGTTTAGCACATCTTGGCATCACCGAATTTTGCATTTTTATTTCTTGTTAGTCTTGTCGCTCCTTTTCTTTTTCTATGTGTAAGAAAGAGGTCATTACGTGATCGATTTCGATCGTAGTTCAGAAAGGGTAAATCAAATGGTGACTTGCACAAGTGCTTGTTGATCCTTTAAAAAATTACTTGATGGTTTGATTTAGCTCAGTTAAACCCGCCCTTTGACCCTGTGATATAAACTAGTAGCACGTTCCCGCACAGTGTGCGGGAAAATGTTTACCCCGAGACTTAACCGCACACCTACAAAAAAATTCCGCACTCAGTGCGGGAAAGTTTAAATTTATTCCGGCACTCAGTCAGGGAAAGTGGTGTTTCCGGCACGGTCGTATATTCATATTGATACTTTATTATGTAGCATTTATGGTTAAAATGGTTTCACAATAGTTACTTATATATCTAGTAAGTTATACCTTTTAATTATAGTGAACATGCGTTTTCTACATTTTAAGAAACAGAAAATAAAACTCTAAGGTATTTTTTACCCAAAAAATAACCTAACCAATTCAACAACAAACACAGAATTCATACATCCACAAGAGAAACCTCGCGCGTAGAAAAATGTATGTTTTCATGGAACTGTTAAATTAAAAAAAGAAAATAGTAATTTTTAATACATTTATGAATAAATAAAATGACAAAAGATAAAAAACATAAAAATGGTAATTAATGTAAAAAATGTGATATTTCAGAAAAGTAAAGAAAATACAGACGAAAACACAGAAATAAAGGTAGTTACCTATATTGTTTGCTAATTATTTTTTATATCAATTAAGCTATTTATTTCATGTTTGCTAATTTCATATTTCATGAAAGCTTTTAGTTTATTTTTGAAAGAAAACAATTAATGTGGGCAGGAGCTTAACAAAACCAGATATTTTTTGGTACACATCCGATGAAAGATACAAAAAGCACCGCTGACCAATGGCTTTTTTTACTCTTGGTTTTACAGAATTTTGATTGCTTCTATTTCTAGTATTATACGGATGCTCAATTATTTCGATGTCGATTTTGATAAGAAAAGTTTTTGTTGCAATTTTTTGGAAAAAAAAAGTTGTCTTACATCGAGCATCAAATAGTAAGATTGATGTGTACGTGTTTGTCACCCGTCCCCAAGCTACTAATAAGAGATTTTTATTTTTCTAATTATTAATAAAAACGCAAACTGAAAAAACTACTATATTTTCTGCAGCACTCTACTACGTATTGTAGGTTAGGAAAATCGTACGCGCTGAGCGCACTTCGTCGACGCCTTGCGTTCAATATACGTGAATACCATTTTTGTTACTTTGGTCACGTGGTATGCGAATATTACGTTATCATACGGTCAGCGAGTACGAAACGCCGAGCGTATTTAGTTACGAGAATACCGGTCCAGGTCAAAAATACTTTTTTATGTCCGAATTGATTTTGTCTAAAACTTGTTTACAAATAGAAACTCTATAATACTGTTCTGTATTTTCAATAGTTTTCGCGGTAATTTCATCATCATCGTGCATTTGTATATTCTTGTTCCAGAGATAATATAAATTTGTCAATCGATTTCAATGCGTCATCTACCACTCATTATCTATCTCTGGTTTCTTTACTGTATTCTCCTGTTCACAGATTGCGCCGCGAATCATTGGGGATTAGGGTCACTGGATCCTAAAACCTGCGGCTGGGACCGCAGGTCTCAGGATCCAGTGACCCTATGGGGGATTGTTTATTTATCACCTAGGTGATCGAATTGAGAGCAGTGACAACTAGTCAAATGGCCATACACACAGACCACTTAAGGGTTCTAAAAAGTAGCTTTTCACCAAAGGCAAAATTATTAAATAAAACACAAAAACCAGGCCGACGAACTCCAAAACAAAACGACAAAACTAAGGTTATGAAGAATGTCAGGCAGACACACTGACATTGGTTAGTTGCAAATACAGTGAGTCGACCAATTTCGATGTTTGCATGGCATACATTTTTTTTCCTGGTAAGGGGTGTTACCTAGGTATATATGCTAGATCTCTCTTAGCCGAATACATTTAGGAAAGGAGAACACTAGAAACTATGCCTAGGGTAAGCTCACAAAAAAAAGACGTGGGTGGTTAATTTTGATGGTGGCGGTATCTATAATATAACCATTTAAGTACTTTTTGATGCTAGGCATATAACTAATATTGATAGGTAACCAGTATAGTCCATATTTTTACATTTCCGCATGTTTTAGCTTTAGAGGAAAATAATACTCAATTTGTTTTTTATTAGAGGAAGAGGATTACAAAGCTTATTAATACAATCTAGAGAGTTTTTGAAATTAGGTGTCCATTATTTGGAAAATTACAAATATTTCCAATTTAGTTTTACAGGTCTCCATAAAGGGTATTTCTGACTTTTTCTAATCAAAATTTTAAAAAAGTACCAAGATTTGATGGGAAAACATAGTCCAATAAACAATTTAAGCAAAATTTCAGGCCATTTGGAAGTCCCGTTTCCGAGAAACATGCGGAAAAAGAATTGCCTAATAAACGGACCCAACAGCGTTGCCGGCTTAACGATGTAATTGTGCCGTTAAAGGAACTTTCTGCAATTTCTCGTTTTTTCTTCTTCAGGGTTATTACCACCAGCATTTTTGTTGTTGTTGTCTACTTTTTTCTGGAGAAAAGTGGTGGGGGCGATCGCCCCCGCCCCCCAGGGACCGCCACTGATATAATTATATCAAATATTCTTAAAAGAAAACTACTTTCTAGCAGTAAAAGTAAAGTGGAACAGTTTAAAACTTACTTTTGGTGTTTAAATTTGTTATAACCGACATCATCATTTTTATTTATTTACTATCAAAATAGCGAATCAATATTTGAAACTATGGACGTTAACTTTGTGGAACTATTAACTATTTATCAGCTTTAATCGATATTGACAATGATATTTAGTAGGCAATTTGGTTCACTATCGCAGGAGTTTTGCAGTCATTATAATAAATTGTTTAAAATGTTTCATCACACAAATAAGTATGCCAAAAACCTGTAAGGACAAATTAAGTGGTAAACTACAGCCAACAAGTCAAATATAATAGTAGTTTACACAACAAGCATGTTATGATGGTCGTTACACGCGAAGATGAAGTTTGAGACGAGAGCCGAAGGCGAGTGTCTTAATTCATCTAAGCGTGTACGACTATATACAGAACGCTTCAAGCTACTGCGAACATAGGGCGGAAGAAGTCTAATTTGCCAGTGTACGTACATGCAGAGACACCGCACGCCTATCAGTGAAGCAACCAATACTCAGGCTTGCGATCACCACTTGCATGACTTTCCTTTGGTATTTAGTACGCCTCTAACCACGGTGCTGTGTGGAGCGTAGTCAATGAAACCGGAATTTGGTCAATAAATACGCAAATTTTTATAACGTAATTTTCTTATTTTTTGTCACTGAGCGTTTTATTGTCAACTGTTCAGATTTATCAGTGACGACGTGTTACAATGAAAATAATAAGGAGAAACAAAATAAAAGCAAGTTCTCAAAATAAAATAATACATTCTAAAAACCAAAAAGATTCTCCCAGTCAAAAAAAAATTAAAGCAAATGTTCGAAAAGTCCTCCTTGCTCGGCTAGACAATATCCGAGCCTACTATAAAAACCCCTTCTAACGTTTCCAAGCATGTTAGGGGTGATAATTTGAAAAGCTTCGTCAAAAACAGATAGAAGTCATTAGGAGCAAGATCGGCTGGCCATAAAATAGTTCCCCGTGTACTTATAACCCGATTAGGAAATACATTATCAAGATATTCCCTAACAAGGCCAACATTGTGAGCGGAACAACCATCTTGTTGAAACCATGTTTCACCAAATCTTACACCTAACAACTGCCTAGCAGTTGGAATAATGTGCTGCTGCAGTAGATCCAAGTATCTAGGACCATTCAAAGTGCAATTGCCTTTAATAAAAAATGGCCCAGTTACGTGTTCCCCTATAATACCCCCCCCCCAAACATTTAGTTTTTGGGGATACTGTGTTCTTACGTCAAAATACAAATGCAAATTTCACCTCGACCAATATCGAACGTGTGTTGGGTTATGACGATTTGACCATTTGACCATCTGCACTTTTTCGGCAACTTCGTAGACATCCATTTTTGGTTTTAAAAATGTATTATTTCAATTAAGAACTTACCCATCTGTTTCTCGAGCAAGGCAGAAATAAAACAAAATAATAAAAACAAAATGAATTTCCAAAAGATAACACTGCAGCGTGCTTCGAATCCACCTCGGTCGTACGGCACGGAGAGTAAATTGGACTTGATTCCCCCTATTTTCGCAGTAGCTTGAAGCGGTCTGTATAACAATAACATGCGAGTTACTGTACTAAGTATACTTTACCTACTACCACTGAAAACTTCTTTATAAATATCAAAAATTATTAAAAATACCACATCTAAACACTCAACTGAATTAAGACAAATTTTTTTTGAAAATTTTAAGAAACTTAATTTTTTTTTTATTTGGAAAATTTATATATTTAATAAATATTTATTTTGTTAAAAATATAGAAAAATAATTTACATTTTTGCGTCAATCAGTGTCCTTATGAAAGATAGTTTCATCTCTTGGCACGCCCTCTTACAATTTACGTCTAAGATTCATTATTATCCTAGGAGCGTAAATGGTCCATTACAGTTGTGTTAGGACGCTCTTTTAACTAGTATTATGGTTTGATCGTAAGCAAAATTTTGAAAACCCCCGACGATTTTTTTCTAAAAACTAGCCCTATTCTTGAAAGTGAAAGGAGGGAGCTCTCCCGGGGACTATACTAGGGAGTGACAAAAAAGTACTAAAATCAAAATTAATAAAGAGTTTTAAAAGTTTATTCTACTTACTGACCGAGTTCTCTTACATTGAACACTTGATTTTGCCTACTCCCCAATTCGGTCCCCGGGAGAATTTTGCTCCTTACACCTCCCCGACAGTAAAGAATAAGCACCCTGATAGAACAGAAATAAACCAGTGCCTAATCCACATCCACACACCAAATTTCATCATAATCGGATGAACGGTTCAGAAGCTACACCCGATTATGTTGGTAAAGCGTATCTCTGGAACTAGTTAGCCTATTTTTATCGAACAAAGCTGACAACAAAATCAATGAATAGCGAGCTTTCCCTCAAAAAGGTAACTACGGTTACCATTACCTTTTTGAAGGAAACCTCGCTATTCATTGATTTTGTTATTTATTCACCCTCACTAAATCCCTTTTTAAAGCTGACAACACTCCCTAAAGCCTCTTATAATTTTATTTTACCATAAAAACTTCTTGGCTTTAATTTAACTCGGAAGAATGTACACTTTATTCCAAATTCATTCGGACCAATTTTTTGACAGTGACAATGACAGTTCCATTTAGTTTCTGTGTTAAAATATCAGTGACTATTTCCAAATTCTTAACCGAGGTATGACCCATCAAACACAAATCGTCGGCATTGAATCGGGCCAATATCGACAACGTCGGCAGTGTGTCGGCATCGGCGACTACACTCTGGCCCGATGTTGGACAGATTGCGATTTTCAGTTTTATATATATATAATAGGCAACTGACGGAGGTCCATATTACTACAGTCGACTCTATGCCGACACCACTTTAGGACCGACGATGGTCCGATTGGAACTTTGTTTAGTCGGTCGAAAATCGGCAACTGACGATGGCCCGATTTACTATAGTCGACTTTATGCCGAAGCCCACTTTTTGGTTTAGGGCCGACGACGGTCTGATTGGAACTTTGTTTAATCGGACGAGAATCGGCAACTGACGATGGCCTCATTTACTATAGTCGACATTATGCCAACGCAAACCTTATCTGCTTTAGGGCCGATGATGGTCTGATTGGAACTTTGTTTAATCGGTCGGGAATCGGCAGTTGTCATTGGCCCGATTTACTATAGTCGACTTTATTCCGCCGACCACTTTATCTGCTTTAGGCCCGAGGATGGTCCGATTGGAACTTTATTTGATTGGTCGAGAATCGGCAACCGACGATGGTCCGATTAAGTCACCTTAAAATTTTGAAACTGGTTAATATAATTTCTTCTTAGTATGTACAGATGGCACTAATGTCACTATGTTCCCTGTACAGTGGAAGATAATGTTATATATATAATGAGCAGATATTTCAAAACTAGAATGCTGACTTGACAAGATGGTGGTACTTCTCTACAAGAATCACCTCTTCTACAACTGTTTAAGCACCCGCATTATCGAAACTTTGTAGTTTGCCAATGTCGGATCGTGTCAAGACACCACCGACGGACCTTCATCAATCACCGACGTCGCGCCGCTTTGAGAGGCTGATGTGGGCCCTTATTATCCACCCATTATCGGACCTTTGTGGTTTGCCATTGTCGGGCCGCTTTAAGCTACCCCCGACGGACCTCCGTCAATCGCCGACGTTGAACCGCTTTAGGAAGCCAATGTCGGACTTGAATAGTTTACCGATGTCGGGCCGAAACCAGCTTGCCTACGTTAGACCGACCAAATTAAGCAGTTATGGGCGGATGGTCGGTACCATGTGGTTAAACCATATCGGACCTTAATCGTACGGCGACGTTATGCCGATGTCAGCAAGAAGTAAAATTTACCATTGGTCCGACGGCGGGCTACAGTCTAACGCTGCGTCGGGAAACATACATTGGCCATACATCGCAAAGCGGACAAAAAATACTGCTGGTCCGATGTCGTAAATCGACGTCGTGCCGACGACGACAAATTCGGCAATCGACATCGGACCGACGAAGGCCCGAGGGAACCGTGTTTGCTGGGAACTATAACTATTGGAATTTTAACTGAAAAGGGCTACTCCAAATATGAATATATCTCCTGACCCTTTTACTTCAAATAATTCTCACGTAAGCCTCTCATTACCAAATAAATGTGAATCAAGAGCCCATATACAGACTCCTTCAAGCTACTGCGAACATAGGGCGGAAGAAGTCTAATTTGCCAGTGTACCTACATGCAGAGACACCGCACGCCTATCAGTGAAGCAACCAATACTCAGGCTTGCGATCACCACTTGCATGACTTTCCTTTGGTATTTAGTACGCCTCTAACCACGGTGCTGTGTGGAGCGTAGTCAATGAAACCGGAATTTGGTCAATAAATACGCAAATTTTTATAACGTAATTTTCTTATTTTTTGTCACTGATAAATAAGAGCGTTTTATTGTCAACTGCTCAGATTTATCAGTGACGACGTGTTACAATGAAAATAATAAGGAGAAACAAAATAAAAGCAAGTTCTCAAAATAAAATAATACATTCTAAAAACCAAAAAGATTCTCCCAGTCAAAACAAAATTAAAGCAAATGTTCGAAAAGTCCTCCTTGCTCGGCTAGACAATATCCGAGCCTACTATAAAAACCCCTTCTAACGTTTCCAAGCATGTTAGGGGTGATAATTTGAAAAGCTTCTTCAAAAACAGATAGAAGTTATTAGGAGCAAGATCGGGAGATCGAGTTGGCCATAAAATAGTTCCCCGTGTACTTATAACCCGATTAGGAAATACATTATCAAGATATTCCCTAACAAGGCCAACATTGTGAGCGGAACAACCATCTTGTTGAAACCATGTTTCACCAAATCTTACACCTAACAACTGCCTAGCAGTTGGAATAATGTGCTGCTGCAGTAGATCCAAGTATCTAGGACCATTCAAATTGCAATTGCCGTTAATAAAAAATGGCCCAATTACGTGTTCCCCTATAATACCCCCCCCCAAACATTTAGTTTTTGGGGATACTGTGTTCTTACGTCAAAATACAAATGCAAATTTTCCCTCGACCAATATCGAACGTGTGTTGGGTTATGACGATTTGACCATTTGACCATCTGCACTTTTTCGGCAACTTCGTAGACATCCATTTTTGGTTTTAAAAATGTATTATTTCAATTAAGAACTTACCCATCTGTTTCTCGAGCAAGGCAGAAATAAAACAAAATAATAAAAACAAAATGAATTTCCAAAAGATAACACTGCAGCGTGCTTCGAATCCACCTCGGTCGTACGGCACGGAGAGTAAATTGGACTTGATTCCCCCTATGTTCGCAGTAGCTTGAAGCGGTCTGTATACACTTCCGGCCACATAAAATGCGTACAGCAGAAGTTAGCTGCAGGTCTGTTGAATTTAAGTTTTGCTATTTGCGTTGCTTATTGTAACTGACTTTGACATTTTCGAATTACAGGTTAGATCTTTTGACATTGTAAACACAAAAATAAAGAGACTGGCCACAATTTAATATGCTTTAAAGTTCCTTCTTCTTGATACTTTCTTGTTATTCTTACAATTTTAGCCTTGTTTTGTCCATAATGGGTCGCTACTCTTCAAAACGATCAACCACCGTCTAATTTTGTTAAAATTTGGGCTTTTTCGGGGCATTTTTAAATATAAGCGTATGACAACAACAAAACCTGACGGTGACATTTTTTGTCAATTTGAAATACGTAAAAGGTTACTGCGTTGCGAGGCCCATAATACACTATATAAAATCGGCGTACGCATTTTATGTGGTCGGAAGTACACTCGAGTTTCTGCGGAAACCCAAAAAAAAGCCGAATTTACAAAAACCGAAACACAACTGAACAGAAAATAAAACGTCCGAAACGAAATATGAACGAAAGTAAAACACCCAGAAAATAATGGATACGAATATAATTTTATAGAATTTTAATTTACTCGATCCTTAGAAGACACGAATATAATTTTCCCGAACCTTAAACTATCAGAATTACCAAAGTATCGAAAATAATTTGCTCGAAACGAAAAACATCCTAACCATAAATTGATAGGAAATAATATGCCCGATCCTTAAATGAGCAGAACCACAATCCAGCCGAATCGCTATTGGGCCACAGTTAGCAAAAGTATTATTTTCAAAACAAAAAATATATAATTGGAGGAGGGGGGGGGGCCGATTGCGTGCACGTGGTACAAATGAAGCAAAAAAAAGGGTATTTCGTGCAAAATTTCTTTTATTTTCTTTCTATCAGACCGGTTTCGGCTCAATTACGAGCCATCATCAGTTCTAAAAAAACGTTATTGTAAGGATACAAAAAGTTAACATACACCACAAATCCAAATCGAACGCCCCTCAAGAAACGGAAGTACATAGCGCCCTCTCGAAGGAACTATAAATTAAAGCCTCCCCTCCTGAAAGCCTTGTCATGATAACCTCCAAAAACCACGCCGATCTCAAAAAATCGAAATATCTCGAAATATGTAATGTTTGTCTACAAAGAAAATAGTCCGTTGTCTTTTTACACCACCTGTACCGTTTTAATTAACCAAATGCAAACCTTCGGCTTGACAACTTTAAATGTAAGTAGCACATTTTTTTATTATTTTAACTTTTTTTATCCTTACAATAACGTTTTTTTAGAACTGATGATGGCTCGTAATTGAGCCGAAACCGGTCTGATAGAAAGAAAATAAAAGAAACTTTGCAACTCCTTATTTTTGAATGTCGATGGTCTAATCAAAAAGAAGGAGAATGCAAAATCGTAAACGTACGATTTTTTGTACAGTCAACGAAACAATAAATTTCATATAAAAGTATTTTAGTTCAAAATTTTCCTTCTTGCTTGATCTTTTTTTGTGTAAAATATGGATATATATTAAGATGTCATTAATTGCTTTGGTACGGTCAACAAAATAATAAACTTCTTTAAAAAAATCTATTTCTAAAGTCAGACTAAGTCTAACAATTAATACAAATTAAACCCAAAGAACCCGCAATACTGTGGTATATTACTACCCAAAATTTAGTACTATACTAGTTACTACCACCCAAAATATTTACCACTATTAGAAAGCTTCAACAGAGTGGTGACTTTGGAAATTGCTTGGATGGCAACTATACCATATATATATATATATATATATATATATACTGTATTTTGAAGCAGAAATAAAAAAGGCGAAGCTAAAATATACCCCCAAAATACTCGCTGGTATACACCATATCCCAGAATTTATCGAAGTCACAAAGAAACCATTGAGTTTTTATTCGGAACAGGCCACCGAACAGTCTCATTATTCATTTGAAATGTTCTGCAAGAAGTTTAACTTGAACAAAACTCATATCGGCCGCTTCAAGCTACTGCGAACATAGGCCGGAAGAAGTCCAATTTGTCAGTGTACGTACATGCAGGGACACCGCACATCTATCAGCGAAGCAACCAACTCCGGCTTGCGATCACCACTTGCGTGACTTGGCTTTGTTATTTAGTACGCATAGACAGACCTAACCCAAATTTTTAGCGTAGTCAATGAAACCGGAATTTGGTCAATAAATACGCAAATTTTTATAACGTAATTTTCTTATTTTTTGTCACTGATAAATAAGAGCGTTTTATTGTCAACTGCTCAGATTTATCACTGACAACGTGTTACAATGAAAATAATAAGGAGAAACAAAATAAAAGCAAGCTATCAAAATAAAATAATACATTCTAAAACTATTAGTTTGAAAAGCTTCTTCAATTTTAATTTGAAGTTCTTTCAAACTATTAGCCCTTTCATGCCCGTAAACTTTATTTTTGATATAACTCCACAGATAGAAGTCATTAGGAGCAAGATCGGGTGATCGAGCTGGCCATAAAATAGTTCCCCGTGTACTTATAACCCGATTAGGAAATACATTTTCAAGATATTCCCTAACAAGGCCAACATTGTGAGCGGGACAACCATCTTGTTGAAACCATGTTTCACCAAATCTCACACCTAACAACTGCCTAGCAGTTGGAATAATATGCTGCTGCAGTAGATCCAAGTATCTAGGATCATTTAAATTGCCGTTAATGAATTAATAAAAAATGGCCGAATTACGCGTTCCCCTACAATACCCCCCAAACATTTAGTTTTTGGGGATACTGTGTTCTTACGTCAAAATACAAATGCAAATTTTCCCTCGACCAATGTCGAACGTGTGTTGGGTTATGACGATTCAATAATGGAAAAGTGCTTTCATCTGTGAAAAGAATAGATCTCAGAAAGTTTTCATTACGATTAGCCCTTTCCATCATTTTTTCGCAAAATTCCATACGACGATAGTTATCCTCCGGAAAAATTTGATGCGTTTTTAACGCTTTGTAAGAATGATAACCATTCTTTTTGAGAACACGTAAGACAGTGGCTGAAGACGTATCAACTGCTTCGGCAATTTGGTGGCTAGTTAACTTTCGATTTTCCTCCACTACAGCGCAAATCATCACATCTCGTACTTCCTGCTCGTCATTTAAAATAGTGGGTTTTTTATGGTTTCTTGGCGCTACACAACCAAACTTTTCGGCAACTTCGTAGACATTCATTTTTAGTTTTAAAAATGTATTATTTCAATTAAGAACTTACCAATCTGTTTCTCGAGCAAGGCAGAAATAAAACAAAATAATAAAAACAAAATAAATTTCCAAAAGATAACACTGCAGCGTGCTTCGAATCCACCTCGGTCGTACGGCACGGAGAGTAAATTGGACTTGATTTCCCCTATGTTCGCAGTAGCCTGAAGCTCATTGTATAAATAATTTAATACGTTGTATTTCTTCTTACAACAATATATCAGTACAACAGTACAGTACAACAGTTTTAATCAAATTAATTCCTTGTAAAACAACTATAAAATAGAAATAGATATTATTCCACTGACAAAAAAGCTTGTTACGTAGTACAGTGGCGCACCCAGGAATTGGCTTTGGCGCGGGTTTTTAAGGATAAATAATAAAAAAAACTTAATTTGAAGTAAAAATGTGACCATAATTGATAAAAAGAAACAGGTGCTTACAGGGGCGGACCTGGGCTCAAATTTAGAGAGGAGGGTGGGGTATTAACCTAATTTAAAATTGTTTATTTGTCCAAAATTTGATGTCAAAATTATGGTTGCAGGCAAAAATTTTTTGAGAAAATAACACTTAAAATGCAATTTTTGAAACCAAATCGTAGGAAAATGTTTTGATAAAATTCCATGAAAAAGACCATTTTGATTATGATCCAAATTGAAAACAAATAAAAAATCAAACATTTTTATAGCTGTCATGAACGAACGAAATCGTAAAAATGAAAGTATTCACCTTTCATTTTGCAATTTATGATTTTTTAAAGTTTGTTACAAATTTTAAAAAAAAGTGCAGACTCTTATATTTTATTTCGCCAATTTAATATAACCAGGCTTCTCGGGGAGAGGGGGGAGGTAACCCCAAAACCACCCTGTCGATGCGCCAATGCTTAGAATGAATATTAGCCCAAACGTTCAATATTAAAAAACAGTCAAATCGATTCTGAAAAAACTGTATTGATTAGTTGACTGTACAGAAACCAGGTCAGAAATCAAACTTAAATAATATTCAATCAAATATACCAATACTTTCATAAAATATGAGTTTTATGGTTGAAAAAATAGACAAAATAACTTTTCCAGTTAAAAATTATTGTTTCGCCGAAAATAATACTTTTGCTAACTGTGGGTATGTGTAAAATTTAAATCTCTAGAGCGCCGTAGGCCCTGGATTGCGGCGTTGACAAGTTTCTCTATTTGGAAGATGACACCGGGATTTTTTTAATAAACGATTTTATTTAACTTCACAGTTTCTGGCTGTCTATCAAATCTTGCGATTCATACAATATTATGAAGAAATTTGGGGGTAGTGGGCGGTTGAAGAATGTAATGGGGGTAAATTAATACAATATCACAACCTCAGACTAATAACTAAAGAGAGACCAAACATTCCCTATTGAAATCCTCTAATGTTTACAATCCAACACCCTTCTGGACGATTATATGAACAGAACAGAGATAGAGCAATAAAACGGCAACACTGTCAAAAATTGCTTTTCCCATTACCAGTGGCGGCGTTAATTTTAATTTAAATATATAAATGTGAAAACGAGATATAAGGTAGGGTTGGTCGGATTTTCTTATTCAAAAGAATTAACTGCCAGAACTTGCATAACCACAAAAAATAGATTTATTCAAGGATAAAGTTTAGTTTGAGGAATGTAGGTATTTACGAACAGATCAAAAGTTTACCAAAGATCACTTGAAATGATTTTTAGGTCAATTATTCAAGATGGCTGTTATATATTTTTTTTAATTGTGCAGTATCCCACAAAATAAAAGTAAAAAAAAAATATTTTCATAGCAAAAAAAACGGTTAATAACCCGTTTTATAACGTTTTTGTCCAAAAAAAAACACGCTAATAAACGGCTTATTAAGCGTTTTTTTCACTATGATAATAATGTCTCTTTTAGTTTTCTTTAGTGGAATATAAACTTTATTTATCAAATTAAGAGAACTTTTTGTGATGTTAATTATGAAAATTTTAAGGCCAACAAATTTTATTCTTTACACATTGGCTGCATGTTCATTTCTGAATACAGAACACAAGGAAAATTTAAGGAAGAGGTAAAAAATTAATTACTAGTAGTTTTTCAGGAAACAGGAGTCAAAAGGCAAAAAAATAAATAATAAATATTAATGAATATAAAAATAAGATTGGCTCAGAGTAAATATCTCCAAAACGGTTTTATTCACATTATAGAAAGTACCCAGGTACCCATTAAAATACAAAAAATACCTGCCCCAGTACCTGACTATCAGCACTTGGTCTTATTGTCTTCTCTTGTTATGTATAAATTATAATAAATAAATATTTTACATGCTGCAAAAGGAGCAAAATTATCTGGTACTTTTGTTTCTTAAAAAAGATTAGTATAAGCTTTTTACGCAGTTTTTTACCTCATACTACGCCCATGACTAACGTAAAATGACAGGATCTTTCTTACCTCCGAAATATTAGTTCTGGGCTGGAATATCCGCTTTTATTGCATACCAGGTAATGGTAAACCATTTTGTTGGTCCTCAAAATAGCTTGATACAGTTCTTTTTTCACAAATAGTCACAATAAAATTCAAAAATCACCGAACAACACAAACCCCCGTTAACAACAACGCCGTCAGCTGCAACCAAACATGTCGGCATTTATTCGCGGCTCGTCGAGAAAACGTTGCCGGCTTGTGTTCTTTTTTATAAATCTCGAAATTCTACTTATTAAAAATTAAAAAAAGTTAATTATTGAGACTAAAAATTAGGACTAAGAATTAAGTTATTAGCATAAGAAAAATTATCAAATTATCAAAAGAGCTTCAAGAAGTTTATGAATTGTTTGTTGAATTGTTTCTAGGGAAACCCCGCGGTAAATTGGCAACCATGTATTTTTTGAGAAATAAACATTGTGGCTGGTTGATCGGGGTAATATTGTTTACTGTTATATCTCATTTTTTTTATTAATCTGAGATAACAACTTACTTCGACTTTTCCCTGCCGTAAGCCTGGCACCGTAGCAATTGAATTCGTGGCTATCGGTTTAAATCATTTTCGGTCATATTGGGGTTACGAATTTTGTGGTTCGACATTATTATGTTTCTATCGAATTATTTTCGTTAAAAATATTTTCCAACATTTTCTGTTAATATAAAAATATGTTTCGTTGAAATTTAATTGTATGCATATATTTTCTAGCCATTTGATTTTCCGGTCATTTCATTTTAGAGACAATTTTTTTCGGACCACGTATAGTAAAGTATGTTTCTGCCAAAGGTTTCAGATTTTTTATAGAGATCCGCGATATAAATATATGACTCTTAACTAGAAACTAAACTTTTTTTTTGTGAGCCAGTGGTAAAAAAATAATTTTTCTCACTGAAAGATGCATTATTCCCGAAAACAAAGATGTATCACTTACCAAAATCAGTAAAGAAATATTAATGCAAGGGGCCTTTGTTCTTCGTATATTTTTGCTACATTTTGGTATTGTATAAATCGAGGTTTAAATTAAGTAAAATGAAGTCTTTACTTTGGCTATAATTTGAAGAAACCGATTTTAGCATTTAAAAAAATTAAACATTATTATATCAAATTTGACATTTTTAGAAATTTCAAGATGGCGCAAATTAAAGTTGATTTTATTAAAAAAAGGACCTACCTGAATTATTTTTAACGTATTTATTTCATCACCGATTTTTATAAGTGACATTTTTTCAGGGGCGGGGGTGAAAAACTGATACTTTCTAAAATTGTCCACCATTTCATTTTTGACAATTATTCTGAAAAATATGAAGTTCCAAAATTATATAGGCAATCTAAAAAGTCTCATTTTTTATGGTCCACCCTATAAATATTATCCAATGCATCAATTTCTGGATAAGCTGCACCTTCTTTTTAACCTTTTCCTTTCAATTCCTGCAGATCCCATAACTTTAATACCAATTCAAATTTCATTTTGGGGGGGGGGAGGGAGGCTAAACAAAATTAGTATATGATCGCCACCCTTATACCTTAAATTCTTGCGAAATCCCCTCATGATGGGGTTCTTGCACATTTTTCAGTTACCGTATATTTGGAAACTACGTAAAAAAAATATTCGACCCCTATTTTTTATTTTTTTGAAAAAAGCAACCGTAAGGCTAACCTTACATTAGCAGATTTTTCGCGCGGATTTCAAGTTATGGCGAAGGTGCAATCGCTGTCACTGTTTCACTTAATAAAAGACAAGGTCAAATTTCAAAATCCGCGCAGAAGAAAAGGTTATGGAAGTTTAGCCTTAGTGGAGAAAAACACGTTTAAGTCTGAACCTCTTGAAAAACTGGCTAATTCGACCATCATGCCCTGAAGTTAGCGCGCCGATGACTTTGTTTGCGCTTAGCCGCTAAATTATTTTTGAATTTTCCACTTTGACGTTGTTGTTGTGATCGATTGCAAAATTATTTATATTTTTATGATTACTTTTCGATACCTTTGAAAAACTTGAGTTTGATGTGTATTCGGTGTAAAAGTTAAGTACTGGATCAACTGTTAAAATAAGTAGGTGAATAAAAATATTCCGTTTACTCATTTATAATACTAATAATTATGATCTATTTTTTTTGGTTGTTGTTGTAAGACGGGTTTATTACTGCACATCTAATTAATATAATTCTCAAAGTTAAAATCAACTGATGGTCCCAATACAAGTGTTTATACAAGTGCTTTACTTCGGAATATAAAAAATTACTTTATTTTATACCTTCATCAAAAACATGATTTTAGTAACTGTCTGCAGGTAACTAAAGCATGACTTTTTTAGTTACCGATGCAAAAGAACTTTTTTTTTGAGTGCAAATAAAGATTTCTGCCCGTTTTTTACCCAAAGCTAAAGAGAAATAGCGGATAATGGTAATATTGAAAAAATCTAATTATTCTTGCCTAAGAATTAAGCCATTTCCGCCAGTTTTCACCAAGTATTTACGAAAAAATAATTTAAAAATATCGTCAAAATATCAAATTGTCAAAGATTAAAATGACGCAACAATAAACGTCACCGAGTAAACAGACAAATCGCTATGGAAACGATTGTTATTTCATTTACCAGCCGCATTGATTTATAGTGTAAAGATGGTGTGTTGCGAGAAGTTGTCTTCGTTCGAGATTTTTAAAATTATTTGCCTGTTTTTCTTGGAATTTTGGATAAAGGTATTAAAAAAAATAGTGTTAACAACTCGCGGCTAAACTGTGCTTTTTTTTTACTCGCGTTTTTAAATACCTCGCTGCGCTCGTTATTTAAACCAACGCTTGTAAAAAAAGCACTATTTTAGCCACTAGTTCTTAAAGCTACTATTTCCGGACGCGTCTCTGAGATATTTGAACAGCCACCAGCACAACACTACATTTTGATGTCCAATGTCCCGATCAGGGAATCCCTTTATACCAGCCTGCCGCTGGAGGGAGTGATGGAGTTGTTGGAGTGGTGCCTACATAATTCCTATTTTCAGGTGAAAGATAGATTTTATGCTCAGGATGACGGTCTGCCAATGGGTTCATCGCTTTCGGTGGCCAATATTTACATGGAGTGGTTCGAATCACACGCGGTTGATACCGCAACATATAAACCTAAGCTCTGGCTAAGATATGTTGATGATACTTTTATTGTCTGAACCGGGAATGACCAACAACTTTCAGAATTTTTTCACCACGTAAATAACATAAGACCCACCATTACATTCGCAATGGAGTTGAAGCAAAATTGTCAAATTCCTTTTCTCGATGTATTTGTCAAACAGTCTATCGTAAACCCACTCACGCAGGACAATATTTAAATCAAGGTTCAAATCATTCTGCTACAACCAAACGAGGCACAGTAAGAACTTTTTATAACAGAGCCGTTCAAATTTGTAACAATTCTGATGACTTGGAAATCGAAATAAGAAAGATTAAGAAGAATCTGCAGCAGAATGGTCACAGGACAGAGATTACAACACCAAAACCAGGCAAATGCATTCCTTAAAATTCCATATATTAAAGGAAAATAAGAGAAAATTCGAAGAGTAGCGAACAACTTTAATATAAAAACAGCTTTTAAAATGTAATAATACAATTCAAAGCCTTCTTAGTAAAACAAAACCGGAGAACAAGCAAAATAAGGAATGTATTTACCAAGTTCCTTGTGAGTGTGGTGAACCATACATAGGTGAAACAAAAAGACCACTATCTGTTAGGCTTAAGGAACATCAGACGAATACCCGAAGAGGTGAAACAACGAAATCAGGAATTGCAGAACACGCATGGTCAAAACATTACCAAATGAAGTGGACAGAAGCCAAGGTTTTGCACAAGGAGTCACACTGGAAGAAACGAAAATTCCTTGAATCTGCCTATATTATATACATATATTAAACCAAGTGTTGAAATTCCAAATGTCTGGAAGCCCCTCCTTGGGCGGAGCCAACTTCTTAAACTTCACGGTTGAGTGATTTCCCATAGCATGTAAGTACGTAGCCTTAGGAATAGATTGTAGTTTACACCTGAAGACGATCAGAGATTGTACTGATCGAAACGTCGTGTATAAATAAAATATAGACAATGGAAGTCCGAAACACAGAGTTAATTTCAACTACATTTTAAAGCCACAGATTATTTATATATATGAAATAAAATTTAAAGCACTTGTTTTAATACAAAAACAAAGTGGTAAAAAATTTTTATAGGTTATAAACCTGCGCTGACCAGAAACCATCAATTGGTTGGTTGACCGTAATCTCGGGCGGCTAGCGAAAAAAACCGGTCGTATTTACTCTGAAGTTTGCAACGTTAAGCATCAGTGATGTCACGAGGACTTTTACGGAAGTTTTTTCAAGGGTCCCAAATTTGAAGCGAAATTACACGATGAAGAAGCAAAAAAAATGTTCTGAAAAAACGTTTCGGTAATTTAAGGGTCCCAAAAATATAACAAAAGAATAAAATCGGCTTTATTATGCACGAACTCCATTACTTAAATAAATGTGAATAAGGAGCGAGAATGACTCTTATCAATTGGAATTTTATCTGAAAAAACCAACCAAATCTGCACTCTATAACGCCTCAGAAAGTTTTATGTTTTACACGAATGTCAATTTTATTTATCTAGGAGTATCTAGGAGGCTATGATTTGTAGAAGCGTCGGATATAGACCGAAACCATTTTCGTCCCTAGAGACGAAAATACTTTCTTCTCTTGAGATGAAAATATGAAAATGAAAGAAAATTAATAACAAAAAATACGAATTAAATCTTAAAGTGGTCGTAGGAAAAATAGCGTACACAGCTCCATAGAAAGTAACTTTCTTACACTCGCGTGCTGTTTCATTCGGCTAACGCCTCGTTCACAACACTCACGCTCGTGTGAAATATGTCACTTTCTTCTCTCGTTATGTAATATACTGTTTCGTCACTTTTCATATATGCCCTTCACTTGACCAATTCACTGAATTAAAAAATAAAAAAAATCCATATTATCTTACAAGTTCCATTAATATATACTAAGCACATTAAAAAAAATAATTTTTATATAAAAATTAACGTCCTGAAAATGTTTTAAAAAAAACGTTACCACAAGCTTGTGTTCATATAAATAATTTGTAAACTTTTTGCAATTTAAGCAGAACACAAAAATTTACGTATTGAAAAAAGTGGGTTGGGGTGGGATCCAGTGTATAAATGTACTGTAGGCAAATATAGCAGTAAATTCTCCAAAAATGTTGATATTTTTCACGTTTTTGCGAAATATTATTCAGGGTCGGTCGAAGCTGTTTTTGTGTCATAAATGTGAATTTTGGAAGACTGTTAAATTAAACTAAAATTGTAATAACTAATGATGTTATCGCGCCGCACCGCAGGCAAAAATTTTTGTAATTTAAGAAGAAAATTTTTTAAAAAGTTGATATTTTTCACGTTTTTTGCAAAATTTAGAAAAAACAAAAATAAACATTGAAGAACAAAAGAAAAAATAGTGTGTTTTTGGCGTTATATGAGGAAGAGAGTGAGAAAGGCATAGATACAACCATACTGTAAAAATTCCCTGATTTCCATGACTTGGGACCCATTCCGTGACTTTGCCAGGTCTCCCTGAATTTTTCAGATGGCCCTGACCAGTTTCAACCCTGTTGACTATTCTCTTCTATTTAAATAAAGGCCTGATCATTTGAATATCTGCAATTCGGAGAAACAGATTTTACCAGGGGAAATGGACCATATCCATTTCAATTATAATTGAATGGGCATTCCATTCCAACACAAGGATGGTTCAATAATTAATATGGCCACTGACGCATCAATTTATGGATTAGCTGCATTATGCATGTACAGCTACACAGCGACTACATGTCATTACCAAATCAACCCTTTGATATACTTGATATTCTGTATTCGTATAAGTAGAATAAGCAAAATGAATGAATCACAGGTTAACCTTGCATGAACACAGTGTTGGTGATTTTTATTATTGTGTGGTTTTTGTAAGAGTAAATATTGATTTTGGGAATTCAACAACTGAAGCCAGACCCAATTTTAATGAGCATTTTTACGTAATAAAATTAGATGACTTTGAAAAACCTCATGTTTACTTTGCGTCTGCATGGTTCGAGAACATTTTTATGCAAAAAACAAGATCGAAACCGATGATAAACTCGTAAAAAATATGGAAATATATAGGAAAGGATAAAGGCGATTTTCAGCCTGGAATCATTCTTAATTGGCATTTACCATTCTGCGATTTCGGTTTTAACGTTTTAACCAAAGTAGCAGAAATTGTAACGTATCAGCTGATTTGCTTTTGCAGTCTAAGCAATCAATCATAAATTGCAAAATTTTTCGCCTACGACGCTGTAACACCTTTCATTTTTACGATTTCGTGTCAAAAACAGCATTTTAAGTGTCATTTCGCAATTTCACAGATTAGACATAAGTTAGGTAGTACACTTCCAGACACATAAAACGCATACAGCAGAAGTTAGGCACATGTCTATATTTAAAAAATTTTGCTTGCTTATTGTTACCGACTTTTGTAGGTTAAAAATTTAAGACAACATAAATAAATTTTGTTAAGGAAACTGAAAGTATTTTTTCCACGAGCGTGCGGAAAAACGCTTTTCTCGCACTCATTTCCGTGCGGAAAGTGCCACTTTTCCGCACGCCGTGCGTGAAAAAAAAATTTTGTTGAGCACAACAAATTTTTCACGCACGCTGTTGAACACGCTTGTTGTTAAAGGTAACCACTGGCGCTAATTAGCGTCGAATAGCGACTACCTTTACCGTTAAAAAGACAACCAACCAAACTTGATGTGATTCTATGGTGGAGGATTTTTAGGTCATAAAAGTTTGTTTTGTTTTACAAAAATTTTGTGTTGTTGGATTTTATTTTTTGTAACCGTGTTTATAGTAGTAGCGGGGTGCCTTTTTTACCGTTTTTTTTCTTAGTAAACAGGTGAGTAACTACAAATAAGTTTGCAGAGGCTCGATTTCTTCCATTACTCCACCAAAGATATCTTGCAAAATCATTTGCCTGACTAAATAGGGACATAAAGCTATTTGTAACTCATCGCGGTATACGTATCCACATCTAGCGAGAACCAAGCACATTGATTGGTCAGATACTTGTAGCACGTTCGAAAAGAGCAGATATATGCTAATTTAAGGTGTTTCTGAACGCAATAGGTGCTGAGATACGATACGTGTGCCGCAACGATACGTAATACCTAACGCATCTCAACACCTATCGCGTTCAAGAACACCTTAGATTAGCATATATCTGCTCTTTTCGAACGTGGTACAAGTTTCTGACCAATTAATGTGCTTGTTTCTCGCTAAATGCGGATCCGTATACGGCGATGAGTTACAAATAGCTTTATGTCGCTAATTTCTGTTGGGATGTACGTATCTCCCAGTCCTATCACTAAATTAATATTCATGATATAGTTCGAAAAGCAACTAAAAAAAAGACTTAAGAAAAAAATAACAAAAGTCAATCAAAAAGTAAGGTTAAGTTTTCCGCCAAACGATTGACTACGTTCAAAAGCTCTATTTTTAACCTCATGAAGTTACCTTTATTTACGGTAACGGTAACCATAAGACTAACGAAATTTGCCGTTAAACTGCCTGACGAAAATCTCCCTATTTCTTCGTCTTCAGAAGATCACATATCTTCAGAAAGTGAGATGCATCTTTGTCAAGAAACATTCATTTCAAAAAAATAGGTTTCAATAAATATAATATTTCGATCTCTTATGTGTCGATACTTTTTTGTAGTTTTTAAGTAGGCACCTAATGGTACATATTTTTATTTTATGTTCCTATTTACTGTTTAGTTTTTAAGTACCTAACGGTACATAGTTTTATTTTACGTTTTTATTTTTATTTTTAATTATCATTATTATTATATGTTTTTATTGTCGTTAATTAAGCATATATTACATTATAAACCTTAAATCGAACAGTTTTAAAAATATATAAAAAAAATAACGACAAAGGGCAAAGTTCGCACCTCCTTATGGGTACCCTTTGGAACCAATAAAGGGGCAGCGCTCTTCCACTTAACCTCGAGTTTGAAAACTTAAAACTAATGAACTTAACCTTTCCTTATAAGATTTTAATTTAAACGATCGTTGGTATTTAGCTTGTAGGAATAACAGGATTTTCGGTCCAAATTTAAAACTAATTTATTAAAACGTTTTTTATAAAACCAAGCTTTCGGAACGTTTTGTTCCTTCTTCAGGGCTAAAATTAAATAAAACACAGAAATAACATTCAGAACAACATTAAAGCTGGGTTCATACAAAAATAAAAATAACATAAGATAATATAAGATAAGAGAAAGTAAAAAATAAAATAGTTCACCTTAAGGGACTGCTTGATGGCGTTCATACAGACAGAAAAATAAGATAAGATAACATAACACAGAAAGATGGCAAACTTTTATCTTCTTATTTTATTTTGTCTGAAATCGCTTTCCGCGCATGACCGTGACGTCATCGCGACGAACGAGTTTTCACAAAAATTGTTTTGTGAACCTAACTTGAAATCTATGCATTCTTTGTTTATTTTTTTCGCAAATTTTTGAAAAAAAGGAAAAGCTTTTGGACAGCCATTTGAAAACGCCGTACGCGAGTCCACTAACAAAGATTGGCTGGAACTGATCTCTTATTTTATGTTATTTCTCTGTGTGAACACCAAATTTTTTTTATTTTATGTTATCTTATGTTATTTTTAACTTATCTTATCTTATGCTATCTTGTGTTATTTTATTTCTGTATGAACCCAGCTTAAGAGCATCCATAATAATTTTGTTGTAAATAGTCAAATAGTACATACACTTGGTACAGCAGAAGTTAGCAGCCTGTTTAATTTTTAAAATTTTTATAGTACACTATCGGCATCATAAAAGTGGTACACAATACTTTTGGTTGTAATACCTTGGTCTATTTTTACAAACAAAGTCACCCATTATTGTATTTTTCTTAAACTGTCAAAGTATGTCATTCTGTATTTCAGTCTGACAAATAAATTAAAAATGCCTCCACAAATTTATTTATTTGATAAAGCCCAACTCCTGGCAAAACTACAACTTAAGGACGCAGTAAAACCACGATTAAAAAACAATGGAAAGAAGATCAGACAATAGAGAGAAAACAAGGGACTGGTTTATTGAAAGTTTCAACTGATGAACAAGATTATGACCTTATCGCTTTTATGGAAGAAAACCCTTTTGCATTTGTTGCCCAGGCAAAGAGATTAACCCAATTTCCAGGATGTGTAAGAGTGGCACGAAATCGCGTAAGGAAAGGCTCTAATTTGTGTAGGTGCTAAAAAAATTAAACTTACGAATGAAAAAAAAATAGGCCAGGTCACTTTTTGCCCTTAATTACTCTCTAAAGGAACCAGAGTTTTGGCGAACGGTAATATTTTCCGATGAAAGTTTTCCAGTCCTGTAGTGACAGAAAACAAATTCGGGTGTATCGTCCACCAAGAACACGCTATGAGATCGCGCTGGAAGATTTTCGGTAAATATGTGGGGTTGGATTTCTGTTAGAGGTCATGGTGCTGCGAATCAATGGAAGGCTCACACACAGTGGACATTTTAGAGAACACCATGCTTCCAGCCGTCACAGAACTTTATCAAGACCAGTTTATTTTTCAACAAGACAACTGCCCTGCTCATTACCCTCTCCACATAGGCCCATCATCTCTTATCGTTTTAGTGTCCTTTTATCCACCTTCGCCGCCATTTTGACAGAAAACTAATGGATTATCTGTCACTTTTGAGTGAAAATGGCGGCGAAGGTGGATAAAAGGACACTAAATCGGTATGAGTTGATCGGCCTATCTGGAGAGGGTACTGCCCTGCTCATACGGCCAGAATTTGCCAAACTTGGTTTCGGGAGCAAAATATTGAAGTTCTTCCTTGGCCTGCGAAAACCCCAGACGTCAATTCTATGGAAAAAATCTGGCGTTTAATTTCAAAAAAGCTGGAAAGCTCTAATATTGTGCCGGGAAATCAACATCACTTGGTCCAGTTAATAGTCAATGCTTATGAAGAAGTGATTGGTGAAAATGAAAACCTTTTTGAAATTTTGACTGATTCTCTACCAAGAAGGTTAAACGGTATGTATAATTGATGTGAATGGCGCAATGACTAGATATTAAAATTTATATACCTAATAATTTGTTTCTATTGTTTTATAATTTTCGATACAGTTGTGTTTTTTAATTTTTGTTACAGTTGTTTTATGCGTTAGCGTATTATTGAAATATAAAAATTATTTTTGAAAGCAATCTGATGTCAATATTTTCATATTTTAGTACCAGTCTGTCGCAAAATATAATCCGGTAGTTAACCATACAATTTAAAAAATAGCTATGTTTATCATGTACCACTTTTATGATGCCTATAGTGTACGGCATTGTCTTCCTATAAGTGACAATGTCACAGTGTCATCCAAATTCTAAAAAACGCCGCCGCATTTTTCCGAATTCGATAAAGCTCAAATCTTGGCAAAACTAGACGGTCGTTGGTCTATTCGGCAAGTAGCTGTTCATTATGGGAGAAGCAAGTCTACGATAGTAAACATAAAAAACCGATTTCAAGAGGAGGAAACTATCCACCGAAAGGAAAGCACCGGTTTGACGAAATTTACTAGCCCAGAGGAAGACCAAAAAGCAATCAATTTTCATCAATCATCCGTTTGCCAAAGCCAAAGAAGTAAAAAATTGAATCCAATATTCTAGGATCCATAACAACATTATGCAGGAGGATTAAACATTCGAGGCTTTTGCGTTGAATTATTCTCTGAAGGACGAAGAATTTTGGCAGCATGTGGTTTTTACAAATGAGATATCTTTAAGTCCAACAGCAATAAACAACAAATTCTGGTTTATCGACCGCCAAGAACCCGATACGAAGAACTATATATTGCTGGAAACGAAGACCGTGCGGGAGATTTTCGGTAAATATTTGTGGCTGGATATCGACTAGAGGACATGGCGTTTTATTTAGAATTAATGAGCGATTTACACGTTAATGTGATGAAAAAATATAATGCTTTCAGAGGTCAGGTTCCCATATCCAGATTATTTTGTATTCCAACAAGATAACTGTCCAGTTCATACGGCCAGAATTGCGCAGCAATGGTTCCAGGATAATAATATCGAAGTTTTGCCTTGGCCTGCAAAAACCCCTGATGCAAATCCAATAGAGAACGTTTGAGGACTTATCGCAAAGAAATTAGCAAGTTTTAATATCATTCCCAGGAATTCAGAACATCTAATGGAACTCATTATAAGGGCATATAGGGAAGTTATTGCTGAAAATCCAAACTTATTTGAAATTTTGGCCAATTCAATGCCCAGAAGACTTCAAAACATCATTGCAGCCAACGGTGCAATGAAGCGCTATTAAAAATAAGTATTTTTTTTTTATATTTTTAGTTAATAAAACATTTCTGCTTTTTTGAAATGTGTTTTTTATTTTTAGTGGCCTTAAATTTTGAATTAGTAAAAAATAAACAAGATGTCTCCTTATAGAAAGTTTATATATGCCAAAAATATGACCTAAAATGACAAAGTCAAAACGTCAGTGTTGCACATAGGAAAATATAAAAAATTGTATTTGCAGCTACCTTCTGCTGTACCAGTTTTATGTGGAGAGAAGTGTACCTTATATGAGTTTATTAGTTTGCCTATTGTTTTCTCTTCATACATTTGTAATTAATTTGTTTTTGGTATAGTAATAATAATTGTATAAATATATAAAATTGTAGAGCTTTGAAGATTTTTTTTGGATCTGTTTTTCTTTACTTTCATTTTAAAATTATATGGCAGAAGTATAAATTGTCATGAATGAAGTTTAAGGGTACGGAATTTGATAATATTGCGAACCACCTAGTCAAATTTTTAAATTAGGTTTATAAAGTAAGTAAGTATGAATAAATAATATTTAAATCTTTGATGTCAGATCTGATGTTCATTGAATTTTCATGTTTTTGTATTTCTACCATTTCTAAAAATATCTTGACATCAAAGATTTAAGTATTATTGATTCATACCATCTTGCTTTATAAACCTAATTTAAAAATTTTACTAGTTGGTTCGCAATATTATCAAATCCAGTACCCTTAAATTTCATTCATGGCAATTTATACTTCTGCCACATAATTTTAAAATAAAAGTAAAAAAGAACAGATCGAAAAAAAAATCTTCAAAGCTCTACAATTTTATATATTTATACAATTATTATTACTATACCAAAAACAAATTAATTACAAATGTATGAAGAGAAAACAATAGACAAACTAAATTAAACTCATATACGGTATGGGTCAGTCCATATCAAGTCAACCAGGGTATTTTACCACACCATCTCCGATGTTGATGATTTTTAGTATACATGTTTTTCCTACCAAAAAACTGGAAAATCCAAAATTTCAGACTTTTTTGACCAGTTGTTTATTTTGAATTAATTTTTGAAAATCGAAAAAGTCACTTATTTGTCCTTAACATGTGCGCACAAAATTAGGAATATCCAAAGAACCACTTATAATAGAAAAGTAGGTGAAGGTTCATTTTAAAGCTCTTATAAAGACCTTTCATATGAGAAAATTGCATAACATATATTGAAAAAAAAAAATAAAAAAAAAAATTTTTGATTTTTTTTTGAAAAATTTCAAAAAGGCCATTTTTAATTTTTTTCAAAAAATTATATTATTTTCTTTAAAGTGTTATTAAACTATTCACAAAATTTTGAGATGGACAAATCATGGGTTCAATGTGAAAAAATTTATTAAAAATGTCACATGCATGAAAAATCGCCTATAAATAGACAATGCATTTTGGTAATTAGAAGAATATAATGGGGTTTAAAGCGATATTATAAAAATATTTAACAATATTTTATTTAATAAAAAATTATATCCTACGTTTCATTCTGTATCAGTAATCAGATTAACATTGCCCCCCATTGTAATATTTACTTACAAAACCTCTTTTCCACCGGAGACGTACTATTGGATGTTCCAATTCTTAGGAAAATATGCCTGTATAAACCTGCCAATACTTTTGTGAAATACTGCCTGTTTATTCCTGTTTAACATTAAGGACACACCTCCTTCATTTTATTGGTCTGTTTAGGTACATTGTGGGGATTTGCTGACATGAAAATTCCTGCATAAATTGATTTTAAATTTTTGGCAAGTATCTTCCTATGTTGGGAATTGGGAACAAGTATCTTCCTGATACAGCTCCAAATAATCGATACATAATAGTTCGACTGAAGGTTTATCAGAAGTCATCTCTGTGTAATTTTAAAAGTTTCAACTATGGGTGAGGCAAGTGGATGGACTAAATATAAAGTAAAGTGCTGTGATCCACTAGAGTTAAAAATCAAGCATTTTGGGAAATTAAGAAATGTGACCAAGTGGATGTGCAGTTACAAAAATGTCAAAATGGGAATGAAAATCTGTGATGGTTGTAGACTAAAGCTTTCAAAGGAGTTTAAGGCATCTGAAGAAGATGAGGCAGGGTAAGTAACAAATAGTATTTTTTAATATAAAATTAATAAACTAAACAAATTGCGTCAAGTACGGAATGGAAAAATCTCATGGCATTATTTTGCATGGCATTTTGAGAATACAGACATTATGTACAAATTTCTTGGCATTATGTACACATTTTGGGTCAGCTGTTACCCCCTTTTTAAGTTCTTATAAAAAACTAACTTTTTAAATTTTTTTAGACCCAGTCAAGTTCCAGAAAATGATCCAGATTTTCAAGATCCTGCTGAATCATTTACTCTTTTAAACAAGTCATTGGAGCTTCTTGGTGCGTCGCCGATTAAAAGAAAAAATGTATACAAAGAAAAAATTGATATTGTACAGCATACAATTGCGAAAGCATTTACAAAGGAATCAGATTCAACGCTAGTAAAGGAATGCCAGAGTGACGAAAGTGAAATGATTAAGCAGTTAAAGGACAAATTTTTAAAAACCGAAAAGAGGAGTGAGAAAATACTAGTTTTATCATGTTTACCTCAAAGTTGGAGTAGAAAGAAGATTGAAGAAGAATTTGGAGTTTCTCAATATTTGGCCAGAGCTGTAAAACAGTTAGTTAAGGACAATGGGATATTATGTTCTCCTAACCCCAAACCGGGAAAGACCCTTAGTGATAGAGTGGCCCAAATAGTGGTAGACTTTTACCAAAGGGATGACATTAGCAGGACCATGCCAGGTAAAAAAGATTATGTTGTTATCAGAAAATATGGAGCTGAAAAAGAATATGTACAAAAAAAATTAGTCTTAGCTAATTTAAAAGAAATTTATGCATTGTTTAAAACTGAGTACCCCAATGAAAAAATTGGGTTTTCAAAATTTTGTGAACAGCGACCCAAAAACTGTATACTGGCAGGAAAAAGTGGGACTCATACTGTATGTGTATGTACTATACATCAAAATATAAAACTAATGCTCAATGGCTCCAAATTAAATAAGCTATATGATGAAAATAACAGGCCTCTTGCAATATCTTATCATGATTGCCTTTATAAACTAATGTGTAATCCACCTTCAGTGGACTGGTTTTTAAGCAATAGATGCAAGCAATGTCCTGGAGTAGAACAGTTTAAAAATACGTTAATAGAAAAATTTGAGGAAGAATTAATTGATGAGGTCTCATTTAAAAAGTGGGTCTCAGTAGATAGGTGTGCTATGGAAACCGTTCTTAAGAAAAGTGATGATTTTGTCCAGGAATTTACTGATGATCTTGTAAAACTTAAATCACATTCTTTTATTGCAAAAATGCAAAAAGATAGATACAATGAAATAAAAATTAACCTTAAACCTGGAGAGTCTTTGATCACTTGCGACTTTGCGGAAAATTATTCCTTTGTTATGCAAGATGAAGTCCAGTCTTATCATTGGAATAACAGCCAGGCAACCCTCCACCCTTTTGCCATTTATTTTCTAAGTGATGGTAAACTGCACAACCTGAATTATGTGTTTATTTCGGAAAGCTTGACACATACAATTGCATTTCATTTATTTTAAAAAAAATTAACGCCTGATTTAAAAATCAAAATACCAGGACTTAACAAAATTTTTTATTTTTCGGATGGATGTGCTGCGCAGTACAAAAACAAAAAGAATTTTCTGAATATATGCCTGCATAAAAAAGATTTTGGTGTTGAAGCAGAGTGGCATTATTTTGCCACCTCGCATGGCAAAAGTGCCTGCGATGGCTTGGGAGGAACTGTTAAAAGACTTGCTGCCAAAGCCAGTTTGCAGAGGCCCTATGACAATCAAATAATGACACCTCTACAATTGTTTACTTGGTGTGATGAAAACATATCTGGCATTGATTTTAAATATTGCACAGAAGCAGATTATACAAATCATGAAATAATTTTGAATAAAAGATTTGCGGAAGTCTTAACAATACCGGGGACACAAAAAATTCATGCTGTAATTCCTCTTACAGAAAGCACGTTTTTGGCAAAACAGTTTTCTACATGCTTAGAGGTCGAAACACATAATCTTTTTAAAGGTGGAAGCATTATTTTGCAAAATATCGAGTCAGGGTTTGTCACTGTAGAATATGACAGTGCTTGGTGGCTGGCTTGTGTCTTGGGGAAAAATAATGAGAGCGGAGAACTGAAAGTAAGCTTTCTTCATCCACGAGGACCTGCCTCATCATTTTTTTACCCAACAACTCAAGATATTTTAATTATTAAACCAGAAAGTCTTATAAAAAAAGTTGAACCCAACACTGCTACTGGCAGAACTTACAATGTCAGCAAAAAAGAAATGTCAGATTCATCAGAAATTCTTAAAAGAAAGTTAAAAAAATAAATTTAAGGTATATAGTTAGTCTTAGTGTTTTCTGTCTAATTTTTATCAACGAAGTAGAAAAGTTTGTTTATTTCTTTTGCGAGTTTAAAATAAAATAATTTGTAGATAAAGCCTCTGGGTATTTTTTAAAACCTGTATCCATCCAACAAATTTATTTATTTTAATATCCAGTGCACTATTGGTGCTCCTAAAATATGTTTATTTTTTTAAATGCATGATTTTTAATGTACTTAATATTTTTGATATTTTTTTTGACATTGAACCCATCATTTCTCCATCATAAAATTTTGTGGATAATTAAGTAACACTTTGACCAAAATTATATATTTTTTTCAAAAAAATTAAAAATGGCCTTTTTGAATTTTTCAATTTTTTTTTTCAATTTTTTATTTTCAATTTTTTTTTTTTGTTAAAATTATGTTGTGATATTTCATAAAAAAGAGCTTCAAAATGACTTTAAAATGAGCCATTTATTACTTTCCTAGTGTAAGTGGTTCTCGAGATATTGCTAGTTTTGTACATTCTTGTTAAGGTCAAAATGCTGACTTTTTTATTTTGAAAAATTAAAAAAAAAACTACGAATCAAAAAAATCTAAAAATTTGCATTTTCAACTTTTATGGTAAGAAGAAAATATATACCAAAAATCATCAAAATTGGAATTGGTCGCGTAAAATTTTTGTGATTTTTTGGTTGATTTGATATGGAATGACCCGTATGTACCATTTGACTATTTAAAACAAAATTATTATGGATGCTCTTAATGTTGTCCTGAATGTTATTTCTGTGTTTCGAAACGTTCCGGAAGCTTGGTTTTATAAAAGAGTTTTAATAAATTAGTTTTAAATTTGCACCGAAAAAACTATATTATATTTGATACAAAAAAAAACTATTTTAACATAAAGAATGAATACCACGAAGATAATTTTGTTCTTCGTTTTAAAATTCTATAACTTTGTAACTTTGTGACCGATACCGATCAATAAAATATAAAGATTTAGTGTGGCGCAATGAAAATAGATGGAATAAATAACAAATAGTAACGAAAATGAGTCAGTAAATTTTATTGTTATTTGCTCTGAAATAAATATTTTTTCAGTTTTCTTTTAAAGCCAAATGCACTTAAATTTTTTAGATTGTCTGGAATTTTGTTGTAAATTTAACCACACAATATGAGAAGGAACCTTGATGTTGGTTTTATATTTGGGAACACAGATTTTATTTTTGTAACACATATTGCGATTGTGTACATTATGCATAAATGAAATCTTTTTAAACAGATAAATAGGTTGTTTTTTAGTAATTAATTTGTGATAATGTTCTTTTGTTTTATTTTAAGTTGGTTTATTTTCTGTTACTTAATAAAAGTTTCAACTAGAAATATGATTTTGATTTCCTCTATTATATTACTAAAATAGGAAAATAAAAATATTATTTTGAATTATTTTTTTTTTTTTATTTCAGTCAATTGACTGGTCATTTGACCAAAAACGTGTTGACCGGTCAAATCCACATCACTAAAGAAGGACGTGGGTGATATTTGTGAGATTGGATAAAATTAGTGCTATTTAGGTGCTAAATAAATGTCAAGTAACCAAATTTTGTGCTCTTGTAGTTTCCGAGATATGGCCTGCACTGCTTGCTACCAGTTAAAGATAGCAGTACACCAAGTTAATTTTAAAAAATATGCAGAAAAAAGTAAAAAATATAGAATTTTCTTATTGAAATGAACTTTTCTGGACCATTCTAGCATGGTGCACTGCTATCTTTACCGGGTAGCTAGCAGTGCAGGCCTTATCTCGGAAACTGCAAGAGCACAAAATTTGGTTACTTGGCATTTAATTAGCATCTAAATAGCACTAGTTTATTCCAATATTAAAAACGCCACCAACGTTTTACTCTTTCATGAAAACTCAAATAAGCGAACTGCACCATATTAGATTTAATAATTACTAAAGGAAAAAGTTACAACAAAAGTTACAGAAAAGAAAAAGGAATTTAACCATGAACCAGCCTTTATTTTCTTTTTCCTGATCTCAAGAATAGCTACACTGCAAGTAAAAACTATTCCTCAGGTCTCTGTTTCTCCCTCTCCAATTGACGGTCAATTGACTATCCCCAACTCTACACATCTTCTTTCACGAGAACTCAAATATGTGTATGACCTAAAGTTAGCAGTGCACCAAGTTCATTTAAAAAATATGCAAAAAAAGTAAAAAATCCAATTTTTGTTTATTGAAATGGCAGCAATTAATTAGCATTTAATTTTCTGGATCATTTAGACTACTCTACTACTTTTCTGGACCATTCTAGCATGGTGCACGCTGCTATCTTTAAGAGGTAGCTAGCAGTGCAGGTCATATCTCGAAAAATACAAGAGAACAAAATTTTGTGACTTGGCATTTAATTAGCACTAATTTTTCCAATCATAAAATCTTTGCACTGCTGAGTTTGTACTTCTAACTTTAGGGACGTATTGGTTTTAGCATTTTGTAGCTGCAACCGTTTCCAAGAAAACCAGACTTTCCCTAGCTTAACGGTTAAGCGATAACCCTATAGCTTTGGTTGGGTTGGTTTGGGTTAGGGTAACAGACCATCGTTGGATTATAACCAAAATTTGCATTTACGTCTATTTTTTGGTGCCGCATGCCGGTTTGATTTAAAAAAAAAGCCCCACAACAAGTTAAACACCCTAATAACTCATGACGTCCTGGGGATGTCCTTTTTAGGTCCTTGTAGGTCACGAACGTCCCAGACCTAAAAAGTACGCCCCTGGAACGCCCCAAGAAGAAGGTCTAAAAACAGTTCCAATGGAACGTTCAGGGGACGTCCTAAACAGAGACGCATGTACTGCAGTTTTAATTAGCTACTCATTTAGCAACTAGATGGTGTACTTTGGTAAAATATTCTCTATCTTTTCGACATTCATTTTATATAATAAGAGATGCTTGTATTTTATTGTATAATGACTCCAAATTAGTTTATATAAAGAACGGCCAAGGGTTGTCCAAGTAAAGGTTCCAGGAACGTCCAAAGGAGCGACCCGGAACGTTTGTCGACGTCTTTGGACGTTCCCGGAACATATGCGCGCAATGTACCGGGTACATTCAAAAGAAGGGCCAAAGGTTGAAGGTTGTCCAAGTAAACGTTCCAGGAACTTTCCCGAGACGTTACAATTGGTATTGTTTATGGTTCCGGGTACGCTAATACGCGAATATACCGTGAACATTCAAATAAGAACGGACAAGAATCGTCCAAGCCAACGTTCCAGCAAAGTCCAAAGAAAGGTTCTTGAGACGTTACAATTGACGACATTGTTCGTTCACGTCTACGGACGTTCCTGGAACGTACCATTGGTCGCGCCGGAACGTTCCAGGGACGTTTTTAAAACGTACTTGCGTTATTAGTTACTTATTATTAAAAATGTTTTTTTTAACAAAAGAAAATGTAGGATTACTTATTTTTAAAACTTTTAATTCATGGTCCCCTCGAACAAGCCGAGCTACAAAATCTGGTGTTTATTTAAACCTCGATTTAAACTTTCTAGCTTTAGCAGAATTGAAGTTATGGGGTGGCCCCTCATTAATGGTTAAGCTAGGGGGGTCGGGCTTTCTCGAAAACGGCTACAAAATTATTCTAACCGTAACAAAATAGCTACAAAAAGGCTACAAAATGTATCATTGAAAATATTTTGGCCCCTTATGATGGTCCCCCCAGGTTAACCGACGTAACAGATAGTACCTAGGTTCAAAAGTTTTTTTCTATAAATTTTTGTTCTGAAAATGTCGCTTTTTCCAGAGGTCGGTCCTTAAATAACTACTGTCCAGAGGTCAATTTGCCAGTGGTTGGCCCAAAAAAAGTGTGTGTGTGCAGGACTGTATTCAGAGCTTGGTTTTTTTAAATTTTAAATGTTACAGAGGATAAAACAAGCACAAAAATTCAATGAGTGATTTATTTTTTAATTACATATTAATAATACCTACATACTACACAAAATTGTGTCAATTCAAAAACAGCATAAGGTAATCACGCAACGTTAATCACAAAGGTAGGTACAAAATTAAACCAGGTAAAAGGTGTATCTATAGCTACCTAAATTCTAAATAAATAACATTAAAGTCATAATTAAATTAAAAAAAACTTTGGAATAAACTGATTAAACAAGAAAACTTATATTACCTACTCCAAAACTGGAAACCGAGCTGGAAACTAACTGTAAATGGACAATTTCCAGTGCACGGCCTTTTTTTATTGCCATTTAAATAGTTTATTTGGCCTTTAGACCCGGCCGCAAACTGGCTTACCTATACAACAAAAAAGTTATTATCCTTATTTTTAGGGCTGTAACGAGCCCTATTTTTTAACTTGACCGAGTACCGAGTACTCGGCTAAATGTAATGGCCGAATACCTAGTACTCGGCTGCCGAGTAGTGGAATTGTCGGTTTTTTAATAGTCTTCCACCATTTTTAGCAAAAGATTATTTTCGGAAGCAGGAAACGTCTTTGAGATAAAAAGAAATGCTTTGCATTACATCATCTTCCTCTTATAGATTATATAAGTTTTAAAATAATATTTTACAGTGTTTGTGTTATTAAATGTAACTAATTATTATTGCTTAGTTTATTTTATTATTTTTACCACTCTGCGTCTCATTTCTTTCTGTTTTTGACATGCATAAATGAATTGTTTCTAGTACTCTACTTTCCTCGGCCGAGTAAGACCCACCGGTTAAAATTCTGACCAAGCACCGAACTACTCGGTACTCGGTGCAGTCCTACTGATTTTACGATCCGAAAGCTTGAAAAAAGTAAAATAAAATTTTTTGCTCTTGCTCAATCCCTATAACCCAGCAAACACAGTTCCTTCGGGCCTTCGTCGGTCCGATGTCGATTGCCGAATTTGTCGTCATCGGTACGACGTCGATTTACGACATAGGACCAGCAGTATTTTTTGTCCGCTTTGCGATGTAGGCCCAATGTATGTTTGCCGATGCAGCGTTAGACTGTGGCCCGTCGTCGGACCAATGGTAAATTTTACTTTTTGCTGACATCGGCATACCGTCGCCGTATGATTAAGGTCCGATATGGTTTAACCACATGGTACCGACCATCCGCCCATAACTGCTTTTAAGCAGTTATGAATTATTTGGTCGGTCTAACGTAGGAAAGCTGGTCTCGGCCCGACATCGGTAAACTATTCAAGTCCGACATTGGTTTCCTAAAGCGGTCCAACATCAGCGATTGACGGAAATCCGTCGGTGGTAGCTTAAAGCGGCCCGACATTGGCTACCTAAAAAGTTTCGATAATGTGCGGGTGCTTAACCAGTCGAGCTGGTTTAAGTGGAGGAAGAGGTGATTCTTGTAGAGAAGTACCACCATCTTGTTAAGTCCGCATTGTAGTTTTAAAATATCTTTGCTCATTATATATATAATATTATCTTCCACTGTACAGAGAACATATTGACATTAGCGCCATCTCTATATACTAGGAAGAAACTAATAAGCAGTTTAAAAATTTTAAGGTGACGTAATCGGACCATCGTCGGTTGCCGATTCTCGACCAATCAAACAAAGTTCCAATCGGACCATCGTCGGTCCTAAAAGCAGATAAAGTGGTCATCGGCATAAAGTCGACTATAGTAAATCGGGCCATCGTCAGTTGCCGATTCTCGACCGATTAAAGAAAGTTCCAATCGGACCATCATCGGCCCTAACGCAGATAAGGTTTGCGTTGGCATAATGTCGACTATAGTAAATCGGGCCATTGTCAGTTGCCGATTCTCGTCCGATTAAACAAAGTTCCAATCGGACCGTCGTCGGCCCTAAAGCAAATAAAGTGAGCTTCGGCATAAAGTCGACTATAGTAAATCGGGCCATCGTCAGTTGACCAGTTTCGACCTATTAAACAAAGTTCCAATCGGACCATCGTCGGTCCTAAAGTGGTGTCGGCATAAAGTCGACTGTAGTAATGTGAACCTCCGTCAGTTGCCGATTATTGACCGAAAACTGAAAATCCCAATCTGACCAACATCGGGCCAGAGTGTAGTCGCCGATGCCGACACACTGCCGACGTTGTCTACATTGGCCCGATTCAGTGCCGACGATTTGTGTTGGCTGGGATGGTCTCAAAATTCCAGTCACTGGCCGCCTCGTTTTATGACCTCAAAATTAATTAGGTATTTACATTTTTCATTTTAACATAAAATTTAAGTAGGTATATTTTTCTATAAAAAATAGTACAAACAAAACAAAACAAAAAGGCATTATTTAACTTAGCGTTGAAATTTTGGCTTCCCATATTCCACCAAATTTCACATGATGCCTCAGGATCTAGAGCACCCTGACTTTTGGCGCCAATTTTTGACAGTATCTCTGAACAAAATTGGCGGGAGAAATAATGTTTTGGTGACAGAAGGTTGACAGTTTATAGATAAATACTCAAGGTACAGAGGAAACTGCCAGAGGCGTTTTCTCGCGTTGAAATTATTTTGAAATATTATTTGAAACTATTTAGATGTGACGTCATCATTTAGAACCGAGAAAAAATGAGTAGTTCAGAACGCTGACGTAGTTTAGTGTAACCTCACTTTTTTGTTTTTCTGTTTAGTTTTTTGGTGTTTAAAACTAAAATGGATCAACTACTGGTTTATTTAACAAAACCTTCGAGTGTACGGCCAGTTTTAGTAGCATGGATGGCAAGCAATGGCATCTACATAGATAGTGATTTTTTTTATTTACTGTTTGTTTAAGCCCTGAAAATCATATAAGACCACAGGGATACCATGAAAAATGGCTAAAAAGATATCTAGAATACGATTTTTCATCCATTTTCACGCAAAAACAAAAAAAATCTTAGGTTAAAACAAAAATGTAAAATTTTGACGTATCTTCTACGCACGCGTCAGTTTTGAAACTAGAGTGGATTCCGTTTCAAAATATTTTTAACCTGTTTAGATGTGACATCACCGTTGCAACGCGAGAAAATAAATGTTTCAAACTTTTTAAAAACATTTTAAACAATTTCAACGCGAGAAAACGCCTCAAATCTTAAGTTATAGTGAAATAAAGTCGAAAAAGGCCGACCTCTGGGGGGGAAGACTGGCGCACTGGCGAGTTGACCCTATATTACTTATTGCCAATATATCAATTAAGTGGTCAAACTATCCACCCTTAAGACAAAACCAACGAATATGGCCTTTATTCGTGGGGTTGAAAAAAGACCCTTCAGAAAAAAAATACACAATCTGCACATAAGCCGGTTTTGTGAATTAATCAGACCATACCGGGGACTTCACGTTAAATGTGACTTTTAAAGAGTTCTTTTAAAACAATTACTTTATATGATGCCGCAGGCAAAATTGTTTGAAACTCAGTGGTGATTTATGCAGCAACTTAACGGCCCAATTACATCGTTAAACCGGCAACGCTGTTGGGTCCGTTTATTAGGCAATTCTTTTTCCGCATGTTTCTCGGAAACAGGACTTCCAAATGGCCTGAAATTTTGCCTAAATTGTTTATTAGACTATGTTTTTCCATCAAATCTTGGTACTTTTTTAAAATTTTGTTTATTTTTTGAAAAAAACTGTTTTAGCTTTGGTGGTGTTTCAAAATTGGCGCGCCCATATTACGTCAGAAACAGTCAGAAATACCCTTTATAGAGACCTGTAAAACTAAATTGGAAATATTTGTAATTTTCCAAATAATGGACACCTAATTTCAAAAACTCTCTAGATTGTATTAATAAGCTTCGTAATCCTCTTCCTCTAATAAAAAACAAATTGAGTATTATTTTCCTCTAAAGCTAAAACATGCGGAAATGTAAAAACATGGACTATACTGGTTACCTATCAATATTAGTTATATGCCTAGCATCAAAAAGTACTTAAATGGTTATATTATAGATACCGCCACCATCGTACCACGTACCACCCACGTATTTTTTTTGTGAGCTTACCCTAGGCATAGTTTCTAGTGTTCTCCTTTCCTAAATGTATTCGGCTAAGAGAGATCTAGCATATATACCTAGGTAACACCCCTTACCAGGAAAAAAAATTTATGCCATGCAAACATCGAAATTGGTCGACTCACTCTATTTGCAACTAACGAATGTCAGTGTGTCTGCCTGACATTCTTCATAACCTTAGTTTTGTCGTTTTGTTTTGGAGTTCGTCGGCCTGGTTTTTGTGTTTTATTTAATAATTTTTCCTTTGGTGAAAAGCTACTTTTTAGAACCCTTAAGTGGTCTGTGTGTATGGCCATTTGACTAGTTGTCACTGCTCTCAATTCGATCACCTAGGTGATAAATAAACAGTCCCCCATAGGGTCACTGGATCCTGAGACCTGCGGTCCCAGCCGCAGGTTTTAGGATCCAGTGACCCTAATCCCCAATGATTCGCGGCGCAATCTGTGAACAGGAGAATACAGTAAAGAAACCAGAGATAGATAATGAGTGGTAGATGACGTATTGAAATCGATTGACAAATTTATATTATCTCTGGATTGTTCTTGCGCCGTTAAGGCACAATTCTTAAATTTAGTACTTAATTTTTCATCTATGTCTTTTTCTACCAAACCATGAAGTATTAAAAAAAAGCCAAATTCTTTTAAAATAACGTAAAATTATGATAAATATGCACCGCAGGCAAAAATTTTCGACAAATATTGTAAAATAATAAAAGTAATATGAAATGTCCCAGCAAACACAAATCGTCGGCATTGAATCGGGCCAATGTCAACAAAGTGTCGGCATCGGCGACTACACGCTGGCCCGATGTTGGACAGATTGCGATTTTCAGTTTTCGGTCAATAATCGGCAACTGACGGAGGTCCATATTACTACAGTCGACTTTATGCCGACACCACTTTAGGACCGACGATTGGAACCTTGTTAAATCGGTCGAAAATCGGCAACTGACGATGGCCCGATTTACCATAGTCGACTTTATGCCGACGCCCACTTTATCTGCTTTGGGGCCAACGACGGTCCGATTAGAACTTTGTTTATTCGGACGAGAATCGGCAACTGACGATGTCCCGATTTACTATAGTCGACATTATCCCAACGCAAACCTTATCTGCTTTAAGGCCGATGATGGTCCGATTGGAACTTTGTTGAATCGGTCGAGAATCGGCAACTGTTGATGGCCCGATTTACTATAGTCGACTTAATGCCGACGACCACTTTATCTGCTTTAGGGCCGACGATGGTCCGATTGGAACTTTGTTTGATTGATCGAGAATCGGCAACTGACGAAGGTCCGATTTACTATAGAAACGCACCCTATCTACTCTATGACCGACGATGGCCTGATCAGTTCCATGTACAGTGGAAAATAATATTATATATATAATGAGCAAAGATATTTCAAAACTAGAATGCGGACTTGACAAGATGGTGGTATTTCTCTACAAGAATCACCTCTTCCGCCACTTAAACCACCCCGACTGGTTAAGCACCCGCAATATCGAAACTTTGTAGTTTGCCAATGTCGGATCATGTCAAGCAACCACTGACGTACCTTCATCAATCACCGACGTCGGCCCGCTTTGAGAGGCCGATCTGGGGCCTTATAGTGTTGTAAATATTCTTTACTGTTAAATACTTGTACTGATTCGTTGCTTTTAATAGCAATACTCGTTACTTTATATTCGGAATTAGCAGTGGCGGTTCCAGCCATTTGAAAAGGGGGGGGGCATAGCTACAAGCGAGGATTTGGTCGCAAATCTAGGCAGGGGTGGTACTCAGATTTGAAGTCGTTTATTTCATACATTTTTTATTTTAAAAAATGTTTAAAAAATTTTTTTAGAAAATCACATTAAAACTGTAATTTTTGAGTCGGAATAAACTAAAATCGTATATATCAAAGGTATTATAGCGCAGCAGGCGAAAATTTTTAAGAAAATGACACTACAAATGCTAACTATGGTGTTATAGCGCCGCAATTTATGTCCTTCTTTTGATTTTCTAAATGTTTTCATAAATAATTTAAAGCCAGGGTAGGGGGGGTTAACTACCCCCCTATCCTCCTGAAATCCGCGCTTGAGTAACTACGTATAATTTTTTCAGTTATAAAAAACATAGATAACAAACAAAACACAAACAAAACCTAATAGCTAAATACTTTTTTTTTTAGGTTTTATATCACATATCTCAAACATAAGATGCCAATCTCAAAAAAAAAATAATTTCCAGTTTTTTGGGCAAACCGGTCATTGACTCGCTCAATGTATATTTCAATATGTCTGCTGATATGCAGCAACGCTAAGCCCGTCAGACGAATTTCCGTCATAGTGTTTTTAAGTACTTATGTTTTCAATCTTCTGAGGCATGAGAAGCTTCTTTCTGACGAGGTATTACTTACTTGCAAATATCCAAGAATGTTCTAATCAACGGAAAAATATTGCCACAATTGTTCATTGCCTTGAAAACGTTATCAGGTATGTTTTGATTTAAGTTTTTGCCTACTTCTGACCAATATTGTTTCCAAATATTGACTTCTCCCAATAAAAGTTCAAGAATTTGTGTTTTGGATTAATAAAACAATTTATAGTATTTAGAAACGACTTTAGTTAATTTTGCCTTGATTTTGGCTTCATGTTAAACTTGGTATGAATATGTTCAGGTCAAAAATACCTTTTTACGTTCGAATTGATTTTGTCTAAAACTTGTTTATAAATAGAAACTCTGTAATACTGTTCTGTATTTTCAATGGTTTTTGCGGTAAGTTCGTCATGCCTTTGTATATTCTTGGTCTGACGGATTGACGGTCAAACTGTCCCAAAATATATTGGAGGGATTCTAGAATGTATTTAAAGGAACTTTCTGCAATATCTCGTTTTTTTTCTTCAGGATTATTACCACCAGCATCTTTTTTGTTGTTTTCTACTTTTTCTCTGGATCAAAGGGGGTAGGGGCGATCGCCCCCCCCCCCTGGGACCGCCACTGGTATTAGGTACTTTCGGTATTATTACTTTAATTTACATAGGAATCAAACATAAGCTTAAACGAATTGGTATTTAAAAGGTAAGAGTAAAGCCCCGTTCTCAGAGCTTCGACCTGTCGCGAGCGACACTTCGTTGACCAATAGGAATTTAGCATCTTTTCCCCTGTTTCCCCCGGCGATCTGTCGCGGGCTGCCGCCAACCGAGTTAAATTTATTTCAACTTTTTCTCGTGTAGTCGCGACAGTCGCCATATTTAGAGAGTTTTACATGTTTTTGTTCCAAATTATTGCTTGGTTTTTTGGACCCTTGGATATTTTTTGTTTTGTTTTTGCATCTGTGCAAATATAAATGATTGAGTATTTCCATTATTTTGTCAAAAATGCTAAGCTTATTTGTGGGTTTATACAGTAAAAAATATTACCTTCTGCGGGAATTTCTATTTTTTGTACCCTTTTTTTACTTTACCCCAAAGATAAACAGAAATTAACGTATTGATCAGATTCATCGTTAATTAATGTTGTTATTATTTACACAAAAATTTACCTTTAATAAATAAATATTTTGCGACACCCAGCGACAGTCGGCGACAGTCGTTAATATCATCGGCGAGAGTGGAGGGGATTGTCGCGGGCGACACGTCGAGGCTCTGAGAACGGGGCTTAATAGTTTTCGGTACCTAGTTACCTATTGTAATTATTTATAAAAACATATTAGAGAACAGGTTTTATAAACAAAAACAAAACTTCTTTATTATCAGATCAAAACAAAAGAAAAATATAAAATAAAATAATCGTTACTTTTTGTCAAGACAGTATTTTAAAATTTTGGGAACTACAGCCTGTAATAGGTACTTTCCATATTTGGCACCCGGTACTTTGTAACGAGTAGGTACTCTTTTTTACATCACTAGGGCCTTATTATTATCCACCCATTATCGGACATTTGTGGTTTGCCATTGTCGGGCCGCCTTAAGCTCCCACCGACGGACTTTCGTCAATCGCCGACGTTGGACCGCTTTAGAAAACCAATGTTGGACTTGAATAGTTTACCGATGTCGGGCCGAGACCAGCTTGCCTATGTTAGACCGACCAAATTAAGCAGCTGGCGGATGGTCGGTACCACGTGGTTAAACCATATCGGACCTTAATCGTACGGCGACGGTATGCCGATGACAGCAAAAAGTAAAATACAATGGGCCTATATCGTTAAGCGGACAAAAAATATTGCTGGTTCGATGTCGTAAATCGACGTCATACCGATGACGGAAAATTCGGCAATGAACATCGGGCCGACGAAGTCCCGAGGGAACCGTGTTTGCTGGGGTAGCACAAGTTACGCCGCAGGCAAAATTTTTTGCAAAAAATGAATCTTGTTTGTCCATTATTAAATAAAAATCTTGAGCTTTTAGGAGCTCTTATCTAAAAGTTTTAGGTGTATATTTTTAATTTGCATATTTTGCGATGTGATTTTTAATCCAATACCTGTGATCTTGGGAGGGGGGTAATTTCCCCCATTACCTCCCCCCCTTGTATATGCCTGTTCTTTGAATAAAATTCTTAAATTTATAGGTAGGTATAAACTCAAGGATTTCAAGATTATACCTAGGTGCTATCAAATAATTTAATCTAGATTATTTTTACCTTCACTCCTTTATTTTGAAGCCTTTTTGACACCACTTTAGTTTAAACAACTTCTAAACATTTTAGTTAGTTTCTTGTTATTTAGGTATTAATATTGCTTATTACCGAAAACTTTTGGTTCGCACCTGTGTCAGTCGCGCGTAATTATTTATTTGTATACAACACGCACCTACCACCACTTCCCTGCAATACCTGAGGAACAATGCTTGTGAATTGTGAAATGAAAATACCAGACGGCAGGATATAATAAGAAACAAAGATAAAATAGTAATAGAGAAGGATAGGTAACCGCGGTAATAATACAGAATTCTGCTGTACTGAATTTATTATTCTGCTCGAATTCGTAGACTATAGGGAACAGGAATTCGATTAATTTTCAAAAGATGGAAGTAGTGTGACAAATTCTAATTAACACAGTTCATCTGGGTACGATTGACTTGGTTTGGTGGACAGCGACATCCTTCTTTTAGTTTTACGAGAAAGCGAAAATGTTAACGTTATGTCAATGGTTACTGTTATATCATAATTATCACATACGGTCCATGGGAGGACAAATGCAGCGATTCCTTATCTTTTGCAATCACTCCTCCAAAACGATAAAATTTTCATAAAAAGCTTGTGAAAATAGGTAAATTCTTGAAATTAAAACATGACTTTCTTTCAGTGGCGTAGGTAGGTACGCACATAAATTTTTTCTGAGGGGCATACCTAGTTTTAGACATTGATTTCTATATACCTTGTACCTATATATACCTATGGTCTCAGCTACATAACCATTCTATTCTTGATTTTGAAGAAAAATCTTTCAGAGTTGGTATTCGTCAATATGGCTGGCTGAGGAGACCTTGTACCCTTAACCCCCCCCCCCCTGTGTACGTCTCTGCTAATTTACCTGCAACTTAATTTTAGGGTAGGGCGGCATTTTTTAGTTAAAATATATCTAGTTTTTTAAAAATCTTTGCCATTTGATTATATTACCCAGATTATTTAAAGTTTTCACCTGCGAAACTAGGTGCTCTTTTTTTCTTGTTTATTAGGTGGGTACCTAGTTAGTTCGTTTATAATCTTTGGTTCTATCTCTACCACGCGACAGTCCCATTTTGTGTAGCTGTATCGGCCCCTGCAATCGTTCATTATAACGCCAATTTCTTGAAATCGCTTCTTACAAAGTAGAAAAAGTTCTAAAAATGAAAATTTATTTTCAAGAACAAATCAAAAAAGCCCTTGAAAAAAATACTTTCCTTTTGCGTTTCCTAGGGAAGCCACGTGAATCCGAATCCGGCATGGGCATTGGTCGCCGGTGGCGCCCTCGCTGACGTCCCAGCCTCCCACTCCTGTGCAAAAATGGTGTTTTGAATGCCCTCCACGTCCCCGGCTGTTGTGTCATTACATATCTAAATATTCCTAGTGGTAATTTAGGGTAGTTAGGTATTAACTAGGATTAATTTAGTTAAGTTTAGTTGATAAGGGCTAAATTTAGTGCAGGATGGAGGATTTTGAATACGGGTGAGTTTTTGACGTTTGATTTTGTGAGGGGCGACAGTGGCGCCGAAAAGCGCTCACGTTGACAAGGCAAGCCGAGACGGAAGTTGAGCGGCTGCCATTTTGAGGTTTGTTCAGTTTGTTTGCCGATGCTTGCGTGGTGAAAGTGGAGTGTACCGGCCGTGAAAAGGCGCTTTTTTTGGTACCTGCTGTTTAAGAATAGCATGCGAATGTTGAGAATCAAGCACGAAATGATGGACGACGACGAGAAGGGGTATTTTTCAATTTATTTTCTTAGTTTTTTGCCCTAATTTGCGTGTCACGCCATGCCTTTTTCACTGTGTTCACTTTTCTCTATCGAACTCACCCAACCCACCTTATTAGTCTATCTCTCATTGTCCATACCCTGACAAATAACACTGTCCAACATATTGATCTAACTCAAACTCATCCGACATACGCAACTGATTAAACCTAACCCATATGCGCTCGATACGTCATCAAACTGATATCTGAGTTTTGTACTCTCTGTCTATTCAACATCAAGAAACAAAGATAACATGTGTCGGATCACTTTACAAATTTAAAAGATTTCGCCACAGAAAACCATTCCGTTTTAGATTTCCAGCTCCAAAATACTCTCAAAATTTAGCTGAAATTATTCAAAGTAGTTTTAATTTGGGATGTTGATTGTGTTCAGGACAAATAAGGCTTATAAAATTGAACCTCCGTAAAGCCATCGTCTGGTAACTTTCGTCCAACGGGCCTCCGTTCACCGACCCCAAGCCAAAATCGGTCAAAGAACGGATTAGCGACCTTATTGCGCCCCTTTTACATGTTGATTTTTTATTAAATATATTAGATTTTTAATGGTCCTATCCACCAAGGCAAAAATTCCCCAATTAGGCTTAAATCGTGATTAGAGGTAATTATGCAGTATAGGGTTTTCTGCCATTTTTGATTTTTTTTGAAAAATTCTTTATGGGGACACTTTCTAGGGTCCCTAGGACCCCAAATCCGCCTGCGCCCGATTTTTTTTTTTTTTTAACGAGAGAAAAGGGTGCCCAGGGGGGGGTTGTAAAGTGTTTTTTTAATTGTTTTGGGTTGGTTTGAATTAGGTTGGGTTGGACTGTGTTGGTTTGGTTTGTTTTAGTGAAAAAAAATTAAAAAAAACCAAAAAAAATAAAAAAAAAACCAACCGGCGCAGACGGATTTGGGGTCCTAGGGACCCTAGAAGGTGCCCCCGTAAAGAATTTTTCAAAAAAAATCAAAAATGGCAGAAAACTGTATACTGCATAATTACCCTCATTCCAAACTCCCATTAGTTTTAATCATGATTAAAGCTTATGGCGGGTTTACCAATCTTTTCATATTAAAGGCAGGTTTACCCAAAACAATCTTATTCATAGTCATAATGTTAAATACATTATTCTTAATAGAAGTGTTTACCCAAGTTTTCATAATTATAATTCACAATTCATAAGCACAGTGCATAATTTAAAAGTTGATTAATTTTAACTTTATGCACTATATATATGAAAAAAGCAAAGAAAACATTTTGGTTGGTTGATTTCAAAATGGGAGTGATTGATTTTAGCTGATATTAGAAAACAGAAATTTAGCAAGAAGGAAGAATACCTAACCTGTTGAGGTTAGGTAAATAAAAACACTTGTTGGGCTTCTTTTTTGTCAATTTGGTATGTCAAGTATCGTTCATACAAGGCATAGTCTTAGTCTTTGGTTTAATTTTTGTTACAGTCTTAATCAAACCACTGTTTCTTATGAAAGTGTTCATGCAATGCTTTTGATTATGCTTTGTCATAGGCTTAGTCACAGTCCTAAGGAAAAGTTCTCAACTTTTATAACTAAAATTACGACTATTACTATAACAAATATAAGTGGGCATGCGCGAGTTCCAAATTGCAAGTATGGCACCCATCTATCTTGACAGGAATGAAATCAATATTTTCAAAAATTTTATACAGGTAAATTAAAAGCAAAAAACAAGTTGCTAAGTGTTTTGTAGGTTCCAAAAACAAAACTGTTTCTATTAAACCTTATTTTCTTGGAAAACAAACTACAAAAAATAAAAGTAAACAAAACAAATCATCAAAAAAGTGAGGTTAGATGCACTTGCTTAGTGATTGTTATGACTATAACAAAGACCAGTATGAACAGTGAGCAATTTTTCAGACTAAAAATATAACTAACACTATAACAAAACCAAATACTAATCAAGTGACTAAGCCTATGCCTTGTATGAATGATCCTTCAATTTTCAAAATTTATCCTAATGCACTATGCTTATAAACTCTTGTATAAACAGGTGCTGTTAAATTATGTATTAACACTAAAATTGTGGTTATATACACTATGAATTAAAGTTATGAATTATCAATATGAAAAGTTAGGTAAACCTGCCCTAATTCATAATCTAAGCACAATTTTATTCATAATCATTATGTTAAGTACATTATTGTTAATAGAAGTGTTTACACAAGTTTTATAAGCACAGTGCATAATTTTAAAGTTGGTTAACTTTAACCGAGACCTTGACTTTATGCATTATATATCAATATGAAAAAATCCATGTCAAAAGCAAAGAAAAAATTTTGGTTGGTTTATCTCAAAATAGGAGTGATTGATTTCAGCAAATATTAGAAAACAGAAAATTAGGAAGAAGAAGAATACCTAACTGATACCTCCGACCTAACTTATTAGACATTAGATACAGAAAAACCAAAGAAAAACATTTTTTTTTGTCAATTCAGTATGTTAATTGTCAAAATTTATCCTAATGCACTATGCTTATGAACCCTTGGGTAAACAGATGCTTTTAAATTATGTATCAACAGTAAAATTGTGTTCCACTATGAATTAAAGTTATGAATTATCAATGTGAGAATTTTGGTAAACCCAGCATTAATTGGAGAAATTCTGGATATGGACATAAATAGATATATAAAATTATGCATTACTTTCCTCAATAAAGGTCAATTTTTATAATGTCTTCAAATTCTACACTACTTTCTAATGGTTTATACAGTCTTAACTGGTTTTGTGCTAGATAAAATAATAAAGTATCATTCATAATTTGCTTAAGGCAGGTTTACCCAACTTTTCATATTAGGGTTGCCATATTTTTTATTTTCAGAAAACGGGAGTTTTGAAAATTTATATCTTACTTAATTATGATTTTCAGAAGAACCAATAGCGCAACTTGCTTTTTTTAACCCCTTATACTTTGTGTTTTGCAGTTTTCACCCAAGAAAAACCTGAGCCCTGAGCAAATGCAAAGTGTTAAAAACATTCTTGTTCACCATATAAAAAAAATAAAATTTGAGATCAAAGTTATTTGGTGGTTGTTTTTTGGCAGTACTTTTTCGGAACGCCTAAAAAACAGTGAAAACTTGAAAAATTTGAGTGTTTTATGCTAGAAATTGAAACTTTGGAAAGAAAGCTTTAAAATGTGATATCATGGCATAAAAATACGAAAAACATAGTAAAAAATGGCTTCATCAAAAACATTACCCCTTAAATTATCCTAAAATATTTTAAGCCTTAAATTACCATCATGGCTTGAGCATTAGAATAGTCACAAAATGAAAACTTAAAGCCAAATTCTAATGTTTATAGGGATATTTTCCCGAGGAGTAGTTCTTATTGTTTTAATTTAATAAGAGTTTTGGGATAACTAAATGAGATAGACTTAAAATCTAATGCATACAGGAGAATTTTCCCAAGCAGTAGTGGGGGGAGGGGGAATCTACAATTTTAAACATGTGAGTGAAGTTGATGGCAATCAGCTAGTCTAATATAATGGCCTTTTTGACAATTTGTTAAAGCTGTTGTAAATATAATTGAGAGTACAGCATATGCATACTAAAGTTTACATGTTTATATTTTAATAAAAAGCTGATCTAATGAAAAATGTTTCTTCATTTAGCTTTTGAAGCAAAGTTTTTATTGTAACATACTTGTTTTTGGCATACATTCAATAAATTGTATCTCGAATTTTATTTTTTAAATAGTCCGTAATTTTGTTTTTTTTCAGATTTTTTATGCTTCTTGCACTAACTTTTGTTGCATTTGCTTTTATTTCAATTACATTACCAACATTGAAAGGTATTTCTTGGGTCAATTGTCTCTTCTCAAGCTCAAAGAATGCTATATACTAAAACAGATAATAAACATGCATTTTTTTGGTAAATTTTTTGGTGCTTTTTAATAAAATACATTTAAACACTTGAATCAGTGCCCTTTGAAAGAAATTTTAGCTTATACGGAAAAAAATCAAAAAAGTGTTCTGAGCCATGTCTTCCCAAATGTGCCTTCCATTCAGAGTTCAGCCAATTCTGAAGTTTATTTGACTCCAAAAAGGATGGATATCACATGACCCGTTTTGAATGTCACTTTGACATTTCCTGAGCTAAGGTCACTTTATATTGTTAGCAGCTTTGCTTGTAAAAATTATTGATTTTGGTTAACTTTTTCTATTAGAATTAATATAAAATCAAAACAATTGTTTCCTGGTTTTGAAATTTAAGGTAACTTGTTTAAGAAAGAAGAGCGAATGTTACAGTTGTTTTTGTTAACAGTACTATATGGGTCATTCTTGAAAAAAGGTAACATTTCAAGTGGTAATTTAACAAAAAAACAAATTAGTGTTCTTTGAATTTTGATAATTAATAAATGTTGCTGTAGTTGGTTGGACTAAAATGTGCTATATGGCCGAGATAACAATTCACTAGTTCTTGAGTTATTTTTGAGTTTGTGAATTCATCTGCTAACACCTATTTTACCAAAATCAAGAATCTTTATAGCTGGGTTGTTCTTGAAAAATGGTAAGATATGGTGTAATAGTTTTTAAAAAAACAAAAATATTTACAACTTTTTAAGAAAATATAATATGTTACTATATATACAATATGTCTTTACTTGATTTCTTCTTTTCTCTTTTTTGTCTATTTCCTTTTTCGTTTCTGGTGCTTTTGCCAAAGACGTTCTAGTTTTTGCCATTTTTTTTCTAAAAATTATTGAGCTTTTTTAATAAGAAGCGAAAAATTTCACAGTTGTTATCAATAAAATATTCTGAAAGATCACACCAGTGACGTTCACACTATTGACATATTTAGCAAAATGTCTAAATAACAACTACTTTTGTATTATAATGGTAGTAAAATGCCTACTTTTCATACTTAAATCACATTTTTCAAAGTAAATATCTTACCATTTTCTCCTTATATATATAGAAACATGTGTGACGTTTATCTCGGCCAAAATGTTAATACTGTTTTAAAACCACCAAAATTTCACAAATACTGAATTATGGAACACATTTCAGGTTACATTCCTAAACTGTGTCTTCTGTGCTTCTCCATTTTCAGGTAAATGAGTTGAGTGTTGTATGCAGTGATGCCAGATTAAAAAAAAAATCTGTGACTGCATGTGATCACACAAGTAACACCAAAATCAATTACATGTGTTTCTTTTTGTTTTTTGATGAAGACAAAAAACTTTATATCAATGTATTTTTTTTAGGATTTAAATTTTTGAGTTTTTATCTATCTTAATCATTATCTAAATAAATTTTATGATCCTAAAGTGTCTTTTTGTTACATCTGTCAATCTTTGGAAAGTATTGTGACTCAATACCAAAAACACAATATCTACATGTTTGGGGATTACAACTTGCCAAACGCAATATGGTCTAATGATGAGCATGGCTTGATGGTCCAATGTCCAGGTGGCGATCCTGCAGTTGATGTTGCACAAGCCTATAGTTATTTGAAATTTTATCAACACAATAACATTCCTAATAGTAGAAATATATTTTTAGACTTAGTTTTTTCCAATGTTAGAGATATGAGTACTAAGAGCAAGCAATTTTTTATTAGAGCCAAGCATACATCATTTTGGTTATGAATGTCAATTTCAATTTCAATTTCAATTTCAATTTATTAACATCGTTCAGGTACATTTGTTTACATTTTAGTTGGAACATTTTCCCTGAGCCATTGATTGGCTCGTCGGGAAATTGGTCCTTGTCAGTCTTAAATACTTATAAATTACATTTCAATACCTACTAAATTAATTACTAATTTATTTATTTACTTATCTACTTATTATTTTTTTTCTAGTTAAAATAATGCACAGACGATCACATTTAAACACACAACATTAATTCATTTTATCAAAAATGTGTCCGTGGCCTCGACCACCCCAGCAGCTGGTCGTGCAGTTTCAACTGAGCCTGTTTATGTTTTTATGTTTTTATTATTATTTTTTTTTTTTTAATAGGTACATTATTATTTATCTAAATTTAAAATGAAAAGTTAATATTTTGTTTTTTTTATAAGTTTAGTTTAATAGTTTAGTTTAGAAAAGGTACTTTATGTATGATTTTATCAGTGTTTTCAAGAATCCATCTGGTCACAGTGAGTGCATAGGTTTTTTTATTAGAGATGTGTTTTACTGGGTTTGGAATTAAGTTGAAAAGTCTTGGGCCAATATATGAAATATGTCTTTGACAAGCTGTGAAATTGACCCTTTCCACAAGTAATTGCTCCTGTGCAGCTGATCTTGTATTTATAGTATAGATAGGTTGATTTTTATATTTTGTATTATTTTTCATGTATTTAAGAACATTTTTTATATAAAGTTCTCTTATTTTTAATACCTTGCTCACACTAAATAGCTCATTTGTAGGGTATCTTTTTGGTTTTTTGTTTATGATTTTAAGAATGTACTTTTGAGTTATTATTAGATTTGCAAGGGTTGTATTACAAGCACTACCCCAGACTCTGATACCATAATTTAGGACTGATTCTACCAATGCTTGGTAGATTATTTTTAAAAGTTTTTTAGATAAGAATTCACGCAGAAGATAAAATCGATATATTGTTTTTCTAATTTTTTTAGTTATGTATTCTATGTGTGCATCATATTTAAGATTTTTATCAATAATTACTCCTAAGTACTTTATATTTTGAACTTCTTTTACGTTCATTTGACAATTGCAGGGTTTATTACCACTAAAACATTCGTGGGTGTGTATTTTTATGTTAGGCATGTTGAAGGTGTCTCGGTTATTCATTCTAAAAGAAATAAAGAAAGTTTTGGTGTCATTGAGTGTTAACAAATTTTCATCTAACCAAAATTTAATAATTGTAATATATTTTTCAGCTAAGCTGTGTGCTTCATGCCGGGTTTTAGCCCTGATTAGTATCACCGAATCATCAGCATAACAAATTACACGTCCCATTTCTTTTGGTAATATTTTTGTTATATGATCTATATAGACTGAAAATAGTATTGGCCCAAGGACTGTGCCCTGTGGCACACCAAATTCCACTTTTTCTTTATTACTGGTTTGGTTTTTAATTTTTACTTGTTGTGTTCTTTCATGATCAATATATGATTGAAATAATTTTAGTTCGATTCCTCTTATGCCTATATGGTCAAGTTTACGCAGTAGAATTTGGTGTGCCACAGTGTCAAAAGCCCTTGCTAGGTCAATAAAGATACCAATGGTTTTGTAACCACTATTGAAATTTTTGATAATTTTTTCTGTCATTTGTTGTATTGCATCTTCAGTGCTTAGGTTTTTTCGAAAACCATACTGGAATTCAGACAGGAGATTGTTATTTTCGAGATAAGCATTAAATCTTAATTTTATACTTTTTTCAACTAATTTATTGAGTGTACTTGTAACTGCAATTGGTCTGAAATTTTCTTTTTTTTGCAAGTCCCCATTTTTAAACACTGGAGTAATTATTGAACTTTTCAGAGCTTTGGGGTAGACGCCATTAGTTAGAATAGAGTTAACGATGTGAAGCAATGGTTTTAAAAGATAAGTGTGGTTATCTTTAAGGATTTGGGCTGATATGTTGTCTATTGAGCTAGTGGCCTTATTTTTTAGAGCATTTATTTGAAGTATCAGCTCATTTTCTGTAAGAGGGTTAAATTTAGCAGACTTTTGTATTCTAGGTTCTTGGAATTTATAATAGTTTTTAGGTATTTTTTTGCTTAAGTTTTTTCCTACCTCACTATAATATTTTAGAAATATATCAGCAATATCTTTGGGGTCTGTTACTTCACTATTTTCTTCAATTAAAGATTGTACCGATGTTTTAGATTTTTTGTCATTAGAAGCTTCTTTTACTATTTCCCATATTTTTTTTATATCATTTTTGTTATTGTCTATTTTTTGTTTGTAATACATGCATTTAGTTTTTTTTATTATTTTTGTTAATAAATTTCGATAGTTTCTGAATCTTATTAGTTTTATTTGGTTAAGGGGATCCTGCAGGGTTTCTCTCTTCAGCTTGTCTCGGGTTTTTATAGAACTAATAATTGCAGGGGTTATCCAGTCTTTTTTTTTATTAATTTTTGTTATGGTTTTATAATTTGTGGCCTCTTCAATTATATTGTTGAGCTTTGTAATAAATTTATTTGTGCAAAGGTTAGGGTCCCTGCAATCTATAACTTCATCCCAGTTACAATTTTTAAGTGAATGTGTGATTTTAAGGAAATCAAGGGTTTTTTTTATTATTGGTTCTTTTATGTTGGGGGCTGCATTTTTATTTATGAGTTTAAGTGACAAAACTATTGGGAAATGGTCAGTAAGACCACTTTTTATGACATATGGGGTAGCTTCAACTCCTACTTTATTATTTTTTAAAAAGAAATGGTCGATACAGCTTTTTGAATTTCCCTGTATGCGGGTATATGTATTTATTTGGCTTACATAGCCTGATTGGTTTAAGCAGTTCATGTATTCTGCTGCATAGTTTGTTAATCTGTCACCTAATATATGGATGTTTGTGTCCCCACAAAAAACTTCCACAAGATGTTTCTCGTAGTTTTGAGCTAAAAGCTGTTTTAAATTATTAATAAAATCCAGTTTATTCAGACTGGGGGAGTTATAGATTGCAGTTAATCCCACCTTAACACCATATTTAGTGAGAGTGACCCTTAAGAATCTTGAAAAATTAACATTGATTACTTCTGCCTTAGGCAATAGGGAGGTTTTTACAAAAATAACTGTACCATCGCATTTGTTTAGAACACTTTCATTATAAAATGTTTCGTAGCCAACAATTTTAAAATCGTTTAAATTATATATTTTGTTCGTTTCTGAAAGAATTATTATATCAAAATTGATATTACCTGTTATTAAATATGCTATTAAGCCATCAAAATGTGCATTAAGGCTGGAAATATTAAAATGAATTAGGTTCAGTCGAGTGTCTGAGCTTGTTAACCCTATGCTGCTGAGGTGGTCGCAGGCTTCTGTGACAACATTCTGATAGTCATCATAAAGATCATTTAGCTCCATGGCAACCATCTAAAAAAACAAACAAAATAAAGCTAAGTACAATATAAGTTTATTCAGGATCTTTCCAAGTTGTTAATATCTTCCTCCGTTCTTATCCTGATAACCTTACTGTCTTCCTTTTCTCGTACGTAGATGTTACCTCCCTTTGCCCACACAAAGGCATATCCTTTGTCTTTTAATTTTCTTGCTTTTCCAAAGATGACTTTTTGCTCTTTGGACATATCCTCGTTAAAGTATAATGCATTATTTTCTTTTGAGATTCCACATTGTAATGTGTTTATTTTTCCTTTTCTCTGACGACTTTCCTTAAATGCATTCTTTCCAGCAGAGGAGTTGAACATCAGTAGTATTGGGGAGTTGGCTTTCCTCGGGTTTGTTAATTGTACATCATAGCTTTCATCTGGTATGTCTGGATTTACGTATTTCACTGCTTTGACAGCATTTTTCTTTACTTCTTCTATTTTTGCTTTGTCACCATCTAGTTCGTATTTAATTCCTACAATAACCAGATTGTTTTGCCTGTTTTCATTTTCATTTTTTTCAAATTTGGATTTTATTTTATTGATTTCCTTCTTCATGATTTCGTTTTCGTGTTTTAGTCGGTTTATTTCCTCTTCATATATTGAGTTTTTTGCTTTTTGTTGCTCAAAGTTTTCAGAATAAAATTCAAGATCCTTCTTAAAATCTCTTACCTCGGTCCGCATGTCTTGGAGAAACATCATGACATCCTCCAAAGTGAGGTTAGATTTTGTGTCTTTTTTATTTATGTTAGGTGTATTTGGTTTTTGTTTACCTTTATTGCAAGTTTTGCATGCAAATTTTTGGTTGGTCCTCTGCATAACTTGATAGTCAATTGTTTTTATTTCTGTGCAGGCCAGATGATAAAACTTCGCACAGCAGTCTGAGTTCTGATTACATTGCAGTATTTCGGGCATTTTGGGGTTTAAGATGTTATTGCACTTCCCACATGTTAGTGAGGTTCGATTTCTGGGTGATCTAGTACCTCCCATGTTATTTATTGTTCTTATCTATTATTGAAAACAAAACTCAGCCTACTCAGTTCAACTGGAATTTTGTTTTCTAATTTTTTATGTGTTTATCTAGAAACAGCTGTTTGTTTTTGTTTTGGATTACCAGTGGGATCAGCTGTTTATATTTTGACAAAACAGTTCAGGCGTAAACCTTGACTTCTTGAACGTTCTCTTCTTTCGATTTTCTAACCTCAAATTTTGGGTGTGGCCATTTTATAAGGTCCGTTTTTTACTTAATCCTTGTGTTTTCGGTCGGATTTTCTGTTTCCAATCACGCGATTAATGTTATTGTTCACTTACGTAATGATTTTACAATTCGATCCGCGTTTTTGTTTTCAAAAACCCGCTATTTTTGACCCGTTTTTCTGACTCAGACCGCCACCACGAGTACGTTAAAAAAATGGAAAAAATGTCGTTTATATGTTTCAGATGTCTCAAAATCAAATGAGTTGGTATATGAAGAGTTCTTTTATGATTTTAGAAATGCGAACTTCATTGAGCTCAATAACTTTATTGCCTCAATCAACTGGCAGAATTCTTTAGATGGTAAGGATATTGATTCTGCAACAAACTTCTTGTACGAGATCCTATCAACAGGCATTGCATATTTTGTTCCTTTGAAGAAATTTAAAACTTTGACCTTTCGAAAATGGTTTTCTCCAGAACTTAGAAGACTGAAGGAAAAGAGATATGCTCATTATATGTATACAAAAAGTCCATCCGATTCTCATTATATTAGATTTTCCAATCTTAGAGCACAGTGTAAACAAATATCTGCGATCTGTTTTAATAATTACATTAGAGGTGTTGATATAGGTTTACAAAATAAACCAAAGTCATTTTGGAAATATGTCAATGACGAGCGTTCTAGCCGTTCCCTCCCTAACTCATTGTATTATAAAGATCAACTAGCATCTAATGCCCAAGATATTGCGAACTTAATTAAGAATTTTTTCCAGTCTGTCTGTTCTCCGAGTGAATCTGCAAATTTTGGATACCAATATTGAGTATGATAACATAAATACATTTCTTAATCTTTCTAAAATCACTGTAACAGATATTTTTGAAGGTATAAGCTCACTTCCTAACAAACTTACAGCTGGGCCGGACAGTGTTCCTAATTTTCTTCTGAAGAAGTGCATATGTACCCTTATTAAGCCTCTATTTATATTGTTTAATTCATCTTTACAGACTTCTATGTATCCAGAGATCTGGAAGACGAGTTATGTTGTGCCTGTTTTAAAAAATGGTTCCAAAGACAATATTGAAAATTATCTCAGTGTATGCATTCAATCTCATTCAATCATATCTTAAGCTTTTTGATTGTTTGGTGGATAAGCAACTACCTTGGGTCTGTAAAGGCTTAATAACTGAAGCAAAACATGGCTTCTGCAAACATAAATCCACCATAACAAATCTAGTTTGCTACCAGTCTGACATTTTACATGAAATGGAAGGTAGAAACCAGGTTGAGGCAATATACACGGATTTTTCCAAAGCGTTTGATCATGTAGATCACCAAATTCTTTTAAATAAATTAATAGCATTTGGTTTTCATTAAAGTTTTGTCAAGTGGATTAAAAGCTCTTCTTCAGGTCGTAATCAAAGGGTCAAGATTGGTAATCATCTATCTGAATCCATCATTGTTAGCTCTGGTGTGGCCCAGGGCGGACACGTCAGCTATTTTATTTAAAATCTTTGTAAATGATATAGTTAAGTGTTTTCATAACAGTAAATGTTTATTGTTGGCTGATGACCTAAAATGTTGGAGAGTTGTCCTTAGTTTAGTAGATCAGGTTCTGTTGCAGGAAGATCTAGACCACTTGTCAGATTGGTGTAACCAAAACTTCAATTGTATGTCAAAAAGTGTTGCTTCATCAGTTTCTCTCGTAAGGTTAACAGGATTAATACAAGGTATTTTATAAACAATAGTCCACTTAATTATGTGTCTTCTATTAGGGATCTTGGAGTCATACTAGACAAAAAATTGACATTCATTGAATACATTAACTTAATTTCTATAAAAGCAGCTAAACTACTAGGATTTGTTACAAGAAACTGTAAATACTTTTCTGTGGATGCCACTAGGCTAGTTTACTGTAGTTTGGTACGGTCCTTGTTGGAATATTGTTCAGTTGTGTGGTCTCCCTACTACCAGTCTCATATTGATACTCTTGAGAGAATACAATATAAATTTTTAAAGCATTGCGCTTTCCGAACTGGTATTCTTATTGAAGACCATGATTACATGGTTCTTGAAGAACAGATGTCATTACCTCCACTCAAGATTCGTTGAGATGTTTCTGGTGTTGTTTTTATATTTAAAATCATACATGTACGGATGGACTGCACTGACCTGTTGAAACAGATAAAATTTAATATCCCATATCAAGGTCTCTGGCATTATGTGACTTTTAACATCTCTTTTCACAGAACATCTTACTTACAATCCAGTGCATAGATATATGTGCCTTTTAAATAATTGCGATAATATTGATTTATTTAATATAAAACTAGGCGAATTAAAAAGATCGATTACTTTACATTAAAATAAAACCATTTAGCTTTAATAACTTGTTATATTCTTCTTTATATTTATATTTTATATTTTTCTTTATAATTTGTTAATACTAATAGCTACTTATTTTTGAACTGTATTTTGGTTTACACTTTCATAGTTTATTTTTAGTTTTTTGTATATTTATTACTTAAATTTTCTTGAGTTATGAGTTACTTGGAAACTAACTATTTATACTTTTTGATTTTGTAACATTTAATGGGGATATCCCGTATATTAAATAAAAAAAAAAAGAAAAAAAAAATCTGAATTTATTCACTTTGAAAATTACAGATCACACCACCTGACATGTCACATGGTGTGAACAACTTTTCTTCCTTGGAGAGTTCCTTACTGCTAGAAATGTTAGTCTTTGAGTCCACTAACTATCCTCCTACTTTGTTTTCAAAAGGATAAGTCATTTTAAATTTACAAACCAATTACATGCAATGTTACCTTTACATTTTGTCAAAATCAGCGAATGTTGAGCAAAAATTATAAGTTTTAATCTTATATTTAACGAACAATAAGGAATTAGACAGCGGCATGGCACTGGTTTTGGGGGATTTTGATATCCTCGTTATATAAGGCTAGTTTAGTATTACTAATTCACTAATACGATTTATATAATAAAAAGCAAGAAGTATATTTTGAAGCAGTTTTTACATAAAAATGAATTTGTACCGCAGTGCGCAAACCAAAACTTTAAAAAAATTGTGCCACAGGTGGAAAAGAAAAAAAAATTTATGCCAAAATTGTGCTAAACGTGAAATAGAGAATAAATTGTTCCACTTTATTAGAAAGGTAAAAATTCCCTAGTTTTAAAGGTAAGAACATAATAATAAACTAAATTGGATTCCAAAAATAATATTTTATTATAATTTAAAATAAGAGGGCTTAAGAATACATCACATTCGCTTGCGTACTTGAAAAAAGGCGTGAAAAATACATTGCTAAGAAAGAACAGCGAATGTGTAAGGGCCGGTGCGCCTCCAAGCGATTGTATTACAAAATAGGGCAAAATATTACGGACAAACAGCAAATGTGCAGAAAATGTTTGTCATTCTTTTTTCTTACTCAATATTTTGACCAAAAAAAGTGTCCATTTGCTGCAGACTGTTGCTTTCACTCTTCATGTCCATCAATATGAATTTGATAATTTTTATTTCAATTTTAAGAAAATTGAAAGTGGTTTAAAATAAAGCTATGATGATATATATATTATGAAAATGCAAAAAAGTGAAAATTGCAAATTTGTCACATTCGCTCTTCCTTATTAACATGGAAGTACATTTTCATCTTGAACTGAAATTATTTTCAATACAATTGGCTTTCGAACCGTCCATGAAGACATGGCAAATCAAACTTTTTGTTGGCCCTGCACAAGTTCAATACTGCTTTTTTTGGGATAGTATCTGTACAATATAGGGGTGGTTTAACGAAAACCACGGTGTACCAAACGACAATTTAAATTACACAAGAAAATTAAAGAGGGCCCAATATTTACGCTAGACTCACCTGATGTCTCTTCAGTCCTAGTTTCCCTGGCCAGGGCTGATGATGCGTGATATTGGGGTTCTTTGGGGGTGAAATTATTATGGCAAACTCCACCAAGACACTTGCGTGCGGTTCTTCACACAGATTTTAACCGAATGCTGTGATTCGTGTTTTTAAGTTGGCCACCTATGCTTTGGCTCACTGGCCATATGGTAGCTAACGCAATATTGGGCTTTGGACATAAAACTGTAAATTAAGGCTAATGGAAAAAGATACCCAATATTGAACATTCCAACCTCCTCAAAATTAAATAGTTAATTTTGACACTAACTCTAGCGTTAAATTTTGAAAATAAAAAAAAGAAAAAAAAATAAACAAAATTCCAATTTTGAAAAAACCCAAAAAAATGACTCATATCAAAGGCCACAGAATTAAAAAGAGAGAAAAAATTCTAACACAGTCACATTACACAAATAAGAGTAAGCCACCTTTTACTTGTTTGGCAGTGGGCATAATTTGACCACTGGGCGATCAAATATGCTTTTTGAAGTTTTAACCTGAGCTACACGAGCATGACCGTCAGGACTTGAATACACCTTTAAAACGCGCCCCAGTAACCACTTTAATGGGGGTAAGTTTTCATCGCGAATTAAAACCAAGCTACCGACCTCCAAAGGAGCACCGGAGGTATTAGCCTTATGCCGTTGCTGTAGGGTGCTCAAATATTCAGTATGCCACCTCGACCAGAAATGCTGCTGCAACTGCTGCACCAATTGCCAACGGGTAAGCCTGCCAACCTTCTCAGTAATCAAGTCTTCATCGGGAGGCGCAGTAAGGGGGGCTTGTGTCAAGAAGTGACCTGGGGTCAAACTCTCTAGGTCATTAGGATCACTACTAACACTGCACAACGGTCTAGAATTTAATAAAGCTTCAATCTGACACAATACAGTTGCGAGCTCTTCATAAGTCAAAATCTGTAACCCTATTACCCAAAACAGGTGTGACTTGACCGCCTTCACGCCAGCCTCCCAGAGGCCACCAAAATTAGGCGTGGAAGGTGGATTGAGGTGAAAACTGATGGTACATTGATCAGCAGCCTGCTGGACATATTTAAGAAGAATGGTGTCCGTACCCTTGAAGTTTGAGCCTTGGTCACAATACAAGTCGGTGCAACGACCTCGACGAGCAACAAACCTTCTCAAAGTCGCCAGAAAAGCTTCTGATGTCATATCAGATACCACCTCCAAATGTAAGGCCTTTGTCGCCATACAAACAAAAATACAGATATATGCCTTTTGGCTAACTACACCCCGCCTTTTCCCCAGGGTAATATTTATTGGTCCAGCCAAATCTGTGCCAGTATGCAAGAAGGGTTTGATTTGCGACACTCGCACCTTAGGTAAATCCCCTTGAAAAGGCTTAATATTTTTTGGGGACATTCTAAAACACCGATAGCATTTCAAGAGTGTATGCCGGATGGCCCTTCTGGCTGACAAAATCCAGAATTGTTGACATATTAGGAACAATAACGTTTGAAGACCTGGGTGACAGTTCCTAGAATGAACATCTTCAATCAATAATTTTGTAAATCTATGTTCTCTAGGCAAAAGCATAGGATGTTTGGCATCATAATCCAAGGCAGAATTCCTTATACGACCACCAACACGAATGACTCCCATCTTGTCAAGAAAAGGAGCCAATTTTTGGATTGGCTTAGGACAAGGAGACCCTTGTCTTAATTTTTGCAAGATGTCAGAGAAAACTTCGCCTTGTACAAATTTGACAATTAAAATGAGCGAGTGGTAAAGGTCCTTATAGGAAATACTTTCCTTGATTATCACCTTAGTTTTCAGGAAGTCTATAAAGCGCAAATAATACACGATAAAGCGTTGAATCTTTGGCAAACTGGAATATCTATCAAACAACAAAGATATAACATTTTTAGGGTGTTGAACAGTCAATAAGATCACCTTTTTTGCTTCACTTTCCACATCAGAAAGCTTGGGATTTGGATCGGGAGATTTAGGCCAATTTTCTCGACTCAATTTCAACCAGGAAGGTCCACAAAACCACATAGGATCAGTCAATAATTGGTCAGCAAACAAACCACGAGACAACGCATCAGCCGGATTAGAAATCCCTTCCACATGAAACCAAGAACTTGGGGGCAATTTGGACTGAATGTGCGCCACACGATTTGCCACAAATGTCCTCCACTTGTGAGATGGTGACTTTATCCAACGCAAAGAAACTGCCGAATCGGTATAAGCAAAGACATCCTTAATATTAAGGTCAATATAAGAATTTAACACAAATTCAACCAAGTCTGCCAACACAACTGCAGAACACAACTCTAAACGTGGGATTGACACTGTTTTCAGAGGAGCAACTCTATTTTTACTGCACAATAAATTGACACAAACTTCACCAGAAAGCGTAGTTGACCTCATAAAAATAACGGCTCCATAGCCTACCTGCGAAGCATCACAAAATGCATGAAGTTGTAGCTCAGCTAGAGGATCCAAGACCACTTGTCTTGGAATAGAGAATGACGAAAGGTCAGTAAGACCGAAGGCAAAACGTTGCCAATCTGACACTATATCACTAGGAGGGGTTTCATCCCAACCAACACCTTGGGCCCACAATCTTTGCATTAAAATCTTTGCCACTAGAATTGTGGGTGATACAAAACCAAGAGGATCATACACCTTTGTAAGTTCTGACAAAATATATCGCTTGGTACAAGGTACGTTGATGGACTGTATTTTATAGGAAAATAAATCTTGAGTAGGACACCACTGTAAACCTAATATTTTTAATCCAGCAGAATCCTTTTCACTAAAAGAAATGGGTTGTTGATGAGTCTCAGGCACTGAATCAAGTAATCTAGGTTCGTTACTTGCCCATTTTCTAAGTTCAAAACATCCCTTGGACAATAAACATTCAAGCTTATTTTTCAGACTACTCGCTTCTTCAAGACAAGAAGCAGAACCAATGGCATCATCAATATAGGTCATTGACCTCAATATTTTTGCTGCTCTAGGAAACTGATCATTATAGTCATCAGCTAACTGAAGTAAAGTTCTAATACACAAATAAGGACTACTACTCACCCCATAGGTAATAGTATTTAAAGTGTATTCTTGGATAGGCTGTGAAGAATCAAAACGCCACAATATGCGTTGGAAGTCATGTTGATGTTCTGCAATTAAGATTTGCCTATATGCTTGCCTTATATCGCATGAGAAAACCACTGAGTGAAGTCTAAACTTAAGGAGAAGGGTTGCAATATTTGGTTGTAATTTAGGTCCAATTAATAAGCAGCTATTTAGGGAAACATTTTTATCAGTTTTACTTGAAGCATCAAACACTACACGCAATTTAAAAAAAGGGGGCCTACCTTCGCAAGGAGTTGTGCTGCCTTTGACCACACAATGATGAGGTATAAAATAAGTTAAACCATTATTTTTAACAGATTTGGCCAAAGACATATGCCCTTGTTCTAGATAATCTCTTATAAACTCATGATAAGCTTCTTTTAAAACAACATCCCTATTTAATCTTGACTCTAGGTAGGTATACCTTTTTAGTGCGCCTTTATATGAATCACCTAAATCCACAGAATCAAAACAAAAAGGGTAACTAACCCCATATCTACCCTCTGGAGTTCTAAACAAAGTTTTGACAAAAATTTCCTCACAGCAAATATCTTCTGGAGACAAGTGTACCTTTTCTGGAACTGACTCCAATTCCCAAAACTTCGGTAGTGTCACATTAAGACTATTGCAATCAGAGGCGCTACCTAGAGAAGTACACAAACTTAGGGGCTGGTTCTCACTAGACCCAACACTGCCAATAATAACCCAGCCAAAAATAGTTTGAAACGCACTAGGTCTGCCACTTTGACCCTTACGAAGACCTGGCAATAAAATATCACTGTATATGTCAATACCCAAAAGGAGATCAATATCACCAGCTTCACAAAAATATGGATCTGCAAGACGTAAACCCTGAAGATGATTCCACTGTTTTGAATTAATCGTGACTGATGGCAACCTTTCACAAATTGAAGGAATCACTAGGGCCTCAAAAGACAAGTGAGGTTGCACTTGATGATAGGGTGTAACAATACAAGAAACTATACCTAGAGCAGTGAATGTTGACATGCCACTAATGCCCTGTATTGGGGTATTGTTGGGGAGTCGATTCAAAGAAAGTTTACTTGCCATATGCTCAGACACAAAATTTGCCTGGCTTGCTGAGTCTAATAACGCTCTACACTTTACCAAACTACCAGCACCATTCTGAATGAAGACTAGAGCAGTAGCAAATAACACAGACTGAGTCACAGCACGTGTGGATGCACAGAATTTTGTTTCACTATTATTTGAATCAACTTGGGCCGAGCGACTGCTGGGAGAATTTTGATTACTAGTTGATTCTGATACTTCACTTGAATTGTGACTGCTAGAAAAACATAAGAGAGTGTTATGCTTGCGTCCACAATTTTTACACATAAAGGAACTAGTACATTTTTCTAGAGAGTGCGACTTGGCAAAACAATTAAAACATAAACGATGCCTTTTCACTATAGCATGTCGTTGATGAGGGTCAAGTTTCAAGAAATTATCACACTTTAATAATGATAAACATGTTTTTTGACAACAAACACACAAATTAGCTGTAGTCATAAATGATTTTTTTGATGGCATTGCCTTTTTTGACACATTCTCACTTTTCTTAAAAACACTACAAGATTGGTTGGTTAAAGATGAATTTTCTAAAGCTCTACAATGTTGCTCAAAGTGTTTAGATAAATCCTCATATGTAGGCAATTGAGAAGAATTTTGCTTAAATTCAAAGCTTGTCTTTAACTCGGGACTTATTTTTTGAAGCAATAAGTTTAATTTTGTGAAGTCCCACAAGTCAACTTGAGTTAAACTTAAGGCTTGCAAGTTTTCAGAAAAAATACTTAAAATTTTTCTTAGCTCTTGCGCTGAATCATTTTTCATACATGGAGCACTAAAAATTGATGACCAATAATCAGTCAATAAGACTCTTTCATTTTGATAACGCTTAACCAATGCGTCAAAAGCTGTATTATAATTTACCTCAAGAAGGGGTATATGCTTAACTACCAATGCAGCATCCCCTTGTAAAAGAGAAACCAATATTTGGAATTTTCTTATATTAGAAAACCGAGGATTATTGTGTACAATTACTTTGTATAAGTCAAAAAAGGTAGGCCATTGTTTTATTTCACCTGTAAATTTGGGTATGCAAGCAAGAGCACTGTTATCTTCAGCGCTGGAGCATGGGGGGCTAGGTGCAGCAGCTGCACCAGCAGTTCTAGGGGGTGAAAAGAGCTGTACTGCGGCTGTTTTTATAGAATAAACCATTGAGTCCATCCTAAGTTGACGGCTATGTTCCTTATCTTTATCACCATCAGCCACAAGAGACACGATTTCAAGTTGGATGGAAGAATAGTGCTCACTCAAACGCGGCTGTTCCTCATACGCGCATTGAAACTCCAACTTTTTTGTCTTTGAGGCGTTCTGATCGGTTGCTTTTGTTGCTATATCGTAAATATTTTGAATTCGTTGTTTAGTCAAATCGCGTTTCCTAACTAAACCATCAATAATATCTTTTGTTTCCGACATGTTATGGAAGGTAGCTTTTTTAAAAACAACACTTTAAAAATAAAAAATTCAAAACAAAACAAACCGCCCACTGTCAAATAAGCAAGGTTATGTTCACTTCTACCTCGTGCTTTTGGGTATTATGGCCAAAACAATGTTGCCAACATAAGAAACGCGCTTTTAAGAGAGATGCACTTTTAAAAAGAGAGATCACAATATGCGCGCAAAAAACTTTCGACTTCGAGAAATGCGCAAAAAAAACGAGCGATATTTCTTATCACATTTATCGAAGTTTTTTCAATATTAACAAAATGGAACAAAACACACCTAAAATTTAAATTCAATTTTATTACAATGCATTATTAAGAAAATAAAAATCCCAAAGGACTGGTTCAATTAATTTGGCGAGGAGAGACCAAATGTACAATATAGGGGTGGTTTAACGAAAACCACGGTGTACCAAACGACAATTTAAATTACACAAGAAAATTAAAGAGGGCCCAATATTTACGCTAGACTCACCTGATGTCTCTTCAGTCCTAGTTTCCCTGGCCAGGGCTGATGATGCGTGATATTGGGGTTCTTTGGGGGTGAAATTATTATGGCAAACTCCACCAAGACACTTGCGTGCGGTTCTTCACACAGATTTTAACCGAATGCTGTGATTCGTGTTTTTAAGTTGGCCACCTATGCTTTGGCTCACTGGCCATATGGTAGCTAACGCAATATTGGGCTTTGGACATAAAACTGTAAATTAAGGCTAATGGAAAAAGATACCCAATATTGAACAGTATCAGGATCCAACTGCATGAAAATGGGTATTGTATCAAACTGACTGATGAGAACAAAAATAAGCTCTTAGCAACCTTTATTTTAGTTATATTTTTGTACTGTAAACTTACTGGCTTTAAAAAAACAAAAGAAGTAAAACTGGCATAAACTAATCTCAAAATGCATCAGGCAAATGTCAAAAGTTTAAAAGGTTTAAAGAGAACTATATCAAAAATGTATTCAGTTCGATATGAAAACTTAGTAAATGACAAGTTAAAACTTTTAAATGGCACAAAGTGCTATCTGTACCGTCTGCAGTTTCAATTTAAAAATTATTTTGGTAATTACAAAGTTCTATCTCAATTTTCCAGTGTCCCGTAGGAAGAAATAGATCTCTACTTTTTTTTGAGACTCCACCCCAAATTTTTTTTTTACTTTAACAATAAAAAACATTTTCAATTTCTTACAAAGCAGCTACAGTTTGTGTGTCTTTCGGACAACCAAAACTGTTAATGACATCATCTTAAAATTATTAATAGAAGATCAACTGATCTTCAGTACTTTGATTTGCTTAATTAGAAATAAAAAGTCAAATAATTATTCTAAATGTGTACATATTGCTAAAAGCCAAATAATACTTAAGTTGACTCAACCAGCTATTATTTTCTTATCAAAAGAAACATAATTAAAAATGTTGTTATTGTAAGTTTACCTGACCCATATATTATTTTAATATGATTAGTTGGTCTTAATTTTTAAAATTTTTGAAATGCTTTTAATACAATTTTATTTTATTATCCAAGTTTAACCACTTTATCCTAATAAGAAATTTAACTTTGCTTAAACCAGGGTGGCTATTTTCTGGAGAACTGGGAAATGTCAGGAAATTTTGACAGTCAGGGAAAAGTCACAATTAGTTTTTGATTTTACAACCTCGATTTTAAGTTACCACCGACTTGACATTTAAATAAAAAATGTATTTACCAACTAAACTATAAAAACCTGGAAAAAATTATATTTAAATTTACAATCAATGTTACATTACTGTTTTAAAAAAAAATAAGTATATCTATTTCTTTTTTTTAATTTTAGGAAATAAATAAGTATGAAGTAAAATACTAAAATTAGAAAGTAGACATACAGAAATTCATAATTAAATTTATTTTTTTTTTAATTATCAGGAAGTTGGTAAATAAGATAAGCCCTTTACTAAAAATTGTGTTAAGGGGAAGCTGGGATTATAAGGTTAAAAATATATATGGTTTGACTTTGAAGATGATTAATTCATGAAAAAACTGTAGAGTAATGTGTTTTGTAATACAAAAGAAATTACAAGATTCAAATCCTATCCAAAATAAGAAAACAGGCCAAGTTCTTATTACCCCACCAAGAAGTTCTTAATGGAGTGCTGCAAAAATTAATGTGATAGCTCTAAAGGTTCAAAAATATAACTATATTTTAATAATAAATTTGGTTGTTACTAATAAAAGCATTTATGGATTGTCAGATATAAGAACAATGAGGTTATAGTACTAGGAGGTCAGCTTAAGTAATCATTTGTGTTTCAGAAAATAAGTTACAATTAATTTAGTCAAAAAACAAACCAGCATATATATATATATATATATATATAGAGACCTAAAAAAAACCAAATTATTTTTAAACCTTAACCTGATCAGACACAGGGCATAATTTTTTCCAGTGTCTAAAAATGCTCAGCCAGATATTCATCTAGAGAATAGTAGGCTCTAGCAATTAACATATCCTTAACTTTTCATCTGACTTCACAAGTTGATATGTTTGTAGTGTGTTGGCAGTTTATTGTATATTTTTAGGCTATGGTTATTAGTAAGTTTTGAGTTAGTATTTGGGACTAGGTAATGGAATTTCATTGTGATTTCTTTTAGTAATGTGCATGCGAGTAACACCTTTATATTTTTTTATATGATTCACAGTTTCTAAAATAAAGATGCCAATTAATGTTAAAATTTTTTCTCTCTAAAACAGTCGTTTACAGTGATCCCTAAGTCGCCCGGCACACACCTACTGACACAAAGTTTTTGCAGAGTAAATAAACTGATTTAAATGCTAAATGCTGCAGTTGCCCTAAAATGCAATTCCGTACCTCAAATGCAATTCTACCGTAGCCTAGTACGGCGTTTTTGACATACTAGTGCCTAACTCCCAGAAGGTTTGACGCACTGCAAATCCAACAGATGCCACTTTTTTACAACACTGAATAATATGGGTTAAAAATTTTAAGCCACTATCTATGTATATTCCCAAAAATTTTAGTTTTTAGTCCACCATACCTATATGGACCTCCATTAACCTAGCGACCTCACCTCAAGAAAATCAAAATTTAGTCACACTATAATTATGTACTTTCGGACAACCAAAACTGTTAATGACATCATCTTAAAATTATTAATAGAAGATCAACTGATCTTCAGTACTTTGATTTGCTTAATTAGAAATAAAAAGTCAAATAATTATTCTAAATGTGTACATATTGCTAAAAGCCAAATAATACTTAAGTTGACTCAACCAGCTATTATTTTCTTATCAAAAGAAACATAATTAAAAATGTTGTTATTGTAAGTTTACCTGACCCATATATTATTTTAATATGATTAGTTGGTCTTAATTTTTAAAATTTTTGAAATGCTTTTAATACAATTTTATTTTATTATCCAAGTTTAACCACTTTATCCTAATAAGAAATTTAACTTTGCTTAAACCAGGGTGGCTATTTTCTGGAGAACTGGGAAATGTCAGGAAATTTTGACAGTCAGGGAAAAGTCACAATTAGTTTTTGATTTTACAACCTCGATTTTAAGTTACCACCGACTTGACATTTAAATAAAAAATGTATTTACCAACTAAACTATAAAAACCTGGAAAAAATTATATTTAAATTTACAATCAATGTTACATTACTGTTTTAAAAAAAAATAAGTATATCTATTTCTTTTTTTTAATTTTAGGAAATAAATAAGTATGAAGTAAAATACTAAAATTAGAAAGTAGACATACAGAAATTCATAATTAAATTTATTTTTTTTTTAATTATCAGGAAGTTGGTAAATAAGATAAGCCCTTTACTAAAAATTGTGTTAAGGGGAAGCTGGGATTATAAGGTTAAAAATATATATGGTTTGACTTTGAAGATGATTAATTCATGAAAAAACTGTAGAGTAATGTGTTTTGTAATACAAAAGAAATTACAAGATTCAAATCCTATCCAAAATAAGAAAACAGGCCAAGTTCTTATTACCCCACCAAGAAGTTCTTAATGGAGTGCTGCAAAAATTAATGTGATAGCTCTAAAGGTTCAAAAATATAACTATATTTTAATAATAAATTTGGTTGTTACTAATAAAAGCATTTATGGATTGTCAGATATAAGAACAATGAGGTTATAGTACTAGGAGGTCAGCTTAAGTAATCATTTGTGTTTCAGAAAATAAGTTACAATTAATTTAGTCAAAAAACAAACCAGCATATATATATATATATATATATAGAGACCTAAAAAAAACCAAATTATTTTTAAACCTTAACCTGATCAGACACAGGGCATAATTTTTTCCAGTGTCTAAAAATGCTCAGCCAGATATTCATCTAGAGAATAGTAGGCTCTAGCAATTAACATATCCTTAACTTTTCATCTGACTTCACAAGTTGATATGTTTGTAGTGTGTTGGCAGTTTATTGTATATTTTTAGGCTATGGTTATTAGTAAGTTTTGAGTTAGTATTTGGGACTAGGTAATGGAATTTCATTGTGATTTCTTTTAGTAATGTGCATGCGAGTAACACCTTTATATTTTTTTATATGATTCACAGTTTCTAAAATAAAGATGCCAATTAATGTTAACATTTTTTCTCTCTAAAACAGTCGTTTACAGTGATCCCTAAGTCGCCCGGCACACACCTACTGACACAAAGTTTTTGCAGAGTAAATAAACTGATTTAAATGCTAAATGCTGCAGTTGCCCTAAAATGCAATTCCGTACCTCAAATGCAATTCTACCGTAGCCTAGTACGGCGTTTTTGACATACTAGTGCCTAACTCCCAGAAGGTTTGACGCACTGCAAATCCAACAGATGCCACTTTTTTACAACACTGAATAATATGGGTTAAAAATTTTAAGCCACTATCTATGTATATTCCCAAAAATTTTAGTTTTTAGTCCACCATACCTATATGGACCTCCATTAACCTAGCGACCTCACCTCAAGAAAATCAAAATTTAGTCACACTATAATTATGTACTAATTTCGTCCCCAATCAAAAAATTTTGTGCTCATCTGGTTTCTGAGAAAATCGAAAAAGAAAATGGGGTAGCTAGGTTAATATTAACTTAGCAACCCCACCAGAAAATATGGCGCCAAACTAAAAATTTTTGGTTTTAAAATTATGTGCCAATTATGCGCTCTACGAATATATAAGAAAAACATCGAATGTTTCATTTTAAATTATGTTTTTTTTTTTTAAATAAGGGTGGGGTAGCTAGGTTAATATTAACTTAGTGACCCCACATGTTAAGGTATCACGAAATTTAAAAATTTCAAAAACCAGTATTACCTGCATATTATGTGCTAATTTCGTCCATGATCAGAAAATTTTGTACTCATCTGGTTTCCGAGAAAATTGAAAAAGAAATTGGGTTAGCTAGATTAATATAGACTTAGCAACCCCACCAGGAGACATGGCGCCTAAAAATTATTGGTTTTAAAATTATGAGATAATTATGTCCGCCACGAATATATAAGAAAAAAAATCGAATTTTTCATTTTAAATTAAGTTTTTAAAAAAAGGGTGGGGTAGCTAGGTTAAATTGAATTTCTTTGGTTCCTGGGAAGTTATTTATTTAATCAAAATCGGTTTACGGAAACAAAAGTTATGACATTTAAAGCAATAAAAACGGGAACAAGCTGTGGGGTCTTCAGTTAATTATTAATTATGCAGTATGATAATCTTTATCGATTTTCTCAGAAACTAACGAGCACAAAATTTTCTGATTGTGGAGGAAATAATGGTTTTTGAAAAATTTAAACATGTGGGGTCGCTAAGTTAATATTAACCTAGCTACGCCACCCTTTTTTTTTAAAGTTTCCAGGAATATGGGCTACAAATTTTATTATAAAGTCCAAATTCGTGGGAGCTTTAGTTTCCGAGTTATTTGAAAAAACGTTAAAATATATAAAAAATAAAATCATAACTTTAGAAGTAAAGCAGCTATTGATATGCGGTTTTCAGATTTTGCTTTTCATAAATATTACCCAAAAATTTTGTTATAAGGTTCAAATCTTTCAAAGCTACAGTTTTCAAGATTTGTCATTTCCTTTCAACATAAAATAATTTATTGTATGGTGGACTATCCATGCTTTCTAGAACAAATTTTTCTATGTTAAAACACCAACCACCAAAATTTAACTTTTTCTAAATCTTGCGTTATCTTGTTTTTCAGAATGTTTTGATCTTTATGTCCCAAAGTGATAGTATTGTCATCAGGAAAACATTGTAAATTTACCGTCAGTTACTAATTTTAAGAGGTCTTTTAAATAAAGTAAAAACAAAATTGGTACTGAATTTTGAGGAATTCCTGTCCATTCTTGACCATCTGGTATCTTCTGCTAAGATACAACTCAAAAAGCAAATACCACTTATCCCTAAACCCATAAATATGCATCTTTCTCAAAAGCAAATAATGGTTTACACAACTGAAGACTTGAAAAATCGCAAAATACACCAGCTAGCTCAAATTCTCTGTTATTCAATTTACAATACAAGTTTTGCAGAGAGGCAAAAATGGCATCATTTGTTCTTTTGGAACTCTGAAATCTGTATTGGCAGACGCTCAATACATTATTTCTAGCAATAAAGTCATATGATATTTAATAATTTATTCTACAATTTTTGTGAGTGTAAGATATTAATGATATAGGGCGAAAATTTTACAGTTCTGCATATGATCCTGTTTTGAGCAATGAGATCACTATGGCAGTTTTTAATACTTCAGGAGATTCACTTAGCGATAGATATAAAAGAACATTGTCGTCTTCAAAAATGTTTATTGGCATTTCATAAAAAACAGCTGAATTACTTTTAATATCTTTTAAGGAGCTTGTATTTTTTTTACAAGGGTCTCAAGGGAAATCTTGCATAAGGCGCCCGAACTACTTTCCTGCCAGAGTCATTTCTCCTCTGTCAGGAGAGCTCAGGTAGTGTCGGATTCTTACCGACGAAAACCTCTCGATTGTGACTCCAACCTGTCTGCAACCCCTGTAAGAGTTTATACAGGTCCTTAATGGAGCAGTCCCTAGTGTTGATTCTAGTTTAACCACTCCATTAGATTTATCCCCGAGTTTGTACAGGTCCTTAATGGAGAAGTTCCTAGTGGGTATTGGGTCTAGTTCAACTTCCCACAGGGATATACCGCCCATATTCGGTCGCCAGAGCCTCATCTGTTTTGGACAGGGAGCACCATGAGAAGGTGAGGTTGGCATTTGGATATGAGAGGCTAGACGCATTCCCATCATACCGATCGAAAAGCTCTGGTCCCACACACAACACAAATGCGGTCTCGAACTGTTCCGAGCAGATATGAAGGTTATATTCGCATCACTATCCTTTATTCCCCTAAGGAACTTGTATTAAGAATAGAAGTATCCTGTACAGAGTTTGCAGTATACAGTTTCGCAAATAAGATAAAGGATCATCCTGAGAATTTAAACTTGCTGTCAGTTTTTTGTCTAAGGAGCAGTAGAATTTATTTAGAACATTTGGATTAATATCTGCTAATTGCTTTAACCCAGTGTTTTGTCCTCGAAGATCTTTTACTATCGACCAGGCCTCCTTAGCTTAATTTTTGTATAATAAAATAAACGCTTTGCAAAATAATGACTTGCCTATAAATAAAATGATATTTTCTGTAGTACCAGGGTTTCCACTCTTCCATTACTGTCAAGTGAAAGTCAGGAAATGACGAAAATGGACCTTGAAGATTCGCTCCTTTGGTCCTTACTTATTGGCCTTATTTATTTCGCCCTTTTTTTTCTTATCTTCTTTGTTGTGCGTACATTTTATAATTTTAATCTAATCCAATCATTCCAATTCATCTGTTTCGTCAACTAAACATGCGTTAGAAAGTGTGAGTGGCTTGTGTAAATGTAAATTTAAAACAAAGATACGTTGACTGGATAGCCTAAGGAGCTTAAAGCAATTATGTACTAATAAAGGCCTATTTACTAAACTTTTATTGCTTAATTGTTAATTTTTAAAGTTAAATATATGGAAACCAGTGGTGCTGTTTACTCAATGTTTAATGAATTATTATTAAATTTAATGTGTGAAGGATAATTGATAATAGAGCAAGAGAGAGCAACTAAGTGAGGTTAGATTTCCAGCATCTTCAACAAAAAACGCAAAAAAGTTGGGCGAGATCCTACTTCTTGGCGGCAAAAGCTGTCAAATTCAAAATGTTCTCTCCATCTCTCTCTATTAGAGAAAGAGCAAAAAGCAAATCTGTGGATCTGGCATTAAACAAACAGATAAAACCCAACCAAACGAAACATTATTCCTTGTATAAATTGTGTTTGTGCATAAAACTTAAGTAAACACCCCTATTAATTAAACATTACGCATTAGGAATTAAACATTATCCATTACATTTATGAATTGGCCATTAAGCATTAAAAGTTGAGTAAATAAGCCTTAAGAATTAAGAGATTAAAATTGAATTTCACAAGAACAATTTTGTACTGGTTTTTGCGTTTTTGTTTTTTAACTTTATTATGAGGTACTAAAAATGGCGAAAAAGAAAACATACTTCCAAGACAGGTGGTAATCCGAATTTTCAGTTACCTATTCCAGACAACCGAATTCAGTTTTGATTCCCAATATACCAAACTACAAAAAGTTGCAGAACAATAACCTTGACAATACCCCAACTTCGGCTGTACCACAGAAATGTTTGCTCATAGTCTTATTTCCAAAAATTAAAAAAAAAATTACATTATAGAATGGTGTGTTTTAATTTAAAAATTATCATACAACAGTGAATTTATCTACAGGGCTGCTTAATTCATAACACATTCCCACTTCACAAGTTTTTGATTTTCTTTAAAAACTACAGCTTTTAATGTCATACAAAAATGTTTATTCTATTTCATTTATAATGTTATCCTATTTCCTCCGCTAATTCCTTTGTTTCTTATTTTGTGGAAAATAAAAGAATTACTCACCTTCTTGCCTGTGTTAAACGTCCCTAAAGTTAGTAGTACAATGTTAGCAGTGCAAAGATTTTATCAATAGAAAAATTTGTGCTAATTAGGTGCTAATTAAATGCTAAGGTAAAAAATGTTGTTCTCTTGTAGTTTCCGAGATATGACTTGCACTGCTAGCTAGTCGTTAAAGATAGAATGGTTCCGAAAAGTGGTAGAGTGGTCTAAATAGTCCAGAAAATTAAATGCTGCCATATCAATAAGAAAATTCTATATTTTTTACCTTTTTCCGCATATTTTTTAAAATTAACTTTAGGTCATACACATATATGAGTTCTCATGAAAGAAGACGTTGGTGGTGTTTTTGATATTAGAATAAGTTAGTGCTATTTAGGTGTTAATTAAATGCCAAGTAACCAAATTTTGTGCTCTTGTAGTTTCCGAGATATGGCCTGCAATGCTAGCTACCAATTAAAGATAGCAGTGCACCATGCTAGAATGGTCCAGAAAAGTGGTAGGGTGGTTTGAATGGTCCAGAAAATTAAATGCTGCTATATCAATAAGAAAATTCTTGTTTTTAATTTTTTCTGCATATTTTTTTAAAATGAACTTTAGGTCATACACATATATGAGTTCTCATGAAAGAAGACGTTGGTGGTGTTTTTGATATTGGAATAAATTAGTGCTATTTAGGTGCTAATTAAATGCCAAGGTTTGAATGGCCCAGAAAATTAAATGCTGCCGTTTCAATAAAAAGATTATATATTTTTTACTTTTTTCTGCATATTTTTTTAAATTAACTTGGTGCACTGCATATCTCAAAAACTATAAGACACAAAATTTGGTTACTTGGCATTTAATTAGCACCTAAATAGCACTAATTTATTCCAATATCAAAAACATCACCAACGTCTTCTTGCACGAGAACTCAAATATGTGTACGACCTAAAGTTAGCAGTGCACCCCATTAAATTATAAAATATGCAGGAAAAAGTAAAAAATACAATATTTGTATTTACATTTAGGCCACTACCACTTTTCTGGACCGTTCTAGTCTAGTGCAGGTCTATCTCGGAAACTACAAGAGCACAAAATTTTCACACACAATCATAAAATCTTTGCACTGCTAACTTTAGGGACGTATGTGTTAAGCATAAATAATTTTATGATGTTTTCTGATCTTCCAGCAAGCTCTTTGTTGGAGGGCTATCATGGGAAACGACACAAGACAACCTTCAACGCTACTTCTCCCGCTACGGAGAGGTTATCGACTGTGTGGTGATGAAGAATGCCGAAACTGGTCGCTCCAGGGGCTTCGGTTTTGTCACCTTTGCCGATCCGGCGAATGTAAACGTAGTCCTGCAAAATGGACCTCACAGCCTAGACGGTAGGACCATCGATCCGAAACCTTGCAACCCGAGGACCTTACAGAAGCCCAAAAAGGGGGGCGGCTATCCCAAGGTGTTTTTGGGAGGTTTGCCGTCGAACGTGACCGAAACCGACTTGAGGAGCTTCTTCACTCGGTTTGGAAAAGTTATGGAAGTTGTTATCATGTATGATCAGGAAAAAAAAAAGTCAAGAGGTTTGTATTTTTTTTTCAGTTTGATTTAGTATGTTATTTTAGCCCGTTCTTAATGTACCCTATTATAATTTAAGTGTGTCAACAGGGTGTCCCTTTTAAAACTGATGGGCTATAACTTCAGAATGAAAATTTATTTTAAAAAAATGAAAAACCGGTTTGGAAGGTTGGAAGGGGGCAAGCTACTTTTCAACCCAACCCGACCTACTCCTTAGGGGGTAGCTACCCCCACTTTAAAATATCAAATAGGAACATGGGTCATGTGGCACCTCATTTGAAAGGTATTTCGATTGTCTAAATAGTGGTGTAATTATTTTTTTTTTATTTTGAGTTGTTTTTTTAAAATTCCAAGAAAATCTTTTGAAGGTTGAAAAATATGACAATAAAAAATAACATTTTACATAAAATAAACCTTTTTCAGATATTTTACAACCCTACCCTTTAGAGGATAGACACTCTTAAAATAAATTTTTGAATAAGATTATGGATCTTTGATCAGAGGTGTAATAATTTGCCTTTTTGGTTCAGGTTGTTTCTTACAAGTTATTTTCAGGAAAAGATAGCCTAAAAAAAGAGACATGAATTTCAAACAATGTTCTGTTTGAAAAAAAAATAACCTTTCGAAAGAGGTATCACACGACGGATAGTCTTATTTAAAAATTTATATTAAGGGTGGCTATTCTCTAAAGGGTAGATTAGGGAGGGTTGCAAAATATCTCTAAAAGGTTTATTTTATACATAATGTAATTTTTATTGTCATTTTTTTCAAAGGGTAGATTAGGGAGGGTTGCAAAATATCTAAAAGGTTTATTTTATGCAAAATGCAATTTTTATTGTAATTTTTTTCAAAGGGTAGATTAGGGAGGGTTGCAAAATATCTCTAAAAGGTTTATTTTATGCAAAATGTAATTTTTATTGTCATTTTTTTCAACGATTTTTGTTTTCCAAACACTCACCTTCCAAAACAGATTTTCTTGGAATTTTAAAAAACACAAAGTAAAAAAATTCTGAAACCTCTATTTACAGAATCGAATGACATTTCAAAAGAGGTGCCACATGACTCACGCTCCTATTTAAGATTTTAAAGTGGAGGTAGCTACCCCATAAGCGGTAGGTCGGGGCGGGTTGAGAAGTAGCTTAAAATGGTTCCCCCTTCCAACCTTCCAAACCTGTATATAAATGTGAGATACTATAATGGCCCTTACCGATAATAACTCCCAATCAAGTTGGCCTGGAAAAGTATGGTCAAAAATTCTTCTGGGCGCGTGTCCACTGCGTCAGCTATGTGCAGTTGATTTTTCGACTTTGGCTTTATCCAGGGCCAACCCTGATTTTTAAACTATTTTCTTTGTTTTTCAAAGTTTTCATTTACTAGGTTTTTATGTAGAACTGAATGCATTTCCAATATGATTCACTTTCAAACCTATCGTGAAAACGCGAATCGAAAAACGAATCCTAGTTTTTTTCGTTGACCCTGCGTCAGTTCGTATCGTAATCTAGTTGTCATGAAAACGCGGCTCGTATCGAAAACGAATAAAACGTGACTGGATTTGACAGTTTATTCCGTGGATGAGACAACCAAACTTTTATGTTTCTTTTCTAGTTTTCAAAATTAAAAAAAAAATAATGGTCAAAAACTCAACGCAATCAAATCGCTTCAATGAAAACCCAAAAAATGAATTGTATTGAAAATGTGTTCAGTTCCAGGTGTAAATGTAGTAATTGTTACACATTTTGTAATCCTTGAGCTATTATAGTATCTCAGAGTTATATGGTTTGAAAAACTTGGACACTGGAATTGAATGATCTGGCTGTTTTTTTTTTTTTAATTTTGCCAGACAAAGAATTGGGTTTTGTTGGTTGGTTAAATACACGTCTGAACCAGTGGTTATGACACTGGTTAAGAGGTGTACTTAAGGACATTTTCTGCTGACGAATGCATTGGCGTACGCATAAATTGTTCCTGGAGAGGGGGGAAGCTTGGGAATAGTCTTTTTATGAGCTTGGTGTAGAAAATTTACAAAACCCGAAGACATACAAAATTTGAACTGTACCTTTATATTCTGCCATTACCCAGGGTTGCCACAATCCTTGAAAACCGGGAAATCCGGGAAAAAGTCGGGAATTCGGTGGGGTCAGGAAATATCCGGAAAACTTGCTAAGAATCCTTGAATTTTTCAGATATATTTATGGTTGAGATTCCCTTGTACCTATATTTTTTGCCGGCCTCCGTAGTGCAGTGGGTAGCGCTTGCCGCACGGAATGCCCCGAGTTCGAATCCCGAATAGGATGGATTCATTTTTAACTCTGCAAAAATAGTTTGCTACATTGGGCTTGATCCTACTATGGATGAAAATTCCCAGGATAAAAACCACATATGAAAATGATGGATTTCACACGATTTGCATCCTTAGAAAACGTTAATTTTATCCATGTGCTGAAATTTTTCCACACATGGAAAAGTGTACAATGACATTTACTGTCACCATACTTTTTCGTACATATGTTGCAAAGTACTTTTCTACATATGTGCGGAAAAGCAGTTTCATTTGATTTGTGCAAAATTAAAGACCAATTTTTACAAAAATTAGTGCAATTCATCAGTGTTCGTAGGAAAAATAGCGTACACAACGCGATAGAAAGTAACTTTTTTACACTCGCGTGTTGTGTCACTCGGCTAGCGCCTTTTTCACAACATTCACGTTCGTGTGAAATTTGTCACTTTCATGTTATGTAATAAACTATTATAAAATATTTAAAACTTTACAGGTTTCTTTAATTTTAAATATACAATGTTACACAGTACTTCTTGTGGCAACCCTGTTAATACCTTTCGATTTTAGTTAGTAATTATTGTGTCCTATTTATTTTTTTAATTAAAGATTAGGTTTTTTTATGTTGTATTTCTCATCGAACTGGTTTTTCTAAATAATGTTTTTTGTTTTTTTTTAAGGTTTTGGATTTTTGTCATTCGAGGATGAAGAGGCAGTTGATCGATGCGTGGCAGAGCATTTTGTCAATTTAAATGGAAAACAGGTTAGAAAATTTTCGATTTTTGCACCATACAAAATTTGAAATTTTTTGCCTGATGTCTATTTGAACATGACACCTGGTATAGGATTTAGAACTGGAGTGATTGGTTTTTTTTTTTGCTTTACTTTTTCTGTTTTTGACTTGTGCTTTTTTGTTATAACTTTATTTTTGCATATTTAAGTGTATTTGGATGTAGTAAGTTGACTAGGTACACTTTTTACATAAGAAAAATATTAAATAGATTTAAATTACATAAGACACTTTACAAACATGCTAGAAAAATATGTAGTTTATAAATTGTTGTAGATTTTGTGGCAATAAAATTGCATTACAATAAAATTGCATTAAATAAATATTTTTGTTGATCTTGAATGGATAATAGTTGCGAACTAATAAAATACATGCACAATAATGCTAATAAAAAAATTCCAGTCTCCTAGTTCAATTTGCCTGTACCAAATAATGAGAAATGCCATGTTCTGTCACGTGTCAATCTTAAAATTTGTGTATTTTAGGTGGAGATCAAGAAGGCCGAGCCCCGCGACGGCTCGGGCGGCAATAAAATGGGTGGCAACGACCCCTCTTCGGCTTGGGGTCCGCCTCAGGGCGCGCCCATGGGTATGATGGGCGGCCCTAACGGTCAAATGGGAGGTCCGCCGATGAATTTGGGCGCTCCCATGGCCCCCAACATGATGCAGGGATATCAGGTGGGTTTCCTGGGGGCCGCTTTGTCTTTTGGTTGTTGTAGTTGTATTTTCACTATTCCTCTTGTTGTTATAGATAATTTATTTTTGTTTTTTTTTTAGGTTAGGGTTCCATGGTATCTATAGTTCCATTTTGAATGATATCATCTAAATAGTCATAATTTTTTACTTTTAACTCCTTGATTTTTCTTTAATTTTTGCATGTTACTTTGTTCTATCTTTTGCAACCTGAATCTTGTTTCATTAAAAGGACCACATAAAGCACAAATTATCAACATTAGTATTTAGCATTTTCAAGAAAAATTACAAAACCTTAAAGCCCAATATACACATATCTACATGCTGCTCCTAGCTTAAACTTATATTTTAAATTTTGAGGACAACCTAAATAATGAATAGAAAATCCCTCTGCAAAAAAATTGAACAGTAAAAAAATAATCCTTTTACCAAAATAGAAATTAAGTAAAACTTAATACATTAGGACTTGTCATAAGCTCCTTCTTCACCCACAGTCAAACTAGAAGAGAGCACACATCCTTGTGTGCTCTCTTCTAGTTTTCTGTTTGACCTTAGTAAAGAAATTTGTTGGTTTGGAATAAAACAAAAATTAAAAATGCCTTTATTAAAATCAAAGAGGTACATGATGGAAGCATTTTTTAAGAAAATCGAGAATTGGTAACATTTTGGAGATAACACATAGAAAAGCTACATACAAGATTCTAATTTTTATATTATTTAAAGATAGAAGTATTTGTTATTTTTGAAATTACTCAGTAGCACACAATGATCTCTTTTCAATATTTCTACCGTTATTTTCCTGTCTTTCCTCTTTTTTAGGACTTAATTAAAAAAGCCAAAAGTTCACTGAACAAAGCTATATAGTCTCTTAGTAAAGACAAAAAGCTGGGCCAATGAGATGCATAGTAGCGAGATAATTGACTCCCTGGGAGCAAATTTTTTCTCGATTCAAGAATAGACATAGAAGATTTTTTGGCTGCATTTTTTCTAGGCTAACTACGGGTTTTTTTTTCGGAAAATGCAAGGGCAGAGCTGTTATAGTATCTCATGGTTATATGCATAGAACATTCCTAAATGATCCTAAATTGTTTACCAGGACAACAAATGTAGATTCTTGGTGCGATTCAGGAATCTACTGCCGAGTATATTAAACTTTTTTTCAAATTAAATAATAATGTCATCTAATCCGCGATCTTTCTTAGGGCTGGGGTACATCTCCTCAGCAACAATACAACGCCGGTTATGGCACTCCATCTGGTCCGGGCTCTTACCAAGGATGGGGCGCGGCTCCGCCTCCCCAAGGCCCCCCTCCACAATGGGGCAATAGTTACGGAGGCCCCCAACCTCAGCAGGGGTATGGATCTTATGGTAAGGGCTTGTTTGTTTTACGTGATTATTTTTCAGTAGTTTTTTTGAGATCTTGTATAGGGTGTGCTAAAAAAAACGATAATTTTGTTCCTTATTTCTTAACTCGCTTGGTATGTGGGAAGGCTGGATCCTGTGAAGAATTTTATTAACTACATAAATTCACAATTGTTAATGCTTCTTAGTATCCAAAGCAGTTTCCTTGGTACTTTTGTAGTTTTCGAGTTGTTTGACTTTCAAGTCTAGCTTTTTTTCAAGATTATTTCTGCACCCACTGTTAGATACAGCTACACTTTTAGGCTGCTACTTAAGTATTTTGGACTTTTTTAGTTTGAGAGTGCAATGACTTATAAGCATGTGTGTGTGAACTAACTTAAGCTGCAACTACTAGTCTTAAAAACAATAGAGGTTGAATACGTCAAAAACTAACAAAGCAAATTTTTGTCAATATTTATATACATATCAAAAGATCTACCCCGAACAAAAAATTATGGTTCTATAAAATATTTTTTGTTCAGTTTTAGTTTGAAGCCTTTGCTTCTACCAAGGACCTGTTGAAAAAAAATTACATGCTGCCAAAATATGTTTGAATGGTTATTATAGCTAAACAAAACTGTTTTTTTGACACACTATATGCATTTTTGTAGTTATTGAGATATTAATTTTGAATTCTTTAAAATTTCTTGTTCTTCCACTAAGGTTATTTTTAAATTTGTTTAGTTTGTTTTTTAATTTACAAAATTGTCAGCCTCTCATTTAGTTTAGGTACATCATAACACACATAGTTTTTGGCAATATAATTTATTTTATATTGTTAATTTGACATATAGGTAGCGGCGCGAACTGGAACAGCTGGAACATGCCTCAAAATAGTGGTTCCAATCCGTCAGGTAGGTTTTCGTAGCGTGTATATAGTAGTACCTAAATGTGAGTCACTGCTAAACCAATTTTCACGTGTTTAAAATTTTAGCTTCCCCCCTCCCTTCCTCTCCCTCTTACGCCCATCGTCCTTCAACTCCTCTATTTTGCCCCATTCCCACGCCACTCAAACCCTTCCATTATCCAGTCAAAAACCCGACTGCGCTGCGGTTGTTTTCATTTTTTTTTTTTTACTTGAAATGGTCATAACATATAACTTTTGTTTCCTGTCCAAGAAATTTGATTTTTGGTATCTATATCGTTTGGCTAGAAGCCGACACCAAAAATTAAAAAAATATATGCAATGTAAAAAAGTGGTTTATCGAGAGACAATTTTAAGTTGCCCATAAAAAAAAATTACAATTATTTGTCCTGAATTTGCCATGTTTTTAATTTTGGGTTGACTTTTAAAAGCAAAGCAGTTAAAAAGGTGTAACAGCCAATGTGTTTTTTTTTTTAAATCAAAATCGGCTTTGCTGTTCCATTTAAAATGTTTTGTCTGCCTAAGATAACCGAAAATCTATAAATCTTATTACCCATCATCATAACTAAAAAATTAAAACTGTATAAAATAAAATATAATAAAAATCGTAAAACAACTTAACAAAATATATTTTAAAAAAAACCAGGCAACTTATTATTATGTAAAATATTTAAAAACTAGGGACTAACATTTGCTTACTGTTGTTTTGGTCAGGTTGTAGTAGTAGTGGTTTCTGGGAATAATTTTTGGTTTAGAAAGGTTAATTGGGAGAGCAAAAGAGTACAGGATTCAAAAAGGAGTATTAGAGCGTTAATAGACAATCAAAACTGGTGATACCGTAGGCAAAATCGGTTATTTTTCTCCCGTATTCAAAAATAACCGAACCGAAATACATCACTTACGGAGGCTTAACGGGACCCAGTCGGTTATTTTTTCAGGGTTCCCACTGACCTGGAAAAGTCAGGGAATTTTGAGAGCTAGCCTCAAAAGTCAGGGAACTGGCACACAAAACTTGGAATTTCTCTTTCTCAATGTATTTTTTAAACCAAATTTGTAAAAAATATGTGAGTTCTTCTCTGGTCAACATCTGTTTCGCACTCAATCAGTTCCAGTCCACCTAAAATCTAAGAGCAAGAGAAAAGAGAGGAAAGTTTTTAAAACGTATAGGACAAGAACCAGGGTGGCAAATTGAGTATTGAACATATTTGGTTTTTGTTTCGAAATATTAAATATCACCTGGTATGATTTCTCCTTGTTCTAAGCACACATTGCGCTATCTTCTGTTACAATTGTCAAGTGTAGTCTAGCCCATTTTTTCTAATCCGTCAGTAGGGATATTTTGGAATGCTTATTTGACACTTCCTAGTGGTTGTGGTAATTACTGCCTCTGCGCAATAGCTAAACGTCATTCCAATGTGGTAATTAACCACTACCACCACTGATTGTGGTTATTTTTCTGGTTAATTTTAGAGAGTTTTGGCGCAATTAATTTTAAAAATAATAAAATATTACCAGGTTACAACATATACAACACTTATTTGTTAAAATTAAGCCAAATTTTTATTTTCTCTCATCTCTAAAATTTTTTACAAGTGACAGTTTTTAATGTGTTCCAAAAATTCTAGTAAAATCGATGAATGTGGTTGTTAAACACTAACACAGCGGCTGTCAAAGTTGTCAAAATTTTAAGCATTCCAAAATTTTCGTAATATTTGTCATGTAATACATTTATTCCTAACCTTTAAATGATGTGGGGTGCCACTGCGATGCGAGATTTCGAGAATTTTAAATTTTTTTAAGAGCAAGAATCCACATAAAAAAACAGTTTCTAATTTAGACTGGATAAGTCCTTCCATAAGTTCACCAGAGTGGCAGTGTCTACAGGCTGTGAAAACCAATAAATATCAATATATTGTAAGCTTTCTTTAAAAAATATTTAATTGGGTAATATGGGGCGTCAGGTCATCTTGAGCAATTTTAAGGGCAGTGGTCATGTAAAGTACGTGGAGGCTGAAAAAAATTCAACGAAATTACCTTTGTTAATCAAGAAAACTGATACACTATCAGTCTTTGCCCAAAAAAAATGAACCTACATCTACACCAACTATTGGAAGTGAAGGAACCTCCACAGCAACTGCTTCCACTGCCAAAAAGGGGTCTAACCTTTTTTGTAATCTTTTCTTATTAAGCAATCAGTTATGGATGCAGAAATATTGTGGTGCAAGGAGTCTTTAAGATTAATCCTGCTGTTGGCAATTATGTCCAAATCATCTGCGAAGGCTAGTAGTAGGTTGGGTCCTTCCTGGTGGAATATAGCCGTTGTTGTCTCAATCTTGACTTTCCTAATTGCATATTCTTCATTCTAAAGAGATTCACGACCCTGTTTAAGCCCATTGCTGATGCCAAAGAAATCAGAGTAGCTCTGTTCCACCCTTATCTTGCGCCTTGTATCCTCCGTACACATTTTTACCAGGCATATCAGCTTTTAAAAGCTCAGTTCCTGCATTGTCAAATGCCCAGTATTTTTCCATTATTTGTCTAACGGTAAAAATCTGGTCTATATGGTTATTGGTGTAGTATCAGTATTTACCTCTTCGTTGAGTTATTTATTCAGTTATTTACTTAGTTATTTATTAATTTCTTCAGTAATTGGTTTCTGGTATATTTCCTGTGTTTGTCTTGAGTTTTTCTGTATTCCAGTTTATGCTGGTCTTTTTTTTCGTGTACAATGTGCACATGTGCATATATATTAACACTTTGTGCAATTTAGTTTTATAACTTGCTAGATGAACCAAAAAGACGTAGGTAAAACTAGGCAAACGAATTCGGTTCCTGTGATTTTTATCTCGATTGTCATTGTGAAAATTTTCATTTACTTGGTATCCACATAGACAAGCAATTTATATCCAAAAAATAAATCAGGGAATTTGGTGGGAACCCTGTTTTTCCAACCAATCAGATTTATTTCCGTGCAAAAGCTGCAGCTGGTAGGTGATAATTCGTTTTTTTGTTTAGTTAGGTTTTTAATTTTTTTTGTGAAAGTGAATTTGCAAAAACGGGAATTGTTGTTTTCTTTTCTATTTTGTTTACATAGTAGTTTGTATGTAGCCAAAAGAATACGGTTACGGTAATTTGTGTTTGTGGTTTAAAAACTCTTTAGCATCTCAATTACAGTAATATGGTAAGCAAATTAGGGGACTATAAATTAGTGGTCTATTAACTCTCTATTGTCTTAACATATAAGCCGCGTTCCAGCTTAGTGGCCTTAGTGATTTTCTACGTTAAAAAAGAGATAGCAACATGAGCAGTGGCGGATCCAGCAATTGCAGCAGGTGGGGTAAAACTTATGTAGGCCGGCTCAAGCGATTACGAACATAGGGCCCTTTTTCAGGGTCATCATCATCATGTTTTTGAGGGTTTGGTTAGATTGGTATGTTGGTTAGTGGTGACCTGATCCTCTCCTCTAACCAAACAGTTTCGACCTACATATGTTCGTAGTTGATTGGTAGCCGTTGGTGGTGACTAACAGATAATACCTGATACAACTAATTTATTTTGGCAAAGTCAGCGCTAAACTGCTTTAATAAGTATTTTCCAAATTATCGGGACGTTGTGGAGTTGCAAAAAAAAATTAATTAAGTAACAGTCAGACTGCCAGTTCTATTGATTACTAATAAGTTATTAAAACTTTTTTGCCCTTTGTTTTAATTTTTTTAGTAAATTTTTTAATAAAATAACACTCATTTTTATTTATTTATTTATTTATTTAAACAGGAGTCCTTCACAGCCTGTCTGACAAACAGCCCTATTACGAAGGACCTCAATTTTGTTAATCTTAAAAAATAGAATGTCGATACTTACAACCTACAACTATATGATTAGTTATTATTATCATAAATTATAAAGCATTATTATTGTTTGAAGCACTAAAATTCTAACCGGTAATGGATAAATAACATAAACGTTTTAAAGTGGAAAGGGACACATGAAACAGATCTATATCATTAAAGAAAAGATTATAGGTTCGTTGCAAACTAATAATGGGTGAGTTCAACGATGCATTTGTGCCACATCTACGAGTGTAGAACAAGAAGAAAATGCGATTGTTATATGGCCTGTTGGCGTTTAAGTTGATTCTTTCTAATATATCGGGACAGTCTATTTTATTTATTTTATTTTTATTATTTTATTACCTTTTTCTTTAGCTTGAGCATGATAATTTGTTATCTGGTGCTTCCGTAAATCATCATCCACCCCCAATAGTTCGGAATAATTTTGTAAAGGTTCTGTCACCAACTTTTTAGGCAAAACGGTTTCTTGTCTTCCAACAAAAGTCTTCGGAAAAAAAACACTGCAATATTTACAAAATAACCCTCGACTTTGTTGAGAAAAAATCAGCCAATCTAATTTTTCAAAATGCCCTTTATTCACTCGGCGTTTTTTTCTGTTGAGAAAAAATCAGCCAATCTAATTTTTCAAAATGCCCTTTATTCACTCGGCGTTTTTTTCCCCACCTCGCTTAAAAGTGAACCGAGAAAGGAAATACATATATAATTGATATCTGGCATCCAATGATTTGTCAAAAGTTTGAAATCTCGTGTAGTCGTCTGTCACTTATTTCAGGCACAAGGGTACCAATATCATAACACACTGATAAAGCGTCCTCACTTAAATATTTAACGAAATTATCCGACATAACTTTGGTATTGGTACCTACTACAACCAGGAGTATTCTGTCTGTCTCTTGCACAGGTCCTGAGTTATTCAAGTTTGTGTTATCAACATCCTCTTTTCTCTCATCTTTCTTAATATTCGCGATGTTCAAACCATATGCATCTTCAGAACAAAAGTGGCACAACTCAAAATTTCATGACTTTCAAAAACCGTCAGAAAATCTCACCCTTACAAAAAATCTGACAATTTTTAAACATAAGTTTACTCTAACTGCTTTTTTGTCAGGACTTATTTGCTAATATTCCTTCAAATTTAGTTTCTTAATACTATTCCAGTAAACCCCCTTATTTTTATTAAAAAATGTATGAAGCCTAGTTTTGTGTGTAAACAAACCTTTAAAACTTTTGACATACAAAACCATAGATAGCCCTGGAATATGTCGCTGTCACTGTTCAGAAAAGTCACACAAATTCTGTTTTTCCTTTTACATGGTGAGAATGAGAATTTACCCTAACAAGGAACATTAATATATAATTAAAAAATCTAAAAATGTTTGAATTAAATTAATTTTTTTTCGGAGAATCATGTTTTGTATGACCAATATGATTTTTTTGAAATCTAGTTTATTATTTTTGTTTTATATATATATATTTTTATAAATTCTTCCAACATCTTTTTTTAAACCTTTTTTAGATTATTTAAATTTATATTGTTTTTGATACTTTTGTAAATATTTGTACTTGTCGTTCATAATGATATTAACATATATATGGAGTATATTCATTAGGGACTATTTTCGACAGTTCTGCACTGACTTAAAAGGTTTCTGACATTGTTGTCATCTAAATATGTCATCTTGACATAACTAAAGTTAATTCCGTCCTTTGTTAGGGAGTGATCGGTACATAAAGTCGGCATAGCCTGACATTAATTAAATCAGCACTATTTTTTACAGTTCCGTACGAAGTTTAAAATGTTACTGACATGGTTGTCAAGTAAACATGTCACATAGACATGCTCATATTGTACCACCCAAAAAATTATTGACATAATTGAAGTTAATGCCATAAAGATTATGAAAGTCGACATTGTTTTGATAAGTATTAGTCATGTGGCACTGTCAAAAATAGATCCGACTTTATTAAAGTCAGCCTAAGTAAGTCCTTGTTAACTTCTGAAGGGTTAGTCGCTAAGTACATTATTTATCCATGAATTTAGTGCACAAATAACTTATACAATATCTACGCGGTGTTCCTTACAAGGAATCTTGACATATTTTAAATGACTCCCAAAATTACCAGATTCTTAGAATTAGAATATCCAAGGCAAACAACCTTATTAGTTTTTTCGAGTGTAGAGGCATTTTTGAATGAACCTAACCCCTTGGATCTTGGATCATGTGGACTCCCTACTTAGCTTCTTTCCTGATCGGCAAGTCCTTATCGTTTCCAACCAGTCAAGTAATATTTTCGCAATAGTACATAAGGTCAAAATACCATACTTTGGAAGAGGGCAATTTTGTATAAGTGCCAAAATTATATTACTGTTTGGTAAGTACTTTCGGCTGTTAAAGCCCTCTTCGGACCATTTTTTCTGAATATGAATGCTATCTAGACCGGAATATTTTCTAAAAAAAGACAAACATTGGCTTTGCTTTGCCACGATTTTTGTGGATTTCGGTCACAAATAATTTTTCTTTTTGGATCAGAATGCCTAGGACAGCATAGGGATTCATATTTAGAAAAAATTGGTCCCAAAATTTCTTTAAGAGCCGAAAGCGCTAACTGAAAAGTACACGGAAAAAAATGCGCAACTAATAAGTTTAAAGATATTCTTTAAAAAAATATTCTCCCGCCAGTGATACATTAATTAATCTTAAGTTTACTTATTAAAATAACCAAAATATCATTTTAGGTAAAGCAGCACGCTATTCTTTATTAAATCTCTTTTTTTCATTTAATAAGATTGTTTATGTTTATATTAAAATCTAGAATGGCATCAAGTAATATAAAATCTTACTATAAGAACAGACTTATCGAATGAAATAAAAAATGTGTACTTTATTCAAGTACTAATCATCTTTTTTTAAGACTTATTATTTATTCAGGAAATTTATTGTTTTATAAATAATTGTTTTTTTAAAATTTATAAAAAATTTTAAACTGTGTCGGCCTCACCCGCGCGCTCACAATATATCAAATTAAATACCTGAGTAACATTTCTATTATCTGATACAATACAAATTATTTACTTGTACGAGTTCAATTTTGTATTAGATATGTGTAAAGCTGGTGTTTGTTCAAGATGTGCTATTATATATTAGTAGTTAGACCATCATAGTGTAATTTAGATTATAGTTTAGGGTAGGTGCGTTGTTTAAAATTTAGTTTGAAGCTCTTACATATTATATCGAGGAAGAAGTAAATTAAAGATAAGGCGGTTTTGCTTTAAAGATAATTTTTGTTAAAGTATTACATACCTCTTATTTTAATAATTATTTGCTATAGATTTAAACTAATTGCTCGTGTATAAGTTTAGTTTATTCTTAGAACGAGAATAATATATATTTAAAGTAAACCCAGTAGTTATTAAATGAAGTTTAATTTACTATTGGTCAAAGACATCCAAAGTCGCTTAACTCAAGTTTGCTTGCTCTTGAGGAATACTGCCTCTAACTTATTCTTAGATCACCTAAATACTAGATGAGATTTTTTTCCGAGTAATAATTTTTAAAACAATACAAAGCGTCCTCTTTCAACATTTTCACAAGCGAACCAACCACCCTCCTAAAATGCATACTTGTCTTATAAGACCAGGAGCCCAATTCTTAAATCACTCGAGTTTCAGTCGTATACGGACCACATTTTAGCAAAAAATTGAAGAAAAAAAATTCGACGTAAAATTACAATTTTACGTTTGTGATGCGCTTTTTTTCGCAAATTTTGACGTTCGTATGTCATTCGCTCGGATTTGCATCGATTGCTCCTACCCCCTCGAGCGAAAATACATCTAAGCGTCAAAAACCGTGCTATTTTTCCCGCCAAAAGTGCAATATTTAAATGTTGAGTCTATTTTAATTGAATATTGTGCATTGTGCATACGAGTTATTTATTTGCTCTAGATTTGACATCTGAATTAGTAAAGATTGACCCTTTTTGCTAAAATGTGATTCGTATAATACGACTAAAAGTCGAGTGATTCAAGAATCGGGCCCCAGACCGTCCAATTCATCATTTTCTAACCTTGCATTCTTCTGCATTAAAGCAGGCTACATCGCCGGCGGTGACATGTACTCCCGCGGCGGCCAATCGGGAGCTACCCAGCCCTCCGGCCCACCGGGGGCCACCGCCATGTCCGCCACAAGCGGGAGCGGCTCCAAGCCCGGATCGGACTACGCTTCGGCCTACGGCAACTACAACTCTTACTCAGCTGCTGACTACGGATCGGCTCAGCCCAGGTGAGTTAATAGCAATAAATAATAGATACTAGAAATCATGTAACAAACCACAAATCAAAACGACTTTGTGTACCAGCTTTTCTCTTTTTTTACCTCAAATATGCTACTTTTTTAACTGACTGCGTTAAATAAACTTTATGCACTTTAGGGAATAAAAGGGTACTTTCAATCCCTCACTGGAGGGACTAAAGTGGCACTTTTAAGCTCTCAGTAAGTAAATTTAATCATTGAGGGATTAAAGGTACAAAAGTACATAATTTTTCATATTTAAGACAAAATCTGAACATTGCTTTATACAGGCTGTTCCAAATTCGATGCTCACCATGGGGATCTCCGAAACGGTAGGATATACGAAATGGTTTAATGGGAAAAGTTGCGCAATTGACGATTTGTTCAAAACCAAAAAAGAAAGTTACAAATTCCGGGTATAGGCGAAAAAAAAACCAAAATCTTTATTTTTACTTTTTATTTATTCCTAAAGCTGTCAAAAAAAGCTTAAAACTTTTTTAGGCACTTTTTTAAGATCTACGTTTGAGAGGTCCGTTTTCGAGATTTGACATTTCAGTGTGACAGGAGCACTGTCAAGTTCATTTTTTCTTATGAACTCATACTTTTTTTCTCATGCTGCATGCCGTTTGGTGTATAAAGGAGATATAGATACCTGACGTTTTGAGTTAATTATACATCATCATCCCAAATTCAAAGATTAAAAAACGAAGAAAAAAACATATTTTTCAAATATTACGTAAAGTTAGTTTATTATAACAAAATGTCAAATAAACTGTCATTTTTAAAATGTTATAAAAAGTACTGCTAGGGTTTCCAAAATATCTTGAGTAAGTTAAAAGCAAAAATTAGATTTGAACTGACAATGGTCATCAATAAACCCAAAACGTCAGGTGACTTTTCAAAATAAGCTTGCAAAATGTTATCTGTCATCCTTTATGAACCAAACGGCAGGAGAAAAACAGGATGTGTCCATAAGAAAAAATGAACTTGACAGTGCTCAAAAATGGACCTCTCAGTAGGTAGATCGTAAAAAAGTGCCTGTAGAAAGTTGAAGCGTTTCTTGACAGCTTTAAGAATAAGGGCGCAGAAAAATGAAAAGTAAAAATGAAGATTTCGGTTTTTTCCGCCTATCTCCGGAATTTGTAAACTTTTTTTTTTAGTTTTGAGCAAAGCATCAAATTGTGCAACTTTGCTCTAATTTAAACCTTTTCGTATCTCCTACCGTTTAGGAGCTCCCCATGGTGAGCATCGAATTTTAAACATCCTGTATATATTTCTCAAGATTTTTTTGGAAGGAGCTGGTCTATTGCCTTTTCTGCGACTTTTTCAATGTCCATCTTCCAATTGAATTCTATTCGATAGAAAAAACGAAAGAATGGACGTTTTTAGCCACTTAGTTTGTTAACGTCAGACTGGCATTTTTTTCTCAAACGCCATAGCAACACTTTCAAGGCACATCACTTTGATGTCACTATGATAAGAGATATGAAAGAGTATTGCTATGAGTATGATTATTTTATTTTTAGTTCTTCAAGTCCTAAAATGCATAAAATAGTATATAAACCACGGGACTAAAATTCTTGTTAATCCCTCAGCAAATTGTAGCGTTACTTTTCGTTTCGGGAGTACTACTAAAGTACTACTTCCCAAGTAGCAAAATGATGTTCATTACGTCGTGAAGACGTCATTTCGACCACATCACGTAAAATCAGCGTCTTCGTGACGTTATGAAGGTTACAGTGAAACGCTTTTGGGTAGGGTTCCGGGGGTTTGCAAAAATAAGGGGAGCCACAAATATGGTATTACTAGTTCTTTATTCTTCGCATCAAATATCTCGCAAAACTGAGGTAAAAAAGAAAAACGGGTCAAAAAACATGCACAGTTTTTAACTAAAAACTAAAACTTTAAAATATAAAAATCAAAGATATATTTAAAATTAATTAAGAAAAGAAATACATTTATTTTTATCCTTAAATAACAAGTGGCCACAAAACTGATTCTAAAATATTATTTTCTTAAAAACAAACAGCAAAAAATATAATGGTTATGAAAATAATTTGAATAGTTACATACCTGAGACCAGTACGCCCGTTTACCTTTCAAAACACTATTTTGGCTGATATTTTTTGTTTCTCACTTCTGCAGAAATATTTAATTATTAAAAACCTTGAGATGGTTTCTGTACAAAAATTGCGATGAAAAGGAGAAACCAAGACTCGTCAACTAATATTTTACTGATGAAATGTTGGTACTCGGTTTTTTTGCGACAGAATAAAAAAAATATACCGGATGGTCGTACTGCTTCATATATCTGACATACCTGGTGAACTTAATTAAAGTAAATTTTTAATGACCAAAAATAAACTGAAAAACCTGTTTTGCTACAAGGTCATTTTGCTACTTGGGTTTAGTCCCTCCTAGGTTTATAATGTACCATTAGGGACTTGGTTTTTCTCATTTTTATAAAGAAAAAAACAAAAATGTTTATTTTTCTTTTTTTTTGCTGGTCAGTGTGTTTAGGGATCTGTAGGTTAAATTCAAGTGTTTTGCCACTTTACAAAAGCCGGCTTTTTAAATGATCTGGAGGACATCTCTGGTATATAAGTTGAGTGTTGGGACATAAAACTTTAGTTTTAATATCTTCATTCAAGGAGCTGAAATATAAAATTTTAGTATAAAGTGGTAAAATGCTTTTAAATTTATTTTTCTTTGGTAAAACAGACAACAATTTCTAAACATTCACGCACAGAAAGCTAACATGCTACTGGAAATCTTTTGGATTTTCCTGATGATATAGTAAACAAGCGAATTTGACCAAAAAAATAAAACACTGAACATTAGTTGAATAAAGATTTTGGGGTCGCCATAGATATTTTTGAATTTTTTTCACAGTGGGGTGTACAAGTTCTGTTTGCAACTGAATCTAAAAAGTTATGGTTTTACACGGTTGAGTAACTGCTTGATCTCTGGACTAGCAATAAAATATTTTTCGTCATTTTTCGTCGGGGTTGGAGTTGTAGCATCAAGTAAAAACTTAGTTTGGCAACAGAAATAATTTTTTTTGTCAAAAATTGTATAAATTTTCAACTATGAATTTTAGCAAGCAGGGAAATGGGGACGGGAATGCATTTTTTCGATGCATTTTCTTGTCCAGGCAGGAAAATAAGGGCGATCACTAAAAGCACAGGAACACTTTCAAGATTTAAAAGAGTCTATAATGGCAATTTATTTTATGGTTGAAATTAAGTCTATTAAATTGAAAAAATAGTCCATTTTCTCTCAGTGGAGCTTCTCAAATTAGGAAAGAAGTAAAACACACAGTCTTCTCCACAAAATGATTTATGTAGAAAATCAATTACTTAAATTGAGTACATGTTTCGAGTTCAGCAGAACCGATCATCAGCTATAAAATAATAAGAAATTGTATAGAGTAGTCAAACACTTTCTAGCTAGTATTTTTGACATCTCACCTAGAGAGTACGCTCCGAAATATGAGGTAAAGAAATCGTGCGCATGCGTTCTCATGCGTTTTAGAAATCTCGGTTGGTCTGGACGTGAAAGTGTGTGAGTACTCCCTTCTCACAGGAGTTTCGATTGAGTCTGGTGCTGCCCGTTTCCCAGAAGTTTAAGCAAAAGAAGGAGACCTCAATTGTTTAATATTGTATTGTTTAAATTCACAGATAATTGTTTGTATAAACATGTATGTCATCTAAAGTCTTTTTGAATTTCTTCTTCTTTTTTTTATTGGCTATTTTCGGCTTAGGACCCACCCAACCTCTTAAGTTCAATGGTAACACAGTGTAGTCTATAAATGGTTTGCAGCCCCATAATCCCAAAGTTATTCGCTCCAGATAATTTTCGACACAAAACCTTGAATCACCTTTAAATCTGATATCCAAAGACATAACTCACCTTCAGATTAAGATTCACAAAGCACCAAAATCAATTAAAAAATCGCAATTTGAAAATAATATATCTAACGTCTCCAAAACTAATGACCAGAACCATAACTCACCTCCTGAGCATGGTCATCTTTAGTCAATGCTATTATGGTTTCATCCGCTGGATTAAGTTGAAATGAAAAAGGTTTCAGCTTTTTTGGACAATTATTTTTATTTAAACTTTTACATCAAGTGCCGACGTTTCGATCCTAATCGGGATCATCTTCAGGGCTGAAAAGAACCCAAAGAAAACATTTTTTATTTTTGACATTGCAGAAAAGTAAGAACAAACATTATTTTTCATTATTAAAATTGTAAAATAATTCACTTACATGCTTTGAGATTTACAAGGGTAAAAATTTTTTTACGAACTAATAACATTATAAAATCAACAAAAACGTACGTATTGTTACAGCAAGGTATCTACAGACAGACTGCTTGGCGGCACAGGGAATCCTTATTATTGTATATCAGCTGTAAAACAATGTATTAATTTTGATTCAATAATAATTTTGTGAAGAATAATAATTAAGAATAATAATAATAATAATTAAAAACGTCTATAAAAAGCGAACATATAAAAGTTAACAAAATACGTTTAAAAATTTTTAAACTGATGTAAAAGTTTAAATAAAAATAATTGTCCAAAAAAGCTGAAACCTTTTTCATTTCATCTTTAGTTAAGACCAAAAGTAAAACAGCTGGTCAATTACGTCACAATTTCCCCTATTTTGGTTCAAACCGGTGTCGCCTAGATGCATTGTTCTTGACCTGTCATTATTGGTCAATGACTTATAAATCACTCAGCAAAAAAGGCTGGTTCCGATTCCCAAGGCATGGAACATCACAGGATTCGCTATCTACATAGATGTTTTCTGTTTTGGTCAGTTGATAGGTGATGTCATAAAATTTATAAAAATAAAGACTTTTGATTACTGTCATATTTAAATGTAAACAATTATCTCTAATTTTAAAGAATTTTCAAAGATATTACACAATCGGCGTCTCCTTCTTTCGTTTATACTTCTCGGAAATTTTAGGACCGCTGTCAGTCAGGACCGGGCAGGACCGAGATCAATCGAAAGTCTCCACACTTTCAGGAGTACCCGCGCTTGGTGTAAACATTGTCTAATGTATTTTCGTACGTACACTTCTCGCACGAAAATAGAAAAAAATATTAAACACTCCCTTATTATCAAATTATGTAAAAGTTTTAGTAAAGTCTTAGTAATAATATTTTTAACAATTGCTAATACCAAATTTTCCCCTGCCACACCCACAGGTCGGCACCATCAGGCTACGGATCGGACTCGACGCTCGGGGCCTACAATAATGGGCCCCCAGGAACCCAAGGTGCGAAACATTTTAACGACTTCAAGGAGTGGCCCGCGTCATGACAAGCTTTTGCCGAGCCGGGGCCCCCTCACGCGGCAAGGGCCTCGGCCCCTCAGCCGAGGGGCCACTCGACCGGGGCCTCGGCTGCAGCGGGGGGCCCGGTCGCTGTCGCCACTGTGCAACCGGTTGAAATGTCACATTAAACGAGACGGACGGCGGGGGTGAGAAGGGTGCAGACGAAGGTAATCCTTTTTGGGATTTTTTTAAACTATTTTGTTTGTGATTTTTTTTAAAATTAATTTCTAATATCGGCTTGAATTTTAAACTATTTTGAAAATTCAAGTACAACTTTTAATCTTCATTGAAACCTTTTTTTGCACTTTTCGAACTCTTGTAACTCGGAAACAGTTTTTCTGTGACCTTTTGACTGTTTTGTACTAAAAAATGACAGGCCAACAACAACAAATAAACATCATAGAAGGAATGAAAAATTGGGTATGTGTTGTAATAGCAGTTTTAAATTATTAATTGGATAAAAAGGAATAAGTAAAGTCGCGTAACGTATATGTTTAAAAATAAGGAGAATATAGACGGCCTTGGGTTAATATTATTTAAGGAATCTTTTGGACTGAGGGTTTGTTAGAGAAAAAGCAAAAAAAAATCCACCATCAAATGAAACTTTTGTGCCAACTCTTTAAAACCGAATAACACTTTGCCACTTTATATCGCCTTTTCTGAATTCTGTGTTGGCATTTTTTTGTGGCATGAAATAGGTACTTACTTAAACGATCCTTAGTGCAAAGAGAACCTTAAGAAAATTTAACGCATCTGGCCATAACTTAGACAGACAGAAGGCCCCTAGAACTGCCGTGTTAACTATTTTTAAGTATTATCCAATCAGCTCATTAAATAAACTAAATATTAACGATATTTAAGTCCCTATAGCACGGGACCATTCAAATTTTAATTATTAAATTTAATAAAAAGTACCTTAAATGTAGTTCTTGACGCGAAATACCTCATAATTTAATTTTTAATTGATTAAAAGACTGCTCCACTATTTGTTGAATAAAGTCTTTTTAAGGCATGTGTAGAAATATTAAATATTGACTAGTGGTCGTTGTATTCATTGTTTTTTCGTATTATAACGGTAAATTTTAGGCGCATGCATATGAATCGATCACGAAAAGGTTTCATTCGGGGCGTTTATAGATCTACCATTTTTTTTGCATTTTCAATTTTGCCACGTGTTTGTTCCATAAATTTATTCGGGTAATTTTGCCACGTGTTTGCTCCATAAACTTATTCTTTTAAATAATTTTGTTAAAATTATTGCTAAGGCGAAATCCATAAAAGTTTCCAAAGGTTTTCCCCGTTCCTGAATTGTTATAGAAAAGAAACGAAGGAGTTTTGGGGATACCTGTGGATTTGGGCCTTGGTCAAGATTTAATTTATTATTGTTACCTTTCTATATTTGGTGTTAAAAACACTTTGATCTAAAAATGGTTAGATTATAGTGTGTTTTTATTGTCTCCAGCATTTTTTTCTTATAGCCCAATTTTCTGGCCGAAGCTGAATTTTTGACAGATGGTTGTTTACCCCTATAAGTCAGAGGGATGCTTATTTCCTCCGCCATCTTGGCATAAAGATGGCCAAAAAATTATAACTTATTTATGAATCAAATTTTCTCAAAACAAATTTTGTCATTGTCAATACTTTGTATTTTTGACGTTTGGGTACCAAAAAAAAGTCTTGAAATTATTACTTATGTGTTTTTAGATTTTTTACGTAACCGTGTACTTTATAAAAAAAAACCGTAAAAACAAATAACGTGTATTTGTTTGAAGAGTTTTTTTTGTAAATATACGGTTTCAAGGAAAAAGTACAAAAATGCATATGGTTTCAAGAAAATTATTTCTTTCGGTGAACAAACGTCAAAAATATCAAATTTTTTTTCGAAAGAAATTGGTTAATAAAAAAGAAAGATATGATTTTTTGCAAGCGTCTCTCGGGGAAAAACTTTTTTTAACAAACTAAAGATAAACTAACAGAGGTCAAAAATTCAGCTAAATATGCTAATGGTCTTGAGCTATGATGAGTGTTTTGTGGGAGAAATTTAAACGCTCTTGAAACTTTTATTAAAAATAAATAAATAAATGAGCTTTAATTAACATCTTTAAGTCTTAAGCGTTCTGCCGGGGATCTGATGTAAGTTTGTTGTTCTTTTTTTAATTTAATTTTTTAGAGTTACTTTTTAGCGTCACACCCCCAATATTAAGAAAATAAATGATTGTGATTCCTATTTTAGTAAGTAGGCTGATTTTAAAACTATTTAATAATAATATGTATTAGGTGATAAAGCATTTTTTAAACATGTCTTAAAGTAAGCTTAGAAAAATAGAGAAATTTTTGTAACTACTACTATCCCATAAGTTTTTGCCAAAGTCTAGTCGCGAGTCTTTTTTAAAATAAAAATAATTTTTAAAATAAATAATAAATCAAATTTTCGTAGCTGTGTGTTTGTAAATATATAGCTATATTTTCGCTATTAAGAGGAGTAATTTTTGTGTTAATCTGTAAGGTAATTTTACGAATAACCGCCCCCCCCCTTCCTCCTCGACAGAACGCTTAGTTATCCCTGTCTTAATTGTCCTAATAAATGAATAGAGTCTATGGAAAAATGGGTGTAAAATGGTCTTAAATACCTACTTTTTAAAACCAGTACCGGTAAACATAAAAAAGCCCAATTATTATGTGTTTTTAAATATTATTGAAAATTCATTCAGTTAGTGCTTTTTGGTGCTGTTTTTATAATGACCTTAAAACATTCGAGGGTTTTTGGACTAATCTAGCAACTGTTACAGTTTTTCTTATCGGTAACTTTGTCGTGAATAACAATAAAATCGTAGTTGTTACAAATCTGTATTGCAATATAGCCCAAAAAATATAAAAAAGAGACTTCGATATCGAATTGCGCATGTGCAAACCTGATACGTCTGTTTCGATACGTTATGATTCAGTACACGTACCTCGTATTGCAATGCGTGACTTATCCAAACCAATTTACCTATTCTTTCGTCTCAAAACCCAAAGAAAAATATTTGGCCGGTTGAATAAAGTAGAGATACGTTATGCACGCGTTTAGGCTGTGCTTCCGATACATTTACGGATAGGGATAAATGTGGTCGACGCCACTGCGTCAACGCAGAATAACAATAAGAATAACAAAGTGGCATAAAAACAGTCCAAAATCACTATTTAGAGAACGTACTTTTTTATTGTTTTTTTCTAAATTCGTTTTCTCCATGGAGTTTGTTTATTTATTGGGTGACTTTGAATTTAGACGTTTTTAATTCATTTTTGTGTAAATATAATTGAATAGTGCTGCACAACCACCGAATCAGATTCTCTTAGATAAAATCGTAACGAGCCATAAGCTCTTAACTATTAAATAAAATGGCGAATCTGAGCTGTATTATTTCTTATTGTAGGATATTTCTAAAGTAGGAAACTTTAAAAGTAAGAGCTGTTACTTGTTTTTTTTTTTTCGACAAAGTCATTCTCAAAATTTTAAGTAAATTGAGACATGTTTCTTATACCGGATGTCCCAAGGTGAGTAACCTATTAGAATATTTTGAAAACTATGCAATGCAAACTTTTCAAACCTTCTATTCTAACATAAGTCCATGTAAACTATCTTTATGAAATACTTTCATATTTGCAGTGTTGCCTTTTGCAGGAAAACTTGGCAACAACTTTCTTATTTTAAATTGAACATCCTGTATATTTTTGCATTTTTGGTATCTATAAAATATTTTAGGTACATTTTATGTATAATGTCCTATACCTATGTTCAACAGTTTTTAAAATATTGATAGGTGAAAATTGACATTTTTTAACTTTGACAGCCCATAACATCAAAACGGTTAAGGATAGACCAAAACGGTTTTTAAATTCCTATCTTGGTTTTCACAAGCTATCGTTTTATATCTAAACTCAGGGTTAAAATATCCCAAGGTTAGTTTAACCTTGGGTTTAGATATAAAACGATAGCTTGTGAAAAACCAAGATAGGAATGTAAAAACGTTTTGCTCTATCCTTAACCGTTTTGATGTTACGGTCTGTCAAAGTTAAAAACTGTCAATTGTCACCTGTCAATATTTTAAAAACAGTTGAACATAGGTATAGGACATTATACATACAATGTACCTAAAATATTTTGTAGAATTCAAAAATGCAAAAATATACAGGATGTTCAATTTAAAATAAGAAAGTTGTTGCGAAGTTTTCCTGCAAATGGCAACACTGCAAAGTATTTCATAAAGATTTCATTGTATAGTTTCCAAAATCTTCTAATAGGTTACTCACCTTGGGACACCCGGTATAGGGCAAATCATCAGTGACTTGATTTAAGTTTTTTTTTTAGCAAAGATAAAAGCTCGAATTTTGTCATCTCTTACTTCAAAAATTTTGCATTTTTGTTTAAAATTTTGAGCACGATTTTTCATTATTGTTGAGTATTTTCGGGTGGCTAATTTTAATTAAAAATGCCGCCCGTGACTCACATCCCACTTTAAGTATTTCGTTTTTTTATTCATAAACTATTAATTATTGTTGTTGAGCATTTGTTTGTTGCATTGTTTCATTCTTTTTAATTAATCGTACAGAAAAGAAAGATATTTATTATTTGATTTATCTAATCTTAGTTTAAAACCGAAAGACTTGACCATACTTTAGAGTAATTTTAAAATAAAATTTAAATAATATTTAAAATAGTAAAAATATGTAAGCAGAGACGTGGTTGTGAACGTATCTAAATAGAAAAAAAAAACAGAATTTTAAAATATACAGGGTGTCCTATTTAATATTATCCACCCGGATTTTTTCTGAATCTATTTCAAATTGACTTCCTGAAACAGCTCGATTTTAAAAATACAACAAGAATTGTTTTAGGAATCTAAAAAAGCAATCTTATTTACGATCCATCTCAACCAAAAGTCCTATTATTTTGGTTGTAATGACTTAGTTTCGGAACTTACATATTTCAGGATTTCTGGTGATTTCAAATTCTTTTTGGACGATATTTTGGTGGTTACTTTTACATGGGGCATCCTGTAGATTCTCCTCTTAATATATTGAATTGACGTTAATTATTAAGGAATTTATTGAAAAAAAGTAATTTAAATGTGCTGCGGGATTCTGTCTGTCTATTTAATCGTACGTTGCGCGACTGTAAAATCCCTGTTTTTAGTGTACTCTTTTTTTTTAGTTCTATTTTAGATATTAAAAGCACTAAATTTTTGTTTTGTGCGACAATCTATCTAATAAGCAATTTCTAAAATAGTATAAATTTCTATCTAAAAAAAATAGCAAAACAAAATATATTCGTTCTCTTATCAATTTCTTTTTGGGGAAGCATAGTGACAACAATGAATTCAAATATTTTATATAGGACAATTTTTAGGATTAAATATAATAGTGAATTGTTGTAATATTGAGAATAATTTTATCATTTTCAGCCAATATCTCGGCTTTTTGAAAAGTACAAAACTAGCTAAATTTAATATTAAAAAAAACATTGTTGTCAGTTCAGGTGAAAAAAAACGCGGATTTTAAGGAAAAATCCCTTTCTTATGTGGTGGAGGGATAAACATTGTACATAAAGTTTTAAAAATATATATCCATTTTTGAAAACACGTAGTTCACAAAAATATACTTATATAAAAAAGTAGAAAATTCGTCTAAACTATTCTATATAGCACCTCAGGCTGAAAACGAAATGAGAATTTTCTCTTCTTTTTTTTCATTTTTTTGACTCGAGTTTTAAAGCTGGGGCGTGGCGCGACACTATCTATGACCGAAATACAATACGGGTACTATTTCATGCTTTTTTTTGCAAATTTTCAAAATTTCCAATGACCACACACGAATATATTAATATACATTTAGTCGAAATTTTTTAACATCCCTTTTCAAGTGGATATTTTCTCAGGAATATATTTTTTTGAAACTTAGAGTGAAAAATTTGTCACAGCATGAGCCAACATCAAAGTTTGATTTGATTTATTTAAGAATAACATTATATTTTTAAATGTGTTGCTCTAAACAAATTCATAAGAATTAAGAAGTATTTACGGGCAAATATTTGACTAATGGGGATGTTAAAAAATCAGGTAGAAAGGTATTAATTTAATTAAAATAGCTTATTTTAATTTAAAATTTAAACTAGTTAGTTTAAACGTAGATTAACCTCTTAAAGTAAACGCTAAATCCTATAGAATTGTTTTCGATATAATATAAATTTGTGTGTATTTTATATTTTTAACTTACAAGTGAAGGAAAAATCGTAATAGTTAATTAATTTAAAGAAAAAAAAACGACCTGTTTAGTATTTAAAAACATAAATTTAATAAGAAGTTAAATTTAGTCCGATTTTCGACTGATGTACAGAGATACTTGAATAAGTTTTTAAATTTAAAAGAGATGTTACAAAACACAATAAGACGTTCGTAGGGCCTTTTTAAACATAGTGCAAAATGTCCTGAATTATTAATTAAATTAACATTAACTTTAATTAAAAAAAGAAACTACTAGCGTAATAGCTTATAATAATAAGTTGGTTATTAATTGCCTACTACTTGAATATTAAAGTTAAAAATAGTTCTTACTCGCTAAGTTAATTAATTATAATTAAAAAAAATCTGCTCAAGGAATACACCTACTTTTATGTATCTATGTTTAATTAATTAAAATAGAGAATTTAGCAATCTAAGAGGTCATCGCAACTAATTACAAATAGAGAAAAAAGCCTATCCAGAAATTTGTGTATATTAAAATATTGAGTGTGATTAATTTTAAATTTAAACATTAGGTAACTTAATGGAAAAATTGTTTTTTAAGTCTGATAGTAAGTTAAAAAGAAAAACTCGTGTTCACTGTTTTTTAATTAATTAAATTTAAAAATAGTTAAGTAAAAGTTAAATCTATCGGAACGGATTGTGACAAATAATAATTATATAAAACGCATGTCCCTCCTTTTGACTTCTCCTTATCCTTTATTAGTTTCCATCTATTTTCGACTCAAGAATCTTGCACTTTTGCTTACAAAAATCTGTTGGTTAGTAAAATCCGATTCTTGGAGACATTAAATTTAATTTTTCAACCATTCAAATCTTGTTTTTTTGATGTTTCTGTTTTTGGCACTAAAAAGAGGCCTAATTCGTTCTTTGAAAATAACTAGTTTATGGTAACCGATAAGTTAACAACGTTTTAAGATTAGACACTTAAAGTTAAATTTCGGGTCTATCGGCAATCTTATCCCTATCTCTATCGAGTCGACCTATCCAGCATGTGTACTTTTAAACTAATGGCATATGCGTGACAGGTCCAGCTAGAGGTAAGGGATACGAATGCTGATAAAACTGAAAATTAACTTTAAGTGTCTAATGTGTTTTTTAAAGTTCCAGTGCATTATTTTGAAATAACGTACACTTTTCGAGAGTGCATTTTTGTTAAGTCGTTTTTTAGTTTTTCTTCTTTCCCCACCCTACTACTACATACCACCTATGCTTATAATATAAGCTATACTACTGTATTTCCTAATCTAATTTTTAAATCGACAAGTCCTTAATATAAGCCTGACTAACTAACTTAAATTTAACGCTAGATAGATGTTAAAATGTGTTAAGGCATTATTTAAGCAGTAAAAGAAGTTGTCTATCTAGATATAAAAAAATCTATAGAATAGACGTTAAAGTTGTTAAACTCGACACAGATACCTGGTTTAGTAAAAATTTAAAGAAAATGCCTGTTAAAAAAAATAAACGATATTTAAATATTAAATATGAGAAAAAAAATATTATATAAGTAGTATGCATTTGTAATTTTGGGGGTTTAATATTAATAATAATAATAGTAGTAGTAGTAATCTAATATTAATCGATATATAATTATTATTATAATTATTACTTAGCCGCAAAATTAATAATATTGTCTATTAGTGTTAAAGAAAGATAACAAGAAAAAATGGATTTTATTGGGTGTGTACCTTCTGATCGATTTTAGTGTCGATTTTGGAAAAATATAATGTCAAAAAATACTTGTCGGTCTTTTAAATGTTTGTCCTGGACATTTGTTTGACAAAGTTAGAACTAGTTTGGTGAACTAAAGCATTGGTTAATATACAGGGTGTTCCAAATTCGATGCACACCATGGAGATCTCCTAAGAAAATAGGAAAAGGTTTAAGTTAGGGCAAAGAACCCTGCACAAGTTACATTGGTAATGGCTTTCGGCTAAATGTCATAATTTTTTTATATTTTGTAGTACTTGATCAACAAAGCACAAAAATAAAAAAAACGAGATAGGGAGCAGGATTACTTTCGGAGGTATGGAGCTTTAAAGTTGACGTGTTTCAAGGCTATATTTTTGGACATGGTGCAAGTTTTTTTCCACAACTTTGTTGATTACCGCAAAAATAAAACGATTCGTTTCTCTATTTGTCCTGAATGAAACACCCTTTCCATCCATGTAAAAATATTTCTTTAAGGGTTCTTTGGTACCACCAGAAAAGTGACTGATTTGTGAATTTTAAAAACGAAAGAAAATGACCGCTTTAAAAAAAAAATTATTTTCTTTAGAACAAACGGCCAGATTTTAATAGTTTTTACATATGTTAATAATAATTGAGTGGTACCATTAATTGGAAAAGTGCTGTGTACCTTTAATGCTTTTTAATATTTTTGAAATATTAGTGAAATACGAAAAGTGATTTAAAATAACTTACGGGTCGGTTATACAAACTTTGGACTGGACAAATTCAATTTAAAGCTTGATACCGAATATGTTGGTACCGATAGGTATGCATTGGTACCTGTATTTGACCAATCAAATTGCTCGTGTGTTATATGCTTTTGGTCTAACTTGGGGTTGCCAGTAATGAATTTGATAACATTTTTCCGGTTTTTTACACTGTGTTCCCAATAGAATGCGTAAAATTATCTGGCAACAAATGACGCCGTTTCTTCAGCAAAAGTTTGACATTGTCAAGCCTACTTTAATTTAAAAAAAAAGCCGCTGCATGCCGCCATATTAAACATATATCAAGAGTTTTAACTTTTTGCACTAAAATGCATGCGTAAAAACCCGCACTAGTAGGAAAAACACTTTATCTCCTTCAAATCAAATTCGTTACCGGCGATCCCAAGTTAGCATAAAAGCATATACCACACGAGCAATTTGATTGGTCAAATACAGGTACCAATGGGTAGTAATTGGTACCAACATATTCATATTAAGCTTTTGGATTGCATTTGTCTAAAAAAAGTTTGTATAACCTACCTATAACATATTTAAAATCACTTTTCTTATTTCTTGAATATCAAAAATATTAAAAAACATTAAAGGTGCCTACCATTTTTGATATTTATGATACCACTCAAGATAAAAAAATTTTCTTTAGCGAAGTAGCATTATTTTTAATAACATGTGAAAATTTTGAAAATCCGGCCGTTCGTTTTAAAGAAAATGGTCGTTTTCTTTCTTTTTTAAAACTTACAAATCAGTGACTTTTCTGGTGGTACCAAAGAAACCATATAAAAACATTTTTATATGGGTGAAAGGAGTATTTCATTCCAGACAAATAGAGATTCGAATAATTTTATTTCGACGATAATTAACAAAGTTGTGGAAAAAAACTTCGACCATGTCTAAAAATATAGCGTAAAAACACGTCAACTTTAAAGCTCCATATCTCAGAAAGTAATCCTGCTCCCTATCTTGTTTTTTTTATTTTTGTGCTTTGTTGATTGAGCACTACAACATATAAAAAAGTTATGACATTTAGCCGAAAGCGATTTCCAACATAATTTGTGCAAGGTTCTTTGCGAAATTTGAAGTTTTGCTTAAAACTAAAAAGAAAGTTTACAAAATCCAGGTAGTTCTGGAAATCCAAAATTTTCATTTTTATTTTTTATTTATTTGCGCCTTTATTCTTAAGATCTACCTAATGACAGGTCCACTTTTGAGATTTGACATTTCAGTGTGACAGAAGCGCTGTCTGTTTTTTTTTACGTTTTGAAATATGTTTTTACTTTTTTTAGTTCTAAAATTCTTGTTTATAAATACTTGATATAATCACGTTACATATAAGATAAATTATAAAATTAAAGAATTAAAAAGAAAGAAAAAACGTATTTTTAAAATATTAGACAAAATTATTTTCTTATAAAAATCTTATCTTTTATGAACCGATCGGAAGAAAAAAGCACGTGTCGTTAAGAAAAAATGAACTTGATACTGCTCTTGTCACACTGAAATTTCAAATCTTAAAAACGGACCTGTTTGGGTTTAGGAACAAGGTAGCAGAAAAATTAAAAGTAAAAATGAAGATTTCGGATTTTTTTGGAATTAACTGGTATTTGTAAACTTTGTTTTTGGTTTTTTGCCCTAATATAAACTCTTTTGTATCTCCATGGTATGCATCGAATTTGGTCATATATAAAGTGGGGTTTACTGAATATGTAAGCACAGTTTTAAGCTATAATTCATGTCTCTATCTCTTTCTTCTCGAGTAAGAAATAGGAACGCAATTTAAATTTGTGCTTATGCATTTGTTATCACTTTTTTGGCAATAATTTCATTATAATGCCAGCTTTTTGCTGTAACATTGCGGCCACAGCAACGTACGGAACAATCGCATCCAACATAAAAGCAAGTCTCTTTCGAAGCATGGCATAAAAAAGTTAAAAATGTTGTCTTTTGGCATTTTCTGCCTATTATTAGAGGCTTAGCTATCGGTATCCGTTTACCTATCGTAGTTGACCAATCAACCAGGTACAGGGTGACCGTGTATAAAGTTCTACTTGGGAAAACTTTTTTGTTATTTGTCACAAACAGATAGGTCAGAATGTGAATTACCAAAGAAGCACTTCATGAGTTATTCACTTTTTGATTTATCTTTTTGTCAGAAATAAAACAACAAAATTTTTCCAAGAGTGGAACTTTATCAACGGTCACCTTGTACATTTTTAAAATTTTGGCGAATGTGTGACAGCGCTAGCTGATCAAAATGACAGCCTTTCCTAATGCGCGAGAGCCATCCATGCAACACTACGTAATTTTTACGTACATTTATACCATAGTTTTGAAAGTGTACAGGGTTACCTTTTATAAACCTTTCCTGAAGAAAACTTTACCATTGGTCATTCAAAAAGTGATCTCTCATGCATTTGACACCTAATCTTTCAAATATGACATTAGTAATAGTTTACAGGTGGCGAAAAAATGTCCTATTTTAAATATAACACCCTGTATTTGATGTAATTTTTAACATTTTTATGCTATACCACACACAAAGTCCTTATCTGTTACAGTTTAAACATCGCAGTCAATAATTTGAAAATTAAAGAGATCAGTCCTATTGATCCAAATGACGCAATATGCAGAATAAGATATTTAAAATAATAAAACATTTTTACACCGCCTGTACACTAAAAATGCCAAATCTGACAGATGTGGTGTCAATTGTACGAAAACTGACATTTACAATATTGTTTTCAAGGCAATAAGAGTTTTAAAAAGGAAAACATTTGTAACATCTATTTTTTGTGGCAAAGAAGACCTTCTGTTTTAAGAAACCCTCGAGTCAGTTGCAAATATCTCAAAAGGATTTAACAGGGTTGAAACTTGCCAGGGAAATTGGAAAAGTTAGGGAATGGTTTTTATCTTTCATCTTCCTCATATAATGCCAGAAACACAGTATTTTTTTCCTTTGTTCTTCAATATTTATTTTAGTTTTTCTATATTTTGCAAAAAGCCTGAAAAATATCAAAACTTATGAAATTTCTTGCTTACATGCCTTCCAAAGTTCGGCTGCGACCGCCCCTGAATAATATTTAGCAAAAACGTGAAAAATATCAACATTTTTGAAGAATTTACTGCTATTTTGCAAACATTTTTGCCTGCGGCGCGATAAAATCATTTTAGTATACTCTAGTATAACAGCCCACTTTTTTTCAATACATAAATTTTTGTGTTCTGCTTAAATTTCAAAAAATTTGCAAAGTATTTATAGGTCCAGAAGCTTGTGATTATCTTTTCTTTAAAACGTTTTCAGGACGTAAATATTTAAATAAAAATGATTTTTTTTTTAATGTGCTTATTGAAACTTGTAAAATACCTTGGATTTTTTTATTTTTAGTCGGGAAAAACCTGGAAAAGTCAGCGAAATTAAAAAGTGAAAATTAGTCTCAATCCTGTTTAAGTAAAAAAAGCAAGCCAAGGGTACAACCCCCCCTCTAAAATACTAGTAATACGTTGTTCATACATTTTAAAGCAATGCTTTAACCAATATCAATAGTTTTTGTTACATACCCTGTATGATCCCTGGAGAAGAGCAAGGGGTGCTCGGCACCTCTTAAAATAAATCACAAACGTCCAAAACATACAAGGTTGTGTGAAAACGATGAACTTTTTGTTCGGGGGGGGGGGGAGGCTACAACTATAAATTTGGGTTCATTTTATTGCTACTAAATTGTCTTGACAGCTTTGCCCCCCTTGTAAACTTGTCAATTTTGATAAGGTTGCTTTTGGACATTCGTGATTTTCGGCGCCTGTCGCCGAATTCAAAGTGGTGCCGAGTACTACTTCCTCAAACATGAGTTCAAAATATGTAGCAAAAACAATTAAAATTGGTTAAAGCATTGCTTTAAAATGAACGAAAAACTTATTACTAGTATTTTATAGTAAAACTCAGTGACGTCGGGTTTGGTTGTACTTATAACGTCGTGGATTTTCATCCGATTTTATAGCATGATACCTTAGTTCAAATATAATTTTATCTACTTTGCTACGATGCTTTTTTCATTAAAATCCTTAGTTTTTGAGATATTTGCAAAAGTCTGATTTCGCCCCCCTTGACCCCCCATAGTTTACGAATTACCTAACGCGCAGCTAGAGACCCAATAGTTTTTTAAAACGGAAGGTCTTCTGGTAAGGCAATGGTGACCCTCAAAATAATTTTTACTTATAGTAGAACACGTTTTTTGGTACATTTAAAGACTGTCAAGAACTTTGAAAGAAATTAATACCACCTTATGTATCACACTTTATGCTTTGAAAAATTACAATTTGTGATGTTTTTTGTATAAAAATTGCAAAATAAAAATCATATGCACAACATTACACAAGTTGACAGATGACAACAGAAATTTTCATTAAATTGCCTTAAATTATTTTCATCTTTTTCTAAAATACTTTTTAATAGCCTGCTGTCTCTCTTCAACAACCTTAAATATTTTTGCGCTTTACTAAATTATCTCTAGTGCGGAAAAGTGCCACTTTCAGAACTAAAATGCATGCGGAAAAGTGGTGTTTTCCGCACGCTAGTAGGAAAAATATTTTTCATTTTAACAAAGAGAAAATGTTTTTTTGGCAGTACTTTTTTTGAACGCTAAAAAAACAAGTGTCATTCTAGAAATCGAAAGTTTGGAAAGAAAGCTTTAAAATTTGAGAAAAATCATGGCATAAAAATATGAAAAACATGGTAAAAATTGCTTAAGCAAAAACGTTACTCCTTAAATTATGCTAAAATATTTTAAGCCTTAAATTACCATCATGGCTTGACCATTCTGAACAAAAAATATATGTTACAAATGGTTTTGACAATGACATTGACAATTAAATGTTTAAATTAAATTATTTTTAAGGCTTTGTTTTTCACAATGAAAAAGTGATTATGAGGTAAAATTTATAAAAGATACTGTAGCTGTCTGGTTGATTGGTCGACACCATACCATAAATAATTGGCTTTTATTGTCTCATTAGCTTTATCTTGAATATAAACTCAGAAATTGAGTTTGTCACTGGATTTTTTAAATCTTTGTTTTAAGTCGAGAAATATTTTCAAAACCGAAGCTCATTTTGGATCACGAGACTAGTTAGTTTGGACTTTGTTCAAACAGTACAAAACAATCCCCATCTCCTATTTCCTTTTCTTACCTACAAACCTTTCAGTTTAGTTATCAAATCAACATTTTCAACATCAATAGGTTCTTTTTTTTTTTTTTTGTATAAATGTGAAATAAAAGTGTCTCACATAAGAAAGGATTTTTTTCTAAAAAATCAATAGTGACTCAAGAAAAAATAGAACATGATTATTACAACTGTACCCCTTTTGAAAACAAAGAACAGTGAAACTTGGCATGATGTTTGCCACTCTTGTTTAGTGATAGTGAACAAAACAGTAAGTATACGTTTATTTTCTTAGGAAGTTATTATTTTTATCAATATGCCAAGACTAGGAATCATCCATGCAAAATTTAAATTCAAAATCCTTTTAAAAATACTAGTTCACGTTTTTTTTTATACAAATTAACTTGCTAACTGCATTATTTCACCCTGTATTATTATTTGTTGTATTACTGTTGTTTTTTTAGTCTCTTAAAAACTAGGGAGGGTTTCTTTAAACAATTTTGTAAAAAAAAATACTTATAGTTTTACTTTACAGTGGCGGTCCAAGGGGGAAGCGAGGGGGGGGGGGGCGATCGCCTCCAGAGTAAAGTAAAAGTATACAACAAAGATGCTGGTAGTAACCCTGAAGTCTAGAGAGAAAAACGAGAAATTGCAGAATAAACAAACGCATGACGTACTTACCGCGAAAACCACGATATTGGAAATTTAATATTTATTTTAGACAAAATCATTTCGGAATTTTTGACCTGAACATATTCATATCAAGTTTTATAGAACGTGAAGCCAAAATCAAGGCAAAATTAACTAATGTCGTTTCCAAATACTATAAACTGTTTGACTGGCAATGAACAAATGTTGCGATATTTTTCCGTTGATAAAAACATTTTTGGATGTTTGCCAGTAAAGCCGATCACACACAAACGCTGCACTGCGGTGGCATAGAGGTTTCAACCAATTAGCGCTCCATCTCAGGACGCCATCGCCATGTTGAAAATTCTCGAGAGCCGATTGCTTGAAACCTCTATGCCAACGCAGTGCAGCGTTTGTGTGTGATCGGTTTCAGTAATGCTTCGTCAGAAAGAAGCTTCTCCTGCCTCAGAAGATTGAAACATAAGTACTTAAAAACACTACGACGGAAATTCGTCTGACGGGCTTAGCGTTGCTGCATATCACCAGACATATTGAAATTGAGCGAGTCATTGACCGGTTTGCCCAAAAAAACCGGAAAAAAACTTTTGAGGTAGGCATCTTTTATTTGAGATATGCAATAAAAAGGTAATGTTTCAACTCGATGCTTTTTAGACCTTAAAAGAAAGTATTTGGCTGTTACCCAAGCGCGGATTTCAGGGGGGGGGTAGGGGGTTAATTACCGCTCTCCACCCTGGATTTCAATTTTTTACGAAAACATGCCCGTGTGCACGGGTTTGGCTTGACATGTAAGCCGAGCTTAAGCTTTAGTTTTGGTGTGCAATGGTGTGGAATATCATGTAAGTGGCACTTAAGCTGCAGTTAAGATAAGCCGTAGAATTACTTCGGCTTAAGCGCATTTTGAGGTTAGGTTTAATCAGATTCTAAAACTGTTCCGTTGCCTTAAAATCTGTGGTCTGTGCTTAAAATGGAACTTCTTTGGGATGAAGAAGATGAAGAATTAGACTTTGTAATTATTGGAATACCTACCAAGAAGGATTTTTCAAAGAATGAGATGAAGATACCTTTTACAAAAGGTTTAGAATGTCCAAAAAAAATCATGTTTTTTCGCTAAGCGGATAATTCACCTTTTTTTTCTCAAATTCGTTGCAAAGAAACTGAAAAATGGGTTGGGTTGGTCTGGTGGTGTTATAATTAGTATGTTTTCACATCCTATTCAATACGTATCGAAAATCAAGCATCTTTTTCTTCATATGTCACGCTCTTTGTCGGAACAGAGAACATGCTCTATGAAAGAAAAAGAAGACAATATTTTCAATACGTATTGATTGCGATGTGAAAACATATACTAAATAAATAGTCAGGTTTTATAGTTAACCAATTATAGTAGTTTTATTTGCCTTTTCCTACATACAATCATAAATCATCAATAAAATTTGTTTTTTTAAAACAACCTCAAATTTACGTGGTTTTTTAACAGCTGACAGGTAATAATCATGACCACCACACAAAAACACAAAAAATGCAGATAAATAATTTCCTTACTTTTTCGGAACTTTTGAAATCAAAATCAAATTTTTTGTTAAAAACCATTGATTGATATATTTACAATATATTTAGTTTAATTTTAAATAAAAAAATGCATTTTTGAGTGCAATTTTCTTAATTTTCGCCTGCGGATACCGTTGAAATTTACGATTTTATTTTAATTTAACTCAAAAATTGCATTTTTAAAGTAATTTTCTCAAAAACTTTCGGAGCATTTAAACATTTTTTAAAATAAAAATGTATGAAATAAACCACTTAAAATCTGAGTACCCCCCCCTAGATTTGAGGCCAAATCCGCGCTTGTAGTTACTAAGTTTTATTATATATGTTCCTCATAAAAGCTATGCTTTTATTCTAGTTTTTTTTTCGTATCGAAACCGCCCCCCCCTTTTTAAATGGCTGGGACCGCCGCTGCTTTATATTAAATCTTCCTAATAAATCGAAAAATCTTATCCTTCGAATAATTTAAGTCTAAAGTTTCCTTTAGGAAATATTCAGAAAGCAAATTAAAAAGTATGTAAATATGCGTGTAGTTGTGTGTGGAGGGAGGGACCTTAATTAACATTTAATTTGCCAATCCCACGCCCACGATATCTTTATAGTTTATTTATAAATTTTGGTGACTCCGTCCTTTCCACACCAAAAATCTTCCTTTCCGCTTATAACCTAAACCCACAACCCAATTTCCTTTTCAATCCTCCTAGGCCTTCCTGCAAGTACCTACCTAATGGTTCCCGACGTCACTTGTGATCCTCTCGGTACCGCTTTCGGCGGTACCGCCTGTCCTGTGCGTGGCAGCGTGATCACCCCGATTCAACCTATGACCAGTACTGTGACGCTTGGTGGTTGTACCGTACAAAAAGCTGCTACTTCTTTGGGCGGGAGTACCAAATTTGTGACTTTATCCACGACATCTGGTAAATGTTTTAATATATAGGGTGGACCACAAAAAATTAGACTTAATCGCTTATAACTTAAAAACCAATAGACCAATTCAAAAAAAAATTACATAGGAAAGAATATACTTCATGTATTTGTAAACGAGTGTCAAAAATGAAATCTCTTAAACATTCAACGGACACTGGCACAAAAATTTTTCTTCATGGAAGATGCATTTTTCCCGGATATAAAAATGTATCACCTGCAAAAATCGGTAAAGAATTAACAATATAAAGCCTAGTACAGACCGTGCAACATTGTCCGCAACATGGCAAGACATTAACGGTGGGATTTACTAAAAGGGTTTAGTCTATTTTAGAACGGTCCTAAGTTTAAGTGAAATTTCTGGTTTTAAGCACTTTAAACCAACCATCCTTGAGTTTTGGACATAATTTAATTTATAGAAAGAATTTTAATAAATTTGTTTATTGAATAGTCATCTTAACACAATCTTTTGTTGGATTTAAGAAGAAAGTTTCAATTTAGAGAAAAAGAAAATTAAAAAATTTAACCCCACGCGGAGTTTAAATAGTAAACACTCTGTAGAACAAATTAAAATTGGGGTTATATGTCACTCTAATTAAAACTTACCCTTGTTAATTAATTTTTCCAATTAATACCTGATGTCACACAAAGATTTAATTTTGTTCACATTTCTGTCACTGTCGAAATGTCAGTTTAAAAATATTAGCGCTGCGTTCAATCACAAACACCGAGTTCGGTTCTTTTACCTCTGCTTGCACCTTGGCTTGCACCAACCTCTACTGATGAAAGCTACAGCTTTAAAATGAGTGGGCTTTGAGTAAGGAAAGTTTTCTTGACTGAGCTTTTAGATAACCTCGATGTTTTAATTTCAGTTTGTAAATAAATTAATATAGTTGTTTTGGGTTTTTTTGTTTGGTATATTTTTCGTGCATAATCAGTGACCTTCACTTATGTTTGCTTTTCCTCGTAGTGCCCTCATAAATATATTTTTTGTGCTAAAAACGGGTTCAAAATATGGCGTTTTTTTGGACAAAATTGGAGGTGTTTTATTGATTAATGAACAACTTGGGATATTAAATAAGGTAAATTAATCCTTGTTAAAACGGTTACTTAGGGAAATTATGAACGAACTTATTATCAATTGCCACAAAACAATCCTTTCTGTGGGTTATAAATTTAAACCACCCCCCAGAGGTGGTCTAAAAAATCACCAATTTTATAACCTCAAACACAGATTATGAAGCTATTATGTGCCAAAATTTTGGCGTATTCACCATTTACCATTTTGAAACCTGTCAAAACAAATTAGTTTTAGGGCATTCTAAAATATGGTATTATTCTGACAAAAAAACAGTTTTTCAGTGGTATTTAGCAATAAAAATACAAAATAATCAATAACTTTGTGTCTTTTCTGTATGGGTAAGTGTTTTTTGAAAATTGGTTTTAAAATTTAGTGCCCCCCACAGGTGTAAATATTTAGACCTGTGGGGGGTACTATTTTAGATCTTAGTAAATCCCACTGTGAAAGGTTTTGTTGGAGTGTTATGTATCCGTATTTCCAATCCCTAGTACAGACCAACACCGTAGTCAACTAAAAAGCCAGTTAACTCCTACTGCCCCAGTGCCCTTTAGCCTACTGTGGCTGCCATTTTTATAACCAAATTGACAAGTAAAACATGGATTTTCTGTCAGTTTGGTGTCAATATGGCACCGATCATAGGCCAAAGGATACTAAAACGAAAATGAGTTAACTGGCTTTTTAGTTGAGAACGGTGTTGTACAGACCGGGCAACAATCGTACGGGTATACTATCGGCATCATAAAAGTCGTACACAATACTTTTGGTTGTAATACCTTGGTCTAGTTTTACAAACAAAGTCACCCATTATTGTATTTTTCTTAAACTGTCAAAGTATGTCATTCTGTATTTCAGTCTGACAAATAAATAAAAAATGCCTCCACAAATTTCTTTATTTGATAAAGCCCAACTCCTGGCAAAACTACAACTAGGATGGTCAATTAGGGACGTGGCTATACATTATGGACGCAGTAAAACCACGATTATAAAAATTAAAAAACGATGGGAAGAAGATCAGACAATGGACAGAAAACAAGGGACTGTTTTATTGAAAGTTTTAACTGATGAACAAGATTATGAACTTATCGCCTTTATGGAAGAAAACCCTTTCGCATCTGTTGCCCAGGCAAAGAGATTAACCCAATTTCCAGGATGTGTAAGAGTGGCACGAAATCGCGTAAGGAAAGGCTCTAATTTAAGATGTCGTGTAGCCGCTAAAAAAATTAAACTTGCGAATAAAAAAAAATTAGGCTAGGTTACTTTTTGCCCTTAATTACTCTCTAAAGGAACCAGACTTTTGGCGAAAGGTAATATTTTCCGATGAAAAAGTTTTCCAGTCCTGTAGTGACAGAAAACAAATTCGGGTGTATCGTCCACCCAGAACGCGCTATGAGGTCGCGCTGGAAGATTTTCGGCAAAAATGTGGGGTTGGATTTCTGCTAGAGGTCATGGTGCTCTATTTCGAATCAATGGAAGGCTCACAACACAGGTTTACATAGACATTTTAGAGAACACCATGCATCCAGCCGTCACAGAACTTTATCAAGAACAGTTTATTTTTCAACAAGACAACTGTCATGCTCATAAGGCCAGAATTTGCCAAATTTGGTTTCGAAAGCAAAATATTGAAGTTCTTCCTTGGCCTGCGATAACCCCAGACGCCAATCCTATGGAAAATATCTGGGGTTTAATTTCAAAAAAGCTGTAAAGCTTTAATATTGTGCCGGGAAATCAACATCACTTGGTCCAGTTAATAGTAAATGCTTATGAAGAAGTGATTGGTGAAAATGAAAACCTTTTTGAAATTTTGGCTAATTCTCTACCAAGAAGGTTCAACGGTATAATTGAGGTGAATGGCGCAATGACTAGATATTAAAATTTATATACCTAATAATTTGTTCCTATTTTATAATTTTCGTTACAGTTGTGTTTTTTAATTTTTGTTACAGTTGTTTTATGCGTTAGCGTATTATTGTAATATAAAAATTATTTTTGAAAGCAATCTTTGATGTCAATATTTTCACATTTTAGTACTAGTCTGTCACAAAATATAATCCGGTAGTTAACCATACAATGTTTATCACGTACCACTTTTATGATGCCGATAGTGTACATGTTCTCAACACTGTTGGCAACAAGACATCAAAGGGTTTTGTTGGGGTGTTGTTTGTATCCGTGTTTCCCATCTGAAAGGAATACATCGCTCTTGTGGACGATGTGGTCAGCAAACGTGAAAACAGTAGCATAGTGATGTGACCTTTCGCTGTTATTTAATTTTTCTCTAGTAATTAGGTATGTTAAATAATATTAACTTTATTATTATTATATTTATTAGTTTATTCATGAGCACGTGGTGGATTTCACTGTCTTTTTTTAATAAAACATCTTTTCCTTACCTGACAATATCCTTTGAGCACTTCACAATGACTTCACATACTTCGGGTACAATTGAGGAGATTGATTGCTTCGATATTTTAAACAGGTACATTAGACTTGTAAACGAATCTCCGGTAGCTAAATATCGCACAGCAACTATCAATCTGGTCGATGGTGGAATCGCTGCACGGTAGTTCGTATTCTTTTTCAATATTTTAGGGGCGACCAAACAGAGAAGTTCTTCGAAATTAAATTTTCCCATCGAATCTCATAAAAAAAATGGTAGCATTCTTGTATGATTTTTTATCGGGATTTGGGTCGGTTTTGGAACGGTTTTCGATGAGATCCTAGAAGATTTTATCAGGTCTGAAAATTTTGTTTCTTAAATTAACTTGCCTTAAGAATACTTTTGAAATCATTGTTATACTGATAGAATCTCAACAAATATCCTAGAAACATATTCAACAAGAATCCATAGAAACTTCTCTAAAATAATTCCTTATAGAATCTTCTAGAATCATGATACTGATACAATCTTATCAAATATCCTAGAAACTGATCCCACAAGAACCCATAAAAACTTCTCCAAAATACTTGCTTAAAAGAACTCGTAGAATCGCGATACTGATAGAATCTCATCAAATATCCTAGAAACCGATCCCACGGGAACCCATAAAAAATTCTTCAAAATAATTCCTCATATCTTCTAAAATTATGATACTGATACAATCTTATCAAATATCCCAAAAACCGACCCCACAAGAACCCATAGAAACTTTTCCAAAATCATTACTTATAGGAACTCCTTGAATCGCGATACTGATAGAATCTCATGAAATATCCTAGAAACCGATCCTACAAGAACCCATAAAAACTTCTCCAAAATCATTCCTCATAGGATCTCTAAAATCACGCTGCTGATATCTTTCAAATATCCTAGAATCCGATCCCACAAGAACCCATAGAAACTTCTTCAAAATCATTGCTTATAGGAACTCCTAGAATCGCGATACATCCTCAATACACCATTCCCATCAAATCTCCTTTAAAAATGTGTATTTGTGCGTTCATAAAATCTTCTCCAAGCCGACACCCTTATACAAACTGATAAACTGTCCTAGACTTCTGTCTTATAAAACATCCCTGATTCTCATAAAAGTAACTAGTCTTATCCAATCTTATAAATTATTCTAAAACTACAAGCTGATAAAATATTATATATTTCCTGTATAATCTTCTCTGCTTCTAGAAGATTATAAAATATTATAGAAAAAAATAGTGGCCTTCTCATTGAATCTTATGGAACTTATAAAAACATGATAAAAACTTCTCCCTTCTGTATGAGATTTGAGGGGAAAATTTCAGCAGGGTGTTTGTGCTATTTTGTAAAAACGCTGCCACCATCTTTTTTTTTAGATTGGGAAGCTATTATGACAAATGCAGCACTTACACCAGCAGCAGTAGACACGTCCAATGCATTATGCCCTGTTCTCACTATGCAACTTTTTCATGCTTCAAATTTTTTAATAACAGGTTAAAAGAAGACTCAAGCAGATTGTGTCTTCTTTTAACCTTATCAGAAAATTTGATGCAGTGAAAAGTTGCATATAGTGAGAGCAGGGCTTTAGACATTAAACATGTAACATCAAAGTTGACATTGTTGGAAACTTCAAGATGGCGCACAACAAAGTTGATTTCTTTTTAAACAAAAATTGGACCTGATTTAATTGTTTTTAACGTTTTTATTCCACCTCCAGTTTTAATTAGTGACACATTTTTCGGATGAAGCTATCAAGAAAAAAATAGTTTTTGAGCAAGTGGGGCACAGAAAAAAAAAATTATGAGGAATAAAATATTGCAACTTTTTAATTTTCCACCATTCTGAATTTTTACAAAACATCATTTTGACAGTTGATTTAAAAAACATGAAGTATGTTCTTTCCAAAAATGTAATATTCAGGGTGTTCCAAATTCGATGCTCACCATGGGGCTCTCCTAAACGGTAGGAGATACGAAAAGGTTTAAATTAGGGCAAAGTTGCGCAATTTGACGCTTTGATCAATACCAAAAAAAAAGTTACAAATTTCGGGTAGTTCCGGAGATAGGCGATAAAAACCGAAATCTTTATTTTTAGTTTTTATTTTTCTGCGCCCTTTTTCTAAAAGCTGTCAAAAAACGCTTAAAACTTTCTGCGGGCACTTTTTCAAGATCTACCTAATAAGAGGTCTGTTTTTAAAATTTTTCAGTTCACTGTGACAGGAGCACTGTCAAGTTAATTTTTCATTCATAAAGGACGACAGATATTTTACAACCTCATTTTGACAAGTACCTGACGTTTTGAGTTAATTGACCATCATCAGCCCAAATCCAAACATTAAAAAACCAAGAAAAACCGTATTTTTAAAATATTAGGTAAAGTTGTTTTGTTATAACAAAATGTCAAAAAAACTGTAATTTTTAAAATTTTAAAAGAAGTACTGCAATTGGGTTTCTAAAATATCTTGAGTTAAAAGCAAAACTTAAATTTGAGCTGATGATGGCCAATAAACCCAAAATGTCAGGCGACTTGTCAAAATAAGGTTGCAAAATGTTGTCTGTCATCCTTTATGAACCAAAGAAAAAAAGGATGTGTCCATAAGAAAAAATTAACTTGACAGTGCTCCTGTCACACTGAAATGTCAAGTCTAGGTAGATCTTAAAAAAGTGCCTGTAGAAAGTTTCAAGCGTTTTTTGACAGTTTTAAGAATAAGGGCGAGGAAAAATAAAAACTAAAAATTAAGATTTCGGTTTTTTCCGCCTATCTCCGGAACTATCCGGAACTTTTTTTTTAGTTTTGAGCAAAGCATGAAATTGCGCAACTTTGCTCTAATTGAAACCTTTTCGTATCTCCTACAGTTTAGGAGATCCCCATGGTGAGCATTGAATTTGGAACACCCTGTATACATTTTTTCTTACCATTTTTTTTAACCACCGACCGGCGCGAAAAAAGAGGGATCATTTAGAATAGCACAAAACTTGACACCTGTCAGCTTATAAGCTGATAGGTATAAACATTTTTATTTGGATATTTTAGCTGTACAGGGTGTCCCATTTTCGATGGGATTCAATGGAAACTCCGTTGTTATTGAAGATAGAGAGATACAGTTTTCGCTTTACTGTCTTGTTTTCTTGAACTTCAAAATTGGTATTAACAGATTTATTTGTAGTTTTTGAGCTACAGGGGAAAGTTGAAAAATGGTCGGAATTACCAATTGATGATATCTCCCTTAATTTAAGAGAAAATTGAGTTCTGTATAAACATGTCTGTGGGAACCTTTTTAGAAAAACAATAATATTTTCGAAGTCTTAATCTGACGTTTCGTTTCGTAGATACCATCATCAGGATAAAAAAGTTAAATACGGACCAAAATGTTTTACGTCATATTTTACTTTCTTTTTAAGTTTATTTTATTATAAATTCTGGTACGGTCATGTCCCATTTAGGTAATTTTTTTTTGAGACCACTTATATTTAACTACTATGTATTAGACCTGGAAAACCAGGATATATATTATGAACATAGCGGGTGAACCGAAAAAAACCGGACAAATTGTTGCAATAACTTTACCAATTTCAAAAAAAAAACCTGTATTGATAGGACAAATAAACCTTTTGAAAAAAACATTCGCTTTTCCGTCATATTTAAATCTAAGATGGCGGAAAAAATCAAATGCCTACCTTTTTTTACTCCTCTTTTTGTTATATGGGTCGCGATTCTTCAGAAACGACAGAAAATCTCACCTGTCAGAATTCTGGAAAGTGGCGATTTTTACTTATCGCCTCATTTAAAATAAAAACACAGCAACCTTCATATTTATCCTAACGTTGTAAGAAAAGCTGAATTATTTTTTTATTAACATTTTGTATATTTAATATTTTAAAGTTATTCTGCAGGACTGGTTTATGGCGGAGCTAAATTGTTACTATGCGTACCAATAAACGTCAAAAAGTGCCGAAAAAACTCACCATGTAAAAGGAAAGACAGAATTTGTGCGACTTTTCTAAATAGTGACAGCAAAATATTCCATGGCTATCTATGGTTTTGTATGTTAAAAGTTTAAAAGGTTTGTTTACACATAAAAATATTTAAGGAATATTAGCAAATAGCATTAAGTGTAAACTTGTGTTTAAAAATCGTCAAAATCGTTTTTTTGTAAATATTTTGTTTTGTATGTCGGAAACTAAAATTTATACCTAAATAAAAAAGCAAGTTTGAAAAAAGGTACGCATTTGATTCTCTTCGCCATCTTGGATTTAAATATGGCGACAAAGCGAATGTTTTTTTTTAAACTTATTTTTTTATCAATACAGTTTGTTTAATTGAAATTGGTAAAGTTATAGCAAAAAACAATTTGCCCTAATTTTTTTCGGTTCACCCGGTATGTTCATATAATATATCTTAGTTGTCCAGTTCTACTATATAGTAGTTAAATATAAATGGTCTAAAAAAAAATTAAATGGGGCAGGGCCGTACCAGAAAAAAAATGCACCGAAGATTATTTTTTTCGGGATCGAAACTTCAAATATTTTGATTATCAAACAAACTTAAAAAGAAAATAAAATAGAAGTAAAACATTTTGGTCCGTATTTAACTTAACTACGAAACGAAACATCGGATTCAAATTTCAAAAGGACCATTGCGTTTTTCTAAAAAGGTTACCACAGACATGTTTTTACAGAACTCGATTATCTCTTAAGGCCACAAAACCGGCATAGATTTGACAACACTGCTTTGCTATTTTGTTCAAAGATCAATAATAGGTAGCATCACTAATGCCATTTCGAGTGAGATCGTGCAATGTTCAGAACAAGGTGCGAACACCATATGTAAGAAAAGGTATAACTTATTAGGAAAGTAACCATTTACTAATGCTTCTATTAAAGGTTTTGATGCTCGGCTTCGTGCTTCATAGATTGCAATGTCTCGAAATTAAAAATAATCGAAAGAAAAATCATTATTCAACATCAAAAAAAGAACAAATTTCCGTATTAATTTTATCACTTGGACATGTGTCAATTTATTGGCCGAACATGTTCCATTAGACAAGTGACCGGCGGCTATGTGGAACCTGAATTCCAATACTCCAATCGAACTCACTTCAGTTTTCTTGGGCCTACTAAATTACGTGACCTTGACGTTTTAGAATTCCGGCAGAATCTTGCTTATAAAGAAAAAAACTAAGTTTTTTTGTTATCAAATAATAGGATTTATAAAAATCTACAACCGTATCGAAAGGATTTTTCAAAATTTGGTTTTATTTTTTCAAAAAAATCAAAAAATTATTGTTACAGATTTCTGTATTATCGACGAGGCTAAAGAAAAAGCCAGGTAAGATTTTTGACCATTGATATATGTGTTTATTTTATTTCGAGAATGAGAGAATCCATCAAAAAACTGTCTGGATACGGTTGTGAGGAATTCAAAAAATAAAAATTTCTGCCAAATTTCAACAGATTCCGTTTTCTCGTTTCCGATATTCTGCCCGGTAAAGAGTGGCCCAAAAATAGCCAAGCAGTGTTGTCAAATCTACGCCGTTTTTGTGGCCTTAAGTTAATGGAGATATCATCAAATGGCAATCCCGACCATTTTTCAACTTTTCCCGGTACCTCAAAAACCACAAGGGACATTTTTTAAAACTCAAAAAAGTAATGCGAAAACCGCATGTCTCTATCTTCAATAACAACGGAGTCTCCGATTAAATCCCATAGAAAATGGGACACTGTACAGCCCATCACCCACCGAAAGTAAAGTCCTATTTACAAGGCATCTTCAAAATCCCTCGCAAAAATTTGTTCTGTTCACCTATAATTTAACAAATAAAAAATTTGACACCTGTGAGCGTAAGCTGCTGCGTACTATTCTATATGAGCCTCTACAAGCTTCAGGCTACTGCGAACATAGGGGGAATCAAGTCCAATTTACTCTCCGTGCCGTACGACCGAGGTGGGGTCGAAGAACGCTGCAGTGTTATCTTTTTGAAATTTATTTTGTTTTTATTATTTTGTTTTATTTCTGCCATGCTCGAGAAACAGATTGGTAAGTTCTTAAGTGAAATAATACATTTTTAAAACTAAAAATGGATGTCTACGAAGTTGCCGAAAAAGTACAGATGGTCAAATGGCACTATCAAGGCAGACCATTGAGACTTATTCAAGACCTTTTTTTGGAGAATTTTGTAAATCGCCCAGAACCTAGTTTATCAACGACTCATAGGTTTGTGCAGAATTTTGAAAAGTTTGATTGTGTAGCGCCAAGAAACCATAAAAAACCCACTGTTTTGAATGACGAGCAAGAAGTACGAGATGTGATGATTTGCCCTGTAGTGGAGAAAAATCGAAAGTTAACTAACCACCAAATTGCCGAAGCAGTTGATACGTTTTCAGCCACTGTCTTAAGTGTTCTCAAAAAGAATGGTTATCATTCTTACAAAGCGTCAAAAACGCATAAAATTTTTCCGGAGGACAACTATCGTCGTATGGAATTTTGGGAAACAATGATAGAAAGGGCTAATCGTGATGAAAACTTTCTGAGATCTATTCTTTTAACAGATGAAAGCACTTTTCCATTATTGAATCGTCATAATCCAACACACGTTCGATATTGGTCGAGTGAAAATTTGCATTTGTATTTTGACGTAAGAACACAGTATCCCCAAAAACTAAATGTTTGGGGGGGGGGGGGGTATTTTAGGGGAACACGTAATTGGACCATTTTTTATTGGCGGCAATTTGAATGGTCCTATATACTTGGATCTACTGCAGCAGCATATTATTTCAACTGCTAGGCAGTTGTTAGGTGTGAGATTTGGTGAATCATGGTTTCAAAAAGATGTTTATCCCGCTCACAATGTTGGCCTTGTTAGGAAATATCTTGATAACGTATTTCCTAATCGGGTTATAAGTACACGGGGAACTATTTTATGACCAGCTCGATCGCCCGATCTTGCTCCTAATGACTTCTGTCTGTGGAGTTATATCAAAAATAAAGTTTACGGACATGAAGGGCTAATAATCTTCGGATTAAAATTGAAGAAGCTTTTCAAACTATCACCGCTAACATGCTTGGAAACGTTAGAAGGGTTTTTATAATAGGCTCGGATAATTAGAGATATAAAGCTATTTGTAACTCATCGCGGTATACGTATCAGCATCTAGCGAGAACCAAGCACATTGATTGGTCAGAAACTTGTAGCACGTTCGAAAAGAGCAGATATATCCTAATTTAAGGTGTTTCTGAACGCAATAGGTGCTGAGAAATGATACGTGATACCTAACGCATCTCAACACCTATCGCGTTCAAGAACACCTTAGATTAGCAGATATCTGCTCTTTTCGAACGTGGTACAAGTTTCTGACCAATTAATGTGCTTGGTTCTTGCTAGATGCGGATACGTATACCGCGATGAGTTACAAATAGCTTTATGTCTCTATTGTCTAGCCGAGCATGGAGGACTTTTCGAACATTTACTCTAATTTTTTTGTTAACTGGGAGAATCTTTTTGGGTTTTAGAATGTATTATTTTATTTTGAGAACTTGCTTTCATTTTGTTTATCCTTATTATTTTCATTGTAACACGGTGTTAGTGATAAATCTAAGAAGTTAAAAATAAAACGCTCCAATTTATCAGTGACAAAAAACAAGAAAATTACGTTATCGAAATTTGCGTATTTATTGACCAAATTCCGGTTTCATGGACTATCCTTCACATTGCACCGTGGTTAGAGGCGTACTAAACGCAAGCCGCGAACGGTGATCGCAAGCCCGATTGTTGGTGTCCCTGCGTGTACGCACACTGGAAAATTGGACTTCTTCCGGCCTATGTTCGCAGTAGCCTGAAGCGCTCTGTATATCTGTGTGTATGGGCACGTTTTTAAAATGAACGTCTTTTTCGAGTTCGGTGGCATCGACTGACGGACGGATGAGTAGTGATGTCATCATGCACCGATGAATTTCAGATTGCCCATCAAACACCGAATAAAAAACGCCCCGATATAAACCACTTCTAAAAAGTAGGACCTAAAATACAATAAATCGCATTTGGCCACGGTTTCGACTGGTAAACAGAAAAAAAACATAAAAATTGATTGTTACACATATTATTCGGTTCGGTTTGGTTGGCTGGGACTAGCTTGAGTTAAGTTGGGTTTTAGCTAGTTATAATATTTTTTTCTCGTTGGTTTTTTCCGGGTTTATTTTCGTAAATTCGTTTTGACTACACAGCCCCCAGTCTTATAATGTCTTTTGCATCTGGTTTCTTAAGAAATCTTTAGGGCCGTTTGTGCAGCGTCTTTGAAATTAACTCCCATCTCTGCTTACAATAAAAATAAAAGATACCATATAAAACCAACAAACGAAAAAACAGCAGATATTTTCTGAGGTTAAATAATCCATCAAATCATTCCCACCGACCTCGGTGAGTCGGTGAGCACTGTTGGCATCAATCGGTGAATCGGTTGGATCCACCGTTGAATTTTCCACAAGTGAACTGATTTCGATGCGGTTTTTTTCTGTCTTGAGTCTACCTTTCGGGAAGGGTTCTTAGCACCCTGCTGAAATTTTCCCATCGAATCTCATAAAAATAATTTTAGAATTCTTGTATGATTTTTTTATGAGTTGTTATGGAATTGGTTTTTAGAAGATTTGAGGAGGTTTTATCGTTATGGTGACTTTAGAAGATCCTATGGGCGAGGAGATATTATCGGGTTTTGGGTCTGTTTTGGAATAGATTTCGAGAAGATCCTAGGATATTTTATTAGGTCTATGGGTCTATGATTTTGGAGGAGATTTGAGTTGTTATGAGATTGGTTTTTAGAAGATTTGAGGAGGTTCCAATCCCCGATAAAATCTTCTTGCCTATTGGATCTTCCAAAATCACCATAATGTCATGATAAAAGCTCCTCAAATCTCCTAGAAACCAATCCCATAAAAACTCATATAAACTTCTCCAAAATATCCGATACCCTGGCAATATCCAAATTATGATGAAAACTCTAAAAACCAATCGCAGCAAAAAGTTCCCCATAATCTCTAGCATCTTATAGAATCACGTTACTGATGGAATATCATCAAATATCCTAAAAATCGATACCACCAGAATACATAGAAACTTCTCTAAAATCATTCCTTCTAGGATCTTCTAAAATCACGATTTTTATAGAATCTCATCAAATATCCTAAAAACCGATTCAACAAGAACCCATAGAAACTTCTCGAAAATAACTGCTTATAGGATCTTCTACAATCCCAATACTGATAGAATCTCATCAAATATTCTAGAAACCGATCGAACAAGAAATGAAGAAAATCATTGTTATACTGATAGAATCTCAACAAATATCCTAGAAATATATTTAAGAATCCATGGAAACTTCTCCAAAATCATTCCGTATAGAATCTTCTAGAATCGCAATTTTGATAGAATCTCATCAAAAGAAATTGATCCCACAAGAACACATAAAAACTTCTCCAAAATCATTCCTCATAGGATCTTCTAAAATCACGATACTGATGGAATATTATCAAATATCCTAAAAATCGATTCCACAACAACCCATAAAAACTTCTCCAAAATCCTTGCTAAAAGGAACTCGTAGAATTGCAATACTGATAGAATCTTATCAAATATCCTAGAAACCGATCCCACAAGAACCCCTAAAAACTTCTCCAAAATCATTCCTCATAGAATCTTCTAAAATCACGATACTGATAGAATCTTATCAAATATTCTAGAATCCGATCCCACAAGAACCCATAGAAACTTCTCCAAAATAATTGCTTATAGGAACTCCTAGAATCGCGATACTGATAGAATCTCATCAAATATCCTAGAAACCGATCCCGCAAGAACCCATAAAAACTTCTCCAAAATAATTCCTCATGGAATCTTCTAAAATCACGTTACTGCTAGAATCTTATCAAATATCCTAGAATCCGACGCCACAAGAACCCATAGAAACTTCTCCAAAATCATTGCTTATAGGAACTCCTACATTCGCGATACTGATAGAATTTCCTCAAACATCCTCAATACCCCATTCCCATCAAATCTGTTTTAAAAATTTGTATTTGTGCGTTCATAAAATCTTCTCCAAGCCGACACCCTTATACAAACTGATAAAATGTCCTAGACTTCTGTCTTATAAAAAATCCCTGATTCTCATAAAAGTAACTAGTCTTATCCAATCTTATAAATTATTCTAAAACTACAAGTTGATAAAATATTATAGAAAAAAAATATTGGCCTTCTCATTGAATCTTATAGAACTTATAAAAACATGATAAAAACTTATCCGTTCTGGATGAAATTTCAGCAGGGCAGTGTCTTAGTAGGTCTCACATTTTAAAGGATTTGATATATGGTCACAAAATTTAATATAATCTAGTGTAAGTTCTGACACTCTAATTTATTTCGGTTCCGCCAGGTAAAAAATCAATTTATCAATATTTAGAGAAATTCACAGAGGTTTTAAAATTTTGTATATTTTATTACCTTCCCTGATTTTACTCATTTATTCAAAAGTGGGTTCTGTATATTTTCATAGGATACCAACCAGCAGCTGGGGACGGGTACTCGGCGGGAGGACCTCAGAGGAACAACTACACCGCCCCCAATAACAATAGCTCTCAGTACCACCCGTACAGACGATAAGGTGCCACCATCTGCAGGGAAAGGTATGCTGAAAAACACTTGATGTGTTTTTTAGTGGTTAAATACATGTGGGTATTGTGAAAAAACTATTTTTGTACGAACAAATGAATGTTACCAAATGGCTAGATGTAAACATTTATTTTTTTTCATATTTTTTTACCCGTAATGTGGACGGATTAAATTTAAAAGGAAATAATGCAAATTAACCTCAGATATTCTAATTTTTGATCAAATGACTATTGCAGATATAATTAACAAGGTTTTCATTACTCAGTAAATGTGTAAAAACTGCAATCAAATAGACTTAGATCTTGAAATTACTATGATGTGCTGTTTCCTATGTCACGGTCTCGGTCACGGTACACATTAAGATTTTTTCTTCGGGTTTTTATGAGAGGAAGCAGACAGTACGTCTCTAAGATCAATTAGACTTGATTTGAGAGAATTTTTTTTTCTGTGTGTAAAATCAATCCCTTATTAAAATCGTCATTGAACATTAGAAGGAAAAGGAGCAATATGATGACAGATTGCCAAAAAAGGTCAGCCCAACTCACTCTTAAGTTAACCTGAGGTGATTTCAAGGCACTTTTGGGGTGTTATTTTTGACCAACAATATAACTATGGGATACTATAATGGCCCAAGGATCGCAAAATGTTTAGCAAACAATAATAACTTTGAAAAACAAAGAAATAACAAATTATAGTTGGCACTGAGCATGGCCAAAGGCGAAGAATCTACTGCGCATGACTGACGCAGTGTACTCGCGCTCAGTGGTGCATTCAGATTGAAGAGTCCTGGTGAAGTTCGGCGCAGAGCGTTACCCGATAGAGAGTGTACTCCGAGCGTGCCCGGCGATTCGTCCAATATGAACGGACAAGACGCATTATCATAACCTCACTCTTAAGATTTTAATTTTTTTTGTAATTATGGAAGAAGTAATAGTAAATGCGTTTATAAATGAAGAACTGCTCGTTGAGGATTTTTTCACTAACTTCACCACTCTTGATTGTTCCATCTAGAACAAAATTGCCTTCCTCGTACAAAACCAAATTATAGGAATGTGTACTGATTCTTTTCATTGCCAAAAACTGACTTCAAATTTAAAAAACACAAGTACAAAAAATATTGTCTCTGAAAAAAGGTTAGAAAGGGTTGTGCATTTGATCTGCGCATGCGGGACAAATTTTATCAACCTATTTCGTTGGGTGCGAAAGTGCGCGTTTGGGTAGCGTCCGGTAAAAATTTACCGACAATCCGAACGGCCAGGGCGCACCCGGGCGTCGCCCGACGTTCTATCTGAACGCACCCCTGAAGAGTTTTGGCCTCTGCATTTTGTCCAGGCTAACTTGATTGGGAGTTATTATTACTGCGGATTTTTTCGGGGGATGCAAGGGCAGGGCCGTTATGTTATCTCATAGTTATATGGTTTGACCTCTACAGTTTGTGTGTGTGTGCAAGCCAGTAAAAACGACATTAAGATCAAGAGGCTTAGTTTGTTTTACCATAGATTGACTTGGGGTGACGTGAAGTGACTCCTTTTTGATAATGTCCAGTGAGCTTTTTTCACTTACTCAAAAATTTCGCATTATTTTTATGTCTTTTCTGGGTCTTTCAAAAAAGAAACAATGTTATCCCACTTCTTTATTTACATACTCTTGAACAAAATTATGTTTATTTTGTTTTACTTTGAGCTTTTTGAATTTTGAACGAGCTTATCATTTGCGGTCTGCCAGCTGATTTTTTACTGATTGTAGATCATTTTCAAAGTTTTCAATAAAAGATTTCAGTTAAAGAGTTTGCCCCACGTAATGTCATAATTTTGCATTTTTTAATTAATTTGAATTCATACAACGATTTGAATATAGTTTAAAACTGCAACTGGTATATGTTAAAAACGTACTAGATAATTTTTAAGTAAATGATTTAAAGTAAAGTATTTATATTAATAAAATTTTGGTACATTAGAATAAATATTCCGACTTACATTGCAATAAGTACCTACATAATAAGTATGATGTTTATTCCTAGGATATAAATAGTAGGCATATACAGGGTGGATTCTTTAAATGGATCTGTGCTTCTAACGAATTTAGGGAAGAGGTTTTAAAAAAGCTAAAAGCGAGTCATCATTATTTTTTGATAAAAAAAAACTTTTGCGGCCTCCAACTGGGGGCCCAGGGCCTACCATGCAACTATTTTTTTTTTATTTTTTGTGGCACCTTTTTGGAAAGCTTGTTAAAAAAGAAATTTAACGCATTAGTTTTTTTTAACATCTGTCAACCAATGTGTCAAAAATTAAAAAAAAATAATTTTTTTGTCAATTGTTTTGGCTTCCAAATAAACTACATATTTTTCTATTTACCAAGCGGTATACAGAAAATACAGATGAACATTATTGGGGGTCCTCACAGAAGGCCCGGGGCTTACCAACATTTTTTTCACGAGGAAATACCATGTGTTGAAAGCTTATTAAAAGAGAAATTCGATTAAATAATTTTTTTTGTACATTTGTCAACCCATGTGTTAAAAATTTTACGCCAATAATATTCTTGAGTGGTAGTTTCTTTATTCCACACAATTGACAAAAAATGGTTTTTTTTTTAAATGTTTGACACATGGGTTAAAGTTTTTTTTTAATTTTTGTCACATTGGTTGACAGATGTCTAAAAAACTAGTGCGTTAGGTTTCTCTTTTAACAAGCCTTCCAAGAAGGTTCGACAAGTGGTACCTTCTAATTAAAAAAAAAAAAACTTGATAGGCCCTGGGCCTCCAGTTGGGGGCCCCAATTTTTTTTTTTATTATGGGCAGAAAGTCCGTAAAAAATCATTAAAGATTCGCTTTTAGCTTTTTTTAAAACCTCTTCGCAAAGGCTCTAGAAGCACCGTTCCATTTAAAGAATCCACCCTGTATATGTACAGGGTGATTCATTATATTTGAACACCCCGGTCATAGCCGTTAATATTAGAGATAGAAAAAATGTTTTAATGTAAGATTTTAATAATTACGTCCAAATTTCTATAAAACTTTGACAAAAGCTGTCAAATTCATTCCATATGTCAGATTTTGACATTAACTTTCTTATTTTAAATTGAACACCCTGTATTTTATTATTTTGTCAAGTTTCATTTTCCTTTTATATTTCAAAAATATATCAATTGTCTAGGTGCGGTAAAGAGTTTTCGAGATATTGCATATTTCTGTTGGATTTTTGCACTCCCGTTAGTGCCGTTAATTATAAAGATAGAAAAAAAAACAAATTTGTTGAGTTTTTTAAGGACTTTATACATATTTTGCCAGAAAATGTCAAATGTCATTTTTATGTCAAATGTATAAATAACTAAACTAAATTAGGACTACTCTATTTTTAAATACGAACGACAACAACAACGATCACAAGAAATTTGCTAATCTAACAAATACTCGAACACATCACCATTTACTTCAACACAAAGTTCATAACGCCTCCTTAGGCCAGAAATCGTGTTGATTATTTTATGTCTCAGGTTTCCATTAATATTAATTTCTTCATTATTTCCTCGATTTTCAATTTCTTCTAAGGTGTTCGGGCGATTTGAGTAAATAGTCTCCTTTAAATGATCCCACAACCAAATATCCGGAGGTGTTAAATCTGCGGACTTTCGTGGGCATGGTATGGTCCTATTTGAATTTTGATTTAGAAAATTTGTTACTGCTGAAGGTTATTGATGGAATTTTCAATATCACATAAAATTTCCTCGGTAAAAAAATCAATCAATATCATCAATAACCTTCCATTGGATATCCAAGAGCACCCAATAATATGGCAGCAGGGCGGGGCATCAATTCACAATACTTTCAGATTCAGATTCAGATTCAGATTCTTTATTGGTGTTAATTGAGTGGTAACACTCTTACACAAGTCAAAAGAAATACAATAAATAAACCTAATATATACTATAAGAAAACATAGACAAATTTTAAGATACACACTTATAAATATCATTTAAAAACTAAAAACTCCTACATAGTAAGTAAAAAATATTTATATAATACTTAAAAATTACCTACTATAAAAAAAAATTAAATTTTAAGACAAGCACTTGTAAATAATAAAAAAAAAAACACATACTGATATAAAACATGTTAAAATTTTAGAACTCAAAGATTAAATTTAACCAATAAAACAATTCAAATAAAAGAGAGAAGAAAATTATATTTCGGAGAAGTCAGCATTTAAAAATGAACGGAAATCATAGAAAGCATTTCGAATCAAAAATAATTTAATTGTTTTTTTGAATTGCTTATGATTTAGTTCTCTAATTCTAACTGGCAACACATTAAAAAATTTAATACAATAGTACCCAGTCCCGTTTCTGGTTTTCTCCAGGCGAAGTTGTGGTAAAACAACATTATTATGCCCTCTTGTTTTTATTGTGTGAATATCACTTTGGCATATTTTCCTTAATGTACAGCAAGCACAATAAAATGTATTGACATGGAAGAGTCAAAATATTTAGTGTTTTAAATGCCTCCACACAATCAGCACGATATGACAGATTAGAAAGGATTCTCACCGCTCTGCGTTGTAACCTAAACGCCAATTCCGCATGTGTGGAATGACCCCATGCCAACAAAGCATACATTAACAATGAATGAATCACTCCATAGTAACAGGCCAGAAGCGTCCCCTGGGTGACAATATGTGACAATGATCTCAAAAGATAAGTGTTTTTTGCCAGCCTGTCAACCAAAAGATTTATATGGCCCTCCCACCGAAGTTTGTCATCCAAGTAAACTCCTAAAAAACGGAGAAGTTTTTCTGGATCTGTCTCACCAGATTTATGAATGTTTTTCAATGTAAAAGTCATGTGTTCAGTTTTGTTTTCATTTAAACTTAATTTATTAGACAGGAACCAGTCCTTAATTAATGACAAGGACTCTGAGGAAATTCTTTCAAGCTCGTTGGCATGCAAAACAAATTGAATCACTGTGGAGTCGTCACAAAATTGTATGAAATCGATTGAGGGTTTAACTTGAGCAAGGTCATTTACATAAATCAAAAATAACACTGGTCCCAACACAGAACCCTGTGGAACCCCATAGTTAATTGGCAGTTTTTTAGAGAACATCCCTCCATACGACACAAATTGCTCTCTTTTAGATAAATAGGAAGATGACAGTTGTAAACTTACTTTATCAAACCCGTAGTATCGTAATACTCGAGCAATAACCAATTATCTAATTCAAAATTATCCCATATGGCTTGGTTCAAATGCCCGAACACCTTAGAAGAAATTGAAAATCGAGGAAATAATGAAGCAATTAATATTAATAGAAACCTGAGACATAAAATAGTCAACAGGATTTCTGGCCTAAGAAGGCGTTATGAACTTTGTGTTGAAGTAAATGGTGCTGTGTTCGAGCATTTGTTAGATAAATACATTTTTTGTTGTCGTTGTTGTTGTCATTCGTATTTAAAAATAGAGTAATCCTAATTTAGTATAGTTATTTACATATTTGACATAAAAATGGCATTTGACATTTTCTGCCAAAATATATATAAAGTTCATAAAAAACTTTTGCCTTAACTTTTTTTCTATCTTTAATATTAAGAGCTTTAACAGGAGTGCAAACATGCAATATCTCGAAAACTGTTTACCGCACCTAGACAATTGATATATTTTTAAAATAAGAAAGGAAAACAAAACTTAACAAAATAAAAAAATACAGGGTGTTCAATTTAAACATATGGAATGACTTTTGACAGCATTTGTCAAAGTTTTCAAAAAATTTGGACAAAATTACTGAATATTAACCGCGATAACCGGGGTGTCCAAATATAATGAATCACCCTGTACGACATAGGTTACCTAATACGTAGTTAATTTAATCTTTTAATTTAATAGAAAAGTAACTTATAATAAAAGTAATTGTGGATACTTTTGCTTTTTTCAATACGGGAGTTAATTTGATTTTAGATTTCAAATTTGTCAGTTGCAGTTTTGAAAACTAATTAGATGACCATCCTTCAACAATATTTGTATTCTTTGCCACCCCACTACATAAACTAACTAACGCATACACGGAGTACAACATCATCACCTGTAACGAAACCTCAGTCCCCCCTCTAAAATTATGCATAACACTAGCTACCACCCCTCCCCCCACGCTTTAGTTTAATATATTTACCAGGTTCATTTTATAATGGAATTTAAGAGGTAAAAATGTTGTTGTTTGGTCAGACAGTCCCACCCCTTTGTAACGCTTAACAACGGAACCGCTGACGCTCTTCCCCCTTAAGGGTTAAGTAATTTATGACCGGCCCCTTGCCTTGGTTGACATAAAAACTTTGTGGACAGAACGTTAAAAGTTAAGTCCATCGTATTCCTTGTGTGGTACCTTTAGATAAGCTTTTGCTTTTTTTTAAAGTTTTTTTTAAAAAAATGTTTAAAATAATAATTAGTTTTAGGTATCTGCTGCACGGTTTTATAAGCAGTTGTGTAATTGTGAAACAAAATAAATAGAAATTGTACTTGTCTTGTTATTAAGTATTTTAAATCCAAAATAAGACCAAAAGGATTTCTGAAATCCTTATTAAAATTCGAGGAACGAAGAACCCAATGGATATACATTGATGGAGCTGCAATGTACATCCAAGTGGGATAAATAATCACCTCTTATGGATGTCCATTGGATATACACGGAACATCCAACGAATTTTTTTGCAATATACGTGAGACATTCATGTGCCACTCATGGATATCCATTGTATATCCAACTGATGTACTTTTGCTATGCGGGTACCTACTATATTTAAATAATTTCTGTGTCCCAAATTCCCCCTTAAATAAAATTCGATTAGGCAAAATTTTAAATATCAAAAATAACCTATTTTAAATCTACGCTAGAGATTTTATATGGAAATCACGTAAGAAATGGTATATTGAACACAAGGTTATTTGTGGAAACGTCTCTGGACAGGAGAGAGATATTGATAAACTCAGCCGAAGACGTTTTAGACACAGAAGTTTGTATGCAAAATCTTATACTCACAGAGGCCTTGGTTATATTATTGTCTTGGAAAATATTTACTTTTACTGGGACCTAGCTTTTGCAGCCGGTAGAAGGATCGAATCCTCGACAGCCAGTTGTTCAAGAATCCCGCTTCAACAGCGCGGCGCGGCAGTTCCTCGTTCATTTAGGCACATAGGTTAAGGACCTTTAATCTATGATTTAGGCACGGTAGGTAACTGATCCGTCTCGGAGGGGGTCACACCGCTGTCTTCTTTTTTTTCGCTCTTAAAGTTTAGATCTATGTTGGAATTTAAATAAAAAACGTGCTTTTGCCAATAACTTAAAATGTTCATTAAATTTGATCTAAAATTTGCAGGTACAGTTTTAAAAGTCATACTCTTTGCGATTTTACATAATTTTGTGTTTTTTACATATTTCTGATTATTTTTGCTATTGGGATCGAGATGGCGAGCTGTTATACGTTGTATATTTTTCCTTTGATGAAATGGATTTCTTTAGGTATAGAATTTTATTTCGCAGTCCACAACAAATATTTTTTCAAATTTATAGTCTAATATAAAAAAACAGCAAGTTTTTCTTATAATTTTTTTGGGGGCAGCGAATTTTGCTGTAATAATTTCAGATTTATTAGTTGAAGTAAAACTTCATCCTTTATGATCCGTTAAAAACACACCCGCGAAAATTTTCGTCGACAATAAAACATTTTACATACAGGGTGCTCCACAAGGAATGAAACTAGGTAAATGGGTCGACAACAACGGTGGGGAGCTTTTCTGCCTACCGCACGGAAGGTCTCGGGTTCAAATCCCTGCTGGATATTTTGTGTTTGTTTTTAACTTTTGGATGGAAAGTCCAAGTAAAACTACCAAAAGTCTATAAACTTTAGTTAGTTGCTTTAATTGTCTGGTGTTACGTTTTCTTTCATTGTTTATATAATAAAACACGTTATGTCTTTTTTGGACCATTTTAATTTTAAATTTTCACGGAAAACTCCGTACACACCGTAAAAAAGGGTGGGGAGGAAAAAATAAAAAAAATTACAGTTTTTAATTTTAAACAAATACGTCATTGTAAATTTTTAATTTGAATTATCTTTAATCGAAAAACACAAAAAAAAATGAGATTCATATCTTCAAACTCCTAAATGGTGTTCAAAAACATAATTTTCTCTATTTGCTGCCCAGCCATCACCGTTACATAATTATTACGTAAAAGTTACAACACAAGATTACTTTGTTACATAAATTCTAGGTAAACTGGAAGTCACAACAAGGTACAAAATAACTTGTTCTGCATAATTCCATGCACAAAGTTCACTACTTTTTACGTAAATAATATGTAATTAAATTAATGTAAATAATACATGGCAACAAAAAATTGGGAAACGGCAGTTATCAATTAACTAGAAAGTAAATCTAAAGGTAAAATTGGGGTAAATTTTTTAAAATAATTTTTATATCTTTTGCAAGTCACGTAAATAATGTACTCTTTATGTAACTACAATATAAATGTTATACAAATATTACGTATTGGATTGGAATATGTATGTAAAATTAAAGTCATATTGTATAATATTTTTATACTTCTAATGTCACAACAAGGTAAGAAGTAAAAAAAAAACAAAAAAGAAGTTAAAAAACCTCCAAATCAGTTACTTCAACCAAAAAGAAACTAAAAAACAAAAGATCAAAAGATCTTGGGTGAAAATAACGAAAATTCAAACTTGGATGAGCATCCCACAAGGAACACACAAAGGACCAAAGCGAAAAGAGAAATGATTAAACGATGTTTCGCCTTGGGTAATTAGCGTAGGCTCATCAGTGGTTCCACTGGTCGCCCGCCTCATACATCATTAAACACCATCATACACTTTGATTTTCAACCTTGAATCACTCACAAATAGGCATCGTTCCGCAGTGGTACTTATCCAAGTTACCTGATACGGATTCGTCTTGGCGTGTTAATATTTCCAATAGGATTATGCTCCTAAGACAATTAAAACAATAAGTTAAAAAACCTCCAAATCAGTTACTTCAACCGAAAAGAAGCTAAAAAACAAAAGATCTTAGGCGGAAATAACGAAAATTCAAACTTGGATGAGCATCCCACAAGGAACACACAAAAGACCAAAGTGAAAAGAGAAATGAGTAAACGATGTTTCGCCTTGGGTAACCAGCGTAGGCTCATCAGTGGTTCCACTGGTCACACGCCCCATACATCATTAAACACCATCGTACACTTTGATTTCCAACCTTGAACCACTCACAAATAGGCATCGTTCCGCACTGGTACTTATGCTCCTAAAACAAATAAAACAAAAAAAGAAGTTTTAAAAATCCTCCAAATCAGTTGCTTCAACCGAAAAGAAACTAAAAAATTATTATTATATTTACCTATAGCAATTTTCCACAACTTTTTTTACTCTATGGATTTATGTGCAGTTCTGTTGAAATTTTATCGATTTCTTGTTCGATACTTTGTACATAGGTTGGGGGTCCGAATATCTTTCCGCTTTAAACATGACATCTTATTAAAATCACATGATTTACAACGAGCAGTAAACTTTTTAACATTTATCTCTAGCAATTTTCAGCACCTTTTTTTACTTCCTTTCTACGGATTTAAGAGCATTTTAGTTAAAATTTGACCGAATTTTCGTTGAACCCTGTACACAGAGTGGGATCTCTAATATCGGTGCGCTTTAAACATGGTACTTTAATAAAATAAAGTGATTTACAACGAACTTCTTAACATTTCCCTATAGCAATTTTCAACACCTTTTTTTACTCCCTTTCTATGGATTTATGTGCAGTTCTGTTAAAATTTCACCTATTTCTTGTTGGATACCCTGTACACAGGGTGAAGGCCTTTCCGCTTCAAACACGGCGTCTTATTAAAATCATATGATTTACAACGAGCAGTAAACTTTTTAACATTTACCTCTAGCAATTTTCAGCACCTTTTTTTACTCTCTTTCTATGGATTTAGGAGCATTTTAGTTAAAATTTGACCGAATTTTCGTTGGACCCTGCCCACAGGGTGGGATCCCTAATATCGGTCCGCTCTAAACATGGCATGTTATTAAAATAAAGTGATTTACAACGAACTTCTTAATATTTACCAATAGCAATTTTCAACACCTTTTTTTACTCCCTTTCTATGGATTTATGTGCAGTTCTGGTAAAACTGACCAATTTCTTGTTGAATACCCTATACATATAGGGTGGGGGCCCGAATATCTTTCCGCTTCAAACACGGCGTCTTATTAAAATCGCATGATTTACAACGAGCAGTAAACTTTTTAACATTTACCTATAGCAATTTTCAGCACTTTTTTTACTCCCTTTCTATGGATTCAAGTACATTTTAGTTAAAATTTCACCGAATTTTCGTTGGATCCCTGTACACAGAGGGGGAACCCGAATGTCGGTCCGCTTTAAACATGGCATTTTATTAAAATGAAGTGATTTACAACGAACTTTTTAACATTTAGCTATAGCAATTTTTAACACATTTGTTTACTCCCTTTCTATGGACTTAAGTGCAGTTCTGTTAAAATTTAACCGATTTCTTGTTGGATACCCTGTACATAGGGTGGGGGCCCGAATATCGTTCCGCCTCAAACATGGCATCTTATTAAAATTGCATGATTGACAACGAGCAGCAAACTTTTTAACATTTACCTCCAGCAATTTTCAGCACCTTTTTTACCACCTTTCTATGGATTCAAGTGCATTTTAGTTAAAATTTCAGCCAATTTTCGTTGGATCCCTGTACACAGAGGGGGAACCCGAATGTCGATCCGCTTTAAACATGGCATTTTATTGAAGTGAAGTGATTTACAACGAACTTTTTAACATTTACCTATAGCAATTTTCAACACATTTGTTTACTCCCTTTCTATGGACTTAAGTGCAGTTCTGTTAAAATTTAACCGATTTCTTGTTGTATACCCTGTACGCAGGGTGGGGGCCCGAATATCGTTCCGCTTCAAACATGGCATCTTATTAAAATCGCATGATTTACAACGAGCAGTAAACTTTTTAACATTTATCTCTAGCAATTTTCAACACCTTTTTTCGTCCAATATAACTTTGTTGGCCGCGCGAGCGAGAGCGGCGCCCAAACTTCAGCGAGAGAGCACCCAGCTACATCTCAAGTTTTCTAAGGGGGTAGTTTATCATATCGAGAAAATAAGGTTGAAAAAAGTGTAAAAAGTTGCCCCTTTAAAACGGGCGCTAGTTTAGACTAGATTGGTCCCGACCAGACGCAAAATGACAATTTTTTAATTCAATAAGATCATGCAGTGGTGGTCGGGGACTTTTTAAAGGGCACAGCTACATACCAAGTTTTCTAAGGGTGTAGTTTGTCATATCGAGAAAATAAAGTTGAAAAAAGTTGGCCCTTTAAAACGGGCGCTACTTTAGACTAGATTGGTCCCGACCAGACGCAAAATGACAATTTTTTAATTCAATAAGGTCATGCAGTGGTGGTCGGGGACTTTTTAAAGGGCACAGCTACATACCAAGTTTTCTAAGGGTGTAGTTTGTCATATCGAGAAAATAAAGTTGAAAAAAGTTGGCCCTTTAAAACGGGCGCTACTTTAGACTAGATTGGTCCCGACCAGACGCAAAATGACAATTTTTTAATTCAATAAGATCATGCAGTGGTGGTCGGGGACTTTTTAAAGGGCACAGCTACATACCAAGTTTTCTAAGGGTGTAGTTTGTCATATCGAGAAAATAAGGTTGAAAAAATTTGCCCCTTTAAAACAGGCGCTAGTTTAGACTAGATTAGTCCCGACCAGATGCAAAATGACAATTTTTTAATTCAATAAGATCATGCAGTGGTGGTCGGGGACTTTTTAAAGGGCACAGCTACATACCAAGTTTTCTAAGGGTGTAGTTTGACATATCGAGAAAATAAAGTTGAAAAAAGTTGCCCCTTTAAAACGGGCGCTACTTTAGACTAGATTGGTCCCGACCAGACGCAAAATGACAATTTTTTAATTCAATAAGATCATGCAGTGGTGGTCGGGGACTTTTTAAAGGGCACAAGTACATCCCAAGTTTTCTAAGGGGGTAGTTTGTCATATCGAGAAAATAAGGTTGAAAAAAGTTGCCCCTTTAAAACGGGCGCTAGTTTAGACTAGATTGGTCCCGACCAGACGCAAAATGACAATTTTTTAATTCAATAAGATCATGCAGTGGTGGTCGGGGACTTCTTAAAGGGCACAGCTACATACCAAGTTTTCTAAGGGTGTAGTTTGTCATATCGAGAAAATAAAGTTGAAAAAAGTTGCCCCTTTAAAACGGGCGCTACTTTATACTAGATTGGTCCCGACCAGACGCAAAATGACAATTTTTTAATTCAATAAGACCATGAAGTGGTGGTCGGGGACTTTTTAAAGGGCACAGCTACATCCCAAGTTTTCTAAGGGGGTAGTTTGTCATATCGAGAAAATAAGGTTGAAAAAAGTTGCCCCTTTAAAACAGGCGCTAGTTTAGACTAAATTGGTCCCGACCAGACGCAAAATGACAATTTTTTAATTCAATAAGGTCATGCAGTGGTGGTCGGGGACTTTTTAAAGGGCACAGCTACATACCAAGTTTTCTAAGGGTGTAGTTTGTCATATCGAGAAAATAAAGTTGAAAAAAGTTGGCCCTTTAAAACGGGCGCTACTTTAGACTAGATTGGTCCCGACCAGACGCAAAATGACAATTTTTTAATTCAATAAGACCATGCAGTGGTGGTCGGGGACTTTTTAAAGGGCACAGCTACATCCCAAGTTTTCTAAGGGTGTAGTTTGTCATATCGAGAAAATAAGGTTGAAAAATGTTGCCCCTTTAAAACAGGCGCTAGTTTAGACTAGATTGGTCCCGACCAGACGCAAAATGACAATTTTTTAATTCAATAAGATCATGCAGTGGTGGTCGGGGACTTTTTAAAGGGCACAGCTACATCCCAAGTTTTCTAAGGGTGTAGTTTGTCATATCGAGAAAATAAGGTTGAAAAAATTTGCCCCTTTAAAATGGGCGCTAGTTTAGACTAGATTGGTCCAGACCAGAAGCAAAATGACAATTTTTTAATTCAATAAGACCATGCAGTGGTGGTCGGGGACTTTTCAAAGGGCACAGCTACATCCTAATTTTTCTAAGGGGGTAGTTTGTCATATCGAGAAAATAAGGTTGTAAAAATTTACCCCTTTAAAACAGGCGCTAGTTTAGACTAGATTGGTCCCGACCAGACGCAAAATGACAATTTTTTAATTCAATAAGACCATGCAGTTGTGGTCGTGGACTTTTTAAAGGGCACAACTACATCCCAAGTTTTCTAAGGGGGTAGTTTGTCATATCGAGAAAATAAGGTTCAAAAAAGTGTAAAAAGTTGCTTTTTTAAAACCGGCGCTAGTTTAGACTAGATTGGTCCCGACCAGACGCAAAATGACAATTTTTTAATTCAATAAGACCATGCAGTGTTGGTCGAAGACTTTAAAGGAGGTTGCACAGCTACATCCCAAAATTTTTAAGGGGGTAGTTTATCATATCGAGGAAATGGTTGAAAAAGTGTAAAAAATTGGCCTTTTAATACGGGTGTTAGACTAGATTTTTTTCAACTCTTTTTTTTTTATCCAACTTTGATTTTTAGGTGATGCACACTTTCTCCCAAGGGAGAAATTTATCCCCAAAATTTATATAGGAGACATACATGAGTCAAGGGTCACCTTGATTTGAAAGTTTTAACTTTTCTAGAGATTTCGTTTTCGAGAATATATTCGTGATATCGTGATAAAATAAAAGTAGGGTAGAGCTGGCTTGTGACGAATAAATATTGGACCAATATAAATTTTCGTTAGTTCCACTTCGTTATTCGTTCCATGGACGACCACTGCAGGTAGCGGAAGTCCAGCCGGTATTTTTTTGTCTAACTTAAGAATACTTGTCAGTCACTTGACCGATACACCACATCATTGCTCCAATGGTAAACCGTTGGTGGATCACTAACAAAGAAATATTGGCATAATGAAGGATTTTTGTCACAAAGTCATTGATCCAATGGAAGTGGTCTCCATCTAACATAAATCCTAAAATATGGTTTTAAATAAAAACAAAAATTTGTGCTCCAAAAATCAATGCTATAACCACTGAACTATTGCGGCTATTTGGAAAATTTCCATTTTTTCGATGTATTTATATTAACGTTTTGGCTGAAGATAGTGAGCCAATAATGGTATGGTCCAGTACCGGAGAGGCCTAGTTTTTTCTTCAATGGCCCAAAAACAAAGTCCGGTATATATCAACAAATAGTTCGGTATATATTTAAGATGAAGATGACAACCTGCTGAAATTTTCCAATCGAATCTCATGAAAAAAGTGATAGAATTCTTGTATGATTTTTTATCGGGATTTGGGTCGGTTTTGGAACAGATTTCGATGAGATCCTAGGATATTTTATTAGGTCTATGGGTCTACGATTTTGGAGTAGATTATATGAGTTGTTATGGGATTGGTTTCTAGAAGATTTGAGAAGCTTTTATTGTTATGGTGATTTTAGAAGATCCTATGGGCGAGGAGATTTTATTGGGTTTTGGGTCGGTTTTGGAACAGGTTTCGATGAGATCCTAGAAGATTTTATTATGTCTATGGGTCTATGATTTTGGAGGAGATTATATGCGTTGTTATATGGGATTGGTTTCTAGAAGATTTGAGGAGCTTTTATCGTTATGGTGATATTAGAAGATCGTATGGGCGAGGAGATTTTATCGGGTTTTGGGTCGGTTTTGGAACAGATTTCGATGAGATCCTAGAAGATTTTATTAGGTCTATGGGTCTATGATTTTATAGGAGATTATATGAGTTATATGGGATTGGTTTCTAGAAGATTTGAGGAGCTTTTATCGTTATGGTGATTTTATAAGATCCTATGGGCGAGGAGATTTGATTGGGTTTTGGGTCGTTTTTGGAACAGATTTCGATGAGATCCTAGAAGATTTTATCAAAACGGAAAAATTTGTTTTTTGAATTTGGTTACGTTAAGTATACTTTATACTTATAGAATCTCAACAAATATCGTAGAAACATATTCAACAAGAATCCATCATTCCTTATAAATCTTCTAGAATCACGATACTGATAGAATCTCATCAAACATCCTAGAAACTGATCCCACAAGAACCCATAAAAAAAATTCTCCAAAATCTTTCCTCATAGGATTTTCTAAAATCACCATACTGATAGAATATTATCAAACGTCCTCAATACCCCATTCCCATCAAATCTCCTTTAAAAATGTGTATTTGTGAATTCATAAAATCTCCTCCAAGCCGACACCCTTATACAAACTGATAAAATGTCCCAGACGTCTGTCTTATAAAACATCTCTGGTTCTCATAAAAGTAACTAGTCTTATCCAATCTTATAAATTATTCTAAAACTACAAGCTGATAAAATATTATATATTTCCTATATAATCTCTGCTTCTAGAAAATTATACAATATTATAGAAAAAAATATTGGCTTTCTCACTGAATCTTATAGAACTTATAAAAACATGATAAAAACTTCTCCGTTCTGGATGAGATTTCAGGGGAAAATTTCAGCAGGGCATCGATTCAACATATCGAATTGGTGTTGGCGAAACAACTGTGTTGGTACACCAACTGAAGTTAACAGTGAGCCAATAATGCATGGTCGATTATTATCGGAGAAATGCAGTTTTTCCTTGAATGGCTCGACAAAAAGAGCGGTTTATTTAAGATGAAGATCCTTTTTCGTCGATTCAACATCGTATTAGAGTTGGCAAAAACAACTGTGTTGGCACACCAACCGAAGTTATTCAGTGAGCCAATAATGTATGCTCCACACAGAAATGTAGCTTTTTCTTCAATGGCTCGACAATAAAGTCCGTTGTATTTCATTCAACATCCAATTAGTATTGGCGAAACAACTTTGTTGCCAATATTAGTCAGTCATCACTGTTTATAGAGATATCAGCAGGGGACCAACACAGCATTGTTGATAAATATTTCGCTGACCTTCCTTGACCAAGTTTTACGCTCATTTCAACGTGAATATGATGAGAACAAAATGACGAATTTTCTCTATGTATATTTTGGGGATGAATTTTACCCTTGGGGGGGGGAGACGGAGGGGACGACATCACCTAAACATTGAAAAGGTGGCAAAATAAGTTCAATATAAAAACTTAATCGAAAGTGTCCAAGAAAAAAAAACAAAAAGCTTTAGAGAACATAAAAAACAGCTTTTTCCGTCCAGAATAAATTTAAACATACATTGTAACCAACCTTAATAAAAGATGATTGAAATCCCTTAACCCATTTTCCCCTTCTCCCTCCAGAACAGTGTAATTGCGTACAACTAGGTATTTCTTTAATATTATTTGATTTTCAAATAACTGTTATACCCTGTATAATATTTAACCTATTATGTTCTTGGAGCATAATCGTGATCTTCTGTTGGTGTTCTTGATATGCTTGCCAGGATATACAATCTAAGCAGCAACCTTTATTTTCTGGCCGCGTGGAAACTCGGCCATAAAAATGAGTTATCGGGCCAGTAAAGGCATTGTTCCTATACCAACTATTTGTTGCGAAACTTTATCAATTTGATTTTAGACCCTTGTAGAATAATGAAAAAGAGGTAAACTCTTAATAACGTATGATATGAATACTTGCACTCTAAATTCATACGTGAGCACTTTTCTTTCACCTAAGGAAAAACTTAGTTTTTTAGGAAAAGTATCTTATTCAAATGAAAATGTTTTATGCCTTTATTAAAAACACAATTCTAGTAGCTAACTGCCCGCAAGAAAATTGTCCGGACGCCCACGGTTTATCAGAATGTGCAAAATCAAACCCGTTAAATAAAAGAAAGTTCAATCATAAAATCATTCACTATAGAAACTGCAAATCGTTAAACCAATTTTTTATCCGAACCTTAGTTCTTCAAACCCATTCAATAATAATTTCGAAATTTATAAGACCCGTTTTTAATCGAACCATTGTTCATCAAACTCAATCAATATCAAACATTTTTAAAAAACCCGCAATTTGTCAAACCATTATTTTTCAAAACCGGAACCAAATGCGGTAGTTTCCCATATATGAGTGCTAGCTACCCGTTAAAGATAGCAATGCAGAATGGTCCCGAAAAGTGGTAAAGTGGTTTAAATGGTCGAGAAAATTAAATGCTGCCATATCAATAAGAAAATTCTATATTTTTTACTTTTTTCTGCATGTTTTTAAAAATTAACTTGGTGCACTGCTAACTTTAGGTCATACACATATTTAAGTTCTCATGAAAGAATACGGTGGTGGTGTTTTTGATATTGGAATAAATTAGTGCTTTTAAGTGCAAATTAAATGCCAATCAACCAAAGTTTGTGCTCTTGTAGTTTCCGAGATATGGCCTGCACTGCTAGCTACCAGTTGTAGAAGCAGTGCACCATGCTAGAATGGTCCAGAAAAGTGGTAGGGTGGTCTCAATGACCCAGAGAATTTAAATTAAAAAAATCTATATTTTTTGCTTTTTTATAAATTAACTTGTGCACTGCATATCTCGGAAACTATAAGAATACAACATTTGATTACTTGCAATTTAATTAGCACCTAAATAGTACTAATTTATTCCAATATCAAAATCACCACAAGCAACGTCTTCTTTCACGAGAACTTAAATATGTGTACGACCTAAAGTTAGCAGTTTATAAAAAAGTAAAAAATACAATTTTTTTTATTGAAACGGCAGCATTTAATTTTCTAGACCATTTAGACCACTTTACTACTTTTCTGAAGCACTGCTATCGGTCATGGGTAGCTAGCAGTGCAGGTCATCCCTGCCAAAAAAACCTCATAAAAGATCATAGTAAATAACAGATAAAACGTCATAAGTTTTTATAATCTATGCTCATAGAAACTTATGATATTTTATAATTTGTGACTAGTGAATTTAAGAAATGAAGAAACTAGTTGGCTTATAAAAGTTTACAATATTTTATGATTTTAAGTATGAAAATTCCTCATAAAGGTTTATAAGATTATAAAATCTACCTGTAATATTCGAAAATAAAAAATTATAGCTCAACTTTAGCAGTTGTAGTAGTAGTAATAGTAATAGAAGTAATGTAAGAGATGAATATACAGTGAAACTAAACTATAACCTAACCTAAACTATAAACTGCGACAACTTAACCCACCCAAATTGTTCTCCTATAAGTACTTATATATTACCAGGAGCTGTGGGAGAGATGTTACTTTGATAAATTTCTATGAGATTTTATAAGCCAAAAACTATTTTTTTACAAGCTTTTATTTAACTTGTATTGTATGTATGTATGTAACTCATCGATGTTTGTACGTCGATAATGTAACTATGTTTGTTCGGATGGAACCTTGCAACTTAATTTTGACCAACTTCCCGACATCCGATTGGCTTCAAATTTGGCATGCTTATATAGTTGCGATGATAATAAAAGAATATAGTGTGATGAAATTGACAGCTCCCCCCTACTCGAAGGGGGTGTAGAGGAGGTACAGTTGAAGTACTCCCGATTTTGTTGAAATTAAGTGTGTCGGGGGGGCTATGTTTGTTCGGATGGAACCTTGCAACTTAATTTTGACCAACTTCCCGACATCCGATTGGCTTCAAATTTGGCATGCTTATGTAGTTGCGATGATAATAAAAGAATATAGTGTGATGAAATTGACAGCTCCCCCCTACTCGAAGGGGGTGGAGGGGAGGTACAGTTGAAGTACTCCCGATTTTGTTGAAATTAGGTGTGTCGGGGTACTTGAGGATAAGGAATACGAATTTTTGATCAGGTTTTGAAAATTCAATATGGCGGATTCAAGATGGACGATTTTCGGTCATGTTTTTCTAGCCTTGAACTGACTGAATTTGGTATGCGTTTATAGTTCCGGTGAAAATACAATAATATGTTATTCTCAGGTACTCACCTCCCTCTAACGAGGGAAGTGGAGGGGGAAAAAGATTTAGTTTGTTCGATTTCAATCAAAATTTGTATACAGGGGTTTTTAAGGATTCGAGGGCGATTATGAATTTTTGATCAGATGGGATCAAAAGAGTCAAAAAATATTTTTTTTGTAGAATTAAGTAAGTATACTAAGTATAGCTTTTTTTTAATTAGTTTTCAGGTGGTCAAAAAAACTGATAAAAATCAGGTGTGTTTTTATGAGATTTAATGAGGTTTTTTGGCAGGGTGGTCCCATAAAAATCTATAAAAGTTTGTCTGACTAGAAATTCTATTTAAAGACTTATAAAAAAAAAATTTTACCAACTCCTAGAAAATTATAAATGTTCATAGAAATCTGTCCAATTCTATGATTTGGTCTGATCATAAAATATCCCAAAATCTCATGAAAAAACTTTTTTTACAAACTCTGAAAACATTTTTAAAAAAAACAAGGGTGTGATCATAGAAACATCGGTTTATATACTCCCATAATACATCATAAAAGAAAAAGAATGTAATTATAGAAACCCATAAAAGTTGATGTGTCGGTTTGATTATAAAATCTCTTAGAAAATCGTGCTTTGATAAAACCATAAAATATGTTAAAAAAAATGTCTGCACTTACGAAATTTTATAAACATTTATAAGCCTGACTGATTATAAATAGGATCAGATAAAAAACCACATAAATTCTTACCAAAATCAAAGACATACCTCATAAACTCTTACAAACTTTTATAATCCTAAATTTTGCCTCACAAAAGCTCATAGACCTTATAAAAAATAATAAAAATCAGGTGTATTTTTTATGTGACTTTTAATTAGCACTAATTTTTCCAATCATAAAATCTTTGCACTGCTGACTTTGTACTGCCAACTTTAGGGACATTCCTATAATGTTATATTCATCCTCATAGGAATTTAAACATTATGACTATACATGCATATTTTCAATACTTTTGGAGGGCTTCTTTGAAACCAGACAAAAAAAACCGTCCAGATATTCGAATAGCGGCTTTATTGCATTTTTTCTCCTCGTTTTTATTTTAATATAAAATTGAATGGAAAATATTTTAATCGATTTGGAGAGTTGAGGATATTCATAAAATTTTAGTCTCGATAAAAATGATGAATTACAGTACATTTAAGTGGAATAATTTGACTTTATTCGAGTTTTTCGGGAGTATATTTTATATTTAGATATTCGATAAAATTTGGTAGTTTATTATTTTTATAATATAAAAATAACACGCGCTTTTATTTGCACACCAAATTGGGTATACAGGGTCGCAATTTAAAAATGTTCTATTATTGCTATATTTTCGAAACTCGATTAAATATCAACAAAAAAAATGTTTGTCTTAGATTGCACACCCTCCCATAGGGCCGGTTTATCAATAGCGAATTGGGCATTTATTAACTTTCGAGCTAAAGAGAAAGATGACTGTCATGCAAAGTGCTAGAATGAGACAGCTAAAGGTTAAATCGGGGCTTAAATCCCTAACTCGCTATTGAAAGGCCGAACCTAAGGGCCGGATTCTCAAAAGCGGGTTAATCCCAGTTTTTTGCTGTTTTAAGCCAATATTTTTTTAGATTAACCCTGAGATAAGGTAACTTACGCTCACCTTGAAGCCCTGGTTACCCTGGAGTTAATTTTAACCTGCTTTTAAAGATTTTTATAAGGTTACGTTGCTACAGTTAACGCTCGCTATTGAGAAACCGCGAAACCGGCCCTTAGGGCGTGGTAAAATTAACCCCCAAAAATATAAAATTGACCTCCTTTTAAAGGTTTTTTACGTTGCCTTTAGAGGTCGTTTTTTTACGAAAACTTTGTCAATCGTGATAGCATCTCTGAAATAAATACGTCAAGAAAAAATTGGTCAGGATGCCAACAGAATTTCTTCCCTGTTCCCTTTATCAATTTCCTTGCCTGTACGCTAAATTTAAACGTAAATTTTTTAAAAATCAATGATGGATGGTCAAGAAAACTTGACCTTAAAAAAATAGAAAGATCTGGTAGAAGAAAGCGCATGTCCCAACAGGCGGCGTTTGCGCGTGTTGGCAATTTTGGCGTTTCAGCCTAAACAGCAGAAAATTTCTTGTGAATTTACTAACAAGAAGATGGACCTGGGTTCAGTGTATTCGTTGCCAAAAAAATCTCATCAAAGATTATAAAAAATAACACATAAAACATTATAGGATTTCATACGCCAGCGTATGCTCACATAAATTTATGATATTTTATAATTTTTAATATGACAATTCCTCATAAAGGTTTAAGAGATTCTATGCAACATCTTAAAATAAAAAATAACTGTCAACTTTAGCAGTGGTAGTAGTAGAGTAATATAATATGGATTAATACAGACAAACTAAACTATAATATAACCCAGTGGCGGCCGCAGCTTTCCCAAAGGGGTGGGGGGCGTGAGGTCAAAGTTTTGTACAAGCAAAGAAAAAGTTTTATGCAAAAATTCTAAAATTAATGTGACTTTCGACCCAAAATTTTTGAAAAACTTCATGGTATAATCTAACTTAAACTATGAACTACGATGATCTAACCCACTATAATATAATAACACACCTTGAGACTACAAAAGCTTTAGATATCTAAAAGAAAATTGTTCTCGTTTAAGTACTTATTTGTCGCGAGAGGCTGTGGAAAAGATGTTACTTTATTTTATTATATTTATTTATTAAATGATGAAAACCTCCTAGAGCCGATTTCTGGCTACGCCACTGTACTGCTTTCTGAATAGCTTTAATTTACGAAAAATCGAAAATGCCTTAGCAAATTCCCCTCCTTTTTTCATGTAAACCACATATTATATTTTTTTATAAAATATAGCCATTGTAAGTTTTCAAATTGGCACCCTGTATGGAGTAACAAAAGCTCTCTAAATTGTATTTCGAAAATCAATAAAATTATTTTATAAAAATGTACATAATCAGGAAGGGGAAATTATTTGGAATTTTATTTTTTTTTTTTAATTGCAGATAGGTAAACTTTGGTGGAAAATATTTGGGATGGGATGGGATTTGTCAAATTTTTGTCATCGTTATGAATAGAATCTTAAAAAAACTAAAGCAGTTTCCACCAAAAAAAGTACAGTATTAGGTTAGATTAAATAAATAAATATCTAAGACTATATAGCTTGACTGCTTTGAATCCCAAAAGAAAATTTCTGGAAATCTCAACATAAACATAGTCATATAAACAATAATATAATTCCTATTTTCTCTTTCATGACCAAAACAGTTATCTGCTGTTATAGAATAACTTTTTTGTGATAAAATTAAACCCCCGGAAATTAAAAATTGCTATTGAAAATAAATCAAAATCAACCAGTTTTTGATCACAGCCAATTTTATTGACTTAAGTCTGAAAAATGGCCATTTTCTTAACAAGTGCAAAAATCAAACTTTCTCCGTGCAGTTTTGAGCAAGCGCTGGAAAGAATAGTTCTAAGAATAAGGACGAGGTGAGAAAAACGAACTAATCAGAAGCTAGGTACCCACTCGAAATAATGCAAAGGGAAGAATGTTTAGTATGATTTATTCCATAGCAGCGGTTAAATTGCTTCATAACAAACAGACCGAGCCCAGTTTCATATTCTGTGTAGTGCTTCTTACTGCAGTGAAAAACATTGTATTCTGTATTTAATGCAAAGGAATATTATATTACCCTATAAACATTATTAAATACTTCAAATAGTTATTTGTCTATTCTTAAATTCCAGAATAATTGTTTTTAATAATATTAATAAACTTAAATAAAAAATAACACAAAATTTGATTCAAGAAAACTTGCAATATCAAAAAAATATAACCATATATTTACCGAATGAAGAAGTACTTATCCTTCAACTAACGGAATTTCTAGGTTTTGCAACAACCAGTCTGATGATGATGACTCTGGCGACAAATAAGTACTTATACGAGAACATTTTATTTTCTATTAGATATGTAAATATTACTGGTTGGGTTGTCGTAGTCTAATTTAGGTTGTATGTTAAAGATGGGATTTGTTGATTCAAGAAATTAATATTCTTAGTTTATTTAAAAGCATTCTGTCGAACAAAGGATACTAGTTCTTTAAATCAAGTAGTTATTTTTCATTGTTGGAGGATGAATTTCGTGTTGGATTAAGTATAACAATTATTATTGGTTTAAATAGACTCTTTACTTTAAGTATAACTTGGATTTGCTTTAAATAACTTATGCTTGCCTTGAGAAGCTCCACTTTTCCCTTGCGTTGTTTAACTTACGCTAAAGTAAAGGCTTTGCTTTTTTTAAGGTTATTAAACGCTTTGCTTTTTTTAATGTTATTTTCTGGTGAATTTTGTGTATGTTTTTTCAACGTTTTATTGTTTTCATCGACTTACTGAAGCATACATTCATACCTTTATTTGATTTCATTACATTTAAAAAATGCACAAAAAAAAGAAAATAGGTAAGGAGCACCTAGTTAGGCAGACAAGCACTGGCTCGTGCCAACCCCACAAACAATGCCGTCATGGCAACGTGCCTTACAAATATTGGCATCTATTGGCAATGAGAATTTGACGCACGGCAATCTGTACGTTATACATGATTTAAACACACCTGTGTGAGCCACCGGCCGAGCGACGGCAACGAATACGTTTAAAATGATGGCAAATACACACTTAGCATGGTTTAAATGTATAGGAGCTCTGCATACTAAATACCGGCATTGCAGGCAATATTGGCAAAAAATGTATGGGGTGATTCACCATATTTTTCCCACTATATAGCTCATTTATTATTAGAGATAGAAAAATAGTTTAAATACAAAAGTTGATTAGTTCTTCACAAATTTTAAGAAAATTCAATAAAAATTTTCAAAATGTCAAATTTAGACTTAGACATCAACTTTCTTATTTTAAATTGAACACCCTGTATATTTTTTTTTATTTCGGTAGATCTTGTAGGGTTTATCTTAAGCAGTTGCTCTTAGGTCAACGTTTTTCTTGAAAAATATACAGGGTTTTCCATTTGAAATAAGAAAGTTGATGTCGAAATTTGATATTTTGAAAATGTTGGTTAAATTTTCTTAAAATTTGTGAAAAACTAAGCAACTTTTGTATTATTTTTTTTTTCGATCTTTAAGAATAAATGAGTTATGTAGTTGGGAAAATATGGTGAATCACCCTTACCACTAAGTGCCAAACCCACGCAAAATTTAAAAGTTTAAAAGTGCACCTCCTTGATTGGTCGGCTTAATAGGGATACAGATGCAAATTCCGATACCACTGATAATTGGCTTTTTCCTCCTATTTAAAGTATTTATGCATAAAATAAAAATTGTAATGATTGTGGATTAAAAATAAAATAATGCACATAATTTACAAATGCACATTTATTTTATGTTATCCTTAAACGAACAAAAATTCCTAGAAAAACCAATATGTAATAAATAAATAAATGTTACTATAAACAAACACTTATACACTTATATTTATATCCTAACATGAAGACAGGAATGGAAACCATATGAATAATATTTGTCGTCTTGGTCATGCCAAAGATAGAGGAAAATTCTTTCATAAATTGATTTAAATATTTATTAAGAGGAGGTTTTCCATACAACAGTAAAAATTTTATTTAGAATCTCTTTGATTGTAAATCAAAAAAATAAGGTTTGCTTCAGTTGCTTTATATAAAAATTCCTTGGCCAAAAATTTAAAAACTTAGTACTTCCTTCTTCTTGTTATAAGATAAGATGAAGATATATTCAGCATCTTTTTTCCTGGATGTTCTGCCCCCTTTTCAGTCACAGGCACCCCGTAACCAAGCCTTAGTAGCATCTTCAACGACAGAATGAGGAAAAGTTGGTTGACTTCTTAAAGGATTTTTTACAGCATCTAAAAGTTTAAATTTTGGTAAGTATAGCTGACAATTATTTTTTTTGGATAAACCAGTATTTTGTTTTAGGAAAAAGTAGCCCTTTTTGCTTAAAAAGTGACAAAATATTGGTTTCTCAAAAAAAACTTTAATCTAGTTGTTTTATTGGCAAATTTACGTTAAAATTAAAAAATAGTACCACAGACGAGTTTTTTCAAATTAATTTTAAAAAAGATTTTAAGATATTAGCTAAAGACAGCTCGGTTTCACAAGAAATTTAAGGGTCATCATTCTCTGGGTCAGCAAGAGAAATTTCAGTGTTAGAAAATGACTTGGACGTAGACTGAATTGATGAATCTTTAGATGGCTCGATCCAACACTTCAACTTTGACACACATAACCTCACTTTCATTTGTTTTTGTAATTTAAATGGGGGTTTTTTGCAGTTTTTGGTTTGTTTTTAACAGATATTAGTAAGGAAATCAGCATGATGGAGATTAGTTTAATTATTTCAACTATTGGTGTCATTCACTTTTCTATACATGTGCAGAAGCTGTGTGCTGTTCGGTTCAAAGTTATTATTTTTTATTTTAATTTTTATATGCCTGTATAAACCCAGCAAAAATTACAATTTTTGGTCGCTTTACTGGTAGTTCTGAACATTTTTAAGTCCACTCTAGGCCGACCTTATTTAAGAACAAAAGAATATTAGTACTTACGCAGTATCGGCTTCCACATCCATGGCGACTTGAAACTCAAACTAAATTTAAGCCAATTTTAAAAGAAAACTTGCAAAACACAAAAAGGAACCCACATAGGAAGAATCCGCAGAATATTATTAAAATGGCGTCGGCAAGTACGTCAAGTTGTCAGATGTCAATCGCGCGGGAAATTTAAAAAATGCGTTTGATCGGACCGGAAAGGTGGTTTAGAAATGCATGCAATTTTTAAAGGAACGATTGCGTTGCACTTGGTATGTAAAACGCGTTTTTCAGTTATTGGCAAAATAACATAAATTTGCCAATACATCAGCACTAGTAAATAATCATAGCAAAATAGCGCAATTTTGCCAATAATACTACTGTAGTAAATAACCAATGGCATTCACTTGCCAATATTGCCAATAAAGCAAATACACCTTACCACCTTTCATTGTTTGTGGGGAAATTAACAAGCATCAGTGCCATGAGCACCGGACCAGCAGTAGCACTTGAATGCCTCCTAAACCTTCCTCCTCTACACCTTGTCTTGGAGAAAGAGGCTATGAAGGCAACATAGCGAATCATAGGCAACCAATGGGGTGGCAGGGCAAGCCAGGTAATACCAAACCCTTTAACGCGCGTAATTGAGAGCCACTGCACTCTAGGGACAGTAAACAGCAAAAAGCTATGCAACACTGTTCTTCCAGATAGACTAATCGTCCAACAGAATAAGTTTTTCAAGTGAAGATAGCTGCTGATACACTGACGGATCCAAAATGCCTTCAGGCATTGGATCCGGAGCTTATTGTAGCCGGGAAACTGTCAGGATTATACATAGTCATGGACAGATGGCTACAATCTTCCAGGCGGAACTTTTCGCCATTGAAATGAGCGAACGTTGGATGATTGATCATAACTGGCTCAACAGATCAATAAAGATCCGACACACTGAATACCCTTGGGTGAATAAACACTGTGTCGCTGGAATATGGATTCCGTTACATTCTGGGTATCGGGGAAATTGTGACTGCCGACCAGTTGGCGCGCGAAGTGTGAACCAGCCCTTGGAATAGCATACAACACAATCAACTTCTCTCTCTCAAGCTGGATGGAGAATAAGTTCCACCACTACTGGAGAGAATTGCCGGGACTGGCACATTCCAAAGAGTTCATTACAGAACCCAGTAGGAAGAGGGCCGGAAAACCCATTGAGCTCACCAGGCAGCAGGCGCACAATGGTTGATCCATATACCGGACACTGCAGGCTGAAAGTACCATTACACGGAATGGGTCTAAGTGAGGACACCGAATGCAGGTTCTGTATGGAGGAGGACGAGACGGCCAGACCTTTGCTGTATGAGTGTCCGGTCATTGCACGTCAACGTCAACTTATTTTCGGCAAACCACAGATCGACGCGCTGGATCTAAAAGGTGCTTCACCAAAGCATGTTGCGAGCCTCTTTAAGGCTATAGTTTCTCCCCAGATTTTAAGTAAAAAAAAGTACAACTGGCAACGCTTTGTTCTTTAATTTTTTGATCCTTTGCCAGAGCGCACAGGAAAAACTAAACATCAGAATTAGCTGACATTTTGCAGGGGTGATCATTTTTAAATACTTAACAAAAATATCTGAAGGATTTTTTAAAATTCTCAATTATTTTTTCTTCAAAATAAAAGCTCTGGGGCTGTCATCTATCCCAAAAGCCTCAAAATAATTGCGGTTTAGAACAAACCCGATTTACAATTTCCTCTGGATTACATTTTTCCATTTTATATTTCCTTGCTTTAGCGAAAATAAAAACTAAGTTTCCTTTTTTCTAAAAGCCTGTGCACTCCGGAAAAGAAAACCGATCAATCAATCATAAACGGGGAATTTGGGAGACACACGCAGTTCAAGTGTTGGCCCATAGATCGCAGAATTTATACGATTCCATGGTAACTGCAGGTGTTTTGTCCACAAACTTTAAATCGGGCTGCAGTGGGACAGAATATTATTTTTACGTTATCTGACAGAAAACCATTCGAGGTTATGTTCATCTTTCAAAAATGTGTTTTCAAAAACATTGTTCTGAAACAAATATGAAACCACTCCGCGTGTGCGGTCGCCTGCCGAAAAAGGCCTAGCGCTGCGGGGGCATTACCCCGAGTCTATCAAAGAACCAAGAGAACTTTACTGGTTCGCTGGGATTACTAGGAATTCGCATAGAAACATTCGGCGCCCATAACCCCACATAATTTTGTTTTTATTTTGATTCAACCATTTTTTTAAATTTAAATTATTGCGGCATAGTTATGTGCAAGTGTACTAGCGAAATCTTGGATTGGAAAAGATAGATTTTAGATCCCAACCTCAGTTGCAAAAACACACGGATACTTTTGAGTACTAACAAAAAAGTTCAGTAAAGCTCCATTTAGAGGTTGGAAAGACTCTTGTTAGTCGTAACGCTCCTTTTAAAATAGAAGACGATTATTTCGTCTAGCGCCAGTAGCCGATTTTTAAATCTGCATGCTTTTAAGTTAACCTGTTGTCGGTATCAACTAACGGAAGTGTTGCCAATTCAATTATAAACTTTTTAGCGCTAACCACACACACATTACGAAAAAAGCGAAAGTAAAAAATACTTATGTGCTTTAGTGGCGCAGAACGCGAAAAGTTAAAATAAGTAACCTAACCCCAAATTTTTGACCCGGAGCTAAAAAATCTCTGGTGTCCCACTGTGGATAAATATAAATAAAGTCTCCGCGTTGCCATGGAAAACAAATGTAATGACGTAAAATTTTTCAAAAAAATCAAGTCGACATAGTTAAATTGATTTCTCGCAGTGTTGCTAAAAAAAATTGTAACTACGACCTTTATAGCAACAAACAATCTCAAAAGTGAGCCACAATAGACCCGCGGGTGGTCTCAGTGGACAGTCCCAGACTGGCACACTCACAAATGAATCATTATGATCACCTAGTTAGGCGCGGAAAATTATAACTTTCGAATCAAATAATTTTAGTAAAAAACAAAAAGTTTTGTCGTAGCGTTATAATTTTCAGTTGGTTTAATAATTAAAAAAGAGGAGGAAGAGGTAGGATCTTAAACCTACATACATAATTAAAGGCGAATTTTTCGTAGTAAACTACTTATACCATGGTTATGGTTATCCAAACCACTCGTATTTTCGCGTGTGTGGTTTGCAAACCACAATCAATTGTATTTGAAATGGCGCATCATGTGTGACGTCGTACTTACCTAAACCATAAACCATGTCATTTTTGCGAGTGGGTTTTCTTACCATGACGTCAGACCAAACTAACCTGGCAAACTACCTCTTGCCGTTGGTTTGTGATTGTAGTTTGAAAGTGAGGTTAGGGGTCTTCGCTTGGTGAGGTCTGTGTTGGCTGATAAATTTTTACAGTTTGAAAATACATTTTTTTGTACATTTTCATTGTATTTATAAATTATTCTTTAAAGTGAGCCACGGGCCATCGAAAATTTTAAAAATCCGATAATAAAAAAGTATTTTTTTTCGCATTTTACCCACCATTTATAAACCCGACGTTACCGTTCGACGTTGACGTTTATCTGGGATTCCAACGTCGAGTTTATAAGTGGGGGTTTGCCCTTCTTTATGTCTCTCATTTTTTCACATCAATAGGTATACATATTTATGTGGGTGTAAGTAATAATGCTGGAGTATGCGGTGCTCATTAACAAAGAACTTTTTATTGACCCATTCGTGTTTGAAAATATAAGAAAAGGTACCTTACCTATGTATCTTATAATTTTCCTGTTGCCCGACATTACTCGAAAATTTTGCTAGGTAGTATATATCATGGTACACTACTATTTAAAAAATGCAATTGCAGTGTGCCTGAAGGTGTATACGAGTGTTTGAGTAACTATGAATTGTCGAAAGGCTGATGGTGTTGTTTTATTTTTCACGGGAAATTGCCACAATAAAAATCTGTAAAGCATATCGATTTTTTTTGGAGAGACTAATTTTTGGTAATTATGCAGTATACAGTTTTCTGCCATTTTTGAATTTTTATGAAAAATTCTTTATGGGGACACCTATTAGGGTCCCTAGGACCCCAAAACCGCCGGCCCGTTTAGTTTTTTTTTTCATATTTTTGTGTTTTCTTTTTTCACTAAAACCTATACCAACCCAACCCAAAACAATCAAAAAAACACATTACAACCCCGCCCCCGCACCCTTTTTTATCTTTAAAAAAAACCGTCGCCGGCGGATTTGGGGTCCTAGGGACCCTAGTAGGTGCCTCTATAAAGAATTTTTCATAAAAAATCAAAAATGGAAGAAAACCGTATACTGCATTTTTTACTCGTTTTTGGTCTCTTTGTTTTCTTTCTGGTCCACACGCCTCTAAATGCTATTGAAATTGTACCTAGTTAGATCTAGAGTCCATGTGGGTACGCATTTTTGACATATTTGCATAACTGTATAGTAGTACCTAGTAGTCCCAGCAAACACAAATCGTCGGCATTGAATCGGGCCAATGTCGACAACGTTGGCAGTGTCTCGTCATCGGCGACTATACTCTGGCCCGATGTTGGACAGATGATGGTCCGATTGGAACTTTCTTTAATCGGACGAGAATCGGCAACTGACGATAGCCCGATTTACTATAGTCGACTTTATGCCAACGCCTACTTTATCTGCTTTAGGCCCGACGACGGTCCGATTGGAACTTTGTTTAATCGAACGAGAATTGGCAACTGACGATGGCCGATTTACTATAGCGAACATTATGCCAACGCAAACCTTATCTGCTTTAGGGCCGATGATGGTCCGATTGGAACTTTCTTTAATCGGTCGAGAATCGGCAACTGACGATGGCCCGATTTACTATAGTCGACTTTATGCCGATGACCACTTTATCTGCTTTAGGACCGACGACGGTCCGATTGGAACTTTGTTTGATTGATTGAGAATCGGCAACCGATGATGGTCCGATTACGTCACCTTAAAATGTTTAAACTGCTTAAAAGTTTCTTCCTAGTATGTAGAGATGGCGCTAATGTCACTATGTTCCCTGTACAGTGGAAGATAATATTATATATATAATGAGCAAAGGTATTTCAAAACTAGAATGCGGACTTGACAAGATGGTGGTACTTTTCTATAAGAATCACCTCTTCGGTCACTTAAACCAGCCCGACTGGTTAAGCACCCGTCATTCTTGACGTCATTATCCTAATAAACCACAAAACAATTCGCCTTAAATAGAGTTAGTTTTCTTCGCCCGTATTTATAGAAATCAGAAATAAAAGCATTTTCTTCAGATGCATGCATATGTGTATATTACCGGTTAACACTATTTTTTTTAAAACCTTCTTCAAAAGACGGGAAAAGCAAACAAAAAACTAGAACAAAATAGTTATTTACCTAACAAGTGCGGAAAGTTATACTTTTTCACACGCACCGGCCGTTGCACGAACGACGTGCCAGCGAAGTTCGGGCAAGCCGTAAGTGCGGAAAATACTTTTCGTACGCGTTAGGTACAACATTCTTTCTACGAGCGTGCGGAATATTAAAATATATTGTCATTATTTTGGTTAAACCTAACAGTAATTATTAATCACGGTAACATTGAAAGTACCACTGCTCATGTTGTTTAATGTCATCGTCGACTTCAAGTCTTCCTGATTCATCACTGAGCAACAGCGTGCTCAACAACAAGCGTGCTCAACAGCGTGCGTGTAAATTTTTTTTGCTCAACAGCGTGCGGGAAAAAAATTTTTCGCGTACGGCACCGCGGATTTTTTCTTTTACGCACGGCGTGCGTAAACTGGCACTTTCCGCACGGAAATGAGTGCGAGAAAAGCGTTTTTCCGCACGTTCGTAGGAAAAAGCATTTACCTCGCCACCGACAACTCCGTTTTTAAATTTCGCACCATATCCTTCTGTTAGCTACTAATTTTTTTGATATTTTTTGTGTGGAAAAAACTTTAAAAATATTTGTTTTTGCGACCCTAAACAATGAAAAAATGTTTTTCCTACCAGCGTGCGTAAAAGCGCACTTTGACGCACGCATTTGCGTGCGGAAAGTTGCATTTTCCGCACGCCGTGCGGGAATGGATTTACCCTGTGTCTTTTCCGCACGGCGTGTGCAAAAATAATTTTTCGCGCACGGCGTACGTAAGTGTTTTTTACCAATTTTTTAGGTCCAATTCGACTTTTAGATATGAGTCGTCTAGTATCAAAACCGGCTAACTCCCTGGAACACAACTTTGCAAAAAAAAACCGTCCAGAGTTTGTATTTCTTTTAAAAGAAGTTAATTTTATAATTTCGCTATCGACCTAGAATGTTATATGAGCATGTACCCAAATCCTATAATTTTGCAGTCAAGTTGATTTTAACAAAAATTGGAGTTAGCCGGTTTTGATACTAGACGACTCATATTTTTCAACTCAAATGTAAAGAGAAAGCAAGAAACACAGTTTTTTGCTATTTTAATACCTAAAAATGAAAATATAATGTTGTCTAGACACTTTTTAAGCAAGTAGGAAAAATTTTGTACGTGACACAAATTTCTTTTTCGCACTTGTTAGGTAAATAACTATTTCCTGCACTAGAGGGGAAATTTTTTTCCTCCACCGATCGTACAGAAAAATTTTTCCGCACCGATATGTCTAATTATGAAAATCCTAAAATTAAATAAATTAAAATCTAAATATCTAATTAAATAAAAAATCTAAATAGAAAATGTAAGATTTGAAATAAAATTGTTAGAAACATATTTTCAGTTTTTTTTCCTCAGGCTCGTAGAAAACAATTGTTCCTAACACTTGCAGAAATCTACTTTTCCGCACTATCTGCTTGACAGAACTCCGCCACGCGTCGTTCTGTAAACGGCAGTTGAGTGCGGAAAAATCGATTTTCTGCACTGGAAAATAGCTATTGTGACTGCGGTTCTCCACTCACACTTAAAACGGCGAATAACACCCATCCACGCTTTAACACAAAAAAGAAAAAAAAATACATTCTTTTTCTGTAAATCCCAAAAGCCAGCTTTACAATAAAAGAATGTCCATTCGGCCTGATCCGTCGAAAAGAAATAATGCGAGTTTGATGGTTCGGAATAAATACAGGCTTTTAGGTCCTTTTATATGCGTTTTGCCAGGATCGAAAGGACAAAAATCCCTACAAAAGAGATTAACTTTTGAATAGAGGGGACTATAATGTAAAGAATACTGTGCCAAATTGGAACGGCGGCTTTACCGTAAATGTTTTCCTATCATTTTTAATATGAAGAGTCCGCAACTTATTTATTCTTCAACAAGAACCAAAGCATAAAAGAAATTTTTAACAAATGTTCATATTATGTTGGAAATTTGGAACCTTTGGTTGCACTAAAACAAAATTATGATTGCTTTCCACAAACCAAAACTACACTTTTTTGCACTCGACGCGCGTTTCGCTAACAATGTTAGCATCATCAGGAGACGATAAACAATGTACTAAATTAATCTACGCTCTATCTTATATACAATCCTTTAGTGGGCGGAGATAAGACTAATAACTCTCAACTCAACCAAAGAATAAAGTGTACTAAACGGGATGGGTCCTCTATCTTTATTTAAACTATTTCTGGATTATTTCCATACTTTCATATGCATTCAAAAGTCTTTTGTTTGGTACACTTTTGAGAAGTTTTAGGTTATCTAATGTGAATCTATGATTGTTTTCAAAAGCATGCTCGGCCACACTTGACTTTTCTGTTCTTCCGTATTTTAAGTGTGCTAAGTGTTCTTTAAAACGTGCAATTGCTTACAACATAAGCTTGCAAGTTTGCACTTTTTAACATATAGATTAGTAAATTTCCCCTTAAACAAAGAAAGATTTGAAGCAGAAAAGAATAGGATTAGGAATATAGCTGGCGAAAACGGTTACGACGAAGGCTTAATAAATAAGCTGATAAATAGACATTCTTTTCAAAAGACCTTTCGGAATTCTACCTTTTTCAGACAAAAAGATACCTGCGACTCAAAATTTGTATCAATTCCTTATAATCCTAATTATACGAAAGGATTACACAAAGTATTTAATAACACCGGTCTTAAATTAGTATATCAATCCGGTAACACAATAAGAAGCTTACTAGGAAATCCCAAGGATAAAACTACAGTTCTAGAAAAAAGTGGAATTTACAAAATGGATTGTGACAAAAAATATGTTGGCCAAACGAGACGCTCTATTCAAACACGTTTTAAAGAACACTTAGCACACTTAAAATACGGAAGAACAGAAAAGTCAAGTGTGGCCGAGCATGCTTTTGAAAACAATCATAGATTCACATTAGATAACCTAAAACTTCTAAAAAGGGTACCAAACAAAAGACTTTTGCAGTACCCTCTCCAGATAGGCCGATCAACTCATACCGATTTAGTGTCCTTTTATCCACCTTCGCCGCCATTTTCACTCAAAAGTGACAGATAATCCATTAGTTTTCTGTCAAAATGGCGGCGAAGGTGGATAAAAGGACACTAAAACGATAAGAGCTGATCGGCCTATGTGGAGAGGGTAATGGACTTTTGAATGCATATGAAAGTATGGAAATCATTAAATCCAGAAATAGTTTAAATAAAGATAGAGGACCCATCCCGTTTAGTACACTTTATTCTTTGGTTGAGGGGAGATAGGATTAAAAATCGTGATCAATCACAAGTTATTAGTCTTATCTCCGCCCACTAAAGGATTGTATATAAGATAGAGCGTAGATTAATTTAGTTCATTGTTTATCGTCTCCTGATGATGCTAACATTGTTAGCGAAACGCGCGTCGAGTGCAAAAAAGTGTAGTTTTGGTTTGTCGAAAACAATCATAATTTTGTTTTTGTAAATGTTCATATTGTCTATTTGCGAGTTGTGCATGGCCTTTCTGGGGATTTTGAGTTTTGGTTTTTTGATTAAAACGCTATTTTTGGAGTTAGAAGATTAGAAGTACTCTCTGAAAATTATCCCAACTGATGCCTAAAGTTAGTCTTAAGTTAGTTCAATACTTTTTTTACGACCGCCCAACTTTGTTGTGTCATTGACATATTCTTACAAGCTTTTTTTAACTTGCACTGTATGTAATAACGAACTATGTTTGTTCGGGTGGAATCTTGCAACTTAATTTTTACTAACTTCCCGACATCCGATGGACTTCAAATTTGGCATGCTTATACAGACCGCTTCAAGCTACTGCGAACATAGGGCGGAAGAAGTCTAATTTGCCAGTGTACGTACATGCAGAGACACCGCACGCCTATCAGTGAAGCAACCAATACTCAGGATTGCGATCACCACTTGCATGACTTTCCTTTGGTGTTTAGTACGCCTCTAACCACGGTGCTGTGTGGAGCGTAGTCAATGAAACCGGAATTTGGTCAATAAATACGCAAATTTTTATAACGTAATTTTCTTATTTTTTGTCACTGATAAATAAGAGCGTTTTATTGTCAACTGCTCAGATTTATCAGTGACGACGTGTTACAATGAAAATAATAAGGAGAAACAAAATAAAAGCAAGTTCTCAAAATAAAATAATACATTCTAAAAACCAAAAAGATTTTCCCAGTCAAAAAAAAATTAAAGCAAATGTTCGAAAAGTCCTCCTTGCTCGGCTAGACAATATCCGAGCCTACTATAAAAACCCCTTCTAACGTTTCCAAGCATGTTAGGGGTGATAATTTGAAAAGCTTCTTCAAAAACAGATAGAAGTCATTAGGAGCAAGATCGAGAGATCGAGCTGTCCATAAAATAGTTCCCCGTGTACTTATAACCCGATTAGGAAATACATTATCAAGATATTCCCCAACAAGGCCAACATTGTGAGCGGAACAACCATCTTGTTGAAACCATGTTTCACCAAATCTTACACCTAACAACTGCCTAGCAGTTGGAATAATGTGCTGCTGCAGTAGATCCAAGTATCTAGGACCATTCAAATTGCAATTGCCGTTAATAAAAAATGGCCCAATTACGTGTTCCCCTATAATACCCCCCCCCCCCCCAAACATTTAGTTTTTGGGGATACTGTGTTCTTACGTCAAAATACAAATGCAAATTTTCCCTCGACCAATATCGAACGTGTGTTGGGTTATGACGATTTGACCATTTGACCATCTGCACTTTTTCGGCAACTTCGTAGACATCCATTTTTGGTTTTAAAAATGTATTATTTCAATTAAGAACTTACCCATCTGTTTCTCGAGCAAGGCAGAAATAAAACAAAATAATAAAAACAAAATGAATTTTCAAAAGATAACACTGCAGCGTGCTTCGAATCCACCTCGGTCGTACGGCACGGAGAGTAAATTGGACTTGATTCCCCCTATGTTCGCAGTAGCTTGAAGCGGTCTGTATAGTTGCGGTGACAATACAAGAATATAGTCTGATGAAATTGACAGCTACTCGAAGGGGTTGGAGGGGGTTACAGTTGAAGTACGCCCGATTTCGTTGAAATTTGGTGTGTTGAGGCACTTGGGGATGGAGATAACGAATTTCTAATCAGATTTTGAAAATTCGGATCCAATTTTAACTAACTTATACACATCCGATTGCCTTTGGCATGCATTTATAGTTCCATTATTATATATATCATTATTAGGCAGCCCTCCCCCCTCCGAGCAGAGTGGAGGGAAGAAAACACCTAAGTTTGTCAGATTTCAACCAAAATTGGTATACGTGGGCTTTTGGTAATAAGGAATACAAATTTTTGATTTTGAAAATTTAATATGGCGGATTCAAGATGGACGATTTTCGGTCATGTTTTGCTAACCACATCCGATTGTGTTCAAATTTGGTATGCGTTGATAGTTCCGGTGAAAATACAATAATATGGTATTCTTAGGTACCTACCTCTCTCTAACGAGGGAATTGGAGGGGGAAAAAGATTTAGTTTATTCGATTTCAATCAAAATTGGCATATAGGAGTTTTTAAGTAGGGGGATTATGAATTTTTTATCAAAAACATTTCCATATGGCGGATTCAAAATGGACAATTAAGGTTACAAATCTAAAGGATGTGTGTTCAAATTTGGTATGCGTTTATAGTTCCGGCGACAATATAATAATATGGTATAATTAGGTACACACTTCCCTCTAATGAGGGAAGTGGAGGGGGAAAAAGATTTAGTTTGTTCGATTTCAATCAAAATTGGCATACAGGGGTTTTTCGGAAAGGGGATATGAATTTTTTATCAGATTTGAAAATTTCATTTCATGTTTATCAAAAACATTTCAATATGGCGGATTCAAAATGGACGATTTCGGGTACAAATCTAAAAATTAAAAAATAAATATTTATAATAAACTTTTAAAAAACAAGCTTTTATTAAATGCCCTCAAAAGTAGAAAATAATTTTTTATCTCTCTTATACCATAATAAAAGCGACGGGCGCAAATTAAAAATTTTAAATTTACGGTGACAAAGAGAGAACTACGAAAGAAGAACTAAATTCTTCTTCTATTTGAATGATAAATATAACGCTTTCATCTAAAGAAGCTGAGAACGAGTGAGATTGCCGTGCTTGCCAAGCCTTAGGTGAATCGTCGATGTGACCGATATACAATACCTAAATTTAAAATTTTTAATTTGCGCCCATCGCTTTTATTATGGTATAAGAGAGACAAAAAATTATTTTCTACTTTTGAGTGCATTTAATAAAAGATTGTTTTTAAACATTTTTTTTTAATAAATATCTTTTAAAAATACTGTTCGTGTCTAGACAACAATTTATACATACCATTTACCTCCGCAGTATAGGGATGCTTGTATTTTCTTTCCTGTATTTTTTAAAATTATTTTTTCCTAGACACGGGGGGAGGGGATAAATCCATTTCCACACTAAGGTCGCGATTCATTCAAAAACCACATTTCAAAAACGCAAAAATGTTTTATTAACTAAACAAAAGCTACATAGTAAAGATCCTCGAAAGGAAGGCACCGGTTTGAAAAGTTACTAGCCCAAAACAATTAAAAGGCCAGATCATTGCACCGTTGGCTGCAATGATGTTTTGAAATCTTCTGGACATTGAATTGACTAAATTTTCAAATAAGTTTGGATCTTCAGCAATAACTTCCCTATATGCCCTTACGATGAGTTCCATTAGATGTTCTGAATTCCTAGGAATGATATTAAAACTTGCTAATTTCTTTGCGATAAGTCCCCAAACGTTCTCTATTGGATTCGCATCAGGGGTTTTTGGGTCAAGGCAAAACTTCGATATTATTATCCTGGAACCATCGCTGCGCAATCTGGCCGTATGAACTGGACAGTTATCTTGTTGAAATACAAAATTATCTTGATAAGGACTCTCCCCTCTGGAAGCATTACATTTTCCAGCATATTAACGTAAACTTCTTCTTCTTGTCCTCTAGGCGATATCCAGCCCCAAACATTTACCGAAAATCTTCCCGCCCGTTCTTCGTTTCCAGCAATATATTGTTCTTCGTATCGGGTGCTTGGCGGTCGATAAACCAGAATTTGTTTTTCATCGCTGTTGGACTTAAAGATCTTCTCAGCTGTGAAAATTACCTGCTGCCAAAATTCTTCGTCCCTCAGAGAATAATTCAACGCAAAAATTAATCGAGACTGCTTCTTTTCCTTACTTAGTTTAATTTTTTTTGCCGCCATGCGACACCTCGAACGTTTAATGCTCCTGCCTAATGTTGTTTTGGATCCTAGAAAATTTGATTCAATTTTTACTTCTTTCGCTTTGGCAAACGGATTTTCCAGAAAATTGATTGCTTCTTGGTCTTCCTCTGAGCTAGTAACTTTCGTCAAACCGCTGCATTCCTTTCGGTGGATAGTTAGTTCCCTCCTCTTGAAATCGGTTTTTTATGTTTACAATCGTAGATTTGCTTCTCCCATAATGAACAGCTACTTGCCGAATAGACCAACCACCGCCTAGTTTTGCTAAGATATGAGCTTTATCAAATTCGGATAGATGCGGCGGAATTTTTTTAAATTTGGATGACACTGACATCATGATGTTGTCAGGAGTCTGTGACATTGTCACTTTCAGGAAGACAATGCCGTACTATAAACATTTTAAAAATTAAACAGGCTGCTAACTTCTGCTGTACCAGTTTTATGTGGAGAGAAGTGTAGATGTAAAAACTACCCCAGTATGTTGAGATTGACAGTGTTGAACAAGTTATTTACGGCGTTCCACAGAGGACTGTATTAGGACATATCTGCTATAAATGCAAAAAAATTGGAAAAACAATAAGTTTTGCTAATGACACCACTATTTTTTACAAATCCAGTTGGCAGAAAAAGATTTTAAAATAATTCGGTCCTGGTTTCAAATAAACAAACTAACTCTTAATCACGATAAAACGATATATTTACCGTTTTCGATATACAAGAATCATCTACCATCTTTTGGGCCATTAAAAATAAATAATAACAAGGAAATGGCGAAATATTTTTCTATAAAATATCTCCGAGTAGTAATAGATTGCAATATGAAGTGGGATTTGCACATACAAAATTCGTCGATTGCTACCCAGGTTTCGTTATCTAAAAGTTTTTGGAAAAAGAGCCACTTGAGATGCTGTACCTCTCTCTTGTACAGGGTGGTCCAAATTCGAGGGCCTCTATAGCTTTGGGCTTTTGCAGCATAATTAGTCCAAAACTAATATACATGTTACGTGCTCGATTTTCAAGAGAAGTCGAAAACTAAAAACCGCATTGCGATATGTCAAAGCGTTTCTGAGCTACAGGGTGATTCTCAAAAATGTGCGATTTTAAAGGCCTTCTACAACTTTTTTATTTGTAAAGATAGAGATTTTCATTAAAAATATTTATTGAAAATTTTTTAAAGCCCGATTTTCTCTTAAAGCTTTTATTTCCCGAGCTATCACAAAAACTTATATTTCTTTAAATGGGATACCCCCAATTTTTCTAAAAAATCAGTTTTCTAATAAAATTTCCTGTCGAACGATATGCCATACACCTATTTTTATTAAATAGTTTAAAATATATTCGCATATTTTGATATTTACCATAGTAGGCGCTGTGCGCGCCCTAAATGTGTAAATAATTTTTTTTTTGTTTTTTTTTTCATACAAAATCAAGTTGCCTACGACACTACTAGTTTACTATAATTACCAACCCTAAAATAATAAACAAAAATAAAATTATTAAAAGTTTTTATTTAAAATTTTTATTAATTAAACTATGTAACACCTAAAATCTACAACTAACAATTTTCTTTAATTCTAAAACAAAAGCTCAAATTGACGGCCGTTTTCTTGTAAACATATCCTACATCTTCTCTTGACGCTATTTTCTGCATTAAGAAGTTCTACCGCACGAAGCTGCCTGAATGCAGTATGAAGTGCCTCTTCCAATTCCCTTCTAGTAGTTGGGCGATTTCGAAATACAAGGTCTTTGACTCTCCCCCACAAAATGAAGTCGCAAGGGGTCAGGTTTGGAGACCTAGGGGGCCAATATATAGGTCCTTTATTTCTGATCCAGTTTTCGGCAAATTAGTAATGTCTCGTGCATTGTGAGGTGGTGCACCGTCATGTTAGAAAGTATAGCTCATTATTTTGCTGAAGTGGCAAATTGTCGATAACCGGAATCACCTGCTCTTCTAAAATTTGTTGGTATCTTTCGGCATTTAAATTTCCATCAAACATATATGGCCCAATAATTTGTCCTCTGTAGATGCCTACCCATACCTTAAAACTGAACCTTCCCTGATTCGCTTGTTCCACCATAATATGGGGATTTTGCTGTTTCCGGTAATAGCAGTTATATCTGGTGAATATTCCATCACTAGAAATCGTTGCCTCATTCGTCTAAATAACTTTTCTGGCAAAATCGGGGTCTTCTTGGCTTTTATTTAGGTACCACCTGCAAAATGCACGTTTTGGAGCAAAATCTCGTTGCCGTAATTGGTGCACCCGTCGGGGTCGATAGGGCCTAAACGGCATTGCTGCGTGGAATTCCAGTGTTTCTCTCATAGCCCTGGTGGAAGTATTTGGATTAATTTCTATTTCTCCTAGAACCGTTAGTTCTTCCAACTCTCTATCTCTGGCTAGGCTTTTATACGTCCTAGGCCGCGGTTTTGTAAGGGATCCGTATTCTTGTAGATGACGTTTCAACTTCAAAAATATTTTTGAGGTAGGTTGCCTTCTTTCCGGATATCTCTGGAAATATAGATTTAACGCCGTCTGTCGATTTTCGTTACTTTTCCATTTTATCATGTCGTACTTTTCAAAGTTTTCAAACATTTTTATATCTTGACGAAGACGCCACTTTTGACACTCGTTTATCATGGCAATTGTTTTTATTTGATCATAGCTACCTAGATAGATACCCTAAAACTGCATAGGTCAGAGTTAAACACAGCCTACTATGGTAATTATCAAAAATTGCATATATCTGTTTAACTACTTAATAAAAATAGGTGTATGACACATCTTTTAACAGGAAATTTTATTACAAAACTATTTTTTTTTCAAAATTGGGGTATTTCATTTAAAAAAATGTAACTTTGTGTTATATCGCGTGAACTAAAGGCTTTAAGACAAAATCGGTGAAACAGGTAGATTTGTCCTTAAAAAATCTTCAAAAAATATTTTTAATGAAAAATCTCTATCTTTACAAATAAAAAAGTTGTAGAGGGATTTTAAAAACGCACATTTTTGAGAATCACCCTGTAGCTCAGAAACGCTTTGACATATCGCAATGCGGTTTTTAGTTTTCGACTTCTCTTGAAAATCGAGCCCGTAACATGTATATTAGTTTTGGGCTAACTATGCTGCAAAAGCCCAAAGCTATAGAGGCCCCTCGAATTTGGACCACCCTGTACATTCTCACCTTACGTATAAATGTGATTTTGGGATGGGGCGGAGTAGCTGATTGTCACTTAAAGGCTCTAAGAAATACCAGAAGTGGTTTTTCAAAATAATTTATAGCAAAAATAGAACATATTCCACAGTTATATTGCTTAGAACTAATAAAAATATCTACAAGGGAAAAATCCAACTAAATTGTGAGATAATTCATAGCTCAAAAAACATAATAATAATAAAACCACGTTCTGTGTACTATATGTTTAAAAATTTTACTTATTTAAAAAATTGGGTACTCTTTGGGTAAGAGGAAACAGAAATCTATATTAATGATATAGTGGGTCTAAACTATGTAGGATAATTGTTAAAAACAAATAAAAACAAAAGTTTATTTTTAAAACGGTAAGTTTTTGACTTACAATCATTATACAATAAAAAAAATATAAATATATATATATACATGATAGGTTTCACAAATTTTTGTATTAAGATTAAGTCAACAAGCACAAATGTACTTTTAAGGCTTCTTTTACGTTTATTTTATTTAATATTATATATTTATATATAAATAAACGTATTATTTTTAGGTATTAACTAACAATATACTTATTATTTTTAACCATTTTTTAGTGACTACTTTCCTAATCCTAATCCTAATCCTAATACGCGAGGAAAAAAAAAAATTTTACCTAACACGTGCTGGCTACAACGACTCCCAATAAGTCTAATAATTTTTTTAATTTATACAATTATATATACATATACACTATTTATACATACATATATGCAGTCATCTAAAACAATCACTAAACCTCAACTGCGTGAGCGTGTATATGGTGAAGGTAAATTTAAAAAAACAGATGCTAACCAAATTTATATTCTTTTTATCTAATAAAGTTTGGGTTTGAAATCAAGCAAGACATACGGTCTTGCGAGCGGATCATTTTAAGGGTTGATTATATTAAAATAGAGTGTAGTATAAACTGCTCAACAAAATAAAGAAAACACAGTCCATATTATAAATAAAAAAGAATAAAAGATGGCACCCCTGGTCATGGTAGGTTTGGAATTTTGGCAGCTTGACATTAGATTTGACAACTTAAGACAATCGGTTGACTAACCCCTAAATGCACCGTAGATAGTAATCCATTATTTTTCTCTCTTAATCTCACATAAATAAACGTAGAGGAAGCATGGCTTAGCTAAACTAATCCGAATATTTTTACGGTGCATCTGGAGGTATTCCCTAGTGCGATTGCTTTTTAATATTTGAATTGTTTTAACAGCGCCACCTATAGGAGAAATTTTTTTCTCTTGAACTAGACTGGGTACTCCCGTTTGACAGTGAATCCACTGCTCACAGCTGATCGATGTCAAAATCGAAATCTAAATAATGCCAGTGTAAGTTCAATGTTTTCGTTTGGTTTTTTTTTAATTCGTTTTTTCGGCAATTTTAAGAACTTTTTCGAGTTGGTTTTTGCCTTGTCCCTTTCCAAAAATATTTGTGGAAAACCATTTTAGTTTTGCAAATTAGTGTTTATTACTTTAAGCTTGGTTCAGGTCTTAAAAAGCCATGCATATACATTTAAATGTGTTTGATTATAACCATTTAAGGCGGATTCAGAGTTCCATAAGATAAGCAGCAAGGCGCAAAGAAAATAAACTATAGCAATGGCATGCTGCTCTTACCGCTTGCGGCTTAAAGGATTTTCGATTTAAGTATTGGTCCTGGTTCTGGTTGACATTATTTTGACATAAATTTTGTCAGCGGTTCTAAAATATGACGTCATTTAAAATATTATTAAGATATCTCTGATTTTACTCAAAAAAAGACTATCTATAATATTGCATAATTTTAGGGGTTATGTTTACAACCAAAGGGCCGAACCAACCTCCCAGGCTGGTTCTAAAATTTCACCGGGTTGCAACTGTGACGTCATTGTTTTAAAACGAAAGGGCCGGTTGCGGTTCTGGTTCAACCAGAACAAGGACCAATTGTAAAACGAAAACCCTTTTATATACGGAATACTATGAACAGCAGCATGCGTTTCCCATAGTTTATTATCCTTGCGTCTTTCCGCATACTGATTCTTATCAATCTGGCTAAAAAATTAAAAAATTCTTTGTCACCAGACGCAGAGCTGATTAGTTTTTGATGAGAGTGAAGGGATGGAAAGTGTGTAAGAGGGGGGATTATTTTTTTAAAAAATCTAAGTCACGAACCGTAGCAGTTAGCGACACGCGATTAAGATGGATAATTACATTTTCAATAAAAAAAAATATTTTTTTTAAGGTTTTATGCATTTGCCTGCTGACGCCATTTATTTTTTATAAAAAGCTTAAATTCTTAAAATATAAATGGTTACTTTGATTAAATTACTGCATAATTATCATTCTTTTATATTCAAAATTCCTAAGGACACATTTTCTAACCTAGTGTGATTATTAAGGTACTATACGTGTTTATATCTGACAAGAGCCAAGCCTCTACCGAAGCCTACCAAAATTGAACAATCGTCGTAACTAAAGACATTGTCTTATCCAAAATAATAAATAGCGTTATCAATTACCCTGATATTCTTAAACTATTCGACATCTCGGCACCTCAAAAAAAAATACAAGAGTCTATGTTATGTATGCATATGACTTTTTAAATTCCCATTAATATGTTGTAGGTAAAATATTGATAAATAAATATAAATACAAAATTCCAGAATTAATTGCGAACTGAGAAAAAAGTTAAGAAACATTTTACAAGCATATTTACACCATCCAGACCCACCCTAGACCCTATCAGTATTAAGGCAATTTTTTTTTATTCACACTAAAAATGAGTTATTTGGGTTAAAATAGATATATGACATTTTGTGATGATGTCTGCCCAAAATTTTTTTTCTCTCAAGAGAAAAAAATTTCTTCTGTGGTGGCGCTGGTTTTAATACGCTTTTCACGGAGTAGACTTATATTCTTTTTTCTTACTAAAATTTTATTTTAAAAAGTAACTACGTCATAGGGTTTGCATGGCTAGTTTTTATAATATAAGCTTTATTGATTCATTTGTGAGTGTGCCAGTCTGGCACTGAGTACTGTGCAACCACTAGCGGTCTAGTAGTCTATTGTGACTCACTTTTGAGATTGTTTGTTTCTAAACTTGGTCTGGTGAAGTATCTTTCAGATCCAGCAGCGCAAAATAAGTGGACGTTGACGTCCAATGGTCGGGCACTCACACAACACAGTCTGGCCGTCTCGTTCTCCTCCATACAGAGCCTACATTCGGTGTCCTCACTTAGACTCATTCTGTTTAATGGTACTTTCAGCCTGCAGTGTCCGCTATATGGATCAATCACTGTCCCCGTCTCCTGCCTGGTGAGCTCAATGAGTTTCCCGGCCCTCTTCCTGCAGGGTTATCTGTATAATGAACCCTTTGGAATGTGCCAGTCCCGGCAATTATCTCCAGTATTGGTAGAACTTATTGTCCAACCAGCTTGAGAGAGCAGTGTTTAATATAGAGGGTGTCCTAAAAGTTCGACTCCACCGTAATATCTCCAAAACCAAAAGGGGCAGAAAAGTAAAATTTACAAAAGCATCTTTTTGGATGCTAATCATCGCACTCGTCATTAAGGAGGCCTGTATATTTTGGAAAATTTAAATAGACCTTTTCTTTCTGTTTCCAAAAGCACCTAATATGTTACTTTTTTCTCTAACGGTAAGACCAATGAGTTAAACAAGAAAACAGATTCGGTGATTCTTTGTCTAAATAATTGCTCTTATTTAAGTTTTTTTTTGTTTTGTCGCGAAGTACAACATGAGTGCCTTTAAGGTTCTTTCCTTTTTCGCCCATAAGTATTCACATTTCTCAAGGAGGGAGCCTTGGGAACGACTATAAATACGGCCCTTAGAAGTCACATTTCCGATTTTATCGAGCCGAAGTTGAGGTATGAATTTATTATTTTAAGTGAGGTTATTGGCACTCAGCTGTTTACACCGCAACGCGTTCTTTTTGTATTCGATGGAACAACGACATTTCAGTGGCGGTCCCAGCCATTTGAAAAGGGGGGGGGCGGTTTCGATACGAAAAAAAAAAATAAAAGCATAGCTTTTATGAGGAACGTATCAATATATGCAAACAAAACTTAGTAACTGCAAGCGAGGATTTGGTGTCAAATCTAGGGAGGGGGTTACTCAAATTTGAAGTCGTTTATTTCATACATTTTTTATTTAAAAAATTTTTTGAAAAAATTATATTAAAACTGTAATTTTTGAGTCGAAACAAACTAAAATCGTAAATATCAACGGTATTATAGCGCCGCAGGCGAAATTTTTTAAGAAAATTGCTCTTTTCTTGATGTGAAATTAAACTAAAATTGTAAATACATCAATGGTTTCAAAGCGCAGCAGGCGAAAATTTTTAAGAAGATGACACAACAAATGCCATTTTTAACACAAAATTAAACTAATACCGTAAATATCAAAAGTATTATAGCGCCGCATTTTATGCCCTACTTTTGATTTTCTAATGTTTTCATAAAAAATTTAAAGCCAGGGTAGGGGGGGTTAACTACCGCCCTATCCTTCTGAAATCCGCGCTTGAGTAACTACGTATAATTTTTTCAGTTATAAAAAACATAGATAACACACAAACCACAAACAGAACCTAATAGCTAAATACTTTTTTTTGAGGTCTAAAAAGCTTTTTGTTGAAACATTACCTTTTATATCGCATATCTCAAACATAAGATGCCCCGAAGCATTGGGTATTTTTAAGTACTTATGTTTTCAATCTTCTGAGGCATGAGAAGCTTCTTTCTGACGAGGCATTACTTACTGGAAAACATCCAAGAATGTTCTAATCAATGGAAAAATATTGCCACACTTGTTCATTGCCTCGAAAACGTTATCAGGTATGTTTTGATTTAAGCTTTTGCCTACTTCTGACCAATATTGTTTCCAAATACTGACTTCTCCCAATAAAAGTTCAAGAATTTGTGTTTTGGATTAATAAAACAGTTTGTAGTATTTAGAAATGACTTTAGTTAATTTTGCCTTGATTTTGGCTTCAAGTTAAACTCGGTATGAATATGTTCAGGTCAAAAATACTTTTTTATGTCCGAATTAATTTTGTCTAACACTTGTTTATAAATAGAAACTCTATAATACTGTTCTGTATTTTCAATGGTTTTCGCGGTAAGTTCATCATGCGTTTGTATATTCTTGGTCTGACGGATTGAAGGTCAAACTGTCCCGAAATGTGGAGGGATTCTATAATATATTTAAAGGAACTTTCTGCAATTTTTCGTTTTTTCTTTTTCAGGGTTATTACGACCAGCATCTTCGTTTTTGTTGACTACTGACAAACCCATCTGTCAACCGAATTTTGATACCGATGTTCCACCTCTGTCAAAAAAATGTTGAATTTAAAAACTCGTCCAATTTATCCCTTTATTTTGTACTGCCATCTTACAAATGAGAAAACAATAAGCAGGGAGGAAAGTGGATCTAACAATTTAGAACTTCCCCCGTTAAATAATATGTGCCAAAAAACAAACAAAAAAATGCAAAAAACCTGAAAAACACCAATTTAAACGAAAACAACACATGAAATTGCGGTTATGTCCGTTTTTAAAATCTGTTTTTAAATAAAAATGAAAGTTAACAGTGGGATTTACTAAGATCTAAAATAGTACCCCCACAGGTCTAAATATTTACACCTGTGGAGGGCACTAAATTTTAAAACCAATTTTCAAAAAACACTTACCCATATAGAAAAGACACAAAGTTATTCATTATTTTGCATTGTTATTGCAAAATACCACTGAAAAACTGTTTTTTTTTCTCAAAACATACCATATTTGGGAGAAAATGCCCTAAAAATATTTTTTTTTACAGGTTTCAAAATGGCAAATGGTGAATATGCCAAAATTTTGGCACATAATAGCTTCATAATATGTGTTTAAGGTTATAAAATTGTTGATTTTTTAGACCACCTCTGGGGGGTGTTTTAAATTTATAACCCCCAGAAAGGATTGTGTTGTGGCAACTGGTAATAAGTTCGTTCATAATTTCCCGTTTTCACAAGGATTAATTTACCTTATTTAATATCCCAAGTTGTTAATTAATCAATAAAACACCTCCAATTTTGTCCAGAAAAACGCCATATTTTGAACCCGTTTTCAGCACAAAAAATATATTTATGAGGGCACTACGAGGCAAAACAAACATAAGTGAAGGTCACTGATTATGCACGAAAAATATACCAAACAAAAAAACGCAAAACAACTATATTAATTTATTTACAAACTGAAATTAAAACATTGAGGTTATCTAAGAGCCCAGTCAAGAAAACTTTCCTTACTCAAAGCCCACTCATTGTAAATCTGTAGCTTTCATCCGTAGAAGTTGGTGCAAGCCAAGGTGCAAGCAGAGGTAAAAGATCCGAACTCGCTGTTTGTGATTGAACGCAGCGCTAATATTTTTAAACTGACATTTCGACAGTGACAGAAATGTGAACAAAATTTGCATTTAAGTTTTTTGATACATTTCATAAATAAAAACACCTTTTAAATAAATACAAAATTAATCTACTCCTTATTTTATTATTATCCATCTAAATCTTTGTGTGGCATCAGTTATTAATTGGAAAAATCAATTAATAAGGGTAAGTTTTAATTAGAGTGAAATATAACCCCAATGTTAATTTATTCTATAGAGTGTTTACTATTTTAACCCCGCGTGAGTTTAAATTTTTAAATTTTCCTTTCTTCTAAATTGAAAATTTGTTCTTAAATCCAACAAAAGATTGTGTTAAGATGATTATTTAATAAAAAAAATTATTAAAATTCTTCTTATAAATCAAACTACGTCCAAAACTCAAGAACGGTTCGTTTAGAATGCTGAATACCGAAAATTTTACTTAAACTTAGGAGCGTTCTAAAATAGACTAAACCTTTTTAGTAAATCCCACCGTAAAAGTTTACCGTCTTTATATTTTAATTTTTATTTCTTATTTTTGTTTCACATTTTAATTATTATTTTGATTTTAATTTTTATATATTTGTATAAATTGTCTATTTGAAATATTAAGGAAATTGTTTAAAAAAATTGTTGGTCGTGTTACGTACATCTTCTGACGATCAATAGATCCGATTAAAAAAAAAATTGTATTTTTAAAATGCCAAAAAAGGTACCACAATCGGGTTTCCAAAATTTCTTCATCAAGTTAAAAGCAACACCTGATCATGGCTAATTAATCCAAAACGTCAGACAACTTGTTAAAATAAAACCAACCGGCAGGAGAAAAAAAGCATTTGTTCATAAGAAAAAATGAAATTGACAGTGCTGTCACACTGAACTGTCCAATCTAAAAAACGGACCTGTCATTACCCAGCAAACACAAATCATCGGCACTGAATCGGGCCAATGTCGACAACGTCGGCTATGTGTCGGCATCGGCGACTATACTCTGGCCCGATGTTGGTCAGATTGCGATTTTCAGTTTTCGGTCAATAATCGGCAACTGACGGAGGTCCCCATTACTACAGTCGACTTTATGCCGACACCACTTTAGGACCGACGATGGTCCGATTGGAACTTTGCTTAATCGGTCGAAAATCGGCAACTGACGATGGCCCGATTTACTATAGTCTACATTATGCCAATGCAAACCTTATCTGCTTTAGGGCCGATGATGGTCCGATTGGAACTTTGTTTAATCGGTCGAGAATCGGCAACTGACGATGGGCCGATTTACTATAGTCGACTTTATGCTGACGACCACTTTATCTGCTTTAGGGCCGACGTTGGTACGATCAACACCGTACTTAACTAAAAAGCCTGTTAACTCCCACCGCTTCAGTGCCCTTTAGCCTATTGTGGCTGCCATTTTTATTTTAGTTGAGAACGGTGTTGGGACGATTGGAACTTTGTTTGATTGGTCGAGAATCGGCAAACAACGATGGTCCGATTACGTCACCTTTACAGTGGAAGATAATATTATATATACGTAATGAGCAAAGATATTTCAAAACTATAATGCGGCCTTGACAAGATGGTGGTACTTCTCTACAAGAATCACCTCTTCTGCCACTTAAACCAGCCCGACTGGTTAAGCACCCGCATTATTGAAACTTTGTAGTTTGCCAATGTCGGGCCGCTTTAAGCTACCACCGACGGACCTCTAACGCTGCGTCGGCAAACATATATTGGGCCTACATCGCAAAGCGGACAAAAAATTCTGCTGGTCCGACCGACGAAGGCCCGAGGGAACCGTGTTTGCTGGGTAGGTATATCTTAAAGAAGAGCCTGGAGAAAATTTTAAGCGTTTTTCTGGCAGCTTTAAGAATAAAGGCGCGGAAAAATTAAAACTAAAAATGAAAATTTCGGAACTATCCGGAATGTGTAAACTTTTTTTTAGTTTTGAGCAAGGCAACAAATTGCGCATCATGGTGAGCATCGAATTTAAAACACCCTGTATAGGTACCTACCTACCTTTCGAATTGGAAAGCCTTTTAAGATTTACAGTATAGAAAATATAATGTTCTGTGTAGAGCAGTGTATGCCCGAGTCAACTTTGAAAAAGAGCTTGTGTTTTCGCTAAAACGAAAATAAAAATATCAGCCCAAACTGATGGTGTATCAAATATAGCGGGGGTTGATTTTTTATTTTACTGAAATAAAAGTGAAGGATCGCAGACGCCTCAAACAAGAAAAAAAACAATATCAAAGATGAACCAAAGAATAGAAAAATGGAACAAGCGACCTTTTTAAGATTAGATGGAAAAATTGGGTATTTATTTTGTTTACACACAGAAACAAAAAATATAGGTAGTATTTATTATTCTTATATTTTAAATAAAAAAACTTTTGGATATTTATGTCTAATTGTACCAACGAGTTAAGTCGAATCTTAGTTAAGTCGGACTATTACAATGTGATTTGCCGAATTTTGGCGACGCTTCACTTAAAAAAGTCGAGACTTAACTCATTAGTGCAACTGAGCATTAATTTCTAAAACATGCATTAGCTTGAGGTTAGATTAATGGTCCATTTCGTAAACTTACCTGAACTTTTTTGTTTCGCCAAAATAACGTTCAAAACGAGCGGGAAATTTTATGTCATAAACAGAAAACAAATCACTAATTTTTGTCAGTGTGTCTGCCTGTTTATGAAGCAGCACACAAATTCGCCTGAACCTATTTCAATAGAAGTTTTACTACTGGATTTCAACAAAAGTTATCCAACATCTAAAGTATAAAAAGTGTTCATTCATTCATTTCTCTAAACGCTATGTATACAGGGTGTTCATTTGAAAACTTCCCACCCAAGCCAAGATTTACTTATTTACCCAGCAAACACATCTGTTACATTAACATAGTATTTAAGTAAAGAGTCAAAAAATTTACACAAAAAGAGTTTTTATAAAATTTACGTAATATATACATAACTTATGTTTCTTTAATTATATTATATTTACGTAATAAAAAGGGGAACTTTTTGCATGGCATTATGCAGAACATGGAAGTTACTTTTTACCTTGTTGTGACATTAGAAGTATATAAATATTAATACTATTATACTATTACAGAAATATTACATTCCAATACGTAATATTTATATAAAATTTATGTAGTAGTTACATAAAGAGTGCGTTATTTACATGACGTCACGTGTAAAAAATTTACCCCAATTTAACTTTTACATTTACTTTCTAGTTAATAGTTAATGGATATTAGCCGTTTTCCAATTTTTTGTTGTCTTGTATTATTTACGTTATTTTAATTACATAATATTTACGTAAAAAGTAGGGAACTTTGTCCATGGCATTATGTAGAACATTTTTTACCTTGTTGTGTGTTGCAGTTTACCTAGAATTTATGTAACAAAGTAATCATGTGTTGTGACTTTTACGTAATATTTACGTAACGGTGCTGGCTGGGTGTAGTCTGATTTTAAAGAAATCCGCGGACATGTCGATTTTTTGTTCGAGCGGGGCACATTTTCGTTATCTTAAAATTTTTCTAACACGTACCCGTACACGGTAAACTTTGCCCCTAAGTTTTTAATAGGGAAAGTGCGTCGAGTGATACCTTGTTTTGAAAGTCTCTTAAATGTCTTTGCAACCGCGTAAAATTTGAAAATCTATCGATTTGTTTTTGAGATATTCATTTTCAAAATAAACTCAAATTGTACAGGTAAATTTCATTCCTCGTAGGAATGTACCAAAGAAGAAAAAATGCAATGACAAAATGTATTTTTAACAAAAACAAAGTCGATGTATCCCGGAATTTCTCAAAAAATAAAATAAAACAAAATTATTTTGTAAAAAAAACTATTTTTGCATTGGTCCATCCAAATGTAAAAGTGAATCAGAAACGGATCGATGGATTTTCTAAATTTTTACGCGATTGTAAAGATATTCGAAAGACCTATTTAAAATATTAGTGGCGGTCCCAGCCATTTGAAAAGGGGGGGGGGCGGTTTCGATACGAAAAAAAAAACCAGCATAGCTTTTATTCTGGTTTAATTTGGCTTTAACTTAGTAAGCGCGGATTTGGTCTCAAATCTAGGGGGGGTTACTCAGATTTTTAAGTCGTTTATTTCATTTTTTATTTGAAAAAATGTTTAAATGCGCAGAAAATTTTAGGGAAAAAGGGAAAATTACATTAAGAATGCAATTTTTTAGTCGAATTAAACTAAAATCTATTAACGGTATCATAGCGCCGGAGGCGAAAATTTTGAAGAAAAATAATTTTTTTTATTTAAAATTAAACTAAAATTGTAATAATGGTAAAAAATTGTAAATATATCATCAATGCGAAAATTTTTAAGAAAATGCCACTAAAAATGCCATTTTTAACACAAAATTAAACTAATACCGTAAATATCAAAGGTGTTATAGCGCCGCAATATATGCCCTACATTTCATTTTCTAAATGTTTTCATAAAAAACTTAAAGTCAGGGTAGGGGGGGGGGGGTTAACTACCCCCCTATCCCCCTGAAATCCGCGCTTGATTAACTACGTATAATTTTTTCAGTCATAAAACACATAGATAACAAACAAACCACAAACAAAACCTAATAGCTAAATACTTTTTTTTATACCTTCATCAAAAACTGTCTGCAGATAACTAAAGCATGGCTTTTTAGGTTACCAATGCAAAAAAATTTTTTTTTTTGATCACGGGTGCTAAAAAAGATTTCTGTCCATTTTTTACCCAAAGTTAAAGAGAAATAGCGGAAAATAGTAATATTGAAAAAATCTAATTATTCTTGCCTAAGAATTAAGCCATTTCCGTAAGTTTTCACCAAGGATTTACGAAAAAATCTCTAAAAATATCGTCAAAATATCAAATTGTCAAAGATTAAAATGTCGCAACAATGAACGTCACCGAGTAAAAAGACGAATCGCTATGGAAACGATTGTTATTTTATTTACCAGCCGCCTTGATTTATAGTGTAAAAATGGTGTATTGCGAAAAGTTCCCTTCGTTCGAGATTTTTAAAAGTGTGTTTCTATTTTTTTTAATTTTTTTATAAAGGTATTCAAAAAAACAGTGTTAACAACTCGCGGCTAAACTGTGCTTTTTTTTTACTCGCGTTTTTAAATACCTCGCTGCGCTCGTTATTTAAAGCAAAGCTTGTAAAAAAGCAATATTTTAGCCACTAGTTGTTAAAACTACTATTTTTTGAGGTCTAAAAAGCTTTTTAAGTTGAAACATTACCTTTTATATTGTATATCTCAAACATAAGATGCCTATCTAAAAAAAAAAATCGTTTCCGGTTTTTTTGGGCAAACCGGTCAATGACTCGCTCAATGCCAATTTCAATATGTCTGTTGATATGCAGCAACGCTAAGCCCGATAGACGAATTTCGGTCATAGTGTTTTCAAGTACTAATGTTTTTATTCTTCTGAGGCATGAGACGCTTTTTTCCGACGAAGCATTACTTACTGGCAAACATCCAAGAATGTTCTTATCAACGGAAAAATATCGCCACTTGTTCATTACCCCGAAAACGTTATCAGGTATGTTTCGATTTAAGCTTTTGTGTACTTCTGACCAATTGATATTTTAAAATAAAAATTTTGTATTTTTATAAAGTAATCTAAAATCGAAAACACTCAAACAAATATAATTTTGATTTTAAATTTTACTAAATTCACCCAATACCTTGTTGGCTACTATCGACGCACCAAACTGTCAAGTTAATATTTGAAATATATATCAGTCAAAGTCAGTCAGTTGTATGACAACAGACAGATATTTTAAAAAAGAATCGAAAAAAGTTTTTGAAAAGGATAAAATTCTTTGATAACGGCAGTAGAATTTCTGCCGAAACGTCAGATAAGTACTTAGATTCTAGTTAGCATTTGCGTGTGTGTAGGCAAATTTTTTATCTTATTTAAAAACCACTGACAAACGAACAAATTTTTTTCTTTAGGAATTTACGCAGTGGGTTTTAACATATTTTTGAAAAAATTTCCTTAACTTAGTGGCGAAAAACCCAAAAAAAGTAGTTTCGACATTATGAATCCGCCACAAACATATAGATTCTATTTACAATATTGTTTCCAAATACTGACTTCTCTCAATAAAAGTTCAAGAATTTGTGTTTTAGATTAATCACAGTTTATAATATTTAGAAACGACTTTAGTTAATTTTGACTTGATTTTGGCTTCACGTTGCATTGTATAAAGCTTGGTATGAATATGTTCAGATCAAAAATACTTTTATAAATAGAAACTCTTTTATACTGTTCTGTATTTCCAATGGTTTTCCGACGAAGCATTACTTACTCGCAAACATCCAAGAATGTTCTTATCAACGGAAAAATATCGGCACTTGTTCATTACCCCGAAAACGTTATCAGGTATGTTTTGATTTAAGCTTTTGTCTAATTCTGACCAATATTGTTTCCAAATACTGACTTCTCTCAATAAAAGTTCAAGAATTTGTGTTTTAGATTAATCACGGTTTATAATATTTAGAAACGACTTTAGTTAATTTTGACTTGATTTTGGCTTCACGTTGCATTGTATAAAGCTTGGTATGAATATGTTCAGATCAAAAATACTTTTATAAATAGAAACTCTTTTATACTGTTCTGTATTTCCAATGGTTTTCCGACGAAGCATTACTTACTCGCAAACATCCAAGAATGTTCTTATCAACGGAAAAATATTGGCACTTGTTCATTACCCCGAAAACGTTATCAGGTATGTTTTGATTTAAGCTTTTGTCTAATTCTGACCAATATTGTTTCCAAATACTGACTTCTCTCAATAAAAGTTCAAGAATTTGTGTTTTAGATTAATCACAGTTTATAATATTTAGAAACGACTTTAGTTAATTTTGACTTGATTTTGGCTTCACGTTGCATTGTATAAAACTTGGTATGAATATGTTCAGATCAAAAATACTTTTATAAATAGAAACTCTTTTATACTGTTCTGTATTTCCAATGGTTTTCCGACGAAGCATTACTTACTCGCAAACATCCAAGAATGTTCTTATCAACGGAAAAATATCGGCACTTGTTCATTACCCCGAAAACGTTATCAGGTATGTTTTGATTTAAGCTTTTGTCTAATTCTGACCAATATTGTTTCCAAATACTGACTTCTCTCAATAAAAGTTCAAGAATTTGTGTTTTAGATTAATCACAGTTTATAATATTTAGAAACGACTTTAGTTAATTTTTCCTTGATTTTGGCTTCACGTTGCATTGTATAAAGCTTGGTATGAATATGTTCAGATCAAAAATACTTTTATAAATAGAAACTCTTTTATACTGTTCTGTATTTCCAATGGTTTTCGAGGTAAGTACGTCATGCGTTTCTTTGTTCTTCGTGTGACGAATTGAAGGTCAAGCTGTCTCGAAATATTGTGGAGGGATTCTAGATTGTCTTTAAAGAGACTTTCTACAATTTCTCGTTTTTTCTCCAAAGACTTCAGGGTTATTACCACCAGCATCTTTATTGTCTACTTTTTCGTGAAGTAAAGGGGGGACAATTGCCCATCCCTGGGACCGCCACTGAAATATAGGGGTAAAGTTTACCCCTCGAAGGGGGTGGGTATAACAAAAACTTCAGGATAGACAAAATGTGTCCCCTTTGAATGAAAAATCTAAGTCAACATAAGGGAATCTTGGTTGGGAAGTTACTTACCCAAATTCGGTCACGACTTTCTTTTAGATGGGGCCATATTGTAGTTGTTGTGCTGGATTAATATGTATTTAAAAGCAAGGGCAAATCTAGTCTTAATTCTAGATTTCTTTCCGGTAACGTCTTAAATGCGCCGTAGGCGAAAATTTAGATAAAATTATACCAAACATGCCATTTCTAAGCGTTTTAAATATTGGTTAAAATTAAACAAAAATTATAACAATCATTGATGTTATTTAGCGCCGTAAGCGAAAATATTAGCGAAAATCCTTTAAATCTTATCATCCGTTTCACGCAACGGCGAGTTGAGGCGGGATTAATGTCTCAATCATAGACTTGTTGAGAAAATCATTCCATAAATTAGCCGCAGGCGAAAATTTGGAGAAAATTTTACTAAAAATGCCATTTCGTACACGACAAAAATTGCTTAAAATTAAACTAAAACTGTAGCAATCATGCAAGGATGTTATACAGTGTTCCTAAGATTTTCCTTAGGGATAGGATTTCAATAAATCAAACAGAAATGGCATAGAAAGTTCTGCGCGCACAAAAGAAACATGTATATTGAGCAATGGTGCCAGTTTGTTATTATCTCCGGACTGCTTTCATGAGAAAAAATTGTCGCCACTCTTTCATTGTGAGCATAAATCATAGTTGCAATAATAACCGTTGACAAGATGTCTGCAAATTCCGCTAGATGGCGGCCACACCATGAGATGATCGAGGAAAATTTGGTATTCACAGGCATTGCATTTTTATTTTCTTTCGAGTCGCTTCAGTTTCGTAAATTTTGTGTTTTTAAAATGCCGTATACTCGAGAAGAAAAGAAATATCTTCGCTTTTAATTAAATTTCTTTCCATTCTGTTCTACTAGTGACATCTATCCGCAAAAAATCAATAAACGGCGCTGTTTTTCCTGCAGAGCTTTTTGCTTGCGATATTATTGATTTTAAATAAACCTGCCCTACACTACATTTGATATTTGCGAAGTGTTTTATGACATGATCTCGAAACATGTAGCGAACCAATTCTTCAAAACTAGCGGGAGGGTAAAAGCGAAAAATAAGGGGCTGCCAATATTTGTAACACCCAAAAAGGGGTGAAAAGATTTATTTTGCTCTGTTTCTTTACAAAAAACGTTTTTTTTTTACGAAAAACTTGATCTCTGCCACTTTTTTATTTTTTTCTTCAACTTTCTCGAAATTTTCGTCATACCGTAAAAAAAAATTATTTCCCCCATGGTCATACTCTACTTTTATTCGAAAAAATTTAGAAACAGAGACTGGATCAGTTTTCCTAAAACGGGGGATTTTGGTTTCGAGTGAAAAGATAAAGGGCGCCGCAGGCAAAAATTTTTCAATTAAATTAGCCGAACGCAAAAATGTTAGAAAAACAAAGCTCGAAATAAAAATGGCACCGCTTACAATTTTTTTTCAAAAATTACGTAATTTCGGGAACGCAAAGAAATAGGTCTAAAGAGTATAATTTTTAAGAAAAAAATATCAATTTTCTCGCCCTCCTCCACTGGGACTACAGGGGCCGTGCACAAATTACGTAATGGTCATAGGGGGAAGGGGGGTTACAAAACGTTACGTAGGGGGGAGGGGGGTTTTCGACAGCGTTTGCATTTGTGTGTGTGGGGGGGGGGGGTAGTGGTCTTGAAATCGTTACGTAATATTAGGGGAGTTGCGTGCCAAACCGCTACAAAACATTACATAGGGAGGGGGTCAAAAATTGGTAAAATCACCGTTACGTAATTTGTGCACGGCCCCACATCTGACTGTTCCTCCTTTTTGATTTCGAATCAAAGTGCAAAACCCGGGTTGGACGTTCGAAGGCGTCAACCCGTCCTATTTGCTTGATAAAGTTTCTACGGAAATATCTCAGTCGATTTCTTCGGCCGTGTATGAACGCTTTAGGTTAGGCATTTGCATGTATCTCAGTCCCCAGCCTGTAAACAGTGCGTAAGGACAATGGTTACAAAATGAAAAGCCGAAAAATATTTTTTTTACGATATCTTTCATCAGTTTGGTATTAAAGTCGATCAAAAACAATTTTTATTCCAGTCCTAAAGGTATGAAAATGGAAAACATTAGAAAACAACAACATGGAATAGATTTACTACGTGTAAGATGTAGTGACAACATCGCCCCATGCCCATCCTTTTCTGCCTAATGTGCTTTTCCGTTTGTCTGCGTCTTATACACGGCTGCTTGGCCCCCTAAGGATTTGCTTAGGAACCCTGTATATGTTGCCTACACGTGGTCTATGGGGGGGATTTATCCCCCTCTCCGTTTCTACGCCACTGAAAAACATAATTAGTGTCGATTTGAAGCAAAAAGTTTAAAAAGGGAAGAACCGCAGGCGAGAGTTGCGGCTATTCACCTGGTAATAAATAATATTACACCATGTGTATTTCGTTTTGACATATTTATATTTGTGGTTTAACGAATATGCGCTTCGATCATTTGCCGTTTCTATTGTTCAAAGGAATAACTTCAGCTGTGACATTTAATTTTCGAACAAATTACACGGTTCGATTAAATAACTTTAGAGATCATTGTATACACACGAAAAAAAAGTATTTTCAAAATAAATATAAATATATTAGAATTTAATAAATTATTTAATGATATATCTTAAGGCGCATTTACACAGACAAACTTTATTTTGATGTTGAAATGCCGACAAACATTTACACGAGCCTCTTGAGCAAAATGTTCAAAAAAAAGTTCGAGCAAAATCTCGTACAAAAAGACTCACGGAAATTTTGAAGAGAATGTTAAGCAAAATTTGTTTGAAGAAATGTTGGTATAGAAATTTCTTACAAATTTAAATTTTATAGTTTTATAGGAATTCATTGAACTTAACTGAAAATAGAAAGACGATTTGAATTCGAAATTCACATTTTTACCTCATAAGCAACTTCGATTGACCTGATTTTTATAGGGGATATACCAGTATACTTTTAACTTTTTTGGGGTTGTAAAAAACCGAGAATAAAAAAATAATAATTGGCACTTATTTATTGCTGTTGCCTGTAAAATTTAATGATAAAAATTTACGTTTAAAAGAATATCTCTTTATTTTACTTTCTAGTTTAAAACACAATACAATAATAATTAAGTGAAATTAAAAAAACATATATACATTTTATTAAATCTCAAATATATGAACAAAAGCACGTTCGGTCTAAATAATACCCATTTATTACCTACTTTTACAACCCTACGATCCCGACCCTTGTCTAAAAAAATATAATTTAGCAGTAATAGACTAGACTTCTGAATCGTAATGTTGCTCCTTTGCATATTGTTTGTTCAGTGTCAGTAATCGACCTTAATTATTACATTAAATTGACAGTAAATATCTATCTTCAGCATATTCATGAACCTTTTGCTTTTTTAAGCAACCATTGGGGCCTTTAACTAGATAAATCTGGTGTGAAGAATTTAAAAAAAAACAATCAAAGCTAAGGGTAAAGTAAAGTTACAAAAATATGTTTAAAAAAAAAATCCCCTCCCCACCACTCCTCATAGTCGTGAGGCGCGGATTACCGCTTAAAAGTGCAATTTTTGAGTTTTTTGCCGATTTTTGAAAAACTCAAATTTTTTGGAAAAGAAAAATTTTTCTGGGTTGTTTTTTGAATTTAGGAAAAAACCCTTGGAAATAAAAAAAAACTTACAAGAAAATTCCCAAAAAACCCCCGGGCAAAAAAATCCGGGAAAAACCCTAAGAAAAAAATATTATAAGTAACCCTAATCCTTATGACAAAACTGATAGCCAAGAATAATGTTTCGCTTGCCGTCGGCTTTTTTTCACAAAAATTTAAAATAAAAGTTGGTGTTCCATTTTTTTAAAGAATTGAGATCACTGATCACTGATGTGAAATTTTATTTATTCTCATCTTAAAAAATATGTTTCCAAAACAGATAGCAATAATTTGCTCAAAAATTTACCCGAACAAAATGTTCAAAGAAAAGCTCACAAAAATGTTCACGCAAAAAATTTTAGATCTTTTGCACGAGCTTTTGTTTGAGCATGTTCGTCTGTGTAATTGCGCCTTTAGAATTTAATTAAATTTTTTAATGATATATCTTACAAAACTCCAAGATTTTAAAACGTATTATAAAAATATATTTCAATAAGTTATTAACTGCTAAAATTCAGCCTATTAGATAATAAATAAATAAACAAGTAAATAAATGTTTATTATCATTTTTACATTACAATAGATAAAAGTAAAAGTACAAAGCAAAATAATTCACTTTTGAAGTGGTTTATGCACTTGTTGTGAAAAAAAGATATGATAGACACAGTAGAGATTTAGTAAGTCACAATCAGTAGGTATATTTAGGTCATTTCAGGGATATTTAGACACTATCAGGATATATAGTCACTTTTAGGATATTGTCACTTTTAAGATGTAGATACTTTTAAGATTAACAGTATATTTCCAAATTTAATATTAGGTACATACACATATATATATATATATATAATTTTGGACAACTTGAATTATTTTTGAAAGTAACTACGATTGAAATAAATTTTCAATTTGTGTATTGGATTTGAAAATCCATTCTTTTATTTTTTTTTTATTTTTAGAAAACAAAAGGAAGATGGCTGTGGCACCGTGAATCTAACGAAAAAACAAGAGTTTTTTGTATTTCAGTGCAAAATGAACTTCTTGGATTTCGATTGCTCACACAGAGGGTGGAGCCTAGGACGACGCCGTTTCGTACTTATTAGGGACTCGTCAGCTAGGTGTACCACAACAACAGAAAACCTTGGTCACGCTTATGTGCCAAAGATCACCAAGTTCATTTTGCACTGAAGTACAAAAAACTCTTGTTTAATCGTTTTATTTGTTTTTTGAAGATTGGCGGAATCTGTTTTAAGGAAAAAATGTGGTGTCAACAAGAAACATTTTAACAAAATCTAGAAAGAAAATATTACGAAATTTTAAAAAAATGAGTCGCAGGGCCGCACTAAAAATTTTGAATAAAAGTGGCGTCACATGTAAAAAAAAATACGTACCTAACCTAAATTAACACTAAAAGCCACTAACAAAAACTATTAAATAACTACAACACTATTCTTAAAAATAAACAAGACTAAAACTTTTTTCTCCCTTTTTTTCGGCAAAGTTTCCAATAAAATCGTCAATGTTTACACTGTTCGGTATTTCATGTTCTATTGATATTAATGATAACCCACTTTTTTGGGTCATACTTGGATCTCAAAAACCTCCTTATTTCTAAAACATGGGTTTCTTGAGGCTATGTTAATTTGATAAAAAAAACTGTCACATCTACAATATTTCAAAATATCAATTGACGAATGTTGCCTTACATATTTTCTCTACATCCGCAACAATACTTTTTACTTAAGGGCACTTTAAAATTGTAGCAATTATTTAAAAACATGGTGTTTTAATATTTTTTTGACAACAGACAGTGACAGTGATCAAACCATAGGTAGGAACAGACTGTCCGACTCGAAATACTTTGCTTGTGTAGTTTTAAGAATTTTTACAGGGAATTCAAGTGTGTAGTAATGTAGTTTTTAATTTAAGAAAAGTAAGTTTGGATTATATCTAAAAAATTATAAACCTTATGAAAGATTGGTTTTCATAAATTGATTTGTATTAAATAATTTATAAAAAAGGGTTTTTGAAGCAACGCGCTATCTTAATAAATAAAAAAGTTACAGCAAGTTTTCAAAAATGGCAGTTTTTCAAAAACATCTCGTAGCTCGAAAATGATTTGACGTATTAAGATGCTGTTTTTACTATTCACATTTCTCAAAAATCCGCTATCTTTGCTAGAAATATCCGAAATCTCCAAAATTCATCAAATTTGGACCACCCTTTACTTTTATTTACTATTGTAGCTCCGCACCGCAATGGATAGGTAAGGTATAGGTACCTCGAACTAAACTACTTAGCATTGTAACAGAACATTTTTTAAACGTAAAAACCTTACAAACATACACCAACCTCCCTACTCTACTTACGTAATAATTAGTTAAACTGCCTAATTAAACAAATGATTAAAAATAAACTAAAGAAGTTACCTAGGTAGGTACCTACTTAAAATAATTTTGACCTGAGCAGGAAGGTTCCTCATTTTTTTATTAAACTTGCACTTACACATTTTTTTTCTTCATTCTTTTTCCTTCTTCTTTTCTGTATTTGTTTTTCTAGTATTTGTAGACATTTTTTAGCGCAAAAAACCAATGGCTAATAATTATAATCAAACCAAACGTATGACATCTCATGAAATTCTATTCTGCGCTGGATGAAATAGTAAGTGGCATCTCTCTCTGGTGCACAGAAACGGAAGAAGACGCGACGCTCCATTGATATAAATTATTTGGTAGAAAATCATTTGAACTCAGTATTGAAGTAAATTAAAAGGTGTAAATAAACGCAGATGGATGTTGAGAGTTAAAAATAATGTAAAAGTTATTATTTCAAATAAAGTAAAAGTGAAATGCAACAGGCGGTGGCTTCCGGCCGCCCTCAAGTTTGGCCGCCTGGCGCGGCTGCGCCACCGCGCCACTCCTCAGGACGGAATTAAATTATAAAGTTTGGGCGCTAGAGAGGTTATACATTTGGTTCCTATTACTTTATTTGACCTACGTATTTTGGATTTTTGATTAACAGCAGTCCTAGTTCTGTGTGTATGGTGATGAAATTCAATTTTTTCTTTTCCATTGCAAATTCTCATTGCAATTTGCTGGCGAAATAATTGTCGTAAATTTAGAAGTCCATTTTCTTTAAAAAGTTTTTCTGCGGAATATGTTATGTTTTTCTTATACATTACTTTTATAATCCGTTTTGTTTTTTTTATTAACAAGAATTTGTATTTGCATATTCCAACGCAGATGTTGGTCAATTGTGATTCCGCAGCCATTAAGGTTTTGGAATCTGATATGTTAGTCAGTCTATATTGGGCGTTTTTGAGTTATAAGAAGATCAATGTGTAGTGTTAGAGCATTAAAATCAAACCATTCTTGCAACTTTTTAAAGTCATTTTCGGCAGTTGTTTTTGTTTCGTTCCATGAGTTAGTTTTAACAAACACAAATGTATCATCAGTGAAACTAGCAATTTTACTTTTTATATTTAGCTCGAAAACATCGTTCATATAAATAATGAACAGCAATGGTCCGAGCACCGTGCCTTGAGGAACTCCGGAGTTATTATTTCTTATAGAGCTAGTTATCTTGTCTAATTAAACTGCTTGCATTATATCTATCAAATAGCTTTTTAAGAGTTCAGGGCACGATTCTCTGATTCCATGTCGTTTTAGTTTTTTTATTAGGTTTTTATGACACTCTGGTCGCGATTCTTCAGAAACCACAGCAAATCTCACCCGTTACAATTGTGGAAAGCTGCGATTTTTAATTATTGCCTCATTTAAAATAAAAACACAGCGTCGAAAAAAAAAGTGTCGAAAATTCTCACCATGTAAAAGGAAATTTGTGTGACTTTTCTGAACAATGACAGCGACATATTCCATGGCTATCTATGGTTTTGTGTATTAAAAGTTTTCAAGGTTTGATTGCACACAAAAATAAGCTTAATAAAATACATTTTTAAATAAAAAAAGGAGCTTTCACAAAAACTGCCTACAAAAATTAAAACTGACATATTTTTTATTCACTAGAACAGTATTAAGAATTTTTTGAATTTTAATGAATATTAGCCAATAAGTCCTGATAAAAAAACTGTTAGTGTAAACTTGTGTTTAAAAATCGTCAGATTTCTTGTAAGGGCGAGATTTTCTGACGGTTGTGTATGTGTCCAATGCTTTTGCCAGATCAACGAAGATACAAAGTGAAGCGTTTTTATTGATCTACCACACCGAAATCCAAAGTGATTATCTGCGAGCCTCTTGTACTTCTTTAAGAAACCGACCATCCTATTTTGAATGACACTTTTTTGAATGTCAATTTTGAATGTCAATTATTTTAGGTTTAAATAAGCGTTCGTTTTCTTTTTAAAAATATATTTTATTAGAAAGACTTTTTAATATATTGTTTCTTAAAATTGAATAAAAGCTGGTATTTAATTTTAAACATTATTATTTTGAAAATATTTTGTAAAATATGTACATTATTTTTAAAACACATGATATTTAACTGTAAAATTTTAATAAATCTAATTTTAGATTCGAATATCTGAAAGTATTCTAAGTCTAATATAAAAATATATTTGAAAGCATACTCCCACGTTTTTAAACTTAATAAAATTATATTTAAAATATATATATTTGCTTTAAACACAATTTATTAAAAAATACAATTCATTTTTTTCCGTGCAGAATATGGACCTGGGTTCGGTCTGGTTAGAGGTGCAATTTAATTCCGCTGTGATTATTGTATACGGAAAAATCTAAGCTAATATCGCAACGTCTTGATTCAAGAATAAAGAGTCAGTATTTATCCAGAGAAAGCACACTTGAGTTAAGCGACGTTGGATTCTATGGCCAATAGAAATTTTATTATGACTTTGAGACTAAAATTTTTAAGGCCCTAGTAAATTAAACTTCATTCAATAATATTGGGTTTACTTATTATTTATGTTATTCTCGTTCTAACAATAAACTATATTCACTCGAGTAATTAGTGTAGGGTAGATTTAAAAAACTGGTTAGTTTGAACCTAGAGCAAATAAATATTGAGATAAGTGGTATGTTATATCTTAAAAAATATATTTAACTTTACAACAAAGCGGCTTATTCTTTAATTTAGACTTTCTTTCTCGATATAATATGTAATAGAGCTTTAAACTAACAAACCTATTCTAAACTATAACCTAATTTACACCAAAATAACCAATAATATATAATAGCACACCTTGGACTCGCACGAGCTTTACACATATAGAATACAAAATTGAACTCGCATAATTTGTTTTGTCGTTTCCAAATTAATTTTGATTCTATTCAATAGAAGTTTATTCTTGTAATAAGATTTAACATGACTTGATGCGTTTCCTTATGTTGGTAATATTTCTAGATTAAAATTTTATTTACCTAAATACTACAGTAAAATTGTCAAAAAAATCCGGGGAGGCTGAGTTTTTGTTCTGTTCGGGGGTCTGAAAGTAAACCTCTCTAAGTTTGTGTTTCCCCCACTCCTCGGTAAGTATCTACCGTTTTGAAAAATCTTTGTAACGGACTTTTCTCCATTTCTATTGGTCAGAGGCGAAAAAGTCTAAGAAAAATGTTCGGCAAAAAATTTGCAACATTTTTGTCCAAATGCTCAACTTTCTGTAGTTAGTTTCCAAAAAGATAGAGGGCGCCAAATTTACAAAAAATCAGTTTAAACGTGTTTTGACCAACAAAAAGTGATTTTTTTAAAACTTTAAATAAGAAAATTGTAGAACTCGGAAAAATCCTACAAAAATATGTTATTTATAATTAATTAAACAGTCCCTAAACTACAGTGACTTAAAGTCGGTAAAACTCTTTGAGAACCGCTTTCTGGCATGCATAGAGCCGCGTCTTGTGGATTATATATTATTATTTATAGCAAGAGCAGTACAAATGAGGTATCAAATTAAAGCTTGTGACGTACGCTACACAAATGACCTCGCAAATGACCCAGTCTGTCGGCATAAAAATTGCCGAAAGTATCTGACAAACTGACAATTAGTTGGGTACCGATAGTCGAGTCCTTTTGGGTAACGGACCATACATCGCTATGTCCACCTAAAATCATATCTTGTGAGGTAAAGTAGGTACATAAATCTATTCAAATCCTATTTTTACATTTTAAACGCACAAACGTAAGAAATCCGTCAAGTTTCTTCTTTAAAAAAATCTTAGTGGGCTCCGAAAGATCAGAAATATTTTTAAATAAAGAAATAACAGCTGAAGTAACCGATTTCTAAAAAAAGATCGAAGGCGTTCATATTTCTTTAAAATGACAGATGTGTCATAAAGAATTTAGTACAGGGTAGATACCATAAAAATATTAACAAAAAAGGTAGTGAATGTAGAGAAAGTATAATATATACAAATATAATTATTATTGTCAAGAAATTAAGTATAGCTTAGCAGAAAAGAGAACTATCTAGTTGGTTCCATTTCGTGGTGCCTAATGCTGCCTTTTTACATGATTTTCAACATTCTTCCTTTTACAGTATGACATAAAAATGTTGAACTCAGAATGTTAATTCGAACATATTTAAAGCCTAAGAAGGTACAGCTGTTGCATTAACCTAGCGACCCTACCTCAAGAAAATCAAAATTTAGTTACACCATAATTATATGTGGTAACTATGTGCTAATTTCGTCTCCAATCAAAAAATGTTGTACTCCTCTGGTTTCTGAAAAAATCGAAAAAGACACTGGGGTTTCAACCCCACCAGGAAATATGCCGCCAAACTAAAAATTATTGCAAAATCAATGAATAGCGAGCTTTACCTCAAAAAAGGTAATGGTAACCGTAGATCCGGATTTCGCACTTGTGGTGCTCATCAGTACGGTGCTAGGAATTAGAGGAGATGAAATGATGATGAAAAAATGTGAGGATTCATGTAAAATAAATCCTGTGTCACATTTTTTTCATCATCATTTCATCTCTTCTAGTTCCTAGCAGCGTACTGATGACCACCACAAGTGAGGGAAAGCCCGCTATTCATTGATTTTTATTATTTATTCAAATCTTAGTTGGCTCCGAAAGATCAGAAATATTTTCAAATAAAGAAACAACAGCTGAAGTAACCGATTTCTAAAAAAAGATCGAAGGCGTTCATATTTCATTAAAATGACAGATGTGTCATAAAGAATTTAGTACAATGTAGATACCATAAAAATATTAACAAAAAAGGTAGTGAATGTAGAGAAAGTATAATATAATTATTATTGTCAAGAAATTAAGTATAGCTTAGCAGAAAAGAGAACCATCTAGTTGGTTCTATTTCGTGGTGCCTAATGCTGCCTTTTTACATGATTTTCAACATTGTTCCTTTTACAGTATGACATAAAAATGTTGAACTCAGAATGTTAATTCGAACATATTTAAAGCCTAAGAAAGTACTAAAAATTATTGCAAAATCAATGAATAGCGAGCTTTACCTCAAAAAAGGTAATGGTAACCGTAGATCCGGATTTCGCACTTGTGGTGCTCATCAGTACGGTGCTAGGAATTAGAGGAGATGAAATGATGATGAAAAAATGTGAGGATTCATGTAAAATAAATCCAGTGTCACATTTTTTTCATCATCATTTCATCTCCTCTAATTCCTAGCACCATACTGATGAGCACCACAAGTGCAAAATCCGGATCTACGGTTACCATTACTTTTTTTGTGGGAAAGCTCGCTATTCATTGATTTTGTTATTTATTCACCCTCGCTAAATCCCTTTTTAGATTTAAAAATCTTTGGTTTCAAAATTATGTTCTAAAAAGTTTAAAAAAAAAGGGTGGGGTAGCTAGGTTAATATTAACTTAACGAATTTTGTACTCGTCTGGTTTCCGAGAAAATCGAAAAAGAAAGTTAGTTAACTAGGTTAATATTAACTTAGCAACCCCACCAGGAAATATGGCGCCAAAATAAGAATTATTGGCCAACTTAAAGTGTCTATTTTAAGTTACGAGGTGCCCAGCGGTATACGTGAAATTTTCCGGGTCGGATGTTTCTGTCTTTTACATTTTATTACCATGTATTTCTATCTTGCTTTCTTTGGTTCGGCCGCTCGTCTATTGATTTTTTGACTCCCGCCGGCAAAACTCCCTGCATATATTATCATGTCTTCACGTTAGAAACATGCCGCAGACGGTATATTAGGTAGGTTGGCGTCATGTCTGAACGTTATTCATACTAAAGACGTGACCTTGATGAAAAAACTCAACGAGGGACCACAGAGATTGGATTTTGATATCTGTATTCGAGCGGAAGTCTTTGCTTTTGTACAGATAAAAGAAAGACAGAATATGGCGTGATATTCCACGTTTTCGCGTACGTCCTATGCCCAACCTAAAGTGTCTTTTTGCCTGTGGTGCATTTAAGGGTTAATTTTGAAAAAAATCTGCAAATGAGACTATATGAGACTCGCTTTTACAAATAAGTATCTTTGTTTCGTATACACTCAACACCTATTAAACCGCCCCTCTCCCCGCCCTTCAGTTCAAGAGCTCAAGCAATAGACCTAATTTTTTAAAATTTCTCATAGGTAGGTAGTTGTCATTAAATGATGGCTACCCCACTGGGAAAACTAAATCAAAAGTCTATATGAATAAAAATAAAAAAAAACGATGCACACGCCACTGCTAATAAATTTGAGTAACTGTCACTCATTATCGCCATGTTGATTAACAAACTGTATTTAAAACTATCTTCACGTATGCTGGCAATTCCACTAAACGTACATGTCTCAAAAAATTATTGCGTACGTGCGGCAATCTCCCATACTCTAAGGGCCGGTTTCTCAAGAGCGAGTTAGCGTTAATTTGAGAGACATAATCTTATAAAAATCTTTAAAATGCGGGTTAAAGTTAACTCCAGGGTAACCCTGGCTTCAAAGCAAGCGTAAGTTATCTTACTCCAGGGTTCACCCAATTAAATAGGCACAACAGAAAAAACCGAGATTTATAACACGAGTTAATTTGACTTGCTGGTAACGCGCTATTAAGAAACCGGCCCTTAGAACTAGCAAATATTTGATGTCGTCGCTTCAAAGGCTGCATAATTTTTTTCGAAAATTGCTTGTTAAAACGGTTATAGATGTCCTGGGCCCGTATTCTTCAATTTCGGAGAAGGGAGTGCTCTCGGGAATTAGAAACGCATCGGATTGGCCGAATTCTCATTTTTTTGTCACATTTCTGTCACTTTTGGCAGTAATTGTGAGCGATTTTGCTGTCCTGCCTTATACGAGGAGAGCAAACTGATGGCAAAACCGCTCACGAACAAAGTCATCAGTGCCAAAACAAAATAGTGTCAAAAAACTGTGATTTCGACTAATCAAGTGCGTTTCTGATTCCCCGAGATTGAAGAATACGGGCCCAGGAAAATTTTAGATCGTCCTGTATAACTACACAAACGGAATCTAAAACCGAAAATAGACCTAAAGTTATTTGCTTTAGTAGTGGCGCCTGCGAAAATTAATTATTTAAAAATATTTGGACCGCGCTTAACAGACAGAGCGGCAGATGAGATTTAAAAATAGAAATTTTATTGTTTTTTTAAAAAAAAAACTGAAAAAGGCCTTAATGTGAATTTTAACGAACATAAGTTAAAATTTTCCTTTAAGATTTTTAGTCCACCATACCAATGTGGTATGGGGTACTATTAAAATCGTGAAATTTTTACTTTTCTTAATTTTATCAAAAATGAGTTACTAAGGTTCCAAAACACTTTAATCGACGAAAAAAAAGTTGTCTGTCGGTCTGCCTGTATACACGATAACTCAAGAACGCCTTAATCGATTTTAACGAAATTTGGTACAAAAATCCTCTATCGGCTGACCATGAACTGATTAACTTTTGGGTAGCGTGGTCAGGGGTTGAAGGAAGGAAAAGGGGGATAAATATTTTATGCACTTTAGGGATTAAAATTGCACTTTTAATCCCTCATTTTGGGATAAAAAAGGGAATTTTAATCCCTCAGGGATTAAAAATAATTTTAATCCCTGGGGGATTTAAATTAAATTTTTCCAAATTAAACTATAATTTTATTGAAATTGTATTTATTTGTTAAAATGTATGAACGAAAAAAAAAGATGCACTTTTAATCCCTCAGGGATTAAAAATAATTTCAATCCCTGGTGGATTTAAAGTAAATTTTTCCAAATTAAACAATAATTTTATTGAAATTGTATTTATTTGTTAAAATGTATGAACGAAAAAAATTATTAGCATATGCATTACTTAAATTTAGTTCGGTCATTCTGTCTCTTTAGAAATGCCGTGAGTTTACTATATTTGCTGATGTCAACGTTTGCTTCCGATATTATCGTGGCTTTGATCATGGAATATTGGCTCTGTATGAAGTATGCCAGGAGCATCTTTTCATCCGTAAAATTCTCTGCATGCTGTTTAGCGCACCATTTTCGGTAATCACGAAACTGTTTCTTGTAAACCTCGCGAGATTTTTGTAGAAGAAGGCTAGCGATGGCCTCTTCCGCGGCCTCTTTAATATACATTTTCAAAAAAAATGCTGTACGATTTTTCTGGACTCACCGTTTGGTGACGCCGTTTGATATGATAACAACAACTGACTGACATTTGTTTTGTGCCATAATAACACTTCCATGGCACAATAAATTTTGAGTGAATCCACCATGGCAACAACAATCAATGACAACTATTAGTAATACGAGCTGTCAATCTTGAAACTAGAGTACCGTTAAGTGGTCTACTGTTAGTTTTGTGATTTTTTGTTTTTAGTTTCTCGCATTCTAAAGTGCATAAAATAGTATATAAACCTCGTGTATTTTAATCCCTTGGCGAATTGTAGCCCTCCCTACGGTCGGGCTAAAAACGTTTCGCCGCGGGATTAATAGGGGCAGTTTAGTTCCTAGGTTTATAATGTACTATTAAAAAATTGTTATTTTGGAACAAAAGCAAGTAGCGATATACGGTTTTCAGATTTAAGTTTCCATGAATATGGACTAGAAATTTTTTTATTAAGTCCAAAAAACCGTTAAAATATATTAAAAAAATCATTACTTTAGAAGTAAAGCAGCTATTGATATGCGGTTTTCAGATTTTGGTTTTCGTAAATAATACCCAAAAATTTTATTATAAGGTTCATATCTTTCAAAGCTTCAGTTTTTGAGATATTTTCATTTCCTTTCAACATAAAATAATTGATTGTATGGTGGACTATCAGTGCTTTCTAGCACCAATTTTTTTCAGTCAGTGACCTTAGCTCAGGTGACATTCAAAACGGATCATGTGATATTCAATCCTTTTGGAGTCAAATAAACATCAGAATTAGCTGAACTCCGAATGGAAGGCACATTTTGCAAAAACTAAGACACGGCTCGGAGCACTTTTTTGATGTTTTGCTGAATAATCTGTTATAATTTTGTTATTGTACGATTTACTTAGTAAGATATCGTATTGTAATAGCTGTCAGATAGAGGCTATTGCCTGCATGCCTTATTTTTCGTATAATATAAGTGCTTTATGATGTGAAAATCTAATGTAAACTGCAAATAAAAGACCAGCCTGCCAAAAAACCGCATCAATCTTTTAGAAAAGTTTTACGAGGTTTTGTAATGTTTTAGCAGGTTTTATAGGCACCGAAAAAAGGTTTAATTGAGCCAAATAATTATTTATTTCCCATGGTCCAAACAAGTATTTATTTGAAACAAATAAATATTTATTTCTCTCAAGCAAGATTTATTTGACTTAAAGAAATTTCTTTTGACTTAAATAAATATTTGTTGGTTCCAAATAAATATTTGTTTCGACCATGGGAAACAAATATTCAATTAGCTCAATTAAATCTTTTTTCCATGGGATTTTTTTCAACAGAAGACAGTTTCTAATGTTGGTGGTTGTTAAACACTACCACAGCGGCTGTAAAAGTTGTCAAAATTTTAAGCGTTCCAAAATTTCCCTATTATTTAGGTATAGCGATACCGATGCGTTGAAATACTTTGTAGTATCACACCATAGGTATCGTGTGAGATTTTATCTCACTTTGAGTAAACTTAACACTGTTGTTTTAAAAAAAGTATGTTATTTAAATGATTTTTTTTATTGATTATTTATTTTAAAAAAATTAAAAATATCTTTACCACATTTATATTTTCTATTTCAAAAATAGGACCACGTTGGGAAAGAGTTGGTGAAAATTTGTAAACCAATTCCCCTAATTTCAGTACCAGCTTTACTAATTGCGGTATCAATTGTACTAATTCGTCTAATTTCATATATTAAATCAATTTCCAATTCCGCAATCAAATCCAAAACAGGACCACTAATTTACTATATGTCTCCTAAATCCAGTAAAATCAGGACAAGACCCAAATAAACGTCTACGACCCAGGTAAAAAAACATGCATTTGTTCTCATAAAAGTTGCTTTTTATGCTTTTTATGGTGTTTTATAAGATTCTACGAGTAAAAACTGATAGAGTACTTCATCAGATTTGTCTTGGTTTTTGCCAGTTTGTTTCACATACCGCATAAAAAAACATGACAATCATTTCAGAAGGCGCCGCCGCCGTCCAGTTTCTCGGACCATTATGTATCTACTGAAAAGAAATGGGCCTAATTCACAGGCCTAATTTGTATTGGTTATAACTCAACCTCCGTCTTTCGTGTCTTGAAGACACAAATCTTTCGCGATACAAATCGAAAAACATCACTTTGCTCCCGTATCGGCATCGCCTTATTAAAAAAAGATAAGCTGGATATTAGACACAAAGTTAATATTTCAACACATCGGTATAGGTATACTTAACGCGTCCAAAACAAAGTCAAAAGACACAACATTTTTCACTTGTTTGAAAGTTTGAGACAATGATGTATTTGAAACTAACTCTGTGTTTCGGACTTCCATTGTTTATATTTTATTTATACACGACGTTTCGATCAGTACAATCTCTGATCGTCTTCAGGTGCAAACTATGTAAGTACGTAGCCTTAGGAATAGATTGTAGTTTGCACCTGAAGACGATCAGAGATTGTACTGATACAAACGTCGTGTGTAAATAAAATATAGACAATGTATGCCGTATTTCGAACGACGCCCGCTTTTATGGTGGATGCGCTGAGAGAACAGTGGATTTTAATCGTTGCATATAGGGATGTTTTATCGAATTTAGGGTATCGATATTGGTGTCATTTAATATTTTTTTAAAACGGTATCAATTCTCTTCCATCCTTAGCTTTAAAGTATCGATATGATTAAGAATCGACATCTTAACATAAATAACAATCATAAACTAGTGGATGGAAATTGAAGCCATTCTCATAAAGTTATTGTTAGAAAAATAAAAAATCAATATTTTTTAAGCGATATATCGATAATCTCATAGTATAGGGTATCGACACCACCACCCTAGTTGTTTATGTTGCTGGGTCAGTAAATTTACGTAAGCAAAACGACTGTAATCAGCTGTTATCTCATCGCATCCACAATGAATAACTAAAAATATAGTATCTCTTGCTGGCTTTGTTTTGAAGGCGTTAGGTATAACTAGAGGCTCTCTATACATTTCTAGTTTTTTTTTATTCATATTTGCATATAAAAGCGATTTTATGAAATGGATCGACATCTCAAATACCTCCAATCCATAGGTTAAGGAGCTACAATAGATACGACAGTTATGTGTTAAACGGTTCGGAACTATTTGGAGATTGGCGAGTCTGCGCAGATATGCACGCGACCAATAACCATACTTTTATATTGATTTTTCTTTTTTAATTTGTAATACGACCACTAGATGACTCACGGTTAAATTCGCGATAACCGTACTATCGATTTTTTGTTAGTTTGTAATACGACCACTAGATGGTGCTCGCTTAAATTTTCGCTTTTTTTTAAGGACCCTGCACAAATTACATTGAAAATGGCTGTCGGCTAAATGTCATAATTTGTTCATATTTTGTAGTACTCGATCAACAAAGCACAAAAATAAAAAAAAACGAGATAGGGAGCAGGATTACTTTCTGAGATATATAGCTTTAAAGTTGACGTGTTTTTACAAGTTGGTACAAGTTTTTTTTTCACAACTTGTGAAAAGAAAATTAGAACATGTCCAAAGATATAGCCTTAAAACACGTCAACTTTAAAGCTCCATATCTCAGAAAGCTGCTCCGTATCTCGGTTTTTTATTTTTGTGCTTTGTTTATTGAGTACTACAACATATAAAAAAATTATGACATTTAGCCAATAGCCATTTCGAATGTAATTTGTGTAGGGTTCTTTCTTTGCAAGCAATTTGTGTTTAGTTTTTAAAAATATGCTTTTTTATTAGGCACAAAACAAAATTGTTACTTATGTTAAGTTAAAATAAAAAAGCATATTTTTAAGAAATAAATACAAATTACCCATAATAATGCACTTGTAGTACAAAACCTCTGGTTGTTTTATTATAAAAGATTATGGCATATTTCAAAACATGTTAGTTTATATTTTTCACAATAAAAAAAATATTACAATATGAACTTATCTGTGCTTTTTTAAATATTAAATAATTTTCTTTAAAATGTTTATATCTTGTTTTTAGTACTTAAAAACCACTCTTTTGTATTCCAAACTAAATTTGTGAAACAGAAAAAAATAATTTTAATCTCAAAAAAATTTTACTGTATATGTGGGGCAATTTATGGTAAACCCACACATTAGAAAAAGTCTTGGTGTAAATAATATTAATACCCCTGGTTTGGAATACACAAGTGTCGCATTTTGTAACTTATTATTGATATCCACAAAAATTAGCCATACTAAACTTGATGAAATAAGGAAAGGGTGTTTTAACACATAGGTATAAATAGTTAAATGGAGTCCAAATGCAAGTGTGGGACATCACTCTCTAAGACCTCTGCGTCCAGTCTGCAAAATGTCCTCTGGAGCAAAATATTTAACACACACGTAAAATCTGTTATATATTTCATCAGCACTTAGTTTATTCGCGTTTAACGGCTTCACTATACTTCTGAAAAATTACAGGATTGCCTTTGGGGAAACGATGTCTCCCCGTTTTTTTATTGGGATCATGGCACGGTCTCCGCAGCTTTGAATACAACACACTCTAACTCTTTGTTTCTCAGCCATTGTAATCGACGGATAAAATCACAATTTTTTGAACAGGAATAATCACAAAAACAAAATTATGATTGGTTTCCACAAACCAAAACTACACTTTTTTGCACTCGACGCGCGTTTCGCTAACAACGTTAGCATCATCAGGAGACGATAAATAATGAACTAAATTAATCTACGCTCTATCTTATATACAATCCTTTAGTGGGCGGAGATAAGACTAATAATTTGTGATTGATCAGGATTTTTAATCCTATCTCCCCTCAACCAAAGAATAAAGTGTACTAAACGGGATGGGTCCTCTATCTTTATTTAAACTATTTCTGGATTTAATGATTTCCATACTTTCATATGCATTCAAAAGTCTTTTGTTTGGTACACTTTTTAGAAGTTTTAGGTTATCTAATGTGAATCTATGATTGTTTTCAAAAGCATGCTCGGCCACACTTGACTTTTCTGTTCTTCCGTATTTTAAGTGTGCTCAATGTTCTTTAAAACGTGTTTGAATAGAGCGTCTCGTTTGGCCAACATATTTTTTGTCACAATCCATGCAACTAATTTCGTAAATTCCACTTTTTTCTAGAACTGTAGTTTTATCCTTGGGATTTCCTAGTAAGCTTCTTATTGTGTTACCGGATTGATATACTAATTTAAGACCGGTGTTATTAAATACTTTGTGTAATCCTTTCGTATAATTAGGATTATAAGGAATTGATACAAATTTTGAGTCGCAGGTATCTTTTTGTCTGAAAAAGGTAGAATTCCGAAAGGTCTTTTGAAAAGAATGTCTATTTATCAGCTTATTTATTAAGCCTTCGTCGTAACCGTTTTCGCCAGCTATATTCCTAATCCTATTCTTTTCTGCTTCAAATCTTTCTTTGTTTAAGGGGAAATTTACTAATCTATATGTTAAAAAGTGCAAACTTGCAAGCTTATGTTGTAAGCAATGAAAAGAGTCATTTGGAATATACCTGTTGGTGGCCGTGCCTTTTCTGTATAGGTCAAAGTCCAATTTATTTTTATTTCTTATAACTAAAGTGTCTAGAAATGACAGTGTACCGTTGTTCTCTGTTTCATAAGTAAATTTAATAGTGGAAATTCGTTATTTATTTTTTCCATAAAATTTTCAACACTAGTTACTTTAGTGTTGAATACTGCAAACACATCGTCTACATACCTGAACCATACTCTGGGGAAATATTCAAATTCTTTACTTATATCTGATTCAAATTTGCTCATAAATAGGTTTGCGATAAAAGGTGATAAACTATTACCCATTGTGGTTCCTTCTAATTGCTGGTAGTAGTTATTTTTATATTGAAAGTAATTTTGATTCATGCAGAGTTTTGTTAAAGATAGGTATTCTAAAGTCTGTTTGTCTTCTAGATTGTTTTTTCTTAGTAGTTCCTCCAGGTATTGTAAGGTATTGGGGATCGGCACACTAGGGAACAACGAACTAACATCAAACGAGATTAAAATTTCACCTTCTTGGAGTGAAATATCTTTAACTTTGTTGATAAATTCAAGGGAATTTTGAACAGAAAAACCTTTTTCCTTTATCGGTAAATTTTCAAACTCTAGCTAGCCATTTCGAAATGTTGTAAGTAGGTGATCCTACAGCAGAAACTATAGGTCTAACCGATTTTCCAGGCTTGTGGATTTTCGGAATACAATACAGTTTCGGCATAGTGGGATTGCTTACTTGTAGTTTATATGGACTTTGACCTATACAGAAAAGGCACGGCCACCAACAGGTATATTCCAAATGACTCTTTTCATTGCTTACAACATAAGCTTGCAAGTTTGCACTTTTTAACATATAGATTAGTAAATTTCCCCTTAAACAAAGAAAGATTTGAAGCAGAAAAGAATAGGATTAGGAATATAGCTGGCGAAAACGGTTACGACGAAGGCTTAATAAATAAGCTGATAAATAGACATTCTTTTCAAAAGACCTTTCGGAATTCTACCTTTTTCAGACAAAAAGATACCTGCGACTCAAAATTTGTATCAATTCCTTATAATCCTAATTATACGAAAGGATTACACAAAGTATTTAATAACACCGGTCTTAAATTAGTATATCAATCCGGTAACACAATAAGAAGCTTACTAGGAAATCCCAAGGATAAAACTACAGTTCTAGAAAAAAGTGGAATTTACGAAATTAGTTGCATGGATTGTGACAAAAAATATGTTGGCCAAACGAGACGCTCTATTCAAACACGTTTTAAAGAACATTTAGCACACTTAAAATACGGAAGAACAGAAAAGTCAAGTGTGGCCGAGCATGCTTTTGAAAACAATCATAGATTCACATTAGATAACCTAAAACTTCTAAAAAGTGTACCAAACAAAAGACTTTTGAATGCATATGAAAGTATGGAAATCATTAAATCCAGAAATAGTTTAAATAAAGATAGAGGACCCATCCCGTTTAGTACACTTTATTCTTTGGTTGAGGGGAGATAGGATTAAAAATCCTGATCAATCACAAATTATTAGTCTTATCTCCGCCCACTAAAGGATTGTATATAAGATAGGGCGTAGATTAATTTAGTTCATTGTTTATCGTCTCCTGATGATGCTAACGTTGTTAGCGAAACGCGCGTCGAGTGTAAAAAAGTGTAGTTTTGGTTTGTGGAAACCAATCATAATTTTGTTTTAGTGCAACCAAAGGTTCCAAATTCCCAACACAGGAATAATCACAAAATCACTTTTTAAATACCTTGGCAAACCTTAGTTTTCAAAATGGAACTCATAAGTTATGAGTCATAACCGACATTCTGTCACTTTTGTCATAATGTGCCCTCTGACGGACAACCCTAGAAGGAGTAAGAGGAGGAGCTGCAGATTTCTAGAAATTATTATGTTGGCAGTTCCTTTGCACGCGGAAACATAACCGCACTTTTCGCGAAAAATTATTATTGGCGGGAAGGGTGAAGTGACGGATCTATAGTTCCTTAATCGATGCTCCAATCTTTCACAACTGCCAAATCGAGTTTCTCACCAGAGGCAACATAATAACTTACGGAGACTAACAGAGAGATAGGGCCACGCGGAAACTACGTTCCTGAAGCGCATAGCACATTGCGGCGGAGAGTGAAAGTAAGGCTTGTATTAAGTAAACACACACACAAATATATTCCACGCAATTGTAGTTTTCTACCTGCCTTTTTTGCCACCGCAAAGTCTGTCAAGCCTGGCAAGCGGTTTTTTTAGATGTTCAAAAGTGAGTTACTTTAATCAGTTTTGGTTGGAAATCACGCGAGTTTATAGGATTAGCTACATAGTGGATTAACAACTTCTTGTAAAGTCTAAAATGCCATTCATTCAAATCAGGCTGGATCACTACCATTAAAGATAGAGAGCATGGGACTATTTGAAGAGTGCCGAAAATTGGGGTACAGATTTTTGCGAACCAAATCCCTGAAGAAAATATTGTGATGATTTATACAGAGTTAAGCAAGAAGATAATAGGTTAAAATACAATAAAAAAAACCCTCCTCCTATTTTACATTTTTAAAAAGTACAAAAAACTTTTTGTAAGCTAAAGGAAGTTTTTTAGCTGCATTGAACAGTACAAAGTTGGTTAATGTTTGAACAGAGCTAAAACCTTTCGCGAATGCATTGCTTTTTTAACATTAAAAAGTATGGAAAAACGGTACCTGTTAAGTTTTTTCATATTTTTTTATTATTAAATGATTAAGTGTTTGGCAAAAATTAAGCAAAAGAACATATGTATTTTATTATGCGTCTGGCTGCACAAGTAGTTCCTTCGTTTAGCCACCGGCAGCGCGCCATAAAACAATGCTCCGCAAGTATAACAGTATCGGTCACTCTCGCGTAGCTATTATTTTCTCTGTTTCTTACCTCTGGGGGGGGGGGGCAACAGCCTCTATAGGTATACCGATATCGACGCGTTAAAATATAAGTACGTGGGAGCAACGGGTCGGATTGGCACTCGCAAAGGTCCTTCCTTACCACCCTTACCACCACTGACTATATATTCATACATGACTCAAGCTCCATAAACAAACATACTTAGTTTGCTTCTCGTGTCTTACAGACACAAATCTTTCGCGATACCAATCGGTAAGCTATCACTTTGCACCATCATATCGGCTTCGCCTTATTTAAAAAACATAAGCTGGATATTCTCGCGTTTTGCGGCCCCTGATTAATGCCCATTTTAACAGCCATTACTAATAATTAAGGCTGTTAATATTCACCGTGCTTCCCCTGGCCGGTCGCCCTCGTTACGGCTACGTGGCCCAAATGAAACTTAGCTCAGTGCCCTGAATTAGATTTATGGACGAATTATACGCGAGAAGGTCGGCCACCCTCAATATTTGGACGTTAAGTATAACAGCTGCTCAATAAAAGAGAAACATAAATGAAATTCATAACTTATATTCCTGTATGCATCCGTAACTTAGATATCATGCACAGAAATAAGTCGTTGATACGGAGCTACCACATATCTTTTTGAGAAATGATTCAGCCACAACACTCGCCGACTTAACTGAGTGGCCACTTAACTGGTTGGTGCAAATGGCCCTGAGGCTTTTAGCCTAAAAACTCTCCACCCCTCGGGAACGAGAATATTATAAGACAATCAAAAATACTTAAACAAATGATTGACTTAGATGTAAGAGATATTGTTACAAAAATAAACTTCTTAGAAACGCAACTATTGTAAAAGGACGCATAGAGGGTAAATTATACATATATACAATGAAGATGAAAAGTTTATGTATTTAACTAAACTATTATGATAAAGAAGTTTTTGGTTTACCAAGATACTACTGAAACAAATGAGCTATTTCAGTTAAAAACACTAGTTCCCTTGGAGTAAGTAAATTTTTCTTGTTCTAAATTAACGAAATATAAGTCAAATAAATGATTTACTTGCCTACCATTCACACATTTTTTTCTGTGTGTACCTGGTTTGGAAACAGTGGCTTAATATTTATAGTCCGTTTAAGAGACATGTCCGCTTATAACAACCGTGAGTAAACGGAGCATTCACTGTATATATTTAGGATTAGGATTTTTCCGAGGGTTTTTCATGTTATTTTTTGAAGCATATTGCATCCAACACCGTTCTCAACTAAAAAGCCAGTTAAATCCTACCGTCTCAGTGCCCTTTAGCCTATTGCGGCTGCCATTTTTATAACCAAATTGACAAGTAAAACATGGACACTCTGTCAGTTTGGTGTCAATATGGCGCCGATCATAGGCCAAAGGATACTAAAACGAAAATGAGTTAAGTGGCTTTTTACTTGAGAACGGTGTTGATTGCATCATAGTGGTGAGCCACAAAAAAAGATTTACGGAGGGATTTACTAAAAGGGTGTCTATTTTAGAACGGTCCTAAGTTTAAGTGAAATATCTGATTTTAAGCACTTTAAACCAACCATCCTTGAGTTTTGGACATAATTTGATTTATAAGAAGAATTTTAATAATTTTGTTTATTGATATTGAATCATCTTAACACAATTTTTGTTGGATTTAAGAAGAAAGTTTCAATTTAGAAAAAAAGAAAATGAAAAAATTTAAACCCACGCGGGGTTTAAATAGTAAACACTCTGTAGAACAAATTAAAATTGGGGTTATATGTCACTCTAATTAAAACTTACACTTGTTAATTAATTTTTCCAATTAATACCTGATGTCACACAAAGATTTAGATGGGTAACAATAAACTAAGGATTAGATTAATTTTGTATTTATTTAAAAGGTGTTTTTATTTATGAAATGTATTAAAAAACTGAAATGCAAATTTTGTTCACATTTCTGTCACTGTCGAAATGTCAGTTTAAAAATATTAGTGCTGCGTTCAATCACAAACAGCGAGTTCGGATCTTTTACCTTTGCTTGCACCTTGGCTTGCACCAACCTCTAATGATGAAAGCTACAGCTTTAAAATGAGTGAGTCGGCTTTGAGTAAGGAAAGTTTTCTTGACTGAGCTTTCAGTTTGTAAATAAATTAATATAGGTGTTTTGGGTCTTTTTGTTTGGTATATTTTTCCTTCACTTATGTTTGTTTTGCCTCGTAGTGCCCTCATAAATATACTTTTTGTGCTGAAAACGAATTGCAGGTGTTTTATTGATTAATGAACAACTTGGGATATTAAATAAGGTAAATTATTATGAACGACCTTATTACCAATTTCCAAAAAACAATCCTTTCTGGGGGTTATAAATCTAAAAGATCACCAATTTTATAACCTCAAACACAGATTAAGAAGCTATTCTGTGCCAAAATTTTGGCGTATTCACCATTTGCCATTTTGAAACCTGTCAAAAAAAATTAGTTTTAGGGCATTTTCTTCTAAAATATGGTATTAATTTTGTGGTATTTAGCAATAAAAATACAAAATAGTCATTAACTTTGTGTCTTTTCTGTATGGGTAAGTGTTTTTTAAAAATTGGTTTTAAAATTTAGTGCCCCCCACAGGTGTAAATATTTAGACATGTGGGGGGTACTATTTTAGATCTTAGTAAATCCCACTGTTAAGGTTTATGTTTCAAAAAAATATTGGTTTTAACGTAAACATATCTTTATTTATTTTATGCTGTAAACAATTTTTTTTTAAATTGAAACCTTAATATCTCCACTAGGTGTATTTTATTTTTTTTGTGTTGCAATAGGCTCTTCATTTCTTATTAAACGATTAAATCATTTTTAAATTTGTTTCACTTATTTCTATCTGCAATGAATGAATAAATTTGGCCAAGATGATTTTCCGTTTTATTATTAAAAAGAAGACTACATAGCGATTTCGTGATTTAAATATAAAACAAAATCCAACGAAGCTATATACAGGGTGGATTCTTTAAACGGAACGGTGCTTCTAGCGGGTTAGAATTTGGTTTTATGAAAAAATCCAAAAACACGTCAACTGAGATTTTTAATTTTCTTTAATCGTGCTATCTTGGATTTTTTGTTTACGAGGTATGGCAAAAAAATATTTTTTTTAACTAGGACACCCTATTCTTCAAAAAAGCTCTAGAGATGCTTAATTTTAGTTTAAGGTTAAGGACAAATTACCGACTTTTACATGCCAAAAGTTCTGCATTTTATGTAACGTAAATATTTGCTAGATTTTCATCGGTATTGAGTTCGTTTTCAAAACTCATTCTATCTTTTTCTTTTATATAGCGTGTTTTTGGTCTCAATACCCATGAAAACATAACAATTAAAATCATTTTTCAGTTTCATTTGCAAATTAACTTTGCAAGTAACTAGTCAGTCAATTTATCGAATTAATCATGGCGGCACGTGTTAGTTTTTGTGATAACCGAAACATTTCTGTGTCCTGACTGAAACGGATCTCCGACTAACAGACGCGAACACGCCTCAATTTTAGCCAATGAAAATTGACATAGAGCAGTGCTCCGAAATTGGTTAGTTGCAAACATAACAAAAAATTGGTCAGATAAAAATAGTCGCGCCCGCGTCTACAAAAACCCAGCCAAAAAGCGTTTAGCACATGAATTACGGCCTCTAAACTAAACCTCTAAAAAAAAACTAAGTTTTATAAAACTAAGTTTTGCTTTTTCGGCCGTTGCATCGTATATAAATAAACTTTCGTTATAGAAACGGCGTTTTATGTTTTATTTTGTCAACTAACCAAAAAACAATTATGGTTCTAACCCAACGTTGTGGTTGGTTTTTGTCTATTTTTTCTGTGTGATGGATATCATGAAAAACTAAGCAAGGGCATAATTTCACGCCAGAGGAGATAAGAGCCCTTATTCAGATTGTGACGTATTACAAAAACGTCATTGAAAATATCCAAACCAACAAAGCCAGCACCACACGGAAAAAAATCTATTCTATATTTAAGAATAGCTCTATTCTTGAAAAATTACATTTGCTTCAAGTATATTATTTTTAGTATAAGAATAAGAATTATTAGAATTAAGCAATTACCTATTCTTGATCTACGAAGGCTCTTATACTTAAATAGAAACCAAATATACTTTAAACAAGAAAGGCGTTAATTTAAATCAAAACAAAAGCTATTATTAAATCAAATAACTTTTAGAGGTGAACCGATAAGTGAAACCGATATCGAAGATGAAGCTATTCTTGGATCAAGATTGATAATCTCGTTCCAAGAAGAGCTTTTGTTCCGTGCATTCTAAAAAGGACCAAGATTGGGTGAAAATGCCAGCGAGATTTGGGAACTTTAAAAAGGTGCTAGGAAAAACTCTGGAAAAAAATCAGCAGCTGTTAAAAGGGAAATATTTAAAACACGTGGTAGCCCTCCACCATTTCCCCCAACCAAAGAAGAGGAACGGTTATTAAGCCTAATAAATAAGAAAAGCTAGAGGGCCTCTCCACCACTTTTGGAGGGGATGTAACTAACAAAATGAGCAGGTACTTATACTTTGTGAATCTGTATATTATTGCTTAGGTGTGTGCAGTATATATAATAATTTAGTACTTACAAATTTGAGTTTTCATATTTCAAATCATCTATTTCATTAAGCACCAAAAATACTGTCGGTTTATAAAAGCGAAAAGTTTAAAAAAAATTAAACTCACCCAAATCTTCAAACTGTTTTTTTCGGAAGGATTAAACCATTCTAGAAATTCTAGGATTTGTAAATCAAAACAAAAGGCTCACATAACCACACAGTTTACTTAAACTTTAAGTTAATCTCCCAAAATCGGGCGCTTAAGTTAAGCGAAGTTTAACCTGCCATAAATGCTGTTTAAATGTTCGTGCAAGAGAAAATTACATATAAAACGACGCTTAGCATTAAACCTAGTTTTAAATTGCTTGGTGCAAGTGCTTGTTAATAATTTAGTTAAGTACACATCGCTTTGTAGTCGACGCCTTCACAGCCGCTGAAAATATTGTTTACCTTCTTGCGTGCGTGAAAGTGCACTTTACCGCTTTATTTTAAGAACGGAAAGTTATGTTTTACCGCGTAACGTATGGTAAAGTAACTGTACCGCACAGTGTGATGTAAAGTGAAAACATACAAAATTGCATAAAATTTCTCTTTGAAATTCTTGTAGAAAGCAAAAAATTAAACAGATGTTTTGGATACACAAATCAATACAAATCAAATAAAAAAGGCTTTAATACTCTCTCATTTCTCTATAAAGAATGCATGGTAATTTCATAAGAAAAAATCTGACAAGAATTTCGGGGAGAAATTATATGCAATTTTGTACAATTTACTTTATCACACTGTGCGGTACACCTACTTTACCGCACAGTGCGCGGTAAAGTGAAATTATACAAAATTGCCTAAATTTCTTTTGGAAATTCTTTAGATATACATCATATTTTGACTTATAAAAGGAAATAAAAAAATTATCTAATAAGAGAGTCGACGTTCTTTTTTCTCTATAAAAATGCATGGAAGAAAAAGAAAAACGCTGATGTTTATTCAAAATATCTATTCCCTTTTGTGCTTTCTACAAAAATTTCGGAGATAAATTATATGCAATTTTTTATATTTTCACTTTACCGCACAGTGTGTGGTGAAGTGAAATTATACAAAATTGTATGTAATTTCTTTTCTGTGATTTTATGCACACATGCGGTAAAGTAAAATTATACAAAATTGCTATAATTTATCAGTATTTCAATACCGTCCGTCTTATTAGGTTTCTTAAGATTTCACTTTACCGCACACTATGCGGTAAAGTAAAATTATAAGAAATTTATTTGTTTTTTAATAAATAAATAATCATCCTTAAAAAAAAGTTGTAATATTTTTACTTTACTGCGCCCTGTGCGGTAAAGTAGACTTACCGGACAGTGTGTGGTAAACTGAAATTATATAAAATTGCATATAATTTCTCTCCGAAATTCTTGTAGAAAGCTAAAAACGGAATAGATATTTTGAATACATATCAGATCATATCGTATGGGGGACTATTAAAATCGTGAAATTTTAACTTTTCTTAATTTTATCAAAAATAATTTACCAAGGATCCAAAATACCTTAATCGTCGAAAAAAATAAGTTGTCTGTCGGTCTGTTGTCTGTCTGTATACACGATAACTCAAGAACGCCTTAATCAATTTTAACGAAATTTGGTACAAAAATCCTCTATCGGTTGACCATAAACTGATTAACTTTTGGTAGGGTAGTAGTAGTAGTAGACTTGCTTTATTGTCCGAGATTAACAAAATTCTTATTGACAAAGCTAAACTTAACCCTATACTAATAACTAAACTACAAAAGATAATTTTTTTAAGCATAAGGAATAGAAGAGGAATTCATGGGAGAAGTTTAAATCTAACCCCAGTTTTAATCTCCAAAATTCTTTCAAAATATTAAGATATTAAATATGGGTAGGTATTTTAAAAGTCAATTTAAAATTTAATAGTCAATAATTTTAAAGTTATGTGAAATAAAAAGAGGACAAACAAAGTAATAACAAACAACAAATCTTAAAACAAAATCAAACTTGTGAAAAGCTAAAAGCATTTTAAAATATATATCTAAGTGTAAAAATAATTTAAAAAAAAAACTAAAAAAATAGTAACAATAAAAATAAATAATCTAGGTCACCATAAGTAAAAAGTATTAAAATGAAATAAAATTAAACTTCAGGTACATTAAATTATTATTGAACAGGTATATAGTTTTAGGTGTGTATAGTTAGGGTGTTGGGGGGTTGAAGAGGAGAAAAGGGGTATAAAATATTTTAAAAAATTGTAACTTTAGAAGAAAAGCAAGTAGCGATATACGATTTTCACATTTAAGTTTCCATGAGTATGGACTACAAATTTTGTTATAAAGTCCAAATTCGTGGGAGCTTTAGTTTCCGAGTTATTTGAAAAAACGTTAAAATATATTTTTGAAAAAACATAACTTTAGAAGTAAAGCAGCTATTGATATGCGGTTTTCAGATTTTGGTTTTCGTAAATATTAACCAAAAATTTAGTCATAAGGTCAAATCTTTCAAAGCTACAGTTTTCGAGATATTTTCGTTTCCTTTCAACATAAAATAATTGATTGTATGGTGGACTATCCGTGCTTTCTAGCACCAATTTTGTAATATATATATTTTAATTGATGTGTTTTCGGTTAATAATTATAAAGGCACAAATAACATCAATAAAAAACTTAATAGCGATTTTTCAGAATGTTTTAATGGTGAAACTATGGCGTTATATATTCTATATCTAAGATGGAAAAAAAATTGAGCAACGTCACCAGTGGTGGTCACTACGTATGTACGTCGCAGGCCAACACCGTTCTAAACTAAAAAGCCAGTTAACTCATTTTCGTTTTAGTATCCTTTGGCCTATGATCGGTGCCATATTGACGCCAAACTGACAGAAAATCCATGTTTTGCTTGTCAATTTGGTTATAAAAATGGCAGCCACAGTAGGCTAAAAGGCACTGAGGCGGTAGGAGTTACCAGGCCTTTTAGTTGAGAACGGTGTTGCGCAGGCATCCAAAACAACAATAAGGCAGAAAGGTCGCATGAGAAACACAATCTTGGCACCAGGTGCCAAATTTTACATTTATTTTTTAGAGTAGATACCTACGTTAGAGTAACTGCAGTAAAACTTGAAAAAAGAATGTTACAAGAGAAATATTTTAGATAATCATCAGTTTTTTCATTCAAAAATTAGCATGGTTTTCAAACAGCGATAAACTGACCACGGTCAACTTGCCCCCCCCCAAGATACGGTTTCTAAAAAACTTTTAGGTCATAATTTTGCACACATTTCTATCAATCAAGTTAGCCCCCCCCCAAGTTTTTTGAAAATTTTGGTATTATTCAATTTTGCAGACCCCATGGGAACAAGCAATAGGGTTATTGAGTAACGAGACTGCCCCCCAGATGACATTTTTTGAAAATTTTGGTACCATTTTAAGATCTAATTTTGCACAATTTTGAACACCTATTTTGAAATTTTGGACACTTCATGGGGTTGACTTGGGTTGTGTCACTTGAGAACCCTATTGCGTGTTCCCATAGAGCGTACCAAATTACCCCTTTCGAATAAGGCCAAAATTAAAAAAAATATCATACGGTGGAGGGGGGGTCAGCCTCGTTACGCGAAAACCCTATTGCGGCTTCCCATAGAATGTGCAAAATTTCAAAATGGGTGTGCAAAATTGTGCAAAATTGGACCTTTGGAATGATACCAAAATTTTCAAAAAATATCATCTGGGGGGGGGGGTAGCCTCGTTACTCGAGAACCCTATTGCGGGTTCCCGTGGAGTGCGCAAAATTTCAAAATAGGTGTGAAAAATTGTGCAGAATTGAACCTTTCGAATGATACCAAAATTTTCAAAAAACCTTGTATGGGGGGGCTACGATCAAGTTAGCCCCCCCCCCCATAGAAAAATGACCACAGTTACTCGTAGGAAGGTGTGTAAAATTTAATTTATGGTGGGCAAAATTGTGCAAAATGTGTGCAAAATTATGGTCTAAAAATTTTTTTTTTTCAGAAACTGAATCTGGAGGGGAGGGGCAAAGTTGACCGACCCGATAAACTGACCACTTCACGAGTTAAAAAATATATTTTAAGATTTAATATTTTTAGATTTTTAAAAAACACATAATTTTAAAATAATTTTACTTTACGTAAAGTTACTTTACCGCATAGTGTGCGGTAAAGTAAAAAAAAATTAAAAATTATATAGTTTTGCATGAAGTTAATACCACGTTGTTATATTATTAGAGTAATTTTAGATTTTTAGAATATATATGTTTTTTAAATTTACATGCTCAAAGGTAAAATTATCTACCTAACTCTTGCGTAAAGTGTCTTTACAACCCTTGCCTGCTTTGAGAAAGTCAATAATCGAAAAAGGGAATTAGCGAGGGTGAATAAATAACAAAATCAATCATGAGCGAGCTATCCCTCAAAAAAGGTAACCGTAGATCCGGATTTCGCACTTGTGGTGCTCATCAGTACGGTGCTAGGAATTAGGAGATGAAATGATGATGAAAAAATGTGACAGAGGATTCATGTAAAAGACAACCAACCATCTGTCAAATTGCAGAATCGGCAGATGTACCTTCAATTTTAAGGAAAATTAAGCGTCTCTACGGAGACAGATATAATTATCTTTAAAGATATCCTAAGATCTGGAATTGATAAATCGAAAAAGGGATAATAATAATAGGTGACTCAGAAGTAGATCAAATATATTTTGTCTCCTTTATTTAGCTTCTCTTTTGAAGTATTTAAAAAAAAATAAGCTCTTAGTAAGTAAGAATCATAGCTGTTCTAACAAAAAATACAAAGTAACGGTTTTCTGTAAGCCGTAACAATAGCATAAATATAAATTTACAAAAAACCACAACCGATGTTTTTTGTCAAGTATTGGTTTTAACGTTAATAAGTATTTACGTTAAAACCAATAATTTTACTTTAAAACCATATTAAAAAAAAAAAGTTTTTTGTGGCTTACCATCTAAATGTAATATGCTCTTCAATTATTATGAGTGCGCAAGAGATAGAGATAGCGGACACAAACGTTTTTAACAGTGATTTTCGAGCCTATGTTTTAATAAAAGGGCTTTTCATCCATATGTACAAAGGACCAATACTTACAATGGTACCTTTTTGTAAACTGCTGCGCTAGTTGTTTTCGAAAAATTTACAATTTTGTTAACATTAAGGCTTATGGGCAAACGGTTTGTTTGTCCTATGTCAGCTAATCGTGGCAGTTCGTTAAGAAGGCTAATAAAACGCCTTATTCTTGATTGGTTAGAAAACCAAAAAGTCTACAAAATGTTTAAAAATAAAACTCAAAGAACAAAGCGTAAAACAAAACAAAGCAGCCATCTTCTTCTTTTCATCACCGTATGATCAATAATCACCGTTCTATGATTTTGCTTCGTTTTGGCGAGGCGAGGCTAAACTTAATGTACTTGGGTGCCATAAGAGACAAAATGCTATTTCGTAAGAAATACTACATAGTTTTTTTGTAATAGTGTTTTCCATTGGTAAAATTGGTGCGCCACTCGTAGTGTACTAACACTGGCTGGTAGTGCACTAACACTGGGTGCTGAAAAAAATTGCGTCAGTGCAGTCTGAGTGCAGATTGAATGGAACATGAAAAAAACTGCACTTAAGCCAGAACATTCGTTTCATTCAAACACTCAACTCAATGTATATAAAAGTAGCTTAGGACCATTGAAAAACTCTTTTTGAGGTTGATTAGTTGGTTTTGATTTAAAATATTAAGGCAGGAAAAAGTTTTCGTTGCGCCACGAGCCCTCAGAGCTGAAAAAACATGAAAACTGAAAAAGTGCATCCCAATGGAACAGCAGCACCGACTCAGTTGTGCACTGGTGACTGGTGGCGCACCATTTTTTCCAATGGAAACCGCTATTAGAACTACTAGAGTAGGTGTACTGCAATGTGTTTATTTTTTGTGTTTTATAAAATTTGTTTAGATAGACTTTACGACTATTAAAATTCTGTTTGTTACACCCGACATATAAAAAAATCTAATTTGATCCTATAGTACTTTTTAAAACAAACTACCCCTATTTAATTACTTTATTTGGCAACCTATGCATTCAGGAAGTGACCTTTTAAGCAGTATAATAATGCCATATTAATTTAAAAGGGCGGATCTACATTTTTACGTGAAACCACAAGATCTGCAAATTTTTAGAGATAAATGAATTAGTTAATTATTGTTAGAAAACTGGAAAAATTTGAACAAAATATTTTAGAAAAAATACGTTTAAATAAAGATACGCTCTTTTAAATTATGAAGGCTAAATAATGAATCACTGAAAACAGAGTGAGTTGTCAAAGAGCCGTGAAAAAGTAATGGCAAGGGGAATAGCTTTTTCTAATGGGATTTTTTAACATTTTTAGTAAGCAGGTATACTTATTATACAGGGATTCTTAATTAATAATAGTTTTTGGTGTTAATTTACTAAATATTATTGTTCTCTCGCGGCCAATTATGTTTATGAATGGCAATAATATAACACGAAGTGCCGCACCGAAAAGCACTAAAAAAACTATTTTAGTAAATATTATTTAAAAAAATTAAATCAGGAAAACTTTATACTTTTACACCCTACCCTCAAGCTTTCACTAACTAATTTTTGGGTTTACCACTGTAATAAGTATGAAACTTTACAGAAAAATATTAATCAGGATTTCAAAAATGTGTATGTATAGACGAAGAATGTAAAGATACAGATTTGTCTGTCCAATTCCGGAGAGAGCTTCGAACTGGTATGTTAGAGGTTTTGGGTTCAAATCCGGATCAAAGAAATTTTTTTTTTATACCTTCATCGAAAACATGATTTTAGTAACTGTCTGCAGATAACTAAAGCATGGCATTTTTGGGTACCGATGCTAAAAAATTTGAACTTTTTTTGATCACGGCTGCAAAAAATATTTTTGTCCGTTTTTTACCCAAAATTAAAGAGAAATAGCGGAAAATAGTAATATTGGAAAAATCTAATTATTCTTGACTAAAAATTAAGCTATTTCCACCAGTTTTCACTAAGTATTTACGAAAAAATCATTTAAAAACATCGTCAAAATAAAATATCAAACTGTCAAAGATTAAAATGTCGCAACAATGAACGTCACCGAGTAAAAAGGCACATTGCTATGGAAACCATCGTTATTTCAGTTACCTGCCGCCTTGATTTATAGTGTAAACATGGCGTATTGCGAGAAGTGTTCTTCTTTCCAGATTTTTAAAAATATTTTCCCGTTTTTCTTCGATTTTTTGATGAAGGTATTAAAAAAAATAGTGTTAACACCTCGCGGCTAAACTGTGCTTTTTTCTACTTGCGTGTTTTAAATACCTCGCTGCGCTCGTTATTTAAACCAACGCTTGTAAAAAAGGCACTATTTTAGCCACTAGTTGTGAAAAGAACTATTTTCAATTTTTAACTTACCATCTCAGCCTCTACGCAAAAAAAAACATTTTTCTAAAAAACTTAAGTGATGGGGTTTTAACTCCTTGACCGAAATTAATTCTTAGAATATGTTGAAAACGTAATGTTTTTATGATCAGTTTGGTGGAGCGATCTCGAAAGCCAGCCTTTGCCCCATCCATTTCCACTCTTGCTTGTGTTGAAGCCGGCGTCTAAATTTGGCAGATTAATTTTCATAATTATTTCTAGAGCAGAACTCTATTGTTTTTAAATCTTATACGGCATCAGGGTTATATCAAAAAAGAGATTATGATAAAAAGCAAAGATAGCTAAATGTCGTGTAAGATATTAGTTTTCGGGCTAAATGGCTTTCTAATGTTTTGTGAAATATCCTGTATACTAATGGGGAGTTAGCACGTGTTCCCTAATAGCCCCCATGGAAATTCTAAAGGTTAACATACACCTTTAGTAATCATATTTAAACAAAAATCATTTTGCTAAAATTTCATAGCAATCGAAAATTGACGACAAATAAGCGGCGCATCCAAAGGGGGGGGGGGGGCGAGGGACCTCGGCGCCCTATCCTACCTTACTCACGACAGGCAACGAATTTATTTTATTATTATTTAAAAATACGTCAAAATACTAAGTAGGTAGGTAGGTACTTAGTACTGATTTGAAACAACGGCCGGCATTAGGCCAGCAGGTATAACTAAGGGTAAAAACATAACCTATAAACTAAGTAGGAAGAAAAGTTTCAGGGTTTTCAGCACAATACATCCCCTGAATGTGTATTTGAAAAATTTCCAAGGATGTCGCACAGTATAACGTCAAAAGATTATAATGATTATTAGATGTACCACCACCATGTGCCTAAACTTCTTGATATTAATTTTCAAGTTCACAGTGTAAATACTTCTCGCTGTGTATATTAATAAATATAATAATAATAATTAAGTAGTTCTGATGTTGAATTAGCCTGCTGTCTCTTTTCAACAACCTTCAATATTTTGGGAATTCACTAAATTACCTCTTCATCTACCTCTAAAATTCTGCCATCTCTCTCTAAATATTTTTAATTTCAGAGAAAAAATGTTTTTGGCAGTACTTTTTTTGAACGCCCAAAAACCAGTGAAAACTTGAAAAATTTGACTGTATTATTCTAGAAATCAAAAGTTTGCAAAGAAAGCTTTAAAATGTGAGCAAAATCATGGCATAAAAATGTGAAAAACAGTAAAAATTGCCTAACCAAAAACGTTACCCCTTAAATTATGCCAACATATTTTAAGCCTAAATTAATTACCATTATGGCAATGGTTATTAAGGGCTAGGGATATGACACTGGAATTTACATCACTTACCGATGAAATGACGTTTTCCAATCTTCCTCGTTTCGCTTATCTGGGTTTTTACACAAAAAACACTCGCGTACCATGATGTTGTCGATTTATTATATTTTTCTTTTTGAAATAAAATTAAAATTTGTACAACTCACTGAAAAAAAAAAACTCCAAAATACGCACAAACCACATTGAACAACGCCGCCTAACGAAACACCACCAAGCGTTAAGTTTTAATTGAATTGCGTTCACTGTTGTCACCACGGATGTAAAAAAGAAAGGGATTGATAATACCCTTGTGGCAAAATCACTGCCGTGTGTCTTCCGCCATTTTGTGGAGATTTAGGTTGGCGACATTGGTTCCTTAATTTTAAATAGTAGTGTGGGAACAATATCAACAGTGTCAAAAAATGACGTTTCTAGAAAGGTTATTTTTGTTGTTGTTTTTTAATACAAAAACGAAAAAGTGAAGAACCAAGCAATAAAAACCATTTAAAAGACAGACAAATGCTTGAACGGCCACACCATTTGGTCTGGGGAATGTGCAAGTTTTTAACAAATAAATTACAACATGGAAACATTACCCCCAATTTATAAACTCAAAGGGTACTGTCAACCATTGCTGCTGGCGCTCCCGCTCAAGATAAACCTTCATTAAGTTGATCTGAATCTGAAACAGGAACTAAAACGTCTAGGGACAGATATGCGTCAACAGTTTATAAATCCCAGGTTGTTATAGGTCTAGAAGACAAGAAAAATGAATAGAGGGAGATACGGAGTTTGATAATACCATATATGGATCAGCGGAAAACCAGAGCGATGGCAAGCGATCACAGAAAAGTACATCTTTGGCACATCAAGTTTTACAAAATTAGAACAATACTTCATGAGTTTTAAAAAGAACATTAAAAAAATTAATTTTAATATGTATTTTATCAGTATATTTTTTTTCTTTTTCTTGTTGTCATTTTCATGTATTTGTAACTTTCTATATGTAATTTTAAGTAAGTAGTTTAAGATTCCATTGTCAATTTTTGTGATATTGTTGCCATTTTTTTTTATTTTAGGACCAGTAATTATAAGATGTTTTACTAGTTTACTAGAAATAAAGAAAAATCAATATTTATTTTTTAATCTTTATTAACAAAACCTTAATGTTAACATTTTTTAATACCTAAATGACATTTTGAAGACATTCTTAGGTTAAATTTACCTTAATGTTAATTTTTGACGCTTATTTATTCAATTGTGACAATGTTTTTTGTTAACAATTTTTGTAATAAAAGTTTTCTGATTCTGACGAACTAAGCAGCAAGCAAAAAGTGCAACAAACTGATTTTAGGGAAAAGCCAGAATACCAAAATGTTCAACTTTGAATGCAAAAACCACATACCAGATCACTGTGGAGCAATGATAGATTTTTATCAGGGCAATGAAACCTATAACATATGCAGTTTTGAGCAAAATTCCACATCCTTTATAAAAGATAGAGCTACAAAAAAAATGTGAATGCTGAAAACTTACCAAAACTCAAGAATATCTTAGTAATAACTTGTTAACTTAGGGAAGGTATGGTCGACACAGTTGTTAGTTAATAGGTTTTTCCGCCAAGGTCTTCAAATATTGTAAAACTCCCATGCTCGACTCCACGTGCCAAAGAAGTACTTTTTTTGTAATCACTAAATGTTGCTTGACTTGCCATAGCTCTGGCATTCAGCTGAGAGATATATGCTATTATCAAAGTTAGTATCTCCCTCTATTCATTGATTTTTTATTATTGTATCACGTTGGTGCATCTGTTCTTAGCTGTTTTAGTCCCTGTGCAGATTCAGATCAACGTAATCAAGGTGTATCTTCAGCGGGAGAGCCAGCAGCAATGATTGAACCGAGCGTTTATTACAATTTATAACGTGTGGCTTAACAGTACCCTTGTTTATAAATTGGGGGGCAATGTTTCCATGTTGAGATTTATTTGTTCGAAACCTGCACATACTCCAGACCAAATGAGAGATATAAATGGCGTGACCGTTGGAGCATTTGTTTATGACTTGTTTCTTTACTTTTTTGTTTTTGTATTAAAAAACAACAACAAAAATAACCTTTCAAAAAAATGTCAAATTCAATCATATTTTGACACTGTTGACAGTCAGTGTTCCCCCACTACTATTTAAAATTAAGGAAACCAATATCGCTAACCCAAATCTCCACAACATGCCGTCGAAAATGGCGGAAGACACGCGGCAGTGATTTTCACGAAAATTTCCCATAGGTATTAGCAATCCAAGGTTTCTACATCCGTGGTTGTCACAGATCAGCTTTTGTGGTGGAAGGTCGCTGTGTTTACATTCACAATGCAAGCGTCTGAAAGAGATAGATACTACTCGAGTATAAAATCTCGGAATTATGAAAATAATTGAACAACATTTTTGTCTCTTCCTATCTCACAAGGCGGCATTTTCCGTCTTTGTTTAGTTGTTTCAGGAAAAAACGCGATAAAATTAAGTTTTGTATATCTGGTGGTCAGTTATTTTATTAGTAGTTCCTCCTCTAAGCCTCTGGCTTATGGAACTCAATGGTCCCGACAATTCTTTTTTAATGTTATAGTTTTTGAGATACTGGCAAAGAAGTGATTTCACCCTTAGCGCACGGGGAGGAGGGGTGGGTCCCCTTTCTAAAATAACTAGGGGGTCCCAATATATAATCAGACAAAGTGTGTTGCCTTCTTTATAAAAAAGGCCCAATATGATTAAAATTGTAGCGCATCGACTATTACACGTATTTCATTCAACGAAATACATGCTATGTTTTCATGGGTATTAAATTCGTTTTCAAAACTCATTGTCTTTTTCTTTTATATAGCGTGTTTTTGCTCTTGATAAAGATGTTATCATGGGTATTGAGTTCGTTTTCAATACTAATTGTATCTTTTTCTTTTATATAGCGTGTTCTTGCTCTTGATAAAGAACACGCTATGAAAACATAGCAATAGGTAAACTAAGTGATTTACTTGAGTTTACCAATACTTAATTTAAAAAAATATATAGTTCAAGTAAAGTATTGATATAGAGCAACTACAGGTTTTGTTGACTCCGTTATACCATGTACTTAATAGAAATATTTCATTCAGTCAATTACTTTTTAATATTTCGTAACAACATCATTCACTTCCTTTAAGAATATATTTTGGTATCTAAAGTTGTGTTTGTAGGAGTATATTCGGTTAAGTGCTTAGGCTTTTATTATAAAGCCCGAAAACTCTCCCCTTATTACCACCAATTATTCTAAGACCCAACTAAAAATGTTTATACAAATAATTGGGTTAAATGTAAAAGATAGGTTAAAAAAATAAAATTCCTATAGCGAATGTACCGGGTGGCCCAAAACAAACCGGAATGACTTTAAATGGCCATAGCTTTGTTAGTTCTTTACCGATTTTAACGAGTGCTCTATTAAAGCGCATAAAATTCCCCTTCGATATAAAAGTTGGCGGGCCATCTTAAAATCAAAGATGGTGAACATTGTCAAAGTGAAGCATATATTTCAACTCGTTTCTATTTAAGGAATCCACTTAAATAAAATTAGAATATTAAGACTACTCAAAAATTCAAAGTACTTGACCGATTTTAATGAGCGATATGTCGATCGCCTCAGCAGAGAATAGGCTTCTCAATAGTCTTATTCTCGGTACTTTGCTTGAGTGTGTTCCATAAAAATAAACGAGATTAATTTAATTATGATTATCTCCTATAAGATCCGCCATCTTGAATTCAATTTTTTTTTTCGTCGCAATTCTTGATCAAACGAGCTATCACTCATTAAAATCGGTTAAGAAATAAAAAAGTTGTGGCTATATGAATATATTCATTATTTACATATAGAGCACTGGAACTTCTTACAAATTTTTGGATATAAATCCTAAAGTACTTAAACGATTTTAATAAGCGATATGTCGATCGCCTTCCCAGACAGCACAAATTGTCCATCGGACAGTCATTTTTTGTCCAAAACCGCCCACATTATCCATGGACCATTTATAGACATCCATTGGACAAAGTTTTTTCCTACAGTGGATGACAAAAAAAGTCCAAAGGACTTCCAATTTTGATTCATAAAGAACTGCTTTTTTTCAGTTAGTCTTTGGATATCCAATGGATAACGATTTTTCTTGGTTCATCGGACCGAAAATAAACTATATCCGGCAAACGTTCATTTTGTGTCCAGCAAAAGTGACATTGACTCAACATTCAATATTTATCAAAAAATCATTCACTTCCTTTAAGAATATATTTTGGTATCTAAAGTTGTTTTTGTAATTTGTTGGCAATTGGGCTTGGCCTAGTTGGCACATTTTACACACACACATTTTAGTATTTTTATACCCATCCTTTGCTAGGAACTCAATCCGCAAGGATCGACAATCAGACTTATGATGTTGGAGTGGTTCAAATATATAGGTAACTATATACTTAAATATTGAAAATATCGCCGCTTTTGTCAAAACTGTTCACTGGATATTCATTGGAACAAGTAAGTATGTACTAAGAAAATTAGACCAACGTATATGTTATTATTAATTTTTTCCAACAGCCAATGGATAACTTTTCGACAGAGTTTCGTTTCACTGGATAACCAATGGATTTAGTATAGTGGTACAATAGTCAAAATATTGAAACTTTTGGACTTTTTTGGGATGTCCAAGAGCCGTCCAACGTTTTGACAATTGTATTATCCGATGGATATGCCTTGGACAAAATTTCCTACAGATTTGGTTCTCCAATGGACTACTGCATTGTCCAGAACACTCTCTCCACTAGACATCCTTGGGACAGAGTTGTCTGGGTTGGTAGAGACTAGACCTTTGAATAGTGTTAATTTGTTAATTTCAGTTAAAACACTAGTTTTCTTGGAGTAAGTAAATGTTACCTCTTTTCAATTAACATATAGGTATATTTCCATGAACAAAATATAGGTCAACTAAATGATTTACTTACCTATATTGAGAATTTTTTTCTATGTGTCGCATCAAAAAAAGTGCTTCTTTCTCGCACTTCCAAGAATACAACACCAAAAAAATATACACACTACCTACGCTTAATCTCAAAAATTCTAATTATCATTGGCTTCGTCTCTATATTTGTGTATGGCAGCCTTTACCGTTACCCGGTGTTAAAGAATAGCCTACAAAACATTATAGTAGAATTTTAAGTTCCCTCGCAGTCCCAGTTTGAAAACAATAGCTTGGCTACTAACGAAAGGTTGAAGAGAAAAGAAATTACGCACGTACGTTCCGGGAATATGTATATTACGTATTGTATTTGAAAAAAGTGCGTAAATGGGTCAAATTTTAAAAGATTCGGAGAGTTAAAAGAGAGTTCTTAGTGGTTGCAATATACCAAACCGTGGTTTGTTTTGAAGCCATTTTTTAAATAAAATTACATAAAGTGTGGTTGTTTTTGTTTTTTTTTATAATAAAAAGACAAACATTGACAAAAAATGTCGAAAAAAGTGTTGTTTTAAAAGTTATCCAATAAAAAAACTTTTTTATTGTTTCGAAATACTTGGGACACGATAAAGTTTAGCCTGAAGTAATTTTTCAAAACAAAAGTCCATAAAATCTATAATAAACTTTTAAAAAGTGAAACTTTCCAATTCAAATTTAAATCATTTATTATCGTTAATTTGTGTAAGCAAAGTTTACGTTTAATTACTTACTAAATAAATTAAAAATCAAAGTAAAAAATACAACGAACACCTGACAGGGATGTAGACAAGAGTCAAAAATGTGAAAATATTAAACATTTAATGAACCAAGAAAAAAGTTAAGGTAAGTTAGATTTTTAAATTTTCATAAAGAAACAAACCTCATTAAAGATTAGTTATCAGTGTCCTCTCCTTCTCTAGTAGGCTGTGTCATTCATAGCCAGCCTTGATTTAGGGTGATGAATAGTGACCTCTCAGTATTCGAGTTTTACATATTTTTTGTTTTTTTTTATATATCTTTTCAAAATATGTATAAAAAAAATTGTGCTTCAAACTCGCGCTAAACTGTGGTCTTTTATTTTTAGTTTTTAAATAATTCGCTAAGCACGTTAATTATATCAACGCTTGCGTTTTTGTATCGGTAACCAAAAAAGTCAGTTATTTGCGGAAGTAATTAAAATCGTGTTTTTGATGAAGATATCTCTGCCAAAAAACCTCATAAAATATTATAAAAAATAACACAACATTATAAGAATTCATGATTTCTGCTCTCATAAATCTATGATATTTTATAATTTTTGACCAGTCATGGTTTATAAAAGTTTACATTATTTTATGAGTTTTAATATGACAATTCCTCATAAAGGTTTAAAAATTCCATAATATCTACCTGCAACATTCTAAAATAAAAAATGACTGTACAACTTTAGTGGTAGTAGCACAGAGTACCGAACAGACGGTGATCCGTAGTAGTAGTAGTAATGGTAGGATTAATTCAGGCAAACTAAACTATAACCTAACCTAAACTATAAATTACGAGAACTTAACCCACTATAATAAGAACACACCTTGGGCTTGCACAAGCTCTACATATCTAATGAAAAATTGTTCTCAAATAAATACTTATTTGCCGCCGAAAACTGTGGGAGAAATGTTACTTTGATAAGTTTCTATGCGATTGTTTGAGGCATTATTTATAAAAGCCTACAAGATTTCGTAAGCCAAAAAATATTTTTTTTTGCAAAAGTATTTATGACGATCTTATTACTTTCATAAGTTTTTATGAGATTTTGTGAAGCTTTGTTTATAATATTTTATAAGATTTCATAAGTTTTTTGAAAGTATTTACGACATTATAACTAAGTATAGATTTTTAATTAGTTTTAAAGTGGTCGAAAAAAACGTAACTTTTGTGATATTTGTCTGTTTTAAAGGCCTTAGCCATGTAGTAAGTAAGATTATAAAAGAATAGCGAATTTAATATAGAAACCTATAAAATATAACGAAAACCCATTAAAATTGTGGATATATTCAAATCCATGGTACCATATTTTTTAAAGATGGACACATAAAAACATACAAAAATTTTGTGAGTTTATCTGATTATAGAATCTATAGGAGGACTTATAAAAACTAGTGTTCTTTTTATCAACCCACAGTAAACTTTTGATAAAACAAGATGTTCATAGAAGCCTTTAAAATTTTATTAGTCGGGCTGATCATAAAATCTTCCAAAAGTCTCATAAAAATGTGCTTATACAAACCAATAATACGTTATAAAAAACAAGGGTGTAATCATAGAAACCTATTAAGTTTAATGAGTGTGATTAGAAAATCTTTTTGAAAACTTTTCTTTCATAAACCAATGAAATATTTGAAAAGAAAACGTTTGTATTATAAAATTTTATACATATTTATAAGTTTTTCAGTTTATAGGATCAGGTAAAATACAGATAGGTATATGAAACCGTACAAAATCTTACCAAAATCAAATGCATAACTAATAAGTTATTACAAACATTGATAAAGTTAAAGTTTTAGCTCACAAATGCTTATAAATCTTATGTTTTTTATGAGATTTAATGCGGTTTTTTTGGCGGAGAAATAACAAAGTCTTTCTTAGGTCGTCCAAATCCCCCACAAAAATATCTTAATTAAAATTTGTTCTCAGATTTGATATAAATTTAGGTAAGGGATAAAAATAATAAAGTCCCTTTTTGCAAAAAAAATGAGTATTTAGAAAATGAAAGTATTTAAGTGTGCAAGGTCCGTGTTAAACACAATTTAAGTCCGGGGATAATAATAAAGCTTAGACGTAAACCACAAGATGGCGTGACAAGCGATGAAACTTTATTTTATAAGAGCACTAATGGACGCAAAAATGTAAATTATTTTTCGATATTTTTAAGACTATAAATATTTATTAAAAGCAAATAAATCCAATATAATTTTAGTACCTAACCAAAAATAAGTCCCGTTAAATTGACGTATTACGCATTTTTAAGAAAAAAAAATACCTTGATTTTAAAAAGTTATATGGAAAGTCGTTTTTATAACCTTATTTGTTTTGACGTTTTAGATAGAACGTCATTGAAACTTCAGATTATGAAGGTGGTTGGCTTAAGAGTGTTCGCGTTTGATAGTTTACTTCATACAGTATTGTAATATACTCCATTACGTTATCGGTTTTAGTCCGGGAAATGATAAATTACATCACTAGTCCAGGAAAGCAATTTTCCTGGACTGAAATCGATATTTCAGTCCGGGAAATGAAACAATACATCATTAGTCCGGTAAAGTAAATAAAAAAAATAAGAATATTATGAAATAAAACGTTGTACGATACACGGCCGTAAAATGTCATTAAAGTACTCGTCTAGAAATTCCGGACTTGGCTCCTTCGTCGCCTTGTCCGTAAATATCTACACTTGTACTTTAATAGAGCATTTCCCGGCCTTGTAACGTAAATTACTATTTAATAATAGACACTTAAAGTAAATATTTCAACGCATCGGTATCGGTATACGTATCGCGTTCGAAATAAAGCCAAAATACACTACATTTTTGACTTCTTTATGGATGGACGTAACGATACGTTTATCACTCCGTACGCATCGATTGCTATCAGCTTTTGTGTCATCGCACACGTCAAAAAAGCGTAACATGTCATGAGCAAGTCAAAGATGTAGTGTATTTTGGCTTTATTTCGAACGCGATACGTATACCGATACCGATGCGTTGAAATATTTATTTTAAGTAACTAATGTCTGATATTTATGATGACATTTTCATTGGTCGTAGGTAAAGTATAATAATAGTACACTAACTCGCATGTTATGCTCATTACACGCTCAGATAAATTAAGATACTCGCCTGCGGCTCGCGTCTTAAACTTCATCTTCGCATTTAATGACCATCATAACATGCTTGTTATGTAAGCTACTATTGTGTCACAACTAGTCCTCAATTTTTCGGCAGTATTAAAGTATTTATTACTCTCTACCTCCGTAATACCATTTAATACTTTTTTCGTGTCAAATTCGATAAGGGTAACTTATTACGGTTCATCTCTCAGTTATTTTAAATCTTTTGACTGAAAATCAATACGACACGTAATTTTGTAAAAAACTATCTTAAATTTTACCAACTTTTGTTATTCGTTTTTAGAGAAGCAATCGTAAACTGGTAGGAGGGTCGGGTTGAAGTTGGATAATACTGTAAAATAATGCTCTCAATATATGCTATGATATTTTTTTGAAATTTTTTATTTATTCAATAAAGGATAAGATTTGTTTGAATACAAACTTTTATCCAAAACATGACAGTTACGTCATTATTAATGTCATTTTAGACATATAAACTATCAAATAACACACTAGTCTGTTATAATCCATAACTCACTAGTGAGTTCATATTTAAATTAGTATTCTACTTATTTATTACTATTACAAGCAGAATTCATATTGATATTGAAAATAAAGGAAAACGCTAACGATTTATTCGAATTTAAAGTCATCGTAAAATTCGTTGGTTCATTGGAACCAGATGCTCTCATATCGGTACAGCTGCTGATAGTGCTGGAAGACGCTGACGCATTAGAACCTTCTATTTTTCTGCAATTTGTATTTTATTATGCACCGATTCTTCTAGGCATCCTTCTGCTACGTTTGAGGACTTCCATCCTCCGTGACGCTTCAAATTAGTCATTTTAGCCCCTGCATTGGCCAAAAGAGTCGCCGAAGACCTTCTCAGGCAGTGACCGGTGTAGAGCGCTGGTTCCTCCAATTCCAAAAACATTGCAATTCTTGAAGGCATCTTCGACAACATATTTATTCCCACACACTAGCTGGTACACACACATTTGTTGGTTTTAGTGTCTGGCAAAACTAGGTGAAAATATTTCCCGTTGTCTTGAATATTTTCTATTTTCAAATTGACCAATTCAAGACATCCACAAGCACCGCTAATCCCCATTATCAAAGCCCCTTTCATCAACCGGTACTTGTCGTCGGGAGCTTCGTTCAAAAACTTCTCTATTTCAGGTCGTTCTAATAATAAATAAATAAAGCAAGGAAAATAAACTATAGCAAACGCATGTTCCTGTTCAAAGTGTTCTGTAAGCTGCAAGAAGAGCAGCATGTATTTTCTATTGTTTATTTTTTTTCTGTCTTACTGCATACCTCATACCGCTTACCTTACGGAACTCTGAATTCGCCTTTATAGTACCCTCCTTTTGAATTTTATTTTCAGTCATTTTTTTTAAATTGAAATATAAAAATAACAAAACTATAATCCCAAAAATAATAATAACGAAGTTATCAGTAGTTTATTTGCAACATCTCACCATCATTTTTGCGACGTTGCCGGTGCAACCCTACCTTGAAATATTCCTTCCCGAAGGAAGGGACTATAAATAAGAAATGAAAAAGGCTTCCTTCGACGTCGGGCTATAAATTTGGCCCTAAAAGCCTATGAAATGCAGTTTTGACTGATGCAAACAGATTTTGAAAAAGTTGATATCTGTCAGATATAAATCGGATCTAAGAGCGTCGATATATGAAAGATCAAGATGCTTGATTTTCGATACTTATTAAACACGATGTGAAAACATACTAATAGTATCTCATAGTTTTATGCTCCTAACGAAAAGAAGCGAGAAAAAAATTTGTGGTTTTGTAATACAGTTTATGGTTTACTTTCAGTCAGTGACCTTAAGCACTCCTAGCCATTTTATTTTTTGATGTTTGTTATTTTCTCAATGTTTCGATCATTATTTTGTAAAATCTTGGAGAAAAACTTAAGCCAATGCTTAATTTTTAGGTGGGAATAATTCGTTCTTTTCTTATATATTTCTTTAAATGGTGAAAAACGGACTTTAACAGCTGGCTACCTCTGCAATGGTCAAATGCTTTGGGTTGGCGATAAAAAGTTACCAACTTGCATGCGGGAAAATTGGAGCCTATTATAATTGCATGCACGACACTGTAAACACTTAATTTACTTGCTTCAACTTATGTAATAAAGCTTTAAATTTTATTTATTCTTCAAAGGTTCAAAACCGAGACAATTCGTTTTATTGTAGCACGAAGCATGATTTCAAAATCAAAGTAGGAAAGCTGTGTGGGTATAGTACTTTCCCAGCAAATACGGTTCCCCCGTGCCTTCGTCGGTCCGATGTCGATTGCCGAATTTGTGGTCATCGGCACGACGTCGATTTACAACATCGGACCAGCAGTATTTTTTGTCCGCTTTGCGATGTAGGCCCAATGTATGTTTGCCGATCCAGCGTTAGACTGTGGCCCGTTGTCGGACCAATGGTAAATTTTACTTTTTGCTGACATCGGCATACTGTCGCCGTACGGTTAAGGTCCGATATGGTTTAACCACATGGTACCGACCATCCGCCCATAACTGCTTAATTTGGTCGGTCTAACGTAGGCAAGCTGGTCTCGGCCCGACATCGGTAAACTATTGAAGCCTGCCTTTGTTTCCTAAAGCGGTCCAACGTCGGCGATTGACGGAGGTCCGTCGGTGGTTGCTTAAAGCGGCCCGACATTGGCAAACTACAAAGTTTCGATAATGCGGGTGCTTAACCAGTCGGGCTGGTTTAAGTGGTAGAAGAGGTGATTCTTGTAGAGAAGTACCACCATCTTGTCAAGTCCGCATTCTAGTTTTGAAATATCTTTGCTCATTATATATATAATATTATCTTTTACTGTACAGGGAACATAGTGACATTAGCGCCATCTCTATATACTAGGAAGAAACTATTAAGCAGTTTAAAAATTTTAAAGTGACGTAATCAAACCATCGTCGGTTGCCGATTCTCGACCAATCAAACAAAGATCCAATCGGACCATTGTCGGCCCTAAAGCAGATAAAATGGTCGTCAGCATAAAGTCGACTATAGTGAATCGAGCCATCGTCAGTTGCCTATTCTCGTCCGATTAAAGAAAGTTCCAATCGTACCATCATCGGCCCTAAAGCAGATAAGGTTTGCATTGGCATAATGTCGACTATAGTAAATCGGGCTATCGTCAGTTGCCGATTCTCGTCCGATTAAACAAAGTTCCAATTGGACTATCGTCGGCCCTAAGGCAAATAAAGTAGGCGTCGGCATAAAGTCGACTATAGTAAATCGGGCCATCGTCAGTGGCCGATTCTCGACCGATTAAAGAAAGTTCCTATCGGACCATCATCGGCCCTAACGCAGATAAGGTTTGCGTTGGCATAATGTCGACTATAGTAAATCGGGCCATCGTCAGTTGCCCATTCTCGTCCGATTAGACAAAGTTCCAATCGGACCGTTGTCGGCCCTAAAGCAAATAAAGTGGGCTTCGGCATAAAGTCGACTATAGTAAATCGGGCCATCGTCAGTTGCCGATTTTCGACTGACTAAACAAAGTTCCAATCGGACCATCGTCGGTCCTAAAGTGGTGTCGGCATAAAGTCGACTGTAGTAATGTGGACCTCCGTCAGTTGCCGATTATTGACCGAAAACTGAAAATTGCAATCTGACCAACATCGGGCCAGAGTGTAGTCGCCGATGCCGACGCACTGCCGACGTTGTCGACATTGACGCGATTCAATGCCGACGATTTGTGTTTGCTGGGTTACATAACAAGCATTTTATGATGGTCATTAAACTCGAAGATGAAGTATGAGACGAGAGCCGCAGGCCAGTGTCTTAATTTATCTGAGCGTGTAATGACCATAACATGCGAGTTAGTGTACTATACTTTATCTACGACCAATGAAAATGCCATCATAAATATCAGAAATTGTTAAAAATATCAAACGCGAATACTCTTAAGTCAACAACTTTCGTAACCTTAAGTTTTAATGACGTCCTATCTAAAACGTCAAAACAATAAGGTTACTGAGGGACTATTCATATATCTTTTTAAAAACAAGGTTTTCTTAAAAATGCGTAATATGTTAATTTAACGTAGAATGACCAGATTTTTTGCAGTGCAATGGGGGACATTTTAGGATTTTTGTTAATTGTTAAATTACATATATATATATATAGCTACACGACGAACTTATACAGATGTTTAAATCAAAAAACATTTTTTAAAAATTAACAAAGTAATCTAACAAAATTTATTTATTTTGTTTTATAGTTTCTACATTTAATCTACTTTTTACAGCGGTCCACATATTATTCATATTCATATTGTTAAACACTCTTTCAGTTACAGCGTTAGTGCCCGGGAAACTGAAAAAGTATTCAGCCATTTTAACAAAATTGCCGCAAACAATTGGCTCGTTTCTAAAATGTTCTAAAATTTCCATCCATCTTTGGTCTGAAATAATTTTATTGTTATTCGAATTCGACTCAAGCTTTTCTTGAGAAACATATTTTTTTACGAATATATACTCGTCGAAACTTTCATCACAATAATTATGTATAATATTTCCATGCCTACCAAAAATTATTTCAGTTATTTCTTTTTTCGCGATGCATGCGTGGGGGACTTTTCTTAGCAATGGGGGACGGAACACCAAAAAGGGAGACTGTCTCCCTTAATTGAGGACGAATGATCAGCTTATTTAACGGGACTTATTTTTGGTTAGCTACTAAAATTATATTGGATTTATTTACGTTTAATAAATATTCATTGTATTAAAAATATAGAAAAATTATTCAAATTTTTGCGTCAATTGGTGCTCTTATAAAATAAAGTTTTATCGCTTGTTACGCCATCTTGTGGTTTACGTCTAAGCTTTATTATTATCCTCGGACCGTAAATTAGCCATTCAAATCGTGTTAAGATGGTTGTAAAATTAGTATTATTCGTTGGTCGCAGGTAAAATTATATGATTTATCTTGCCTGCCCTAAAAATTAAAACGCAAAAAGACTTTAGCGCGAAAGCATATGCTCAAAAAAAAACAAAGTAGAAAGACATTAAATTTGTTTCGAAATTTACCTAATTTTTTAATAATTTCAGCTTATACAAAACAAGTTCTAAAGTTGCCAACAGAGTCAAAAACTTCATAACTTACGGGCCCACAGGCAAAAGTTAATTTAAATCCAAAATGAATGGTTCTATTCAACCAAGGCAAGTGCTAACAAATCATTTACAACTTATTAAAATTCAACTTTTTTTCTGGGATTTTTTAAATTTTCAAGAATTTTATTAAATAAACCCAATGGATTTCAAAGTTTGCGTTTAGATAAGAAGAAATAGAGAAATTAGATAGAAATTTAAACATCTAAATTTTGTGCATGGAGTGTAAGGTATGGATTAAATAAACTTTCAGTACGAGTTTATTGTTGAACCTATTTATAATCACCCTTTTGAAATATTAAAAATATCAAAAAAACCGTCTATGAAATGTTTAAAAACATATTTTCGAAAAAATTTTTCCTCGATTTTATGATGTACTTTTAAATATTGCGCTGTTAAACTTATTAAATAGCCCATCAAAGCCAACTTCATTTTACATTTTAGGCAACTTTATGAGGAGCACCGGGCAGACAACTTTGAGAGGTGAACTCCTAACTTCACCCTGAACTCTCTCCCATATAAAATGTTATGAAACCACTTGAAAGTTATTATTTTTAAATGAAGTTTACATAAAAAAGGTCCACTCAGAATGGATTATCGCCACCGAGTTGGAGTTTCGATCTGTAAAGTTGTACAAAGTGTAGTTGCGAGTAGCCAAAGGACTTTGTTTCAAGTTTTTCCAAACTTTTGGATTGGTTTGGTGTTTTTTATGGAGTTGGGAGTGTGCGGAACAACAGGTGAGAATTTTTTTATATAAAAAATACTAATGTCCATTCCACCAACGTAGAAATTCTCCGATTAAGCTTTGAATCATGATTAACACTAATCGAAGTTTGGAATCAGTCTTGGCAAACAAGGTTTCAATGTAGAACACCCCATTCTAAACACCGATTAGTAACTAATCCCAATTAAATCCTAATCGGGGAATTTTTGCGTGGGTGGATACCAGCATAAAATTTTAAAACCTGTGGACATATTGAATTAAAGTCCAAAAAAGAATATTTTTACACGATTACACGACTTACTTAAAAGTTTTACTTACATTTTTGGGAAATACAACACAAAAGCACAGTTTATGTAAAAAAGAGACTTTAGCCTCAGAATTAATTTACAGATTGATTCATTTAAAAAATATGAGGGATTATCAATGGATACTGACTTTAGGAAGAGGGACCACCATCTTAGTTATGTCCAAGAAACAAACTTCCATACCAGTCGCAAACTTTGCTTTTTAATATATTTTTTAAAATTTTATTTTTTGTTCGAGTTCGTTGTATACAGGGTGTTCCAAATTCGATGCTCATCATGGGGATCTCGTTAACGGTAGGAGTTACGAAAAGCTTTAAATTAGGAAAAGTTTCGCAATTTGATGCTTTTGTCACAACTAAACAAAAAATTACAAAATCTAAGTAGTTCCGGAGATAGGCGAAGAAAACCGAAATTTCTACTTTTAGTTTTTATTTTATTGCGCTTTCTTAAAGCTGTTAATAAACGCTTCAAATTTTCTGCAGGCACTTTTTTAAGATTTTCCTAATGACAGGTACGTTTTTGAGATTTAACATTTCAGTGTGACAAGAGCACTGTTAAGATCATTTTTCCTTATGGTCGTATGGTATGGTATTTTAGCATAATTTGATTACAAAAAGAAAAAACTAATTTCTAAAAAAAAAAGTTGTTTCGCTGAGACTTTTGATCCAACTCAACTATAGCGATGGTAATTAAAAATAGTAAATTCACAAACACCAAAACTTCTTTGGTCGGGATTCGAACCCGGGCCGCCCGTGTGAGAGTGATTATCGCTACCCACTACATCACGGAGGCTGATTTGACTGATTTCCAAATATGCTGTTATTGAAAAATGGGACCTTTTTTATCGAACTCCTATTTATCTAAAAAGGAGATTAAAAAGGTAATTTTGTCTCCAATCGTCGTGTCAAGTTAAACTTGTCCCCTTGCTCTATGGCGCGGACGAGACAAAAAATATTGTACCTTCAAAAAAGCAGGCACTAAATATTTCAGTTCTCTTTGAAGTCAAAACAATGTGTTAAAAAGCTAAAAAGGGGCTGGTTGATATTCTGTCAGGTCATTAATATAATAGAAACAGGATCCAGTGGGGTTTATAATTTATTCAACACAAATGGCTGTAAATTGAGCTTACTTTGTTTTTTCTTTCTGAGGAACAAACATTTGATTTTATTACTTTTACGGCTGTTAAACACTTCCTCGTAGGAGCGACGGGGTGATGGGGTGCAGCGCATCACCCATCTTCAGAAAATCTAAATTTTGCCTTGTTTGATAGCGAATATCACTACCTGCCCCGTAGTAGCAGAGGCAAAACCAAATATTCTCTATGTTTAGTAGCGGAACAAAGCTGCGGTGCAATCAACTTGACGTACAGTCCATTCCATTTTTATTTAGACAAAACATAACCTAACTTTCCATAGAACAAAAACCAGATTTTTAAGTTGCCAAAATCAAACGCCGTAGGTTTTAGTAATTGGCATTATAACAACACTGCTAACTTTAAATCACTCCAAATAACCCCTTATATTAGGCTGTCATGTCAATCAAATGCACCAGAGTGAAACAGCAAGATGCCAGAGATACTTTATGGATGAAAAATATATTATTATGTAATATGCCTGTTAAGGCGGCTATGGTATTCGTTTTTATTTGTACACCGAACATAACAAAGAAAACGCAATACAGACCCAATATGCCTGAGAGAGACCCAGAGCGGTGAGCGAAGTCACCCAAAAATTAATGAAGCCGTTTAAAAATGCTGGACCGGCTTTAAATTTTGCGTATTTTTTATTACAAGCCTTTATTTAACTCCACCTCTATGTATATATGTTGCAACTCAATTTTAACTAAACTCTAGATGTCCGATTGAATTTAAATTTGGTATACGATTATAGTTCCGGTGACAATATAATAATATGGTATTATTAGGTACACACTTCCCTCTAACTAGGGAAGTGGAGGGGGAAAAAGATTTAGTTTGTTTGATTTAAATCAAAATTGGCATACAGGGTTTTTCTGGAAGAAGATATGAATTTTTGATAAGATTTGAAAACTTTAATATGGTGGATTCAAAATGGACGATTTTTGTTCATGTTTTGCTGATCAATTTTAACTGACTTATACACATCCGATTGTCTTTAAATTCGGTATGCTTTTATAGTTCCGGTAGCAATACAATTATATAGTATTATTAGGCACATCCCTCCCCCTACGAGGGGAGTGGAGGGGGAAAAACACCTAAGTTTGTCCGATGTCAACCAGAATTGGTATACGTGGTTTTTTGGGGATAAAGAATACGAATTTTTGTTCAAATGGAGGATTCAAGATAAACGATTTTTGGTCATGTTTTGCTAACCAATTTTAACTGACTTATACACATCCGATTGTCTTCAAATTTGGTATGCTTTTATAGTTCCGGTGACAACACAATAATATGGTATTATCAGGGGGAGACGGGTTCCCCCTAACGAGGGAAGTGGAGGGGGACAAAGATTTAGTTTGTTCGATTTTAATCCAAATTAGCGTACAGGGATTCTTAGGGAAGGGGATTATGAATTTTTGTTCAGATTTGAAAATATCATGGTGACTCGAAAAATTTATGTTATTGATTATATGATTGTTTGCAAGAATCTAAATTCACTATAATGCAGAGAAATGCAAGCTCAGCAAACATATCGCAAGTACAAAAATAGCACTAATTTGGAACACGGCATTTTACAATATTTGGACAATTTATGCTGCAATGCGTAGCAACAATACAAAAAAGCTTAAATATTGCACTATCATAAAGTACTTTAATTAGAGTATTTAAAATATTGCTTTATTTATAATGGTACCGCAAAGTGTAGCATCAAATGTACGAAAATAGTAAAATGCCATATTCCAAATTTGTACTTCTTTTGTACAGTGACTATTTTACATTTTTAGTAATCCGATGTTTGCTGGGAAGGGTAAGTAAATTCAACCCAACTCGACCTAATTTACGGCCATTTTAGTGAACTTTATATTTTATAAAGGCTTGCATTTGAATAGCTTTTTTTTATATAAAATTATTTTTTAATTTTTAGATTTGTACCCTAAATCGTCCATTCTGAATCTGCCATTTTGAAATTTTCAAATCTGATAAAAAACTCATAATCCCCTTTCCTAAAACTAAATCTTTTTTCCCCTCCACTTCCCTCATTAATACCATATTATTTTATTGTCACCGGAACTATGAAGGAATACCAAATTTGAAGACAATCGGATGTGTACAAGTCAGTTAAAATTGATTAGCAAAACATGAGCAAAATTCATCCATCTTGAATTCGCCATATTTAATTTTCAAAATCTGATCAAAAATTCGTATTCTTTATCCCCAAAAATCCCAGTATACCAATTTTGGTTGAAATCAGACAAACTAAATCTTTTTTCCCCTCCACTTTCCTCGTTAGGGGAAGGTGGGTACCTGATAATACCATATTATTGTATTGTCACCGGAACTATAAACGTATACCAAATTTGAAGACAATCGGATCTGTATAAGTCAGTTAAAATTGGTTAGCAAAACATGAGCAAAAATCGTCCATCTTTAATCCGCCATATTGATTTTTTAAAATCGGATCAAAAATTCGTATTCATTATACCCAAAAACCCACGTATACCAATTTTGGGTAAAATCGGACAAACTTAGACGTTTTCTTCCCTCCAGGGAATGCCTAACATTACCATATTATTGTATTGTCACCGGAACTATAATCAACTCAATCAGACTACTAAGTTAGTCAAAATTGAGTTGCAAGATTTTTACCCGAACATAGAAACGTATATACATAATAAAGGTGAAGTTACATAAAAGCAAAAAACAAATAACTTCCTAATATTAGAGGGAATTGTGACGAAACAGATTTCTATCGATCTTGCTACTCTTGCGGCTAAATGCCTATTGTGCCTCTTTAAATGACTAATGGGTGGTGCGTCCACCATGCCTGTGCCCCAAACAATGTCTGAGCTTCATTCATTTGAGATTTTATAATCAGTCCCTTCTATGACGTGTAGAGTTTGCACTATTTACGTTTATGTATTGGATCAACAGTTGCGGCCTTGGCCATATCTAGTACATTGTGATCAATTGTCTTACGACAACAATAACAAAATGGCAAAAAAATGGTTCAAAAACTTTTTATTACAATCAACTCATGATAAAATTTAAACTAAACGAAATTGAAAATTTTTTGAATGAGGCCCTGTCCATACTGTGATCAGTGTGGCCAAAAATCTAGGGAGAAGCAAAAACTAAACGTCAGACTGAAAATTCTCGTTGACAGTTGACGTCAATCAATGTGGATAAATTTCGGGTGGAAAATACTGTATTTCACTTTAGTCGCCACTAAGTCCGAAAATTCGAGCTTTTCAGAACTGTGGTTTTTGACGGTTCTACTTCGTCGCATTGTGCAAGTTCGAATTTTCTCCGGCCGAGTCCGAGGGCAAGCTAGCACCGTGCAAGCTAGAGTTCAATTTTGAAGTAACCTAGTGCAGTATAATAAAATGCGCTATGAATTTAATACATATTTTTAGTGTCGCATCTAGAAGATGGTGAAACGGGATGGGATAGAGAATTATTCTTGATTTGATAGAAAATTCAACAGAACTTAAGTACCCTCATGCATATTTCCAGTAATCTCAAAGCTAATGGCTGTCGCGACTTAAACGAAAGCCAATAAAGACCACACGACTAGTATAAAGCAGTAGAATAATTCCCATAGAACGACGATGCTGCACACGAGTGTATTAGCACAAAGAAAATAACCTGGTATGTTCTTTGTGATTAAAACTCGACTGCAACACTTCACCCTTAAGCGGCCGCAGAGTTTCCCCTATAACAGTGAGATGCAGAGAAAGCAATCTTATTGAATTAATGTTAAATCATAAAAACCCAGTCAAAATTTGCAGGGATTATTCCTTATGGAATATAGGTATACAAGAAAAAATAGAAAAATATTTTGTTCAAGAAAACAAATTCATATTCTAACTACGAATATATTTTGATTGCATTTATGATTTTTATTATTATGTTCTAGAAAATCTAAATCTGGCCATAAACTTTTTATTTTAAAATAAAGAAAAATCAATGATTTTCCTAACTATATCACATATACATAAAACTTTCCGATGCGGCAATAAAATATCCAATTCGGGCAAACTAGTAAGAAAATTTGATTAATAAGCAATATAGAGCAATATAATGACTTTTTATTATACCGTTTTAAACCAAAACCCTCATTAAAAAGAGTTTTTTTTCAACCCTATAGGAAGATTTTTGGTGATTTCTAATTTGGCACACACTTAGGCATGACTCCGAGGACCAACAAACCAATATAAAATTTTTCGGCGACGGCGTACGTTAGGCGTCGCGATGCCCTAAACTTTTTTTAGGACTTAGGGTCATTTTGACAGCTATAACTCGGTCAAGTGACAACATTTTAAAATTTTGGTTAAACCTTTTAAAAGGCTATGAAATGACCTTTAATATAGTATGCAAAACATGATATTTTACTTCCTGTTGATTGCATAAAAAATAATCAACTTGAAATTTAAAAAAAAATTGTGTTTTTTTTTCTAAAAATTTCCAAAAAAAAATCTATTCCCTATTTATGAACGGGATTGCGCAAATTCATTTTGAAGTGACTGTAAAATGATCCTAGCTATTCGCCGATATCAAAACATTGCAAATTCATGCCACGGAAAAATCACAAAAAACTCGGAAATTGACGCGTGTTCAGAAAATTTATAAAATCTCAATTTTTTTGACCCCGGCTGCTTAACTTCAAATTTTTTAATCCGCATTTCCTTTACAGATCTGTGTAATATGTTTTTTAAAAGGCTATATAACACGCTAGAATATTAAATGTAACAAGTCACGATGGACCCCCAAGTTTTAATAAAATTAAACAACATACATAAAAAAAGCTTTTTGCTAAAAACTTGAAAAATAACAAACATTATGTCAGGCTTTATATTTTGACGTGTGTTTAGAAACTTTTCTCGGGGATTCCTGAAATTTTTACAGCTGCTTAAGGACAATGAAACATTCTTTTAAAAACACCAAACTTGAATCTTGAACGCCTTAAAAATTTTTATTTGTGAGTTCTCAAACTTAGAAGATTTTTACAAGTCGTCCAATTTTATTTATTCAGTTTTGAGCAGGTAAGTATTTTTTATCGGTGTGGGTGCACCTAATGGGTAATACGTACATAAAAATAACATTTTTTACCGCTCCCTCTTCTCTCGTCTCTCACTCACTTCATAATAAAATATGGGAAGGGTCAGAAAATCTTGGATTGATTTAATTTTCTAATTACTTTTTGTTCTTTAGTCGATTTTTATAAAGTTTGGCATTTTAGAAAGTTAAAAGAACAAAGTTTACTATTTTTTTAGTCTGGAAAAAAAGATCTGAAACTTTCTTTCGACCTCCCTGTAATCTTTTATTGCCAAAATACGAAACCTTATGCTTTTTCACATCTAACGCGGTAGCACAGATAAAATTCGGTAAGGTAGTACAAAAGTTGCATTGGCGCAAAATTTTGCATATTCTAACCACCCCAAAATAATGTCTCTTGTTGTTTCCAAGAATTTTCTTATTTCTTATCGGATTTTTACAAATTTATATTATTTCTGGAAAGATAAATAAACCGTCAAAACGTCAAATGTCAAAAACCCAAGATAACGTAAGCAAGAAATTACTTTTTTGACCTTCCTTTTATCTTTTATTGCAAATCTAGAAAAGCATTTCACGTTTAATGAGATATCACTCATAAAATTCGGTAGTAGTAGTAGGACAGTATAAGAATCGTCGTTTTCGTTAAAATTAGCTTTTTTTGGAAAAGTAATTTTTGACTAGGTATGTCCGCCATCTTGGGTTTTTGACATTTGACATTTTGATTTGGTTTATTTACCTTAAAATCAGATGAAGTAAGAAAATTCTTGATAAATAAAAAGAGACATAATTTGTTGGTGGTAACGTTATGCGATGTGGTGCCTCTTTAGACGTGAAAAGGTATAAGGTTTCCTATTTTGGTAATAAAAAATTACAGGGAGGTCGAAAAAATGTTTCAGGTCTTTTTTTCCATACTAAACTTTTGACTACCTTCGCCATTTTGAATTTTTGACAGTTTACATCTTTTGTACAAAAATAGTAAACTTTGTTCTTACAACTTTCTTAAAAATGCCACACTTTACAAAATTCGGTTAAGGAACAGAAACAAAAATTAGGAAATTAAATCAGTGCAAGATTTTCTGGCCCTTCCTATATATTATTATGGATTAAACCATCAAATGGGAGAGACGAGTGAAGGTAAAAAATGTGATTTTTATGTACGTATTGCCTATTAGGTGCACCCACACCGATAAAAAAATACTTCCTACTCAAAACTGAACAAAATAACAAAAGAAGCAATCGTTTTTTAAGTAAAATTGGACGACTTGTAAAAATCATCTATGTTTGACAGCTCACAGACAAAAATCCTGAAGGAGTCCAAAGGCGTTTTCTCGCGTTGAAATTGTTTAAAATGTTTTTAAAAAGTTTAAAACATTTGTTTTCTCGCGTTGCAACGGTGACGTCACATCGAAACGGGTTAAAAATATTTTGAAACGGAATCCACTCTAGTTTCAAAACTGACGCGTGCGTAGAAGATACGTCAAAATTCTACATTCTTGTTTTAACCGATTTTTTTTTGTTTTTGCGTGAAAATGTATGAAAAATCGTATTCTAGATATCTTGTTAGCCATTCTTCATGGTATCCCTGTGGTCTTATATGATTTTCTGGGCTTAAAAGAACAGTAAGTAAAAAAACTTCACTATCCATGTAGCTTCCATTGCTTGCCATCCATGCTACTAAAACGGGCCGTACACTCGAAGGTTTTGTTAGATAAACCAGTAGTTGATCCATTTTAATTTTAAACACCAAAAAAATAAACAGAAAAACGAAAAAAAAGTGAGGTTACACTAAACTACGTCAGCGTTTTGAACTACTCATTTTTTCTCGGTTCTAAATGATGACGTCACATCTAAATAGTTTCAAATAATATTTCAAAATAATTTCAACGCGAGAAAACGCCTCAAGATTCAAGTTTGGTGTTTCTAAAAGTATAATTCATTACCTTTAAGCAGCTGAAAAATTTCAGGAATCCCCTAGTTACTAAACACACGACAAAATATAAAGCGTGACATAATTTTTGTTATTTTTGAAGTTTTTAGCAAAAAGCTTTTTACGTATGTTGTTTAATTTTATTAAAACTTGGGGGCCCATCGTGCCTTGTTACATTTAATATTCTAGCGTGTTATATAGCCTTTAAAAAAAAATATTTGGCAGATCTGTAAAGGGAATGTCTATTAAAAAATTTGAGATTTTGGAAATTTTCTGAACATGCTTCAATTTCCGAATTTGTTGAGATTTTTCCGTGGCATGAATTTGCATTTTTTTGATATCGGCGAATAGCTAGGACCTTTTTACAGTCACTTCAAAATGAATTTGCACAATCCCGTTTATAAATAGAGAATAGGATTTTTTTTTGTAAATTTTTCGAAAAAAAGCAAATTTTATTGAATTGAAATTGATTATTTTTTTATACAATCAACCGGAAGTAAAATATCATGCATACTATATAAAAGGCCATTTCATAGCCTTTTAAGAGGTTTAACCAAAATTTTAAAATGTTGTCCCTTGATCGAGATATAGCGGTCAAAATGACCTTAAGTCCCAAAAAAGGTTTATGGCGACGCGACGCCTAAAGTACGCCGATGCCGAAAAAACTAATATTCATTTGGTGGTCCTCGAAGTCATATCGAATTAAAACAAAATCACAAAAAATCTTCCTATACAGTGGAAAAAAGATATAAAAAACACCCGCCTATAGAGTAATTTCCTTTTCTTGTTATAATGACACAACAAAAAAATTTAAGAAAAAAAATATTCATTTATATAAACCTAAAACCTTTAATTATATAGGGTGTGTCAAAAAAAATCACACTTTATAAATTATTATTACTAAGCGAGACTCTGTTCGATTTTCATAATATTAAGCATCGTATAGAAAGCCAAGGTATAAAAATTTATAGATCCGATGTCAAATTTGCCATTTCCTTGAAAAAAATAGGTATTTTTTACCTCCCTGGATATTTTTTCTGTGTTAAACTATATTCAATCTCAAATTTCGGTTACAAAGCCACATTCTTTCCAAATACATCGATGTAATAATTAAAAAATTCGGCCAAGAAATAAGAAAGTTTGAAATACTTAAATAGACCAGAATTTTCTTTTAAAACCACGCTTATTAAGAGAAAATCTACTGGTTTTTAAAAATTGCACAATTTTAATAAACTTACACTTTTTAAAAAGAACAGATTAAAACTGCCATTTACCTAAAATGCAAGATGGTGAGCCTGTTTAAAAATAGGCATTTTTGACCTCCCCAGAAAGAACTTTATGTGCAACATTGTATTCAATCTCAAACGTCAGTTACAAAGCCACATTTTTTCCAAGTATTTCAATTTAACACTCAAAAAATTTGGTTAAGAAAGAAATACGGTAATTTTAAATGTTCAAAAGACCAGAATTTGCCACGGTTTCCCTACGAAAATCTATTTGTTTGAAGGCAAATCGAGGCAAACTCTGGTCTGTTTAAAAATTTCTAACTACTTTATTTCTTAACCGAATTTTTTAAGTGTCACATCACAATGATTTAAAAGAATATAAATGTATAACTAACGTTTGATATAGATTATAGTATTGCACAACAGAAAGTTTTTCCTAGCGGTCGCCAACTTGGATATTTAGTGAATGTCAGTCTTGAGAATGGCTCTATAAATTTGAAGGCCTGTTTTTTTTTTTAAATCTAGGGTTATGAAAATTGATCAATTTTTGGAAAGTTATTGCTGTTTAAACAAGTAGATTTTTTCTAAATAATCCTAAATTTGGAGGCTATATAAACATTTCAAACTTCCTTATTTCTTAGCCGAATTTTTAAGATGTTACATCAATGTGCTTGAAAAGAATGTGGCTTTGCAACCGATTTCTGATATATGATACAGTGTCGCACAGAAAAAAATTTAGGAGGGGCTCAAAAATACGTCCGCCATCTTGGACCTTTAAAAAATTTCAAATTTGATACAGGATCTACAAATTTTGATTTCTTGGCTTTCTAAGTGCGATTTTTTTTGGCACACCCTAAATAACTGCTACAGATAGGCGTCCTTTCGCCAATGAACAACCCACCATTTTTTCGTGCTCTCACGGACTATATTCTAGAAAGCGCTGATAAATTTTACGAAAACTTGACAAATAATGAGCGTGTGTCACACATTACGGCAACCAGGGTGAACAACATTGCTCGCAACAGAAGACACAAATATAATAATATCTATCAACATCTTGTCTCGCAATAGATTACCTTTTTACCATTTCAGTAGAATATGTCTCGTATCAGGATGTAAAGTGGTTCGCCACATATGTTACGAATCTTTCCTGATGTTTCGAAACTTTAATATAGGACCACGGCCCATAATCTTTAGAACTCTTTAAAAAAGTAATGATATTTAAATAGTGATGAGCGTATCAGGGGGGCTATTCCAGTGGCTCATACCGATATCGTTACGTAGCGAATTCGTTATCGCGGCAACACCGCGGTTTGTTTTGTTGTTTCACAATGGCCGCGGCCGTGTCAATTCAACTTTGACAACTAAACTCGCACAAAAATATAAGTTTTAATTTGATTGAGAAAAATTAACATGATTTCTTCTGCGATGGTTGCAGACATCGGGAAACAAAATACTTTTTATAATTCCTGCTGCCTAGTTTCTCCTGTGATCTTGTGTTCTCCAACCACCCGAATGGAAGACGAAAATAAGTTCACACCATATTTGGAGCCCACAAAGAGCGGCACAGTAAGTAAAACTAGCTTTTGTTATGGGGAAATATTAGTTTTACTTATCCCAAACTTGTAAACTTCTATTTTAAGCTGGGTTTATATTTTATACTCTTCTGTAAAAGGAATCGCAAGCCCTTATGACAGAATATAGATAAGCATGGCCCAACTAGTTGAGTTTATCAGCTACTTAAATTAAAGTCAGGCTGGGCAAGAATGTGATGTGAAAATGTGAAAGAAAAAATAACTACTTAAAGCTGTGATCAGATTTTGGATAAGTACTATTTTGATAAAACTTAAAGTGTATACTTCTTTTTAGGTATAACATGCTAGGGTATGTGAATGGAGCTACATGTAAGAATCATTCTAGTAGGATAGTACCACACAAGACCACAACTCGGGCCACAAATTAACTATGGATAGATTCAAGTAAGACACAGACCAACCTTCCAAGGCACTAAATGAAACTAGACAAAGATTCGATGTTCAATAGACATAGTGAAACTAACTTTCAGAAGAAACTGCTGCAATATACATGTATGCTAAATGTTATTTGTTCTCCCATTAAAAAATAATAAGATAACTTTTAATGAATTAAAAAGTTGTGTAAAATATAGTACAGAAATAAAATTTTATTATTTAATTCTGTTAGGCCACATTTGTTTAAATCAAAAAATTTAAATGTCACTTAAGTGATAGTTATAGAACATTGGACCTATTGTAACTACGATTTTAGAACTTTTTCAAAAAAATTCGCAGATTTTTTGGGGGAGTCATCGAAAAAGTGTGGGCCACTATATATTATTTTAAGTTATTGCAAACTTTTTAAAATAAGGCAGAGTTTTTTTTCAAGAGCCTTTAGATTGGTTTGGTGGGGTAAGTTAAGTACAGTATTAAGTTATTTCAAGCTCTGATTGCTATAAAAAAGAATTGATGAAGATGTTTTAAAAAATTGGACTGATGTGATTTAATACCTAAATGATATTTCTTCATTATTTTACATCCATTTTTAAATTATCTAAATGATATTTATTCCCACACGCATAGCATAGCTTGATATTTATATTAATTAATTAATTAATTAAGCAAATTATTTTAATTTTTAATACCTGAGTAATATAATTTCTTCAAATAAAGGGCCCTAAATGTATGCTGCATTTTTAAATTAACTCTAAAGTTTTACTGACTGACATGGCAAGTTTTTTACAATGCATTTAGATACATTTATTTTTTTGGCTAGATTAATACTTTATACTAGTTTTTAATTTAATATTACCAATTTATTATATTACAAAGAAAAAATTGATTTGAGTTGATTTTGTCACTCTTAACATTGCTATTAAAAAATAATAAAATTTGGGATAAAAAAACTGATTTATTTTACTTATTGGTTTAAATGTTACTTAGAATTACAAATTGTTTTCTAATATTTCAATAATTGGTGGATTGCATCTTTTCTTTCATCAGCTTGGGCACTGCTAACCTGAAACAAAAAATAAGATGTATTTCAAAATGTAAGCCAGTGAAATGGCTACTTAAGATTGAAAGCTTTCAGGTTTGGTTTATAAAATCAATCAATTACAACAATAGTAACTTTTAATCACCTCACCCTTTGAACAAGAGTATAATCCGACTTATTAGACTTACATTGACTATATCTCACCAATTTTTTGGCCACCAGTTTTATTGCTGTTTGCCAATTTAGATTCTTTTAGAAAAGTACGGACCTAGTTTTACATTACATTCTACTTTGAAAATTTTATTATTGACTATCTTTTGTTTACCCCACATCTTAATATTTAAGGTAAAGTAGAAACTTAAGTGATGGTCAATGCTTGTGTGAATTTGGTCCAACGCACTTTGATTTAGAAACTAAGGGAGAGGATAAAACAACTTTCTGGCTAAGGTCGTAAAAAAACTTGCCTGTTAAAAAAAACGATATGAATTTGGCCCTTGTATATATTATTTAGAAAAAGTAATGTAAACTGTCGATCAAAAAAACTTTTAAGATAGTGAATAATAATTAAAAACCTTGGGAAAACAAAGGGAACAAGTTCAGAAAATCTAACAAGTTGGGATCCAAGTGGAAAAAGACTAGAGTTTTTCTTGTAAATTAACGAAATAAGTGTGGCTTATCCCCTAGTTACCCCAAGATCTTTAATTGTTATTTAATGTTTTTTTTTAAAAATATCCTGTGGACATAAAAAGTTACCTTAAAACTTTATTCCTCCTTGAATTTTACTAATGAAATTTGAAATATTTAGGTTTTGGTGGCTAATAAAAATAGTAGAAAACAAAAACTTAAATTACAGCAATAAAGAAGTGGAAATTTATGTGTGGTTGAAACGAAAGTAGCCAATTTTTTTAATTTTACTGATGAATTTTTGGATTTTAAAATGTTTTCTTTTTAATGTGAAGGTAGCTTACCCTATGTGTTTTGTCCTGCTAAAATGTTTAGTTGCGTAGGTGGGGTGGGGTGCTGCCTGCTTAAATGTATTCATCATACATCTTAATAATTACGAGAAATCATTGATCTGAAATTAAATTTAAAGTAATTTATTATAGGTGTGATGTATGCAAATCTATAGTCTAATCAGCTAACCAGTTAGTTCACTTGAATTAATACTTCAGACAATAGCAATACCATGTGCTATTTTTTTTTGTTTTTTTCCCAATATTTTTCCAATTTTGTGCCAAATTTAAAGTTAATCTTCTCATCTAGGCCTGAATCAAAATGAATGAATGACCTTTCAATACGAGGAAAAAAATGAGCTAACTTTTTCATGTAAAAAGTTTAGATTTTTATAACATATTTTAGGTACTGTATTATCAATTTGACTTATTCTTTTTATTAGTGACATCCATAAAATCTGCATAAAATATGTAACGTGAATTAAATAATCCAATTTTTTAAACGTTATCTAACAAAAATGCATAAGATTTGTTATATAGGTGTATATGGTTACCCAGTGGCGTCCCAAAGAAAGGGGGAGTCGAGGTAAAAACCCTCTGATACCGGTTAAAAAACGAAATTATCTGAAATTATCCCAATAAAATGATTTCTGAGTAAAATTACAATTTATTATTATTAAATTTTTTAAACTTTACTAATTTTGTGTGATGATGGGTTAAATAATTTACTGATAAGAACTAGTAAACTTTGTAAAACAGTAGATAAAAACTAAAAGAGTTTTTAAGACAGGAATTTGATCAACAGTAGAGAGTTTGAAAAGTTAAAAGTTTTATGCATTTTGAAACGCAAAGGTTAAATATTTAAAAATGACTATTTATTACTGACATAATTGTGAAACTTAAAATGATGTTTCGTCAAAAACCACAATACTCTACTTTTACACAAAAATATTATATTTACACAAATTTTTTTGTTTACTAGATTTAAGTAAACATTTTTAAAACTCAGAATCTAAAAGCTAGAGGCCAACACCTCCAATAGGTGTACGAAAACTCGATAATACCTGACAATACTTGACTGTATGGGACAAAATCTTAGGATAGTTTGCATTACTTGACAATAGGTGTACCTACAAATTTAAAATCAGGTGTTGGAATTGAAAACTTACCAAAACTGATTTCTATGGATAATTTATCAATATACATTGAGCAGCTACGGTAAGTGTTTATTCCCAAACTTCATAATTTATTTTCTCTCTTATTAGCACTACAGCATGGGTCCTGCTCTTGGAAATTTTCAACTGTTGACCTAAAAAAAGAACAGTAAATTATATTACATTAAAACATTAAAACTTTGAAAACCTTAAAAAAAGAAAATGTGTACATCAAAATTTGTTTTAGCAAAATCAATTTGAATATATGAAAGTTAGGTACATGACTCTTGTCTGTCTGTCAGAGGGAGGGAGTTCAAAAGATCTACTATCCTGTGCAAATAAAATAATTGAAGAAGGGGGGACAGTATGAGAAGGGATGCTAAATTTTTACTTGATCGTGCATAGCAGTTCAGAATCAGCCGCCTCTCTTCAACTAGGTACTCAATGCGGTCTGTTGTAAGTACTATTATTTATACAAGGCATAATATTTAGTAATTTGGCTATAACCTCAAAAAATACAAACATAAACTGTCCAAATAAATAATATTTGATTTTTTCTCGATATATAGGTAGATATAGATATAGTTGATGTCAGATTTTTTTTAATAAAAAGTCAGTGTAATAACGTTGGATCAAACAAATCTTTTTTTCTTATAATGTATGAATATTTTGTAAAATTATTTTTCGGTTTTCTGGCCACTGGCTCACGTCTTTTCAAAATGTATAAACTGAACTTAAAACGGACTACTATATATTTTTGTTTACATTATGTAAGTAGTGTTCGTTAAGCACCAAAAAGAACAGAATAGAATATAAGATAAAGTAAATATAAGTACTTACCCAAACAAAAAATCTGGAGGCACTTCCACACAAGGCCCATGTGGATTTTTCTTCACAGAGAACGTGGCTTTTCCAAACAAAATTCAATAACGGTTGATCACCATCACATTGTGATCAGATTTTTAGTCCATATTGCGTGCAAAAAGCTCATGAAAATTAATATTTTCCCGAAATTTCGCCGCAACAAAAATCTAAACAAACTTGACTGACTGTCGGCATTTGACAGTTGTTTTGGGAAAGTATTGCTGGTTGCGTGCCATTTAAGCCTTCTTTTTAATTAATAATAAGCGATGTTGCCGTAACAGTGAAAATAATGGCGATAGCGATCGTTATCTCATAACGATAGCCCACTGGAATTGCCACCCTGGGGGGCAATTCCAGTGGGCTATCGTTATGAGATAACGATCGCTATCGCCATTATTTTCACTGTTACGGCAACATCGCTTATTATTAATTAAAAAGAAGGCGTGAATAGCACGCAACCCGCAATACTTTCCCAAAACAACTGTCAAATGTCGACAGTCAGTCAAGTTTGTTTACCTGTTTTGGAACTTGCGGCGAAATTTCGGGAAAATAATAATTTTCATGAACTTTTTGCACGCAATATGGACTAAAAATCTGATCACAATGTGATGGTGGACGACTGTTATCAATTTTTGATTGAATTTTGTTCGGAAAAGCCACGTTCTTTGTGAAGAAAAACCCACATGTACCTTGTGTGTTGTGTGGAAGTGCCGCCAGAATTTTTGTTTGGGTAAGTAATTATACTTACTTTATCTTATGTTCTAATCTGTTTTTTTTTGGTGCTTAAAGAACACTACTTACATAATGTAAACAAAAATATATAGTAGGTTAGTTTTCAGTTCAGTTTATACATTTTGAAAAGAGGTGAGCCAATGGTCAAAAAACCGAAAAATAATTTTACAAAATATTCAAACATTATAAGAAAAAAACGTTGGAAATTAAGGCAGGTTTTCCCAACTTTTAATATTGATAATTCATAACTTTAATTCATAGTATATAAACACAATTTGATTGTTAATACCAAATTTAACAGCACCTGTTTATCCAAGAGTTTATAAGCATAGTGCATTAGGATAAATTTTAAAAATTGACATACCAAATTGACAAAAAAGAAGGGCAAAAACATGTTTTTCTTTACCTAACCTCAACAGGTTAGATATTCTTCCTTCTTGCTAAATTTCTGTTTTCTAATATCAGCTAAAATCAATTGCTCCCATTCTGAAATCAACCAACCAAAATGTTTTCTTTCCTTTTTTCATATTGATAGTGCATAAAGTTAAAATTAACCAACTTTTAAATTATGCACTGTGCTTATGAATTGTGAATTATAAGTATATATGAAAACTTTGTTAAACACTTCTATTAACAATAATGTTTTTAACATTACGACTATGAATAAAATTGTGCTTAGTTTATAAATTATCAATAAGAAAAGTTGGGTAAACCCGCCTTTAGTTAAGTATGCAGGATTTGTTTGATTTGATTTAAGGGTAATTACACTGACTTTTTATTGAAAAAAATCTGACATCAACTAATATCTACCTATATATTGAGAAAAAATCAAATATAATTTATTTGGACACTGACACTTGCTCGCCTATTTATCATGCATTGTGTTTATGATTGTATTTTTTGTGGTTATCGCCAAATTACTAAATATTATCCATTGTATAAACGATAGTACTTATAATAGAACGCATTGACTACCTAGTTGAAGAGAGGCGGCTGATTCTGAATTGCTATGCACCACCAAGCAAAAATTTTGCATCCCTTCTCATTCTATCCCCCCTACTTCAATGATATCCTTTTGCACAGGATAGTAGAACTTTTGAACTCTCTCCCTCTGTCCGCTATCACCATTTAAATGGATAAAACAAATTGATTTTGCTAAAACAAATTCTCATGTATACATTTTCTTTTTTTAAGGTTTGGAAAGTTTTAATGTTTTAATGTAATGTAATGTACTGTTCTTTTTTTTAGGTCAACTGTTGAAAATCTACAAGAGCAAGACCCACGCTGTAGTGCTAATAAGAGAGAAAATAAATTATGAAGTCCGGGAATAAACACTTACCTTAGCTGCTCAATGTATATTGATAAATTATCCATAGAAATCAGTTTTGGTAAGTTTTCAATTCCAACACCTGATTTTAAATTTGTAGGTACATATTGTCAAGTAATGCAAACTATCCTAAGATTTTGTCTCATACAGTCAAGTATTGTCAGGTATTATCGAGTTTTCGTACACCTATTGGAGGTATTGGCCTCTCGGTTTTAGATTCTGAGTTTTAAAAATGTTTACTTAAATCTCGAGTTAATAATAAGGCATGTTTAAAAAATAAACAAAAACTTCTAGTAAATTTTACCATCAGTTTCTCAATATTTTTAAAAGTTGATAATTTTTGACACTTATATAGTATAATTTACATGTATTGGTTAAAAAAACCTAGATTATTTTTTTCTCTGTTTGTAAATAATATGTACTTACTTGCTTATCATTCAATATTGTGGTTTCAATAAAGCCAAGAAATCTGAAATTATATACAGAATAGCTACCTAATAGTAGCTTTCAAAAGACCCTGTTTAATTGGTCTAATTTTTTTAAATATATTTTTTAGGTGAAAGAAAAAATTTAAAATAATTTAATAATAATAAAATGTAATTTTACTCGGAAGTCATTTTGTTGGGATAATTTGAGATAATTTCGTTTTTTTAACCGGAATCAGAGAGTTTTTACACTCCCCCTTTCTTTGGGACGCCACTGGGTAATCATATATACCTATTTAACAAATCTTATGCATTTTTGTTAGGTAACTTTGAAAAAAATTGGAAAAATATTGGGAAAAAACAAAAAAAATAGCACATGGTATTGCTATTGTCTGAAGTATTAATTCAAGTGAACTAACTCGTTAGCTGCTTAGACTATAGATTTGCATACATTACACCTATAATAAATTACTTTTAATTTAATTTCAGATCAATGATTTCTCGTAATTATTAAGATGTATGATGAAGACATTTAAGCAGGCAGCACCCCACCCACGCAACTAAACATTTTAACAAAATCCGGCAAAATCATATGAAGGACAAAACACATATGGTAAGCTACCTTCACATTAAAAAGAAAACATTTTAAAATCCAAAAATTCATCAGTAAAATTAAAAAATTTGGCTACTTTTTGGAAGATCGTTGTCGTTTCAACCAAATATAAATTTCCACTTCTTGGTGGAATAGAGTTTTAAGGTAACTTTGTATGTCCACAGGATATTTAAAAAAAAAACAATAAATACAATTAAAGATCTTGGGGTAACTAGGGGATAAGCTACACTTATTTAGTTAATTTACAAGAAAAACTCAGGAGTCTTTTTCCACTTGGATCCCAACTTGTTAGATTTTCTGAACTTGTTCCCTTTGTTTCCCCAAGCTTTTTAATTATTATTTACTATCTTGACAGTTTTTTTGATTAACAGTTTACATTATTTTTTCTAAATAATATATACAGAGGCCAAATTCATATTGTTTTTTTACCACCTTAGCCAGAAAGTTGTTTTATCCTCTCCCTTAATTTCTAAATCAAAGTGCGTTGGACCAAATTCACACAAGCATTTATCATCACTTAAGTTTCTAGTTTACCTTAAATATTAAGATGTGGGGTAAAAAAAGAGTCAATAATAAAATTTTCAAAGTTGAATGTAATGTAAAACTTGGTCAGTACTTTTCTAAAAGAATCTAAATTGGCAGACAGCAATAAAACTGGTGGTCAAAAATTTGTGAGATATAGTCGATGTAAGTCTAATAAGTCGGATTATACCATCGATGTACTAACCTAGTACGTCGTGGATTGTACTCTTTAAAGGGCGAGGTGATTAAAAGTTACTATTGATGTAATTGATTGATTTTACAAACCAAACCTGAAAGCTTTCAATCTTAAGTAGCCAGTTCACTGGCTTACATTTTGAAATACATGTTATTTTTTGTTTCAGATTAGCAGTGCCCAAGCTGATGAAAGAAAAGACGCAATCCACCAATTATTCAAATATTAGAAAACAATTTTTAATTCTAAGTAACATTTAAACCAATAAGTAAAATAAATCAGTTTTTTATCCTAAATTTTATTATTTTTTAATAGCAGTGTTAAGAGTGACAAAATCAAGTCAAATCAATTTTTTCTTTGTAACATAATAAATTGCTAATATAAAATTAAAAACTAGTATAAAGTATAAATCTAGCCAAAGAATTAAATTTACCTAAATGCATTGTAAAAAATTTGTCATGTTAGTCAGTAAAGCTTTAAAGTTAATTTAAAAATGCAGCATACATTTTAGGCCCTTTATTTGAAGTACTAAGTAGCTTTCTAAAAATTATATTACTCAGCTTTACATTCATAAAGATTGATTTAAAGTATGGTATTTTCAAGGGTATTATTTATAAACATAGGTTTTTGAGGTAAGCATTTATTTGAATATTTAGAATCTATAACTTTGAGTTATTAGTTTTTCTGGTAGCCGTAAAAATAAGTTGACAAAGCAAATATTAAAAAGTTATTAAAAATTAAAATAATTTGCTTAATTAGCCAACTGCTTTATAAATATCATGCTATGTTATGTGTGTGTGGGAAGAAATATCATTTAGGTAACTTAAAAATGAATGTAAAATGATGAAGAAATATCATTTAGGTAAATATTAAATCACATGAGTCCAATTTAAAAAAAAATCTTTATCAATTCTTTTTTATAGCAACCAGAGCTAAAAATAACTTAATACTCTACTTAACTTTCTCCACCAAACCAATCTAAAGGCACTTGAAAAAAAACTGCCTTATTTTAAAAAGTTTGCAATAACTTATATTAATATGTTTAAAATAAAGTGGTTTTACAGGTGTGGCGGTGAGCAGTAACTGTGACCCACTCTGCGAATTTTCATAAAAAATGTTCTTAAATCGTAATTACAATAGGTCCAATGTTCTATAACTATCACTTAAGTGACATTTAAATTTTTTGATTTAATGAAATTTTATTTCCGTACTATATTTTACACAACTTTTTAATTCATTAAGTTATCTTATTATTTTTTTTTTGGAAGAACGAATAACGTTTAGCATACATGTACGTATATTGCATAAGTGTCTTCTGAAAGTTAGTTTCACTATGTCTATTGAACATCGAATCTTTGTCTACTTTCATCTAGTGCCTTGGAAGGTTGGTCTATGTCTTACTTGAATCCATCAATACTTAGTTTGTGGCCCGAGTTGTGGTACTTAATCGGAGACTTGATCCTACCAGAATGATTTTTACATGTAGCTCCATTCTCCAAAAGAAGAATAAATTTTAAGTTTTATCAAAATAGTACTTATACAAAATCTGATCACAGCTTTAACTAGTTATTTTTTCTTTGGTGAACTGCAAGAATCTAAGTCAGTAGTTTTTATTTTAAATAAACTATCTTAGTAGAACTCAAAAGATATATATGGACTCAATGGCCCTCGCTAATGCGCCCATGCATACACGGATGCAAAGAATATATATGTCATATATGCTCACTTATTAACTTTAAGTCCAAAATTGGTAAAGTATGTTGCATAAACTAAGCTTTAATTTCTTTTCTTACGAGTATGTTCGCTAATTACTAATACCTTCTTTATCGGTGATAAACATACACACCAAAAACACAAAGAACATGTCTTTTTATTTTTTCCGCATCATTATTTGTTTTGTTAGACCTATGTTCTTGAAGCTCTTTGGCCATTTAAAGCATTTTTTAGCTAACAGAATAGTGCAACCGGTTTTTTGTTTTTTAAAAAGACATTTTATGTATTAAAAACAAACAATCACCTCAACGTATCACATTCTCGTCCACCCTGACTTTAATTTAAGTAGATAATAAACTTCAGCAAACTCAACTGGTTGGGCCATGCTTATCTATATTCTGCCATAAGGGCTTGCGTTTCCTTTTACGGAAGAGTATAAAATATAAACCCACTTTAAAAGAACAGTCTCATATAAATAGCTAGTCGGGAACTTATGATGTACAGTTTTGGGATGAGAAGTAAAACAAATATTTCCCTATAACAAAAGCTAGTTTTACTTACTGTGCTGCTCTTTGTGGGCTCCAAATATGGTGTGAACGGCAACCATCTCAGAAGAAATCATGTTAATTTTTCTCAATCATTGTAGCACCATTATTAGTCAAAAGTTATATTTTTGTGCGAATTTAGTTGTTAAAGTTGAATTGACACGGCCGCGGCCATTGTGAAACAACAGAACAAACCGCGGTGTTGCCGCGATAACGAATTCGCTACGTAACGATATCGGTATGAGCCACTGGAATAGCCCCCCAGTGATTTTTAGGTATACCGGTGATGGTGACTTATAAGTCACTGTTTCTTTTAACAGTGACTGAGGTGCCCAGCAGGCAGTCAAGAAGCGATTAGTTTAACACCCAATAACGAAGCAGTTAGTGTAGAATTTTTGGTGAACTGTGACTGCACAAAGATTATACGTAAGACGCCGCCGTCGTCCGTTGATCAATTTGCGACTATACTTTAATAGTGACCCAGAGCGCTGCTTTAAAAATTAGATCACCGGTAGTAACCCTGGTGACCATCTAAGTCACCCTCAAAAGTCACCGGTAGAGAAATATCGCCCATTTAAATATTTTTTCCTATAGGATATTCCATTTTTAATGAGCTTAAACAATAACAGTGGGATTTACTAAGATTTAAAATAGGTCTAAATATTTACACCCGTGGGGGGTACTAAATTATAAAACCAATTTTCAAAAAACACTTACCCATACAGGAAAGACACAAAGTTATTAATTATTTTGAATTGTTATTGCAAAATACCACTGAAAAACTGCCTTTTTTTCTCAAAATATACCATATTTTGAGACAAAATACCCTAAAACTAATTTTTTTTACAGGTTTTAAAATGCAAATGGTGAAAACCCCAAAAATTTGGCACATAATAGCTTCATTATCTGTGTTTGAGGTTATAAATTTGATGATTTTTTAGACCACCTCTTGGGGGTGGTTTAAATTTATAGCCCCCAGAAAGGATTGTTTTGTGGCAATTGGTAATAAATTTGTTTATAATTTCCCAAATAAAAGTTTTTACAAGGATTAATTACCTTATATAATATCACAAGTTGTTCATTAACCAATAAAAAACCTCCAATTTTGTTCAGAAAAACGCGATATTTTGAACTCGCTTTTAGCACAAAAAAATATATTTATGAGGGCACTACGAGGCAAAATAAACACTGAAGGTCACTGATTATGCACGAAAAATATACCAAACAAAAAAAACCCAAAACAACTATATTAATTTATTTACAAACTGAAATTAAATCATTGAGGTTATCTAAAAGCTTGGTCAAGAAAACTTTCCTCACTCAAAGCCCACTCATTTCAAAGTTGTAGCTTTCATCAGTAGAGATTGGTGCAAGCCAAGGTACAAGCAGAGGTAAGAGATCCGAACTCGCTGTTTGTGATTTGAACGCAGCTGATATTTTGCTACTGACATTTCGACAGTGACAGAAATGTAAACAAAACTTGCATTTAAGTTTCTTGATACATTTCATAAATAAAAACACCTTTTAAATAAATACAAAATTAATCTGCTCCTTGTTTTATTATTACACATCTAGATCGTTGTGTGACGTCAAGTATTATTTGGAAAAATTAATTAACAATGTTAAGTTTTAATTAGAGTGACATATAACCTCAATTTTAATTTGTTCTACAGAGTGTTTACTATTTAACCCCCGCGTGGTTTTAAATTTTTTAATTTTCTTTTCTTCTAAATTGAAACTTTCTTCCTAAATCCAACAAAAGATTGTGTTAAAGATGATTATTCAATAAACAAGTTTATTAAAATTCTTCTTATTAATCAAACTATGTCCAAAACTCCAGGAGGGTTGGTTTACAATGCTTAACACCAAAAATTTGACTTAAACTTAGGACCGTTCTGAAATAGATTAAAGCCTTTTAGTAAAATTTTTTCAAAACTCTACAAATGGAACAAAAAAGTTTTGACAGTAAACTAGGGTTTTGAACTTCCATTGCCTTTACTTTTTACTTTTTCACAACGTTTCGAATGCTTATGTATCTGTAAACGTCATCAGGTGAATACGAACAAAAACTAAAACTTCGTAAGGAAAAAAGGTAAAACATACATAGTGTGCAACAAACCATTTTATGAAGCTTATTCTGGACTTTTGGTTATTCCTTTTTTACTCACGTTGTTGGAGCAGCTTCATGCCGGAGAAACTTACCATTCTATTAAAACTAAGACTAATTATGAAGTTTACACTTGGTTGGTACTGCTGTTTTGAAATTGAAATCTGGTACCTCCAAAAGGTATGGGTTTCTAAATTTCCTTGATGATCGTCGATCGTGTATAAACGAATCCTTGATCCTATATAAATGCTGTTTCTTTGAACTTCCGCTTGAATAGATTTTCCTCCTTCGCGACGATCTTTGCCATAGCTACTAAACCGCACCCTCTTAAAAAAACCGCTGCGACCACCCCTGTATACTGGAAGCTCTTGTGAAATCCTTTAAATTCAAATATATCCGTAATTTAAATTGTGGAATTTCTCGTTATTTCCGACAAATACTTATCATCTGCACATAAAACGCGTATTGGTACTTATTTCGAGAATTTTAAAATCTTTTTAAAATAAACTATCGGGGATGCCAATCATACTCGAAATAAAAGTGACGTAGATTGGAAGCGCGTATCCGGTGCATAACATTTTCCAATAGTAATTTTACTTTGACGGGCTTTTGTCTATTTTTACTACATCTCTTTGTTGTATATGGGAGAAAGGAAAAGAGCCTTATTCGCATTCTTTTGGAGTGTCAAAATGTAAAAAAGCGCTGTCGTTTATCAGTGACGGCTTTCGGATTCATTCTTGGGGGGGGGGCGCATCGGTTTTAATTAACTTCCCCCTCCCCTGAATGTCAAATCTATACATATCGTAAGTATAAAAAAATCATTATTCTAAACGACCAAAATTTTTTTATATTTAAATAATTACTTACCAATTTTTAAAAGGTTATATATATGAATTTAAGCTTACTGACTGACTTACTTACTGGTAAAACGCGGCGCGAAAGGAATATATTTTACTTGGCCCTTTCTTATTCATATTGCAGGATTAATAAAAACGACACCTCATTCGAAGTTTTCTGACAAAGACGTCGCATCGTACCATTCAAATAGTCTGTTTTCACATAGTACTCAATACGTATTGAAAAGATTGTCTGCTTTTTCATTCATGGAGCATCTTCTCTGTTTTCTCTTCTTCTCTCCAATAGTTCAAAGTGCAAAGGAAGCTGCCCCGCGGCGGCTGTCGCATGATAGCACTAAGCGCCGGTACACACACGTGTTTTTCGGTCCGTGATCCTATAAAATAAATGACGCAATGCACACAGTTGAGCGGCAACATCGCGGCAACGCGCGTTCTTCTTGCGTGCATTTTTCGCCGCCACTGGCCCCGAGAATGCAGCGGCACCGCACACGCAAGTGCGGTTCTCAGTACATTTTTTGTAATAGAATCGTACACAAACATCGTATAGCGTCTGTGTATCTTCCGAATATACATTTTGTACACTAGCGACATGACGCAGTTCAAGGCACCTACCTAATTTTTTAAAATTTGCCATAGGTAGGTAGTTGATTTTTATTAAGTCGATTTCTGGCTACGCCACTGGAAAATATTTGACCCGTATTTTTTCTTTTCCCAAAAAAATTCAAAATTAATAATGGAGAAAAACGCGTTTAAAGTTGACCTTCTTGAAAATTGTGAAATCGACCAAGATAAGCTCCTGACGTTGGTGCGTGAATGCCATGTTTGCACTTAGCCACTCTTAAATTATTGACTGTCACTGCCACTTTCACGTTGGCTTGTTTTTTTTCCGGGATAATTTGGGTTGACAAGTAACTTGTAAATAAAAAGTACGAGTGTGAGAAAATCCCGAGTCGTCCGAGAGTTTTGATCATCTGAGTACTTTGTGTTTATAAATTGCTTTGAAATGAGTTTCCCAGAATTTTCCACAGAAAAAATTAGATTCACGAATGGTATGACAAGATTTTTTCACGACTTGAAAGACACAAAATAAAAAAATAAATTTATTGACAAAAATACCTTTTGATTGACAACTTGTCAAATTTTTTCCAGAAAAATTGACAGGTGGGTCGCGATTTTTCAAAAACTGTCAAAAATCTCGTCTTTACAAAAAATCTGAGGATTTTAAAACTCAAGTTTAAAGTTAAAGTCGGTTTGCTGTATGAAGTCCGATATCGGATTAAATCTCCAAAAGATGTTATCGCTTTTTGAACAGTAAGTCAGTTAAGTTAGAATGTCCTCGCTGTACTTGATCGTACCAGACATCCGACTGGTTCACTGTATTCGGCAAAATATGAGTGGGCTAAATGAGCGGTCTTAAAAAAAAATATTTAAGAATTACGCGTTATACTTATACCACGATAAATATTTCTACTATTTTATTTTATTTTTCACTTATACTTCTGAAAAACTTTTTGCGTCAATAAGTTAAAGATTTTGACAGGTATTTTTTCCGAGAATTTAATTATTTTGCGGTCATTATAGGTAAATATGGAGCTGTCGTCAATGCTAATAATCACTATTTTTCAAGAAATAATTAAAATTTGTTCCAGTTGGGGATGGTATGTTCTATTTTAAATAAGTAGGTATGCTTTTATTTGCTTTTAGTTTGTTTATAATGCTTCTACTTGGAAAACTCAATGTCATAAAGTCTCAAAATTTCCAGATTGTGAGACTTTATGACTCTGAGTTTCCCAAGTAGAAGCCCTCGAAATTCAAGTCTCTTTGAGAAAATGGACGACCCTTTTCAATTTTAGTTTGTTTCTTATTGTGTGTGAATTACGGAATTTAAAGCAGTTATAAAGCAAAGTTATGGAAAATTTTTAGCAAGGTGACACAACACCTAGAAGGTGTTTATCTCCAGGTGAACGCCGTTTGGTATTACAAGTGGAACGTTATTTTACTTTAGAAGAAAATAACTCGAGACCGTTAGTGTCTATTTTGGCAGTGCAAAAACGAACGTCTGATGCTTGCAGCATTTCCGATAAGACCTTAAGAAGACTTCGAAAAAAGAGTGAAGAGGAATTGGACAGACCATATAAAAACCTTTGATCTATCCTAAGGGATTAAACTATCGATTAGAAATATTGTTTATGATTTTACAAATGTCCAAACCATGACTTTCCTAATTACCGATGCAAAAAAAAATAATTTTGTCTGCGCTTGTTATTTAAACCAACGCCTGTAAAAAAGCAGTATTTTAGAAAATGTAATTCGTCATGTTCCAAAAATATAATTTATTGTTTGAGAACCACCGACTTACCTGCTCAAGAGGTTTTATCGCTTAGCGGACTTCTAACAACGAATGCAAGTTAACCACGGATCACCTACCAACGTCACGTCTGTTTGGTACTCTATGCTTTAACTGCTTTTTCGTCAAGAGCAATATGATAATAATTCTTAAAATGCACCTGGAACAAACACACTCATAGACAATCATACAAAAATTCTAAAAATTGTATATTTGGTATCTATGTGGTTTGTTTAGAAGCCGACACCAAAATTTTTAAAAAAATATTCAATTTATAGAAATGGTCTATTCACAGTATTCACAGATTTATTATATATGTATAAATATTTCTAATAAAACATTTTTATATACAAAATTATACAAAAGGTAGTAGTCTATATACATATATATTCATATTTAATAAATCTTTAGATAGACTATTTCTGTACATCCTATATTTTTTAAAATTTTTGGTGTCGGATTCTAAAAAAACCACATAGATACCAAAAATCCAATTTTTAGAATTTTTGTCCGTCAGTTTTTCTGTCTGTTTGAGTCACTGTCTGGTTGTTCCAGCATCACGCAAAAACCGCTAAACGGATGTCACTATTCAATTACTTGCATTTTTGCAGACCTTATTTCATCCAAATCGGTTCAGGGGATCAAAAGTTAAAGGGGTCTTTAGCTAGTTATTCTATGCAAACACACACAGCTATTACACATATTTCCGAAAGACAAGTATAGAATTTTATTGAAAAATTTAGGATTTATTGTAATGACAATCCCTTTAAATCCATTAAGTCGTCGAATAATAATTAATTAATTAATAAAAGCTAACTATTAATCCAATGGAGCGCGTTTTAGTATAAAGGGGATGTTTTTAAGACAATCCGAATTGTGATTCTGGAATATGGATGGGGATTCCCATTGATGGCAGGTCATTTTAAACCGTAAATTTGCAGAAATTTTTTTCAAGGCTGCGTCAAAATATGTGGGTAACTTTTTTTTGGCTCACTCCATAATATTAAAAGTATTAAAAGATGTATTCAAATTTCCTCGTGAAGTTCATTAAAAGTGGTATCTCAATAATAGGCTGAACCCCAAGAAATTTTAACACCCATTTTAATTTATTATCTAATAAAATTAACACTGTAAAACTGTGTACGGTGGATTTACATCCACATCCCACTCATTCATATCTGAATTAAATAAATACTTTTTTACTGGTTAAGAAGCCTTCGAATCGGCAATTTTTTTCGTTTTAGTTGCAGCAAGAAGTGGATTTTGACATTTAGCATATGGGTCAGTCCATATCAAGTCAACCAGGGTATTTTACCACACCATCTCCGATGTTGATGATTTTTAGTATACATGTTTTTCCTACCAAAAAACTGGAAAATCCAAAATTTCAGACTTTTTTGACCAGTTGTTTATTTTGAATTAATTTTCGAAAATCGAAAAAGTCACTTATTTGTCCTTAACATGTGCGCACAAAATTAGGAATATCCAAAGAACCACTTATAATAGAAAAGTAGGTGAAGGTTCATTTTAAAGCTCTTATAAAGACCTTTCATATGAGAATATTGCATAACATATATTGAAAAAAAAAATAAAAAAAAAATTTTTGATTTTTTTTTTGAAAAATTTCAAAAAGGCCATTTTTAATTTTTTTCAAAAAATTATATTATTTTCTTTAAAGTGTTATTAAACTATTCACAAAATTTTGAGATGGACAAATCATGGGTTCAATGTGAAAAAATTTATTAAAAATGTCACATGCATGAAAAATCGCCTATAAAATGTACTTAATATTTTTGATATTTTTTTTGACATTGAACCCATCATTTCTCCATCATAAAATTTTGTGGATAATTAAGTAACACTTTGACGAAAATTATATATTTTTTTCAAAAAAATTAAAAATGGCCTTTTTGAATTTTTCAATTTTTTTTTTTCAATTTTTTATTTCCAATTTTTTTTTTGTTAAAATTATGTTGTGATATTTCATAAAAAAGAGCTTCAAAATGACTTTAAAATGAGCCATTTATTACTTTCCTAGTGTAAGTGGTTCTCGAGATATTGCTAGTTTTGTACATTCTTGTTAAGGTCAAAATGCTGACTTTTTTATTTTGAAAAATTAAAAAAAAAAAACTACGAATCAAAAAAATCTAAAAATTTGCATTTTCAACTTTTATGGTAAGAAGAAAATATATACCAAAAATCATCAAAATTGGAATTGGTCGCGTAAAATTTTTGTGATTTTTTGGTTGATTTGATATGGAATGACCCATATAGGTTTTTGGAAGAAAAGTTGGCTTTTATATTTTAAGAAACAAACCATTTAAAAAAAGTGATATCTAACCGCCCCTTTTATGATAAATTTAAAATAAATATCGTACTGAAACAAAAAAGAAAAAAAATTAGTAAGAAATAATGTACTTAGTACAAATAAAAACATTATACTAAATATGGAACAAAACTTTTCATTTTCTAACAGCTTTTCGATCGGATACTTTATTATTTTAATTTTCGTTTGGTAAATTTTAAGCTATAAAAAATAAACTAGTAAGAAAGAAATCCATAAGAAGAAAGGAACAACAAATTCTATAAAATCGTACATAAAATAAATCAATTAAAAAAAACTAAATTTAAATCTATTAGTAAATTAACGCCTAACTCTCGGCATACTACGCTAGTTTTCTGTCCGACTGCTATTTAGAAAGTAAAACAATTAATCAACTCTCCGACCAAATACAGGATCTTTTCTTGGGTGGAAAAACGAAAATTCAAACTTGGATGAGCATCCCACAAGGAACATACAAAGGACCAAAGCGAAAAACGGAAATGAATGAATCACTCATCAGTGGTTTCACTCGTCACCCTCCCCAAACATCATTAAACACTCAATCTAATCTCTCTCTAATCTCTCTATCGTCTAAGCAGAGTCAATTTCAAACACATCATTGTCTTAAACTTTGAAACATACCTACCTTATATTTAAAACCAAATTGTATACTTCTATCACAGTACAGTTGCGTTACGTTTAAAAACTCAGTTTGAGATAACAGAAAATCTTTGCAATACAGGTTAGGTTTCCGTTATAATATTTTAAATACATAATTTTGGTCTATTTTTAATGATGATAACACCGAATTACATCCGTTTTATTTTTTTACTTCTAACATTTCGACTTATTATCTCGAAAATTTCGTAATATTATCTCGAGATTTTAAAATTTCATGTTGTTATCTCGAAATTTTAAAGCTTCGTATTACTAACTCGAAATTTAAAAAAATTTGAGATAATAACACGAAATTTTAAAAATTCGAGATAATAACACAAAACTAAAAAAGAAAATTTTAAATTACGAAATTATAAAATATCGATATAATAAGTAGAAATTTTAGAAATGACATAAATAGTGCCAGCAGGCACGTATTCCATATATCCATAAAAGCTAATCTTGAATCTAAAATCCATAAAATATTTTTTTTAAAAATCAAAATTTATTCAATTTTTTTTTTTGGAAAATGCAATTATCTATCTTAATGTGAAAACCGCGTGTCTTTGTTTAATCTCCCCCTCCTACCCTCTTGCCAACCCCCCCCCCCCCCCCCCCGATCCAATCAAAAACTAATCAGGTCTGCGTCTAGTGACGAATAATATTTGTGCCAAAGATAAAAATCGGTTAAGCGGTTTTTGAGTAATCGTGTTACAGACAGACAGACATCATGACAAAATTTTGTATTTAGGTCTTTTTGACCCAAATAACTTATTTTAGGGTAAATAAAAAAATTTTTGGCTAAAAAAACTGATGTGTTCTACGCCTTCGTAGACTCATATGTTTGATTATAATTAGTTTATATATTTTTTAAAATTCAAACTGCGCGTTGAAAAGGATGTAAATAAGTCATAAAACTCAGCTTGTTAGTAAGAATTAAGTTGTCAATAAATTCACAGTCAATCTTAATAAAATTTAGCGTTGTTAGGTGTTCATAAAAATGCCGTTACGGCTTGTTATAACCACCACTTTGAAATAATTATTACATGGCTGTATATAGAAGTTCTTTTCCTTTTGTTTCCTTTTACGCCCTACGGAGATTTACCCCTATCCATAAAATCGTTAAGTCATACAATAGTCTACAATAATGTCCAACTTCCTTCTGCTTAGTTTCTGCAACGAACATTATTAATGTTTGGTGGTTTCTGTTAGCTTGAAAGGTCTTTTGTGTTATTTTAAAATCCTTATCATAAATTTTTTTGTTTTCATTTTTCTGTGCCTTGTTGTCAAACTCTCTTTACTTTTTTCCCCAAGACACCCGTTTTTTGAGATTTTACATTTAGTTTCAGGAGCTTTGTGAAACTAATTTTTGAACACATGCGTTTTGTTCTTCTGCTCCTGATGAATAAAAAACTTTTTTTTTGTTGCACGACTTACTATTTGGGATTAAAAAAATTAAAATTTTTTAAAGCCCTTCCAACATAGGTGAGTATGATATTAAATATCTAGACATATTTACCATATTGATTTGATACTATCACAAGTAATAATAATATATTCTTGCAAAAATGAAAACTTTTCTCAAAACTATCCCTATTATGCTGGTTAATATAGTCGGCCCTAGCGTAGGCAAGATGTTCTCGGCCCGACGTAGGTGATTTTCAAAGGTCCGTCGGGGGTTGCTTGCTGCCTTTGAGTTCTTTAGTGTTAGAACTTCATTCTTGTATTGATGTTTATTATATTTTAAATAAACCTACTTGTTTAAAATCAGCAAGGGTTTGTATATTTCCCTATTGTTATAATATCAGCTTATTTCTACCGAGGCCCGACACAGAGAGACCGTAAAAATGTTCCTGGGTACCAAAAGCTACCTACGTGCATATGCAAAAATAGGTATACCGTCTTTAGACAATTTATAATCGTTGTATGAACAGCTTAATGGACATCCTCAAATTTAGAGAAAAGGAGCTTTTGGCCAGATATATATTTTCAAAAACACCACAATGCACATTTTACTAAAACATGATCGAAGATCAATTTAATCACCCAAACAACCGGGGTCTCTTCCAGTGTCCCCAATGTTGGCCTTGATATGTACCCTACGGTATATGGCACTGGAAGGTAGCTAGGTAATGTATGTAACACGTACGACACAAAAATTAACCTGCTAACAGAAAATACAAACTACACATTTATTCAAAATACGGTAAAAAACAACATTAATAAAATCTGGAACAACCTTGCTTAATCGGTCAAAGATTTGCCCGAAAAAACCTACTAATTAAATTTAATTTTTATCTTTTTGACAGTTCTTTTCTTGATAAAGAAAAGTTACATGATTTGTACTTATATTTTTATTTATATACATATACATTATAGTTATTTATTATTTCTTTTTTTTAATTGACAAGTTCAACACCTATGTAAGGTAAATAAGAATAAATAAAATGTATTGTATTGTATGTATGTACCTTTCATAAAGTTGAATTCATAGTTATGAAAATTATGAAGTAAGAAGAAAGACGCAAATAAAAACTCTTAGATACATTGTTTTGTTGCTACATGAGCTCAACTTATATTTATATCTTTGAATCAGTTCAGCGAGGAACACTTTTTTCTGGCTAGTGTAGGGTGTGAAGGGGCCCACAGACTGCGTTTTTGTTCGACAAGCAAATCTGGTGGAGCAAAAACGACGCAAGACCGAAGTCTGTGTGTGGAAAATTGTAATTTTGACTTCGCCTGATTTTGTCCATCGGAGATGTTCGATTTATTAGTATAATAAAACTAAACTGAAGTCTGTGTGCAACCATAGAAATATGATGGGTTTGTGCAACTCGCATCCGTCTTTATTGCTCGACCAGATTTACTCGTCGAACATAACCGTCCAACAAAAACGCAGTATGTGAGACTCTTTATAGTGCCCTCCTATTGAATTTTATTTTCAATAATTTTTTTTCTCAAAAAAAAACAAAAATTTTAAAAATAACAGAACCTTAACCACAAAAATTATAACAATGAAGTTATCAATAGTTTATTTGCACCAACCCACCATCACTTTTGCGACGTTGCCGATGCAACCCTACCTTGAAATATTCCTTCCCGAAGGAAAGGACGCCTTGAAGGACACCTTCGCCAAGGAGGTCTTGAAGCTTCCTTCGACGTCGGACTATAAATTTGGCCCTTAGGGCGCTCCAAAGCCGATCACGAGCTGTCACGAGCGCTGAGTAAACGATTAGTTCAAATAAACGTTCGATTTGTTCTCTGGTTCGTTCTAAATGTTAAAATTGTTTAGAAAGTAATTTTTTTAAAGTATATTTCTTGGGAGAATCCAGAGACCTGTCTTCTTTTACACACTTCGGCAAACCCTATATTTTCATAAACAGAAAGATCATGCGCATTTGAACGTTTTGACATATGCCTTAACTTTAGGAAAATAATGGCTGTGTTAATTCAAGGTACTTCCAACATAGAAATTTGTCATCCTTAGCATGTGCATAGAATATCCTGAAGAAGAACAAGGATATGCTAAGGATGTTCTAAATTAACATTGGAATATCTTTAGCATGTGCTAAGAATAGGTTACGTTCCGCCCTAATCACATGCTATGCAGGTTCTTTGGATGTGCTAAAAGATATTCTTATCAGATGATTGCCATGTGCTTATCACATATAGCTACGGGACATCCTTAGAACCGTTAACTCCTCAAATATGGCTTTAAATAAAATAAAAAATATATTTTTGAGCTCTAAAAACCATGTCCTATCACAATACAACCTAAGAAAAAAAATTAGAAACAAATAATTTAAACGAACCCACAACCTACACGTTGAGAGACCAAAGCTTTATCCACTGTAACTATGTAACACGTACGACACAAAAATTAACCTGCTAACAGAAAATACAAACTACACATTTATTCAAAATACGGTAAAAAACAACATTAATAAAATCTGGAACAACCTTGCTTAATCGGTCAAAGATTTGCCCGAAAAAACCTACTAATTAAATTTACTTTTTATCTTTTTGACAGTTCTTTTCTTGATAAAGAAAAGTTACATGATTTGTACTTATATTTTTATTTATATACATATACATTATAGTTATTTATTATTTCTTTTTTTTAATTGACAAGTTTAACACCTATGTAAGGTAAATAAGAATAAATAAAATGTATTGTATTGTATGTATGTACCATTCATAAAGTTGAATTCATAGTTATGAAAATTATGAAGTAAGAAGTAAGACGCAAATAAAACTCTTACATACATTTTTTTGTTGCTACGTGAGCTCAACTTATATTTATATCTTTGAATCAGTTCAGCGAGGAACACCTTTTTCTGGCTAGTGTAGGGTGTGAAGGGGCCCACAGACTGCGTTTTTGTTCGACAAGCAAATCTGGTGGAGCAAAAACGACGCAAGACCGAAGTCTGTGTGTGGAAAATTGTAATTTTGACTTCGCCTGATTTTGTCCATCGGAGATGTTCGATTTATTAGTATAATAAAACTAAACTGAAGTCTGTGTGCAACCATAGAAATATGATGGGTTTGTGCAACTCGCATCCGTCTTTATTGCTCGACCAGATTTACTCGTCGAACATAACCGTCCAACAAAAACGCAGGCCCCTTTATAGTGCCCTCCTATTGAATTTTATTTTCAATAATTTTTTTTCTCAAAAAAAAACAAAAATTTTAAAAATAACAAAACCTTAACCAGAAAAATTATAACAATGAAGTTATCAATAGTTTATTTGCACCAACCCACCATCACTTTTGCGACGTTGCCGATGCAACCCTGGGTTAGTTCAAATAAACGTTCGATTTGTTCTCTGGTTCGTTTTAAATGTTAGAATTGTTTAGAAAGTAATTTTTTTAAAGTATATTTCTTGGGAGAATCCAGAGACCTGTCTTCTTTTACACACTTCGGCAAACCCTATATTTCCATAAACAGAAAGATCATACGCATTTGAACGTTTTGACATATGCCTTAACTTTAGGAAAATAATGGCTGTGTTAATTCAAGGTACTTCCAACATAGAAATTTGTCATCCTTAGCATGTGCATAGAATATCCTGAAGAAGAACAAGGATATGCTAAGGATGTTCTAAATTAACATTGGAATATCTTTAGCATGTGCTAAGAATAGGTTACGTTCCGCCCTAATCACATGCTATGCAGGTTCTTTGGATGTGCTAAAAGATATTCTTATCAGATGATTGCCATGTGCTTATCACATATAGCTACGGGTCATCCTTAGAACCGTTAACTCCTCAAATATGGCTTTAAATAAAATAAAAAATATATTTTTGGGCTCTAAAAACCATGTCCTATCACAATACACCCTAAGAAAAAAAATTAGAAACAAATAATTTAAACGAACCCACAACCTACATGTTGAGAGACCAAAGCTTTATCCACTGTACTATGCGCTTATAAAGAAATAGGTTGAAACCGCGGAATATAAGCGTTTTGGCGGATTCTTATTGGTCGACTTAATCAGAGAATTTTCGCGTTTGGTGGAAGTAGACACTTCACTTGGGATGGTTTTCTGAGTGCACTGAATTAAACGCTCCTGATTTTATCGTATTACACACTTAATATTGCTCCATAATTGGTATATACTTTGCATATCCTAAAGATGTCCTAAAAGTAAAAGCTTCTTTAATGGTATTTCATTATATAGTATGCTAAGGAAATACTAGAATAAAATTATTTTAATGTTCTGCTTTTACGGTACAATAGCTTGTGCGCTAAAAGGACCAAATAATAATCTTTCCATAAGTGAAATATACTTTGAATATGATAAAGATGTTCTAATAGTAACCTTCTTCAGTGTTATAACCTTAGCATATGACAAGAAAATACTTAGAAGCTCATTCTTTTGATGTTCTTTTCTGGTACCAGATTAGCATGTACGTTAAACTGACCAAAAATGTTTTAAAATTGATATATTCTTTGCATGTGTTAAAGACGTACTCAAAAAGACCTGATCCAATGGTATATTCATAGCATTTCCTATGGATATCCTTACTAGCATATGCTTAAATAGTAAATACCAAGCATATGCTCAAAAGGACATCCTCAAAAGGAGGTTTAACGCATATGCTATGGATGTAAATGTTATTTCATTAATATGTGGGGTAATTGTGTGTCGTTGGAAAATACGTCCTTTACATAATTTATGATTTTTGCCTGTTTTTCATTTGGCTTTCTATATAGCAACTTGACGTACTCAAGTTCCTCCTCTGCGGAAGAAAAGGAGGAAAGTAGCGATTCTACTGTAATAATTTTCTTTTTTATACTCATTTTCCAGCAAAACAACAAAATAAAAAAAAACACAATTTTAATTAGGTTATGTCAATTTTACGCAGGATTTCCGTGCTCGGGCTTGATCTGTACAATTTCTCAGATCAAATTCGAGCAATCCCGCTTGGAGTAGCGATCAATAATAGAACACGCAAATCTGGCATAGAGCAATGACAGTTGCCAAATCGAAAACGCAAATCTTTTTCTGATTGGTCCAGGAGCGCTCTAGATCAAGTTTTGAGCAATAATCGAAAACGCTAATAGACAAACTATGAAGTTTCCATAATCGGTACTTAACCCGGACCGGTTTGGGTGGCAGAAGACGTTATTCACAGAGGTAGCAGGCAATGACCACGCGGAGAAGCAAGAAGAGGATCAGAAAGAACTCGATGCGTGGCTATATTAAGCAGTAGGTGCACGAAGAATATCTAAACCACTGGCATTTAATATCGGGGCAAAACCACAGCAAAAGAATGGTGGCATCTCCTTCAACACCACTCACCTGTGAAATCCGTAAACTGAATAGGAAATAAATCAGACAAGTGACGGGGCTATTAACCGGTCACTGCGCACTGAGAGAACACCTGCATAGGATGGGAATCTATAGAGACGAACCCACCTGCAGACTATGTGATGAATCAGCCGCTCACATCATATTTAAGTGCCCAGGACTAACCTTCTGCAGCACAAAAAACCTCCTGGAGGACGACCCCTCCAGAGAAGCTAACTGCCAGAGAAACCTAATAAAGAGGCCGCAGCTCCTCGCGAGGTCGTCAAACTTCTTAGATTAGGAAGGCACACAGCAAGAGATACGATAAGCTAAGAAGCTGCAGTGTCAGGGATTTCAAGACCTAAACTTGCTGTTAAGATAAATCAAATCAAATCAAACCATCATCCTCTCAATACCTCGAACTTGATAGTACGTAAATGCTAAGTCCGCATTCTAATTTTTAAATATCTTTGCTGTTTTTATATATATGTATATTTAATATTATTATCTACCAGAATCCTTTCATAAGCTCTAGAGAGTTACTAAAATGGAAATTACTGAAAAATTATTTAGTTTGAAGCCAATTAACGATTAAAATCGTCCCCCTGACTCCACATTTACATAAATTCGCATGCCAAAATTTAACCTCTGTTATGGCCAAAAGCCCAACAAGCTGTTTAAGCTCTGGTGAAGCCTATTTTAAGCAGTCGAGCACCAATTTTCATGTTGGCGCAATATTTAATACTTCCACGAAGTAACAATGATTTTATGACGTCTTTTTATGTAAAAATTGCTTCTAGACAAATAGAATTTTTTACATTACTGAAATTAGATTAAGTGACCTAAGCCGCGTTCGACCTAGGACAGACCAAGGCCGACAAAAAAAACAACAGGCCGTAACCATCAGAAAAACAGCTGTTAATCTTGGGCCGGTTTTTACATGGAGTCTTATGGGAGAAGCGAGGTTTTTTCGGGATTATTTCTAAACGACTCGATGAATTTTCTTCAAATTCCCATGAGATATTCTTCGATACTATCCTAATATTTTAAAAAAGTTTTCTGGAGATCACAGGGTCTCAAAGAATAAAAATTCTAGGAAAAGTATTTTGTGAGGTTAGGTTGATGTAAACAACAACACTTATTTTATTTTTCTTAAAAAAAGGAAATTTTCTCATATTGTTAGCAATAAAATGCACATGAAAGGTTTCAAAAGGTGCGCATCCATATCTACACCAGAATAAAAATTGATTTATCGAAAAAATGCAGGAGACTAGTGTTTTTTTGGTGATCATTTCACGAATTGGAAATGGTGGATTTATATACCTAAATTAATAATTCCTGTCTTGTTGAGTCGCTAAATAATATTTTAGTCGCCATACATGACATCTGAATAAATTTTGTTGTATAGCGAGAAGAGTAGGTATGGTTTAAATGTTGGTTTAGGTTCTTCCACGAGGTCTCCTACCAACCAGGTCCCATCAGAGTGACTACCTTATAGAAGATTGGAGTAATGGTAAAAAGTAAGACAATGGCACAGAATACGGTACAGAGAAGCATCTAATTAATATGTCATTTTGAGTGCAGTTTTTGAGTAATATCTGGGACTTTTGCTGTTTGTATGATTTTCATCATAAGAGATCTAAATTGAACATTATTTAGATAGATAATTCTTTATTAGCAATTAAATATTTTTCATAGGTAGCTGCACTGAGAATCCTATTTATCTAAGACTTCTTGTGGGCGTTTCAACCAGTTAACATTTTTAATACAAATCTCAGATTAAATTAACATTATGATGATGAACTTAACAAAAATTACTAGAGATGGAAACAGTGATTTCAGTGACATCACAAAGTTTTCTTGCTCTTTTTTGCATTATTTGAGGTGCTATGGAGGTGTATTTATGATAGGAGGATAACCGACAATCCCTCTGCATAATGTGATCCTTAACTTGTTAGTATTGTTTGTTTGAATGTGGTTATCAAATCACATTTTTTTGATCCTTTGTCTCAGAGGATCTTGGGATTCATCACAAAAAAGTGTGACAGAAAAACGCTATACGATAACCACCCCCAAAACAAGCAACATTGACAAGTTAAGGGTGAAATACTACGAAGGGATTGTGGCTCTCCTTCCACCCACAACAGCACCTTCACATCACCTCAAATAATACAGAAAAAAGTAGACAAACTTCGCAATGTCATGATTTACTGTTTTCATCACCACCATCTCTGAGAATTACTGGCATTGGGTTCAGAGATTCAAAATATGAATTACCTATGAAGTTAAAATAAAACAAAAATTGCACAATTTTCTGCTTAAAAGAGCTTTCCAACAAAATGCCACAAGTGGGGTCAGGTTTCGCCCTCTAAAAGGAGTGACCATCTCTCTAGGTAGTATTTGGAGGTACGGTAATCATTTATTTTCAAAAAAGGAATGGACACTTCCGGACCCTTCAACTGTAACAGTATTATTGTGATGCCTTTTTCGTTTACCTCTCTTTCTCCAGTTTTATCTTCTTCATCTCCTCCTACTTCCATTCTAAAAACATTAAAAAATTTACTACCTCAAGGGAATTAAATCAATAAATTCTCCAATATATACGAATTTTAGGTCATTCTATCGCTTCAAAAAGTTAATAGCTGTGGATTTTTCTTAAAAAATACTTAAAAAATGATACCAAACTTCATATGGGTACCCCTTTTAGTTTTAGAGACATGGGCATTTAAAAGTTACTTAACCTTATAAAACAGATTTCTATTAAAAGTAAATTTTAAGAAGATTGCAAATTTAATATTAAAATGGAACATTTATGTTCAAACCTTCTAAGTTAAACCAAAATTGCCCCCTAAAAAGGAGCTACATAAAATTTTTTAATTTTTACATTAATTTGAAGCTAGGGGCATTTGTAAGTTAAAAATATGGGCTGCAAAGTGCTTGAATATGCTAGTTTTGTTAACTTTGTTTACCTTGATATTGTTAATAACATGTGCCGCGGTATTATTTTCCTTTTCCTTATTCATAGTTCTCTATCTCTCCCAAGATCTCTCCATTATGCAAGTTTCCATTTTCTACTCCTTTTCCTATAAAAAATAATAAAAATTTTTAGCAAAAGAACTGGGGACATGTACAAATTATGGAACGGTGATTTTATCAATTTTTGACCCCCGCCCCCTCCCCCATATCACGTTTTGTAACGGTTTGGTGAACCCCCGTCCATAATATTATGTAACGCTCCCCAAAAAATAATTTTTTCTTATTTTCATTCCAACTCTGTCGCAAACCCCCTACGTAACGTTTTGTAACACTTTGGCTACCCCCCCTCCCTCCCCTCTATGACCGTTACATAATTTGTGCACAGCTCCTAGCATATAATCGTAACATTTTATTCATTAGCTCAGTTCAATACCTTTATATGTTTAAATTATCGCTAAGTATGAAGAATGTTCAGTGTTTTATACAAAAACAGTTTTTACAAGTAAATTTAACAAAAAGATAGGAAAGTCAAGTTCCCTACCTCTGATAACATGATGTATGAAGGGCCTCCTAGCAATAGGCAGGTAATATGTGACATTTTACTAGCTTAGTAGAAAAGGGGGCAATTATGCAGTATACAGTTTTCTGCCATTTTTTATGAAAAATTCTCTAGGACCCCAAATCCACCGGTTGGTTTTTTTTTAATTTTGTTGTTTTTTTATTTTTTTTTTTCACTAAAACAACCCAATCCAACACAGCCCTACCCAACCTAACCCAAAACAATCAAAAAAACACATTACAACCCCCCCGGCACCCTTTTTCTCTTAAAAAAAAAACCGGCGCCGGCGGATTTGAGGTCCTAGGGACCCTAGTAGGTGCACCTATAAAGAATTTTTCATAAAAAATCAAAAATGGCAAAAAACCGTATACTGCATATAAAATTACCGAAAAGGAAGGGATCAGTTGGATAGGAAAAGTTTGTTACATATGACTCACCCTTTTTCTGGGCACTTTCTGGTATGCAGCATTTTCGACGCATTTTCCTGATTTCTATATCAACCACGATAACCATTATTGAATTGTTCCCGATTCAAACATACAAAATCTAGAAAAAATTCAATAAAAGGTGATTTAAACATTTTCAAAGCACAAAATTCACACTGTAAGCAATTGTCCTTTTTTTGGTTTGAAATTCACTTTCACAAACGACCAGTCATTCTTTTTAAAACAATACCGGTTTATTTGAAAGTTTGTTTGATTCCAAAATTGGAAAAAAAAGGTTCAAAATTGACTGAAAATTAAATACACAAAACAAGAATTAGTGAGGTTATGTTTGCGGCCTTGCGCGTCTGGCTGGACGCAACCAACGAAAAAAAAAACCGGCCCAAGATTGTGACGTCACAATTTTGGTTGTGTGAGGCCCGTGTGGAACACATTCTTGTCGGCCCTGGACAGACCAACACCGTTCTCAACTAAAAAGCCTGTTAACTCCTACCGCCTCAGTGCCCTTTAGCTTATTGTGGCTGCCATTTTTATAACCAAATTTACAAGTAAAACCAAGGCCGACAAAAAAAACAACAGGCCGTAACCATCAGAAAAACAGCTGTTAATCTTGGGCCGGTTTTTACATGGAGTCTTATGGGAGAAGCGAGGTTTTTTCGGGATTATTTCTAAACGACTCGATGAATTTTCTTCAAATTCCCATGAAATATTCTTCGATACTATCGTAAAATTTTAAAAAAGTTTTCTGGAGATCACAGGGTCTCAAATAATAAAAATTCTAGGAAAAGTATTTTGTGAGGTTAGGTTGATGTAAACAACAACACTTATTTTATTTTTCTTAAAAAAAGGAAATTTTCTCATATTGTTAGCAATAAAATGCACATGAAAGGTTTCAAAAGGTGCGCATCCATATCTACACCAGAATAAAAATTGATTTATCAAAAAAATGCAGGAGACTAGTGTTTTTTTTTGTGATCATTTCACGAATTGGAAATGGTGGATTTATATACCTAAATTAATAATTCCTGTCTTGTTGAGTCGCTAAATAATATTTTAGTCGCCATACATGACATCTGAATATATTTTGTTGTATAGCGAGAAGAGTAGGTATGGTTTAAATGTTGGTTTAGGTTCTTCCACGAGGTCTCCTACCAACCAGGTCCCATCAGAGTGACTACCTTATAGAAGATTGGAGTAATGGTAAAAAGTAAGAAAATGGTACAGAATACAGTACAGAGAAGCATCTAATTAATACGTCATTTTGAGTGCAGTTTTTGAGTAATATCTGGGACTTTTGCTGTTTGTGTGATTTTCATCATAAGAGATCTAAATTGAACATTATTTAGATAGATAATTCTTTATTAGCAATTAAATATTTTTCATAGGTAGCTGCACTGAGAATCCTATTTATCTAAGACGTCTTGTGGGCGTTTCAACCAGTTAACATTTTTAATACAAATCTCAGATTAAATTACCATTATTATGACGAACTTAACAAAAATTACTAGAGATGGAAACAGTGATTTCAGTGACATCACAAAGTTTTCTTGCTCTTTTTTGCATTATTTGAGGTGCTGTGGAGGTGTATTTATGAGAGGAGGATGACCGACAATCCCTCTGCATAATGTGATCCTTAACTTGTTAGTATTGTTTGTTTGAATGTGGTTATCAAATCGCATTTTTTGATCCTTTGTCTCAGAGGATCTCGGGATTTATCACAAAAAAGTGTGACAGAAAAACGCTATACGATAACCACCCCCAAAGCAAGCAACATTGACAAGTTAAGGGTCAAATACTACGAAGGGATTGTGGCTCTCCTTCCACCCACAAAAACACCTTCACATCACCTCAAATAATACAGAAAAAAGTAGACAAACTTCGCAATGTCATGATTTACTGTTTTCATCACCACCATCTCTGAGAATTACTGTTAATTTAAACTGGAATTTTAATTAAAAATGTTAACTTGTTGAAATACATAGAATATCTGAGTTACATACTCCAACAAGACATCTTAGTGGACCTTCTACTGAATTCTTTCAATAAAATTTGGTATTCTTCTGCAAATAAGTTTATTTTCTTTAATTAAATTCACACATAAGTAGGTACCTACTTTACAAATCCAAAAAATAATCACTTAGAGATTTCCTAGGACCTTCTCGACTTCATGGTTGTTTGACTATTTCACAAAATAATAATAATAATATATATCTATTAATTTTCAATCTCAAATTAGATTATTAACTCACTGAAGCCTCTATGAGGCTTGTGCTTGGAAGTTTTTTAATTTATTTATGATTACTACTAAGAAATAAATTATTAATTTCAAATATAAAGAATAAACATAAACATAAAATCTGTAAATATAAATAAATAATAAAATATAAAGGCAACTTTTGTAAAGAAATATACAAGGATACTAGAAGTTATTAGAAAAAAATTATATTATTTTTTAAAACCTAACAACCTAACATTTGCATTGCCTTTGATAAATAATTTGATCAAAAAATAATCTAGATTCGTTTGGAATCCAAACTTTTATCTCTTTTTTAAATTTTTTCTGACTGTTAACAGTTTTAATTTCGTCAGTATCAGATGATAGACATAATTAAGGCCCAGGGCTTTCCAGTCACAGTAAAAGGAATATTTTTTTACCCCTTTTAGAGGGTGAAACCCAACCCCATCCTATTTTTTTAAATGGGATGATAGTACTTGTGGCACCTTGCTGGAAAGCTCTTTTAAAAGAAAATTGGCTGCTCATGTTTTATTTCATTCTAACTAGAGAATCTATCTTTTAGCTTCAAAAAACTTTTTAATATCACAAAATTCCGCAATGTTTAAACAGAATGAAGTTGCAATTTTCAGTGGTCCAGTATTATTTTCATTAATTTAGACACAATGTGTATTAACTGCTTTATCGAAATTTTGCACTCTTTATTGCCCAAAATGGATTTTTCTGAATGAAAGTTGTAATAAATATTTTTTTTTTCATTTGTGTGGCAGAATGAAATGAATTATTTTTGCCGAAATATTTTTCAAATATTCTTTATTTACATTAAAAATGCCGACAAATAACCAAAAACATTAAAAATTGAAATTTTAATGATTGGGTTCAGAGATTTGAAATATGAATTACCTATGAAGTTAAAATAAAACAAAATTTGCACAATTTTCTGCTTAAAAGAGCTTTCCAACAAAGTGCCACAAGTGGGGTCAGGTTTCGCCCTCTAAAAGGAGTGAAGCAATATTTTCTTTAGTTTGACTGTAAAGCCCAAATTCTTCGCCCTGAAGCTGTAGAAAATTTGCTTGAGTTAAAGTCCCCACCCTGTATATTCTACAATATTATATAGGAATAGTTTTCAGTGGGTGTCATAAACCAAGATGACCATTGACCATTGCTATCTCCTAGGTAGTATTTGGAGGTATGGTAATCATTTATTTCAAAAAAGGAATGGACACTTCCAGACCCTTCAACTGGAACAGTATTATTGTGATGCCTTTTTCGTTTACCTCCCTTTCTCCAGTTTTATCTTCTTCACTTCCATTCTAAAAACATTAAAAAATTTACTACCTCAAGGGAATTAAATCAATAAATTCTCCAATATATACGAATTTTAGGTCATTCTATCGCTTTTATTGGCAATGGTAGCATGTGATCCCCAAAAAGTTAATAGCAAACTTCATAGGAGTACCCCTTTTAGTTTTAGAGACATGGGCATTTAAAAGTTACTTAACCTTGTGATACAGATTTCTATTAAAAGTAAATTTTAAGAAGATTGCAAATTTAATATTAAAATGGAACATTTATGTTCAAACCTTCTAAGTTAAACCAAAATTGCCCCCTAAAAAGGAGCTACATAAAAACTGAAGCTAGGGGCATTTGTTTACCTTGATATTGTTAATAACATGTGCCGAGGTATTATTTTCCATATTCATAGTTCTCTATCTCTCCTAAGATCTCTCCATTATGCAAGTTTCCATTTTCTACTCCTTTTCCTATAAAAAATAATAAAAATTATTAGCAAAAGAACTCGGGACATGTACAAATTATGGAACGGTGATTTTACCAATTTTTGACCCCAGCCCCCTCCCCCATATCACGTTTTGTAACGGTTTGGTGAACCCCTGCCCATAATATTATGTAACGGTTTCAAGATCACCGCTCCCCAAAAAATAATTTTTTCTTATTTTCATTCCAACTCTGTCGCAAACCCCCTACGTAACGTTTTGTAACACTTTGGCTACCCCCCTCCCTCCCCTCTATGACCGTTACATAATTTGTGCACAGCTCCTAGCATATAATCGTAAAATTTTATTCATTAGCTCAGTTCAATACCTATATATGTTTAAATTATCGCTAAGTATGAAGAATGTTCAGTGTTTTATACAAAAACAGTTTTTACAAGTAAATTTAACAAAAAGATAGGAAAGTCAAGTTTCCTATCTCTGATAACATGATGTATGAAGGGCCTCCTAGCAATAGGCAGGTAATATGTGACATTTTACTAGCTTAGTAGAAAAGGGGGCAATTATGCAGTATACAGTTTTCTGCCATTTTTTATTTTTTATGAAAAATTCTCTAGGACCCCAAATCCACTGGTTGGTTTTTTTTTTAATTTTTTTTCACTAAAACAACCCAATCCAACACAGCCCTACCCAACCTAACCCAAAACAATAAAAAAAACACATTACAACCTCCCCGGCACCCTTTTTCTCTTTAAAAAAAAAACCGGCGCCGGCGGATTTGAGGTCCTAGGGACCCTAGTAGGTGCCCCCATAAAGAATTTTTCATAAAAAATCAAAAATGGCAGAAAACCGTATACTGCATATAAAATTACTGAAAAGGAAGGGATCAGTTGGATAGGAAAAGTTTGTTACATATGACTCACCCTTTTTCTGGGCACTTTCTGGTATGCAGCATTTTCGACATATTTTCCTGATTTCTATATCAACCACGATACCCATTATTGAATTGGTCCCGATTCAAACATACAAAATCTAGAAAAAATTCAATAAAAGGTGATTTAAACATTTTCATAGCACAAAATTCACACTGTAAGCAATTGTCCTTTTTTTGGTTTGAAATTCACTTTTTTCACATCAAACGACCAGTCATTCTTTTTAAAACAATACCGGTTTATTTGAAAGTTTGTTTGATTCCAAAATTGGAAAAAAAAGGTTAAAAATTGACTGAAAATTAAATACACAAATCAAGAATTAGTGAGGTTATGTTTGCGGCCTTGCGCGTCTGGCTGGACGCAACCAACGAAAAAAAAAACCGGCCCAAGATTGTGACGTCACAATTTTGGTTGTGTGAGGCCCGTGTGGAACACATTCTTGTCGGCCCTGGTAAAACATGGATTTTCTGTCAGTTTGGTGTCAATATGGCACCGATCATAGGCCAAAGGATACTAAAACAAAAATGAGTTAACTGGCTTTTTAGTTGAGAATGGTGTTGGATAGACAGGCTCTTTTTGGGCGAGGACACTACCTTCCTAACTGAAGTAGTCCTTTTACATATATAAATCAACGTAATTTAAATAAAACAAATAATTTCTTACATTTTCTTAATGTGCATTGCACCAATAACCTTTCTTACTATTTTATAAAGAAAATTTACGAGAAATAATAAAAAAAGACATTAGGGACATTTTGGACCATCTAAAATAACAGCAAAGATGCAACATGTACTTCATACATCTTTGATAATGACAAAAATAACTACTTTTGTGGTTCTAGTAATTAAAGATAAGAATAACAACTGTCATATTTAAAAGAGTTTTTGGAATGTTAAAGTAGATAACGTAAAATTTTGTTAAATGAAACATAACCTAACTTTTGTGAGGTCTGTGTGAATTTTGTGGATTTTTTATTTTTATTTAGAATATATGTATGGATACAAAATGTTAAATTACAATAAGTGGTGTAGCCAGGGGAGTGTTTTGCGGGTTGAACCCCCCCCCACCAGGAGGTCCAACCCAATCTATAATAAGCTATAGCTCCCCCACTTTTTTGACCCTTTACTCCGGTTTATGACGTGTGTTTGATGTGATGCCTTAAATTTTTAAAATTTTGACGGCGATGCTATGACGTCATTTTTAGCATCATTGTACGGGAAATCAATTTAACTAAGTCGACCTGGTTTTTTTGCAAAATTTTACGTCATTAATATTATTTATGTTTATCCACAGTGGGACACCAGAGATTTTTTAGCACCGGGTCAAAAATTTAGGGTTAGGTTACTTATTTTGACTTTCCGCGTTCTGCTCCGCTAAAGCACATAAGTAATTTTTACCTTCGCATTTTTCTTAAAGTATTTGTGGTTAGCGCTAAAAAGTTTATAAATGGTATGATGGCATTTCAATAATTGATCTTCCACGGATAATAGCAACCTCGCCGTTTGGCTATACCGACGACAGGTTATCTAAAAGCATGCAGATTTAAAAATCGGCAACTGGCGCTAGACGAAATAATCGTATTCTATTTTAAACAGGAGCGTCAACTACTAGCAAGAGTCTGTCCAACCTCTAAATGGAGCTTTACTGACCTGTTTTGTTAGTACTCAAGTATTCGTATGTTTTTGAAACTGAGGTTGGGATGTAAAATCTATCCTTTGCACTCCAAGATTTCACTAGTACACTTGCACATAAATATGCCGCTATAATTTAAATTTTAAAAACAATGGCTGAATTAAAATAAAAACAAAATTATGTAGGGTTATGTGCGCCGAATGTTTCTATGCGAATTCCTAGTAATCCCAGCGAGCCAGTAAAGTTCGCTAGGTTTTTTTCGGCGGGCGACCGCACACGCGGATTGGTTATATTTGTTTTAGAGCAATGTTTTTAAAAACACATGTCAGAGATAAACATAACCTCGAATGGTTTTCTGTCAGAAAACGTAAAAATACTCTTCTGTCCCACTCTGGGAGCCGGTGAGCCTTCCCGATGAATGTCATTAACGTAATTTCAGCTGTTTTTTGTTGTTATTATTTTGTTTTTAAATTTTTTGAGGTTTCTTTAAGATTACCGACGTGAAGAAGTCGGGTTAAAACTATTTGAAAGACAGCTTTCGAGGACTAATGGTGGGTTTATACAGCAAAATAAAATAATATAATAATAAGAACACCCAATAAAAAACTGTATTTGTGATCACATGATCACGTTTAACCAATCGCAGGGCTAATTCTTATTTCTTGTTTTATTTTAAATAAAAAATAAAATAAATCTTCAATTTAATCTGGTATAAGATGTACATAAGTTTTATCCTCTCCATATCCTGAAGCCCTACGAGGATTTTTCGTTCGTCTTTATTTTAATTCATGGGATGTCAAAAAAAATCTAGGCTGTAGCTAAATTCTGATTGATTTTGATCGCGTTTTTTTAATTTTCGATGACTCATCGAACTCAAGGACATGAGAAACATCTGTTGAATTTACAAACTCGCCCAAAACAAGTCACAGTTACTTCCCACTGTTCCCTGCAACTGCCCCTACCTAATTTTTGGAGCTTTAGAACACCGGTTTCCAACCAGTTATTATACTATGGTTTGAAGATCGCGAATATTCGGGCTTTTTCTAATGGTCTTATCTATAAAGCTCAGGCCCTCGTCACACTCACAACAATCAGATCAAAAGTTATTTCCAAAACGAGCCAATAAATTCATAATCAGAAAGTGTGTAACTTTTTAATTGGCCGGCTGATTTAGTTAAATAATACCTCAATGTTTGTTGTTTGTTCAGTGTTGAACATAAAAAAAAATCAGGAAGGATGAAAATGACATATTTTTTAAAACTTTTCACCATCTTGGATTTTTAAGAAATGTCACATTTTCAAATAAATAGGACAAGTCATATATTTTGTCTTGCGAAAAAGTTTTTGAAGGAATTTTTTTGGTCCACTCTATTTAAAGGTCAGAATCTCTAATTGAGCAAACAGTTTGTTTGAAAGTTTGAGAAAATGATGTGTTGAAAATTAACTCTGTGTTTCTTTGTATTTATACACGACGTTTCGATCAGTACAATCTCTGATCGTCTTCAGACCAATGGAAATCCGAAACACAGAGTTAAATTTGAGCATACAGTAGTTTACACCCGAAATTTATACAAATTTAATTGACGTCAACTGTCAACGAGAATGTTCCAACTGACGTTTGCTAATTTTTTTTCTCCCTAAAGAGACAGTTGGTTTCATTTATGCACAGTTTTGTATCTACAAATTTGAGGATAAAAGCATAACATTTATAAGCGCAACAATTCAAATTGTTTACCCATATTTCCGGCTTTGTTTAGCAAAAAATAACGACACTTTTTGTTTTGTTTGGTCAGCTACTTTGTTTATATGGGCCTCTTAAAACACTTTTATATAAGGACTGTTTGAAAATTTTGTCGTATAAATACCACCCGTTTATTTTAAAGCGATTTAAGAAACTAGTTTATTAATTTAAACCGTTTTTATGGCTATAAACACTTTAAAAACGCTTTAGCATATTACTTGCAACCTAAAGAAATATCCAACCCTGGTTTTACGGAAAAATCAGTTGGTAAATATGGTGGTTGTTTTATTTGCTTTTTTATTTAAATTGACATATTTAATGACATTTAATGAAAGGCGTATAAACCTTCAACCCTCATCATTCTAAACCAGCAAAATAGGCTGGTTCTGATTCTCAAGGCATGGAACATGACAGGAGGCGTTACCTACATCGATTTTTTTTGTTCATGTCAGCTGAAAGGTGACATCATAGCAATATTCATCTGAAAATTTAGTACAATCCCGAAATTCATAAAAATAAAAAACTTTTTACTAGATATATATTTAAATATCAACAATTATCTGTAAATAAACAATACTCGAAGATAATACGCAATCGAGGTCTCCTTATTTTGCTTATTCTTCTGGGAAATTTTAGAGCCAAGGTTAACCGTAACCGCGACAAAAAGAAAACTGCTCATGCGTTCGCGCGGTGTAAAAAGTGACAGATGATATAAGATCCCTGACCTGTTTTACCTTTTTTTCGTTTTTTTTTGCAAAAAGTTTGAAAGTAAGACAACATGAGGACAATAGGGATATTTCGGAACGCTTATTTGACACTTCGTAGTGGTTGTGGTAATTCCTGCGTCTGCACGATAGCTAAACGTCATTCCGTTGTGGAAATTAACTACTACCACTGCCGTAAGCTACGAATCCATTTCGTTGTGGTTGTGGTTATTTTTCTGGTTAGTTTTAGAGAATTTTGGCGCAATTAATTTTAAAAATAATAAAATATTACCAGGTTCCAACACATAAAACACCTATCTTGTAAAATTAAGTGACAGTTTTTAATGTATTCCAAAAACTCTGGTAAAATCGATACGTGGTAGTGGTAGTGGTTGTCAAACACTACCACAGCGGCTGTCAAAGTTGTCAACATTTTAAGCGGTTCAAAATTTCCCTAATATCTAGTACTTATTTTGATATTTTTTGTAAATCTTACCCCCTTTGAAGGTATTTGGATCACCCTTCCATCCAGATAAATTTTTAAATAAGTCATCAAACACTTTAAGTTCCAAAACAAATTTTTGTCCAAATCATGTTTCCGTATAGCCGACCAGCCACTCAATATTTGTAGTTATTTTTCCTGAAACTATCATATATGAGCCACCCCCTTCCCCCGAACAATAATTTAGACATTACCACTTATCGTACAAACTAGGATAAACTTTCCATCATCCTCCAAAAATGAAGATCCATTTGGATTATATACAATATGATGCGTTTCCCTACTAAACATTTAGTGTAGGGGCGTATGTCGATAATTTCTATCCCGTCGGATTTTGAATAAAGGAGTTTTGTGACTATGTGGGATTGATAGCCCTACCGTATAGAAAGGTTTGATATGACGTCATCTTTCAAAATGGCGGCCAAAAATCATAAAAAATACAACTTTCGCAACCGGGGCATGATTATACTCGATGCCATGTAATTCGAGGACGAGGATTCCAAAAAACTAACTTTAACCTAAATGACCTTGAAAATTGTGAAAAACAAGATTTTTGCCATTTTCTCTTCAAAAAATCTTTATAATTCGATGTTTTGGCACACGAACTTCAAATTTACCTCAAACTATTAGGCATATATGCCAAATTCGATATTTCGAGGTTGATGCGGTTTGAAGCTTTATGACCTTGAAATATACCCCACTAAAATTAACATTGCAAAAATAACATAATAAAGAGCGGTATTATTCAACTATTAAAGCGGAGAGAACCAAATTTGGTAGGAAAGATAAGAAGGTAGAGTCCAGTAACACTGTTAACAAAATTTGGTTTAGCTATGATGCGTTTCAATATGGCAGCTGATATTTCAAAATGGCGACCTACAACAACATTTTATTTTATTTAAATTTGTAAAAAAACAAAAATGACAAGGTGGCCGTTAATTATTATTGAATTATCGGCGCTTACTATGAAAAAAAAGTTTAGTTGATGTATGATCTTGATTGACTTTAGGAACACCATGTACAAGTAAAAAACCAGGTTTTTGTAGTGTTTTTTTCAATTAACCACTACGTAAAAACTTGTGCCGGAGATGAAATTAACATCCTATCTATAACTAAACACATCATTTTAAACCTCCCTATAACTTTTTTTTTGGTCTGGCGTTCAAGGTGTTTATGCTATACCCCGGCAAAAATGACCTATAGGTAGTTTTTATTAAGTTTCGGAACTGTGAATTTTATGTTCTACTCACATGCCTAGCCAACAAAGTCATTTAAATTACCTATAAGAGAGTTAGCCGAAGTTAGATATACATTACCATATACTGGACCAGGTGGTTTAGATGCTATTTTCCAAAATGCCGGTCAAAAAAGCATAAAAATTTCTAATTATGCCAGTAAGACATTACTATACTTGTTTATTAACATTAATAATAAAATCCAAGGATGAGGTTACAGCCATTTAGTCACAGATTCATGTGCTACCGGCTGTTTTGTTCGCATCCGTGTAGAAAGTTCCTAAAATTAATAAAAACAATAGGCATATAGGTCATTTTTACCGGGGTATAGGATAAACATCTGCTGCACTACCAGGACGCCAGATTGATTTCCTGCACTTAAAGTTTTTGCGTAGTAAATTGGAAAAATTACAACAAAAAGCTGGTTTTTCACTTGTAGATGGTATTTTCAAAGTCAATCAAGGTCATGCATCAACTAAACATTTTTTTCACTGTAAGCGATGATAAGTCAACAAGAATTGATGGCCACCTTGTCATTTTTGCTCTTTTACTAAATTGGATAAAATAAAATGTGATTATAGTTCGCTATTTTGATATATCAGCCGCCATATTGAAACGCGTCATAGCTGAACCAAATTTTTAAACAATATTGTTAGACTTGACCATTTTATCTTTCTTACCAAATTTGGTCCTCTTTTTCAATATGTTAATTTTAATGGGGTATTTTTTACAGTCATGAAGCTTAAAACTGCATCAAGCTCCAAGGATCGAATTTGGCATATATGCCTAATAGTTTAAAGTATATTTGAAGTTAGTCTGACAAAACGTCGAATTATTAAGATTTTTTATAGAGAAACAAGATTTTTGGCACTTTCAAGGTCATTTAAGCTCGGATGACCTTAAAAGTTAAAAAATTTTTTTTTGTAATCCTCGTTGTCGAATTATATGGAATCGAGTATAATGATGCCCCGGTTGCAAAAGTTGTATTTTTATGATTTTTGGCCGACATCTTAAAAGATGACGCCATATCAACCCCTTCTACACAGATGCGAACAAAACACTCGGTAACAGTTGATTATGTGACTAAAGAGCTATCAATCCCACATAGTCACAAAACTCCATCATTCAAAATCCCACGAACTTACACATGCCCCTTCACTAATTGTAGAAAACCACAAAAGAAAACGTCACGCACTCCGTAAAAAAAAACGAGGTTTTTTCTCGGTGGAAAAACAATAAAACCACCTTTAAATTTTACTACAACAAAACAATAAAGTTTGGTTATATTCACTTCAAACGACTGTAATGGGTCACGTGACGGTTTAAAGTTTTACCCACTCGAGAGTTGGTTCAAAAGTTGTTGCTCGGTGCGTGTCGCTCGGTGCGCAGTCATAAACGATCCGACTGACGTACGACCGGCGTTAACTGTGAACGCACCCCAAACATTGAGGTTAGAGTTTATCTAAATAAAAATGGAATGGACCGTATAGTAGATATTCGATTTTATTTATTTTAAGACGGACATGTACAGAAAACTTCCGTCACCTGAAATCTAGCTTTTACTACAAAACTTAAACAGAAAAACCTCAGGACACTATTGCTATGCTATTCAAATAAAATAAACTCAATGAGCAATCGGATCTAACTTCTTCTTCTTATCGCTACTTCATTTAACTCAATCAATTTTTTGCACATGCGTGCAAAGAGAGTTTTTCTACGTCGACGACTAAACAAGCCATTGTTTTGTAATTTGCGGACATCGACTGAAATCAATTAATCATTAATTTTAATTTAAAACGCGTTTGCTGCAGACTAGGAGATTGCGGCGGTATCTTCCAAAGGGGGGTTTTAGCTCGAAACCGCACCCCCTTTAATATACCATTCTCATAGTGTAAATGGCTTTAAATTTGCGACGCGACACCTGCTGGTTACGATAAAGAAACTCTAAAGAACAGAATGATGTATCGTTTGGAAAATCCTACGAAGAAATGAAAACAAATTAATATTATCAGACAAATAAAGTGCTTGGCATGCGAAAAAATAGGTTTTAAACTAATTAGAAACTAAACCTCCATCCAACAAATCAAGACAGTTGACAGTCAGAAAGGCAGTTTATTTAGAGGTCATCCACAACGTACAAGCTTATCCATTATAAATATTACTTTACTCTAAAACAAATGTCAAAATTGTCCAATGTCATCGCATATGTCAAATTTAGGCATCAACTTTCTTATTTATAACACTTACTTATAACACCCTGTATATTTTGATAATAAACGTCTTAACCTCTATAATATAATAACTCACCTTAGGTTTGCACAAGTTCTACATATCTAATGGAAAATTATTCTCGTATTAGTAAGATGAAACTTTGATAATTTTCTATGATATTGTTTTGAGGCATCGTTTATAAAAGCTCTCCATTAGACCAACATAAAATTTTTTATGGTACTAGTGCGTTATGTTGAAAATAATTCAGGCGAGAAAGATTTATACCACGAGGCCATCAGGTCGAGTGGTATAAATTCTCTAGTGACTTAGGAAACATATATGACACACGAGTGGCATACAATTTTTTATCCAAAGTGGAAGAAATCGTTTTTTTATGAGATAATAATTAATAAGCTTTATGATCAAATCAAAGCTACTGGCGTCTCAGTACCCTATAAATGTCAGAATGACTTAACAGTGAGTTTTTTACATTTTGGTCAAAGTAGGTTGTTTGTTTAGTTGCCACGGGCATGATACATTGTTTAAATAAATTGTCACTTGTCAGTTTTCCCTGCAGAAAAGGGAAGCTTTTTCAAGAAAAAAACGTATAGAAAACGGATTAAACCGACGAAAATTACGTTACTGAGGATATCCTTACCGAAGAAGAAGAAGAAGCAGCGATGCAAATTTTGTCAGAAAAGTCCCGAGATGCTTACGACAAGGAGTTCAAAATGTTTGAGTCTTGGATGAATTCGCGGAAGATAAAAGATATCGATGAAAATGTTCTATTGGCTTATTTTTTACATTTGCAAAAAAAATTTGCCCCATCGTCGCTATGGACCAAATATTCGATGCTTCGCTCGACTATTCAGCTCGACATTTCAAAATATGGCAAACTAACGAGATTTTTGGAAAGCAAATCACAGGGATACACACCAAAGAAGTCCAAGACAATAGAACAACCTGAAATAGAGAAGTTTTTGAACGAAGCTCCCGACGACGACTACCTGTTAATGAAAGTGGCTTTGATAATATGGGGATTAGCGATGCTTGTAGATGCGATGAGTTGGTCAATTTGAAAATAGAAAATATTCAAGACAAATAGAAATATTTTTACATAGTTTAACCAGACACTAAAACCAAGAAATCGAGTATCACCATACTTAAAGAAGGATTTCCAGTCAACGCGATCAATTTGTGTAAAAAATACATGCCTTTGAAGCCTAAGAACAGCCAGTGTGTAGGAATAAATATGTTGTCGAAGATACCTTCAAGAATTGCAATGTTTTTGAAATTGGAGGAACTCTACACCGGTCACTGCCTAAGAAGGTCTTCGGCGACTCTTTTGGCCAATGCAGGGGCTAACATGACTACTTTGAAGCGTCACGGACGATGGAAGTCCTCGACCGTAGCAGAAGGATACCTAGAAGAATCGGTGCATAACAAAATACAAATTGCAAAAAAAATACAAGGTTCCCATGCGTCGGCGTCTTCCAGCACTATAAGCAGCTGTAACGATATGGGAGCGTCTGGTTCCAATGAAACGAATTTTAGAATGACTTCAAATTCGAATAAATCGTTAGTCTTTTCCTTTAATTACAATATCAATCTGAATTCTGCTTGTAATAGTAATAAATAAATATAAACGTGAGTTATTTGTCATAACTGTCATGTGTTGGATAAAATTATTTACGACAGATGATGTGATATAGTCTTTTTATAAGATTTTGTAACTTCAAAAGGGCATACCGGTTAGCGCCGGCGCCGGGAAGATCTTACTACTTTGATAAGCCTCTATGCGATTTTGTGAGGCTTTGTTTTTAATATTTAATGAGTCAAAAAATATTTTTTTATGGAGTTTTTACGACAGTATATATAACTAAGTAAGAGTAGTAGTAGAGCTTTTTTAATTAGTTTTTAGGGGGTCTAAAGAAACGGAGTCTTTATGAGATTTATCTGTCTCAAATGCCCTAGCCATGTACTAAGTAAGATTATAAAAGAATGGTGAATTTATTATAGGAAGCTATACAATATTATGGATCTGTTAGATTATAAAATGCGTTGAAAAGCCCATAAAAATTCGTGGATATATTGAAACCCATAATATATGTTTTTTTTTTAAAGATGGACACAAAAGCATATAAAATTTTGTTAGTTTGTCTGACTATAGAATCTACAGAAAGACTTATAAAAACTTATGTTTTATGTTCATAGAAACCTTTAGAATTTTATTAGTCGCTCTAATCATCAATCTTTCAAAAAATCTCTGCGCTTGTACAAACCCATAATACGTTATAAAACAAGGGTGTAATCATAAAAAAAATCATATCAAATCATAATAAATTTAATATAAAACGGTTCTTTCATAAACCTATGTAATATTTGAAAATAAAACGTTTCTACTATAAAATTTTATACATATTTGTAAGTCTGTCAGATTATAAAATTAGGTAAAAAATAGATATATGAACCCGCACAAAATCTTACCAAAATCAAAGGCATAACTCATAAATAAACCTAAAATTTTACCTCACAAAAGTTTATAAACTTCTAAAAACTGATAAAAATCAGGTGTTTATGAGATTTAATGCGGTGGTTTGGCAGGGTACAGTGTCGAACATAAAAATGTTCACTGTATGGTCAAAAATATCAACTTTTATGGGACGGGGGTCCCTTTATATATAATTGCTTTAATATAGTAGTTTTTACAACTAGTGGCTAAAATAGTACTTTTTTTACAAGCGTTGGTTTAAATAACGAGTGCAGCAAGATATTTAAAAACGCGAGTAAAAAAAGCACAGATAAGCCACGAGTTGTAAACACTATTTTTTTTAATACCTTTATCAAAAAATCTAGGAAAAACAGGAACATACTTTTAAAAATCTCGAACGAAGAGCATTTCTCGCAAAACATACCATCTTTACACTATAAATCAAGGCGGCTGATAAATGAAATAACAATGGTTGCCATAGCGTGTGCCTTTTTACTCGGTGACGTTAATTGCTGCGACATTTTAGTCTTTGACAGTTTGATATTTTTACGATGTTTTTATATGATTTTTTCGTAAATACTTGGTGAAAACTGACGGAAATGGCTTAATTTTTAGGCAAGAATAATGACATTTTTTTCAATATTACTATTTTTCACTTTTTCTCTTTAATTTTGGGTAAAAAACGGAGATAAATCTTTTTTTGCAACCGTGAGAAAAAAAAAGGTTTTTTTGCGTCGGTAACCAAAAAGTTACTAAAATCATGTTTTTGATGAAGGTATAAAAAACTTTTTTGCGAATGGTAAACTGCTTGATGGTAATGATTCAAGATTGTCTTCTTGTTTTAAAATACTCAGTTTAGGGTAGTTTTACAGCGTTAAGTACGTACACACATATATGCAGCTATAAGCTATATACCAGATTAGTCACTTTTAATGGCTACCTATTAGAATTTAGGATTATCTTTGAGTTTGATCAAAACTTTAGATTGTTACCTACTATGCGGGCGTTAGTTTTGTGTGTTTGCCAATTTGGGGTCGTAAATCTCCTAGAATTTAGTAATAGGAAACGTGCATTATGCAGCAAAGGTGGTAAAGTATATCGTGACGATTTTTTATTAAAATTGCTCTATTAGTGAGTCAGAGGCACCCTTACATATATTGTTTTTATCACAAATCGGGGCACCTAGCCATTATGCGGTCACGAAGACTTTTTCAGGGCAACATTCTACAAGCTTTTTTTAATAATTTAAAGTGCTGGTAGTGGATGTAGTAGTGTAATAAAAAGTATAGATGTATGTATATACTTACGATTAGCTATCTTACAAAAATAAACCATGCAATAGGGTCTCTATAGTGGGCCGATTGTGCCCAGCAATCTATTAATTCCAAAAGGTTTCACCACTTCACCAAAACTTTATTTTTTTACTCTCTACACGTGTTTCGCTAGCTAAGTTAGCATCTTCAGGAGAGGATCACTCTCTACACGTGCTTTGCTAACTAAGTCAGCATCTTTAGTAGAGGGTTAAAAATCGGTAAAGTAATGATTCTTGAATGGTCGTGAGAATTTTTTATAGAGGGTGACCAGAACCCAAACGTAGATTTAGGTACAGGGTCTTTTTTTTATATAACTAGAATAATCGGCAACTGTTTTATTATACGTTGCGTAAGTTGGCTTCAGATTGCGATTGGGATTGCAAAATTTTACAGCGAACCAATCAAATAATGGTAAATTGTAAAACCAATATAAAATATGATTTGAAAATTAAAAAAAGTCAAACTGTAGTTACTAACCCTCAGCACAAAATTAAAACGAAAAAACGAGGTAAAAATCTTTTAATGGGTACCGATATATTTAAGTAAATGTTAATTTTGCTAATAAAACTTGGCTCACTTAAAGTGGTGTGTACTTTAAATCCCGGGGAATTAAAGTTATTTTAAGTTTCTTAGTGATTTAAAATGAATTTGTTTGAATTTGTTCCTTTTGCCAAAAAAAAAAGTTACGCTGCTGACAAAATGGAGAAACTGTAAAAAAACTGAGCGAATTAAAAAATGGAGCGTTGTTGAAAAATTAAAAATGGAGAAAATGGAAAAATGAAGCGGTTGGGAAAATGAGGCGGTAGTGAAAAATGGAACGGCTGGAAAAATGAAGCGATGCCAAAAAATGGATAAAATGGAAAAATGGAGAAACTAAAAATTATGGAAAACCGGCTAAGAAAATGACACTGTATTATTTTAAGTGCTATTTATTATTGAAAATAAAGGTGGAAAGCTTAAGTGTTACAATAGTTTTCTCTTGTCACCCTTCGCATAACGATAAGGTTAATTTTGTTAATGGGACATCCTGTATATTTTTGCATTTATTAATTACTTAAAAAATTAGCCTTACAAAAATATTAAACATGCTGTAGATATCTTTTGCAGCTTTCGATATATTTACGTTTAAAATTGTTAATGGGATATCTACAGAGTGTTGGTATTTTCGTAAAGCTGATTTTTTAAATTAAAAAAAATACAGGGTGTCTCACTAAAAAAAATTGATCTTCTTGTCACACACTCTATACGAAAAAAGACAAAAAAGCTAATATAAGTATCACTTAAGTTTGCTTTAATTTATTAAGTAAACTGGCCATTTATTTTCAATAATAAAAAAAATACCAAGTGTTCTGGTTATAAAAAAGACCCTGTACGTAATTCAGTAGGTATATCCGTGGAGATATTAGCTGGAGGAGTAGGTGTTTCACAGTCATCGGTAACTATCGGAGAAAAATGTGCTAAATTAGGTGTGTTCCTAATAAAAAGATCTTTGAAGGCTCCATTTAATTTAATTTTAATAGAGATACTTTTACCAAAACTTTATAATATTACTGTGAATAAATTAGCGGAGCATATTATTTTGCCGTCATTATGTTTTTAATTGATGTACCCATAAAAGTGGCTAATAAAATTTCAAATCACCAATTTAATTTATCAACTGGTTAATTTATGTAAAATTACACCAACAGAGATAAAAAGCGGAGTTGCCAACTTTGAATTTTAATGAAGCTTTATAAAAACGATTTTTAATAAATTTTAATAAACCCAATTATTAGAGAAAAAATTAATATGAGTAAGTTACGTCAGATAATTAGTTAATAAATAATAAACTCACCAAATAAAATTGATAGAATGTTTTTCTTATCTAATTCTTATCTTAATTAATGTAAAATTACACCAACAGGGATAAAAAACGGAGTTGCCAACTTTTAATTTTAATAAAGCTTTATAAAAATGATTTTAATAAATTTTAATATACCCAATTATAAGAGAAAAAAATAATATGAATAAGTTACGTCAGATAATTAGTTAATAAGTAATAAACTCACTAAAGGAAGTTGATAGTATGGTGTGGAACATTAAAAGGTAATTTGAATGCTAATAGCTATTTATGTATCTAGGTCATATAGGAGGAGTTTAACGCCCGCGGCGTGGACCTAAAAACACGAGCCGCCAGGCGAGGGTTTTTACACGCTGAGGGTGTTAAACGCATTTTATGACTGAAATACATACAATGTTTTATGCACAACCGCATGATTCTTGGAAAAAAAATATTTTAAAATATTTTTTTTTGTGTCAAAATCTCTAATATTTTGACAATAGATAAATCACCAGTTGACAAATAGTTAAGTATTCGAAAATGACCTGTTGTATGGTTATTTCTGTCATTCTCAATCAAGCAATCTGAGACAGAAACAGTTTCTTGTCATTAGACACCATATCAACAAAGTCATCATTACAAATAATGTTGCGGTTTAGTCGCTATTTTTACCGTTTTTCTTGTAAAATATTGTGGAATTTGAAGAAAAAGTAATCCCCAGAGATATAATGGAGGCCGCTGAAGAGGTGAAGACGAATCTTTTGCCGGCCAAATCAAGAAAACTATACGAAAAAACCTATAAAGAATATGTTTTGTGGTGTACTGGTAAAACATTCCGGAAAGCAACCTAATCGCAAAAGAAGGCGCCTTACTTGCATACTTCAACGAAAAAGCGAAACAACACAAGACGTCTTCCCTTGAAGTTATTATAGTTCGTTATTATTAATATAGTTATTATTTTTTTACTATTGGTAAGTTTATTGTTGCGTTGGTTTAATAAAAATTATTGGAACAAAATTTTGCATTTTTTCGTATACAAATTCAAGAAAAGAGTATTACAAAAAACTATAGAATGTCTGCTTTTCATGAATAATTAAAAAAGCCCCTAAATTTAACACATGCGGGCTTCAAAAAAGTTTTAACGCTCGCGGGCGGTAAAGTTCTGTTTTAACTCCCGCGGGCGTTAAAGCAATTTATTACGCTCTAAAATGTGGGCATTAAAGTGCACTTTAACGCCCGGTTGTGGATAAAATTAATTATAGTCGGCCCCGAGTGACATATGGAAGTCGTAAAATAACCCTTAGTATGAGAATAAACTGGAGTTTCGAACTTCCATTGTCTTTATATTTTTCTTTATTACAATGTTTCGCTTATGTATCTGCAATCGTCATCAGGTGAATACTAACAAAAATTAGGACTACCTAATGTTATATACTAGCATGTGTTCAGTGAACCATGAAGTTTACTTTTGGTTGGCTCCGCCCTTTCACAGTTGAAATCTGGTACTTCCTAAAAGTATAGGTTTCCAAATATCCTTGATGGTTCCTCTGTATGTCTGTTTGTGTGAACATTCGCTTGAATAGATTCTCCTCCCTGGCGATAATCTTTTCTTTCCAGTCCACAATAATGTTGATTTTCTCAGTAATGCTCAGCTCTTTTTGATCCAGTTGTGTCCCCTTGTCGAGTTTTACGTTTGTGTTCTCTAATGCGAACTTCCATGGGTCGGCTGGTTTCTCCGATGTAAATATCCCCACACTCGCATGGTACCTGGTAGATGCAGTTCTTGGTGTTGTTGGGATATGGTTTAGTTTTTGTTAATTGACTTCTTATTTTTATGGTTGTTGAAGACAGTCCGAAGATGGTATTGGTTGGCTTTCCTGCTTATATTTTCTGAGATTCATTCCTTTGATGTATGGAATTATAAGTGTCGCCTTCCTTTCAGTATTTACGTCTGTCGTCCATGTGTTGGTGTGGTCTGAAGAGTTTTATTGATCGTGTAGTTGGAGAAACCGCTCCTTCACAGATGGGATCGAATTTTTGCCTTTCTTTTATTTAAAGCTTCTTCTGTATAAGGGATTTTGCAATTTCCAGTTTGGTTGATGTCGAGTGGTTTGATTTGAAGTTTAGATATTGTCCAGTATGAGTTGGTTTGCAGTATACGAATTGAATTATTTTTGGTGACTAGAACGTCGAGAAAAGGGAGCTGAGAATTTTCTTCTTTTTCCAGAGTTAATGTGATGCAGTTGCTTATGCTGTTGATACGATTGAAGAATTGTTGTAGTGTATTGTTGTCCTTTTTCCACATGATGAATATGTCTTCCATGTAGATTAGTTTGGGTCTTTGCCGTGATGTTCGCAAAGCTTTTTCTTCAAAGGATTCCATAAAGATGTTAGCCACTACCGTCGAAAGTGGAGATCCTATGGGTAGACCATCTTCCTGTCAAAAATACCGTTTTTTTCCTGGAAATAAAAATTCTGCATATAGCATTCAAACAGACCCTTTCGAAGGTAACAGATTTCAACTGTGAAAGGAGCCAACCAAATGTAAACTTCATGGTTTACTGAACACAGGTGGCTCACTGAACACATGGTAGTATATAAGATAAGGTAGTCTTAGTTTTTATTAGTATTCACCTGATGACATTTGCATTCGAGACGTTGTTAAAAAGTAAAAAACGACAATGGAAGTTCGAAACTTTAGTTTACTCTCAAGCTCAACATGATCTACCACCTTTAAACAACAACCCTTAGTATAAAAAACAAAAAAAGAAGTTAAAAAAAAACTCGAAGTCAGTTGTATTAACCGAAAAGAATCTGAAAACAAAAGATCAAAAGATCTTGGGTGGAAATAACGAAAATTCATGAGCTGAGCATCTCACAAGGAACACACAAAGGACCAAAGAGAAATGATTAAACGATGTTTCTCTCTGGGCAATCAGCGTGGGCTCGTCAGTGGTTCCACTGGTCACCCTCCCCATACATTATTAAACATCATCAAATACTTTGATTTCCAACTTTGAATCACTCACAATATCTGAATCACTAAAAATATTTCTGAGTGATTCAGAGTTGGAAATCAAAGTGTATGATGGTGTTTAATGATGTATGGGGAGGGTGACCAGTGGAGCCACTGACGAGGAGCATAATCCTATTGGAAATATTAACACGCCAGGACGAATCCGTATCAGGTGACTTGGATAAGTACCAGTGCGGAACGATGCCTATTTGTGAGTGATTCAGAGTTGGAAATCAAAGTGTATGATGGTGTTTAATGATGTATGGGGAGGGTGAACAGTGGAACCACTGACGAGACGTTTAATCATATCTCTTTTCGCTTTGGTCCTTTGTGTGTTCCTTGGGGAACCCTTAGTATGTTGGTTAACATCTACTATTACACTGCCTACTGTGAAGAAAATAATCCCGGCAGCAAAAAAGAGTTTGTAATAAAATTATGTCCACAGGTGGGCGGAAGAGCATTTTAAATATCTATAACTGTTGTAGTATTACTGGTGATTTATACTGGCGCCGCCTACCATTACTGTTATGTCGCCGCCCGCCGTCTACGGTTTGTAGCAGCAATTTATACAACCGTCGCGTCGGCGCGTTGTTTTAACCTAAAAAACATTATTTTCTTGGGTATTAGTTCTTCATACAGCTCACTCAGCTGGCTTTTTTCTGTACCAGTCATTTTACAAAATGACAAGTAAGTTTAGTTCATCAACAAAAAAAAAAGTAGTCAAAATAAGCTGGGTAAGTTAGGTTAGAATTCGTGACAAATAAAACAAAAACATCAATAAAAATCACGTGACCACTCAACATGCTTTTCTATTGGCTGGACTACACATGGCGACGGACGGCAAACGGAAAAAGATAAAATTGGCTCATCTTAGGCGGCAGCGGGCCGACGCGATGAAGGCAAGGTATAAATACAAGTAAGGGTTCCCATATATTGATGTTTCACATCGCCGCGCCGACGCGAACGCAGACGCAGACGGCGGGCGGTGCTTATAAATGAAGCTTTAGTCCATACAACTTTAATTTTAAGCAGGGTGCATAACAAGTCCAATCCTGATCGTGAATATTTTATTTATAACCTCGTTAATTGTTTACCCGCCCCATATAACTATGATATACTGTACCCAAGTGCTACAAAATGTGTAACAATATTATTAGACACTAAAAGCCAAGCCACTCTACTTGAACGTATCCTACGCCGACTTAGAGCAAACTCATTGGTCAGATCCGACAGAAGTTGTCAATCGCACGTCGAGCGAGACTGCTTTTTATGAGCTACGTTACGTTTGCGCGGTTTGCCAACTTTAACGGTGGGATTTACTAACAGGGTTTAGTCTATTTTAGAACGGTCCTAAGTTTAAGTGAAATTTTGGGTTTTACGCATTTTAAACCAACCTTCCTTGAGTTTTGGATATAGTTTTGATTTATAAGAGGAATTTTAATAAATTTGTTTATTGAATAATCATCTTAACATATTTATTTGTTGGATTTAAGAAGAAAGTTTCAATTTAGAAGAAAAGAAAATTAAAAAATTTAAACCCATGCGGGATTTAAATACTAAACACTCTGTAGAACAAATTTTAATTTGGGTTATATGTCATTCTAATTAAAACTTAACCTTGTTAATTAATTTTTCCAATTAATACTTGATGTCACACAACGATTTAGATGGGTAATAATAAAATAAGGAGTAGATTAATTTTGTATTTATTTAAAAGGTGTTTTTATATATGAAATGTATTAAAAAATTTAAATGCAAGTTTTGTTTACATTTCTGTCACTGTCGAAATGTCAGTTTTAAAGTATTAGCTGCGTTCAAATCACAAACAGCGCGTTCGGATCTCTTAGCTCTGCTTGCACCTTGCCTTGCACCAACCTCTACTGATGAAAGTTACATCTTTGAAAGTTTTCTTGACTGAGCTTTAAGATTAACCTCAATGTTTTAATTGCAGTTTGTAAACAAATTAATATAGTTGTTTTGGCTTTTTTGTTTGGTATATTTTTCGTGCATAATCAGTGACCTTCATTTGTGTTTGTTTTGCCTCGTCGTGCCCTCATAAATATATTTTTTGTGCTGGAAACGGGTTCAAAATAGGGTGTTTTTCTGGACAAAATTGGAGGTGTTTTATTGGTTAATGAACAACTTGGGATATAAATTAAGGTAAATTAATCCTTGTAAAAACTTAGGAAATTATAAACGAACTTATTACCAATTGCCACAAAACTATTCTGGGGGCTATACATTTAAACCACCTCAAACACAGATAATGAAGCTATTATGGTTGCGATTCTTCAGAAATGACAGAAAATCTCACCCGTCACAATTCTGGAAAGTGGCGATTTTCACTTACTGCCGTACTGACTAATTTTTTTGATAACATTTTGTAAATTTAATATTTTAAAGATATTCTGAAGGACTAGTTTGCGGCGGAGCGGAGCTACTACGCGTACCAATAAACGTCAAAAAGTGTCGAAAATTCTCACCATATAAAAGGAAAGACAGAATTTGTGTGACTTTTCTGAACACTGACAGCGACATATTCCATGGCTATCTATGGTTTTGTATGTTAAAAGTTTTAAAGGTTTCTTTATAAACAATAACAAGCTTGATAAAATACATTTTTAAATAACAAAAAGGGTTTTTCAGAAAAACGCAAAATGTGTAATAATAATAACTTTAAAAAAAATAAAGAAATAATATAAAAATCAGGGTTGGCCATGGCAAAGCTAAAGGCGAAAAATCCCTGACGTAGTCAGCTCGCGCATTTTTTACAGTCCAGGCTTTTTTTTTCGGAAAATGCCATTATGTATCTCATAGTTATATGATTTTATCGGTAGCATATAGCGAAAAGCGAAAATAAAAAAAAATATATTTTTTTAAACTAGGACACGATGCACAAAGCGAGGATTGCACAAAATTTGCCTTAAGTATATATCTTCCTAATCACAAGGAAAAATGACAAAACGTGCCAACAAAGCTTATTTCATCCCCCCGTAATAAATTTTAAGTCTCGTGAGCAACGCAATTCGGGGTATCATTCTATTTTAGACAATGATATTTTAATTTATGGCATTTCAGAAAGTTAATTTCGAGCGATATTTTACGAATTTTTAGTGAAAAATCAAGAGTCTCTACTTTGAGAGGTTTCCCCTTAATTTAAATATTTTAATATAAAACGAGACGAAAACAGATCCCAGGGATTATTCTAAAAACTAATTATGAGCTCCCAAGTGAAAAAATTTAATCCGGTTTTCTTATAAGACGCGAGTGGTGTACTCTAAATAAAAATAATGACCTAATGCAACAAAAAAACAAAAGACAAGGAACTGAATCAAAGAAGAACATATCACATGCTGGGATGACGGACACATGGATATAAATCATCGCAGTCGGCGACCCCCTTTTGCATCTGATTAAATATTTAAAGAAAGATATATGATAACAATATATTTGGAAATTGTTACAATTTTTGTTTAACATAATTTTCCCAAAATTTCCGCCTGCGGCGCATAGTATTTTCTCCACAAACATAAGCAAGTACTTCGCTCCCTCTCCTGCACTAAAAAAGCTACAACCGCTCCGCTTACATTTCTTCCTTAAAATTCCTTGAAGCTGCCTTTATTGGGCAGAATCATGGTATTTTCAGTAAACCAAGTGTTGAAATTCCAAATATGAAGCCCCTACTTGGGCGGAGCCAACTTCTTAAACTTGAAGTACGTAGCCTTTGGAATTGATTATAGTTTGCACCTGAAGACGATCAGAGTTGTACTGATCGAAACGTCGTGTATAAATAAAATATAGACAATGGAAGTCCGAAGCACAGAATTAATGTCGATGGAAGAAATTCTTCAAAGGACCACAAAAAGAACCAATGAGCTACTCGCAATAAATTGGAATAACCCAAGCAACAAAATCAGTGGTGGCGATGGTCACCTCCATGCCCTATCCCTGATAGAGTTGTCATATCACGGTGACGGTTTTACTACTACTATAATACCTACTACTATAATATCTCGAGGTATTCACCGTTTTTGGGAATGCATTGGAACGGTTATACAACTACATTGCGACGGTAATGATTACTCTTAATATAGGAGTTATGTCGTCGCGGGTAGTAAACGGGTACGTTATCCCGATATTCTGTTTACCACATAAAGTAGTATTTCTGACTCTATAGGGTTTTTATAGGTTTTCTCTTTATATGTATTTAAATTTTATATATATAAATCTTTTTCTAAACTATATCAGAACACTCAACATAAAATATGTGAAGACATGACCAGTGGCGCAGCTAGAAATTGACTCTGGGGGTGTTTAATAATTTAATAAAAATCAACTACCCTATGTCAATTTTTTAAAAATTAGATAGGTAGGTGCATATTGCTTAAGCTCTTGAACTGAAGGGAGGGAAGAGGGCCGGTTTAATAGGTGTTGAGTTGGTGTACATGAAACAAAAATACTTATTTTTAAAAGTAAGTCTCATCTAGTCCCATTTGCAGGTTTTTTTCGAAATTAAACCTTATATGCGCCGCAGGCAAAAAAATTAAAAAAATTGCATTAGAATGCTATTTTGTACGCATTTCAAATGACGTTGATAAAAGGATTTCTTAAAATGAAACAAAATTATAACAATATTCAATATTGGTATAGCACCGCAGGCGAAAACTTTTTGAAAAAGTAGATTGGTTTAGGTGCTAAGAAGGGGGTGGTTTGCGGAAGTAGAGATTTGTTGCCAAATTATAAATGCACAGCAGATGAAAATTTTAAGAAAAATTATACCAAGAATTCCATTTATTACATGTTTTGAATGCTGGTGAGAAAAATTCCTTAGAATTAAACTACACCTGACACACGTCACAAACCGGAGTAAAGAGTCGTGTGGCCCTTGATCATGACTAATTTATTGTAGATGGGGTTGGACCTCCTCCGGGTTTAACCCCCAAATCACCCCCCTGGCTACGCCACTGGACATGACAGAAAAAAATATTATGTATATTATTACCTATACCTAATAATTACGTACAATTTTATTAACCACTTTTCTGAAATCACAACAGCTTAAATTTATAAACGCATAGCACTTTACTGATTAAAAAAATGTTGATTTTTTTATAAAAAAAACGCGCGCCCACTAGTGTTGATCTAGTTTTATCTATCTGTTGATAAAAAATCGGAATTATTTGAGGTTGGGATATCCAAATGTTTTATTAACTAAATATTAATATTTTTACTTTTATTAGTACATGCAACTACTAGTAAGTGATTAATGTTGTTTAATAGAAGTAAATAACATGGCGGCGTCGCACATCCAGTTGACGATGCATTGATTTACAATGTCATTAAAATAGCAATAACTCGTAGGCAACGTTTTTTCAGTACAGTGCCGTTTTCCTTTTGTCGCGGTTACGGTTAACCTTGGTCCTAAAATTTCCCAGAAATATAAGCAAACGATTGATTGTGTAATATCTTTGAATATTGTTTAAATTTACAGATAATTGTTTATGTTTACATGTGTATATAATCAAAAGTTTTTAATTTTTATGAATTTCCGGATTATACTTAAATTTTCATATCAAAAATGCTATGACGTCATGTATTGGCTGACATGAACAGAAAAAAATCGATGTAGACAGCGCAACCTGTCATGCTCGATGCCTTGAGAATCGGAACCAGCATTTTTTTCCGGTTCAGAATGGTTGCGATTCTCAAGGTATGGATCTTTACAGGATGTGCTATCTACGTCCATTTGTTCTGTTCATGTTAGCTAGTAGATGACGTCATAGCATTTTTCATGTGAAAATTTAAGTATAATCCGGAAATTCATACAGACATTTAAGCATTAACAATTATCTGTAAATTTAAACAATATTCGAAGATATTACACAATCGAGGTCTCCTTCTGTTGCTTATCCTTCTGGGAAATTTTAGGACCAAGGTTAACCGTAACCGTTACAAAAAGAAAACAGCTCAGGGTGGATTCTTTAAACGGAACGGTGCTTCTAGCGGGTTAGAATTTGGTTTTATAAAAAAAATCCAAAAACGTGTCAACTGAGATTTTTAATTTTCTTTAATCGTGCTATTATGTCGTTTTGTTTAAGAGGTATGGCAAAAAAATATATTTTTTAAATAGAACACCCTGTATAGTTTGACATTTTTGAATTCTAAAAAAAATTATCTTTTTGACAATACCACACACTAATACTCTATCTCTTATGGTTTCCAAGATAGAGGCATTTAAACTTGCATGGAATTGTTGTCTATGCCCTCTTTTACGGGGGATATTTGAATGACTATCGAAGTTTTCCATAAAGAGTTAGATAAACATATCTGGATTATCGTAAAAGATAGATCCTACTGTGTGGTATTACTGAAGAGAGAATTGTTTGCAGATTTAAAAAACTGCAAAATATACAGGGTGTCCTATTAAAAAAAAATTGCCATACCTTGTAAACTAAATGACATAGACAAAATCCAAGATTAAGAAATTAAAAATCTCAGTTGACATGTTTTTGGATTTTTTTATTCAACCAAATTCTAACCCTCTTGAAGCACCGTTTCGTTTAAAGAATTCACCCTGTATATTATGCACATTTATTTCTTATTGCGTGGTAGATAGGCGACCGTGTAGACTCCATAACTTTGTAGTTTGGTATTGTGTAGGGGCTACTGAATTGTAACCAAATTACTATCAGTAGAGTCGTTACCTCATAAAAGTAATATTAAAGAAATTTAATGTGACAACTATGAAGTAAGCCTCCCACTGTAAAGTTTTTTCGTGCTTTTTGTAATGGTATATAGTTATATAGTGGAATATATTACTTTCGCATATAACTTTACCGGGTGAGCCGTAAAAAATGGCACAAAATGTTTTCCATGTAGCTTTAGAACAAGTGAAAATTTATGTCTACCATTTTTAATTCCAAGATGGCGGATTCTATCAAAGGAAGCCTTTCAATGACGCTCGTTATTTCTAATCATTCGATTTTTTTTTTAAATAAAATCTTAATTTTCAAAAAGCCTTTACTTTGCTGCTTTTAAAAAGTCATCAACTTCTAAAATCGGTTGAGGAAATTTTGAGTTATGCTTTTTTTTTTCCAAATGAGCATTAAACAAAAAGTCCTGACGATTTGTCCAAACTCAGCAAAAGTCTTCTTGCTCTTATTTCTTTAATTTTTATTCGATTTTGATAAAACAAACACGATTGTATTCAAAATAAAGTTCATTCTGATACAAGCAAATACTTTTATCCGCCATTTTAAATTCCAACATGGCGGGATTAGTTAAAGAAATTACTTTTTTAACGCTCTTTCACATTTCCAGTAACCAGACTTAATATCCAGTGATTTAATTTTCTTACACAAAAAAATAATAACTAGAAAATAACTAAACCGATTTTAGCAAACCGTGACGTGTTTTACATTTTATAACACAGTCCAAAATTCGCATCTTTTTATGCAAGGTACTTAATTTCAGTCAGAAAGTCAAATTGATAAGAAAACAGCGGTTTTAAAAGGTGTATTTTATTGAAACCCGCCATCTTGGATTTTAAAATGGCGGAAAACATATGTACTTTTATAAGAATTTACTGTATGTCAAACACAATTGTAGTTGTTTTATCAAAATGGGGTTAAAAACTAAAGAAACTACAGCAAGACAACTTTGGCTGAGTTTAGACGATTTGTTAAGACTTGGTGTTTAAAGCTTATTTGAAAAAAACCATTACTCAAAATTCCCTTAACCGATAATAATGGTTGATGGCTCGTTAAAAGGAGCAAAGAGAAGGATTTTTGGCAATGAAGTTTTTGTTTAAAAATTGTTTTGTATCGGCAGAAATTACGAGTAATTTCTTTAATTAAGTCCGCCATCTTGGGTTTTAAAATGGCGGATAAAAGTATTTGCTTGTATCAGAATGTACTTTATTTTAAACACAACCGTGATTTATTAAAATCGGTTAAAAAGTAAAGAAATAAGAGCAAAACGACTTTTGCTGAGTTTGAACTAATCGTCAGGACTTGTTGTTTAATGCGTATTTGGAAAAAAGAGCATAACTCATAATTTCCTCAACCGATTTTAGAAACTAAGGTAAAGGCTTTTTGAAAATTAAGATTTTATTTAAAAAAAAATTGCATGACCATAAATAACGAGCGTCATTGAAAGGATTTTTGATTGAGTCCGCCATCTTGTAATTAAAAATGGTAGACAAAAACTTTCACTTGTTGTAAAGCTACATCTATTACCCAACAAATGAGGGACATTTTGTTTAAATGGGTTCAGTACTGTAGAAGTAATAGGGAAAAATATTTTGTGCCATTTTTTATGGCCCACAAGGTATATTACTACGACATTGTGGTAACCTTTTAACTGTAATAGTGATAGTGATCACACTAAGTGAGTATAAACAGTGGCGATCCAGAAAAAAGTAGACAACAAAGATGTTGGTGGTAACCCTGAAGTCTTGGGAGAAAAAACGAGACATTGCAGAACGTTCCTTTAAAGACATTTTAGAAACCCTCCACAGTATTTTGGGACAGACACAACAAACGCATGATGTACTTACCGCAAAAACCACGATATTGGAAATACAGAAGTGAAGAATAGTAATATAGAGTTTCTATTTAAAAACAAGTTTCAGAGAAAATCATTTCGGACATAAAATCAAGATTCAATAACGAGACTTAAGTATTTTTGACCTGAACATATTCATACTAAGTTTTACACAACGTGAAGCCAAAACAAGGCAAAATTAATTAATAGGGAGATTTTGGTCAGGTTTTTTTATCAGTCTGTTACCCTTACCTTTATTCTGGGTACAAATTTTGTGTATTTGGATTTAATTGTTTTTTAACCGTGTTCAGAGTAATAGAGGGGTGCCCTTTTTACCGTTTTTTTTTTTTGGTAAACAGATGAGTAAGTACAAATAAGTTTGCAGAGGCTCGATTGCTTTTATTACTCGGCCAAAGATATCTTGCAAAATCATTTGCCTGACTAAATTTATGTTGGGGTGTCCGTCTCCCAGTCCTATATCACTAAATTAATATTTTCCTCCATGATGTGGTTAGAAAAGCAAATAAAAAAAGACTTGAGAAAAAACAACAAAAGTCAATAAAAAAGTAAGATTATGTATCCGCCAAACGATTCAAAATCTCTATTTTTAACCTCTTGAAGTTACTTTATTTACGGTAACGGTAACCATAAGAGTAACGAAATTTATCGTTAAACTGCCTGACCAAAATGTCCCTAATGTCATCACAAATTCTTGAACTAGAACTTTTAATGGGAGAAGTCAGTACTAGGAAACAATATTGGTCAGAAGTAGGCAAAAGCTTAAATCAAAATATAATGATAACGTTTTCGAGGCAATGAACAAGTGTGACGATATTTTTCCGTTGATAAAAACATTCTTGGATGTTTGCCAGTACGTAATGCTTCGTCAGAAAGAAGCTTCTTCTGCCTCAGAAGATTGATGTGGGGCTTAGCGATGCTGCATATCCACAGACATATTGAAATTGATATTCAGCAAGTTATTGACCAGTTTGCCCAGGAAAAAAACCGGAAACGACCTTTTTTTTGAGATAGGCATCTAATATTTGATATATTGCAATATAAAAGGTAATGTTTCAACTTAAAAAGCTTCTTAGACCTCAAAAAAAAAGTATTTAGCGTATGTTTTGTTGGTGATTTGTTTGTTATCTATGTTTTTTATTACTGAAAAAATTATACGCAGTTACTCAAGCGCGGATTTCAGGGGAGTAGGGGGGTAATTACCCCCTCCCACCCTGGATTTAATTTTTTTACGAAAACATTTACAAAATCAAAAGTAGGCCTAAACTGAGGCGCAATAACACCTTTGATATTTACGGTATTAAGTTTATTTTGTATTAAGAATGACATTTGTAGTATGATCCCGTTGATATTTACGATTTTAGTTTAATTTGAATCATAAATTGCATTTTTAATGTAATTTTCTCAAACATTTTTAGCGCATATAAATATTTTTTTTGTTAAATAAAAAATATATGAAATAAACAACTTAAAATCTGAGTACCCCCCCTAGATTTGAGGAAAAATCCGCGCTGGTAGTTACTAAGTTTTGTTTACATATATTGATATCTTCCCGAGATCTTCCTCATAAAAGCTCCCCTTTTCAAATGGCTGGGACCGCCACTGCTATAAATAGTTTCTTGTAGGACATATTACTACGCTTTAACCCATTTTTGGTGGCAATGACAATGGCACAAGTGAAATTGGTTATAATTGTTGCTTGGAAAGCCTTTTTCACATATACAGTTTGTCCCAAAAGTCTGGTATAATGGATATTTTTGTAAAACTATGGGTTTTTCCAAAAAAAACTTATAGAGGGTCATTTTAGCTGAAAATAGCTGTTTCGAAAAATGTATACCCTCTTATACAGGTTGTCCCAAACATAAAATTTATCTTTTTTAAAGTTGAACGCCCTGTATATTATCTTATTTAGTAAATCGTTAAAAAATAAGCTTTTCAAAAATAACGAACACTTTGAGTCTACGTTTTATCTTCTCCAAGATATTCAAATTTATGATCATTTTAAATCAAATCAACCAGAGGTTGAGCAGACCATCTCTCCAATTTCCATAATTTTTGGTACATTTATTCTACTCAAAAAGGGAATGAAAGATCCCAAATTTAAAGTTTCTTTGGCCATTAGTTTTTTTAAATTAATTCTTGAAAATCAAAACAAACTACCATTTTGCTCAAACATGTACCTAAATTAATGAAAATATTTCAATAACTACTTAAACTAGGGCAGTAGTTTATAGCTCGTTTTAAAGGTATTTCAAATACCTTTTGAGTGATGTACTTTTTGTTAAAAAAAAGTAAAATTAAATTATTTTTTTTTAAATATTTTGTTTCTGGATATTTTTCCAAATTATTTACAAAATTTTAAGATGGAGACTTGATGGGTTAATCAAAAAAAATTATTTTAAAAATTTTGAAAATCATTTTTCAAAAAAAAATAGTTTATGTAATACTTTATCAAAATGGGCTTTAAAATACCTATAAAACAAGGTATTACTCGCTTTTTTGCGGTATACAGTTCTCAAGAAATCACTCTTTTTGTGTACCTGCACATTTGTTTAGAATTGACAGTCTTTACAGAAATGTATAAAAATATGATCTTGAGAACCATATATACTACAAAAGCGAATGAGAGCTTGTTTTAAAGATATTTTAAATGCTATTATTTAGTATCACACGACCTCATTTTTTTTGGAATTTTCTTTTTTTAATAATTTATTTAGTTTTTTTTGTGATGAACCCAGTGTCCATCTTGAAACTTTGTAAATAGTTTGGAGAAATACCCAGAAAAAAAATATACATTTATAAAAAAAAATATATTTTTTTTTTAAAACAAAAAGTATATCACGATACGTCATTCGAAAGACATTTAAAATACCTTTAAAACGAGCTATAAACCACTGTCCAAGTTTAAGCAGTTATCGAGATATTTCAATTTATTTAAGTACATGTTTGAGCAAAATTGGTAGGTTTTGTGATTTTCAAGAATTAATTTTTAAAAAAACTAAAAGTCAAAAATATTTCAAATTTGGGATTTTTCATCGCTTTTACGGGTAGAATAAATGTACCAAAAATGATCGAAATTGGGGAGATGTTTTGCCAAACCTCTCTTTTTTTTTGGTTGATTTCATATGAAATGACCCTTTAAATTTGTATGGAAGAGATCCTTATTATCGAAATTAACTACTAATTTTTTTTTGATAGGTTTTAAAATGGTAAATGGTGAATAAAATTTGGCACATAATAGCTTCATTATTTGTGTTTGAGGTTATAAAGTTGGTGATTTTTTAGACCACCTCAGGGGGGTGGTTTAAATTTATAACCCCCAGAAAGGATTGCTTTGTGGCATTTAGTAATAAGGTTGTTTATAATTTCCATAAGTTACTGATTTTACAAGGATCAATTTACCTTATTTAATATCCCAAGTTGTTCATTACCCAATAAAACACCTCCAGAAAAACGCCATATTGTGAACCCGTTTTCAGCACAAAAAATATATTTATGAGGGCACTACGAAGCAAAACAAACATAAGTGAAGGTCACTGATTATGCACGAAAAATATACCAAACAAAAAAACCTAAAACAACTATATTAATTTATTTACAAACTGAAACTAAATCATTAAGGTCATCTAAAAGCTCAGTCAAAAAAACTTTCCTTACTCAAAGCCCACTCATTTTAAAGCTGTAGCTTTCATCAGTAGAGGTTGAGGCAAGCCAAGGTGTAAGCAGAGGTAAAAGATCCGAACTCGCTGTTTGTGGTTGAACGCAGCGCATATATTTTTAAACTGACATTTCGACAGAGACAGAAATGTAAAAAAAATTGCATTTAAGTTTTTTAATACATTTCATAAATAAAAACACTAAAAATCTACTCCTTATTTTATTATTAGCCATCTAAATCGTTGTGCGACATCAAGTATTAATTGGAAAAATTAATTAACAAGGGTAAGTTTTAATTAGAGTGTCATATAGCTCAATGTTAATTTATTCTACAGAGTGTTTACAATTTAAACCTTGCGTGGGTTTAAATTTTTTAATTTTCTTTTCTTCTAAATTGAAAATTTCCTCTTAAATCCAACAAAAGATTGTTTTAAGATGATTATTCAATAAACAAATTTATTTAAATTATTCTTATAAATCAAACTATGTCCAAAACTCAAGGAGGGTTGGTTTAAAATGCTTGAAACCAAAAATTTTACTTAAACTTAGGACCGTTTTTTTTTAAGGGTATCAAGGGGAAATGTTACATAAGACGACCGAACTACTTTCCTGCCAGAGTCATTTCTCCTCTACCAGGAGGACTAAAACCCCTCGATTGTGACTCCAACCTGCCAGGTGGCAAGTCACAGTCACTGCACTGCAGCCATTACTGGCTTATTGTGCACTTAGGACCGTTATAAAATAGACTAAACCTTTTTAGTAAATCCGACCGTAAAGTGTTCGGTATTTTTAAAAATCTTACACTGAAAAAAATATCGTAACAGGCGTTTATTATTTTTTTATAGATAATTGTACATCAATAACACGTAACTGTTACAAAAATTGGAGAAAAGTTATAAAAATTGTCATATAAAGCAATGAAATTAATAAACGGAAGTTACGAAATCAATGAAAAATGTTTCTTGGCATTTTATAGGGAGTTATTATTAATAGTATGTACAGGTTATGGAGATAATAAAAGAGCATATGAAATAAATAAAACATGTTGACGATTTTAATCAATGCCTTAAATAAATTTAATAAATGGCGATCATTGACTGTCGTTTAAAAGTTGTTATGGAATGTATATACAAGTTTATGAAAATTATGAACCGGGCATATAAAATACATAAAATTCATTCTTAGGTGTAACTAAAAGCTATGAAAACATGTCTCTTAATCATTGTTTTCATAACACCCATCACAAAAATCATTCTTAAAGACTCTTTATATTGTAACAACTTTTTCTTGAAAGTGTGTCTTGCAACAATAAAATCAATAACTCGTTTTGGCTATAAAATGTATGTAAACTTGATTATGATATTGATAAAACTTTACATCGGAGCAAAAATCATATACAAAATACATTGGCTCAATGTATTTTGTTTTAGGAAACGGAACCTTTTTTGGTTAAGTGTATTTTTTAAGGATTCAGAAAATCAGATAATATACAGGGTGTCCAATTTAAAAAAAGATGCAATTTTTTAAAAAAAAAAAACATAGTAGTCCCAAAAAATCCATTATGCCAGACTTTTGGGACTCACTGCATGATTCAATCTAAGATGGCGATCTAGGATCAAAAAACGTACGCTTCGCTACGTACTGCTAACTTAAATCAAAATTTGGTTAATGAAAAAGGATCCATACACAACACTTATAAATATCTCTCTATTTTAATTTTTTGGAATAAACAAAGTCACTTTACTAAACACAAGTACGTAATACAGCTACTTTTTAAATACATTTTGAGCTGGGCGTTCTGCATAAATAAATATTCTTCGATATTATTTGCCTGCCTTCGCCTCTGTGTCACAAAGACTATGCCGACGTTTTATGAGGTTTTGGTGTTCAGACCGTGCCAACTGACATTGGAAGCACTATAAATAAATAAAGAATCGCCACGAGGGAATTGTCCCTATCTTTTGCGCACCCCTGTAGTTGCCTATTAAACCACCAGCACAAATTTATATATAATTCTGTAACAACACAATATTTTTTCAATATTATAGATTTATACACTACTTAGATATTTCATAAAACAATTTTGAAAAAAAACTATTATTCCGTCTAACGTGAAATTAATTACCGTTGGGGTTTATGTGTACGTAAACTACTTTTTAAATAAAACGTCCTAAAGACGTAACATCAATTTACTACCTAATAAGAAAAGTATAAAATTACTTTTACTACAAAATGTGCCTGGATAGTTGAAATAGAGCCAAGAAATCAGCTGTTATGCATGCAAACATTAAAATAAACAATGTATAATTAACATTGGAATTACTTTTTAGTTTATTGGATCAGGGGTGTACCATCTACAAAATTTAATGTTCAAATTTCCTATTTTTTAATGTGGAAACAAGCAATAAAGTTTTTTTTAAACCTCGCATTGTGTTATAATTTATTTTCTAGATGGTGCGAAACTAAATAACCGTTAAAGATAAGGCGTTAGGTAGTTTTTGGTCGTGGCAACTTAGAGCCCGATAATTTCGCCGACCACGACAACTTTAACACTATTTGACAATTCAAAATAGCCGTTTTGATACAGGTTTTACGTCAACGGTTATTTGACGTTTTCGGATAATTTAGAACTTTTTAATTTTCAAAATAAAGTTAGTTAACTGTGGTTCTTCATTTCAAATTTGTATTCGGTAGGTTTGCCTGATTTTTTTATATGTTAAAGTACTCTTCCTAAGAAGTTTTTTTCCATTGCGCCCTACCCCTCCCAGAACTACCCGAAAAGTAACGTCAAAGTCGTCGATTTTGTACTTTTTAGCAATTTTTGAATTATTGTACTGAACTTATTTATCAACCGACCAAAATCTAAAGGCTGGTTCATGGTTAAATTCCTTTTCCTTTTCTGGAACTTTTGCTGTAACCTTTTCCTTTAGCAGTTATTAAATCTCAGTATTCAGATTAGGGTGTTCATGCTTGTTCCTTTTCCGTATCTTTCTCCTTAAGCCTTAAGGAATGACCTTGAAAGTTGGCTAATATTTGCGCAAGTGCGGACGAGAAAATATTTGTTGATGTTTTTTTAACCTCAAAATTATTTTTTTTATTTCATTATTTGAAGCAGTAGTTGTTACAGAAATGGATATTGGTCATGGTGAAAGAGTTTCCACATTTTTAGTACCAAAAGAACCCCAAATTTTGTAAACAAAAGGCCAAAATCGCGAGTGCACCTATCATTAGTGTCAACCTTAGTGAATAAAGTTAAGGAAAAGGAATTTTAGCATGAACCATTTTTTTACTTAAAAAATAAAAAGAAAAAGAAAAGGGTAAAGTTACAGTATAGGAAAAGGAATTTAACCATGAACTAGCCTTTATTTTCTTTTTTCAATTTGCTATAACTGCATTTTTAAAAATGAAATTTTAAACGTCAAATGGCAGTGCACCATTTATGATCCACCGTATTAAACTTTTTTATTTATTAAATGATTTATACGAAACTTTTTCTAAATTAGAAAACCTTTCCAAAACATCTAACTGTGACAGAAAACTGTCTTTATCTTGCGTCGACCATATTGAACTTCGTTACTTTTTCTCCGATTTAAACAAAACTTTGTTTACACATAAAGAGTTCTCAACGAGGTCCCATAAAATAAACAAAAGTAAAATGCAGGAATCGTTATTTATAAAAATAAACTTTGGCAAAATCGTATTTTGTCGAAATCAAACTTTGGAGAAATACACATGAAAGAAATCGTAAAACAGAGAAACCGTAAAACGTAGAAATTGGTTAGGCGAAAATTTGTTCTCTGTCTGACAGGTGTTTGCATGCGAGCTTAGAATAAGAAAGGGCGTAGAAAAGACATTTTTTATTTTTTTACGCTAAATTTAGGGAAGTGGTGGGTTGGTTTAGGTCGCTTTTTGAAGTGTTTTGGATTGATCTGGTTTGGTTTGGGTTGGTTTAAGTTTAGTTGGTACAAGTCGGGTTGGTTTAGAAAAAAAATAACTTGATCTATGCCCCTTCTTATTCAAAGGGCACATACAAACAGCAGTCAGGCACAGAACAGATTTTCTCCTTACGAATTTCTACGGGTTTCTCTGTTTTATGATTTCTTCGATGTATATTTCTCCAAAGTTCGATTTCTACAAAGTACAGTTTCTCCATTGTTCATTTCTATGAAATACGTTTCTCTAATCTATTTTTTCTACAAACTATAGGGACTCTTTTCAAATATATCCAATTTTGATCCAAGATTGACATATGTCACTAGCCATCTTGCGTCGGTCATATTGAACTTCGTTGGTTTTGTTCGATTTGAACAAAACTTTTTTGCACCTAAAGCGTTTTTAACAATATCCTATTTTGACCCAAAATTGACACATGTCAATTTTCTGTCACAGTTAGGTGTCTTGGAATCGTTTTATAATTTAGAGAAAGTTTTAAATTTTTTAAATCAGGTAAGAAATGAAAAAGCTTAATATGGTGGATCCACCGAACCAGCATTTTTTCTCTGTAAGAGCCGAAAGACCATTCTTACAGCAAACTGCAGGAATAAATGCCTGTATAATTTGCTTATATAAGGGTTCTGTAAGACGTTACTAGGCCGGTTATAAGTGCAAAATGGACACCACCATATACAGCAAATTACTTCCAATTATTGATAAACCCATAAGAACTGTATAAAAGATCTGCGTAACTCTTATGTGGTATTTATAGACACCTATCCATACTATAAGGGGGTTTTTCTGGAAACAATTATACAGTATTCTACTTCTATTGATAGAACCTGAACTCCTAAAGTACGAGAAGAAATATGTTTTTTAATGTGGTTTAAAACTTTATTTTGAAACACGTACGACACAATTTTGTTAACGAAGACCACTTTACTGCTAATATGCTTAATTTACTTAAGAAAATTTTCATGCCCCATTGAAATATCTTTGTTCGGAGCTTAAAATACTGTCTGACTAAAAATAAGAAGTGACAAAGTATATACAGAAGACGTTTTTTTAAGCAAATTATGCAATATTTGTGCATGGTTTATCGTTTCTATGCATTTTTATGAATCATACTTCATGTTATTGGGGTTTTTGTTCGGAACCTACGTGCTTTCAATCCAAACACACCAAAATATACATGTATGCGTATATATTTTTCTTAGCGAATTTACCAGTGCCGTCTCTGCTTTCTCAAAGTTTACACAGACTTAATTGTATTACTTTACTAGACGCCACAAAAAGTAAAATCAGTCTGTCTGATGTGCATATAGAGCACTAAGCGTAAAAAGATGTAAATATTCCGAGCCTGATTATATTTGTATTTGGCAAGGATTCTGAAAGGGTTTTTTTTTTTAACTTGCTAAATCACTTGCTGATAGCACAATATCTTTTTTGTGACAGGCAGAAGCAATCTATTCCCTTTATTAAATAAAAGTGGTTTCATCAAAGAAGATATTTCTAGATTTTCGCAATTTATTTATTGCTACTAAAATGGGCGTTTAATGTATGTATGTATGTATCTATGTGTGTATGTATGTATGTATGTATGTACAAAGGCTGAACCGTAATTTAAACAGATACGACCCAGGAAACTACAACTTCTGCAGACTACAAAATTTAATTTAAGCCCCATTCATTAAATACTTATGGCAGAAGTTGGAGATTTAGTGGATGCCTTGGGTTACACAAATAACAGAACAATTTTTTAAAATATAAGTTAGCCTGCGAATTTTTCCCGAAACCTTCAAACCGTTTTTTAAATACCCGATTTAAATGAAGTAAATCACATGTATCCGCAATTAAAAATATTCAATGTAGACAAATGATATAGCTAGAGATTTATTTATAGATAGAGTATAGAGAGTGTCCCAAAAGTTAGAGTCCCTCGAATATCTCCAAAATTAAAATAGGCAGAAAAATCTAGTTTTACAAAGAAAGCATCTTCTTGGATTATAGTAGTGCCGCCATTCATTAAGAGGACGGCAATGTTACTTTTTTTAAATGAGACACAAATATGATTTTATTTTAACCATTTTTAATTAAATAAATGAGTTAAAAAAATCACCGAATACCTATCGTTCTCCTTGTTTAACTTTTTGTTCTTGTGGAGATGATTTTGCCATTTTATTTCAAAACACTTAGGCGTCTTATTAGTCATTTTTTCAATGAAAAATTAATGAAAAGAAGTAAGATACAAAAAGTATCGTCGCCCTAGCTGTGTTTCTTATGGTTTTGGAGATATTACGGGGGACTCAAGCTTTTGGCACATGCTATATACACAATGCATGATCTAAAAATAAACAAACAACAGTTTAATAAAAAATAAACAACTGTCTAATAAATTCCACTATATTGAAACAAATAAAAATTAACAATATTTCGACAATGCTTCGCTAACACTGTAGCTTTATCAAGAGTAATATCAAATTCTAACTACTAAACCTTATATTACAATTCCTATGGTTTTACAACTCTATAAGGTCTGAAGTGCGGAAAGTGATACTTTACCGCACGTGACGGCAGTTGAACGAAGCGAAACGAGTTCGGTCAAGCTGGCAAGGGCGGTAAAGACACTTTACGCATGTGTTAAGTACACGATTTTACCTACAAACCTCAAAAATTCCCAGATAAGAAATATAAATATCTGTATTTTAATTTTATGAAATAAACGTAGTCATACTCTGTGCGGTAAAGTGCCATAACGTAACCTTTACCGCAGTGAGTGCGGTAAAGTACTATTTTCCGCACGCGAGTAGGTAAAAGATTTAACAAAGGACTTTTATTGAGGTCGAATTGGCAATATAATAAAATGTCGGAATTTTTAAGTTTATTTATCTCTAAAGACACCAGCAGATCTAATTTAGTGCCTTTATTTAACCTATAAAATATTTCGAAATTCTTATTAAAATTGTGATTGTTTTCAATTAACTGAAACTAGAGAAATGTTCTTTAATTCATTTTGAAAAACTTCATCCTGTCTGGCCTATATAAGTTTTTGGACAATCAGTGCAATTCAATTTATATACGCCTGATTTACTATTGTTGCGCTGTAACACTTTCCATTTTTACAATTTCGTGTCAAAATGGTCTTTTTAATGTAATTTTATCAGAACATTTTGCATTTTACCATTTTTACAAACGAATTAAGGGTAAATAAACAACTCAAATTCCCAAAACTCCATCAATATTTACGATAGTTTATTTTAAGTCAAAAATTGCGTTTTAAGTGATATTAAAAAAAAAAAATTGCGGCACATTGAACCATGATCCCCCCCTCTATATTTGAGCCCAGGTCCGTGCTTGTAAGCACTCGTTTTCTTGTATCAATTATGGTCACATTTTTACTTCAAATTAAGATTTTTTTATTAGTTATCCTTAAACCTTGCTGGTTTCAGTTACGTGTTAAGTAAGTTTATGTTTTTAAAGTCCAGGCAATATTGTGGCAGTTGCGACGAGTGGTCGGCTGAACCTGGGGAATTAGCCCGAGGATCCTACACTGGATATACACGGCCATCATAAGACCAAGGATCCAATACGGATCAGTGGTCTGGTGGCCGCTGTAGACCATATCCAAAAAGCTTACGAGCTTGCAAGGGCTCTTCTGCAGAGGGATGACCGGTGCAATGAGGACGACCCCCATCCACGCCCTAGAAACAATCCTGGGTCTCCCCCCGCTTCCAAGTTGGATCAAGAAGGAGGCGATGGCGATGCACCTGCGATTACGGGACCAGGGACAGTGGAAGGGCAGGCAGGAAAGAGAGGGCCATCTGGCGGTCGAAGGACTGGCGACGAAAGTTTTGCCCCTCCTAAGACTGCCAGTGAAAGCACCGCTTAAACCATGGAGATTCGATAAAAAGTACAGGGTCACAATACCAGAACGGAATGAGTGGCAAAGGAAAGAATTTCGAACGGAATTAAGAAGAGAGGCGATGCGATGGTCTGCTACACGGATTGCTCTAAACTTAGAAGTTCAGAAGAGTTATCCATTTGGAGAACACGCTACGGTGTTTCAGGCGAAGGTGTATGCCGTTATTATGGCAGCAACCCTACCCGAGGTCAGAGATGGCAGGAGGGACATATACATATGCTCCGACAGCCAGGCTGCCCTCAAGGCTCTAAATGCACCCAAAATAGTCAGTAGTCTGGTGGAGGAGTGCGCTGAAGCAGTGCAAACACTGGCTCAAGACAAAAGGGTGACACTGATGTGGGTCACAGGTCATGAGGGAATACCAGAGAACGAGAAAGTGGACGAACATGCCAGACTAGGGGCCGAAACCCAATACATTGGACCGGAACCTCTTCTGGGAATAACAAGGAAAGCTATTTGTGGATGGTCCGAATGTAGCCAAAACTAAATGGCTCTTAGGCAAAACCCGAAAGGACATTGGACTGCTGACAGGGATGCTGACTGGGCACAATCTCCGTCAAAAACAGCTTTAACGCCCTCTAATTTTTGACCTAGGTGCATAAATAACTATTATTTAATAGTGTATATGTGTGATTTTTTAACATTGCGACCGCCTAGCCGCTTGCATAATCATTCCGGTTTTTTTCAAACACCCCATGTAACGTTGAACGTTAGAGCTACGTTTTATTTATTTGCTATTTTAAAATTTTATTTTCAAAAATATCGAAGAGGTTGTAATGTCGACGCGTCAGCGTCGTGACAAAATTAGAAACTTAAACCACTTTGTAAATAATGAGCTTCGAAACTTTTAAACAAGCTATAAAAATGCAACACAAAAAGACACAAATTAAGAGCTTTTAAAAGGTGACATGAAAAACACAATTATAGTTGTCTCTATTTTTATATAGAGTATTTTTTATTACGGTTTTAGGTATCTCAAATCCATCAGCAGCATTCCAAAACATCACCAATCGATATCTTAGAAATAACCAAACTAGAACCAGCAACATGCCCTATTTTGCTGACGTCACGAGAAGGGAAATCGAAGCTTACGAAGGGCAGACTTTGGTTGTTTCTTGTATGGTCAGAAATCTTAGCAGGGACAAAGTGGTAGGTGTTTTTTAGCAAAATTTTGTGGGGTTACCATAGTTACTAATTGTCATATTTTTCCAAATGCATTGGTCTGAGAAAGATCCAGCACACGACACCGTAAACCACGAAGTCTCTAGAATAAACACGGTCCAGTCATTTTTTTTGCTCCGGCCACCTGATGACGACAAAAAAAAGATATCAGCCTGCTTTCTTTATTGATTTTTTTGATGCATGACATTTGAGGTTACATTATTTTTGCATAACTTTTTTCAATAAAAGTTGTATTTGTTCATTATTTCTTTTCTTCTGGCCCTAATTAAATACCTTGTGTTATTACTTTACATTATTTTTGTCATAGGTAGCTGCATTTATGCGTTTTTTTTAGTGAAAAGGCTCATCATTAAATAATGAAAAAACCAAAAAAACAAGATACAGTATGCACAACAAGTCTTTCCTTCTAAATAACAAAATAAAATCACCGGTTTTTCATAAAAACGGAAATTTTTTTATACTTGTAAAAAAAATTTACATTAATTTTAGATCTTTTACAATTTTTGTTTTAAAATTTTGACCTCACGCCCCCCCCCCCCGCTTTTTGGGGTGTGTTTATTCTAAAGATCGTGGTTTAGCAACCGCCACTGAAGTTTATGGGCATAGGGCTGTAGGGGAAGCTTTTTCTGGTAACCTTGCTCTCTCTCAGACTGATGTAATTAATAGAAGAGAAGTAACTGTGTTCAGTTCACAAAAAGTTACTACTTAATAAAGAGCCAAGTTCAAGATTGGTAGGTCCGACACAGAACGCATTTTTACACTTATAAATAAATAATTTATTACAAGGTATATGAATATTTTGAGACGAATTCACCAAAAAAAGCTGTGTGCACAAGTCATATCTATACATATAGGGTGTACCAACGAATCCTGAACAGAGCCGTTTTTGGGTATAAAATGTAATGTATTTTCGAAAAAAGCTCCGACACGTCAATTTCTAATTAAAGGGGGACACTTTTTCGATTAATCAGATTTTTTGTAATACGCACCCCTTTAGAGGAGGGGCGTTCAACGACCTTATTTAGATAGGGAAAGTAGGTCGAGTGGCACCTTTTCTTAAAGGTCTTTTAAATACCTTTATAATCCTGTTGAAAGAAAAAATTGTAATAATTAGTTTCCGAGATATTTGTAGTTAAAATTGTTACGGTAAAAGTTTTGACCATTTTTTTTTTCAAAAATTACAAAAAAAATGCGGAGACCCGTCGATTTAATTTTGCATCGAAAAATAATCTCCAATAATTTTTGTTCATAAAGGGTGCTTTCTTTAAGCGGAGTGGACTTCACCCCTAAATATTAAATAGGGCAAGTGGCACCTTATTTGAAAAGTTGTTGGTTTTAAAGTATTTTTATTGCCTTTACAAATCTGTAACTCTTTCTAAAATCAATGAAATAGTTTTTGAAATAATAATAATAACATTCTGATGGTCGTGTGTCACAGATATTTTTTTTAAAGAGGTAAATTAATTTGTATGCCTTGAAATTGAAAGTTGTTGAAATGTCGAGCAGTTCTTATCAGTTTTTTGTTAAATAAAATTTAATTTTTTAAAATCAGTAGGTACCTACGAACTTCTTATTTTCCATTTGTCTTAGTTTCATTTCGCCTGTTTTGATTTAAACGGGTCGTGTACTTTTATTTAAAAATGCCTTACAATACTGCTGAAAGGGTTTATGTGAAAGTGAAGCTCCCACTAAAATCATTTTAGTAGTTTTTGCGTGATGCAGGAACAAACAATTTTTAGTATCTATATCGTTTAGATAGAGACAGCAAAAATTAAAAAATGTAATGTACAGAAATGGTCATCTAGAGATTTGACTTTTGCTTAAATTTTAGGTGTCTTGGATCCGAACCAAAGATCTCCACATCTTAACTTCAGGAACACTCTCGTTTTCCAGTGATCCCAGATTCGAACCGGTGCACACGGATAGTTCCGGAGATTTCTGGGGTCTAAGGATAAAAGAGGTCAAAATGTCGGATTCTGGGCAGTACGAATGCCAAGTTAACACTGACCCAAAGATCAGTTTGGCTGTCAGATTAAGTATATCTAGTAGGTATTTTTTGTTTCTCCCCAGATTTTAATTAAAAAAAAGTACTGGCAATGCCTTGTTCTTTAATTTTTTAATCTTTTGCCAGAGTGCACAGGGAAAACTAAACATCAGAATTAGCTGAAATTTTGCAGGGATAATTCTCAATTATTTTTTCTTTAAAATAAAAGCTCTGGTGCTGTCATCTATCCCAAGCCTAAAAATAATTGCGGTTTAGAACGAACCCGATTTACAAAAAAATAGGGAAATCCTCACAATTTCCTCTAGATTACATTTTTCCTTTTTATATTTCCTTGCTTTAGCGAAAAAAAAACTAAGTTTACCTTTTTTCTAAATTTAATCAATCACACTTCATTGAATTTGGGAGACACACGCATTTCAAGTGTTGGCCGATAGATCGCAGAATTTATACAATTCCATGGTAACTGCAGGTGTTTTGTAAACAAACTTTCAATCGGACCGCAGTGGGACAGAAGAGTATTTTTACGTTTTCTGACAGAAAACCATTCGAGGTTATGTTTATCTTTCAAAAATGTGTTTCAAAAAACATTGTTTTAAAACAAATATGAAACCACTCCGCGTGTGTGGGGGGGGGGGTAACAAATTAACAAGATAAATTTTCAAAACACTTTTATTGTTTGTATGCCTTTGTCCCTTGGCATATTGAGGAAAAGAATTATAAGGTAACAAAACTTAGGTAATATTTAATGAAAATAAACATAATTCTTGTATTCTTCCTAAACTAACCTTTTTTAAAAAAGCTTTGAACTAGAAAATAATATATATTTTTACATGAGGCTAAAATGTATATTTTTATATATGAGGAAAAATGATATAGCTCATAAATTTTGCGCTACTGAGTTGTATCAGTATTTTCCTTCCTAGGTGTATAATATTATTCATTAAATAAGTTGTATAAGTCAAATTTTAATAGCAAGTAAAATTGTTATTAAAATTTAACTTATACCACTTATCTAGTGAATATCGGGGTGAATATATCATACACCTAGGAACGAAAATACTAGAATAACTTAGTAATACAATTTCCTTCATTTATACCACTTTTCCTCTGAACGGCTCATATAAATAAGTTGCACAACAAAAGTCTATCTTGGGGGGGTTAATTTCCCCCATTACTCCCTCCTTATCGACGCCCTTGAGCGCTGCGCGGGCATTACCCTGAGTTTATCAAAGAACCAAGAGAACTCGCATAGAAACATTCGGAACCCATAACCCCACATAATTTTGTTTTTATATTTTATTTAACCATTTTTCTTAAATTTAAATTATTGCGGCATAGTTATGTCCAAGTGTACTAGTGAAATCTTGGAGTGTAAAGGATAGATTTTAAAACCTCAGTTTCAAAAACACACGGATACTTGAGTACTAACAAAACAGGTCAGTAAAGCTCCATTTAGAGGTTGGAAAGAATCTTGCTAGTCGTTGACGCTTCTGTTTAAAATAGAATACGATTATTTCGTCTAGGGCCAGTAGCCGATTTTTAAATTTGCATGCTTTTAAGTTAACCTGTTATCGGTATCAGCTAGTGGGAGTGTTTCCAATTCAATTATAAATGCACCTGTAAATGCATCCTTAAACATTACACCCAGTTACTTTAATACGTAGTTGGGTACCGTTTTTTTGGCAGGTAATTGTGCAATAAATGATTTTCTTTTATTTTAGTATTTTACTTGGTTTTTTAGCGGCGTAAAACGCGAAAAGTCAAAATAAGTAACCTAACCCCAAATTTTTGACCCGTTGCTAAAAAATCTCTGGTGTCCCATTGCACTGTGGATAAATATTAATAAAGTCTTCGCGTTGCCATAGAAAACAAATTCAATGACGTAAAATTTTGCAAAAAAATCAGGTCGACATAGTACACAGTGTGGCTAAAAACAATTTCCCAGATTGTAACTACCATCTTAAATTTTGTATACAGAAAAAGAAACAAAATCAGTAAAAGTACCACTGCACATATTTATTTAAGGTGGGTTAATAGTATATTACATAATAAGAGTGGCAAATTTCACACGAGCGTGAATCTTGTGAACGAGGCGCTAACCGAGTGAAACAAGACGCAAGTGAAAGAAAGTTACTTTCTGTCGAGTTGTGTACGCTATTTTTCCTACGAACACTGAAAAATTGAATTGAATCAAATGAAACTGCTTTCCCGCACATGTGTGGAAAAGTAAGTATGGTGAAGGTTAACGTCATCGTACACTTTTTCACACATATGCGGAAAAGTACTTTTCAACACATAAGTGGAAAAATATCTGCACACGGGGGAAATTTAACTTTTTCTAAGTAAGTAGTTAAATTTAATGACGTCTGGGCAACTGCCAACATCGGAATATAATTATTGAAATACTTTTTATCGTGTGTACAAACCCGACCCTAGCCATACAAATAATTTGCAATGTTCAGTGAAATTTATAAAACTACAAAAATTTCACATTTCCAAACAAAACGAAGTCAATTAATTTCACCACATTTTCGGGCTCTATGAGTTCCGATCTCACTGCAAACATTTTATCGGTTTGTGAAATCCCAAAAAATATCTATTTCACACATATTAGGCCTTCAAAGCATTTATAAAGGTCCGAAAAAAGCAGATAAATAACTAATTTGTGACATAACCACTCGTTAAAATGAATAGCAAGCTGGTGCAACTAAGGGGTGCGCATCATAGAAATAAAAGAGTTTAAAGAATTGACTTTAACCGTGACCATATAACTATGAGATACTATAACGGCCCAAGTACCGCAAAATGTGTAACGAAAATAACTTTGAAAAACAAAGAAGAAAATTCAAAATCGCAGTTGGCTTTGACACTGTTTGGGCCACCAGGCCATAAACCAAAAATCTACTGCGCATGCACTAAGAAATCCATGACACTAGGCAGTGTAGTAGTGACCTTAGGATAATTTAATGACAAGGTATTAATTTGAGTGACAGTGACAACGACATCATCTGTCCGAAAGCTTTAACTTTATTTAATTGAATTTATTTATTATATTATTGATAAAACATCTCCAACCGCAAGTTTAACCTTACTCGAGAGTTTCATTCCACATGGTAAGCCCGTTACACGAGGACATGGCCCCAAGTGCCGAACCCACTTCCTGAGAAAACTCGGCATTGTCAAAAAGTTTACATTTTTGACCTATGGTTTGTTTATGTTATTTTGGAGTTTTTGTGTTTTAAAATTTTGTGGCGGTATTTTCTGTGATTACGTGCGTTAATATTACGGCAAACACTAGACAACACTTTGTCAATTTTTTTTACGCTAGTGTCCACTCTTTTAATAGATTTTCCAAAAGTAAACAAAAATATTAAACATAAACCTACATTTTTGCTGTCAGATGGTTGTCAGTTGCTTTCGCAATCGACGTGCGTGCCCATTACACTCCTCGTCTATGGGTTGTTACGGTTTTTTTTTTTTCTGAAAACCTTCACAATTTTAAAAATAGGAGAAAATACCCTCATTAATCTTACTAACCTCAATTTATGCCTATTCTAAGTAGCCACTGTCAATAACTTGGCGCAAAAGAGGTCAATTCTTCTATAAATCAGACTTTAAATGTCGGTTCTCCAACCTTAATAACGGCACTGTGACTCATAGTTCTTTCAGAAAAAAAGAGGCTCGCGTAACTGTGACCACTCAGAAATATGTAATATCTGTTTTAATAAGTATTTTAAGAACAAATTCATTTAAATAAACCAATAAAATATAAATAATCAGTGAGGTTAGAACCCCAATAATTGGCACAGCTGATTAATTGGTATGCGAAACGAAGAACACGGAATATAGGACCTGTTGTCACGGTTTGCTGAATTACACCGGTCCGAGTACAGTCGGCCAGATTGAGAAGTTTGGGATTACTTAATCCTGGTTTACCCATGTTTATCGTAATATTTGTGTTCTGTTGCAATGATGGTTACGTTCGTATTGTGGGGATTTAAGGTATTGAATAAAGTTGTGGGTAAGGTTTACTTTCTGATAGTTGTTTACAATTGGCGAATGCATCGAAAACTATAAAATATATAAAATAAATACATAACAAAATTAAATATCATCCTTTCTATTATTAATTATGTATAAATATCTCCAAAACTAGATAGCATTTCTAATCAGTAAACAATCGTATCCCAACCACGGTGTGTGGTCTTGGTTTACACCCTCTAGTGAATCCTGACCTATCATACTCCTGAATTTACTGACCTACTTTAAATTTTTCGTTAATGTTCGAGGTGGTCTGCTGACCTAATTTTGGCATAATTCTGACATTTGGGTTGTCACTTTCCGATTCCTTCCTTTTGGCATGGTCCTTTAAAGAATGCGGAGTTAAATTTTTCTTGTCGCTTCTGCGGATCCTTAAACATCCACAAATTTTGCACTATTTTATGGCTGAGGCCTAGCGGAATAAGTTTCGAGCAAACTTTCCGGATTTGATGTGCAAGAATTTTTGGTATGGATGTGTTTTGTGACCTCGGCATTTTCGCCATCCATCAGGTAAGCCTCTTTACATTCCCATATTATTGAGCTACTTGATTTTGATCTTCATATTTCCATATGCCGCGCAAGGGCCTCCGGTTATGTCGATTATAAACTGACCATTAGGTACTTGGGTGTCATATATTGACCTGAGTCATTAAATTTTTATTAAATGGGCTTTTCTGTGTCTTCCTAGGACCTGACAACGTCGAATCCTTGAAATAAATGCTCAAGACACTGTAGGCCGCCCACCATCTTAAGGTGAGTTTATAGTTTGAAGAACTTAACATTCTAATATATATGGAGTCATATCTGTCTTCTCTGTGGGCTTTTGTCTAAGGCATACTTTTTATTACAGGCCTTTTTCTCCCTAGTCCTACTTGTTTACTTCACTCATTGGTGACCACCACCACTAGGACATGATTTGGTAGATTTTTTTAATCATGCAAGGATAACACCTCGACAAGTCAAAACTCCAGCCTCCTAGACTCTCCAAAGCCCAATTAAAAGGACACGTAAGATGTATCATTTGTATTTATAAAGGACTGCACTTTGAAAAGAAATGGTGAATGATTCAAAATTAACAAAAATAAATATTCCAAATTACTCTTAATGACATAATTTAACAAAACATAAATTCTACTTTAAAACTGTAAACCAGGTATACGTATACAAGGGTAAATTATGTAAATTCCTGAAACAAATGTGATATTTTTGACTGAAACTTTTAAATAAGGAATGATACTTATTTTTTTCTTGACACTGCTTTTTAAATGAAATAAATTGAAATGGTTTATAAAGCACTTGTTTTAATGTCGAAGGATTGATCTGACTCACCCCTAACTTACCCCTAAAACCCTGAGATAAAGATATTGTATTTTGTATTTTTTTTTGAGTAAAATTCAATCAGGAACAACTAATTAAAGCTGAAACTAACCTTAAAAAAAAAACTACTGAACCGATGTGTCGATTGCTCTTTATTTAAAGAAAAGTGGAACAACTGGCGCCCAACGTGGGGCTCGAACCCACGACCCTGAGATTAAGAGTCTCATGCTCTACCGACTGAGCTAGCCGGGCCGGGATGTGTCTATTGTTCTTTATTTTAAAGAAAAGCGGAACAACTGGCGCCTTCTTTTGTTTACAACGTGGCTTAGGGTTGGTTCAGAGATTCCCTTCGGCATTATTACAGGGTAAAGGCTTCCTTGGTTAGTCATAAGCTGATGCAATTAGGAGCAGTCATATCTACCTACATCAAAAAACCAAAGACACTATAAATACGCTAACATATTATTTGGAAATTATTAATTAGTTTTGACATTTTCTTTTAAAACATTTAGGTACAATTACTATAAGTACTTAGACAGTTTTTTAGTTTTGTTACTTATATAAGCATTTCAACCTGGGTTATGGAACCGGCTTATTATAATGCAAAACTGGTGGATTGCCAAGTAATATTTAACAACTAGCAGAAGACAAAATTAATTGGTCAAAGTGACTAGAGTTGATATTGAGTGATCCTTTCCTTGACATCAGGAGTTGCTTAAAGTTGTTTTTTTAACTTTATGGTCTAGGTGACTTATTTTTTTCCACTTTTATTTTGGTAGAGTTTTCAGGGCATTGCACTTTTGCTCTGGAATTTTGGTACAGTTTTTAGAAGTGTACATAAACTTCTTGGGTTTTGTTTGCTAATGTGGACCTACTGGTACACGACGGACAGTTAAAACTGTACAGGGTGTCCTAAGAACGAGTTTTTTTTTTCAGGCTTTTGACACATAAATTTGACATCCCCCATTGGATTTTTTTTCTCCCTTGCTTAAAAGTGTAAAAATATACAGGGTGTCTCAAAATTTGAAATATTTAATTGAGGACACTCCTTGTAACAAACAAAAGAAAAAACAACAGATTGTGACTTGTTGTTTCTTTAATATACAGGGTGTCTCAAAATTTGAAATATTTAATTGAGGACACTCCTTGTAACAAACAAAAGAAAAAACAACGGATTGTGAATTGTTGTTTCTTTAATATACAGGGTGTCTCAAAATTTGAAATATTTAATTGAGGACACTTCTTGTAACAAACAAAGGAAAAAAACAACAGATTGTGACTTATTGTTTCTTTAATATACAGGGTGTCTCAAGATTTGAAATATTAATTTGAGGCCACTCTGTGTTACAAAGAAAAGAAAAAACAACAGATTGTGACTTATTGTTTCTTTAATATACAGGGTGTCTCAAAATTTGAAATATTTAATTGAGGACACTCCTTGTTGCAAACAAAAGGAAAAACAACAGATTTTGACTTACTGTTATTTGATATACAGAGTGTCTCAAAGTTTGGGATATTAGGTTGAGGACTCTTTATTTAAGAAAAAAAAAAGGAAAAAACACCGGATTGTGACTTATTTCTTATCAACATACAGAGTGTCTCAAAAGTCAAAATATTAATTTTGACACACTCTTAGTTAAAAACAAAAGAAAACATCAGACTTTTAGTTGTTTTATTTTTTTTTGTTATCGTACAAGGTATCTCAAAAGTCAAAATATTAATTTGGACACACTCTTACTTAAAGACAAAGAAAAAACAAGTACCATTTTTTGGGTTATTTCTTGATTAACATACAGGGTGTCTCCAGAGTAGAAATATTAATTTTGACACACTCTTAGTGAAAAGCCAAAGAAAACAACAAACTTTCATTTGTTTTTACATTGTCATACAGGGTGTCTCGAAAGTCAAAGTATTAATTTTGGGACTCTTACTTTAAAAAAAAAAAACGTTCCAGATTTTGTTTTATTTCTGAATTGACATACAGGGTGTCTCAATAGTTAATGATATTAATTTGAGAATACTTGTATTTAAAAACGAAAGCACCGGATTTGGCCTGTAAATATTATTTTTGATGCATTTTTTTTTCTAATTTTTAAAATATATTACACATATAAAAAAATATTAAAACTGATTTGGTTCCTACCCTTATAGTACTTTTGACTTACAAGCTGACCTAGACTTTGCTGCCCTTTTAAGTTTTTTTACATTGTCATATACAGGGTGTTCATAAAGTAAAATTTTATTTCTTAAGTACAGGTAACCATACCTGAAGTAATTTAAGTTAAGCTTAAAATTGGTTGTTGTTTTGGGATATTTTTGTGCAGTTTTTTTTGGAATCTGTGTTGTCGGTGCTAGGGTCTTCATAGCAGACAGAGCATTTGGTAAGTTTTGTGTTTACAGATAGCTGCACAGGATTAAAGGCAGTTACTGTTGGGATAGATTTTTTTTTACTGCTGAGGGATATCACTTGGGTAGCGAAGTGGTTTAACTCAGTGGGTACTTATATGCGTTATTAGGATTTAAGTAGGTTAGCGACCGTATAAGTATAAATTTCAATAGTTTGTAAGTAGCTACACTACTAAGGGATATTACAAACAGATTGTTGGGTGATATCAATTAGTGGGCGATCTCATTGGTTGGTGGTATTTACAGAGTTAAAACCGAGAACCCTTGGTATCGTGAATTTTAGTGGTTTTGGGAGTGCATTTTTTTTATTTTTTTTGTGGCTCTTCTGTCGGTAGTTCAGTTTTTTTGTGAACGAAGAGGTCGGGTTGCACTGCGTGCAATTTCTGTATTGTTCAATTTTGACAACGTAATGGAACCAAACCGTCTTATTAATGAAGAACTGACATACGAGCTACGGATTAGAGGGTTGTCTACGGCGGGAAGAGTAGAAGATAAAAGACCACGTTTAAGACGAGCACTTATTGCGGAAAGACGAGGTGAGGCACCTGCACCTACCGCCTTACTTGAGGAAGACTCAACAAGCGAACTTTGTATGTGCCGAGCAAAATTACATGGAATTAAAACTGACTTACAACATTTTAATTTCCAAAATCGTCGTAATGACTTTGACAAGATCTATTCACGTCTTTTACACACTAATGGTAGACTCTCTCGAATCCGATGCCGATCTGATCTGGATAAGCACTTGCAAGCAGAATTAAAAGCACTAGGAATTCAATTAATTGGTGAACTAAATCTGAAATTTGAAGGATTAGAATTTAATCAAGCTGAATTACATCAACCCAGCGAGCAACAAAATCTAGAACAACCTATGGATGCGTTGGTTGTATTGTCAGAATCAGAACAAAACACAAATCAAAATGAAAATATTCTTCAACCTCGATTAATCACACCACCACCACATGGGTCAGGTGTTTCATATGATTTATTGGATGTTAGTTCTGGAGGAATTGAATTGCCGCTTTCTCGAAGAGAAATTACTCTGGAGGACAATGTTTTAGATGTTGAGTACGAACCTGTACCTCAGCACAACTCTGCTTCGCATGGTGTTTCTAGTACACAGTCGAGTAATAGTTTAGTTACGCAAGATTCGTCTACTGGTGGACAACATAATAGTCGCATTAATGTTCATTCAGTTCATATTATTCCACCTCCAGCACAATATGGTGAAGATGGTGTAATACCAACCATTAACGGTGTTTCTCCTTCTTTAAATAATTCGGAAATAACTTCTGAAGAACACGCTGATTTGAGTAGTAGACGTCAACGGGTAGATTCTGAGGGTCAAGATTATCATCAGGAAAATGACAATCCACATATGGGTGAACAACCAGTTACTCACAGTTCCCAGATACGTAATAGTGGAGAAATAACCACTCAAGCATATCAACAACTAGAGGAAGCAGTCGCTAACCTAAGGATTAGCCAAGAAAGGTTTAACCAGTTTCTAGTTGATGGTAAATGTCAACCTCGAGAGAATTCTCCAAGAGAACGAACGGTTAATTTCACTGATGGTATACCACCTTCTAACACTATGAGGCCAACTGTGTATCAACCAGATTCCCTTAATCAAGGATATCTGCCTGCTGTTAGTCAAGGTCAAGCTTCTAGGAGAGGAAGTCGAGTGCATTTTTCGGATGATGGTCCAACTGGATTCGCTGATCTTGACTCAACTAGAACCCCGAGGAACCAATCCCATCCTATAGCTGGTTTTGATGATCACGCAGGTAGTCTTCATCACTCGTCAATTCGAAATGGTTATCCACCTACTTCTTTTAACTCTGCAGTGAATGATGTACCAGTGTCGGTTTGGACTCCTCAAATGACACAAACTGTTTCGGTTCCGTCCGTAAGTACAGCAACTTTGCAAGGAATTCCACCGATAGACTTTTCTGGTTTCCAGACAACACAGCCATCATTAAATTCAAATTTTCTTCCTCAAGGTTTTCCTGGGTTTCAGACCACACAACCACTGTTGAATTCAACCTCTTTTCCTCAAGGCTTTTCTGGTTTCCAGACAACACAGCCATCATTGAATTCAAATTCTCTCCCTCAAGGGAATGGTGTTCCGAACTATATTCCAGTACCTTATGTTATTCCTCAAAATAACCAAAGTTGTTGTACTCGTGGCGTCGATGTGAGTAGATGGAACATTAAGTATAGTGGTGAGGGTAGTGTGGAGGACTTTTTGGAGAGAGTCGAAGAATTACGCGTTGCTCGTGGTGCTACGAAAAATCAGTTGTTCTGCGCCATTCCGGATCTTGTTACGAAAGACGCTTTGCGATTTTTCAGAACTCGTAAGTTTGCAGATTGGGATGATTTTAGTAACCAACTTCGATTGGTATATCATAAGTCAGATGATGATCGTTGGGAGGAGATTAGACGTAGGACTCAAGGTTCTGAGGAAAAGGTATTAAGTTTTGTTCTTGCTATTGAAAGCATGTTTAGAAAATTGTCCACTATGCCTTCTGAGAAAACAAGGCTTCCAATTATTCGTCGAAATCTTCTTCCGTACATTCAATCCCATCTTGCAACTCATCAGTTAACTAACGTGGAACAATTGCTTACGTTGAATAGACAGGTTGAGGACACAGAGTTGAGGCTACAGCGCTTTGCTCCTCCTCCTACTAACTATAAACATCTAGTTGATCCAGAGCTGGCATATCATAGACCAAATAGAGGTAATTCTGCGGCTATTCAGGAATCAAACGGTTCAGTTACATCTTCTAACAATGCAGTTGCTGCTGTGCAAGTTAACTCTTCTAACCCCAGTCAAGCTATTTGTTGGAATTGTCGGGAGATTGGTCATAAATTCCGTCAGTGTTCAAAACCTCGACGACGTTTCTGTTTTAGATGTGGTAAAGAAAATATCATCTCTTCGGCATGTTGTTCAAAAAACGTGAGCTCGGAGGGGAGATAGGCCAGTCTACCCTTCCATCCCACTCAACGGCCACTATTAATCCGGCTCAGCATGCTGTGTTGGACTTCATATTGGCTCATGCAAAAGGTGACGAGCGACCATATTTGGATGTTCAGATTTTTGGTAGAAGTATTTTAGGTCTGTTGGACAGTGGTTCCTCCAGAACAATTTTAGGTTCTTCCGGTTGGAAATTGTTAAAAGAAGTCTGTTGTCTAAATACGTCTGTTCGTACCGATTGTATTGTTGCTAATGGAGAAACTTGCAAATGTTTGGGGTCTATTGTGTTACCTCTTACGGTCCAAGAAAAAGTAGTTGTTTTAGAGGTCTTGGTTATACCAAGTATTCCTCATGCTTTAATTTTAGGTGTTGATTTTTGGACTCGGATGGGAATCATTCCAGATCTTCGGGCAAACGAGTGGTCTTTTCGCTCTGTAGGTACAAATAACGTCGAAATTGCTTCTATTGAGTCTAAAGACATGCTGAGTAAAGACCAACAATCACAGTTGGACACACTTTTGGATAATTGTTTTTCGAAGATAGGACCCGGAATTGGATGTACCAATATGGTCGAATTAGTTATCAAAACCGAATCTGCTCCTGTAAAACAGCGTTATTACCCGTTGTCACCGGCACTTCAAAAACAAGTAAATCTTGAGCTAGATGAGATGATTGAAAACGATATAGTCGAACCATCTGACTCCCCATGGTCATCACCTATAGTCATGGTAAAGAAGAAGTCGGGGCAATGGAGATTCTGTGTAGATTATAGATCGTTGAACAAAATAACTACGTCTGATGCATACCCAATTCCATACGTTGGTTCCACTCTGGATAAACTTAGAAACGCAAGATTTATAAGTACGTTAGACATTAAGTCCGCCTATTGGCAAATTCCGGTCGCTGAGGAATCACGACCATTGACAGCATTTACAGTTCCAAGGAGAGGTTTGTTTCAATTTAAGCGTATGCCTTTTGGCCTCAAAAATGTCCCGGCGGTATGGCAACGATTTATTGACAGAGTCATTGGGTTAGATCTAGAACCTTACGTTTTCCAATATTTAGATGACGTCATAATTATAAGCCCTGATTTTACAAAACAATTGGAGGTTTTGCAAGAGGTTTTAGAGAGAATAACGAAGGCTGGTCTTACCTTAAATCGGGACAAATGTATTTTCTGTAAATCGGAACTTAAATACTTAGGTTATATTGTCAACTCGTCAGGTCTTCTAGTTGATCCAGAGAAGGTAGAGGCTATTTTAAAGATTCCAACACCAAAAACAGTTTCTGAAGTTCGAAGGTTGGTCGGTATGGCTAGTTGGTACAGACGTTTTCTCCCAGATTTTTCATCCATTGTCGCTCCCCTTACAGCTTTAACCCGGAAGAACGCCAAGTTCATTTGGAATGATAGTTGCGAAAACGCTTTCCAGTCTGTGAAAGAGCCAGTTGGTGAAAGCTCCTGTACTTTCCTGTCCAGACTTCGAATCTCCGTTCGTTGTGCAGTGTGATGCTTCAGATTTTGGTCTAGGTGTCGTGTTGACTCAAATTCAAGATGGTGAGGAAAAGGTCATTTCATACTTGAGTAGATCACTGAACAAAAACGAGAGGCGTTATTCTGTGACAGAGAAGGAGACTTTGGCAGTTTTATTTGGTATAGAAAAACTCCGTCCATACCTCGAAGGTACCAAATTTACCGTTGTAACAGACCACTATAGCTTAAAATGGCTGAACAGTATTAAAGACCCGGTTGGTAGGATTGCTCGTTGGGCAGTGCGCCTCCAACAATATGACTTTGACATCGTACATCGAAAGGGTAAGGATCACGTTGTTCCTGACGCCTTGTCTCGTTCTGTTCCAGTTGTTGATGTTGTGGATGTCTCTGTTACACATGGTACTGATTCATCTCAGGATAATGATCATTACGACCAAGATCGTTGGTATGTTTCTATGCGTAAAAGAGTTCAAGAAAATCCATCTAAATTTCCATCTTGGCGAATCGAGAATGACAGGTTATACAAAAGGTGTAAACATCCATTTCAGGAGTTACTAGAATGTCTGGCTTAAAGTTCTGCCCAAGGCTAAAAGAGTTGAAACTATCCGTCAAAATCATGATCCACCTACTTGCGGACATCAAGGTATCTTTAAAACAACAGCTCGCGTAGCTCAGCATTACTATTGGCCAAACATGAAGTGTGATGTTGCTAGGTACATTGCTAAATGTAGAACCTGTCTCATGGTGAAACCTGACAATAAAGTTCCAGCTGGACATATGCTTAGCATGATTCCTGTTGCCACAAGACCATGGGAGATAATAAGTTGTGATTTAGTCGGTCCATTGCCAAGATCTTCCAATGGTTATACTTTCATCCTTTCGGTTGTCGATCTTTTTAGTAAATTCGTTTTGTTCTTTCCTCTTAGGAACGCTACCACTCGAAGTATTCTTAAGTGGCTTGAAGACCACGTAATTCTCGTTTATGGCGCACCTGATATAATTATTGCCGATAATGGACAATTTAAGAGTAAAGAATTTCAAACCCTTATAAATCAGTATAAAATTAAACACCGGTACACGGCTTATTATCATCCTCAATCGAATCCAGTTGAAAGAACTCATCGTGGGTTAAAAACAATGTTAACTAGTTATATTTCAGAATTGCATACCAAGTGGGATTTATTCCTTGGTAAAATTTCATACGCTGCTAGATCGGCCATTCATGAAGCGCATGGTTACACGCCGAATTTCGTAATGTTTGGTAGAGAAGTGCCTATATTTGGGAAAGCTCCTGATTTAAATCTTGTTAAAGATGACAGGGCACCATTTGGTCCTAGGGCGAAAAGTGAACTTGTGAAGAGAATCTTTTTAGACGTCCGTGTTCGGTTGGCTAAGGCATATGAGAAGTCTAAAGTTCCATATAATCTCCGTAGACGTCCAGATAAATGTATGGTGGGACAAAAAGTTTGGAGGAAGAATTATGCTATCTCAGATGCGGCTAAGAAGTTTACAGCCAAATTTGCTCCAAAGTATATTGGTCCTTTTACTGTTTCGAAGATTGTATCTCCATGGACATATGAATTAGTTAACAGCACAGGTCGTAGTGTTGGTGTTTGGAATGCTAAAGACATCAAGGTTGATCCTCCTGATAAAGACTAAACAGTCGTTGATCGGTTCTTTTCATGATGACATTACTTTTCTCATTGGGATTTTTGTTTTCTCCTTGATGGTAGATATCTAGTTACAGGTTTCTTCGAAACTTTTCTTCTGGGTGGGGTGGTGTTGTTACGGTTTTTTTTTCTGAAAACCTTCACAATTTTAAAAATAGTAGAAAATACCCTCATTAATCTTACTAACCTCAATTTATGCCTATTCTAAGTAGCCACTGTCAATAACTTGGCGCAAAAGAGGTCAATTCTTCTATAAATCAGACTTTAAATGTCGGTTCTCCAACCTTAATAACGGCACTGTGACTCATAGTTCTTTCAGAAAAAAAGAGGCTCGCGTAACTGTGACCACTCAGAAATATGTAATATCTGTTTTAATAAGTATTTTAAGAACAAATTCATTTAAATAAACCAATAAAATATAAATAATCAGTGAGGTTAGAACCCCAATAATTGGCACAGCTGATTAATTGGTATGCGAAACGAAGAACACGGAATATAGGACCTGTTGTCACGGTTTGCTGAATTACACCGGTCCGAGTACAGTCGGCCAGATTGAGAAGTTTGGGATTACTTAATCCTGGTTTACCCATGTTTATCGTAATATTTGTGTTCTGTTGCAATGATGGTTACGTTCGTATTGTGGGGATTTAAGGTATTGAATAAAGTTGTGGGTAAGGTTTACTTTCTGATAGTTGTTTACAATTGGCGAATGCATCGAAAACTATAAAATATATAAAATAAATACATAACAAAATTAAATATCATCCTTTCTATTATTAATTATGTATAAATATCTCCAAAACTAGATAGCATTTATAATCAGTAAACAATCGTATCCCAACCACGGTGTGTGGTCTTGGTTTACACCCTCTAGTGAATCCTGACCTATCATACTCCTGAATTTACTGACCTACTTTAAATTTTTCGTTAATGTTCGAGGTGGTCTGCTGACCTAATTTTGGCATAATTCTGACATTTGGGTTGTCACTTTCCGATTCCTTCCTTTTGGCATGGTCCTTTAAGGAATGCGGAGTTAAATTTTTCTTGTCGCTTCTGCGGATCCTTAAACATCCACAAATTTTGCACTATTTTATGGCTGAGGCCTAGCGGAATAAGTTTCGAGCAAACTTTCCGGATTTGTTGTGCAAGAATTTTTGGTATGGATGTGTTTTGTGACCTCGGCATTTTCGCCATCCATCAGGTAAGCCTCTTTACATTCCCATATTATTGAGCTACTTGATTTTGATCTTCATATTTCCATATGCCGCGCAAGGGCCTCCGCTTATGTCGATTATAAACTGACCATTAGGTACTTGGGTGTCATATATTGACCTGAGTCATTAAATTTTTATTAAATGGGCTTTTCTGTGTCTTCCTAGGACCTGACAACGTCGAATCCTTGAAATAAATGCTCAAGACACTGTAGGCCGCCCACCATCTTAAGGTGAGTTTATAGTTTGAAGAACTTAACATTCTAATATATATGGAGTCATATCTGTCTTCTCTGTGGGCTTTTGTCTAAGGCATACTTTTTATTACAGGCCTTTTTCTCCCTAGTCCTACTTGTTTACTTCACTCATTGGTGACCACCACCACTAGGACATGATTTGGTAGATTTTTTTAATCATGCAAGGATAACACCTCGACAAGTCAAAACTCCAGCCTCCTAGACTGTCCAAAGCCCAATTAAAAGGACACGTAAGATGTATCATTTGTATTTATAAAGGACTGCACTTTGAAAAGAAATGGTGAATGATTCAAAATTAACAAAAATAAATATTCCAAATTACTCTTAATGACATAATTTAACAAAACATAAATTCTACTTTAAAACTGTAAACCAGGTATACGTATACAAGGGTAAATTATGTAAATTGCTGCAACAAATGTGATATTTTTGACTGAAACTTTTAAATAAGGAATGATACTTATTTTTTTCTTGACACTGCTTTTTAAATGAAATAAATTGAAATGGTTTATAAAGCACTTGTTTTAATGTCGAAGGATTGATCTGACTCACCCCTAACTTACCCCTAAAACCCTGAGATAAAGATATTGTATTTTGTATTTTTTTTTGAGTAAAATTCAATCAGGAACAACTAATTAAAGCTGAAACTAACCTTAAAAAAAAAAACTACTGAACCGATGTGTCGATTGCTCTTTATTTAAAGAAAAGTGGAACAGGGTTTTTTTCCAGGCCAACTTGATTGGGAGAGTTATTATCGGTACGCATTTTTCTCGCGAAAAGCAAGGGAAGAGCCATTATATTATCTCATAGTTATATGACCGTGGCCATCAATACCTTCTGGCAACTACTTAATAAAACAAAAAGTTGTATTAGGTTCTCTTTAAAACCTTTTCAGGACTATTATAAACCCCTTATACGTCTTAAGTGTCAGTTTTTAAAAAGGGATACATTACTACTTTCACATGAGTTTTAGTTTTAAAAAAATATCTATAAAAACATTCTCTAACCCTTTATAAAATCTCAAGCCAACTACAAGTAGTTTTCAAATGGTTGTCAGAGGGTTTTAGCGCGTCCAATTTGACCCCGCCCCTTATTGATTTAACCATATAATATATATGGTATTTGCTTTCCTTCTTTAAAGATACAATGCATGCGTTTTTTTATAATTTCATCTTTGTCTAAATGCATCAAGTAAAATGTTTACAGAAATGACGAAACTTTTGATGGATATTAATTGCGACAAATATTTATAGGTTATATTATTATAATATTTTATTGATGTTTATATCGATTCTCTACGAGAAATCCTATAAGCCAAGTCGTCTTTATCGTGTAGGATTCATTACTGCCTTCTAAAAACATGCGCGCTTGAAAAAAAACGTAATTTAAATAATTTTTAACCAAATTTATGGAGAAAAAAGTAAGGTTAGTTTTCTTAAAGTTCCTGTAATTCAAAAAATGGTGAACAAATAACAAAATGCATGTCGAACGATTAATAAATTAACTATTATTGCATAACTTATTATACTGTTTGGCATTTAAAGTCAAAAATACAAAATTTTTGAATTATGAAACAGTTTAGGAAAATGGCTGCCAGTCAGATATTTTACGTCAAGTTTTCTTAGGGTTATCAAAACCAGTTGTAATTACCATTATACTGGTCTCCCTTGATAGTGATTAATTATTTGGTAAACTATAGTCCTAGTGGCCACTTAGCCATTTTCACTAACCAAAATGTTTTCTTTGATATTTGACAGCATCTTCCGTCATTGTCAGTGCGCGCGGATAATTTCGCCAGAAAAATTTGTTTTTTTAAAATGAAATCCATAAAATGTAGGTATGGCTTTAAAATCGTCCACACGCGCGAACAACATAAAAATATTCAGGGCCCTTATGTATTGGACACTTGGCTTTTTGCGCGTCTGCTGCATGGCTAATTTGCCTAGTCGCGTGATTTTGGCTTTCTCTTTAAAGCGAAGGTTTTATATCAAAATTGTTGAAAAGGTTTTGGTTACTACCTAACAACTTAAAAAACTCTTACACATGAAAAACTTAGGGTAAATCTTCAGAAAGATTTCCTGGCTATCTTATAAAAGCTTGTGGAGCTATGGACACCAACAGTTTTGTAGTGATTATCTTTAAAAAGGTTTTATTTCTATGTTATAAAACTTAAGTGAATTTAAACCAAAAGTTTTATAAGAAGAGTTTTTAAAATGTTTTGCTAACTATTTTATAAAACTTAAACCACTTTAAGCTAAAAGTTTTATTAGAATAGTTTTTAAAAGGTTTTGATTACGTTCTTATAAAACTTGTCAACTTTACACTAAAATTTTTATAACAAATATCGTCAAAATGTTTTGGTTCCTAAATTATAAAATCCAAAAACCAAAAGTTTTATAGGGAGACTTTTTAAAATGTTTTATTTGCTATATTATGAAACCTAAGACAAAAGTTTTATAAATATAGTAATAAGAATATTCTGATTCCTAATTTTGGAGAATAATGCTCGTCTGGTTTTTCCATTACCTTTATAAACATTAACATGTTAAAGTTTTCTTATAAATATTGTTATAAACATTCACGACCCCCATAAAACCCTTATAAACAATTTCAAAAATAATAAAACTATGTGGCAATCTAAAATGTTATTTGGGTTAGGTACCTAATAAGTGACCGAAGCATTACACTGTTTAAGTCTCAACTTAAACAAAATTAGGAATAAATAAAGGATTCATTAAATAAAGTTTTTATAGTGTTTTATTATAATAAATGGTAAACTTTTGTAACTTGTTTTTTAAAGCATTAATTAAAAGTTAGATTTATTAGATTAGATATTTATTATTATGTAGTTAATTTAAAAGTTAAATTCTATTTGAACTTCGTTTGTAAACGAGGTTAGGTCTGCTTGACAGGAGAGAAATTTGAATTTGCAAGGGATTTTTATACAGGCAAAACACCAAGTTATATTTCTATTATCTTTTCGAAACTAAACGAAAAGTGTATTATTTTGGAGTGCATTAAAGGGACAGCCTATAAAGATAAAAATTAAACGTGGCAGACCATGATAAAAAGCAAAAATTAACAACAGTAACTTTGTTTATATGAGCTTCTTAAAGTGCTTTTATATAAGAACGGCTTGAAACTTTTGTTATATAAACACTACTGAAATCGTTTTAAGCACTAAATCAATTTTATTTTAAACCGATTTAAGAAAGCGGTTTATTGGCTTTAGAGCATTACTTCCAACTTAAAGAAATACTCAACCTTAGTTTTACCGAAAAATTGGTTGTTAACTTAGTTGAAGTTCTATTTTTTTTAACTGTCATTTTATTGGAGAAAGCGATTTTTATTTAAATCCGTCCTTATATAAAACCGATTTTAGGCGAGTATAAATGTAGTAAGTGGCAAAATAAATTACTTTTGATAAGAAAAGGAAGGTATGGAGTGTTTAAAAATTGCGTAAAAAATGCAATGGTATTAAAACTATATTTTGTAAAAATCTTAAGTGATTGATCCAAACGTAGTAACCAAAATATTAACAAAGGGTATATATATGTATATATATATATATATATATATTTACCTTTTATTTTGTCCAATTCGATTAAAAAAATACTTTATTGCCAAGAAAAAAATTCTGTTGGCAAAGCAGGCTAATTAACCTGATTATTACCAAAATTATAAAAGATAATGCATTACACAATAAAAAAAAAATCAAAAACTTAGACATATGACTAAACAAACAGAATACATGATTAAAAAAGAAATTAATGACGGTTTGAAAAAAACTAAAAAATAAATAAAAGTCTTAAACATCATAAAAAATAGACAAAAGGAAAATAAAGAAATAATAAAGAAAATAAAAAGCCAAAAATATTAAAAAAATAATAAAAAGATAATAAAAAGGCAGAAAAAAACGTTGACACAAAAATAAAAGTAAAGCTGGAAGATAAAAAACCTAAATTAGTATAGCATGTATACGTTTTAAATTCAAGAACTCAAACCAAACCAAAAATAACCTAATAGAAAACAATAGGTCCTATCCAAACTGGTCCCCAAAAAACTCGGATAAAAAGTAATATGGTCTCTCTACAAAGAGATTTTTTAGTTTTTTTTTAAACTGTTTTAGAGGTGTAGCATGTTTAATAACATAAAGCAAGTGCTTCTTGGTATTAGTAAAGGAGGTTGAACTTTTGTACAATTACCACTTTGTGACGCCATTGCATAGGAACGGCTCGTTAAAAAATGTAGTCTAAACATATAATAAATCTCTGTAAACACCATTTTTGTACATTAAAAAAATCCAGTTTGAGAATTTTTTTCTGTAAGTTTGTCTGTTTGCTTCAGTATAACGCAAAAACCTTTTTTTGATGAGAATTCTGCATTTTTTGGTTTACTGTAGAGTACATAGGCTTTATTTGATCAAAATGGGTTCACGAGAACAAAAGTTATGACCAGTTTAAGCGAAAAAACGGGGAAAAACCGCAGGCTAAGTAGGTATTCGAGTGTATGGTAGGAATGTACTACAGTTAAAAGTTTTTTTAGACGTTTTTCTGTCTAAAAGTATGAAAATGACCTCTGTGCAGCAGGTCTATTGTGGTATACTTTCTCGTCTCCTCCATGCACAGTCTGCATTCGCCTAGACCCATTATGTACAATGGTAGGTACTAGTGAGGGGCACATCGAAAAAAAATATCGATGTAGAACATCGATGTCAACATCGAAATTCAACATTGATGGTGAAAAAACATCGATGATTCTGATGTTTTTTTTTTTGCTTTTATTAGAGAGTATTCCGTTATTTAAAGAAACTGTTTTATTTAACACTTATCGATAATATTAAAAAATACTTATAATAAGCATGCAAATAAGATATTCATAATAATGGTCGGTACATAATATAAAAAAGCTATTAAATATCTAAGGTAAAAAACAACAAAAAAACTATGAGTGGGACATTCAAAAGAAACTATATATTATATAAAAAAATTTTGTTCTCAATGCAGCACACTTTCAGAGGTCCCAAAATCTTTTTTCTACTAATTGTAGAAACAATAAAATTTATTTGTCCCTTCAATCGATTCCTTCTTTCGGAGAGGGTTTGGCCAGCTTTTAAAAACAAGCGCTCTGATGCGATGGGGTGCAGACTTCTCAGACACATTTGCTATGTTTTCATGGGTATTGAGTTCGTTTTCAAGACTCATTCTATCTTTTTCTTTTATATAGCGTTTTCATGGTCTACTAGTGAGGGGCACATCGAAAAAAAATATCGATGTAGAACATCGATGTCAACATCGAAATTCAACATTGATGGTGAAAAAACATCGATGATTCTGATGTTTTTTTTTTGCTTTTATTAGAGAGTATTCCGTTATTCAAAGAAACTGTTTTATTTAACACTTATCGATAATATTAAAAAATACTTATAATAAGCATGCAAATAAGATATTCATAATAATGGTCGGTACATAATATAAAAAAGCTATTAAATATCTAAGGTAAAAAACAACAAAAAAACTATGAGTGGGACATTCAAAAGAAACTATATATTATATAAAAAAATTTTGTTCTCAATGCAGCACACTTTCAGAGGTCCCAAAATCTTTTTTCTACTAATTGTAGAAACAATAAAATTTATTTGTCCCTTCAATCGATTCCTTCTTTCGGAGAGGGTTTGGCCAGCTTTTAAAAACAAGCGCTCTGATGCGATGGGGTGCAGACTTCTCAGACACATTTGCTATGTTTTCATGGGTATTGAGTTCGTTTTCAAGACTCATTCTATCTTTTTCTTTTATATAGCGTGTTCTTGGTCTTAATAAAGAACACGCTATATAAAAGAAAAAGGTACAATGAGCTTTGAAAACGAACTCAATACCCATGAAAACATAGCAATTATTTCCCATAAGTTTGATGTTCCGATGTTTAAAAAAAAGTATCGATGTTTTAGCATCGATGACATTTTATAAACATCGATTTTAATAACATCGATGCTGAACAAAAAACATCAATGTTTTGTGCTCATGACTAGTAGGTAGTCTTAGTTTGGAATGTTCATTATATAGGATCAACTATTGTCCGGATATCGTGCTTTCCCTGTTATGTAACTTAACTTGTAACCTTGACGACGATATTACATTGCCAGTACATCAATTGTCCTAAACATTTACGTAACAGTGTTACATTCGATTTTTTTAACAAGTATGTGACTTGCATGTAACATTTAATGTTACATGGCTAGGTATTTTTTTTTTAAATTTACCTCTAACTTATTAAATATTGGTTCAAACAACAAAAAAAATATATTTTTGTGCTTTAAAATATTTGATCTTCGCGGCGACATCTTAAACAAATAAAAAAAAAGTAATAAAATAAGAAAAAAAATGTGAGCCGACGAGATCCGAACTCTTAATCCAAAGATGATATATGAAGGTTTCAGCGCCTTAGACCACTAGACCATCTCGGTTTTGTTGAGAACTGTCACCAATTCACGGTATATGCAACACCGTTCTCAACTAAAAAGCCAGTTAACTCATTTTCGTTTTAGTATCCTTTGGCCTATGCTCGGTGCCATATTGACACCAAACGGACAGAAAATCCATGTTTTACTTGTCAATTTGGTTATAAAAATGGCAGCCACATTAGGCTAAAGGGCATTGAGGCGGTAGGAGTTAACAGGCTTTTTAGTTAAGAACGGTGTTGGTATATGAAAGCAGTGATGTCATTCGTTGCGATTTTTACAGAAAATAAAAAAAAAATAAAAAAACTGAAAATATATAACAATTTCCTCAAACCGTAAAAAAATCAAATCCTAAAATGATCGTGCGTACATATAAATTTATACTTATATATTTTCCCTTTTGTGGGAAGTTATCAAAATATTCGCAGGATTTGCATAAAAACAGTAAATTTTTTGATATCATTCCTTACTTTTTCAAAAATTTTCGCCATATTTGGGTTAATTTTGGAATTTTCGCATAAAACTTATAGTTGTATTTATTCATGTCCCCATAAGCAACCAAGTAATTGTTTTAAAGTTGACATTAATTGAGCTCACAATACTGCTGCTTTCATGTGATCTTTAAAAGACTAAACTTCTTTCAACTTTGATGTTTATTAACTTACAATATTTTATTTTGTCATGTCACAATAAAGAACCAAATTTTTTTTAACTTTGAGATGATATATCATGTAACTGTAAAGAAACAACTTTGTTTCGACAGTGACATTTATTAAACTTCAATTAATGTTAGTTTTCAGTTACTTTATCGTTTACATTTCTTGCTAAATCCAAGATTAAATATTAACGTAAAATTAGTGCTTCTTTCGTGCATCCGCAATACTTTCACATAGAATGTTAATTTTGAACTTACATTTTACCTTTTTTAAACATTTTTCTTAACGTATTCAAAGTTACACCAATTTTACATTTTTTCAACGTTGCAAACCTGTAATGTAACAGTCCTTGCTTAGTGGGTTGTGAGCTCAATGAGTTTCCAGGCCCTCCTCCTGCAGGGTTCTGTACAGAATTCTTTGGAATTCTTTAGAATGTAGACTTTTTTTCTCAGCAACTCGATGTATAAAGGATGAATATTTTTTTTTCGTAAAACACCCTGTGTGTCAACATGTAAAATATCACCTAGTATTTTGCCACCAAGCAACCACATCTGAAGGTCGTAAAAAATTCCTCATAAATGCATAAACGTAGAAATACAAAATTTTTAAAATTCATGCCTTAATTTTGCACGTCGCACGTCTTAAGGTTATGGCATATACGTAAAGGCCGTAATATCTCATAAAAATTTCATTTCCACCAAAGCAACAGCTTTTACGACATCTTAAATGTTTAAAGGCAAACAAACCACGGCGTGTTTGCATATGCCTTGTACGCGAAGTGGATAGTTAAAATTTTAAGACCCATTGTAAAGAATGGTAAGATTGAAATCAAAAGATACCTATAACTTTGTGGTCGACGCTATAAACGCGTAAAAGTAGTTTTTATAACTAGCAGCAAATACCGTTCGTTTATTCAAACTGTAGCGTTCTAAATCGCAAAAGCCCGTTCGTTTCTTCAAAATCGAGGACCATGCGCTCGTTTTTGGGTTCGTTTATTTATCGAGCGAGCAAACTGAGCTACTGTTTTTACTCTTAAGGTGCGTATTCACTGTTCCGGTTCGCGAATGTGCTCGCTCGACATATTGAAATCTGGTCCACACTAGAGCGAATTTATTCAGGTTCGCAGTTGATCCATCTATTTTTCGCGAGCATTTTAATATGACTGACTCAGAAATTGTTGGTAAGGTACCCATTTACATACAGTTTGCCTTCGGTTCCAAGACTGCCCAAGTAGCACACGTCGTCCTCAGGGCCGAACGTCCCGCTTCCAAAATGTACGTCCTGGGGACGTTTGAAGTGGGACCAAAGATCGGTTGGGAACACTTATACGTCCTCAGGACATCCCCAGGACAGAACAACTATAAAATTGATTTATACTTATTTCGAGATTGGTTTTGATTGGATGCCATTTTATTTGGTTTTTATTGGGTATTTTAAATTATTTATGTTGATAAATTCCATTGATGCTCAAACGACCTAGGTCCAAAACTCGGATAGAACCACTCAAACAGTTTTAGAACGTCCCGAGGACATCCATACTATAAAATTGATTTATACTTATTTCGTAACTGGTTTTGATGGGGTCCCATTTTAATTGTTTTTTATTGGTTTTGTAAGTTATTTATAGTGATAAAATCTATAAATGCTCAAACACCCTAGGTCCAAAATGTACGTTCTGGAGACGTTTAACATGGAATCAAAATTCGGATTAAACCACTCAAACAGTTTTAGGACTTCCCCAGGACATCTCTACTATAAAATTGGTTTAATAAGTGTCGTTTTTTGGCTTAGAATACGGCGCTTGCGTTATTTCAAAATCCGACGTCACTACGCCACATCGCCAACATGCATTTCCAGTGACAGTTTTACAAACCTAACCTAACTTTGTTTTTATTTCTTCTCCCCGGTTTATAATTCCTGGGTTATCTTATCCTTTGTTATTTTCATACATAAACCCACCATTAAATAAAATACCTGACGAAAGTTGTTTGGCAGTGTCCGAAACTTCCTCCAAGAGGAATTCTTCCAATTGAATTTGGCACATTACCAAATCAGAATCCATCATTTTATTATTGAAAAAAACAAAAAAGAATAGTCGGTGCGCCATCCCAAGCAGCACATATCCGTCCCAAAAACGTACCTAAGACGTCCTGTGAATGTCCTGTATACGTTTTCTGTATACGTCCCAGGGACGCCTTTGTCGTACGTCCTGTGGACTAATTATTTTGTAACATTGGACCTTCCAGGGACGTCTTGAAGACGGCGTAGTTCCCAAAGCGGACGTACCTAAGACGTCCTGTGAATATGTCCTGCAGACGTTTTCTGTATACGTCCCAGGTACGTCTTTGTCGTACATCCTATGGACTAATTATTTTGTAACATTGGACCTCCCAGGGACGTCCTAAAGACGTCGTAGGTCCCAAATCGGACGTACCTAAGACGTCCTGTGAATATGTCCTGCAAACGTTTTCTGTATACGTCCCATGTACGTGTTTGTTGTACGTCCTATGGACTAATTATTTTGTAACATTGGACCAGGGACGTCCTAAAGACGTCGTAGGTCCCAAAGCGGACGTACCTAAGACGTCCTGTGAATATGTCCTGCAGACGTTTTCTGTATACGTCCCAGGGACGTCTTTGTCGTACGTCCTGTGGATTAAAGACGGCGTACGTCCCTGTCGGACGTCCTGTGGACCAATTATTTTGTAACATTGGACCGCCCAGGGACGTCCTAAAGACGGCGTACGTCCCGAAGCGAACGTCCCGGGGATGTTCGAATGCCCGGAGGCGGACGTCCGAAGGACGTTTTTGGGACAGATTTGTGCTAATTGGGTGTACGATCTGAAATAAAGACATGAACTTTCTTAGGCCACACACCATTCAGTTTTCTGAAACGATGCAACCTTCAGTTTTAGGACTGTCAGTTTTTGAACTGAAGGAAAACTGAGCTTTCACCACGCACATAAACATTTCGTCAGTTGTCAGTGCTATTCGAACAACGAACATGTAGTGAAAAATGTTTTTTACGAATAGAAAAAAAAAACTAGTCGCACTTCTTGTGCTATTATTATTGCAAGAGCCGACAACAAAAGCAAAAAAACGTTTTTGGGTAAAAGATTGGCTGTTAGAACGTGATACTTTATCTCATATGAGACTGGTGCAAAAATTAAGAACTAGTGCAACAGAAGACCTTAAAAATAATCAATATCAAAGAAAAATACTAAAATGAGAAAGGCAATTATAGCCGAAGAACGATTAATAGTGACACTTCGATATCTGGCAACAGGGCGAAGTTTGGAAGATTTGATATTTTTTGTCAATTATTTCTCCTCAAGCCCTCCAAAAAATTATTCCAGAAACTTGTTATTGTATTTATAAGGCTCTTAAGAAAAATTATTTAAAAGTAAGTAAAAAAAATGAGTAATACTAAATTAAATAATTTTACTAATTTCTAATCTTTATTAGATTTTAATAACAACAAATATTACCTGGTATATTGGCACTTATGTCAAAATGTTTAAATTTCAATGCAGTTTTTTTTTAAGTAACAAATTCTGACAAATCTACCTATAAATATCAATAAATTCCGTTAAAAACGTCATATTATTGCTTGCATCGGCCATTTCGTAAATACGAAATCACGAAAACTTCCAACTAGTTAAAATAGTATCGTACGATTTCAACTGACGATTTTTCTCCATACACAGTCCGTCGTTAGATTCAAGTGAACTGCCGGCTCGCAGATGTCGGGCGGCCTGTATGTGTATGGAAAAATTTTAACTGACGATATGCAAATCGGCAGTTCTGGACTGAAGGCTAACTGTATGTGAATGGGTACCTTTAGTCAGTGCTGCTATCGTCGTATTGAGTTTATCAAAAAAGAAAAACAGAAAAAATGGTTTTGGCAAGCAACCTTATTCAAAAACAGACACATGTATAGTGGCAGTAGCCTATTGCGTGAATTAAATGTAGAACGTTTCAGAATTTTTGCAGAATGACTCCTGAAGAATTTGTTCTTTGTTCTTTCTTCTTTTTTGTTTTTATTTTTGTAAAATGGGTCTTGGGAATTCCATAAAACCGGCCGAATTTGATATTCGTTCATCACTTTCAAAAAACTGTCATTAGACCACTCCATTTTTTAACACCACAAACTTAGAAAATTGAACGCACACCGAACGAGCGAGAACAGGCATTTCCTTTGATGTATCGCCTTGCTGTCGAACTTTTTTAAGCACGAACACACAAACGTTCGCTCCCATACTCACCGGACGATTATGGGTGCAGAATGCTCACTCGCTCGTGCTCGCTCTTGCTCGCTTTAGCTTGTTGATGGAGCACAGAGAGCTTGTCGAGCTGACCTTACTTTGTATGAACGCGCGCTGTTTGATATCTTTTTGCCTCGTTGTTCTTTATGCCAACTTTCCGAATTTACAGAAAGTATTGGCGGGATTTCATTTTCGTCGTCCTTCAAAGTTTTTTGATAAGTTCTTCCATCTTCAAAAATAATGGGAAGTGCCATTGTGGGAGGAAACAAACAAATAAACATAAACCCAGTTGACAAAATATTTTTCTAAAAAGGATGCTTATATTTACGTCAAGTTAAAATTACCCGTTTGATTTTTTTAAGCTTGATGAGCTCGATGATCAGCTGACCACTGCTCGAGCCTACATGCTCAGCTCCTCGAACGAATAAAGGAAGTAAAAAAGCACAGTATAGCCGCAATTCTGTTCAATATCTTTATCACAAAATCCAAAAAGAAACGGGCAAATACAAAAAACTAACAGCTTACCATTTTATACTATAATACAAATCAAGGACGGCTGATGGATGAGAAATTTTAAAAAAATTGGTTTTTAATTTTAAAGGTGTTTATAAAATTCTAATAGGACGATTGCCCTTCGTTCGATCTGCTCTACCTCTGTCTTTAACTGCCTAATTTTGTTCTCTATTCTCTTAACCAATAAGAAAAGTTACAGTGCGCAAACATAAATAAAAGATTTGCTGTTTGTTGTTGAAAACTTCAAGAAAACTGGTAATTATAACCAAATACTCCCGAGGATATTGTCTTTCGCAGTTCTGAAACACCGCGTCTTATAATAATTATATTTTTCTTTCGTTCGAATTTTGTCGGTTTTCGATTTTGGATTAGCAATATCGTATTCAACAAGCCTGCCAGCTTCAAACAGTATTATCAACAGTTGAAGCAACATAACTTTTTTTTTTTAGAAAAGTTTGCTTTTCATTAAAAAATAAGACATAAAATAAAGGCTTTGCTATATTTCATTTTGTTCTTTTTAGTTATCAAAAGGTTTCATATATTCCAAAAATTAGTAATTATTTGCAAAAACGTGGTAAGCTCAGAGCACGATTTAATTTTACCTCCTTAGGGAGGTAACCGGACCCTTTCAAGATTTCCAAGGATGTGTTAATTTGAACAAAAAAACATTTTAGGGACGGTTTACGTATACACATAAATCTTTGCTTTGTAGCGTTTTTTAATTGTTAACGTATCTGGATACGTTATGAGTTAGGGATACGTGCATCAATTTATGATTTGCTTTATGTTCCCATTATGTGTCTGGTTTAGTTATTTTAGGAAATAATATTTTTTACTTAGAATGCATGACATTAAATTCAACAAAAAGAATATGGGAAAACATTATAAAAGATTCTCCTTAATCAAGTAAAATTTGGGATTTTCATAAATATTTTATCCTTATATTTCTGTTGTAAAAGTTTTACTAAGAGAAAATTTAACATAAAACCGACAGGTGGGTTACTTTCAATTCCTATTTTTTGACTTTTATATTTTTTATATTAGTTTATTTGTAATTGGTCCGTGCACAACAATATATAAAATAGATTTAAGAAAAGAGATGGAACAAATCTCGAAGGATGTGTTCTATTTGGTAAAAAGTTTAATTAGAAAAATAACAGGTATTTTTATACCTCTATGTACAGGACGTTATTTTATTGATGTCATATAAAAGGTAAAGAAGAAGTTAAAAAACCTCCAAATCAGTTACTTCAACCGAAAAGAAATTAAAAAACAAAAGATCAAAAGATCTTGGGTGGAAATAACGAAAATTCAAACTTGAATGAGCATCCCACAAGGAACACACAAAAGATCAAAGCGAAAAGAGAAATGATTAAACGATGTTTCGCCCTGGATAACCAGCGTGGGCTCATCAGTAGTTTCACTGGTCACCCTCCACTATACATCATTAAACACCATCATACACTTTGATTTCCAACCCTGAACCACTCACAATACATTGTTTAATGATGTATAGTGGAGGGTGACCAGTGAAACTACTGATGAGCCCACGCTGGTTATCCAGGGCGAAACATCGTTTAATCATTTCTCTTTTCGCTTTGATCTTTTGTGTGTTCCTTGTGGGATGCTCATTCAAGTTTGAATTTTCGTTATTTCCACCCAAGATCTTTTGATCTTTTGTTTTTTAATTTCTTTTCGGTTGAAGTAACTGATTTGGAGGTTTTTTAACTTCTTCTTTGTTTTAATTGCCTTAGGAGCATAATCCTACTGGAAATATTAACACGCCAGGACGAATTCGTATCAGGTAACTTGGATAAGTAAGTACCAGTGCGGAACGATGCCTATTTGTGAGTGGTTCAGGGTTGGAAATCAAAGTGTATGATGGTGTTTAATGATGTATAGTGGAGGGTGACCAGTGAAACTACTGATGAGCCCACGCTGGTTATCCAGGGCGAAACATCGTTTAATCATTTCTCTTTTCGCTTTGATCTTTTGTGTGTTCCTTGTGGGATGCTCAATCAAGTTTGAATTTTCGTTATTTCCACCCAAGATCTTTTGATCTTTTGTTTTTTAATTTCTTTTCGGTTGAAGTAACTGATTTGGAGGTTTTTTAACTTCTTCTTTGTTTTAATTGCCTTAGGAGCATAATCCTACTGGAAATATTAACACGCCAGGACGAATTCGTATCAGGTAACTTGGATAAGTAAGTACCAGTGCGGAACGATGCCTATTTGTGAGTGGTTCAGGGTTGGAAATCAAAGTGTATGATGGTGTTTAATGATGTATAGTGGAGGGTGACCAGTGAAACTACTGATGAGCCCACGCTGGTTATCCAGGGCGAAACATCGTTTAATCATTTCTCTTTTCGCTTTGATCTTTTGTGTGTTCCTTGTGGGATGCTCATTCAAGTTTGAATTTTCGTTATTTCCACCCAAGATCTTTTGATCTTTTGTTTTTTAATTTCTTTTCGGTTGAAGTAACTGATTTGGAGGTTTTTTAACTTCTTCTTTGTTTTAATTGCCTTAGGAGCATAATCCTACTGGAAACATTAACAGGCCAGGACGAATTCGTATCAGGTAACTTGGATAAGTAAGTACCAGTGCGGAACGATGCCTATTTGTGAGTGGTTCAGGGTTGGAAATCAAAGTGTATGATGGTGTTTAATGATGTATAGTGGAGGGTGACCAGTGAAACTACTGATGAGCCCACGCTGGTTATCCAGGGCGAAACATCGTTTAATTATTTCTCTTTTCGCTTTGATCTTTTGTGTGTTCCTTGTGGGATGCTCATTCAAGTTTGAATTTTCGTTATTTCCACCCAAGATCTTTTGATCTTTTGTTTTTTATATAAAAGGTGTTATAACATCATTAGTGTCATATATACTATAACGGGTGCACATAGATTTTCTCAAAAACTGATTAAAATTTTTAAAATCCCGAGACACGTTTTTGTTTTCAATTTCAGTAAAATGCTCCCTCTTCTCACTTAAAAAATTGAAATAGGAAAAGTGCTTCTAGTGATACCTTATTCTAAATGGCTTTACAAAAAAAAAAGTTGTGATTGTTTTCCACAAACCAAAACTACACTTTTTTCCACTCGACGCGCGTTTCTCTACCAACGTTAGCATCATCAGGAGACGATAAACAATGAACTAAATTAATCTACGCTCTATCTTATATACAATTCTTTAGTGGGCGGAGATAAGACTAATAATTTGTGATTGATCACGATTTTTAATCCTATCTCCCCTCAACCAAAGAATAAAGTGTACTAAACGGGATGGGTCCTCTATCTTTATTTAAACTATTTCTGGATTTCATGATTTCCATACTTTCATATGCATTCAAAAGTCTTTTGTTTGGTACACTTTTTAGAAGTTTTAGGTTATCTAATGTGAATCCATGATTGCTTTCAAAAGCATGCTCGGCCACACTTGACTTTTCTGTTCTTCCGTATTTTAAGTGTGCTAAGTGATCTTTAAAACGTGTTTGAATAGAGCGTCTCGTTTGGCCAACATATTTTTTGATATTATAGGATTAAAAATCGTGATCAATCACAAATTATTAGTTTTATCTCCGCCCACTAAAGGTTTTTATATAAGATAGAGCGTAGATTAATTTAGTTCATTGTTTATCGTCTCCTGATGATGCTAACGTTGTTAGCGAAACGCACGTCGAGTGCAAAAAAGTGTAGTTTTGGTTTGTGGAAAACAATCATAACTTTGTTTTAGTGCAACCAAATGTTCCAAATTCCCAACATAGTCTTTACAAATCAAATTTTAAAAATCCAGCAATTAGTTTTTGACATATGGAGATGTTTTTCTACTAAATTGTTTTGGTTGAGAAATCCTAGGACAAGTCGAGATAGGATAAAGGCTATACCGGGTGTAACAAGGAATAGGTACGGCGACTTATAGCCTTTATTTGTTGACTGACACAAGTGCACAATTTTATTCTAGTGACACATGTTAAACGCTTTGGGGCATTTTCAAAAAAATTGTCCAGACGACTTAACGTCACATTGATTATCGATATCGAAGTCATAACATCATAAATTTTAACAAGTCTTTATTAATGATTTATGCTTAATAACTTGAGTAATTCTTATAATAAGTTAAAGAAGAAAACTCCAATATATGCATAAGGAAATGACAATTCAGAAAAAGTTGGTGTAGCAAAGGGTTTTCAGTTCAGTTAAAGATAAAAAATGCAGATGAAACTTTTAAACTCCCGTACCTTCCGTATTTTAACGTTTTCTTTAAAGCCGTGGGTTTTGATAGGCCTATGCTCTGACGTCAACCAAGCAATAAATAAAAAAGAAAAAGAAATTTTTTAGAAAATGTCAAAATGGCAATTTGATGCACACACGATGTTCTATTTGAAATTCCAAAGGTAACTCCGTTTTTATCGAAACGGTAATAATTTGACATGTGTCACTAGAATAAAATTGTATGCTTTAATCAGTTATGCATATCTCTACATTTTCAGAATTTTCTCTTAACAATTAAAGGAGCTAAGTCGCCGTACCTATTCCTTGTTACACCCGGTAGATGATATTATTTATCTTGTCTTTTATTTATGAGAAGGTCTCGAATATATTGAAATAATTTGTCTGTTTTGCCACAAAAGTGACATAAAACACACACATGATACAGCTCAGAGCACGATTTAAAATAATTAATTACCTCCTTAGGGAGGTGACGGGGCCCTTTCAAGATGTCCAAGGATGTGTTGATATTGAAAACAAAAACATCTTAGAGACGGGTTGAGTGTACACATAAATCTTTGCTTTATAGAGTTTTCGGATGGAAATCGACAAAATTTTGTTTTATAGAGGAGAATATTGGAATACATTATAAAACAAACACAATCATTCAAATACAAATCAACAAAAGTTAGGATTTTTATTATGGGAGAATATTGAAAAATATTGTAGTACAAACATTTTATCTTTCAATTTTTGTTGTCAAAGTTTTACTTAGAGAGATTTTCTATATAGTAATTTATTAAGGGATGGGGAAATTATCGAAATTCATGTCGAATATTTTCTGATTATATCATCATCCCGAAATGAATTTTGAAGATTATTTACCAAATTAAAAAACGAACAGCACAACAACAAACCAAAATGTTAATGTTCGCTACAGAGACAACATAATAACTTACGGAGACTAACAAAAAGATAGGGCTGCGAAGGAACTACGTTCCTATAGCGCATAGCGCATTGCGGCGGAGTAAACCTCTACCTTGCTTCGTCCAACTCTTTCTATATGATCACAAAGGAAATACAGAACATTTTTCAATGTCGAAATATATTTCACGCAATTTTAATTTAGTACCTGCCGGTTTTTGCCACCGCTTGTCAAAGTCTGTCAAGCCTGGCAAGCGGTTTTTTTTAGATTTTCAAAAGTGAGGTTATTTTAATCAGTTTTAGTTGGAAATCGCGCGAGTTTATGGGATTAACAACTTATTGTAAAGTCTAAAATGCCATTCAAATCAGGATGGATCACTACCATTAAAGCTAAAGAGCATGGGACTATTTGAAGGGTGCCGAAAATTGGGGTTCAGATTTTTACGAAACAAATCCCTGAAGAAAATATTGCGAAAGAGTTAAGCAAGAAGATAATAGGATAAAATACAACAAAAAAAAGAGATATAGGTTAAAACATTTATAAAAAGTTTTTTAGCTGCATGGAACAGTACAGGGTGGTCCAAACTCGAGGGGCCTCTATAGCTTTGGGCTTTTGCAGCATAGTTAGCCCAAAACTAATATAGATGTTATGGGCTCGATTTTCAAGAGAAGTCGAAAACTAAAAACCGCATTGCGATATGTCAAAGCGTTTCTGAGCTACAGGGTGATCCTCAATAATGTGCGTTTCTAAAAACCCTCTACAACTTTTTTATTTGTAAAGATAGAAATTTTCATTAAAAATATTTTTTGAAGATTTTTTAAGGACAAATCTACCTGTTTCACCGATTTTGTCTTAAAGCCTTTAGTTCACGAGATATAAGACAAAGTTCCATTTTTTAAAATGGACTACCCCAAATTAAAAAAAAATAGTTTTGGAACAAAATTTCCTGTTAAACGATCTGCCATACACCTATTTTTATTAAGTAGTTAAACAGATATCTGCTAATAATTAGCATAGTAGTGTGGTGTTTAACTCTGACCTATGCAGTTTTAGGGTATTTATCTAGGTAGCTATGATCAAATAAAAACTATTGCCATAATAAACGAGCCCAGGTGTCAAAAGTGGCGTCTTCGTCAAGATATAAAAATGTTTGAAAACTTTGAAAAGTACGACATGATAAAATGTTATATTGAAAGTAACGAAAATCGATAGACGGCGTTAAATCTATATTTCCAGAGATATCCGGAAAGAAGGCAACCTAGCTCAAAAATATTTTTGAAGTTAAAACATCATCTACAAGAATACGGATCCTTTACAAAACCGCGGCCTAGGACGTATAGAAAGAGTTGGAAGAACTAACGATTCTAGGAGAAATAGAAATTAAGCCGAATACTTCCACCAGGGCTATGGAGAGAAACACTGGAATTCCACGCAGCAATGCCGTTTGGGTGCTTAAAAAACACAAGTTTAGGCCATATCGACCCTGACGGGTGCACCAATTACGGTAACGAGATTTTGCTCCAAGACGTGCATTTTGCAGGTGGTACCTAAATAAAATCCAAGAAGACCCCGATTTTGCCAGAAAAGTTATTTGGGCGGATGAGGCAACGATTTCTAGTGATGGAATATTCACCAGATATAACTGCTATTACTGGAAACAGCAAAATCCCTATATTATGGTGGAACAAGCGAATCAAGGAAGGTTCAGTTTTAAGGTATGGGTAGGCATCTACAGAGGACAAATTATTGGGCTATATATTTTGGATGGAAATTTAAATGCCGAAAGTTACCAACAAATTTTAGAAGGGCAGTGATTCCATTTATCGACAATTTTCCACTTCAGCAAAATAATGAGCTATACTATCAACATGACGGTGCACCTCCTCCTTCCTAAATATTGTGTTTGCCGAAAACTAGATCGGAAATTAAAGTCCTATATATTGGCCCCCCAGGTCTCCAGATCTGGCCCCTTGCGACTTCTTTTTGTGGGGGAGAGTCAAAGACATTGTATTTCGAAATCGCCCAACTACTAGAAAGGAATTGGAAGAGGCACTTCGTACTGCATTTAGGCAGCTTCGTGCGGTAGAACTTCTTAATGCAGAAAATAGCGTCAAGAGAAGATGTAGGATATGTTTACAAGAAAACGGCCGTCAATTTGAGTATTTGTTTTAGAATTAAAGAAAATTGTTAGATTGTTAGGTGTTACATAGTTTAATTAATAAAAATTTTAAATAAAAACTTTTAATAATTTTATTTTTGTTTATTATTTTAGGGTTGGTAATTATAGTAAACTAGAAGTTAAAGTTCGAGGTATCTGTGTCCCCTCGTGTCGTAGCTAACTTGATTTTGTATGGAAAAAAAAACAAGGAAATTTTATTTACTCATTTAGCACCTGCTATAGCAAATATCAAAATATGCAAATATCTTTTAAACTATTTAATAAAAATAGGGTGTGTGGCACATCGTTCGACAGGAAATTTTATTAGTAAATTGATTTTTTAGAAACATTGGGGGTATCCCATTTAAAGAAATATAAGTTTGTGTGATATCTCGGGAATTAAAGGCTTTAAGAGAAAATCGGTGAAGGAGGTAGATTTGTCTTTAAAAAATCTTCAAAAAACGTTTTTAATGAAAATCTCTATCTCTACAAACAAAAAAGATGTAGAAGGGCTTTAAAATCGCATATTTTTAAGAATCACCCTGTAGCTCAGAAACGCTTTGACATATCGCAATGCGGTTTTTAGTTTTCGACTTCTCTTGAAAATCGAGCCCGTAACATTTATGTTAGTTTTGGGCTAACTATGCTGCAAAAGCCCAAAGCTATAGAGGCCCCTCGAATTTGGACCACCCTGTACAAAGTTGGTTAAGGTTTGCATAGAGCTAAAACCTTTCGCAAATACATTGCTTTTTTTAACACTTAACGGAAAAACGGCGCCTGTTAAGTTTTATCATATCTTTTTATTATTAAATAAGTAAGTGTTTGTAAAGAATTAGCCAAAAGATTAAATGTATTTTATTATGAGCCTGGCTGTACAAGTAGTTCCTTCCTGTAGCCACCGGCGGCGCTCGTATCGCCCTCAAACAATGTTCCCCAAGTACAACACAGTATCGGTGACGTACGCGTAGCTATTAGGACGTTAATAGACCATTAATTTAACGATCCCTTATTTCCTTACCGTATTACCGTAATTGAGGTGATGAAAAGAGCTTTTAAACCACAAACAAAAATTACCGTTACCGTATTCTTTTGCCCACTTATAAACTGCCAATGTGAAAGAAGTCGAAGAAAATAACAATTCCGGTTGAAAACCTAACTAAACAAAAAAACGAATTATGGCCTACCAGCTGCAGCTTTTGCACAGAAATAAATCTGGTTGGTTGTAAAAAATAACCGAGCGGGTCCCGTAAGTGACGGCCTTCGGTTCGGTTATTTTTGGATACGGGAGAAAAATAACCGATTTTTCTTACGGAATGACCATTTTTGATGCTATTACTTTTTCTACGGTTCGCTATTTATGCATCATCAAACGACACATCGACAATAAAAACCTTTTGGTACAGACGTGTGATTTTGAGTTTCGAAAAGGGCAATTATCAGTGTTTACAAGGGAGATTTTAACTTGAGCGGGAAATGTTCCCTGAATAATCAGGTGAAAATCGACTTGCTTTTATAATGGATAAGGTAAATAATCAGATAAATACGAACACTGTGGATGATTTTGAATGTTTATTTTTCTACTTTTGCATAGGTTTATTGGTAAAAGGTCGGTAAACAACGACATAAAACGTTGGTGCTAAAAAGCACGGATAATCCACCATACAATCAATTATTTGTTGAAAAGAAATGAAAATATCTCGAAAACTGTAGCTCTGAAACAACATTTTTGGGTAATATTTACGAAACCCAAAATCTGAAAACCGCATATCAATAGCTGCTTTACTTCTAAAGTTATGATTTTTTCAAATATATTTTAACGTTTTTTCAAGTAACTCGAAAACTAAAACTTCCACGAATTTGGACTTTATAATAAAATTTGTAGTTCATATTTACGGAAACTTAAATCTGAGAACCGTATTTCGCTACTTGCTTTTGTTCCAAAGTTACAATTTTTTAAAATATTTTAGCTGCCTTTTCCCTCTTAAACCCCCACCACCCTACCCAAAAGTTAATCGGTTTATGGTCAGCCGATAGACGATTTTTGTACAAAATTTCGTTAAAACCGATTTAGGCGTTTTTGAGTAAGGAGTTTTGAGTTATCGTGTATATAGGAAGACAACAGACCGACAGACATCTTTTTTTTTTCGTCGAGTAAGGTGTTTTGGAACCTTAGTAACTGATAAAATTTAAAAAAGTCAGAATTTTACGATTTTAATAGTTCCCCATACTATATTGGTACGGTGAACTAAAAATAGATTTTAAGGAAAGTTTACGAGACATGGAACAAATCTCCAAGGATGTGTTCTATTTGGTAAAATGTTTATTTAGAAAAATAACACGTATTTTTTAACTTCTATCTACAGGGCATTATTTTATTGATGTCGTATAAAGAGTGTAATAATATAATTTCTAGTATTTAGACTACGATTGGAATTTTAAAAGCAAAAATATCCTACTACTAATACTACTACCTTCAAATCTGCACAAATTTGCCAACCATATTTATTATATTGCACAGTTTCCAATATTACCTCTCTTTACCTAAATTCAAACAAACCCACAAAATACACTCTCTCAGCTAATTAACAATATTATATGTATAAAAATGTAACTAACAAATTAGGATTTATTTTATAGGTATTGAAGCACGTCCATAAATTACGTGTCCTTCTTCTAGGGCGGTTGGCAAAGTGTTATGTAATTTTAGGGGGGGTCCATGGAAGTGTTGCGAAGTTTTACATGGGTGGAAAAGGGGGGGCGGTCAAAAATTGCCAAAGAGGGTGTTACGTAATTTATGGACTACAATTGGTATAACAAATCCAGGTATTTCCGATTTAATGCATGCATTTTTCCAGTGGAGCACCCAGGAATTGGCTTCGGGGGGGGGGGGGGGGGGTAAAAATTTGGCCATAATTGATACAAAAAAACAGGTGCTTATAAGCGGTTTGGGGCAGGGAGGAGTGTTAACCAAATTTAAAATTGTTTATTTATCCAAAAATTTGATGTCAAAATCATGGTTCAATGCTGCAGGCAAAATTTTTTAAAGACAATAACACTGAAAATGCAATTTTTGACTTAGAATTAAACTAAAATCGTAGAATAAATATTGCTGGGGTTTTGGAAATGCAAAAATGCGCCGTAGGAGAAAATTTTTGCGAAAATGACACTCTAAATGCCATTTTTAACAACAAATCGCAGGCAAAATATTTTGATAAAATTACATTAAAAACACCATTTGATGGTGATCAAAATTGAAAACAAATAAAAAAATCAAACACTTTTATAGCGGTCATGAACGAATAAAATCGTAAAAATGAAAGGTATTATAGCGCCCCAGGTGAAAAATTTTGCAATTTATGATTTTTTAAAGATTTTTGTTAAAAATAAAGGCTCTTGTATTTTATTCCCTATATATTTTATTTCTGCTGTTATTTGATTATGCCAATGGGCTTCTCGGGGGGGGGGGTTAACCCCAAAACCTCCCCTCTCGGTGCGCCACTGATTTTTCCATACATTAACGGCAGGGAGGTAATTAGTATGGATCTATAAAACAGGAGCTAACTAAGACTTTTGCAAGACAGATTGTTAATTAGTATAATAAAATAAGTAAGATTTTGCTATTTTCGATTGGTCTAGGAAACATTTTTGCTGTTCTCCAGTGCAATACATTTTCTTAAAAATCCTAGGATGCTGAATCTTAGGCTTATTCTTTTCTTGACTATATTGAACGACAAACTAATTTTCTGACATCAATAGCATTTTAATTTTATGAACAAGTAACAACCTTTCTAAAGACTCCTTTATTAGAAATTGTAAATCTCTTATGGTGCAGTTAGACTGGTAGCGTAGTCGTCGTTGCATTGCAGCTATAGTGAATTTTTTTCCATAGATAATGCAGAATAGGATATTTTACAGATAAATAGTTAACAATATTTTTTGGTATACACTTTTTAATATAATTTACCTTGTTTAACGTTTTAAACAAATTTTGGTAATAATAGACTCTCTTGCTAAATTTTTGAACATGTTAAAAGATCCACCTTACATATTTCTTTTGTATTAACCGAGAAAGTTCCATTTTTGCTTAATATAAGTTCAAAAATGCTTTAGTTTTAAAATTAGGGTTGATTGGGTAGCAAAGATGGACAAAATAAAACTAGGGGAAGAAGAAAATGTGGTAATTTTGTATTTGCATACATACATACAGTCAATAGTGTGTTCAGTGGTATTAGCGATAAATTAACAAGGTACTATAGTAGTTATATCTGATCCGCTGATTAATCATTCTGGTTTATTATAATTGCGAAGTAATTAGAGCCTTTTTCCTAAGTGACAAAAAGCGCTTACTTTTAGCATTACTTCGCTTGCATGGACAAATTATATCAAATAATTTACCTTCTTAATCTTATACATTGCTTTAGTAATAACCTTTAGAAAAGTTATAGTACCGTATTATCAGCGGTGCACGGTGGTTGTAGTGAAAAAAACTCACACAGAGATAGGTAGATATTTTTGGGCGCGTATGAAAGAGATGGCATGAATACGCCAACGTTAAGCTTACAGTCGATCTTTGCAATAAAATAAATAAAAAAGGTATTATATTTACCTATGTCCCCATCCCCTGACAAACCGATGTTAATAATATTAATGTTACCTACCTACAATACGCAATGGCGATACAGTAACCCCCCCCCCATCTTTTTACATGAAACTATTATTTTTCTAAAATTTATTGGCACATTTATTCGTAAATCTCTAATTTCTGTACATTGAATATTTTTTAAACCAAAGAATATAAATACCTCTAGCCTTATCTAGTCAATATACATACTGCAATACCTACAGCTATCAAGTAGAGGTGACCAAACTATTTTTCTGTAAAATAGTAATAGCAACATTATAAATAAGGCGGTCGTGTTATTTTTATTACCCATAAACAAAAACTTAGTAGGTACCGACTATGTGGTAATCTAGAACTCTATTTTTAGCCATCCATACTATAGTATAGTTTAATGGGATCGGCAAAAAGAAAGACCTAAATATAAAATTTTTTGATGGTGTCTGACTGTCTGTTTGGGAGACAATTAAGCAAAATCCACTGAACCGAAATTTTATGAAATTTGGAAAAATGGCCACTTATTCCCCTGGCTATAATTAGTTGTTTATCTATACATATAATAAATCTCTAAAAGGACCATTTCTGTACATTGAATTGTATATGGACTATTTTTTTTATATTTTATTGTTTGACCAAACGAGCAATTTTTACAATTTTTACAATTTCGTCTGTATGTATGTCTGTTTGTTCAAGTACCGCCCAGCCGATTTTGATGGGACTTTCACTATTACATTCCTTGTGTTCCTAGGCAACACATAGGCATTTATTTCATCAAAATCGGTTTACGGAAACAAAAGTTATGGCATTTAAAGAAATAAAAGCGGGGAAAATGGGTAAAACCGCAGGCAAAGTGGCGCGGCGCTGTCTAGTGTGTAATAAAAGTAATATGTCTGGTGGGTAATATAAGTAATATTTGAGGGAAAATATTCTTAAAAGTTACTCTTAAACAGTTTTATAAACAATTTTAGAAAATTACTAGTTTGACGTAGAAAAGGGGATAGGGACATGAGTAAATATAATACTTTGTTAATTTATTGAAAATATCGACTGTCTGCATTTCCACGAAATAACTCCCATGCTGTGTGTTCGTGCCATCTCTTTCATGTGCGCCCGAAAATATATACCTATCTCTGTGTGAGTTTTTTTCACTACAACCACCGTGCACCCCTGATAATACGGTACTATAACTTTTCTAAAGGTTATTACTAACTAAAGCAATATATAATATTAAGAAGTTAAATTATTTGATGTAATTTGTCCATGCAAGCCAAGTAATGCTAAAAGTAAGCGCTTTTTGTCACTTAGAAAAAAGGCTCTAATTTCTTCGCAATTATAATAAACCAGAATGATTAATCAGCGGATCAGATATAACTACTATAGTACCTTGTTAATTTATCGCTTATACCACTGAACACACTATTTACTGTATGTATGTATGCAAATACAAAATTAGCACATTTTTTCCCCCAAGTTTAATTTTGTCCATCTTTGGTACCCAGTCAACCCTAATTTTAAAACTAAAGCATTTTTAAACTTATATTAAGAAAAAACGGAACTTTCTTGGTTAATACAAAAGAAATGTGTAAGGTGGATCTTTTAACATGTTCAAAAATTTTGCAAAAGGTTCTATTATCACCAATATTTGTTTAAAACATTAAACAAGGTAAATGATATTAAAAAGCGTGTACCAAAAAATATTGTTAACTATTTATCTGTAAAATATCCTGTTCTGCATTATTTTTGGAAAAAAATTCACTACAGCTGCAATGCAACGACGACTACACTACCACAGTCTAACTGCATCTTTATAGAACATAAAGTGCTACGTAAGTTTTCTTAAAATTTTACAAGAAAAGAAAAAAGAAAAAGAAAAAAAAAGAAAATGCTCTAAAGTTTATAAATAAAATTTTATTTGAGATAAAATTAGCCTGCTATTACTTTTTTTTAGTGAATACATAATGTGTGACAATTTTTAGTGGTATTTTATTGTAACCAACCTTTTCTTTTAATTTTACAGATCCAGACTCCACTGAAACTTCCAAGTGGCTGGGCAAAGCGAAGATCAACGCACCAAAAGAAGTCTTTGTCCAAAATGGTTCTCCATTAACTTTGATATGTCAAGTTACCCCGATTTTGGACCCCAAGTTTTTGGAGGGAGTGAGAGTCGGGTTTAAGGAAGACATATGGTGGCTGCATGAGAATACACAGATTTATTCTGAGGTTAGGATTGCCTAAAATTTTACTACTACTACTACTACTACTACTACTACTACTACTATTACAGTGTTTTTAAAATATTGTTAAGATGGTTTAAACTAATTTAGCAGTTTTTAAAGTAAAAAAATCGTTAATCCTGTGTGATCTAAATAACTCATTTTTTTTTTCAGGAAACGTAAATTATTTTTTACAGTCTTTAAATATAACACAGCTATAAGATGTTAATTAACGACCCACATTTTTCAGCACTGCTCTCTCAGACTGTAGTGAGGTCAGTCAAGCCACCCTCCCCCCCCAAAAAATACACGAGTTTTGATATGCTTATAATTTTGAACTAACTTCGAATTAATCTTGAACCGCTTTTAAAAATTTTGAACTACACTCCTTTCTGGTTTTTTTTTTTATATTTAAAATGGGAGGTGCAGCCGGACGTCAAGCTAAAAAAAACCAGGAAGTAGTGTGTGAAGAAGAAATTTTTAAAAGTGGGTCAAAATTAGTTCGAAATTATAAGCATATCAAAACCCGAATATCTTTCGGGGTAGGGGGTGTGGCCTGACTGAGCTCTGTCGTGATCCACTCTCGTTAAACGACACACCATCGATTCCGGCCTGCAATACGCTCTTCAGGTAGTGATGATCAACTACAACATATCACCACACTTATCAAAGTCTTAGAGTGGGGTTGAGAGCATAAAACATGGAGGTCGTTTCTTAGCATTAGGATCTTATAGCAGTAATATAGGGTTCCTACAAGGATTTCTTTAGGGGTGGGCAAATGCACTTTTTCAGGAACCTATAAGTCACCGGGTGGCCCAAAAAAACCGGAATGATTTTAAATGGCTATAGCTTTGTGAGTTCTTTACCGATTTTAGAGAGTGATAGCTCTATTAAAAGCGCATGAAATTCTTCTTCGACAAATTTAAAAAAATTGGCGGTCATTTTAAAATCAAAGATGGTGGACATTCTCAAAACGATGCACTTATTTCAATTCGTTTCTTTTTAAGGAATCCACTTAAATAAAATTAAAAAATTAACACTGTGCGAAACTTTAGCCTCTACCAAGGCGATCGACATATCGCTTATTAAAATCGTTTAAGTACTTTAGGATTTATACCCAAAAATTTGGGAGAACTTCCAGTGCTTTTTATGTAAATAATAAATATATTCATATCGCTGCAACTTTTTTAATTCTTAGCCGATTTTAATGAATGATAGCTCGTTTGATCAAGAATGAAATTTTACTACGACGACAAAAAATTTCGATCATTTTTGAATTGAAGATGGTGGATTTTATATGATATAACCATAAATAATCTCCTTTATTTTTATTGAACCCACTCAAACAAGGTAACGAGAATAAGACTTTTCAGAAGCCTAATCTCTGCCGAGGGGAAAGTTCTAGTGCTCTATATGCGAATAATGCATATATTCATATCACCATAACTTTTGTACTTCTTAAGCGATTTTAATAGGTGATAGCACGAGAATTAAATTTACCTGTAGCGACAAAGAAAAATTGATGGTTATTTTTAAATTCAAGGCGGCGGATTTTACATGAGATAAAGCATATTTATTCTCGTTTATTTTTTTGGAGCCAACTCAAGCGAAGTAACGAGAAATAAAGAGCACTAGAACTTCTCCCAAATTTTTAGGTGTAAATCCTAAAGTACTTAACCGATTTTAATGAGCGATATGTTGATCGCCGCGGCAGAGACTAAGCTACTGAATAGTCTTATTATCGGTACGTTGGTTAAGTGGGTTCAATAAAAATAAACGAGATTATTCCCTCTGGAAAAAAAATATTTTGAAATTCCTGGTATTTCCTCAAAAAATACTTTTATTGTGTCACTCGTCTTTGAAACTCAATTGTAAAAAGTTTTTTTTTGGGTCACCCCGAATATATACAAAGATAAGTGCCAAATGAAAATTATTGATAATGGCATGAAAAATCATATTTCGAAAGGTTTTTTTATGAACTTCCAAGGTCCAAAACGGTCATTTTTGAAACTTTACCCTTAATTGCTGGCTCACCGTGTACAATTACAGGAAAATGGTAATGACAAAAAATGTTTGTTGGGACCTTCTCTATCACATAAAAAAATTAGAAAAATTGACCAATATTTTAAAAACTTGGATTTAAAGTCGTTTTTTGTACACTCTGTATAATATTAAAAAGTACGTTAATTTAAATATAGTTTATCTTGGCTTAACGAATAAAACCCCTAAAAATAAATAAAATCAGAACACCTATATTGCATCTGCGAATTTTGTTGAAAGCGTACATAATTTGTTATAACCATCCTATTTACCTCAGTTTTTATGGCAACCCTTATCTTTAATAGACATAAAACATAAAACGCAGAAAGAAATTATCTTTCGATCAGTGGTTTTCTTTTTTTTCGATCGGTCAATTACTTTTTGATATTTAGCCTTTTTCCACAAGGGAAAACACAAAAAAATGCAAATTTTAAGCTTTTTAATACAAAAATACAGGGTGGTCACTAAAATAGTTTGGCCCGGGTGATCAATGTCTAGCCATGATAAATTGCTTCGACAATGATCCAAAAACATGAATCAAAAGTCAAAATCTCGGGACCTAGATGTTTTTGCGGGGGTATACAATGGAGCCTGGACTATAAATGTATAAATATGAAAAACATTGGAAAACAATAACTTGGAATGGATTTACTGCATTTAACATCTAGTGACAACCTGGTCCTCTGTCCATCTTTCTCTACCTAATATGCTTTTCCGTTTGTCTGCGTCGCTTGGCACCCTAAGGATTTGTTTGGGAACTCTGTATATAATCAAAGCAAAATTGAATTATGTTAACAGTTTAAATTTTTATAGGTAAAAGACTCAAGAATATCCATAAAAACCATTTATTACCAAGACCGAAACACCCTGCACAGCGAGTTGAGGATAAATTACGTTAGTTGGCAGGACGAGGGAACGTACGCTTGTATGCAACCTTCTGTAAAAAAGGATTCTGTGAAACTGATAGTTGTTGAAGGTAGGGAATACTATAAGAACTTAAGCGGGAATTATAAACTTTTTAGTTTGCAGTCTGTAGTTCAGTTGAACTTCATCTCACACTTCACTTTTTGGTCGATTCCAAGAAAAAAATATATATTTCAATTATGTGTTTTTATGTTTTGGACCATCCAGTACTATTATTTAATTTAAAAATCAAAGTCTTCCATATACATCTTAGAAAATTAAAAAAATTACATTAAAAAAAAAACAAACAGTAGCATACAATAACGCATTCAATTTTAAGGAAAAAATGTCAAATAAACTTTTTTGTAGCACGTTTAGTTTTTTAGGGAAATTTTTTTTAAATATTTACACCATTCATTAAAAAATCATTTTTTTTTTAAACAAATCTTTAACGGTTGTATACGGTCTCCCAAGCCGAGGTATACGCCATTATAATGGCGGCAACACTAGAAGAGGTTTGCAATTGTCCGGAGGAGCATGTGTGAATATGCTCCGACAGCCAAGCGGCCCTAAAGGCACTCAGTGCGCCCAAAATTGCCAATACTCTGGTGGAAGAGTGCGTAGAAGCACTGGAAGCCTTTAAACAAGACAAGAGAGTTACAGTAATGTGGGTACCGGGACACACGGGAGTGTCGGGCAACGAAAAGGCGGATGAACTCGCTCGGATCGGGGCCAGCATTCAATACGTGGGGCCGGAACCACTCTTAGGTATAACAAGGAGACAGCTGCAAAGTCGACTCATTAAATGGGCTAACGATGCACCGGCAGACTCCTGACATAACTTGAAAAATTAAAAAATTCAAAATGTGTCTAAATTTGTCCTTATATTGTTGTCAAGATACTAGGCGAATAGTTGGCCAAAGAATAAACTATGCTTTTTACGAGTTTGATATTACGCATCAGTATTCAACATCAAATTTCAAATAGAAGACCCAGAATATGACAGTATTCGACATAGGGTATGTTATATAAAAATGCTTAGAATTTCAAAACACTATATACATAAAAAATGTACTAGTATACTGTAACACTTATATATTGAGTCAATTACTTTAAAGTAAATTAAATTGTTCTAAACTAACATTTTTATTTTAATTTAGCCAATTAATAAATATCTTTTACCTTCTTAAAAATTTCTTAAGGTAAATGTGAAAATTCAGACGATCATCCTCTGTATCAGCTAAAAAAGAATAAATGCTTACTTATTTAAATATTGTAAACTATTTATTTTTTTATTAAAACTAAATATTTTGTACAATTAAATTACAATGTGGAAGTTTTTTTTTTAATATCTGCGTTTTTACAAAAATCGACCACTGTGTGACGTCGTACTTTACGAGACGGTCAAGTTGGCCGTAGCATGCGCATTAGCGAGATCTGTCATGTGATGGTTTCATCCAATAGCGTGCTCTAAAATCATACGAGTGTCGTTTTTTAGACGAGCTTTCCTACAAGTCCATACTACTGGGTCTAGCCAAGAGAACGGCTTCGCTCAAAAATTGTTGTTCGAGGCAGCTCTCTGCGTGCCCATAATAGATTGGTGATTCTTCGATCGTCTCGTTACTGCTTTTAAGCGCGTTTATTGGTTGACACTGCTTCCCTTCTCTCAGGCGAACGATCACTTTCTATGACTTCCAGAATCGATACCCTGGGAGAGCGAAATAGGATGCTGACGGTCCAAAGAATTCATCGACAGACCGGACGCGGCCAGACTCAAATGGCTCCTGGGAAAGACACGAAAAGATATTGGACTACTGACAGGGATACTGACCGGCCTCAACCGACTCAGTAAGCATTGCTCTATCTGCCATGCCTGCTGGAGAGCGGAGGAGATATCCCGGCACCTCGTTGCGGAGCGCGAAGCATACCTAAGGATGAGGCATCAGGTACTAGGACAACCGAACCTGGATGCAGAGGACCTACGAGCTCTCAAGTGGACCAAAGTACTGGACTTCGTAAAGAGAACAGGATGTCTCGGAGAGCCCACTACCGTTCAAGCGGTACAGGTGGTGGATTAGGGGCTGGGCTGGGGTAAGGTAAAAAGGTACCGATTGGGCCTACTTGCCAGGTTTTCGGCCGCCCCCTAGTTACTACTATTTACGGTTGCGTAGAATTTTTTGTCAAACAAAAAATGTTTTATAAAGTTTTGTGTAGCATCTTTTTTGTTTGAAGGTTTTACCAGGAATTTAGCAATAAAAAAATTAAAAACTAAATAAAAATATAGCTGTGTTCTTTGTCTGCCAGTTGCATTAAAAAAAAATATAATAATTTTTACTTTGTCAAAGTGACAGGATTTGTCGATAAGTTTTATTGGTTTATTGGTTAAGCCATAAAAACTAAGAAAAATTAATTTTTAAAAACATTTGAGATATTTTAACGATTTGAGTTAAACAAGCTGCATATATAATCAAAAAGAATTTTTGCTTTTTTGGTGGCCATATTGAAATTCAAGATAGTGTAGTTACGAAATTAAAATCAACTTAGAAAACAACTATCGAGCATAAAAGAAAAGTTGATTTTAATTACGTCCACCATCTTGAATTTCAAAATGGCGACCATAAAAGCAAATTCTTCTCGATTATGTATAAAATTCAGTTTGTTTAACTCAAATCGGTAAAAAATCTCAAACGTTTTCTACAATTAATTTTTTCTTAGTTTTTATGGCTTAGACAATGAACCTTATGGACAAATCCTGTCACTTTGACAAAGTGAACTATTATAAATATCTTTTGCACTTGGTCCTTTATTTTTTTATCGCCAAATTTTTAGTAAAACCTTGGTGCAAAAAAGGTCAATAAAATTGACCATTTTTGCAGAATTTCAAACTAGATTTTTTTTTGTGAGAACAGTGTAGATGCTAAAAAATTTTTTTTTCTAATTTCAAGTTTGGCTTTATACTTAAGAAAAAGCTCTTAAAACAAATGGTATATTTTTGTATTTATAATAAAAAGCACATACATCAAGTATTAAGCTATTATATTTAACCACTGCACTTTTTGCTTTAATAAGTAAAACAATAATAATGTAAAATAATATTCAAGAGAATCTTTAATTTTATATTATTAATAACAGGTTTGACAATAAGAAATGGCCTTTATTTAATATAAATATCAACTTTATTTTTGTGGAGCAAGTAGTCATTATTTTTGAATATACCTGATTTGGCGTTCAATCAAGTTTTGGCTTAAGTTCTATGTAAAACCTTCCAACTTTCCAACAAATTTTTTTAAAAATATATAATACTTAAAACGCTTTATATGCAACAAAAGTCTTGTATAAATCGGACAAAAAATAACGAAGTTCAATATGACCGATGCAGAATGGCTACTGACATTTTCGTGCCAAAGTTAGGTATTTTGTGAACGTTTTATAATTTAAAGAGAGTTTCATTTAAATTGGACGAGAAATTAAAAAAAAGGTGAACATAGCGAATCCAAGATGGTAGCGCCAGTTTTAACATTTTGAATTTAATTTTTATTAATATCGGTTTGCAAATAAGGTCAGTACAATAAATCAAAAATTTTTATAAAGTGCGATTTCGACAACTTCGACCTCACTTTTCGGGTACATCTGGGAGAGGTAGAAAGTTGAAATAACGAAACAAAATTTTTCTGAGAGCTAATAAAATATATAAAAAAGCCAAGCAATTCTACAAAATATAAATTTTCATTAGAAAGTGTGATATTCTGACACCAGAAATTAAAAAAATATCTTACAGATTAATCTACGTTATTCTAGTCAACCTAGATAAAATTAGATTTTGGGGAAAATTGCGGTTTTAGTATAATAAAAAACATAATCCCAAATAAATAAGAAATAATTTCGGAAATTCTTTAATTTCTCATATTCAAAACACCATCCCTAAAGTAGGTGTGCAAAATCTTATTCTAGATACCTATATTTGTACGATTTTGCACACCTATTATTGAAATAAAGTTTTGAATTTGAGAAATAAAAAAAAATCTTATTTTTTATTTATTTTGGATTATATTTTGTATCTTATAATAATATCTACATATAAATTCAAATTTCCAAAACAAAAGATACTGTGTTTTGACTTTGGAAATTTTATAAATATTTCTTAAAGATTGGTTTTTATCTAACGGAATATGTAATGTTAATATTAGCTTGAAAAAATATTACCTACATTGTTTCCTGCATTCTAACTTGTTTCTTAATTTTCAGCTGAGTCTTCAGAAGCGATGCAAAGAGACTATCCAGTTATGTCATCAAATTCGTCAAAAGCCTTCGTAAGAGTAAAGTTTGTTATATTTTTAATGTTATGTTCAAAAATATGGCTTTAAATTCATGAGAAGCCAATATTGTGAACTCCGCTTTATAATATTTTTGTAAATATTGTGTAAATAAAATGCCTATTTTTTATGAAGACTATATTTTTTGTAAACATTTTCCCCTTCTTTTTATTTTATATTAAAAGAAAATTACAATAAAAAAATAGCTATTAAGCACTATGCTTAGTCGTTGGTTGAATAGCTTAAAATTTTTTTATATGTATTAAAATTAAATTTGGAGAATTACACAATAGGTTCAAAATATAAGAAAATTTTAATTTTATGCTGAATGGGTTACTAAAATTTTAATTTTTATTGACGTACTTTATCGCACTGGTACTTTACCGCAATATGATTAGTACGGAAAAGCCTGGGTACGTAAAAACCCAGCAAACAGTAGTGGTCCGGGTTATGTCCGGCCGAGTGCTTTTTTACATATGAGCTACCGGTCCGGATAAAAAACGCATGGACCAGTAATGTCCGTTTATGTTCAAATAATTCTAAGATCCTCCTCGCCTAAACCAAAAGCAAAGTGTTTAGTGCACTTTAGATTTCATCAAAGAAATAGCACTGTTATTGCCAATTGCACCAACGTTCTGTCTGTGTTTTCAGTCTGATTTAAAAGTTTTGATATAACTTCTTATATTTCTATGTATATTTCTCAGAAGCATGTAATAAGAGAGAGAGAGAGAGAGAGAGAGAGAGAGAGAGAGAGAGAGAGAGAGAGAGAGAGAGAGAGAGAGAGAGAGAGAGATAGAGAACTTTTAATAACGGCCCGGAGTGAACCTAGCCGATCCGGCAACCAGACCGCCAATCTAATTGTGGCCCGTGAAATCCGGGGGATAAGTATCGGGCCAACACTGGGCCATCAATTTTTGTTTGCTGGGAAGCTCCTTTTCGAACGCAAATAAGTGCGTTTTTTAAGTGCACTTTATTACACGCGGGTTGGACGTTTTTAATTTCAACGGAAGTGCAAAAATATTAATCAGAAAAATTAAATGAGGGGTGGGAAAATATGCATGATGTTCCTACAAACGCATAGCACCTTTACCATCTATAGCCACAATGATGTGTGAGGGAAGCATAAAACAATGTCTGCCAGACGTCACTTAACAGTGGCATACAATTAAAATTAAACACAGGAAGCGAAAATATAAGATGTAAATTATTTTTGACTTTTCGTTGTGAAGCTTATCGTACTATTCGCCTTGCTTGATATTAATATAGAAAATAAAAATTGGTGAAACTACTGAAGAAAAACGATTAATAGACTTTACTTTCCGCTACAAAAAGATAATTGAAAACACAGTGACGCATCGAGGGGGGGAGAGTTAGGGTTAAATAAATCCCCCCCCATCGAGAAATCTGGTTATGGTCACATTTTTACTTCTAATTAAGTTTTTTTTATTAAATATCCTTAAAAATCCCTTTAAAGTCAATTCCTGGGTACGCCACTGGAAAACACTCAAATCAATAAGTGAATAATATTGAAAAAGGTAACCTGGAATTAAATGTAGCTTTCATCAACGCGATGTTTAAGGTTTAAACAGATCTTACAAAACCAAGAAAAAAATCAAGCCTAACGAAAGCATGAGATTTTTAAAATTTGTCTCCATCACCTTCATCACCGGAAGAAAAGATTTTACATTTTATTTGGGGTAATAATTACCTAGACCCGAAGTTGTGTGTACATATATCCATTTTAGACTAATATTGAGATCTTGATGAAGTACCAAATAAATTGATATATTTTATTTTTTAGTCTAATCAGCCTAATGATTGATTTAGTTTTGGAGACCTCTACTTCCTAGATAAGCTGCATTTTCATTATTATCAGTTTGTCCCAAGGCAGAAAAACTTATAAAACCCTATGAAACATCGTAAAAGCTCACAGGCGGTTTTTTAAGGAAAGCAGATTTTTTTATGCCATAGGAGGAAAAGTGCGTTTTTCTACCTGCATTTTGGGGTTAAACCATTCAGTTTTAACCGAAGTTTAACGTTAAACGCGGTTAAATGGTCAATTCCCTTTGCACCATTTTTTAACAGGAATTTAAGCGGTCTTAACTGACGTTTAACTTAAACGCCCAAAATGGAGTTAGGTGGTATTTGTAAAGTTTGTTTTTTTGTGAATAGTGTATTTTTTGGAAAAAAATGTTTGAAGACAATATCTGAAGGTATAATTTGGATGTGCTCAAATTTAGTCAAGGCTAGGGTAAACCGCCAAAGCGCAAAGAGCAAAAGAATCGCTTTGGAAATTTTTGATTTTTTAGTCAACATATGCATTTGGAACAAATTGAAAAGTAGATCCTCATCGTGACTTGTGCTGTTTTGCACATAATATCTGCAGGTAACAAAATGAGCCTAAATCCTTATTTGTGAATAGAGAAATGCTGGATTAATTTAGTAAATTTGGGACAAACTGATAATAATGAAGAGCTCCGCTAGGAGACACAGATCTCCAAAACTAAATCAATCTATGTAGGCTGATTAGAGTAAAAAATAACCGTTTTGATTTCATTTATTAAAATATTAAAAAATCAGTTTTTTCTTTTAAACCGGGTTCTGCGGCAGGTCTAGACACACTGGGTCCGCAACATTTAAAAGACCTTTTGAATGACGAACTAGGTACATTTTCTTATAATCCTCAAAATGCATTGTCGCTATTTATTATACATATTCTTACCCACAGTGTTATAGATATCCTTCATTTTTATCATTTGGAAAAAAACCATTTTATAATAAAGAGGAGTCCAGGAAGGTGATTCTTTAGATCCACCACTATTCTGCTTATCTCTACATTCTATAATTTAGAAATGAAAATCTGATATCACGTTATGGTGTTTTGATGATGAAACTTTAGCTGGGGACTCTTGTAGCGTATTCAATGATTTTGAATTTTTGAGAAAGGAATGTTTGAGTATTGGCTTAAAAATTAATTAAGCAAAGTGTGAATTTTCAAATCTGAGTAAAGAACACAATTTAAATATTCCAGAATATGACTCAAATATTAATAGTTTATCAAAAGTTGCTCTTGAAAATCTTACCCTTTAGGAGTACCTTTCTTTGAAAAGGAAATTGAAATTGGCAGAAATTTTTCCTCAAATATTGATGTTTTTACAAAATTTTCCGACAAACTTTTATTTCTAAATTCTTATACTGCCTACTATTTATTAAAACACTCATTTTCGATTCCAAGAATGACTTATTTACTTTGGACAGCACCATGTTGGAGGATGCCGGAATGTTTAGAAAAATTTAACGATCTACTGAAATTTAGTTTAGAAAATATTATAAACTGTAAAATTGATTCGAATGCCTGGTCACTGTGCATTCTTCCAATTAAATTAGGTAGCTTAGGAATCAGAAATAGCTCATCTCTTTGTTAATGCGCCTTTCTTGGTTCTTTGAATGATTCATCATATCTTTATATCTTTTTCCACAAATTCTTCCTGAGGAAATTATTTTGCATCCAGACTTTGCTTTGTTCGAAGCATCAAATAAATATCAAAATTTAACAGGAATTTCGAATATTTCTAATTTAAAATCTCAAAGAGATTTCGATACTGCAATGTGTGACGTATCCTTTCAGCAAATTTTTTTATCTTTCAAATCTCAACTTGATCGAGCACGTCTTCCAGCTCTTTATGAGTCCGAGAGCAACGCGTGGCTTAATGCTTTGCCCTACTCTTCTTCAGGAAATTTATTGGATGACTCGTCTTTTCGTATTTCTGTCTCTCTTCGTCTTGGTCTTCCTGTTTGCGAGTCCCACACCTGCTCTTATGGCGAAATAGTGAGTAAATTGGGTCTTCATGGCATTAGCTGCAAAAAAAAAGTGCAGGTCAATGAACTCGTCACACTTTGATCAACGACATTATAAAGCGGTCTCTGGTTTCAGTAGGATTTCCAGCAAAACTAGAACCGTCCGGTATTTGTAGGAGGGATGGAAAACGGGCAGATGTGATCACTTTGATTCCTTGGAAGGGGGGAAAAACTAACTTTAGTTTGGGATACCACCTGCAGGGACACGCTTTGCAGCTCCTTTTTTGGTAAAACTTCTCATAAATCGGGAAAGGCTGCTAAGATAGGAGAAATACAAAAAAGAACAAAATATAAAGAGCTAGAAGATAGAGGATTTTTGCTTTACACTTTTTCAGTGGAAAACCTAGATCCATGAGGTGATGAAGTTAAAAAAGTAATTTCTGAAATAACAAAAAAAATTGCGACAAAAAATGCTAGAAGTTTCATCACTCAGCGTATCGCCATTCAAAGGGAGAATGCGGCCTCTGTGCTGAGGACCTTACCCGAAAAACAAAGATTGGAAAAAGTTTTTTTATTTATAGTCTTTTTATGATTAATTTTAATTTTGAATTATAAAATAACTTAAAATAAAAGATAACTTTGTTTTGTAAAAGATAATATAAAAAATCTATACTGTATGAGATTTGAGTTGGTTTTTGAAAGTTTGTTTCACATACTGCATGAAAAACATGTAAAATAATGATGATAATGAATTATAAAATGACTTAAAATAAAAGATAACTTTGTTTTGTAAAAGATAATATAAAAAATCTATACTTTATGAGATTTGAGTTGGTTTTTGAAAGTTTGTTTCACATACTGCATGAAAAACATGTAAAACCTCTTAAAATAATATAAAATCTCGTAAAACTTTTATGACAGATTTGATGCGGTTTTTTTTTTGCGCGGAGGAAACATTTTCTTTTGCTGCCTTCACCGGGCGGGTAGGTGTAACAATAAAGGTTTTTTTTTTAGGAGAAAACATGTTTCATGCAAAAATTATAGGTAATTTTAATGCACCTACCCCCCCCCCCTATTTATCGAATAAATTGACAAAAGTCAATACAAGTCAATACATATCTCGACCAGACACTTCAAGAAAAAAGTAGTGTTAAAATGACATATCCCCGAGGTTTTATAGGTCCTTCATTAGATGTAATTAAATGTCAATTTAAAAGAAAAACAAATAAAACAACTAAGCTAACAACAGATTTTTCCGTAAAATCAGGGTTGAATATTTCTTTAGGTTGGAAGCATGCATGTCCTCATTCAGACAGAAGCACGAGAGGTAGCCTACAGACTAACGCGGGGTCAAGCACACATTATCAGTTCACATGGAACTGAGCATAAAAGACTTGAAAACGAGCTCAAAAACATCCTATACTGGGATTGCCGAGCGACGTAAGAAATACAAAGTCAACATTCCAGATTGAGCCGACTGGGAGGGTTCTCTTTTCGGAGCGGAATCCATCTGGTACACAGACGGCTCCAAGGCCGATGAGGGTGTAAGAGCTGGAATATACGGGGAAAAATTGGAGAGTATAGTCTCTATAAGCTTGACAAACTATTGCACAGTGTTCCAAGCTGAAGTAGCGGCACTATGCCGAAGAAATATAAAGAGTATAGGAAAACTCTCATCTGGTAGTTATATATTCAGAGAGTCAAGTTGCACTTAAAGCTCTAGAAGCAGTGCAAGTGATGTCCAAACTGGTTTGGGAATGCAGAACATTTCTAAATAGGCTGGCAAACACCAAAAGGCTGACACTAGCGTGGGTTCCAGAAGGTCGGGGACAATCTGGAAACGGAAAAAATATTTGACGGTGGCCTACTTAACCTAGGCAGACTGCGAGCAAAAACTAAGGTCTCGACGACCTCGGTAATCGAACTGCAGTACGCCGATCACAACGTCGTTATGTCCGATACAGAAGAAGGTCTATTGCTGATAATCAACGTATTTAACCAAGCCTACAAAAGCATTGGCCTAGAGGTCAATCTTGCCAAAACGCAAGTTCTCCACTAAATATATGTCATGGTCATCCTCTGCAGAACGTGGAACATTACCCATACCTTGGGGGCCACCTATCGTCAAATGCAACTATTCATGCAGATATATAGCATCGCCTAAAATGTGCTAGCGCAGCGTTCGAATGGCTTTCGGAGAGAGTCTTCAACAATCACGACGTCAATGCGGGGACCAAGCTTCGTGTGTACAACACAGTTATAATACCAACTCTAACATACGGATGCGAAAAGTGGACCACCTACAGAAGGCATATCAAACGACTAGAAAAATATAACCAAAGTTGTTTAAGACGAGTCCTGAGAATCAAATAGCAAGACCGACGAACAAACATAAGTGTTTTAAAAGAAGCCAGAAGAACTAGTATAGAAGCCCTTATCTTCAAGCACCATCTTCGTTGGAGTGGTCACGTTATCCGCATGCCCGAAACACGTCTCCCAAAGCAGATATTTTATGAACAACTGAAGGAGGGAAAGCGAAATCAAGGAGGTCAACAAAAAAGGTATAAGGACGTTCTCAAAAGCAATATGATGAAGGGTCACATCAATATAAATAACTTCGAGACCACGGCAAATAATAGGGCTTGATGTTGCCGAACAGTCCATGAGGTAGCACTAACTTTTGAAGAGCAACGACTTAGACTAGAGAAGGAAAAGAAAGAACGTAGAAAGGAGCGACGAAATGGAAGAATGGATGACCAACAACACCCGGCTGCTGCCGGTGACTGGGTGTGCCAGGACTGTGGAAGAGTGTGCGACTCGACAATTTGCTTACATAGCCATCAAAAAATACATAACAGATAGCGACGATACAGAATAGAGGAAAATCATACTCGGTATCAAGTGATTGCCTATGATGATACGAGAAAATTTTCAAACCGTCTTAATATAAAAGCGCTTCAACAGGCTCCTATAAACAAAGTAAGTTTTGACAAGGTAAATTATTAGTTTTTGAAGAAGGGGGAATTTCTACTTCGAAGAGAGCGATTTTCCTTTTTGAATCAGGTGGAAATACTACTACTAAATAAAACTGCTTTCTTATGTGTATGGTAAATAATCACATTAGTTAAATCTGTAGGTACGACACTGACATATATGTGAATAATGATATAAAGGCCCACAATAGAAATGTAGATCTTAGAGCAGCGAGCGTGGCGTGCGAGTAAATTAAATTTTCGAGAGACTTGCGTCTGACATAGAGAATTGTCTTTCTAATTTATAGGTTTGCTTTAGAAATTTGAAGACAGGCTGAGTGGAATGCGCTTTGTTTGGCTGTTTCAAGATAGATATGATATCTGACCACCTGCGGTGCCACCATTTTAAATTAAAGGTAATAGGTGTATTAACAGTGGCGCACCGAGGGGGGGGGGGCGTTTGGGGTTAAAACCCCCCCGAGAAGCCTGGTTATATACAATTGATACAATCAAATAACAGCGGAAATAAAATATAAAGAGAATAAAATACAAGGGCCTGGACTTTCATTTTTATCATATCATCATAAAAAATCATAATTTGCAAATTTTTTCGCCTGCGGCCCTACAAAACCTTTCATTTTTACGATTTCGTTTGTTCATGACGGCTATAAAAAATGATTTTATTTGTTTCAATTTGGATCAACTCAAATTTCCAAAACCCCATTAATATTTCATTTTACTTAATCTAAAAAACTGTTAATCAAATTTATATAAAATTTTGTACGCTGAAAGTTTAAAGCATTATCCCGGAATGGCGTAGAAATAGCGTTATTTTAACAATAATCTTTTGCTTCTTTTAATCCCTTAGCAAATTGTAATCCTCCCCACGCTCGGACTACAAACCTTTCGTCGCGTGATTAAAAGTAGCACTTTATTCCCTAGGTTTATAATGTACTGTTACGCATCCTAAAATTATTCAATTCACGATTATTTTAAAAAACTAAATAAAAACAAGATCTATAAATTTTTTTGAAAAACCACGCGAATGGTCTGTGAGGGATACCAGAACTCTCCGCTGTGCAAAATTTTGGTGATTTTTGATGTGCGGTTTATCTGTTTAAGTAAACGAACTGTTTTTAAGATTCAAATTCACTCTTAAGTGTTATTTTCTCAAAAAATTTTACCTCCTGCGCATTGAACAACCGCCCTTCCCTACTATATTTGAAAGCATACGAAATTATTCGCATGCGACTACTTCCGTGTTTTCCTATACCGTATAGAATAGGAGGCAAAAGATATACTGACATGCTGATTTTTGGATATAGATAGTAAGTGAAAGAATAACCGGTTTTTCATGCGAAATAACACGAAGTGCCTCCACCCACTCGTGCACTATTGATTTAAACCAGTCGAATTCTAACGCGGTCCACACCTACCGGCTTATCTTTCGCCTCTCATTTTGCACGGTATAGAAAGAGACTGACATAAAAAATACCTATTATTTAGTACACGTATGCGGACATTTTCGTATAGATTCGAAAATCAGATCCCTGGTTCGCGCTTGTAAGCACCTGTTTCCTTGTATCAATTATGGTCACATTTTCACTTTAAGTTAAGCTCTTTTATTAATATTTATTCTCCCCCCCCCCCTTTTGCCGAAGCCAATTCCTGGGTGCGCCACTGGTATTAAACACCAGTCAACACAAAAAAAGGGTCGGCAATAAAAATAGCTCAGTGTTATAGATTTTGACCTGCTCGACGTAAATCCATCGCTTAATAGTAATTTACGTTACAAGGCCGGGAAAATTTACGTTACAAGGCCGGGAAATGATATATAAGAGTACAAGTCTAGATGTTTACGGACAAGGCGACGAAGGAGTAGAAGTACTTTAATGATATTTCACGGCCGTGTATCGTACAACGTTTTATTTCATACTCTGAGTGGGAAATCCATCATTGTGTTGTTATTTTTTTTAGTTACTTTACCGAATTAGTAATGTAATGTATCATTTCCCGCACTAACCCATCAAACACCGTTACGTAAATATTAAATTCTATGTAAACTGGAAGTCACAACAAGGTAAAAAGTAACTTCCATGCTCTGCATTATGCCATGCATAAAGTTCGCTACTTTTTTACGTAAATATTAGACACTTAAAGTAAATATTTCAACGCATCGGTATCAATCAGCAGTTCTGTCATCGCAACCTTCGTTCGAAACATCGCATAAAAAAGTCAAAAATGTAGTGTATTTTGACTTTGTTTTGAACGCGTTACATATACCGATACCGATGCATTGCAATATTTACTTTAAGTGTCTAATATGTAATTAAAATAACGTAAATAAGACATGGCAACAAAAAATTAGGAAACAGCAGATATCGAATAACTAGTAACTAGAGAGCCCCCGGCCCGGCGACTAGGCTCTACGCGAGACCTTTTTGCCATCCCCCAGAGCTCCCCCTTCACGCTCCCACTCCACCACGGTCGGAACTTCCCGTCCTTTGGATAAAGGTCTGGATATCCGACCATTTCAGCGTCGGAAGGTGTTCCGGCTCGAACACTTCCTCTCCGAAGATTTCCTCTCTGATTCCTCTGTAGGCCGGACACCTTACAAGATTTTTTTTTCAAGGGTATCAAGGGGAAATCTTGCATAAGACGGCCGAACTACTTTCCTGCCATTTCTCCTCTACCAGGAGAGCCCGGGTAGTGTCGAAGTCCTACCGACTAAAACCCCCCAATTGTGTCTCCGACCAGCTTAATGGCTGGCCAGAGTCACTGCACTGCAGCCATTACTGGCTTATTGTGCACCCTTTGATCCTAGTTTAACCACTCCACTCCCCTGTATGAGTTTGTACAGGTCCTTAATGGAGCAGTTCCTAGTGTTGATTCTAGTTTAACCACACCATTAAATTTTCCCTGTACGAGTTTTTACAGGTCCTTAATTTTTACCATTAAGCTTTCCCCTCTACGAGTTTGTACAGGTCCTTAATGGAGCAGTTCCTAGTCGTTACTGGGTCTAGTTCAACTTCCCCATAGGGCTATACCGGCCATATTCGGTCGCCAGAGCCTCGTCTGTTTTAGACAGGGAGCACCACGAGAAGGTGAGGTTGGCATTTGGACATGAGAGGCTAGATGCATTCGCATCATACCGATCGAAAACCTCTGGTCCCATGCCCAATGGTGTAAGCATGGTCTCCAACTGTTCCGAGCAAATATGAAGGTTACATTATATTCGCATCACTATCCTTGTGGTGTGAGGATTCATCTTCCTCCCAGTACTCCCCGTAGTGCGGGACTCAACACCTTCATCCTTGCATCCAGTGTCCAGTGAGGACTCCTATTAGGGCTCCTATTTCTGTACGTTTCAGGCGCAACAACCAGTCCATTCTTGTCTTGCTGAAGCCCTGGATAAGCTCATTGGCTTGCGTGGCGTCCCCTGTGTGTTGCCACTCCTGATTTAGTCTTGTGTGGGTCCATTCCTTGGTGGCAGATTTCATCTGACATCTGGTAGCTCGTCTGCCATCTTGTTACCTGGGATCCCCATGTGTCCTGGAATCCATCTTAGACCTTATCTTCTACTCTGGCCCTTAATTCTTCCTCTCGTGCGGCTGCCAGTATGGCATATTCTTCCACCTGGAAAACCGTTGCGTAAAACGACCTAGTTATGTAACTACTATATAAATTTATAACATAAATGTTATATAAATATTACGTATTGGAATGTAACATTTATGTAAAATTAAAGTCATATTGTGTATATAAAATTTATATACTTCTAATGTCACAACAAGGTAAAAAGTAACTTCCATGTTCTTCATAATGCCATGCACAAAGTTCTCTTGTTATTCCGTAAATGTGATGTAATTAAAAAGACATATGTTATGTTATGTAAATATTACGTAAATTTAATAAAAAAATTTTTTATGTAATTTGTTTTACTTTGGATTTACGTAAATACTATGTTAATGTAACAGATGTGTTCGCTGGGAAAATATTGATTTCAGTAGGGGAAAATTTCTTTCCCGGACTAGTGATGTAATGTATCATTTCTCGGACTGAAACCGACAACGTGATGGAGTATATTACAATACAGTATAAAATAATAATAATTTACGTTACAAGGCCGGGAAATGCTCTATTAAAGTACAAGTCTAGATGTTTACGGACAAGGCGACGAAGGAACCGACTCCGGAATTTCTAGACGAGTACTTTAATGACATTTCCCGACCGTGTATCGTACAATGTTTTATTTCATACTGTAAGTGGGAAATCCATTATTTTATTCTTATTTCACTTTACCGAACTAGGGATGTAATTTATCATCATCTCCCGGACTGAAAAACCGATAACGTAATGGAGTATATTACAATATAGTATGAAATAAAATATTTTCCGAGGTCTGGTTTACATGATACGGGCAGTATACCTGCCTACGAACCATAAATCTTATTGTATTGTCACGGATTTGACTGAGAGCGTGATTTTTGTGTGTGTATTTGAAGTTAGGTAATGAGAGGTATTATGGTTCTTTTATGTTTAGTTACTCGCTAGTGTCGGAAACTGTGCAAAGAATCCTGCACGGATAACATGGGTTACCGATCGAGAAAGTTAACAATTTTTTGATGTTTTGAAGATTTTGTACTTTTGGTGAAAAAAATTAAATTCTTTGAGGATCGTATGTCTGTGATAGGAGATATGAGTTATGAAACCAGGATTGTTATTTAGGGGGGCTTAATTGTCTGGAAGGGTTAATTTAAAAAAAACATAAAAATTAAAAGTAAAAACTTATTTTAATCCCATTTGTGGGTTTTTTTCAAATCTGGTCTCGTTTAAAAGGTAATGTCTACAGAGGCGTACTTAGGATTTTGTGCTGCCATGCTTATAAGGGTCAAAACCGCACCAATTTGCTTTTTTTTAAAAATGTAAAATCAGAGTTACACTTTATTTTGTTCTGTTTTCACTGTTAGTTTTCCGCAAGTTTGGCCTCATTTTAAAGGTAATCAAATACGCTATAGGAGTGTATCTAAAATTCTATTTTAGCGAAGTCATAAATACCAGAAGAGGCCCATATAAATTAATACAAAATGTAATAATATTCATCTTATTCTAATGGATTGAGATTTATACAAGATGTTTAAGTAAGTTTAAACTAAGTGGGCTTTAAATTTGCTTTGAAAAACAATTAGAAGTAGGTCATGATGTCGAGGAAGTAAAAAACTTTGTTTTAATAAAAATAAATATGCACATAGTATGATAGTAAAGAAGGTATCAGCTGCTGTTTGAAAATTAAATTAGGTACTCAATAAGTTATTGTTCTGTCTAATATAAGTAATTACTACGCTACTGTTTTTCTCTGACGAAGAATCTAAAATGATAAAATTAAAACAATCAACACGAAAATATTTAAAGAAAACCGACTAAAACAATGTTGTAAATCCGATTTTTTCCATTTTTCTGATTTATTTCCACCAAACCCAACCTAATACCAAAATTTGGCCCATATTCAGAGCAGAAATTTTGTTTAGAGGGGGGGCTTGAGGTTTCTGGGGGGAACTTAGGTAACAACATAGTTTCAGAGGACAATTTAATTTTGATTTTTGGGAGAGTTTAATCTTTAGGATTCAATATTCTTTAGATCTAGAGGGCAAAAAAATCCTAAACCCACCCCTACATATGCCACTGCCCATACCTTTAAATAGTACTCACTTCATTGATTAAATGAGACAAAAAATGTTAATGCAAAAAAATAGAGTTGGTTTTTGTTTTTAACATTTTTCTTATTTATTGACTTTTTAAAGCACATGCCGCCCTCTCACATTATATTCTGCCCACGCCCTTAAATTACCTTTTAAATACGACTAACCCTTAAAAAAATCATCAGAGAAAATAAAACACAAAAACGTTTTAGTCTCATTTACGTATTTTTTTCAAAAATTAACCTTCCCAAATACTAAAGCCTTCCCTGAATTATAATCCTGATTACGCCTCTGTGCAGTATTTAAGTACCTTTCATACGTTACCCCAATCACAAAAATCTACAAAGTACTTTTCAAGTTACGAGAAAAATTCTTTTTTTCACCTAACTTTTACGGTAGGCCATAAACCTAACATATTCGTGCGGGATTCTTTGTGCAGATTTGAAGGTGGTAGCTCTTTCACTCGGTATGCAGTTGAAGTATAAAATACGGTTGTTTTTTATGCGAATGTAGTAGTAGTAGAAGGTTAGGTTAGGTTTATGAGTGGAGCAATTTGCAGCTCCCGCCACTGCGACCTGAGAGATCTATTGTGGCTCATTCCCCCCCTTACCCGCTCGCCAGACCGTTTTAATAAGCACCCTCTAGGAAGTCTTTTTTCTTTTTCTAGAGGAATTTGGACCTAAACCCCTTTGTCGGGGCTAAGAATTTTTAAAGTGCTCCCCTATCAAAATATGTATCACGCAGTACCGTCCTCTTATCATCCTCTACGAGGGACGCTATGGTATCGTGTTAGCCTTCCCTTCTAGCTAACACGGCCTATTTCGCTCCATACGACGTGTTCCTAGGTATAGTTGGGTAGCGTTTTTGTAGCAGATAATTCTGCTGTTTTCTTTTATTTTAGTATCTTACTTGGTTTTCTAGCGGCGCAGAACACGAAAAGTCAAAATAAGTAACCTAACCCCAAATTTTTGTGCTGGTGCTAAAAAATCTCTGGTGTCCCACTGTGGATAAACATAAATAAAGTCTCTGCGTTGCCATGGAAAACAAATTCAATGACGTAAAATTATGCAAAAAAATCAGGTCGACATAGTTAAATTGATTTCCCGTACAGTGTTGCTAAAAACAATTCCCCAGATTGTAACTACGACCGTAAAAATTTCCTCAGCGGTCAACACTCTAGCGCAGGATTTTGAACCGGAGTTATCACCCCATCATAACAATTGAAGCGATTTCTACCAACTCTGTTCTTTCTCTGGTTTGTTTAAATTTTAATGCGGGCGGGATGAACAGTACGTCTTAATTTTTGTAAAGGGAGACAGATTTAAAAGTGTTGGAGAAAGAATATTCTTGAAAAGGTTTAGAAGATTCTGTGACATGGAACAGTACAAACTTTATGCAAAGGCAGCTCCCATGGTTTTATGATCCGTGTCTGAGAGGTTACTTGCCAGTCAAAAATTTGTTGTTTAAAAGTGAATTTGAGTAAAAAATGCGCTTCGTCCAATTAGTTAATTTAAAACACTGTTAATCAAATTTGTATCGATTATTTTAAAAAACTAAATAAAAATAAGATATATATATATATATTTGTTTGAAAAACCACGCGAATGGTCTGTGGGGGATACCAGAAGCCTCCGCTGTGCAAAATTTTGTTAATTTAAACTATTTAAACTAAACGAACGGTTTTTAGGATTCAAATTTACTCTTAAGGAGGAGATAGGGAAATATAGTTTTTAGCAACTTGAAATAAAATCAAAAGTTACTTTATTCTAATTTTTACGGATGGCGTGGTTACGATATTACCATAAATCTGGCTCTAATAATTAATAAAAGATATACGCAATTTTGATGTTGCTTTATTTTCTTGTTTTTTTGTTTTTCACTATGAAAAAATATTACACTTCATTCCAAATGCAATCGGACCAATTGTTTCAACGTGATAATGACATTTCTATTTAGTTTCTTTATTTAAAAAATGTCAGCCGCCATATTGAAATTAGTGGAGGGGTTAAACCCTTCCTCGGTGCGTCACTGTTATTAAAATTTAAGCACGCGAAGTAGACACCTGACTTTATTTGTTTAATGTTAAGAAATAAACTAGATGTCTAAAAAATGGTGTACAATTTTTGACAGTTATTGTACTCACCAGAGGTGAGAAACTCGATTTGGCAGTTGTCAAATGTTGTCAAAGATTACATGCAATTATGAAAAAAACTAGAAAGAGAGGGCAATATGAGTTGCCCACCTCAGGTAAAACCACTGTCAAATGTATGGAGGGCCGTCACCTTATATCAGATCAACTGTAACTTTATAAGGCTAATTTTTAAAAACCGTCTGGTTTGTTCTAGGGGCCCTAAATTGTAGCTAGGGAAACAAAATTAGTGACCAAGATGCAAAAATAGTTATTTATGTATCTAAGGCCTGAAAGACAGCGTTAACGCTCGCGGAATGAAAACAAAGACCCGAGCCGATAGGCGTTGAGGTCGTTAAACGCAATTTAAGAATGAGGTACATACAATGTTTTATGCACAACCATGCTTTTAACGAGAAAAAAGACTTCATGAATTATTCCACAAAAAAAATTCATGGTCTAAAGCTCTCTAATATTTTGACAACGCACGAATCACTGTCAGTAGGCGGGCGGCCAGTTTATTCATATCACTTTTTAATCAAGCAGTCTGATAAAAACATTGAATAATGCTCCTAGCAACATGTTGCTACCAAATAAACAAACTGAGCGTCACTTGAAACTTTCTTCTAAATTTCATTCTCCAGGGGAATCACAAAGCATATACCTACGGACTTAGAGAAAACTGTTACTAAGGGCATCGCAAAAAACAAGTTACAGCGCCTCTGGGGACTCGGTTTCGAAGCTCACGCGACAAATTGCGCCGATAACATCTATCTTAATCAATTTCCATCAATGTCATCGTTTTTTCGTTCTTTTCATGAGGTATTTTTATTGATGTTTTTTAGTTTTTTGTGTTTTTGGCCTTTTTTGGACTGTTACAGTAATTTCTTCGATTTTTGTAATAAGTACAATTGGAAAACTATGCCCAAATGTTGTGTCCCAGTGATCCTCTGCTTTATCGCTTTCCACACCCTAGAGATCGAGCTCGCCAATGACAATGGTTTGCCATCTGAAACGCTTTATAGGTTTAGAGTATGCACCCGACATTTTAAACCAGAAAACTGTGGACGAAGCCTTCTAATGCGGCATGTAATTCCATCCTTGCATTTACCGCCAGAGTCTCAAACAGACTTTAAGGGTAAGTACCGGGCAAGGTTTCTACATCTGGGTGCCGATTCTGGAATTTTGTAGAAATAAAGGTCGCACGGGAACGGTCATCTCCTTGATATCGACCAATAACGGGCTTTAAAGCTATCACGAGTTATCGGAAACCTATCCGACCACGGCAGAACCTCACCCGCGCTCGATTGCCGTATATCGAAGGAACTTTCATACACCTGCCTCTGAGGAGGAGAACGGGTGCTCTTGAAAAACGATAATCGAGTTACCTTTGCGCGTGCACGGTGCAGCTTCTGAGCCTTCTTATTGGCCGAAACGAAGGTTGTGAACGTTCCCAGACCACCATTCTCTCGAAATTCAAGAATCGGCACCCAGAGGAAAAACAGCCTATTCAATAGAGTTAATAGACCACTAACTTATCGTCACCTTATGTGCTTAACGTATTACGGAAATTGAAATGCTAAAAAGAGTTTTTAAACCACAAACAAAAATTACCGTAACCTTATTCTTTTGCCCACAAATGTAAATAGAATAGAAAGGAAAACAACAATTCCTGTTTTTGGAAATTAACTCTCACAAAAAAATTAAAAACCTAACTAAACAAAAAAACGAATTATCACCTACCAGCTGCAGCTTTTGCTCAGAAATAAATCTGGTTGGCTGCAAAAAATAACCCACCTTAAGTCTTCGTAAGTAACGTATTTCGATTCGATTATTTTTGGATACGGGAAAAAAATAACTGAGTTTGCCTACAGTAGTACCAATTTTGATGGTCTATTAACGCTCGAATAGAGCATTTATTTAGCCTGTTTGTTAATTACACTTTTTTTAACCCACTCCGTTCAAAAATGCTGATTACACCGAATTTTTTGAAAATGAAAAAAACTCGCAAGTCTTAAAAGAAACTGCTGCTATTGAGGCCGACATGGGAAGCATAATAAATATAGTTTAATAATAAATACAACAGTTTCGATATGTATATATCTTCTTAAAAGAATAATATAATATATTGAATACGACACATTTGGTTTATTACTTAAATTTATAGTCGATAGAATCAACAATATTTTTCCAAAATAGGTTTTCCAAAATAATGTTGTTTCTAATGAACTGAAATAGTTTAAAAATACCCGAATTCAAAATTTCCCGGGTATAGCGCCGCTACCCTAATTCAAGCTTTGAGACCGAGTCACTAGAGGCGCAACGGTAGCAAAAAACTTATAACAGGGCCCTAAGTCGTCAGATCGCCTTCTATACCCGTAGATACATATTTTGTGAGGGGAATCCTGGATGCCGTCGAAGAGGCTACGTAAAGACTATTTTTTTGTGGTGCTCAGACTTAAAACTGCAGCAACAGCATCTTTAAACTTCAAACTGCAGCAATTGCATCTTTAATTTTAGGTTGGATTGGTTTGTATCTATAATTATGTAATTTGTTTATTGTTGTTCCTGAAATAAAAATTAAAATTTCATTGCTATTACATCTATAAAAAAACTGAAAAAAAAAACATATTGAAAAAATGAAATATCTTTGTTTTGAACGAATAAAATACAAGCCAAACAGAAAAAGCAAAATTAGTATCAAATTTCAGCAAAAATCACTATAATACCCGCGGGCGTTAAGCGAGCTCTAGGGCTTTAATGTGCCCCTTATCGCTCTAAAACGCGGGCGGTAAAAGAAATTTTAACGCCCGGTTGTGCATGCATAATAATATATAGAATGGGTCTGCTTTCTTTAAAATATGTGTTCGCTTATCTGTTCTTTAATAAGATAACCATTTTTGAAAGGCTAAGTTTCTAGATCATCGTTATCTGAAAGGACATTGAGCCAGTTTTTCTTTTATTTTTTATACAAAACAAATGTCTCACAATCAATAGAATATCTATATAGAATTTTAAATAATCATAGTACATGATAAACCAAGGGACTAAAGAGGCACTTTTTATCCTGGTCACGTGATTTATATACTATTTTATGCACTTTGGAAAAAAAACAAGTTAAAGAAAAAAATTATTTTTGACAACAAAAAATTGAGAAAATGAAAAATGACAGAAATGAGACTTCTGTCATTTTTCATTTTCTCAATTTTTTTATTTTATCCATTTTTCACAACCACTCCATTTTTCTATCCGCTCAATTTTCTCAGTTTAAATTCCGAGCGATTTAAAGAACCACTTTAATCCCTAAAAAAGAGGGATTTAAAGTACCCTTTAATTCCCTAAAGTGTATAAAATATATTTATATATTTTTAGACCCACACAGTTTTAACCAATTATAAATTCGTGTCAATTAACCCTCGTTTTTATTATTGACACGTGTAATAAAATATTTAAAATCCAGGCAATTTATAAAAAACGGCTATTCATTAGGGATGTTAATTTGTAACGTTGTGTAAAAACGTAATTTTTAGGATTTGGAACAACAGGGAAAAGTTGAAGTAGAATAAAGATATAAATTATACCATTTATACAAGATAAAAATTGTTTTGAACCCTTTTAAGCTTCCTATGGTTGAATTGGAGCAAAATTTCGGTAGCTAAATTTGGGCAGCCATACATAAAATTTAATATAATTAACGATAAATTATGCATTGAGCTCCTAAAAGAAAATATTGATAACATTGCACTTCCATTCATCAGTTTTCAAAATAGGAAAACGATGGTGTTTGATAAAAAAACATGAAAAAATAATCAAAATCTATACACGATCTCTCATGCATGCTGTATGAAATTACGCATGGGTTCTTTTAGTTTATAAATATTTTAAATTTTATAAATAGGTAAATAGTGTATAGGTTGTATAGATTGTTTTAATGGCTTCTAATTTTTATTTGTGTGATAGCAGTAGACCTGAAAAACAAGGACAGCGCTGACTCACAATGTGACTCAGTAATTTTTTAAAATATTTTTCTTAATATTTTCTAGATTAAAAATTAAGTTTTTTTTCTTTCGTTATTACTTTCCTTGTTTAAATTACATTAGATACAGGAAAAATCGTTAACAGTAACTTATTGCAAACAATAAAATGTCGACCAAACAAATGCAGAATAAAAAATCAATTTGCGCTCACATTTTGGAGGACGTCCGATATAGTTTGAGCGTATCTTCTATCAGCGGCTTTAACCAGGCTGTTTTGGATGATGGAAGGACAAGCTGTGAAAGGTATTTTAGTACTTAGGCGCTTAAACACATCATGTGTAAATAAATTTTTATTAAAAAACCTTTTAAAGAACCAGCTTTTATTACTTGCACTAAAAAGCAGAAAATAATTTTTGATCTTTTTGATACCATAATAAAAGCGATGGGCATAAATTAAAACTTTCAGCTTTACGGTGACAAGGAGAACTACAAAAGGGCCTGCTTGGTGTCAGGGTTAACGCCTTGACTTTTAAGCAGGAGATGCCGGGTTCAAGCCCCGGGTCTTGCAGGTAGTCTACTTGGACTTTTTTTTTATAAAATTACAGAATTTTCTAAGATTAAGGTAAAACGCAGTATGAAGCGGAGTAGGCCGAGTTAGCTAGACGGCAGGCTAATTCGATTCCATACCATCCCTCGGAGAGGACGTTAAGAGGACGGTCCCGTGTGATCCATATATTGATAGTGGACCACGTTAAAGATCCCTAGCCTTGATAAAAGGGTTTAGGTCTAAATCCCTCTAGGAAAAGAAAAATGCCTTCCTAGCCGGTGCTCATCAAACCGGTCTGGTGAGTGGGGTAGGGGGGAATGAGCCACAATAGATCTCTCAGGTCGCAATGGAGCGAGCTGTAAATTGCACCACTCATAACAAACCAGAACTACAAAAGAAGAACTACATTCTTCTTCTATTCGAATGATAAACATAATGCTTTTATCTAAAGCTGAGAATGTGTGATATTGCCACCTTGCTTGCCAAGCTCTTGAAAATGTCCTTAAAAATCCCTGTATGTTAATTTTGACTGAAATCGAACAAACTAAATCTTTTTCCCCTTCCTCCTCCCTGGTTAGGAAGGGGTGGGTACCATTTAAAACCATATTATTGTAATGTCACCGGCAAATTTGAATACAATTAGATGTCTATAAGTCAGTTAAAATTGATTAGCAAAGCATGACCAAAAATCATTCATCTTGAATCCGCCATATTGAATTTTCAAAATTCGTATTCTTTGTCCCAAAAAACCCCCGTATACCAATTTTGGTTGAAATCCGACAAACTCGTAGGCAAGAGGGGGGTGCCTAATAATACCATATTATTGTATTGTCACAGGAACTATAAACTCATACCAAATTTGAAGACAATCGGATGTGTATAGGTCAAATAAAATTGGTTAGCAAAACATGACCAAAAATCGTCTATCTTGAATCCGCCATATTAAATTTTCAAAATCTGATTAAAAATTCGTTATAACGATCCCCAAATGCATGAGGTATTTTAGTGATGTTTAAAATTGTTTTTATGGATTTTTACATACACAAAAATAAGTCCCAATTTTTCAGTTGTGTACGGTCCATGGAAGCAGTGCTTCACCTAGAAAAAGATCAACTTCTGAAATGTAATTTTTGTAATAGGAAACAATTACTTCAGATTGTATTAAAAATGCTAAAAAATATTTTAAATATCAAGCCCATACTTGACTCAAACCGAGTCACAGCAGAAGGTCTGCCCGCGTGTCATGTGCGCGCGGATTTTCACTCCTCTGGAAAAATCCAATAGAAGCTATCTCCGCTGCTAGGTTCTCTGTAGCCTGCAGCTATAATACACCGGCAGCAGGCAGCAGCAGTATGACTGCTTTCGTGTGAGTCGAGAGTTCATTGAACCTGCTGAATGCTGAGGCGCGGTCGCGTGCTACCTATCCAGTTGTGTCCCGAGTTTTGCGTTTGTGTTCTGTAAGGCGAACTTCCATGGGTCGGCTGGTTTCTCCGATGTAGATATCCCCACACTCGCATGGTACTTGATAGATGCACTTCTTGGTGTTGTGGCGATATGGTTTAGTTTTTGCTAACTGACTTCTTATTGCTGCTGAGCTATTTTTGATCCAGTTGTGTTCCGAGTTTTGCGTTTGTGTTCTGTAAGGCGAACTTCCATGGGTCGACTGGTTTCTCCGATTTAGATATCCCCACACTCGCATGGTACTTGATAGATGCACTTCTTGGTATTGTCGCGATATGGTTTAGTTTTGGTTAACTGACTTCTTATTGCTGTGGTCGTTTTGAAGACAGTCCGAAGATGGTATTGGTTACCTATTGTTCTTATCTTTTCTGAGATTCCTTTGATGTATGGAGTTTTTCTAAGTAAGTATCATAATAAATTAACAACCGTCTTGGAGGAATTCAAGCAAGTGGATGCTATTTACACAGATTTTTCTAAGGCGTTTGATCGTGTCGGTCATTGTAATTTGCTTAGAAGATTGCATTATATAGGTTTTGGTGGGGCGGCTGTTGGTTGAACGACGAACTTTTTGTCAAAACATAAGCAGAATGTTAAAGTGGGGCCGTGTCAGTCTGAAGCAATTTTGGTTTTGTCAGGTGTTCCTCAAGGGGGCACTGTTCACCAATATTTTTCGATTTATTTGTAGATAGTATATTCGATTGCTTTCAGAACAGTGACGGCCTTGCTTTTGCTGACGACTTCAAAGCATATAGAATAATTAACGACTTTCCCGATCAGCAGCTTCTGCAGGAGGACCTGGAGAGATTGAGTGACTGGTGCATTAATAAATTAAACTTTAACATATCCAAGTGCTGTCAGATCAGTTTCTTTACGGGGAAAAGAAGATATGATACTTCATATTCAATTAACGTGAAAAATCAAAGATTGGGGTGTCATTTTTGATGAAGGGTTAACTTTTGTTGATCACATAAACACTGTTTCAGTGGAGGTTTCCAGTTAGAGGCATTTACTGTGCATTAGTGAGGTCTAAACTTGAGTATGGTGCAGTTGTTTGGTCTCCAAACCATGCTGTTCATGGTTGTACAGTGCAGAGGGTTCAACAAAAATTTCTCCGTTTTTGTGCATATAAATTGAATATAGTAATTGAAGATCATAATTATTCTATCAGAGAGAATCAAATTCAATTGCGATCATTGTCAGATCGAAGAGTTTTTGCTGGACTCACTTTTCTTTGTGGTATTGTCAATAGTGCAATTGACTGCTCTGATTTAGTAGAGCTAGTTAATGTCGAAATATCCACTAGACACAGGAGAGGGAATTTTAGATCCTTATGTATTCCTGTCCACCGTAAAAATTATGGCTCCAATGTATACCTATGGATAGATACTCTCGAGTCCTAAACGCTTATCAGCTTGAAATATTTTGTTTAAATGTCAGTGAATTCAGGAGACAATTTATTAGAATAAAGATTAGTTTGCTATTTTCTATTTGATGTTTTAGTTTAAGTATTGAAATGTATTATTTTAGTTTGCCTATTTTTCTATTTTCATATCCTTACATATAAAATTTATAATTTTCTAACTGTTAATGGGGTTTTCCCGTAGTTAAATAAAAAAAATAAAAAATATAAGTGTCGCCTTTCTTTCAGTATTTTCGTCTGTCGTTCTTTGTGTTGGTGTGGTCTGAAGAGTTTTATTGATCGTGTAGTTGGGAAAACCGCTTCTTCGCAGATAGGATCAAATTTTTGCCTTTTCTTGCTCGATCTATAAGAGATTTTGCAACTCCCAGTTTGGTTAATATAGAGTGGTTTGATTTGAACGTTAGACATTGTCCAGTATGAGTGGGTTTGCGATGTACAGAAGTGGTTATGGTTAAATTCTTTTTGGTGACTAGAACGTCGAGAAAAGGGAGCTGACAATTTTCATCTTTTTCCAGAGTTAGTATGATGCAGTTTCTTATGCTGTTGATATGATTGAAGAATTGTTCTAGTGTATTATCGTCCATGTATCTTAGCCAGAGTTTGGGTCTCTGCCATGATGTTCGCACAGCTTCTTCTTCAAATGCTTCTATAAAAATGTTGGCCACTACCGGCAAAAGTGGATATCCCATGGGTAGGCTATCTTACTGTAGAAAATACCTGTCCTTTTCCTGAAAGTAAGAATTCTGCAGGCAGCATTTCAACAAATCCATTATGGCATTGATTGAAAGATTGACCAATCAAGTATTTTCGACAGGAAGATGGCCTACCCATGGGATCTCCACTTTCGCCGGTAGTGGCCAACATCTTTATGGAAGCATTTGAAGAAGAAGCTCTGCAAACATCATGACAAACACCCAAACTATGGCTAAGATACACGAACGATAATACACTAGAACAATTCTTCAATCATGTCAACATCATAAGAAACTGCATCACACTAACTCTGGAGAAAGAAGAAAATTGTCAGCTACCTTGTGTCGACGTTCTAGTCATCAAAAAGAATTCAACCATAACCACTTCTGTATATCGCAAACCTACTCATACTGAACAATATCTAAACTTTAAGTCAAACTACTTTACATCAACCAAACTGAGAATTGCAAAATCTCTTATAGATCGAGCCAACTACATCTGCAATACAGAAGAAGCTTTAAATAAAGAAAAGGCAAAAATTCGATCCGATCTGCGAAGAAACGGTTTCTTCAACTACACGTTCAATAAAACTCTTCAGACCACACCAACACAAAGGACAACAGACGTAAATCCTGAAAGGAAGCCGACACTTATAATTCCATACATCAAACGAATCTCAGAAAAGATAAGAAGAATAGGCAACCAATACCATCTTCGGACTGTCTTTAAAATGACCACATCAATAAGAAGTCAGTTAACAAAAATTAAACCATATCTCCGCAACACCAAGAACTGCATCTACCAAGTACCATGCGAGTGTGGGCATATTTACATCGGAGAAACCAGCCGACCCATGGAAGTTCGCCTTACAAAAAACAAACGCAAAACTCGACAAGCGGACACAACTGGATCAAAAATAGCTCAACATTGCTGGGAAAATCAACATCATATGGAATGGAAAGAGGCAAAGATCGTCGCCAGGGAAGTTTAAAGAAACAGTATTCATACAGAGGAACCAGAATGTATTTTCTCAACAGAGCTTCACCATCAAGGATGTTTGGAAACCCATATTTTTCGGAGGTAACAGATTTCAACTGTGAAAGGGCGTACCCAATCAAGTGTATTCAGGGTTCAGTGAACACATGCTACTATATAACATTAGGTTATCTTAGTTTTTGTTATTATTCACCTGATGATGATTGCAACGTTGTGAAAAAGTAAAAAATAAAGACAATGGAAGTTCGAAACTCTAGTTTACTCTCAAGTTCAACATTGTCTATCACCTTCAAACGACAATACTAAAATTGTTGATAATTAAGTAAGAAGATTGTGTGTGAATGTGTGGTGTGATTTAATAATAAAGGGTTTTTCAACGCTTAAATATATAAAAATTTCTTGAGAAAGTCGACAGGTCAGGAGAGACTTTCGAAAATATCGCTTTTGTCCATTGAAAATAAACTCCAAACCTTGTCCGAGCATCCATGTTTTTATGATATAAGATAAGATTTAAACTCTTATTAGATGGTTTTTAGTTGTGCCCTAAACGCCCGACGACTAACGCTATTTGATACTGTTGACATTTGAATGTCATATGCTAAGGGGGGCCGTGAAATGTCACAAATGTTCGGACGATTAATATAAGAATTTATGTTTTGGTCAGCTCCTATTAAATTTTACGTCATTTCGGACTTTGTGGCGCTGCGGTTAGTACCCAAGACAGACCTAGAGGCCCTTTATATATTTGACAGTTATTGTTTTACCAGAGTTGGGTAACTTATATTGCCCTCTCTTTCTAGTTTTTTTCATATTTGTATGTAAAACGGATTCTATGAAATGGACTGATGTTTTGTTGTCTCTTTTTATAATTTCCCCAGACAGGTTTTGGAAGATTGATTTTTTTTGGTTAGTAAAATATGTCAAGCTTTGACAAAAAAAAAAATAAACAAACAGTGAATACACACGGTAGATATTAAAAATGTAAATAATAGCTAAAATATAAAGACTGATCTATATTTTTGTTACTCTTTTTCTTACAATAAAACACTGAAACATAATGTGTTATTTATTAACAAAGTACATGCTAAATGCGTATATTTGTACCTACTGCTTATAGCTCACTTTACCATTGCTCCTGAAAAAATCCCAAACCCGCAGGGTGAGGGATTTTTTCTTTGGTGCAATGCACGAATGCTTTTTTTTTTTAAATTGGCTAAAGACCAAATTTTGGAAAATTTCCATTAGAAAATATTTTATGCGCGTGTTATGTTTTGATCGGAAATTTCCCGAGTTGATAAAAGTTTATTTAGGTAGTTGCTAAAAAGTTGATTTTGACATATTTATTTATTTAAATAATACCATACTTTCATAACAATTAATACAATAAACTTAGTCCTGCTTCTGAAAACTGCAATTGCTATAAAATGTACAATTTTGATAAGTAACAGGAGTGATAATTTGATTTAAAATTTTGACAGGTCGACTGTTTTGATGATTTGAAACTATAAATGTCAAAAATGACAATTATCCCCGGGATATTTCCAGATGAAATTTTCAAAACGGATGCAATTTCCACTTATCAATTTTTGAAAATTTTCGTATAAAATTTCTAGTTAATTTGACACTAGAGAAATTTCCAGAATAATGAAATAGGTACCTGCTTGAAAACGCAATAAATTTGGGTATTTTGACTCCTCTACATTTTCTTGGAACTTAATTAAGAAAATATAAATTTTTTCTTGGAAATCAGCGCAATCTGTACCCTGTCCATTGCTTTTAGGAAAAGTGTCGTAGTACTAAAACCATACCATTGTCTAAAGGTGCAGTTAGACTGTGGTAGTGTACTCGTCGTTGCATTGTAGCTGTAGTGATTGTTTTCCATAGATAATGCAGAACAGGATATTTTTGAGATAAATAGTTAACAATATTTTTTGGTACACGGTTTTTAATATAATTTACCTTGTTTAATGTTTTAAACAAATATTGGTGATAACAGACCCTCCTACAAAATTTTTGAATATGTTCAAAGATCCACCTTACATATTTCTTTTGTATTAACCGAGAAAGTTCCGTTTTTTCTTAATATAAGTTCAAAAATGCTTTATTTTTAAAATTAGGGTTGATTGGGTACCAAAGATAGACAAAATAAAACTTGGAGAAGAAAAAACTGTGGTAATTTTGTATTTGCATACATACAGTCAATAGTGTGTTCAGTGATATTAGCTATAAATTAACAAGGTACCATAGTAGTTATATCTGATCCGTTGATTAATCATTCTGATTTATTATAATTGCCAAGAAATTAGAGCCTTTTTTCGAAGTGACAAAATGCACTTATTTTTATCATTACTTCGCTTGCATAGACAAATTATATCAAATAATTTACCTTTTTAATCTTATATATTGCTTTAATAATAACCTTTAGAAAAGTTATAGTACCGTATTATTAGCGGTGCACGGTGGTTGTAGTCAAAAAGGCTCACAAAGAGATAGGTAGATATTTTCGGGCGCGTATGAAAGAGATGGCATGAACACACCAACTTTAAGCATCGGAGTTATTTCGTGGAAATGCAGACAGTCGATATTTTCAATAAATGAACAAAGCATTATATTTACTTATGTTCCTATACCTGAACAACCGAAGTTAATAATTAATAATGGTACCTACCTACAATACACAGTGGCGCTATAGTACCCTTCTCCCATTTTTTACGTCAAACTATTAATTTTCTAAAATTGTTTATAAAACTCTTTAAAAGTAACTTTTTTAAAGAACATTTTTCCTCTCAAATATTACTTTTATTACCCACTAGACATAATAATTTTATTACACACTAGACACCGCCGCGCCGATTTGCCTGCAGTTTTATCCATTTTTCCCGTTTTTATTCCTTTAAATGCCAACTTTTGTTTCCGTGAACCGATTTTGTGTGTTGTGTTGGCCAGGAACACAAGGAATGCAATAGTGAAAGTCCCATCAAAATCAGCTAGGCGGTATTTGCGCGATGCTGGAACAAACAGACATACAGACAGACAAAAATTGTAAAAAAATTGCATTTTTGGTATCTCGTTTGGTCAAACAATTTAAAAAAATATTCAATGTACAGAAATGGTCCTCTTAGAGATTTATTATATGTATAGATAAACAACTAATTATAGTCAGGGGGATAAGTAGCGATTTTTAATCGAGCTCGGATTTTCTTACCATAGTAGATTTTGTGAATGAGATTATGAATCCGCCGGATGACATCTCGAAAATGTTGAGGGTATTGAGATATTCAGTGCAAAATCCAAAATAGTGACCAATGACTAAATTTGATAATTTTTGTGTAGAGACAAATTGATGGTGTTTGATATCAATGTATAGATTTTCGAATACGAGGAGTTTGAAGCTTTTATCAAAAACTACCTGAAATGACAGTTGACACATTTTTTACAGCCATTGGGTACAGAAAAATGGATATATATGGATGGAATGGAAAAATTAATGACAACAACAATTAAGGACAACACAAAGGCACTTATTTCATCAAAATCGGTTTACTGAAATAAAAGTTATGGCATTTAAAAGAATAAAAACGGGAAAAATGGGGCGCGGCGGTGTCTAGTGTGTAATGAAAGTAATATGTCCAGTGGGTAATAAAAGTAATATTTAAGAGGAAAAATGTGCTTTAAATAAGTTACTTTTAAAAAGTTTTATAAGGAATTTTAGAAAATTACTAGTTTGGCGTAAAAAAGAGGAGAGGGGTACTATAGCGTCACTGTGAATTGTAGGTAGGACCATTATTAATTAATAACTTGGTCAGGGGATAGGAACGTAAGTAAATATAATACTTTGTTCATTTATTGAAAATATTCGCTGCCTGCTTTTCCACGAAATAACTCTCATGCTTAACGTTGGTGTGTTTATGCCATCTCTTTCATACGCGCCCGAAAATATTTACCTATCTCTGTGTGAGATTTTTTGACCACAACAGGAACGGCTGATACGGTACTATAACTTTTCTAAAGGTTATTACTAGTAAAATATGGGATTAAAAATGTAAAATATTTGATATAATTTGTCCATGCAAGCGACGAAATAATGCAAAAGTAAGCGCTTTTCGTCACTTAGAAAAAGGGCCCTAATTTCTTCACAATTATAATAAACCAGTATGATTGATTAGCGGATATATAGGAATATATCTAAATACCACTTACAATATCTTGGTAATGTATTGCTTATGTCACTGAACACAATATCGACTGGCTATATGTATGCAGACACAATATTGCCACCTTTTTTCTTCTTTCTTTCCCCAAGTTTAATTTTGTATTTCTTTGCTACCCTATCAACCTCAATTTTTACTCTAACTTACTCGGCCAATAACAAAGAAATATGTAAGGTTTTTAACATACTCCAAATTTTAGCAGGAGGGTCTATTACAACCAATATTTGTTTAAAGCACTTAGAAAGTAAATTATATTAAAAAATGTGTACAAAAAAATATTGTTAACTATTTATCTATTAAAATAATCCGTTCTGCATTATCTATGGAAAACAATTCACTACAGCTACAACGCAACTACGACGACACTACCGCAGTCTAAATGCACCTTAAGGTTTTTAAGCCATGATATCCGTCTCCGACCCTGCCTTCAATTTTCCCTTCTATTATTAATTTTAAAAGTTTATATTCGTCATTTCTCAAATCATTTCTTAAAATACGACCAAAATATTCAAGTTTTCGTTTTTTGACGGTAAATAAAACTTCAAGATCTTTATTTATTCTCAGCAAAACATCCACGTTAATTACTCTGTTCATCCAAGATTTCTTTAGAATTCTACGGTAACACCACATCTCGAATGCCTCTAACTTTTTGTATATGGCCTCAGTCAGTGTCCATGCCTCCATGCCATAATATAAGATGCTAAAAACATAACACCGAAGCACACGAATTTGGAGAATGATATTATTATCTATAGTAATAAAATAACTGGTCTGACCATAAACGGCATAAAAATCAACAAACTACGATATGTCAACGACACCGTCATAACAGCAGACACACTGGAAGACCTGCAAGAGTTATTGAATCAAATTGCTGCCAAAAGTTCGCAATTCGGGCTTAACTTAAATGTTGGGAAAACAAAATGGACGGTCATATCCAAGGAAAAGAACATCAGCGGAATTTTAGAAGTAAATGGGCAGCAAGTCGTGGATTCAGACAAATACTTGGGTTGCCTCCTCAATGAGAACTCGGACAACATGCAAGAAGTTCGTGCAAGAATTGAACAGGCCAGATCATCAAAATGAATTTAGTATTGTGTAGTCGCGATCTTAATACCACTCTCCGAATTCGTGTGCTTCGGTGTTATGTTTTATCATCTTACATTATGGCAAGGAAGCATGGACACTGACTGAAGCCATGTGCAAAAAGTTAGAGGCATTCGAGATGCGGTGTTATCGTAGGATAGGATATCTTGGATGGACAGAGTAACTGATGTGGATGTTTTACTTAGAATAAATAAAGATATTGAAGTTTTATTTTCCATCAAAAAACAAAAACTTGAATATTATGATTGATGATAATAGAAGGCAAAATTGAAGGGTCGTAGACGGATATCATGGCTTAAAAATCTTAGACAATAGTATGGTGTTAGTACTATGACACTTTTCCTAAAAGCATCGCGCTGATGATACCCAATGTTCGAAGAGAGCATGGCAATTGAAGTTAAAGTTATCGTTATCGGGCTGTAAATTGGCACAACAAAAAATTATCCACCCAAATATTTCTTAACATTTGTTTTAGGTTATTTTGGATATGTGTAGTAGTATTAAGTACTCTAGTAGGAACCTGGGAGGGATTTATTATTTATCAACACTATTATGAACGGCCAACCATAATCACAGTCGAGAAGAATTTTCGGTAAGAACCACGAATGATCTATCCCAGAAATCAACTGATTTCTTCATTATGTAGGTGTGTGTTACATAAAATGCGGTCCAATAAGATTGGCCACCTGATTTATCTCTAAAACGTTTAAGGACCCTCTCCTGCCAAAAAAACCTCATAAAAGATTATAAAAAATATCACATAAATCATTATAAAATTTCATGATCTATGCTCATAAAAATTTATTTTATAATTTTTGACTAGTGAAAAAAAATGATTTCATCATATTTTACCAGCCAGTTGTATTATAAAAGTTTAAAATATTTTATGATTTTTAATATGTCCATTCCTCATAAAAGTTTAAAAGATTTTATAAGATCTACCTGTAACATTCTAAAATAAAAAATGACTGCACAACTTTTCCAGTTGTATTAGTAGTAATAGTAGTAGAAGTAATGTAATAGAGATTAATATACAATCAAACTGAACTATAACCTAACCTAAACTATAAACTACGACGACCTAACCCACTATAGTATTATAACACACCTTATGCTTACATAATATCTACATATCTAATAGAAAATTGTTCTCGTATAAGTACTTATTTGTCGCCAGGAGCTGGGGGAGAGATGTTACTTTCTATGAGATTGTTTGATTCATTGTCTATAAATTACAAAATTTCATAAGCCAAAAACTATTTTTTGGTTGTTAAAGTATTTAAGACAAATGATGTGATTATATTTTTTTTTATAAGATTTTGTAAGTTCCGGTGGCATATAGGGCATATAAGTTTCTATGAGATCTTGTAATATTTTATAAGATTTCATTAGTCAAAATATATTTTTTTGTAGAACTAAGTAAGTATATTAAGTGTAGCGGGTGGTGAAAAAACGTGATAAAAATCAGGTGAGTTTTTATGAGATTTAGTGAGGTTTTTTTAACAGAAGGACACATAAAAATCTATAAAATGTTGTGTGTTTATCTGACTATAAAATCTATTTAACGACTTATAAAAAAATTGTTTCTACAAACCCATAGAAAATTATAAATGTTTACAAAGATCTGTCAAATTCTATTCTAGTTGGTCTGATCATAAAATGTTCCAATATCTCATGAAAAAACGTTTTTTACAAACTTTTGAAACATTATAAAAGAACAAGGGTGTAACCATAGAAACCTCTAAAATTTTATGAGTTATTTTGACTATAAAATCTCTCAGAAAACTCATAAAGACATCGGTTTATTTAATCCTATAATACATTATAAAACAAAAAGAATGTAATTATAGAAACCTATAAAAGTTAATGTGTCGGTTTGATTATAAAATCTCTTAGAAAATGGTGCTTTTATAAAACCATAAAATATGTCATAAACAATGTTTGCACTTATGAAATTTTATAAATATTTATAAGTTTGTTTGATTATAAGATCAGATAAAAAGCACACACATGAAACCACATAAATTCTTACCAAAATCAAATAAATAACTCATAAATTATTGCAAACTTTTATAATCCTAAAATTTTGCCCCAGAAAATCTTATAAACCTTATAAAAACTGACAAAAATTAGGTGTGTTTCTTATGAGGTTTAATGCGGTTTTTTTGGCAGGGTTATAACTAGGCTTTGGAAAGGCTGAGCCGCACCAAAATATTTGTAACCATAAAGGTATAACTAAAATAGAAACATCATGTTTACCACAGTTGCGAACAGACATAAGGCAAATAATTTGGCGACGATGCCAGATGTCGCTGAAAGTTCTAACCCTACACGTAATGTTTTTACAAATATATTATTTTTATAACTTTTTTATCATTTACCTGCAATTATGCAAATTCTTTGATTTGCTTTCTATAACATGGAGAACAGTGGCGGTCCCAGAAAAAAGTAGACAACAAAGATGCTGGTGATAATTATAGAACGTTCCTTTAAAGACATTCTAGAATCCCTTCACAGTATTTTGGGACAGACACAACAAACGTATGATGTACTTACCCCAAAAACCACGATATTGGAAATACAGAAGTAAAGAACAGTATTATAGAGTTTCTATTTATAAACAAGTTTTAGAGAAAATCATTGCGGACATAAAATCAAAGTTCGATAAGGAGACTCTTAAGTATTTTTGACCTTAACATATTCATACCAAGTTTTATACAACGTGAAGCTAAAATCAAGGCAAAATTAACTAATGTCGTTTCCAAATACTATGAACTATTTGATTAATCCAAAACACCAATTCTTAAACTTTTAATGGGAGAATATTAGTGAGAAGTAGGCAAAAGCTTATATCAAAATATATTTGATAATTACCCCCCACCCTGGATTTAAATTTTTTACGAAAACATTTACAAATTCAAAAGTAGAGCCCAAATTGTGGCGCAATATCACCTTCGATATTTACGGTATTAGTTTAATTTTGTATTAAAAATGGCATTTGTGGTGTCACTTTCTTAAAAATTTTCGCCTGCTACGCTTTGATTGATTATTACTAAAACATTATTTTTGCTGATTTTTTAGTATTATGCATAATTTAATATAAAAATAAGGTAGCCTTTGTTAAACAATATGACAAATTGTCGTACTTTTGAAGTTTTTAGGCATTTTAGCTGGTAGTCCGTATATATTATACACTTTTAGAAAAGTCAATTTTGTGACTGCATGTATGCGTTTTTTTTTTAAATCAAGTGTACATGTTATGGTACAGCTGGTTCGGAAAATAAAACTGCTACGAAATGTCACGAATTGTCATGATTATCCTTTGGTACATATCGCCTGTGTTTTTTAGAGAGGAGCTATCTGAACTCCTTTTGAATTTTGAGTTTTATTTTTTTAGCCAGCTCAATGTAATAATATCGAGTATCTTATTATCATATTTTTAGAATTAATATTCTACCTGCATAGTATTTAAATGGAGGTATAATTTTGGGAATAAAGGGTAAATGCCAGATAGCCCATTCCTACAAGACACAAGCAGTATAATATATCCTTAATTTTTCCGTTCGAAACAACAAATAAGTATCTGATATTTTCACCAAAAAAATAATTGTTTCAATTTTCAAATATATATTGGGAATAAAACCTACAAAATATGGCAACCTCGCACTTGTAGCGGGTCACCTATATAACCGTGTACTACGCTGCCTCTTTCATTTATTTGTCGTCAGAGTTGCCGCTTTAGTAGAATCGAGCTGCGTTGCCAGTGGAGAGGACAATGGTTTTCCCTAAATCTAACGACTGATCGCGTTTCAAAGCGATTACCTGATGGGTCTATTTTAGTTGAATGTATTTGTTTGTAACAAAAAGGCAGACCCGAATTTATACAAGAAATATTTTTTCTTAAGCTTGTAGGGCTTATAGTTTTACAGAGAAATCCGGTGGCCAGTTATTGGACGACTCGTCCGGTGACTAGTTACACTACTTTGTAGATAAGTATATTTTAGTTGGGTGATTATCTGAAAATTTTGAGGTTAATACGCAAGGGTAAAGAAGATCCTACCACATCTTACCAAGCCTCACCAAGAGAGGGTGGGGGTCAATATTAAAAAAAACACCTCAGATAATTAATAAACCCTTGGGCTTCTCAGCTCCAACACTCAACCTCTTTAAATTTTTAGGGAATGGAATATAGAATACCCTGCCATCACTTGTTGTTTTAGAAATTTAGATCCACACTGGTACGATAGTTCTCAAGAAGTTGTTTCAAAGTAAGTCGGCATTAATACATTTCAAGATTTAATTTTTAACACTTGGTTGTCCATAGGAGGCATAAAATTTATATTAAACAGGGATGGAAAAACGAAAATTAAAAATTGGATGAGTATCCCACAAGGAACACTCAAGGGACCAAGAGAATTAATTAAATAATGTTTTGATCTGGGTAGCCAGCGTGGGCTCATTACTGGTTACTAGGGTTGCCAGGTTTAAAAATCTGTTTTGCGGGACATTGTTACCAAATTTCCAGGACAATTGCTTGAGAAACAGGACATTCTCATTATACAAATTTTTTTATTTGTACTTAAGTACTTATATATTTAAGGACGGGAAACAATTTCTTTTTTAAATGCTACTTTTTATATTTATAGGACATCAATTTTAACTACTAAACGTAATAAATAAAATAAATCGAATAAATTCGCTTAAAATATTTGCTAAAAACCTTATTTTCATCATCAAACGATAAGTAATAGTTCCAAAACCAAACCAAAACATTTGCAAAAACCTTATTTTTATAATTGAAAAATATATACTTGTTTTCAAACTTGTACTTAGAGTTTGACCAACTAACTCATTTTGAGTGAAAATATATTTTTTTCATCGTGACTTAATAACCTTCCATACCTGCTAGTTCTTGGACAGGCTGCTAAAAATATAAATAAAACAAAACTTTAATTAAAACTTACCTTATCGCTAGAATTTTCATTTTCGCTAGCATTCTCGAAATCTTTATCAGTGAATGATGATTGAGAAGATTCCATTATGATTATTTATAGCTACGATTTTGATTGTAAAACTTCTTTTCGCAGAATAAAATCTGGTTAAAAAAAACTAAAACATAACCTCCGCGAATTTAAACCTACGAGACGCACGTTTCGGCCGGAACAACAGCATATGTAAAGAGTCGCGACCATGTAAAATGAGAGTGGCGTCATAAAGAACAAAAAGTAGCAATCTTAGTTGAGACTTTTTCGGGACATTTGGCATCCTAGAGAGGGTCTTTCCAGAACGCAAGACACAGGGGTTCAAAAACGGGACAGTCCTGGAAAATCAGGACACCTGGCAATCACTCTTCCCAAACATCATTCAACACCATTAATTTCCAATTTTAAATCACTCACGCCCACTCCAATTTTTCGGTTAAAGTAACTGATTTGGAGATTTTTTAACTTCGTCTTCTTTTTCTCCTTTGTTTATTTTAGTGTTAAATTCTCAAATAAAACGGCAACAATTTGCGACAGCAAGTTCTTTATGCTAATGTTTGGGTAAGTTTTAATTAATAACGTGATTTATTCAGATTGGCAATTTACCGCAACATTTAGCTTAATCCAACTAATGGCTAAGTACTTTTTAAGCTATCGGGAGCATGAATTTTCATATAATCGTATCACTTTTCCTATGTTTAGTCAAATTATATCAAAACTTTGCTTTATCCATATAAATGAGGGTTTAAAAGAATCTAACAAAAATTCTCCATTATCAGTTAATAAATGTGATGGTTGCGATATTTTAAAAAGTATTTAACCATTTTGTATAAGTTGTAGTTACCTATATTGAGCCTTATACAGAGCGCTTCAGGCTACTGCAAACATAGGCCGAAAGAAGTCCCATTTGCCAGTGTACGTACATACAGGGACATCGCACACCATCAGTGGAGCAACCAACACTCAGGCTTGCGATCACCGTTCGCGGCTTGCATTTAGTACACCTCTAACCATGGTGCCATGTGGAGCGTAGTCAATGAAACCGGAATTTGGTCAATAAATACGCAAATTTTTATTACGCCATTTTCTTGTATTTTGTCACTGATAAATTTTCAACTGCTCAGATTTATCACTAACACGTGTTACAATGAAAATAATAAGGAGAAACAAAATAAAAGCAAGTTCTCAAAATAAAATAATACATTCTAAAAACTAAAAAGATTCTCCCAGTCAAAAAAAAAAATTAGAGCAAATGTTCGAAAAGTTCTCCTTTCTCGGCTAGACAATATCCGAGCCTATAACAAAAACCCTTTCTAACGTTTTCAAGCATGTTAGGGGTGATAATTTGAAAAGCTTCTTTAATTTTAATCCGAAGTTCTTTCAAATTATTAGCCCTTTCATGCCCGTAAACTTTATTTTTGATATAACTCCACAGATAGAAGTCATTAGGAGCAATGGCCATTAAATATCCCGATTAGGAAATACATTATTAATATATTCCCTAACAAGGCCAACATTGTGAGTGGAACAACCATTTTGTCGATACCATGTTTCACCAAATCTCACACCTAACAACTGCCTAGCAGGACCATTCAAATTGCCGTCAATAAGAAATGACCAAATTACGTGTTCCCCTATAATACCCTTCCAAATATTTAGTTTTTGGGGATACTATACTATTGTTTCGCAAAATTCCTTACGACGATAGTTGTCCCCCGGAAAAATTTTATTTTATTTAAGAATGATAACCATTCTTTTTGAGAACACGTAAGACAGTGGCCGAAGACGTATCAACTGCTTCGGAAATTTGGTGGCTAGTTAATTTTCGATTTTTCTCCACTGCAGCGCAAATCATCACATCTCGTACTTTCTGCTCGTCATTCAAAACAGTGGTTTTTTTAGGGTTTCTTGGCGCTACACAACCAAAATTCAAAATTCTGCACAAACCTATGAATCGTTGATAAACTAGGTTCTGGGCTATTTACAAAATTCTCCAAAAAAGTCTCAGTGGTCTGACTTGATAGTATCATTTGACCATCTGCACTTTTTCGGCAACTTCGTAGACATCCATTTTTAGTTTTAAAAGTGTATTATTTCACTTAAGAACTTACCAATCTGTTTGTCGAGCAAGGCAGAAATAAAACAAAATAATAAAACAAAAGAAATTTCCAAAAGATAACACTGCAGCGTGCTTCGAATCCACCGCGGTCGAGTAAATTGGTAGTAGTCTGAAGCTCATTGTATACAGATGATCATTGATTTGATTGCAATTTTTTATATCCGGCCGGAATAATAATATTTATTATGACTAAAAGTTTAAAATAAATTAACTGAAAAAAAATTTAAACGTTAATTACTATCAAAAAGATTGGTGCAATACCCATAATTAATAACAAAGAAATAAATAGTATGAAAGCAGTAAAATGGATGCATTTCTAAAGAAAATTAATAATAAAATTCCTTTAATTTATTTAGCCCATTGACATAACTACAACTATCAATAAAAAATACACCTTTTCATATACCGGCCTCAAATTATACAGAATCGCCACCCATATATCCTGAATCCAACTTTTCATATTTGTCACCTTTCTCTCCCCCCTCCCCAGTCGCCTTTTTTACGTTAAACACTCAAACCTTGACTAAGCTCAGCATAAGAAAACGAGTCGTCTCACTAAGCCAACCACTGAAACAGCTGTAACTTTTTTGGGGTTGCTGCTCAAAAACTTAAATTGGCTGCGCAATGCTGCGCAAAAGGAATACTAGTGAATACAATAATTGGTTTTAAAAAATGATTAGGGGGGCAACTTCATGCTTTTGCAATGTCTATATCTTTTAAGGGGTTGCTGCGCAAAAAGTTTTAATAACTGCGTATTACCGCGCAAAACGTGTTCAATCTAATTGAGTGATAAAAACTTAGAAAATTTAGGTGGGGGGGGGCTAGCGTGAAGTTAGCCCCACCCACAAAGAAATTCCTAGAGTTTCCAGACGGTTGCTGCGCAAAAGATAAAAGTGATTGCGCAATACTGCGCAAATAAGTTCACTAGTTTTTTTTTGACAATTTTAAGTGGGGGGAGGGCAACTTTACTAAAGGAAGGGGGGTCTAAGTACAATAGATTTAGATAGATAGAAAGTTACGAATTTTCTCAACTTTCACAAATTATAAAGTTAACAGCTCCCCGAGGGGTGGGGGGGGGGGGTTCCATCCAAACCGAGCAATAACGCTACACTTTTCGGGTAATAACGTCATATTACTTTTCATTCGTTTGCTACATTTTATTAAAAAAAACAAATCGAAACATTAAAAATAATAAAATCAATGAATAGCGAGCTTTCCCTCAAAAAGGTAATGGTAACCGTAGATCCGGATTTCGCACTTGTGGTGCTCATCAGTACGGTGCTAGGAATTAGGAGATGAAATAATGAAATGATGATGGAAAAATATGATACAGGATTCATGTAAAAGACAACCATCTGTCAAATTGCAGAATCGGCAGATGTACCTTCATTTTGAAGGAAAATTAAGCATCTCTACGGAGACAGATATAATTATCTTTACAGATATCCTAAGCTCTGGAGTTAATAAATTTAAAAAGGGAATTAGATGATGAGCACCACAAGTGCGAAATCCGGATCAACGGTTACCATTAGCTTTTTGAGGGAAAGCTCGCTATTCATTGATTTTGTTATTTATTCACCCTCACTAAATCCTTTTGTAAATTTATTAAAAATAATAGGTATTTGCAAAACTACAAAAAAGAATAGTTTTTGAAGCTAAGGCTGTAAAAACTGCGAAAAACTAAGAAAAATAACAGTAACATTCTGAGAAAGAAATCAAAGCAAAATATTTTAGACAAACAAGAAGAGCTAAATTTGGCAGTAGTCACATGTAAGTATATATAGTCCCCTTGTACCCAAGGTTGGTCAGTTGGTCAGTTGGTCAATTTTTTATCCTTACCTTATTTCTTCAAACCCATTCAATAACAAATTCGTAGTTTGTTAAACCCATTTTTAATAGAACCCGGAATTTGTCAAACCATTTGTTTTTCAAAACCGGAATTAGTAAGACCCGTCGTTTATCAGAAATTTCTGCTAAATTGATTGCGCATTCGCCAATAATACAGTACAGTAGTTGGCGTGGCGGCGCGACGTTTCGATGCTTGCTGCTACGCGCGCATACTTGTACATGTAGCGTTGAATAGTGTGTGTTTGATGTCATTTGCATTCCAGTTAAGAACAAATATCTGAAAAACAACGAGTCTTATGAATTCTGGTTTAAAAAAATTATGTTTTGACAAATTCCGGGTTTGGTTAAAAATAGGTTTTACAAATTATGAGTTTGATACTGAATGAGTTTTATGTACAATGGTTCGATTGAAAACGTGTCTTGTAAATTTCGAATTTGTTATTGAGTGGGTTTGAACAAATAAGGTTCGGATAAAAAATGGGTTTAACAAATTTCAGTTTTTATAGTGAATCGTTCTTACGATGAAAATTTTTATTAAATACGGTCTGATAAATTCCTGGTTTAACAAACCATAGGCGTTCTAGTCCCTTTCACTATTCCAACCGGAACATTCAGCGTGAGCCCATTTAATACATTTGGTGGACCTGTACCACATATGGCGATATTTCCCCAAATGTTTCCGAAAAACGGCAATAACTGTCTCAAGAAAAACCTGATTGTTTTCTTATAATGTACCCTGTGTAAAAGAAACATTTTTTTTAGAGAACTTAACCTAGCGGTACCATTAAAAAACGAAGAAGAGAAGGAAGAGTTTCTCCAGTACATCTCGGATCTTGCGTTTACGGATTATTTGACATACCATCAATTCGAATCTTATGCAAACGGCTCAAAGAAGGAATGGCTTACTACTGATCGGTATTAAATTTTTGGTATTAATTTTTATAAAAGAAAAAGACAAAATTAAAAAAGGACAACAAAATGAGGAGTAAATTCCCTATGTCCATATAAAAAAAGAAAATTTTACCAAAGAGAAAACATATTATAAACAGTGGGGTTTAAAACCCTCCCCCAGGAGGTCCAACCTAATCTACACTAAACTAATCATGATCAAGGGCCCCAGGGAGAGCTTATTTGTGTGTGTGGTGTGATGTCTAAAAATGGAAAAATTTTGTCTGCAGTGCTCTGACGTCATTAATTGTTACAATTTTAGTTTAATTCTAAAGAATTTTTCTCACCAGCATTGAAAACGTGTAATAAATGGATTTATTAGTATAATTTTTCTCAAAATTTTTGTCTGCGGCGCATATATGATTTTGCAACAAATCTATCTATACCACCTCAACCCACCCCTTCTTGGCATCTAACCGAATCTACTCTTTCAAAACTATTTTACAAAAAAGACAGACATCAAAATTTTTAAAGATTTTTTTTGATTTTTACAATTTTGCTTATTTTAAGCAATTTTTTGTCAACAACATTTTAGTGTAATTTGTTCAAAATTTTCTTCTGCGGTTCATTTAAAGATTAGTTTTGAAAAAAATCTGCAAACGAGACCAGATGAGACTTGCCTCTAAAAATAAGTATTTTTGTTTCGTATACACTAACTCAACACCTATTAAACCGCCTCTCTCTCCTCCCTTCAGTTTAAGAGCTCAAGCAGTAGGCTACCTAATTTTTAAAAATTTGCCATAGGTAGGTAGTTGATTTTTATTAAATGATGAAACCCCCCTCAGAGTCGATTTCTGGCTACGCCAATATTATAAAGCTTATTTTTTGCTATCGATTTGCCGTAGTAACATGCCCGACTATTTGACGGACTGTATCTGAAACCATTTAGTGATAGAACTAGTGAAGTAGGCCAAAAATTCAAAACTTTTCTCTTTCGGCAAAATGCTTCTTTTTTTAATTACAAAGTGTGTTTACGGAGAGGACACCGGGGGGCATGGAGAACCCAACGTTGAAATTTGTTTTCGGAAGGCTTACAACCCACATAGCATTAACAGAACATTTACATTATAAGAATATGCGTCTGACCGCCTTTCCAGAATGTTCTATGCAGTACCTCTTTGATATATACATACCAATTAAGGGTGTACTTATAAAGACATGCATAAGACATGACAAGAATAAACAATTAAAAAAGAATATCCTTGGTATAACCTATGAAATGAATGAATAATAAATCACATGAAAATATAATAAATTATCGTTCTAATAAAAACGATAAATCATTACATTTGCATCTGCACATGCAACAAAATGAGGCCAAAATACATTAATCGTATTTGCTTTGGAGTAAATCCTTAGCACATGCTAAGTATATTCTAAGAAGCTACTACAAAAAATATCAAGGTACCTAAATAGCAAATGACGTTCCAAGAGTATTCCATTTAGATCTAAATGTCTAAACCTCTCATTTCATCAATGGAATATTTTAAGAAACTTCCAATCAAAACAGTCTCATAACATCTTACAAAAGAAGACCCTCTTAAAACATCCCAAGGATGTTCTTTCTAGACATTCTGGGAACGTCTTCTTCGCAATATCCTAGTTACATTTTAATGAATCTTAGGGTAAGTGTAGGTGGATGGTGCTGGTTTGAAATTTTTTTTTAATTGTAGATATAGACAGCAAAATTATTGAAACTGTAAACTTAATAATTATTATTAGGATGTAGGTGATACATATGTGCAAGATTATTCATTTTTGACATCCATATCGTCCTGAAAGTCATTTTTGGTGATATTTTTCAAATATCTTTATCTGGATATTTCAGAATGCTCTAATTAGACATCCCGGGCATGTCCTTTCTTGGAATTTTTGTTTTTGGACATTTCAGATACGTCTATTTTGCAGACACAGGACAACACTGAAGTCCCCCCGATAGATTAGATAGTACATGCAAAGAGTTACTATAACTTAAGGTTTATGAATGTGCTAAGCACATGATAAGCACTTAAAACATACGTAGCATATCCTATCTTTTTAAACGAAATTTTACGTACACTCTAAGGATAGGAAAAAGTTCAATTTATACTTGAAGATATCGATGGCACATGTTCAACATCAACCTCGCATTTAATTTTAAATGATAAGAATGTCTCTAACAGAACATTCTGTGAATCTGCCATAGCATGTGACTAGGGCGGAACGTCATTTATTCTTAGCACGTGCTTGGATTATTTTAGTGTTAGTTTAGAACCACGTTAGCACATCTTCTTCCTTCTTAAGGATATTACATGCACCCGCTTAGAATAATATGTCTTTTTTGGTTTACAAGTTTAAAACAACGTGGCAGGATGCGGCAATTGTGGTGCAGTCACAGTCCATTACTGATTCATCGTCATCACTGACAACCCCAAAACTTCCGTTTGGTACACCAAAAGGCCTTGCAATGGCACATTGTCAAAGTCCCCCAAAATTCCTCACCATTCCGTTTAAATAATTCGCAATACCCCAGAATGCCTCAAGCTAAATACACACACCTACACGCATGCTCTGTATAAAATTACCTCTCTTATACCTAGTGTCTATTAAATTCTGCACAATACCACTACAATGTTCAACAATTCCTGTCAATCCCTCCAGTGTTGTACGCCAAAATTTCTGTTATATTTACGTCTCGGGAACCCCTTCTGGACTGACAAGGACAATGCTAGTGGAGATCAGAATGCCTAATGCTAGGTCCAGGGTAAGAGACGGTCACCCACATATGGAAGGAGTACTTTTAATACTGATCGAAAACAACCAACTCAGAAAACACCTATCTCTAATTGGGAACTCCTTTATGTGCGGGGCGCGTGGGAGGGCAGAGTGTGCCGCATACCTAAGGATGGAACACCCAGGTCCAAACCCGGATGCTGAGGACCTGCAACCTCTTTTAATATACTGAACTTGTGAAGAGAAGGAGACCTGAAGAGTAAACCGCCGTACAGGCGGAGCAGGTGGTTGATTGATTGATTTACTTTATACAGCAAGGTAAGGTTTAGGGATTTCGTGACACTACAGCTAATTGCCTATTGATATATCTTTCACCTTAAAGAGGTTCGATGCCTTCGCTAGGTTCAACACTCTCTTTAGAAGTGTCCTCTGAGAGCCTCCCTCCTAAGAGGATGCCTCTTTCAGAAGGTTCCGAGTTCTCGAGTAGTTAAGTGCTGCACACTCGTCGTCCTCATCACACGTCCTACAAATAGGAAAATTCCCATTGTGTGCAGGTGCTTCCTCAATGCGGTTAAAAGTCCTGTCACTGATGGTGAAGGGTTTACAAGGTTTTTCAGCCTTCTTTTCCAGGTCTTGGTTACCTTATGATTTTCCAGCCATGGAGGTAGCTTTTCCTGGTGGTCTCCTATTTGCCTCTTGTTTCCTGGGTTTAATATTCTCTCCTCTTGCCTTCGCCGCCGCTATGGCCTGCTTTCAGGGCCGTTTCTAGCTTTTGTACGACTGTGGACAAAAGTCTAAAATTTCGCCTCTCCCGTGACACACTGTTTTGCAATTTTTGCCGTGGGCATGACACGATTTATCTTTTTCAATTTGTAGTAAACCTAAAACAATTTTTAAGACTTACCCAGAAGCACTTAGCAGAAGATAAGGTCTACATATGCACGGACAGCCAGGCTACCATAAAAGCACTTTGTAAACCTACAAATCCAAAAGGACTGGTCCAGGAGTGCGCGGACGCCAGGTTGAACTTCTCTGGGTTCCAGGACACATGGGGATCCCAGGTAACGAGATGGCGGACGAGCTTGCAAGGAAAGGGTCAGCTCAAGCATACCTGGGACCGGAACCATGTATGGGTTTTACCAGAGGTCAGATGAAATCTGCCACCAAGGAATGGACCCACACAAGACTAAATCAAGAGTGGAAACACACAGGGGACGCCAGGCAGGTCAAGGAACTCAGCAAGACAAGAAGGGACTGGTTGCTGCGTAGGAAACGTACAGAAATAGGACCCCTAATAGGAGTCCTCACTGGACACTGCGCGCTCCAAAAGCATCTGGCAAGGATGAACGTAGTGCGGGACTCAACTTGCGAGGAGTGCTGGGAGGAAGATGAATCCTCACACCACTATCTTGCAAGGTGTCCGGCCTACAGAGGAATCAAAGACGGAATCTTCGAGTGTTCGAGTCGGAACACCTTTCGACGCTGAAATGGTTGGATATCCTGACCTTTATCCAAAGCACGAGAAGGTTCGACCGTGGTGGAGTGGGGGCGTGAGGGGGGAGCTCTGGGGGATAGCGAAAAGGGCTCGCGTAGAGCCTAGGCGCCGGGCCTACTACTACTACCCATTTTTTTTTTGGTATTTTTATTTTAATTAAATATATAAAGTTTTTGGGACCAACACAGCTTTTAATCAAGCATGCTACCTATAATGCTTTTATTTTTTATCAAAATAGAGTTAACTAACGCAGAATGGGACAGCAATTAACAAACACTTTTTTTAAAATACGTATATAATAAGAAAAGAAAAAGACAAGCTTAAAAATTAGAAGAAAACAACAATTAAACAAATTAATGTACAAAAACTTTCTTACGAACCTTTAACTCAACAAATTGGCGAAATATTTCCGAAACTTTTAATTTATTACTGACCCCGTACTGAATGAATAATAAAGTTATATCTGTTAATCCCCTCTGTGACGTCCTTATCCTTAAATAATTTTTAATTATTATTAATTTCGAAAAGCTACGTTCCCGTGAAGCAACAGTCACAGAAAGCGTTAATAAAATTCTTAAAGCTATAACCAAATTTGGAGCGTAATTAACCTGAACTATAAATTGTAGCACCCCGTAAGAAGTGCTCTCTTTCTGCAGAAGAGAACTTACAACACTGCTAGCTCAGATGATTTTTCGTCTGTTAATAGGATTTCCAGATCCATACAATATTTTAAAATATTCTTTTGATTTCTGTTTTTTAAGTGGTATATATTGTACAAAAAAATAAAATATTCATTGTAGTGGTCCAGCTGCGTAATTCGTTTTTCAAAAGAATTTATTTCAGTATCGATTAAGTGATAAAAAAATGATATTTTTTTTGGCAGTATAATTGGTTCGTCGTTAGCCTCATAATCAGAATTTATTTTTTGTTGCCGAACCCGATGTCTCTCAAAGTTTTTAAAATCTTTTCCGACACCAATTTCTTCTGCCAGTTCTCCTGCATCTACAAAAAGCTAATCAAACTTTGAATTTTTAAGAATAGTCACAGCCGAGGAAATATCGTAGTCTGTTGTTTGCATTAATTTAATTGTTAGTAGTTTAAGTACTTAGTAATAGATAAAGTTACCGCTGACGTATCGCTGCCTTTTAACTATAATTTGCCGCCTAGCTAGATAAAGAGAAGCATTTTGCCGCTTCGGCTCCGTTGGGTTTTCTCGATTTACTTATACTTATAATACTATTTTGTTAATTTTGACGCTGCTGGACGAACACTTAGTAATAGGATTTTTTCTTTTTCTGTGTTATCTCTATATGGTCCCACGAGTAAAAACAGCGCAGCAGGTGGTTAACTAGGGGGCTGGGTTGATTAAAGCAAAGAGGGACCGGCCTACTTGCCAGGCCTTGGGCCGCTCTCCATCTGATACTGCTGGTACTAAAACTGCTAAAGTTTCTATTAATTGTTAATTTAAGGTATCTGGATGTGCTAGACAAGGCCGTAGAGACTCATGGCCTAAAAAAAAGCAAAGCAGTATTATTAAAACCCCTTATGAATCCTCTGGATAAAGGACCTGCATTGTACCATAGGATTTTTACCGAAATCGGACCTTGTGAGAGTCTTAATCCTTGGGTGGGACTCTACATATCAAAGCGGTAAGTACTTAATTAAAAAATTGCAGACAAAGGTAATAACCAGAAAAAAAGTTATTCCTCGATCCAAAAGCTTTGACGACCAGCCGGTTAAAACCCGTTGCCTTTGGTATTCTAGTGGTGCCTAGAAGGTTATTCTTTCAAAAAAGAGGAAGGTGAGAAGCAGCTCCCGGGAAGTTCTCCACGACTTGACAAGGAGAAACTGAGATGCTGATGAATTTCTTTAGTTTTCATGATCTTTTTGTTCCCAAATTTGAATAATATGTCAGCATGACATTAATTAGCGGATAATGCAAATTGGTAGGGATTTTTTCCACAGTCCATCGGATTTAACCTTTTCGATTGAAATTGGATTAGATTTTTGAATTATCAAAAAATTTGTTAAGTATAGTGTGGTAGGTGAGTTTAATAAGAAGTGCTTTGGCACTATCTCCCAGTAAACAATTTGCTACTTCTAAATATTTACCTAATACAGGCCTTATAACTTTTGCCTTTCAATTTGTGACAGCAATACTTTGGTTGGCCTTTATATGGCCCTTACACTAAATAAGTACCATATAAATGCCAGATATCAATCAACAGGCCTTTATTGTTAAATGAGGCCCGTTCTTATACTCTCCTTGACTAGGCCGCGGCCGGTCATTTCTCGTATCAGGCATGTTTACTGGACTATTACAGCAAAGAATATTTTTCAGCAAGAAATCAAAAAAGTGGTCAGAGCCGTGTCTCAATTCTGATGTTTATTTGACTCCAAAAAGTATGGATATCACATGACCCGTTTTGAACGTCACTTCTTTATTTCCTGAGCTAAAGTCGCTGACAGAAAAAAAGGAATATCTACTCTTAAACGATTTTATTATTTTTATGCACAACTGTGCGTGAAAATGCCTTTTACTGAAATTTGATAGTAATTTTGCTTTTTCTGTTTTGCTTGCATTCTGTTCGTTCAAAACAAAGAGAGTTTTTACCTAGATATGTTTTTTTTAGTTTTTTTATAGACGTAACAGCAATGAAAAGCAAGCTTTTGTTTTACTTTTTCAATTTTTATTTCAAGAACAGCAATACACAAATTACATAATTATAGGTACATATGTCGACGTTGTTGTTAAAACTAATAGCGGTTCAACATACTTTAATAGCTCCAAAGGGAAGACGGCTTGTTTCGTTTTGCCTTTTTGATGAAGTACGCCAGCAATATTCTTCTCTGTACACCACAAAAAATAGTCCTTATATACCTTTTCGTAAAGTTTTCTGAATTTCGCGGCCAAAAGGTACTTCTTTGCCTCGTCGGCGGAATCCAGGATTTCCCTGGGGGGACCTGGTAAACTCTATTCCTCGATATCCATTGAAATCGCGAAAACAATGCAGTTTGTATGAAAATTTAGAAGAAACTTCTCAAGTGACGCTCAGTTTGTTTATTTGGTTGCTACGTGTTGCTAGGAGAATTATTCAATCTTTTTGTCAGATTGCTTGATTAAAAAGTGAAACGAATAGACTGGCCGCCCGCTTACTGATAGTGATTCGTGTGGTGTCAAAATATTAGAGAGCTTTAGGCCAACAATTCTTTTTGTGGAATAATTCATGAAGTGTTTTTCTTCCTAAAAAATACGGTTGTGCATGAAACATTGTATGTATCTCGTTCTTAAATTTCGTTTAACTACCTCAGCGTGTAAAAACCCTTGCCCATCGGCTCGGGTCTTTATTTTCACGCCGCGGGCGTTAAACGCTGTCTTTAAGACCTACATTCATAAATAACTATTATGTGTACAGGGTGATCGGTTATAAGTGTTCCCTGGGATAACTTTTTTTATAATAAGCCGCAGAAAAACCAAGCAAAAACTGGGTGAAAGGGTATTTTATAGGAAACTCAAAATCATGAATAAAAATTAATCAGTTCAAATAGAATACAAGGTGCGCCAAAAAGTTTTTTCTTCTTATGAAACACCCTATATATTTTGACATTTTTGAAGTCATCAGAACATTAGCTTTTTAAAAATACCACAGAGTATAGGTCTGCATGTAACCGTTTTCGAGATATTTCAACTCGAATTAGATATTAATTAATTTGTATTATTTATTATATTATAAATAATCACAACAATCAAATAGCTGTCAATCTACCTAATTTTCCAAATAAATAGTTGGCTGTGAAAAACAAAAATAGCGGCGTTTTGACAGAAGGGCGTCATAAATTAGTAGATTGTTTAGTTATTTTAAATAAAATGATCTTTTTTTCGGAGGAAGAAATGAGATTCATTTTAATTATTTATGGGTAATTCTACGCCATACAGGACGTAACGACCGTTCCACTATTTTACAATGATCTTTTGTAGGCATAAAGTTATACACAACTTTAAGTTCACATATGTTAAACTAAAGAAATATTCAACTTTCATTATCAGTTACTACTTCGTGGACAATATTTTAACCTGTGAGTAGCTGGCATTGAAAGTTATAAAACCAAAGTTTTAGTGTAACCACCGTTATCGCAGAATTGCCCTAATATCGAAAATAACAAAAATGCGGCCAATGCACAAAGGGTTACAGACATAAATTTCCAAATAGATTAACCCCTGCCAGTCCAACATTTAGAAGAATTTATGAAAAATTTCAACAAAGATCTTCTGTAAAGAGACAACCAAAGTGTGTTGAAGTAAACCAGGATGCCAACTTAAATATTTTACCAGGAAAATCCAAGACTGTCCATACGAGAGATTTCCAGAATACTTCGCCAAGAGGGACAAATAAACAAGAGTTCATACTGGAAAGCAAGAAGCGTTTAAAAAAAAAAAACATTATGCTTACAAAATAAGACTACTGTCAAAGTTGACGCCGGCACATATCTGCAAGATTGCAATTTTGCTGAAAATCCTGAATTTGGAAATAATGTTTTATGGTCAGATGATTTTCGAATAGTGGTGAACCAAATCGACAAAACACCAGATACTGGGCAACTGAGAGCCAAGAAAACTTTGTTATTGAAGTTCAACGTCAAGGTCGGGTATCAGTCAACGTATGGTGCGGTATTCTCAGAACCCGTGTTATTGGCCCCATCTTTTTTGAAAACCATTTGACTAGAGAAAGATACTTAAATTTTTTGGAAACTGAGTTTTTGGATCTAATTCCGGCTAACCATTTAAGGAAAATAATATTTCAACAAGATGGCGCAGTGTCACATAATACTGCACCAGTGCGGAATTTTTAAATAATTTTTTTAATGAGTGGATGGGCAAGAATGGATAAATACGGTGGCCAGCCAGTAGCCCAGACCTAACGCCACCCGATACTTGGTTGTAGTCCTATATAAAAGACAAGATTTTTGCTTTGTCGATTGAAAATGCTAATCACTTAAAAGATCTTAGAAGAATAGAAAAAAATAGATTAAATGAAGATCACGCCGATTTTACTAAAAGTGCTGTTCAAAATATCAACAATAGACTGTATTTATGTGTTGAAAAGCGGGGAGACCGATTTGAATAAAATGTTTACCAACAAAATAATATTTTAGACTGGGGGAGTATAAAATATAGTCAGTTGACGACTTTAGTGGTTTAAGTCAAGGATTATACTTTATCTTTCGTTGTTACGACGTCTTAGCTTGTATAGACCGACGTAAGTCGTCGAGATAACCTTTGGAGCCGTTGTGTGCAGTCTAGTGCAGATTCCTGACAGCACTTCGACGTCGTTAAGTTAAGTTAAGTTAAGTAAGACGTTATCCTGACGCCGACGTCTGAACTTTTAGTACTTTTGTAAGTAAAGTTTTCTGATGACGGTCCAACGTCCGTGCTGCCAACGTTGCAATCAGTAAAAACTACGACGTCCGTCCCACGTCTGGGATTCAAAAAATGTCCCCATTGTCTGTGGTGATGATATTTGAACTACACCTGACGGTTTTTCAACGTTAGAGTTTGGAATCCAATCCAAAGTATTGAAAATTAGACTTCCTTTTTGTATTTGCAAAAAAAACCAATTCAAATATTTAATTCAAAAAATCATTATGAGTAGCTAGCACAGTAGCTAACAGAAGATATAGATCAAGCTTTATTATTAATTTGGGTAGAAGCTTAACTTTGAGCTTATTTTAAAGCAGTTTACCACAAACCGTTGTGTGTTGTGTATCACTTATGTTGATCACTTAGCGTCCTATATGAAGCAAAGTTTTGGAAGCAACGTTCTCTAAACAGATTAAGTTAACCAAACACCACCAGAGGTCAGATCCACTAGATCGAGCGTTTCGCCAGAACGAGCGACCAATTAAGTAAAGAAAAATTCACTAGGAGTCAGGAACAGTCAGATTTGAAACATAATACTGGAGTTTCAGTAGAAATCGGGCAAGTTTACTGGAATTCTCTGACGTAGCCATCTTTTACTGGCGGTAGTTGTGGATAAATAATAAGGCCGATCGGAAATGTTGTATTTTTGTGTGAAATATCATGAAATCCCGTGAACTTTGCAATAAAATATTGTTGAAATGTTTAAATACATCATTTAGGCATATTTTAGAGTATTATTTTTTATTGAAATAGTGAGAAAATTCATGGTGATCGTGTATTTTCGGTCCTGCATTGGTTATGTGTGTCAGTAAAGTGAAGTGCGTTGGTAATTTTTGGAGTTCAGCCTGGTTTTCAAGCAAGCACAAGTTACAAGTCTTAATGTTCTCATGGGGTACGTAATAATTTTGACATGAAACACTGACGGCATCTTATTTATGCCTGCCAATGTTGCAAGTATAAAAATCTAGGAATATTTTTTTAACCTTTGGTTGTTATTTCAAATCAAAGCATAGGGGTTTCCTAAATTTCGACAAAAATATTAACTAAGTTTGTTGTCCAGCCATTGAGCTATTTGCACTAAGCACGACTTAATTTGTAGTACAAATTTCTGTATTCCTACTATGGAACCCACGTATGGGAACGTCGGTACAACCCGGATTTGTATTCCCAATGGCGGTCCCAGCCATTTAAAAAGGAGGGGGGCGGTTTCGATATGAAAAAAAAACTCATATCAATATATGCAAATTAAACTTAGTAACTGAAAGCGCGGATTTGACCTCAAATCTAGGTGGGGGAGGACTTTAAGTTCTTTATTTTATACATTTTTTTATTTTAAAAAATGGTTAAATGCGCTGAAAATTTTTGAGAAAATTACATTAAAAATGCAATTTTTGGGTTAAATTAAACTAAAATCGTGAGTTTCAACGGTAACATAGCGCCGCAGGTGAACTTTTTTAAAGAAAATTGCACTAAAAATACATTTCTAAGTTAAAATTAAACTAAAATTGTAAGTATATTAATGATTTAAAAGTGCAGGCGAAAATTTTTTAAGAAAATGTAATGTAAAAATGTAAATATCAAAGGTGTTATAGCTCCGCAATTTATGCCCTACTTTGGAAAAATATCGCCACACTTGTTCATTGCCTCGAAAATGTTATCAGGTATGTTTTGATTTAAGCTTTTGCCTACTTCTAAACAATATTGTTTCCAAATACTGAGTTCTCCCAATAAAAGTTCAAGAATTTGTGTTTTGAATTAATCAAACAGTTTATCGTATTTAGAAACGACTTTAGTTAATTTTGCCTTGATTTTGGTTTCACGTTGTACAAAACTTGGTATGAATACATTCAGGTCAAAAATACTTTTTTATGTCCGAAATGATTTTGTCTAAAACTTGTTAATAAATTAAATAGAAACTCTATAATACTGTTCTGTATTTCCAATATCGTGGTTTTCGCGGTACCTAAGTACTTCATGCGTTTGTTTACTCTTGGTGTGACGAATTGGAGCTCAAACTGTCCCAAAATACTGTGGAGGAATTATAGAAGTCTTTAAAGCAGAGTTGGCTGCCCAGTGGATAACCGAAAAAACCCACTGGGTTTTTTTTTTGGGTAAAACCCACTTTCAAAAAAACACGTGGGGCTTTTTTAAAAGTGGATTTTTTGAATAAAATAAATAAACGTAAAAAAGGTATATTATTACCAGTCGTTTGATTCTGATCGTGAGATTCGATAAACTTTGATCAGTTGCAAATCTTTTTCTAATCCCAAACAATTTCTTATTTTATTATATTCCAAATAAGACCATGTCTTTCAATGGATGCTGCACTAGCTGGGCAACAATGCAAATTGTAAAAAAAAAACTATTCTGGTTCAGTATTTGCAGACTCTACTTTTATTACTGGATTTTAAAACGTCAGTCCATTCTGAAGCACTTTTTCTAGCGCTACTTTTAGGAATTTTCCTTTTAAAAAATGGTTTAGAGTTAATAACCTCGAAAAAAAAGAAAACTTGAATCGTATACTATCATGTCATACTAAGTAAGCAGGTACTTGCAGTGTGGTAAATACATAAACTCCAACAATAATTTTCTTAAGGTTTGTTTATATTAAGCATATAAAAAAAGCGCTGGTCAAACTAAACCAAAACTGCTTTGATTTATTAACAAACAAACAAACTGTCGATTTCTGTATTCCACCTATTCTTATGTCGTATTTTATAGTTAATAAACGATCGCGAGAATAAGTCCTAATTTTAAAGAAGAACTACATGCTATATATAATTTAAAAAGAAAACCATAAAAAACCCAATAAAACCCAATTGTAAAACCGAAAAAAGCTCAGTGAGTTGGGTTTTATATAAAAAATCCGGGTTTTTTCCAACCCTGCTTTAAAGGAACATTCTACAATTTCTCGTTTTTTTTTTCCAAAGACTCCAAGGTTACCACCAGCATTTTTGTTGTCTACTTTTTTCTAAAGCAAAGGGGGGGGGCGTTCGCCCCCCTCCTTTGGAACCGCCACTGGTATTCCCCATTTTCCTGACGTCAAGTTGTCTACGCCAACGTCGAAACGATGTCCAAATGCTAATTGGGTTGGTATTAGTTAAAATAAAATTGATAATTGTTAATAGGGAATTATTGAAACGCAGTTGGGGCTCGGCACTAATAAGGCCAGGCACTATTTTGACACTGTTGACAGATACGCATGCGCAAGAACGACCACATTTAGTGCCGACACTAATAAGGTTAGGACCTGCCCCTATTTGTGGAGGAATTATACTGGGCCGCATCTTGGCTGTGTCTAGCCGTATTTGACGTTTTTGACAACTATTTGCCATTTTTTTTACCTTAACCCTACTTTCGGGAATTTTGTGTGTGTGACGGTCAAAAAAGCAAAAATTGGGACAAAATAGTTATATTTTTATGAAATCGGATGACAACAAATTAAAAAAAGCAAGGCTCAAATATTTCGTTTTACCGATGAAGACAATATTTGTTTGCTACGAGAAGTAGTTCAACAAAATCCCTTCAGAAGTCTAAATGGTTCTTCTCTCCACACTCCACAAAGACCTCTGATTCCAACACATCATCCATGCTTTTCATCACTCAAAATATAAAACAAACAACACAGAATTTCGAAAACAGGCAGCATATATTTGTAGGTTAGAAATAAAGTCGTATCGTCACCGTTTTGCTAGAGTCGCGTTCAATAATTCTATAATTTGCACCTTTTAGAGCCAGGCACAGCCTGTGTTAAGGTCGGCGCTAAGTAGGCACTATCCAGTGCGGCCGTATTTCAATAATTCCCTAATAAAAATAAAAAAGTATACTAAGCTGACTAACTATTTACTGAATATTTCAAGTTTTCCAGACGATTTTTAATATGGCGGCTTGACATAAACACATATTAAATGGAACTCTTGGTACTTATGCAACCTATTACGCCGCTGTTTTTATTTGTAAAGTAAGTTTTAGATTGACAGCTATTTGATTGTTGTGATTATGCATATGATCATGTCATGGCCTTCTTAAGTTTTGTTATAATATAATAATACGAATTAATTAATATCTAATTCAAATTTAAATATCTCGGAAACAGTTACATGGAGACCTATACTATGTGGTATTTTTAAAAAGCCAATTTTCTGGAGAATTCAAAAGTATCAAAATATATAGGGTGTTCCAGAAGAAAATAAAATTTTTGGCACACCCTGTATACTATTTGAAAAGATTAATTTTTATTAATGATTTTGAGGTCACTATAAAATACCCTTTCACCCAGTTTTTGTACAGGGTGATTCAAATTGGGCACCGCATTTTGATAGATCCACTCATCTTTGATCTACGGGGTTTTTTTTGAAAAGTTTGCGTTTTGGGATAGGGCCTGTAACTTTTTTATTTATAATGAATTGCTTTTTTGTAGATCTTTTAAAGCAGACTTCAGATATCAAACTAACAAAACTACCTACCTAACTAACTATGAGTCTTAAAGAATTAATTTCGAACCATTAAAGTTTCTTATGAAGAAGCCTCAATTTTCGCCTACTCTAAATATTTAAAAGAATTAGGCTATGACATCATATTATGCCAGACGTCAGCGCTTTAGTGCATGACCTACTTTATGTTTATTTTCAAAACCATATCCGGCCATGGCCTCCTTGTTGTGAATAAAAAATGTTGGATATCTACAAAACTACTTAACCAAAATATCAATTTTGAACACAAAAATAAAATGAAAAACAGTGTGTTCTATAAGAAAAAAGGTAACTTTTCGTTATATCTTGAAAACTAAAAGTTGCGGATAAAATCCAGTATGAAATCTGAATTCTGCTTCAAATTATCTACAAAAAAGCAATTTACACCGAAAAGAAATTTTCATATATAAAAAAGTTACAGGCCCTATCCCAAAATGCAGACTTTTCAAAAAGTCTCTGTAGTTCAAAGATGGGTGGGCCTATCAAAATGCGGTTTTCAGCAAAAATCTTATCTTGAAATTTGAGCCTCGCAAAGGGGGGTTGGATTTTCTTTATCTCCGGTAGAAGTACCCGTACCCATGTAAAACTGCCTAATTTGAATCAACCTGTACCTTTTGGAGTAATACCCCACGAAACATTTTTTTGTATATTTGTACTTATAGGGTGCTAAAACTATTTTCAATAATAATTGTGTTATTTCATTTTTAGATACATTAATTTTACTGGAATTATCTTAAATTACACTAGTATTTTGTACAACATAACGGAGGTCCCGGCTAAGTGGACTAACACTATTAACAGATTTAGCGGGGACGTTTACTACGTAAGTAAATAGGGAGATTTTGGTCAGGTGTTTTGTGAGTCTGTTACCCTTATCTTTATTCTCTGTCATTGGAAAATTTTACCAGCCGCAAGGCCGGAAAATTACCAGAATGTAGGAAAATATTTTTTTTAAACGCTATTTTCTGCTAGAAAAGTGATGAAAGAAAAAGAGCAATTTTACTAATTATCTGCTATCAGGAGTACACTAGATGCATTTATTTGCTTTTTATAACTAAAAATAATGCTGAAGTTCAATTCAAAAAAAAAGACAGTATTTGTTGTGCTGCAGCGTTGCCAATACGACTTCTATTTTGGAATTTTCATAGAAAAAAAATTGATGTGAGCATAATTTTAATTATATGAAAAAGTGAAATCAAATTTAAATTGTTTTACATAGATCTATTTCACCTGCATCTTATACTTGTCTTTACTTAAATTATGTATCCAACATAAAAATACTGTTAACCTTTTTTTATTATTTACCACTTCCACCAAATTACCGTAGATTTGGCCACATTGGCAGGCGCAGTAGCGCTGTCAGGCTGTTACCTTTAAAAAGACAACCAACCAAACTTGATGTGTTTCTGTGGTGGACGATTTTTAGGTTATAAAAGTTTGTTTTGTTTTACAAAAATTTTGTATATTTGGATTTTATTTTTTGTTAACCGAGTTTATAGTAGCAGTGGGGTGCCTTTTTTACTGTGTTTTTTTGGTAAACAGGTGAGTAAGTACAAATAAGTTTGCAGAGGCTCGATTTCTTCTATTACTCCACCCAAGATATCTTGCAAAATCATTTGCCTGACTAAATTTATGTTGGGGTGTCCGTCTCCCAGTCCTATCACTAAATTAATATTTTCCTCCATGATATGGTTAGAAAACCAAATAAAAAAACAACAAAAGTCAATCAAAAAGTAAAGTTATGTTTACCGTCAAACAATTGAAAGCTCTATTTTTAACCTCTCGAAGTTACCTTTATTTACGGTAACGGTAGCCATAAGAGTAACGAAATTTGCCATTAAACTGTCTGACTAGAATCTCCCTAATGACTATGTCCATTTTTACTCTTCCAAACTATAAGAGCGATAATAACTACCAGCGATCCTTCTCAGTGGCGCGTGCGACCCCCCAACAAAGGTTTAGGAACGAAATATTTGATTACATTACATATTTTTATGCAAGAAGGTGTGGCGGCTTATCCACTTCTATTTTCTATTGGGCCATAATTTATTGAAGACTTTCTGTGTATTGCCTGGATACAAAAAAGAAGATCTGCGACTTTTGAACAAATTTCTACGGTCACCAAAACATCTAGCCTACTATGTGTATCAGAGTATTATGCCCATTTGCTCTGCGATGTGCTTAAGTAATGAGTAGTAAAGAAATCCATAATTTTTAAGTATTCCCTAAATTTTATTCGTTTGCTCTGGTCAAAATAAAGTTTTCCATAGCTAGGAATTAAATCTTGTTATAAGTTCAACCACTGGATGGCGCTGCTTGTCATAAAACCATTATTTGTTGTTATTATTTATTATTATTATTATAATTATTATTTATTCAGCTTCAGTAAGGGTCATTTAAACATATACCGGGTGTCCCAAGGTGAGTAACCTATTAGAATATTTTGGAAACTATACAATGGAAACTTTTCAAACTTTCCATTCTAACATAAGTCCATGTAAGCTATCTTTATGAAATACTTTCATATTTGCAGTGTTGCGATTTGCAGGAAAACTTAGCTACAACTTTCTTATTTTAAATTGAACACCCTGTATATTTTTGCATTTTTGGATTGTACAAAATATTTTAGTTCAATTTAATGTACAATATCCTATACAGAGGTTCAACTGTTTTTAAAATATTGACAGGAGAAAATTGACATTTTTTAACTTTGACATCCCGTAACATCGAAACAGTTAAGGATAGAGCAAAACGGTTTTTACAATCCCAGCTTGGGTTTTCACAAGCTATCGTTTTATATCTATATGCAGGGTTAAAATATTCCAAGGTTAGTTTAACCCTGGGTTAAAAATAGTATAAAATGATAGCTTGTGAAAAACCAAGATAGTAATGTAAAAGCCGTTTTGCTCTATCCTTAACCGTTTCGATGTTATGGGCTCTCAAAGTTAAAAAATGTCAATTTTCACTTGTCAATATTTTAAAAATAGTTGAACATAGGTATAGGACATTATACATAAAATGTACCTAAAATATTTTGTAGAATCCAAAAATGCAAAAATATACAGAAATGGCAAAACTTCAAATATGAGAGTATTTCATAAACATAGTTCACATGGACTTATGTTAGAATAAAAAGGTTGAAAAGTTTCCATTGTATAGTTTCCAAAATATTCTAATAGGTTACTCACCTTGGGACACCCGGTATATTGACCTTAAAATCCACAATGCTAGAAAGATGCCCTCCAGTGGCACATAATCGTAGGGTTCTCAGTATAATTACTTAATTGAAGAGACAGTTGTATTGTTTCTTAAAAATAAACAGTGATATTTATTTTAATTAAACTAATAAACAACAAAAAAACTTGCATAAAAATATGTGACCGTAAAAACTTGAAGCCATCATCTATTGTGGACTTGTCTCTGCATTGACTGGTTCTAATTTGTAAGTCATATAGTCTTATACGAAACGTCCTCCATCCAACTCCAACTGGTCTTGTATGAGTTGCAAAATATTTCGAACTGTTGGTTTGGTTATTCGGAAACGTTGCAAAAATCTAAATCTAAATTTAGACCCCTCTGGCAAAACCATTTTCAATTATATTCAGCACATTCAAACCGTCATTTAAAAATTCCATTTTTATTTTTTTGACCGTTTTCGATCGTTTGAGGTTAGAATTCTCTCCTAAGGATGATTTAAGGCTCGATATCTGGCATCTTAAATTTGGGTATTCCTTAGACTAAAAAGAAAAGCTGAGCAAACCAAATCAGCTACTTAGGACCGTTAAGAGATCCTTAGCGTAAAGGAATCCTTAGAGCCAACGCAGAGCAATTGGGCATTAGTGCTACCAAGCGGTAGCCACCGCGCGCCGTCTTTCTTTGCACTTTCAGCTATTGTACTATCTTTTTCTTTCATAAATCACGATCTTTGTCAAAACAGAGAACATGCTCTCCGACAGACAAAGAAGACAATCTTTTCAATACGTATTGATTACGATGTGAAAACCTACTATTTGATTGGTACGGCGGCGGCGCACAGTGGATCGAGGCATATGGAATTTTGGACATTTACCTTAATTTTGAAACTTTTCAACCGGTAGTTATAAAATTGAGTTTAATTAATAAGAAAAATATTATTTAGTAAATTTAGAGAAAAAAAAAATGATACTGTACAGGTATACAGGGTGTTTTAAAATTTAGTGCAAGGAGTGTAGGTACGAATTTTTCAGGTCAAAAGAAGAGCATTTTTTTTTCATGAACATGTCCGCAAACACTTTGTTACTGATTGACCTACAGAGCACTGACTTTTCACATTTTTTTTAGTTTTTTCTTTATGTCTCTTGTAGTTTTTGAGATATTTGCACCAAATTTAAAACATAAACTTCTGAAAATTTCGTTAATATGTGTGCTAGTTGTGTAGATAGCAATAAATAACATTTAAAAAAAAATCAGTGTGAAACCCAGATTGCATAATATGGAATAATCCAGTCATTATGTATCTCTGAACTCTTGAGTCCAGGCGCGCGCTGCGTGGAGCGAAACGTACGTCTATTATAATTGAAATATCTTCGAGATCCACTCTAAAATTTTTACAGAATCTTCCCAACATGATTCTAAATATTCACAAAGAAAAAAAAAATTGGTCCAAGTTAAAAAACATTCAATTTATTTATAATAATTGCAGAATAAAATAGTTAAATAACAAAAAAAAATATTTCAAAAATTTTTCCGGTGAGCTCATACAGAAACGCAACTTTTATTGTTCGACAATTTTTTTCATACATCGAATAGATTACGAGTTATCAGTGATTAAAAAATGTTGAATTTTATAAACTTCAATAGTGGGATTTACTAAGATCTAAAATAGTACCCTCCACAGGTCTAAATATTTGCACTTGTGGGTTGTACTAAATTTTAGACCCAATTTTTAAAAAACACTTACCTATTCACAAAAGACAGAAAGTTATTGATTATTTTGTATTGTTATTGCAAAATACCACTGAAAAACTGCTTTTTTTTTTCTCAAAATATACCATATTTTACGAGAAAATGTCCTAAATATTTTTTTTTACAGGTTTCAAAATAGCAAATGGTGAATACGCCAAAAATTTGGCACATAATAGCTTCATTATCTGTGTTTGAGGTTATAAAGTTGGTGATTTTTTAGACACCCTCTGGGGGTGGTTTAAATTTATATCCCTCAGAAAAGATGGTTTTGTGGCAATTGTTAAGTAACCGTTTTTATATGGATTAATGTACCTTATTTAATATTCCAAGTTGTGCATTAACCAATAAAACACTTCCCATTTTGTCCAGAAAAACGCCATATTTTGAACCGGTTTTCAGCACAAAAAATATATTTATTAGGGCACTACAAGGCAAAACAAACATAAGTAAAGGTCACTGATTATGCACGAAAAATATACCAAACAAAAAACCCAAAATAACCACACTAATTTATTTACAAACTAAAATTAAAACATTGACGTTATCTAAAAGCTCAGTCAAGAAAACTCTCCTTACTCAAAGCCCACTCATTTCAAAGCTGTAGCTTTTATCAGTAGTGGTTTGTGCGAGCCAAGGTACAAGCAGAGGTAAGAGATCCGAACTCGCTGTTTGTGATTTGAACGCAGCTAATATTTTGAAACTGACATTTCTACCGTAAAAAAAATCTAAACAAAACTTGCATTTAAGTTTTTTAATAAATTTCATAAATTAAAACACCTTTGTAATAAAGACAAAATTAATCTACTCCTTATTTTATTATTACCCATCAAAATTGTTGTGTGACATCAAGTATTAATTGAAAAAATTAATTAACAAGGGTAAGTTTGAATTAGAGTGACATATAACTCCAATTTTAATTTCTTCTTCAGATTGGTTATTATTTAAACCCCGCGAGGGTTTATATTTTTGTTTTTTTTTCTAAATTGAAACTTGCTTCTTAACTCCAACAAAAGATTGTGTTGAGATGATTATTCAATAAATAAATTTACTAGAATTCTTCTTATAAATCAAACTATGGCCAAAACTCAAGAAGGGTTGGTTTAAAATGTTTAAAACCAAAAGTTTCATTTAAACTTAGGACCGTTTTAAAATAGACTAAACCCTTTTAGTAAATCCCACCGAAAAAAAAATACGTCGATTATTGTTCGATAAAGAGTGCGAGAAAAAATTTTCGAAGAAATTAAAAATTGGGATGTCAATCTGACGTGGAATGACCCATTTACTTTTCAATAACCAAGCAGTTTTCTTTTTTTACGTCAAAATATGTGCCGCCAAAAATTTTTAATAGTGTACTGTGAGTAAAATTAAAAACCGAAAAAACACACCACTTGTAATATTGTCATAATTGTAATATTTTAATCGCTTTAAAACACACTTTAGGGTCGTTATAAACACTTTAAGAACGCTTTACACATTTCTTCCAAACTAAAGAAATACTCAACCCCAATTTTCCGAAAAATCTGTTGTTGAGGTCGTAGTAACAATCTGGATAATTGTAACACTGTACGGGAAATCAATTTAACTATGTCGACCTGATTTTTTTGCAAAATTTTACGTCATTGAATTTGTTTTCCATGGCAACGCGGAGACTTTATTTATGTTTATCCACAGTGGGACACCAGAGATTTTTTAGCACCGGGTCAAAAATTTGGGGTTAGATTACTTATTTTGAATTTTCGCGTTCTACGCCGCTAAAAAATCAAGTAAAATACTAAAATAAAGGAAACCATTTCTTGCAGAATTACCTGCAATAAAAAAACGCTACCCAACTATACGTATTAAAGTAACTGGGTGTAATATTTAAGGTTTGTTTCCAGGTGCATTTATAATTGAATTGGAAACACTCCCGCTAGCTGATACCGACAACAGGTTAACTTAAAAGCATGCAGATTTAAAAATTGGCTACTGCAGCTAGACGAAATAATCGTATTCTATTTTAAACAAGAGCTTCAACGACTAGCAAGATTCTTTCCAACCTATAAATGGAACATTACTGACCTGTTTTGTTAGAACTCAAATATAAGTGTGTTTTTGAAACTGAGGTTCTAAAATCTATCCTTTACACTCCAAGATTTCGCTAGTACACTTGTACATAACTATGCCGCAATAATTTAAATTTAAAAAAGATGGTTCAATCAAAATAAAAACAAAATGGGCGCCGAATGTTTCTATGCCAATTCCTAGTAATCTCAGCGAGCCAGTAAAGTTCTCTTGGTTCTTTGATAGACTCGGGGTAATGCCCGCGCAGCGCTAAGCCTTTTTCGGAGGGCGACCGCACACGCGGATTGGTTTCATATTTGTTTTAGAACAATGTTTTTGAAAACACATTCTTGAAAGATAAACATAACCTCGAATGGTTTTCTGTCAGAAAATGTAAAAATACTCTTCAGTCCCACTGCGACCCGATTTAAAGTTTGTTGACAAAATACCTGCAGTTACCATGGAATCGTATAAATTCTGCGATCTATCGGCCAACACTTGAAATGCGTGTGTCTCCCAAATTCAATGCAGTGTGATTGATTGATCGGTTTTCTTTTCCGGAGTGTACAGGGTGGTCCAAATTCGAGGGGCCTCTATAGCTTTGGGCTTTTGCAGCATAGTTAGCCCAAAACTAATATACATGTTACGGGCTCAATTTTCAAGAGAAATCAAAAACTAAAAACTGCATTGCGATATGTCCAAGCGTTTCTGAGCTACAGGGTGATTCGGACAAAATCGATAAACAGGACAAATCTACCTGTTTCATCGATTTTGTCTTAAAGCCTTTAGTTCACGAGATATAACACAAAGTTAAATTTTTTTAAATGGAATACCCCAATTTTTTTTAAAAAAATTATTTTTGTAATAAAATTTCCTGTTAAACGATGTGTCATACATTTTTTATTTAGTAGTTAAACAGATATCTGCAATTTTTAATAATTACCATAGTAGGCTGTGTATAACTCTGACCTATGCAGTTTTAGGGTTTCTATCTAGGTAGCTATGATCAAATAAAAACAATTTCCATGATAAACTAGCGCAAGTGTCAAAAGTGACGTCTTCGTCAAGATATAAAAATGTTTGAAAACTTTAAAAAGTACGACATGATAAAATGTTATATTGAAAGTAACGAAAATCGACAGACGGCGTTAAATCTATATTTCCAGAGATATTCGGAAAGAAGGCAACCTAGCTCAAAAATATTTTTGAAGATAAAACGTCCTCTACAAGAATACGGATCCTTTACAAAACCGTGGCCATGGACGTATAGAAGACTAGCCAGAGATAGAGAGTTGGAAGAACTAACGGTTCTAGGAGAAATATAAATTAACCCGAATACTTCCACCAGAGCTATGGAGAGAAACACTGGAATTCCACGCAGCAATGCCGTTCGGGTGTTTAAAAAACACAAGTTTAAGCCCTATCGACCCCGACGGGTGCACCAATTACGGCAACGAGATTTTGCTCCAAGACGTGCAGTTTGCAGGTGTTACCTAAATAAAAGTCAAGAAGACCCCAATTTTGCCAGAAAAGTTTTTTGGACGGATGAGGTAACGATTTCTAGTGACGGAATATTCACCAGATATAACTGCTATTACTGGAAACAGCAAAATCCCCATATTATGGTGGAACAAGCGAATCAGGGAAGGTTCAGTTTTAAGGTATAGGTATATATTTTTGATAAAAATTTAAATGCCTAACGATACCAACAAATTTTAGAAGAGCAGGTGATTCCGTTTATCGACAATTTGCCACTTCAGCAAAATAATGAGCTATACTTTTAACATGACGTTGCACCTCCTCACAATGCACGAGACATTACTAATTTACTAAATATTGTGTTTGCCGAAGAGTGGATCGGAAATAAAGGTCCTATATATTGGCCCCCCCAGGTCTCCAGACCTGACCCCTTGCGACTTCTTTTTGTGGGGGAGAGTCAAAGACCTTGTATTTCGAAATCGCCCAACTACTGGAAGGGAATTGGAAGAAGCACTTCGTACTGCATTCAGGCAGCTTCATGCGGTAAAACTTTTTAATGCAGAAAATAGCATCAAGAGAAGATGTAGGATATGTTTACAAGAAAACGGCCGTCAATTTGAGCATTTGTTTTAGAATTCAAGAAAATTGTTAGATGTAGATTTTAGGTGTTACATAGTTTAATTAATAAAAATGATAAATAAAAACTTTTAATTATTTTATTTTTGTTTATTATTTTAGGGTTGGTAATTATAGTAAACTAGAAGTTAAAGTTCGAAGTTGCTGTGTCCCCTCGTGTCGTAGCCAACTTGATTTTGTATGAAAAAAAAACAATAAAAGTTTATTTACACATTTAGGTAAAGGTACTATGGTAAATATCAAAATATGCAAATATCTTTTTAATAAAAATCGGTGTATGGCACATCGTTCGACAGGAAATTTTATTAGAAAACTGATTTTTTAGAAAAATTGGGGGTATCCCATTTAAAAAAATACAACTTTGTGTGATATCTCGGGAACTAAAGACTTTAAGAGAAAATCGGTGAGACAGGTAGATTTGGCTTTAAAAAATCTTCAAAAAATGTTTTTAATGAAAATCTCTATCTTTACAAATAAAGAAGTTGCAGAAGACCTTTAAAGTCGCACATTTTTGAGAATCACCCTGTAGCTCAGAAACACTTTGACATATCGGAATGCGGTTTTTAGTATTCGACTTCTCTTGAAAATCGAGCATGTAACATGTATATTACTTTTGGGCTAACTATGCTGCAAAAGCCCAAAGCTATAGAGGCCCTTCGAATTTGGACCACCCTGTACAGGCTTTTAGAAAAAATGAAGTTTTTATTTTCGCTAAAGCAAGGAAATATCAAAAGGAAAAATGTAATCCAGAGGAAATTGTGAGTATTTCTCTATTTTTTTTATAAATCGGGTATGTTCTAAACCGCAATTATTTTGAGGCTTTTGGGATAGATGACAGCACAAGAGCTTTTATTTTGAAGAAAAAATAATTGAGAATATAAAAAATCCTTCAGATATTTTTGTTAAGCATTTAAAAATGATCACCCTCGCAAAATTTCAGCTAATTCTGATGTTTAGTTTTCCCTGTGCACTCTGGCAAAAGATTAAAAAATTAAAGAACAAGGCGTTGCCAGTTGCACTTTTTTTACCTAAAATCTGGGGAGAAACTACAGCATTAACTAAGTTGTTTTATGTATTTTTTCTTTAAAAACTGACATATTTAATGACATTTAATGAAGGACGTATAAACCCTCGGAGAGAACGATTTTATTTAAAACCGTCCTTATATAAAATCGCTTTTAGATGCGTATAAACGTAGTAAATGATTGTACAGGGTATCCCAAATTGGGGACTTTTAGGGGGGTTTAAGGTACCTCCAGGCGAGATAAAAAAAAATTTGACCCCCACTTGCGAAACTCGATTTTATGGAGAAGGTCGACGGTTAAAACCGCATCTTGATATGTCAAGCCGTTTACAAGCTATGGGGGGGTTTTAAAAAGTTTGAATTTTGGGAGAGGGTCTATAACTTCGTTACTACTGAAAATTTAGTTTTGATTTAAAGAGCTTTTTTATAAACTTTTTCACAAAGAATTTAAATATCTTTCCATATTTTTTCACCGTCTTTAATTTCCAAGATAGAAGCTAAAGTTAGTATTTTTCTTATGGAACACTCCATATTCTATTTAATTTTGTTATGTGATGTGATGAAAATGTGATAGTGTGGTGGAGTCGTTTTTGAGATATTCAATATTTTGCATTTCTGTCTAGTATGCCATGGCATAGTCAAACCATTCTGATAATGACTTATTGCATTGCTGCCATGGCCTACTGTGATAATTAGTATGTCTTCACATCGTACTTAATACATATCAATCACGCTCTTTAGTCAGAATAGAGAACATACTAACTAAGTAACAAAAATGGTTCAATGATTTATTACTTATAAGGTGATAAACTAAAAATATACTTTTTTTAAATTTATTACCTATCACTTGAAACGTGCTTCTATAATAATAACATTACATTCAAATGAAAGCTTTGTAGTTTTAGAAAGCAGGCCATGACAGGAAGCAATTTTGACTCATATTATGGCCTATTTGCAGAAATTTGATGACATAAGTGATTATCACACTCTGCAGCTATCAAATAAAGTCACAGCACGCTAGACAAAAATAGAAAATATAAAATATCTTAAAAACGGCCCAACCAAACTACTACATATGCCATATTGTTTAAAAGAAAATTTTATTACAAATTCAAAAATTAAATAAAATATGGGGTTTTCCATAAGAAAAATACTAAGTTTGTCTTATATCTTGGAAATCAGAGACGGTAGAAAGAATCTGAAAAAATAGTTAAATTCTTTGTCAAAAAGTCTATAAAAAATCTCTTTACAACAAAATAAAATTTTCAGAAATATCGAAGTTACAGACCTTCTCCCAAAATACAGACTTTTCAAAACCCCCCCGTAGCTTGTAAATGACTTGACATATGAAGATGCAGTTTTCACCTTCGATATTCTCTTGAAAATCGAGCCTCGCAAGTGGGGGTCAGTTTTGTTCTATCTCGCCTAAAAGTACCTTAAACCCCCCAAAAGTGCCCAATTTGGGACACCCTGTACAAAAATACCATTTTAGCCACTAGTTGCCAAAATTTTTATTTGGTGGTTTTCTGGGGGTATTGGAAAAAAGTTAATAGTCGGTTTAAATAGAATTCGGTTAATCCATCGGCATACGTAGGATTAAATTTTCCTCAAAAATCAAGCAAAATCCCAGCAAACACGGTTTCCTCGGGCCTTCGTCGATCCGATGTCCATTGCCGAATTTGTCGTCATCGGCACGACGTCGATTTACGACATCGGACTAGCAGTATTTTTTGTCCGCTTTGCGATGTAGCCCCAATGTATGTTTGCCGATGCAGCGTTAGACTATGGCCCGTCGTCGGACCAATGGTAAATTTTAATTTTTGCTGACATCGGCATACCTTTGCCGTACGATTAAGGTCCGATATGGTTTAACCACATGGTAACGACCATCCGCCCATAACTGCTTAACTTGGTCGGTCTAACATAGGCAAGCTGGTCTCGGCCCGACATCGGTAAACTATTCAAGTCCGACATTGGTTTCCTAAAGCGGTCCAACGTCGGCGATCGACGGAGGTCCGTCGGTGGTAGCTTAAAGCGGCCCGACATTGGCAAACTACAAAGTTTCGATAATGCGGGTGCTTAACCAGTTGGGCTGGTTTAAGTGGCAGACGAGGTGATTCTTGTAGAGAAGTACCACCATCTAGGCAAGTCTGCATTCTAGTTTTGAAATATATTTGCTCATTATATATATAATATTATCTTTCACTGTACAGGGAACATAGTGACATTAGCGCCATCTCTACATACTAAGAAGAAACTATCAAGCAGTTTTAATCAAATTTATCAAATTTTTAAGGTGACGTAATCGGACCATCGTCGGGTGCCGATTCTCGACCAATCAAACAAAGTTCAAATCGAACCATTGTCGGCCCTAAAGCAGATAAAGTGGTCGTCGGCATAAATAAAGCTATAGTAAATCGGGCCATCGTCAGTTGCCGATTCTCGTCCGATTAAACAAAGTTCCAATCGGACCGTCGTCGGCCCTAAAGCAGATAAAGTGCCGATTCTCGACCGATTAAGGAAAATTCCTATCGGACCATCATCGGCCCTAACGCAGATAAGTTTTGCGTTGGCATAATGTCGACTATAGTAAATCGAGCCATCGTCAGTTGCCGATTCTCGTCCGATTAAACAAAGTTCCAATCGGACCGTCGTCGGCCCTAAAGCAAATAAAGTCGGCTTCGGCATAAAGTCGACTATATTAAATCGGGCCATCGTCAGTTGCCGATTTTCGACCGATTAAACAAAGTTCCAATCGGACCATCCTCGGTCCTAAAGTGGGGTCGGCATAAAGTCGACTGTAGTAATGTGAACCTCCGTCAATTGCCGATTATTGACCGAAAACGGAACATCGCAATCTGACCCGATTCAGTGCCGACGATTTGTGTTTGCTGGGATGTTATTCTGGAGAGTATATGCCGGTACTCAAGACCTCTCCAGAAACCTTAAGCACCCTCCAGACACAACTTCTGCATATGCCACTAGATAAACATCAATATCCAGCTTTTTTAGGCTTATTTCCATTCACCTCAAGAAATAATTGAAATATCGAGCAAGAACACTAGGACGGATGTGTTAGCATATTGGTTTTTATCGGCGGTGTTTGAGTCCAATATCGTCATTATATCTAAGTCAGCTCAAAGTTTGACAGTCAGGCAGAAAAATTGCAGAATGCCGTTCGACGTGACCGAGCCGCCACTAAAGCATAGCCCTATTTACAGGTTGGTAAACTTTAAATCGTCGTCCATGCTTCATACCTGACAAAAAAAATTTGCAAACAGAATTAAATCAGAAAATTTTGGGCATACTTACATAAACTATTTTTTTTAGTCGAAATTTATGCAAGATTGAGTGTAGAATCAACATGGCTTTGGAATTTTGCAAGTGTACGCCTTATTACTATAGAAGAATAGGTAGGTAAACCGAACATCTGTTGTATGAACAACTTTACAACGGTAGTACGAAAAACTTCGGGAGGTTCATAATGGTGAATTGGGAACAAAATAACATAAAGTTGAGACTAGGTGCAATCGATAGGTAGGAGAAAGTGCTCAACCTAAATCTTGCTAAATATGCCCGTTTTTGAATGAAAAAGAAATTTTGGTAGCATTACGTAAGTTTATATAAAAGAATAATTAATGAAAGAAAAATTAACTAATTTCTTCTCTTTGTAGGTAGATATCCGCACTCGTGTAAAATTTGTCACTTTTCGCACCGCGTTTCGTAATATCGTGATGAAAGTGAAGGAAAATAAAAACAATTTTTTTGCTGTCAAAAATTTATAATATTATTTAGTTTTAATAAAAACCACAAAATTAACCGACGACCATTCCACTTCGCATTCTGGAAAAAAATGATCAATACTGGTAGTTTACATTGTGAGAAAAGTGTAGATGCTACAAAAAACTTTATGACACATTTTTTTACCTAACAGAAATAAGATTCTATACAACTCTCAAAAATTCATTTAAAAAAAATTTAATAAGTTAAATTCTAAAACGCCAATTTTTTCAAATTTTTATGTGTGCTAAAGTAGGGAAATATAAAAAAGGATAATGTTATTCAGAGAAACTTGTTAATAATTCTCTAACTTGTTTAAAGATTAGGTTCGTTCCAAACCGCCCCGAAAAAGAGGGCAGCTTCCGAAATTTTTATATCGAAAATTTTTTTTTAAAAGTTCATTATATAATTTTGTTAATAATTTGAAAAAAAAATGAGTTTTAGTTTTTCCAGGACATTTTGGCAAATATTTAGAAGATTATGAAAATGGCGTTGTCAGTATAAGATTTTTTTTCTTCAGTTTATGTGGAGAAACTGTGCTCTTAAAAATCGGTTACTTTTGTCATAAAGCATTATTAAATAAACATAAAAATAATATGTTTTAGAAGGAGAACCAATTTGTAACATGACTGGAATGTATTGCCTTTCTCACCATAAATGTAAGTATATTTACACATCTTCCAGAATATTGAGTAAAATAAAAAAAACCTGTTGCTTGTAAATAAAATATTTAATTTAAAAAAAAAAAAATAAAAAGAACGAAAGAAAAGACATTTTGATTTTTTCGGTTCTGTTCGGCTGGTTTTCGATTTACTTTGTTCCTCGTTTTTTCTTTGTCTTTTTTAACACTATTTTTACTAATTTTAAATTTAAAATTTCTGAACATAAAGATAATAGAACGACGCACGGTGGTCGATTTTCCGGAAAACGCGGACATAAATGGAAAAATTTAAAAAATCAAAATGTATCTAAATTTGCCCCTATATAGTTGTCAAGATACTAGGCGAATAGTTGGCCATAGAATAAACTATGCTTTTTACGAGTTTCACATTAAGTATCAGTATTCAACATCAAATTTGAAATAGAAGACCCAGAGTATGACAGTATTCAACTGCTAATATTTCGAAAACAGTTGAAGATCGACATAGGGTACGATATATAAAAATGCCTAGAATTTTAAACCAGAATGCAAAAATCCAATAATATACTGGGTGTTTCATTTGAAAGTTTCGGTTCGCATTCTTTTTAATATACCCTATATACGTAAAAATATTCTAGTATACTGTAACATTTATATATTGTGTCAATTACTTTAAAGTAAATTTGATTGTTCTAAGCTAACATTTTTAGTTTAATTTTTTACGGGGAGCTTAAAATTAAAATATCGTGTGACTTTAACTGTAAACAAAATTATCACGTGACTGGACACTTTTAAATAGTCACGTGACCATCAGTGCTATATTCAAACTGTATTTGACATTCCAACATTTTTGGCTAAATAAAACCGATTCAACCTCCAATCGTCTTTCAATCTACATGCCCTTCGTAGATCCCCCCTCACACCACCATCACAAATTTAGCTAATTAATAAATATATATCTTTTACCTCTTAAAAATGTCTTAAGGTAAATGTGAAAATTCACACGATCATCCTGTGTATCAGCTAAATAAGAATAAATTTATCTTTTTATTAAAACTAAATATTTTGTACGATTAAATTACAATGTGGAAGTTTTTTTTAATATCCGCGTTTTAACAAAAATCGACCACTGTGCGAGTCATGTTCTAAAAGACGGTCAAGTTTATCTGGCTGTTCAAATTGCCGGTAGATTTTTACCGGACGCTACCCAAACGCGCACTTTCGCACCCCACGAAATAGGTTGATAAAATTTGTCCCGCATGCGCACATCAAATGCACAACCATTTCTAACCTTATGTCAGAGACAATATTTTTTGTATTTGTGTTTTTTAAATTTGAAGTATAGTATTTGGCAATGGAAAGAATCAGTACACATTTCCATCATTTGGGTTTGGACGAGGAAGGCAATTTTGTTCTAGATGGAACAATCAAGAGTGGTGAAGTGAGTGAAAAAGTGGTGAAGGTGAATCATCCTCAACGAGTAGTTCTTCATTTATAAACGCATTTACTATTACTTCTTCCATAATTACAAAAAATTTTTAAATCTTAAGCGTGAGGTTATGTTAATGCGTCTTGTTCGTTCATATTGGACGAATCGTCGGACACACTAGGAGTACACTCTCTATCGGGTAACGCTCTGCGCCGGACTTCACCCCGACTCTTCAATCTGAATGCACCCCTGAAAACGTAAACGTTACAGAGATTGCTTTGAGGTGATTCGCGGCCGAGCTTAAGAGGTCCATTATTTTAAATTTGTGCCTCCTTCTTTCCTTTGGTGAGGTTTGGTAAGAGAGGTAATATTTATCTCATAATTTGCAAACAATTTTCTGTCAAAAATATATATCTTACCTATTAGTCCAAATGCCAGGCAGGTGAGCACAAATAAAATTGGCCAAAACTTTGAAATTTTTATCATATATAAAATTGCCACCTATAAAGTGTAGCACTACAATATGGCAACACTGTAAACATTAAAATTGTAAATGGCTTTATTTAAAAATCTGTAGGTCCTACTTGAAAAATGTTTTCTTGGCGTTTAAGTTAAATCTGGCCCCTTTAAACAAAAAATAACAAAATTGTCATATGTCACCTAAAACCAAATGAAATATGTCATCCAAAAAACTCGAAGGACCATTTTTTCGTGATTTTTAGAAGAAGGACCTCTAGGGAACAACGATTGCAACAAATTTTGTTTTCATTCTTTAAACTCTTTAAGCAATTATTATAAACAAAAAAAAATGGGGGTGCCACCTGAGTTCACTTTGACAAGTAATTGACGGCCATTTTAAACTCGTCTTGTAAAAACATCATAAACGCCACTATCTTCTATACTGCAACCGCTAGGGCAACCCTAGGCGTCCTTCTAAAAATGACGAAAAAATGGTCCTTCGAGTTTTTTGGATGACATATTTCAATGGTTTTTAGGTGACATATGACAATTTTGTTATTTTTCATTTAAAGGGGACAGTTTTAGCTCAAATATCAAGAAAAATTTTTTCAAGTAGGACTTACGCATTTTTAAATAATGCCATTTAAAGTTTTACAGTGGGATTTACTAAGATCTAAAATAGTACCCCTCACAGATCTAAATATTTACACCTGTGGGGGGTACTAAATTTTAAAACCAAATTAAAAAAAAATACTTACCCATACAGAAGAGACACAAAGTTATTCATTATTTTGTAATATTTTCCAAAAATATACCATATTTTAGGAGAAAATTCCCTAAAACTAATTTTTTTTGACAGGCTTCAAAATGGCATATGGTGAATACGCCAAAAATTTGGCACATAATAGCTTCATCATCTGTGTTTAAGGTTATAAAGTTGGTGAGTTTTTAGACCACCTCTGGGGGGTGGTTTAAATTTATAGCCCCCAGAAAGGATTGTTTCGTGGTAATTGGTTAATAAGTTCGTTTAAAATTTCCCTAAGTAACCGTTTTTACAAGAAGTAATTTACCTTATTTAATATCCTAAGTTGTTTATTAATTAATAAAAGACCTCCAATTTTGTCCAGAAAAACGCCATATTTTCAACCCGTTTTCAGCACAAAAAATATATTTATGAGGGCACTACGAGAGAAAATAAACATAAGTGAAGGTCACTGATTATGCACGAAAAATATACCAAATAAAAAAACCCAAAACAACTATATTTATTTATTTACAAACTGAAAGTAAAACGTTGAGTTTATCTAAAAGCTCAGTCAAAATAACTTTCCTTATTCAAAGCCCACTCATTTTAAAGCTGTATCTTTCATTAGTAGAGGTTAGTGCAAGCCAAGGTGCAAGCAGAGGTAAAAGATCCGAACTCGCTGTTTGTGATTGAATGCAGCGCTAATATTTTTAAACTGACATTTCGACAGTGACAGAAATGTAAAAATCACTTGCATTTAAGTTTTTTAATACATTTCATAAATAAAAACACCTTTTAAATAAATACAAAATTAATCAACTCCTTATTTTATTATCACCCATCTAAATCGTTGTGTGACATCAACTATTAATTGTAAAAATCAATTATCAAGGGTAAGTTTTATTTATAGTGACATATAACTTCAATTGGGTGGGTTTCAATTTTTAAATTTTCTTTTCTTCTAAATTGAAACTTTCTTCTTAAATCCAACAAAAGATTGTGTTAAGAGGATAATTCAATAAAAAAAATGTATTAAAATTCTTTTTATAATTCAAACTGTGTCCAAAACTTAAAATTTTCACTTAAACTTAGGACCGTTCTAAAATAGACTAAACTCTTTTAGTAAATCCCACCATTAATGTTTACAGAGTTGCCATATTGTGGTGCTACACTTTATAGGTGGCAATTGTATTTTTGGTATCCCTAAACATACCCCTACCTATGGTGAAAATATTAAAATACTAAAGGATTATAATATTAGGATACTAAATCGAAAAAGAGTTAACTGGCTTTTTAGTTAAGCAGGTGTTAACTATTATAAGGCACCACCAGCTTAGTATGCCTGACAGCTTAAAATTCAGTGTAAAATTCTTAAAAATTCCACAGATATCAACATTTACTAAAGTTCAAATTATCACTCGAGTTATAAAAGACGGCTGGTCTATAAGAAGAGCGGCCACCCATTTTGGAGTTGATAAAATGACGATAATGCAATGGAAAAAGCGCTGGATTGAAAATAATACTACGGATAGGAAAGATGGATCAGGCAACACCGTTCTTGAGAACAGGACGACCAAAGTAAATTCTAAAGTGCAAGATCCATCTCAGACAAAATCCTTTTTCAACGTTGGTTGCAGCAGCTAATGTAACATTATTTCCGGGTTCTTTAGCAACAGTAAATAGAAGAGTAACGAAATTAGAAGTCTCTGGTCGAGTTGCTGCAAAGAAGCCTTTCCTAACAGAAGAACAAAAACAGGCCAGAGTGATTTTTGCACTGAACAACGTTCTTCGTGATAATGACTTCTGGGAGAGGGTGGTTTTCACTGACGAAAAAATTTTTCAATCATCTTCAAGCAGCAGGAGAATTTTAGTTTATCATCCACCAAATTCTAGATTTGAAGCCGAATATACAAACCAAATTAAAAAAGCTGGACATTTTTCTGTAAACATGTGGGGCTGGTTTAGTGCTAGAGGTTTGGGTTTTTTTTTGGGATTCGAAGAAAGATACAGTAGTGAACGATATATAATCCTTGAAAACGTTACGCTGCCATCTGTACAGGCTTTACATGAAAATAATAACTTCGTTTATCAGCAGGACAACTCTCCAGTACACACGGCTAATGTTGTTCGCCAATGGTTTCAGAATAATAATGTAGAAACACTTCCTTGGCCAGCCAACAGCCCTGAACTTAACTCAATGGAAAATATGTGAGGTCAAATCGTTAAAATAATATACCAAAGGAATTGGAGACCACGAAATGCTGAAGCTCTCAGAAGACCACCAGTATTTTCAAAATTTAACCTTCTTAATGCCCAGACGTTTGCATCTGTAATAGAGAAAAATGGTGATCCTATTAAATACTAAATTATTTATTTTAATTCTTTTTTAAGTTAAAATAATTAGTATTAAGTTTACCATCGTTTTTGTCCTAATCCAATTCGAATTGTTTTCAATCCAGCGCTGTTTCCATCGTATTATTGTTATTTTATTAACTCCAAAATGGGTTACCGCCCTCTTTATAGAACAGCCTTCGTCCGTTACTCGAGTGATAATTTGATATTGTTCAATAAAGACATTACTAAAACATTTTTTTTGATGATTTTTTAGTATTATTAATATAAAAATAAGGTTGCCTTTAATTTAAGTAAAAAAATATTTCCAGTTTTGGGGACCTTTTTTAAACAATATGACAAATTGTCGTACTTTTGAAGTTTTTATGCATTCAAGCTGGTAGTCCGTATATATTATACACTTTTAGCAAGATCAATTTTGTGACTGCATGTATGCGTTTTTTTTTTAAATTAATTGTACACTTGATTTCAAAAAAAACGCATACATGCAGTAACAAAATTGACCTTTCTAAAAGTGTATAATGTATACGGACTACCAGCTAAAATGCCTGAAAATTTCAAAAGTACGAAAATTTGTCATATTGTTTAAAAAAGGTCTCTAAAACTGAAAATATATTTTTACTTAAATTAAATGCAACCTTATTTTTATAATAAATTTTGCATAATACTAAAAAATCAGCAAAAATAATGTTTATTAAGTTTTTATTGAACAATACCAAATTATCCCTCGAGTAACGGACGAAGGCTGTTCTATAAAAAGGGCGGTAACCCATTTTGGAGTTGATAAAATAACAATAATTCGATAGAAACAGCGCTGGATTGAAAACAATTCGAAGAATAGGAAACTTGGATTAGGACAAAAATGATGGTAAACTTAATACTAATTATTTTAACTTAAAAAAGAACTAAAATAAATAATTTAGTATTTAATGGGATCACCATTTTTCTCTATTACAAGCTGCAAACGTCTGGGCATTGAAAAGGTTAAATTTTGAAAATAATGATGATCTTCTGAGAGCCGATCCAATGCGCGATAAATAGCATCGCTTAATTCTTCAGCATTTCGTGGTCTCCAATTCCTTTGGTATATTATTTTAACACTTCGACCCCATATATTTTCCATTGGGTTAAGGTCAGAGCTGTTGGCTGGCCAAGGAAGTGTTTCTATATTATTATTCTGAAACCATTGGCGAACAACATTAGCCGTGTTTACTGGACAGTTGTCTTGCTGATAAACGAAGTCATTATTTTCATGTAAAGCCTGTACAGATAGCAGCATAACGTTTTTAAGGATTTCAATATATCGTTCACTATTAAATCTTTCTTCGATTCTCCAAAAAAAACCCAAACCCCTAGCACTAAACCAGCCCCCCACGTCCAGTTTTTTTAATTTGGTTTGTATATTCGGGTTCAAATCTAGAATTTGGTGGACGATAAATTAAAATTCTCCTGCTGCTTGAAGATGATTGAAAAATTATTTCGTCAGTGAAAACCGCCCTCTCCCAGAAGAAGAAGTCATTATCACGAAGAACGTTGTTCAGTGCAAAAATCACTCTGGCCTGTTTTTGTTAATAAGGCCTCTTTGCAGCAACTCGACAAGAGACTTCTGATTTCGTTACTCTTCTACCGACGTTGAAAAAGGATTTTGTCTAAGATGGTCAATAAGTCTTTCATTTTGCACTTCAGAACTTACTTTTGGTCGTCCTGATCCATCTTTCCTATCCGTAGAATTATTTTCAATCCAGCGCTTTTTCCATCGCATTATAGTCATTTCATTTTATCAACTCCAAAATGGGTGGTCGCTCTTCTTATAGACCAGCCGTCTTCTATAACTCGAGTGATAATTTGAACTTTTGTAAATGTTGATATCTGTGGCATTTTTAAGGATGTCACACTGAATTTTAAGCTGTCAGGCATACTAAGCTGGTGGTGCCTTATAATAGTATACACTAATGGAAAGCTAAATTTTGTGGCATAGGAAAAAACGCATGTATGAGTTTTTTTTTGAAATCAAATGTGCATTGAAGCTTATAAAAAAAGTACATAACAAAAAACAATCAGCAAGCAAGCAAGTGCATTCCATGCCCCGCTTTTATCTTCGAATTGAACCACAGAAAGTAAACAACCTATGCAATATTAGCTGATTCAGTTTTGAATGTCACGTCGCGTTTTAGTGCCGAGTATTAGTTTTTTAGTGATTTTGGTTTGTTTGTCGATATGTTTTAATTTATAACGAACCACAACAAACCGCCGCGCCGCCCACCGCGCGGCGCCGCAGAAGCTTACCGAATTTATTCCTGTGTCCCCTTACAATAATAGAGCAGAGTTATGTCACTATATGACCTTTTTATTTAGGTATGAGAATATTCAGCGATTAGGGATTTTTGTCACTTAATATCTTAGATTAAAAAGAGACAAGATACCTGACACTTACGAAGACTTTGGTTATATTATTATATGGAACAATGTTTACCTTTCTGTTGTTTACAGTAAACATACCAGTGGCCCTACCTACTTAAATATAAATTTACACATGGATTATATTATTAAAATTTTACTATAATATGAAATATGGAAAATAATTTAAAAAAACATGCAAAAAATAATTCTGCTAATTTGAGCTTTGGAAGCTTTCTAAAAATAAGTGTTTGTGGTACAATTTTATACAAAATAAATTTATTACAAATTTTGTATATGATTTATAGCAATTTCAATTTCCAACACAATAAAATTATGCCAAACATTAAAACAAAGCATAGTACCTGGAACATAAAGAAAAAAAAAATATAATATTGCCTACTAGCTAAGAATTATGTTATTGTATTTGTTAATTTTGTTATTTTTTCTGGTCATTAGCAGAAACTTACTTATACTGACTTCTTTAGTACACAATAAAGTCAATAATGCTTAGGGTATATAGAGACATCTAGGACAGACAAAAAGATTTAAATATAAACGACGGTAGTATAAATCAACCTTAATATTCTGATAAGAGGTAAGGGTCATAGCTAATTTGACTAAAAATTGGAGTATTTTCCGGTCTCTTTTTCTTTTTCCGGTCAATGTTTTATTTTCCGGTCCCATCTTTGTTCCTATCTTAAGTTACACTTTCCGTACAAAAAAATTGTACGGAAAGTGTGTACTGTACGGAAAGTGTGTACTTTCCCGTCTGTTGAAAAAAATGGCTGTACGTTACAAGACCGGAAATGTCAACTTTACAGGGCGACACAGGAAATTTACAGAGCGAGCTGTAGGCTAATCCTATAAACCTGCGGAGTCAATTTTCGGTAGTGCATCGTATGTATTTTTTTTTTAAACCAAAAAAAAACTACTTACCTCAAACGTCTAAAATTTCGCTAGTAAGATTTCTTTGACAACAAATAAACTGGCACTCGCAAAGCTCTTTGTAATTTTTTTGTAGATTTTAACTAAATAATAAGTTTATTTTGGTAAACAAAACTGTCACAAAAAGCAACATTTATAGGCTTGACTGAATACAAGGCATTACCAAATTGACTGGAAATGGGACCGGATCAACAATCATTGCAAATCATCAATCAAATAAAAAAAGGTCCTTTTTGAGGACTCCCTGTTAAAAAAACTTTCCGGGATAAAAATACGACCAGAAAATGCGTTCTTTCCGGTCTGCTGAAAAATACGTATTTACGTCACTAGACCGGAAACTTGGTATTTACAGGTCGACCTGTAAAGACACTTTCCGGTCGTGTATCGTATGTACTTTTTTTTTTTCAAACGATCAGAAAAAAATCATTTTGGTACCTACTACTTTCGTCAACCCAGGAGCTGTTAGCTTTCTGCTTCTTGTTGGCTTGATAACCATTGCCGCCAAAGCCAGTAGTTTTTAAGATCAAATCTAAAAGAAAACATGTAAACTTTTGTGGTTAGAAATTATTTCTGTACTTTTAACTTGCGCAAAATACCAATAGGTATTTCAGTGATTACGGACGACCAGTTATGGCCGACCATGGCCCACTTATCAAGCAGAATAGTGATGAAACAACTCATGAAAGCACCAAGAACATAACTACGTAAGCTTTGTTCTTTGTGATGAAAGGCAGATTTCTCGGTTTGTACTTTATTTATTTGTAAAGTATAGATGACACAAGCTTGATCACTTTAATGTGGTCGATTTTTCTAAAAAATATGCCATCAATACATCTTCATTAATTTTCTTAACATTTTTTAATCCGCACCAGTTTATAAACGCATCAAAGTTCCGCTGGTAGCGGCTCTTTAGATCTTTCAGGCAATCTACTTGACTCTTGAAGCAGCTTCTCTTGTTTCCTCCGGAATCAACTAATTTTCTAGACTTGAGTCTATTTTTGTAGCCAACACATTTGAAAAAAATTTAAAAGAGTTTTTCTAGAAGTATCAAAACTGCCAAAAAAAAAACAAAAGCTAAAAGCTGTCAACAAGAAGTCATGGCTAACTTGGCCAAAAATGGAACCGAAAAATTGAACAAAAAGGTCCTTTCTTTAGAGTGGAAATATTTTGAAAGAACATGCCTTGTAATGTAGAACTTTCCGTACGAAAAATTGTACGGAAAGTGGGTATTTTTCGGTCGTTTGAGAAAAAAAAGAAACAGTCCATTGCATTTTTATTTAGACAAAACCTAACCTCATTTTCCACAGAACAAAAACCAGATTTTTAAGTTGCCAAAATCAAACTCCCGAGATTTTCCTCCGAATAACTCCTTATATTACGCTTTCATGTGAATCAAATGCACCAGAGTAAAAAAAACATGACGCCAGGGATACTTTATGAAGGAAAAATGAATATGACTGTTAAAGCACGTATACCAAACATAACAAAGAAAACGCGATTCAGACCCAATATGCCTGAGAGAGACCCAGACTGGTGAGCAAAGCCACCTAAAAAATAAGGGATTGAAATTCGATTTAGAGTTTGAAAATGCAGGACAGGCTTTTAATTTTGCGTATTTTTTATTACAAGCTTTTATTTAACTTCACCTCTTATTATATGTTTGGGTCAAATCTTGCCACTCAATTTGTTAGGGTTATTGTGAACTACGTCATAGCATAACCTCAACATCAGTGACCAAAAGAATAACCGCGGTCAAAATCGCTCCTCACTGGTCAATGGCTTATAAATCACTATGGTATTTTAGGCACCCCCTGGAGGGGGGAAAACGTTTCTCCGATTTCAACCAAAATTGGTATACGCGTGTCTTTAGTGATAAGGAATACGAATTTTTTATCAGATTTTGAAAATTCAGTATGGCGGATTCAAGACGGTGATGTTTTGCTAACCATTTTTAATTTGAATTTAATTTAATCGGACATCTAGAAGTTAGTCAAAATTGAGTTGCAAGATTTGACCCGAACATACAAACATACAAACATTGAGGTGAAGTTAAATAAAACCTTTGTGATAATAAACTTAATGTTTTCTAATTTTGAGAAAAAAATTATTTGGTGGGTGGTTGAGGGTGTGTTGATATATGTGAAAATTCATAAGTTTTGATCCAAAGCTGCGGTTTTATAAATTTAAGCTTGCAGGTGATGATGTTGATGTAAATTCATATAACAACTAAGGCTGCTACGAATATGCAGTTTTTAAATTTAAAGTACCTAATAATATTACAGGGAATTGTGACGAAACAGCTTTTCATCGATCTTGCTACTCTTGCGGCTATATGCCTAATATGTCCTTAAAAATTACTAATGCGCGCGTCCACCATACCTGTGCCCGCCCCAAACAATGTCTGAGCTTCATTCATTTGAGATTTTATAACCAGCCCCTTCTATGATGTAGAGTTCGAACTATTTAAGTTTATGTATTGGATCAACACTTGCGGCCCTGGCCATATCTAGTACACTTTGATCAACTGTCTTACGATAACAATAACAAAATGTCAAAAAATGGTTCAAAACCCCTCTATTATAATCAATAGTCATGATAAAATTTAAACTAAATGAAATCGAAAATTTTCTGAATCAGGCCCTGTTCATATGGACAGTAATCTAGGGAGAAACAAAAAAAAATAAACGTTAGACTGAAAATTCTCGTTGACAGTGAACGTCAATCAATGTGTATAAACTTCGGGTGGAAAATACTGTAATTATGTATGTTTCCGTGGTGACACTTGATTTTACTTCTATTTTCATCATAGTTTGTTTCATCTCTTATTTGTATTAGGTGGCACCGTATTGATGAGTTGCACTATGGCGAAACTCCAGTCTAAGGTTATCTTTACCTTTTTGAGGAAATGCTAGTTGGCCCATTTCATTTTTTTTATTTACCCAGACAAATCTTTTTTTATTGTTTTTGCATTTGTAGCGGCTTTTAGATTTTTTTTTCAGATTAGGATTTGAAAGGAACTTTATAAAAATAACTTTAATGCTGTAATCAATTTTGTTTTGTTGTTATATTAATCTTAGCCTGTGACATTTAGTCTAAGAGAGTTTCAGGAACCAAAACTGGTAAAATAATTTTTTTATGTATTATAAAATAATGTTTTTTAAAAATAAACAACGGGTCTTACGAATTCCGGTTTTGAAGAATAATGGTTTGAAAAAAATGGGTTTCAAAAATTACGAGTTTGATCCGGAATGAGTTTGATGAACAATGGGTCGATTAAAAACGGGTCTTATAAAGGATATCGCACTGGATACATAGGATTCTGGCGATCTACCGAATGCATTCATTTTTTGATATGTTATTGTCCCCGGTCAGAGAAGCATTTTTGGTAATTGAAACATTTGTGTGGCTCTTGCGGATAAGCCACAAATCATTCTTAACTCTTACCATTTTTGCTATTTAGATTAATGGTTTTGCGATACTTAAGAAACCCCCTTTATTTTTTTAACCTGACGAATTGTTAAGATTTTGACTTTGATAAAATTTTGATTGATGAATTCGTCAACCTTTTTTTCTTAAATTGCCAGTCAAATTCTAACAGCCTATGGTCACCAAAGACGTCTTTTCGCGACCGATGTTTTCGAAAGCATATTTTGAAAACATCCGCCACCGTTTCAACCGCAACGTCACCGTCGCCACTGATCGCCAGAATGACAATTATTTAATAACATTAATCAGCTGTATTTGTGTGGCTTCTCGTTTTTTTGGATTTGGAAGTTTTTTTTGTGATTTTTCGAAATGAATGTCCTAGATCCACAATTGAGCTTTTTTTTTGTCGCCGCTAGATAACCTTGGCCTATTTTCATTATTACTAAACATTGACAAGTACTGAAATCCTTTGAAATGTTTTGAACCGTGACGTCACCAGAAGACGTCTCAAATATTAAAATTTCAACTGAAAAAACTGAAAAATGTAAAGAGTTTGAAGACATTTCCTGGCTTACACGGAAATGCTTCTTTAAGGGAGGAAAATAACATATTAAAAAATAAGAGAAATCGGTAGATCGCCAAGATCTTATGTATCCAGTCCGATGTTCTTTCGAATTTTTTATTGAGTGACAAATTGCAGTTTTTATGGTGAATCGTTTTTAGAATGAAAACTTTTATTAAATACGGTCTGATAAATTTCTGGTTTGACAAACCGTAGGCGTTCTCTCTAACGCGCTCAGTCCGCCACTGGGGATATGTGGAAAAATGTATTTGATGACCCTGTTGTCCCATGCAATAATATAACCAAATTCTCAGGTTTTATATGAGTGGGGAGACTAGGGGGACTTCCTAAAAAGGACAGCAAGGAGCCGATGAGAGAAAGAGAGAGTGCAGAAGTAGGAGGATAAGAGTGAGGCACGGAGTTTGGCAGAAAGGGCTCAAGAGGCTGGGTGATTGCCAGGCCTACTACTACTTTATTTTTTCTTATTTAAGCACTTTTATTAAACCCTCCAAATTGCGAGTGTGCCCAGAACTGCAACATCAGCACTTATTTTCTAAAAAGAGTAATTCAGTCGAACGGGCCGCTAGATCTTGATCCAATTATTAAAATTCAGTTGGGCATACCCCAGCAGATCTATGTCAGGAATGTGCATTATACTCCCATCGATTTGACAGGTAACCAAACTATATTTCGTAGATTTTTTTATTAAAGAGAATTATTACAATTTTATATTATCAAAAAATATTCAAATAAGGTTCAGAAACAATATTTTGCTATTGGGTACTTTTAGTTAATAATCAACGGTATTTGACGTATTCTTTTTACCTGACTGCCTACGGCATAAGGATAATGTTTTTTTTTTGGGTTGGATGGAATATAATATATGTATGTAGGTGTGTTTATAAGTGCCACGATAGAGACCAAACGGGTGAATCGATTTTAATAATAGTGCACGGAAAAAAGCTATACTGGTACCAAGAGGGTACCTACAGGTTGATCTAATCATAACTTCGTTTTGACAATCATCAATAATAGTGAGTCTTTGGATAGATATTTAGCCTCTTTCTAAGGCCAGTATAACTTATTTAAATCAAATTCAAGTAATACTTACGAGAATCCAACACCAAATTCATATTTGAACAAGCCAGAATTGCTCTAAACCCTAACCTAAACTATGACATGATACGTAAATTAAACTATTACGACCTCTCACTAATATAATAACAGCTTGGTTTTTAAATATAAAGGGTGAGCCAAAAAATATTGCACACTTTTGAACTTGCTATAACTGTTGATGAAGACAAGACATAAGACTTTTCCGATCCGGTCCAAAATTTGATATTTCCTAAAAATCTAAGATGGCGGACCGTTTTAAATAACGAGAAATTGTCACCCCCCTGCAAAAAAAATATGCGCGGCACTGGAGAAAATCCAAGTCATTGTGTTTTTACCAAGCCAATACTTAATTAAATCGGTTAAGGAATAAAAAAATACGGGCTTTTATATTGAGTTGAGTTGTTTGCTGTAACTTTAGGTAGAATATTATAAATTTTGAGCTTTTTGGAAGTACAAGACTTAAGGCTTTTGTTTGGTACCTATTCTGAACAAAATCTCAATTAACGCGACAAAAGTTCTCTCACTATATGGAGGTACCACTAAATTAAATCTGTTAAGAAATTAAAAATTGATAATCAAGGATGGTGATATAAACTAAATGCCCTTTTGCTTAAAATTTGCCTGTTTCTGCATATGTGTACCATTGATTCTAAACCTGCAATGATGATGAAATTAAAAATCAAGCTATCCATAACATTGCAAAAGGAATGTAGTCAGCGTATCTAACAAACAAACAAAAACAGTTTATAAAACAACTTTTTGCTATTGGTTATAGTGTGGGAAATATTTTACGGCAGTTCCCAAATCAGCATTTCCAAGAAGAACCCTTTATTTTTATTGGAATATGTTCTTAGAAACTAGCAATGTGGATAGAAAAGCTGGAAGCAGAAAATAACGCACAGCATGCACAAAGGTAAATTAGTTAACTCATGAGATTAGGCGCTTTCACGTTGTGTAATTTTTGTTCATTTCTATGCCAACGCATCGCTCGTGCATTACAATATAAAACCATCGAATTGTTTACTTTTTTTGACTGACATGCATAAAATGGTATTTTCGATGAAGGCACAAAAAAAACATTTTTTTTTGCAGGAAAACATTCAAAGGGTTCTGGTGCACGCTAATAGGCCTGTTTAAGTGCACGATATATTTCAAGTAGAAAAAGACTATCAAGATCAACTGTGAGAAGAATTTTAAAAACATATGGTCATATGAAAACAGTCAGGCGAGTGTTTACTTTCAAACTAACACTCGCTGGAAAGCAAAGGACGTTAAATACTTGCAGGAGATAGGACGTTAAATACTTGCAGGAGATTTTTAAGTCGATTTAGGACCCAGGAATCAGTTAACAAGATATGGTTCTCTGACGAGAAGGTTTTTCATGTGGATCCCCCAAAAAATAGTCACAATGATTTGAATCGCCTTTACAGGGAAAGAGGAAATTTTGGTTCACACGTAATGGTGATGGTAGCCATTAACAGCAGATTTAAGTCAAATCTATTTTACCTCTTAACTGATTTAAGCAAGTAATATTTCCATATTCCTAGCAGAGATGAGAGGTAGAATGGCCCTGATTTTATTTTGTTACTTTTTTAGAGGAGTGAAATTACCCAAGGCGTGTTAAAGCTGTCCGCCATCTTGTATGTTCGAAAAATGTCAAAGCCGCAAGCTTTGTTCACCCAAAAATGTTTAAAATCAAATAAATTCGATCAAAAGTTAAAGCAAATGCAAAAACTGACAATTTTGAGTCAAAAACCACTCATTTCAGAGGTTTATAGCTTTATTATCTCTTAACCGATGTAATTAAAAAATACCTTGGTATAGAAAGTTTACATAAGGCTTTCGTCGCAATGACTTACATTCTCCAGTGCCGCAGGTATTTTGAAAATTATCCGATGTTCAAAATGGTCCACCGTCTTGGATTTCTGAGAAATGTCAAATTGTGAACCGGATAGGAAAAGACTCATGTCTTGTCTTTCAAAAAAGTTTAAAAATTTTTAAATTTTCTATTCGATCAAAAGTTATAGCAAATTTAAAAGTGTGGCCCACCCTATTTAATAGCCTTAAAATTACTTAGTTGCCTCCAGAGTCCGTGGAGAGTTAATGCGGCTTTTTTGGCAGGGATGATAAAACTTTCGATGATAATTAAGGAATCTAAATTAAAGAGCATAGACTCATTGTTGCAAACTTGGATATTTTATTTAATAATGCAATATTAATCAAAATATTGTGTTATTATTGATTTAAGTCTATAAACTAGTTACTAATTTAAAAACACTTATTCTTCAAATTAAGAATAGGCAAATAGTTGTTCGTAGTGTTTTATAAGGTTCATGGAAATAATATTGCATTAACTATTTTATGCTTAGAACATTGAACTACTAGAAGGAGCTTTTTTTCAGACCTAGAGCAGGGTGTTTGAGTTCAACATCTTCATCCCATTGTTTTCATGTTAACCTAATAAATTTTCCCCTGTTTTTAATATTATTTAAAATACCTTCAATAATTTTTAGTTCCGTTTAATTAAATGGTCTAGATATAGTAATAAAAATCTATGTTCCTATAAAAAAAAAACTAAAAATGTATTCAAGTAGGATGTAAAACTATAAAAATAAGAAAAAGGTGCTATGGAAATCCCTATTTACACTAAAATTAATGACAAGTCGGCAACACAGATTTCCTGCCTTTGTTTACCAAGAATGGCCAAATATGACGAATTGTAACCTTATATTTAGTTAATATCTTAATTTAACGTACTTGTGAAACGAAATACTGCGGTCCCCCGACTTCTGTTTCAACTTGCAATAATAATACACTTTGAAACCATTTTTCGCTACAAAATTTTCACAAAGATATCAAAAAAAAACTATTGACAAGTGCTGAAACTTTCACTTTCAAAACAATAATGACATTCCAAGAAAAATCGAGAAACTCCAACAAAAAATCAATGTTGCCACGTTGACTACAAAAGAAGATGTTTAAGGAACACACATGTTAAATTTTCAAAAAAACGTCGAAAGTTTTAAATAGGTTGTGGGTATTATATATTGTGTATATTTGAACATATATCTTAAACCTCATTAATTAATTAATAAATAAGCGTCAAAACTGAATCCAAATTTAATAAGTTTTTTGTTGCATAATTTTGTTATTAAAATTGGCAACACAGATTTCTTTCTCCCCTTTCCACACTGTAGATGTTGCACTCAAACAACCACATCTTATGTACACTTGATTTAAAAAAAAACTCATACATGCATTTTTTCCTATGCCACAAAATTTAGCTTTCCATTAGTGTATACTATTATAAGACACCACCAGCTTAGTACGACTGACAGCTTAAAATTATAAAAATAAACAGATATCAACATTTACAAAAGTTCAAATTATCACTCGAGTTATAGAAGACGGCTGGTCTATAAGACGAGCGGCCACCCATTTTGGAGTTGATAAAATGACGATAATGCGATGGAAAAAGCGCTGGATTGAAAATAATTCTACGAATAGGAAAGATAGATCAGGACAACCAAAAGTAAGTTCTGAAGTGCAAGATGAGAGACTTATTGACCATCTCAGACAAAATCCTTTTTCTACGTCGGTTGAAGCAGCTAATGTAACATTATTTCCGGGTTCTTTAGCAACAGTAAATAGAAGAGTAACGAAATCAGAAGTCTCGTGTCGAGTTGCTGCAAAGAAGACTTTTCTAACAGAAGAACAAACACAGGCCAGAGTGATTTTTGCACTGAACAACGTTCTTCGTGATAATGACTTCACTGACGAAAAATTTTTTCAATCACCTTCAAGCAGCAGGAGAATTTTAGTTTATCGTCCACCAAATTCTAGATTTGAACCCGAATATACAAAACAAATTAAAAAAGCTGAACATTTTTCTGTAAACATGTGGGGCTGGTTTAGTGCTAGAGGTTTGGATTTTTTTTTGGAGAATCGAAGGAAGATTCAATAGTGAACGATATATTGAAATCCTTGAAAACGTTATGCTGCCATCTGTACAGGCTTTATATGAAAATAATGACTTCGTTTATCAGCAGGACAACTGTCTAGTACACACGGCTAATGTTGTTCGTCAATGGTTTCAACACTTTCTTGGCCAGCCAACAGCCCTGACCTTAACCCAATAGAAAATATATGGGGTCGAATCGTTAAAATAATATACCAAAGGAATTGGAGACCACGAAATACTAAAGAGTTAAGCGATGCTATTTATCGCGCATTGAATCAGCTCTCAGGATTTTCCAAATTTAACCTTTTCAATGCCCAGACGTTTGAAGCTTGTAATAGAGAATAATGGTGATCCTATTAAATACTAAATTATTTATTTTAGTTCTTTTTTAAGTTAAAATAATTAGTATTAAGTTTACCATCGTTTTTGTCCTAATCCAAGTTTCCTATTCGTCGAATTGTTTTCAATCCAGCGCTGTTTCCATCGTATTATTGTTATTTTATCAACTCCAAAATGGGTTACCGCCCTCTTTATAGAACAGCCTTTACTAAAACATTATTTTTGCTCATTTTTTACTATTATGCAAAATATAATATAAAAATAAGGTTGCCTTTAATTTAACTAAAAAATATTTTTAGTTTTAGAGACCTGTTTTAAACAATATGACAAATCGTCGTACTTTTGAAGTTTCCGTATATATTCAACACCGTTCTTGAAAACGGTGTTGATATATTATACACTTTTAGAAAGGTCAATTTTGTGACTTCATGTATGCGTTTTTTTTTTAAATCAAGTGTAAACTGGACCAATCATATACAACAAGCTATCGGAATCATTTGAGCAGAAGAATGAATTACAACAAAATAAAACACACACTGACATAATACAAAACTACCCTATTGATAAATTTTATTTTTTAAATTCTTGTAAGATTTTGAAATTTTTTATCATTATTGCAAAAAAGAAATAAATTAAAATAAACCTTAAACCGAAAAATTTTAAATCGGCTTATAAAATAAATAAATAAATAAATAAATATTCTAAAATACACAATACACTTTTTTCCAATGTGGTATCGGAGGAATGCTGAGAGTCCCGAGATTGGTATAGGCTGTATCTTTTTTAAAAAAAATCTGTATGGCCAATGCTACGCGACATATTGTCAATTTGGCTATGGTTTTGGAGGTATACCTTTTATCAAAATCGGTTCAGTCGTTTGGTCTCTATCGTGGCACATATAAATACACTCCATTCCAAATTGCTGCCGACCAGTATTTTGGCACTGAAAATGACACGTGCATTTAACTCTGTGTTTAATTGTCAGCTATTGAAATTGGTCCGGAAAATTTGGAATGAGGTATACGTACTATATATATATATATATATATATATACGTCAGGTAATAACAAACAATAATCTAAAATTTAAAACAGGGTTTGCATGCAGGAAAACTAAACCCTTTAGTGATTTTATTTTGATTTTGAGAAATATGTTATTAAGTTTTGCTAAAATATGCATGTGACATTAAATTTTACGTTTTTTAAGAAATATCCATATCATTTTTTGCACGAGGCCCTTTTTAATGATGTATTATCACTGGTCACCACTGTTTCGGTACTCGGTGATATTATATTAATATAACTATGAGAAACTATAATAGCTCAAAAAGAAAATATTTTGCAGAAGATTTGGGGTAAAAATTTAATATTCAACCATTATATTTTTTTATATAAAGCTTATATGTCTCTTTTATTTCTTTTATTTTATTTGTGGGACCTACCATGCATTTGAAGAAAGAAGAGCATAAGTAACAAAAAATAGCATATATCACACTTTCCCTTTCACAATACTAAAAAATAACATCATATATACCAAGAAATTTGAATATGTGCTTTTTTTTCAATTTCTTTGTATACGCCGGAGTCGACATTCTTGCTGGACATGAGCTCTTCTTCCCTAGTAATGTGCCTTCCTAAGCGCAAATAAAAGGTCACGCACGTGTTTTATTTACCATTTTGTGTTAGTGCGGGTATATGCTATTTTTTCTTAGATTGTTGAAATTTTTTGATATTCTGTAATACTTAAAAAGAATAGCATACGTGACAATTTAGCAATTATGCTCTATTTCTTAAGGACGTTGGCACAAAGATAAAGTCAAACACACACATGCTTTTGTTTTTGTGTAATTTTACAAAATGTTAAGAACATTTTAAAATATTATTTTCAAAAACTGAGTTTTTGCAGTGCTTTTAACTAAAAATTAAAAAAAAAATTGTACTACCTTTAGTAAAAAGGTTATAGGCTAAAAACCAATATAAAAACTTTGAAGCTCTTCTTCTCGAAACTTAGAAAATGCCGCTTATGCTATGCATACCTGACTCGCGCCCAAAAGAGTTGTGTTGTTGTAAGTAGCGTATTTTGGCTTGTTTGCAATCGCTTTATAGGGGCGGATACAGCTGATTTCAATGGGGGCGGGGCGGTTTAGAGTAGGTGTTGGGTTTAATCATTGTGTACGAAAAAAAAACTTATTAAAAAAAAAGTTTTGAGAAAATTATTCAAAACAATTGCCATTGTTTACAGGTTTCAAATGCTGATGCCAAAAATTAGTAAGAATTAAACTAAAGTTGTGACAATCAATAATATCATAGCACTGCTGGCAAAGTTCTTGCAGTTTAGGCAACCTCGAAGGCTAAAATCTTGAAAAAATTATGTTAAAAGTGCAATTTTACGTTTGAATATCCTTGACAAAACTGCTCAAAAACCCAGCCAACACGGTTACGTAAATATTACGTAAAAGTTCAAACACATGGTTAGTTTCAAAAATAAAGTTAGAAAACCTCCAAATCAGTTCAATCAACCGACAAGAAACTAAAAAACAAAAGACCAAAGCGAAAAGGGAAATGATTAAACGATGTTTCGCCCTGGGTAATCAGCGTGGGCTCATCAGTAGTTTCGCTGGTCACCCTCTACCATACATAATTAAACACCATCATACACTTTGAATCACTCACAAATAGGCATCGTTCCGCACTGGTACTTATCCAAGTTACCTGATACGGATTCGTCCTGGCGTGTTAATATTTCCAGTAGGATTATGCTTCTAAGGCAATTAAAACAAAAAAAAGAAGTTAAAACCTTCAAATCAGTTACTTCAACCGAAAAGAAACTAAAAAACAAAAGATCAAGAGATCTTGGGTGGTAATAATAAAAATTCAAACTTGGATGAGCATCCCACAAGGAACAAATAAAAGACCAAAGCGAAAATAGAAACGATTAAACGATGTTTTGCCCTAGGTAACCAGCGTGGGCTCATCAGTAGTTTCGCTGGTCACCCTCTACCATACATCATTAAACATCATGATACACTTTGATTTCGAACTTTAAATCACTCACAAATAGGCATCGTTCCGCACTGGTACTTATCCAAGTTACCTGATACGGATTCGTCCTGGCGTGTTAATATTTCCAGTAGGATTATGCTCCTAAGGCAATTAAAACAAAAAAGAAGTTAAAAAACCTCCAAATCAGTTACTTTAATCGAAAAGAAACTAAAAAACAAAAGATCAATAGATCTTGGGTGGAAATAACGAAAATTCAAACTTGGAAGAGCATCCCACAAGGAACAAACAAAAGACCAAAGCGAAAAGAGAAATGATTATTTCACTGTCACCCTCTACCATACATCATTAAACACCATCATACACTTATAGGCATCGTTCCGCACTGGTATTTATCCAAGTTACCTGATACGGATTCGTCCTAGCGTGCTAATATTTTCAGTAGTATTATGCTTCTAAGGCAATTAAGAAGTTAAAAACCTCCAAATTAGTTACTTCAACCGAAAAGAAACTAAAAAACAAAAATCAAGAGATCTTAAGAGGAAATAATGAAAATTAAAACTTGGATGAGCATCCCAAAAGGAACAAACAAAAGACCGAAGCGAAAAGAGAAATTATTAAACGATGTTTTGCCCTAGGTAACCAGCGTGGGCTCATCAGTAGTTTCGCTGTCACCCTCTACCATACATCAATAAACACCATCATACACTTTGCTTTCGAACTTTAAATCACTCACAAATAGGCATCGTTCCGCACTGGTACTTATCCAAGTTACCTGATACGGATTCGTCCTGGCGTATTAATATTTCAAGTAGGATTATGCTCCTAAGGCAACTAAAACATAAAAAAGGAGTTAAAAACCTCCAAATCAGTTACTTCAACCGAAAGGAAACTAAAAAACAAAAGATCAAGAGATCTTGGGTGGAAATAATGAAAATTCAAACTTGGATGAATTGAAAAAGACCAAAGCGAAAAGCGAAATGATTAAATGATGTTTCGTCCTTGGTAACCAGCGTGGGTTAATCAGTGGTTTCACTGGTCACCCTCTACCATACATCATTAAACACCATCAAACACTTTGATTTCCAACTTTAAATCACTCACACATAGGCATCGTTCCGCACTGGTACTTATCGAAGTTACCTGATACGGATTCATCCTGGCGTGTTAATATATCCAGTAGGATTATGCTCCTAAGGCAATTAAAACAAAAAGGAAGTTAAAAAACCTCCAAATCAGTTACTTTAATCAAAAACAAACTAAAAAACAAAAGATCAAGAGATCTTGGGTAGAAATAACGAAAATTCAAACTTGGATGAGCATCCCACAAGAAACAAACTAAAGACCGAAGCGAAAAGAGAAATGATTAAACGATGTTTTGACCTGGGTAACCAGCATGGGCTCATCAGTAGTTTCGCTGGTCACTCTCTACCATACATCAATAAACACCATCATACACTTTGCTTTCGAACTTTAAATCACTCACAAATAGGCATCGTTCCGCACTGGTACTTATCCAAGTTACCTGATACGGATTCGTCCTGGCGTATTAATATTTCAAGTAGGATTATGCTCCTAAGGCAACTAAAACATAAAAAAAAGTTAAAAACCTCCAAATCAGTTACTTCAACCGAAAAGAAACTAAAAAACAAAAGATCAAGAGATCTTGGGTGGAAATAATGAAAATTCAAACTGAGATGAGCATCCCACAAAGAACAAACAAAAGACCAAAGCGAAAAGCGAAATGATTAAATGATGTTTCGTCCTTGATAACCAGCGTGGGTTAATCAGTGATTTCACTGGTCACCCTCTACCATACATCATTAAACACCATCAAACACTTTGATTTCCAACTTTAAATCACTCACAAATAGGCATCGTTCCGCACTGGTACTTATCGAAGTTACCTGATACGGATTCGTCCTGGCGTGTTAATATTTCCAGTAGGATTATGCTCCTAAGGCAATTATAACAAAAAGGAAGTTAAAAAACCTCCAAATCAGTTACTTCAACCGAAAAGAAACTAAAAAACAAAAGATCAAGAGATCTTGGGTGGAAATAACGAAAATTCAAACTTGTATGAGCATCCCACAAGGAACAAACAAAAGACCAAAGCGAAAAGCGAAATGATTAAACGATGTTTCGCCCTGGGTAACCAGCGTGGGCTCATCAGTGGTTTCACTGGTCACCCTCTACCATACATCATTAAACACCATCATACACTTTGATTTCCAACTTTGAATCACTCACAAATAGGCATCGTTCCGCATTGGTACTTATCTAAGTAACCTGATACGGATTCGTCCTGGCGTGTTAATCATTTCTCTTTTCGCTTTGGTCTTTTGTTTGTTCCTTGTGGGATGCTCATCCAAGTTTGAATTTTCTATATTTCCACCCAAGATCTCTTGATCTTTTGTTTTTTAGTTTCTTTTCGGTTAAAGTAACTGATTTGGAAGTTTTTTAACTTCTTTTTTTGTTGAATGAATGAATTTTGAAGAAATGTCGTTTAATCATTTGTCTTTTCGCTTTGGTCTTTTGTTTGTTCCTTCTGGGATGCTCATCCAAGTTTGAATTTTCGTTATTTCCACCCAAGATCTCTTATTGGTTAGTTTGTTACATAAATTCTAGGTAAATTGGAAGTCACAACAAGATAAAAAGTAACTTCCATATTCTGCATAATGACATGCACAAAGTTACCTAATTTTTACGTAAATAATAGGTTATTAAAATAACCTAAATAATACGTGGCAACAAAAAATTGAGAAATGGCAGATATCGATTAACTAGTAACTCGAAATTAAATCGAAAGGTAAAATTATTAAATTACAAGTAACATCAAGGTAATTTTGACGTCAAGTAAATAACGTACTCTTTATGTAACTACTATTTAAATTTATAACATAAATGTTATATAAATATTACGTATTGGAATTTAACATTTATATAAAATTAAAGTCATATTGCGTATATAATATTTGTATACTTTTAATGTCCCAACAAAGTAAAAAGTAACTTCAATTCCCTTCTTATTACGTAAATATAATGTTATTAAAGAAACCTAAGTTATGTTATGTAAATATCACATAAATTTTATGAAAACTTTTTTATCTTAATTTTTTGACTATAAATTTACGTAAATACTATGTTAATGTAACGGATGTGTTTGCTGGGAATAAACTAAAATTGTAACAATTTTTTTACAGTCTAATCTGAACATTTTTCAAATTTTATGAAATATTAGAAAAACTAGGTTGGGTCAGCTGCCAAGGGGAGGACTGAGTTGGGACAGGATATGGTGTGAATTTAAAAAGAAATTAGATCTAAATTACAAATATAACATTCAAAAATTTTATAGCACATCAGACAAAATTTTTTAAAACTAAAGCTGAAAATTTGAATCTTTTTCGTATGTTTTGTACATTGTTTATCAAAATGTGGGTTAGGTCAGCTGTGAAGGGGGAGCCCCCTCCCTGTATCCGCCCCTGTTATATATATAGGGCGTCCTAAAAATTCGAGTCTAACCTAATATCTCCAGAACCAAAAGAGACAGAGAAGTAAAATGTCACATAATTAAATGGTTTACAACAAAGTATCTTTTTGGGTGCTAATTGTGCTACCATTCATTAAGGAAGCGGAGCTAGAGTGGAGAAAATAGTTTTTTTATTTTTCTAAAATTTGAATAGATCTTCTCATTCTGTTTCCAAAAATACCTAATATGTTACCTTTTTCTCTAAAAGTTTTTACAGGAAATGACAAAAACTTTTAAATAAGAGTAACGATTTAGACAAAGAATCTGTTTTCTCTTATAACTCATTGGTCTTATGGGGATGATTTACCCATTTTATTTAAAACCGTTAAAAAAAAACATATTAGAAGTTTTTGGAAACAGAAGGAAGAGCTGTATTTATATTTTCCAAAATATACAAGGTATGTTATTTAAAAAAATATCGTCGTCGCAGCCCTAGATCTGCGTCTAAATGATTACTGAATTGGAGGAGAATTTTATAGTTTGGATGAGTTTTGGAGTTTAAACTAATTGTTTACTATTACAATTTTGCTATTTTGTTTTGACGATTATGGTTAAATTTTTAACTATATCTATATGCATTTTATTTTTTTTATTATTTCATTCAAATTGCTATATATATATATATTTAATGAGTGCCTATAATGTAAAATATTGACCTTTTCCATACAAATGTGTCATTTGTCATATTGGAAATAAACGATATTCTATTCTATATTCTACTATATAATTATTTTCCAAAAATATACTTTTTTGTTAACCGTCTAATTATGTGAAATTTTACTTCTCTACCTTTTTTGGTTTTTGGAGATATTAGGGTGGACTTGAACTTTTGGGACACCCTGTATTATTAGCCAAAAGTTTTTAGTTTTATCCCTCTTAAGAATAATTAATATTATAGATTATTAATTCATATCGCTCCTTGCAATCCAACGAAAAGTCCAAGATATTTATATAATAACATAAAAAAAAACTTTTTTAGTTCAAATTGGTGGAATTTTGGGCCTTTTTTTGGGTGGCAGCCTATTAAGCATGGTCGAACTCGTTTATTTTATATATCGGCTCTTGTTTGTCCTTAAAAGTCAACTAAGCAAGAAGAACAAACGAGCTATTGAATTTACCCACTAAAGTTTCCTCCAAGTAAGTTTAAATAAATACACTACATACACATCAGGTGATTCAGAACTGATTAAAAGAATTGAGAAATTTATTTGGCAAATTTATACAATGAGATTCAGGCTACTGCGAACATAGGGGGGAACTAGTCCAATTTACTCTCTTGTCGTGCCATACGACCGAGGTGGGGCACACTTCACTTTTTGGTCGATTTCAAAAGATATATATATTTCTTGAATTATGTGTTTTTGCCATCCAGCACTATATAAAGTTTTTAAGGGAAATTTTTTTTAAATATTTTAAAATTTGCAAAAATTGGCGTTTTGCAATCAAATTTTTTTAAAACGAATTTTTGAGAGTTGTATATAATCTTATGTTGAGCAAAAAATGTTCCATAAAGTTTTTTGTAGCACCTACGGTTTTCTCACAAAAAAAATCTAGTTTGAAATTCTGCAAAAATGGTCAATTTTATTGGCCTTTTTTGCACCAACAAATCCTGTCACTTTGACAAAGTGAACATTATTAATATTTTAGATTTTTTTTTGTAAGAAAAGTTTAGATGCTACAAAAAACTTTATGAAACATTTTTTGCTCAGCATAAGATTTTCTACAACCCTAAATATTTGTTTTTATTTTTTTTTTGTATTTGAATGGTGTATAAATAAATTCTAAAACTTCAATTTTGAGAAGTTTTGAAATAGTTAAAAAAATTTCCCTAAAAATCTAAACGTGCTACAAAAAAGTTTATTTGACATTTTTTACTTAAAATAGAATGCTTTATTGTATGATTTTTTTTTAATGTAATTTTTTTAATTTTGAAAAATTTTGGCAATTTTTTTACAGGTTTATAGTGTGTTACTCTCTAAGATGTATATGGAAGATTTTGATTATTACCTTATATAATAGTGTTGGATGGGACAAACACAAAAACACATAGTTTAAGAAATATATATTTTTTTTCTTGGACTCGACCAAAAAGCGAAGTGTGGGGATCGAAGCACGCTGCAGTGTTATCTTTTTGACATTTATTTTCTTTTTATACTATGTTTTATTTCTGCCTTGCTCGAGAAACAGATTGGTAAGTTATTAAGTAAAATAATACATTTTTAAAACTAAAAATAGATATCTACGAAGTTGCCGAAAAAGTGCAGATGGTCAAATGGTACTATCAAGGCAGATCATTGGGACTTATTCAAGAACTTTTTTTGGAGAATTTTTTAAATCGCCCAGAACCTAGTGTATCAACGATTCATAGGTTTGTGCAGAATTTTGAAAAGTTTGGTTGCGTAGCTCCAAGGAACCATAAAAAACCCACTGATTTGAATGACGAGCAGAAAGTACAAGATGTAATGATTTGCGCTGCAGTAGAGGAAATTCGAAAGTTAACTAGCCACCAAATTGCCGAAGCAGTTGATACGTCTTCAGTCACTGTTCCACTGTCTTACGTGTTCTCAAAAAGAATAAGTATCATTCTTAAAAAGCGTCAAATTTCTCCGGAGGATAACTATCGTCGTATGGAATTTTGCGAAACAATGATAGAGAGGGCTAATCGTGATGAAAACTTGCTGAGATGAAAGTACTTTTTCATTATTGAATAGTCATAACCCAACACACGTTTGATATTGGTTGAAGGAAAATTTGGATTTGTATTTTGACGTTAGAACACAGTATCCCCAAAAACTAACAGTGGGATTTACTAAGATCTAAAATAGTACCCCCCACAAGTCTAAATATTTACACCTGTGGGGGGTACTAAATTTTAAATCCAATTTTCAAAAAACCCTTACCCATACAGAAAAGACACAAAGTTATTGATTATTTTGTATTATTATTGCAAAATACCATTGAAAAACTGCTTTTTTTCTAAAAATATACCATTTTAGGAGAAAATGCCCTAAAACTAATTTTATTTGACAGGCTTCAAAATGGCATATTGTGAATACGCCAAAAATTTGGCACATAATAGCTCAATAAAACACCTCCAATTTTGTCGATAAAAATGCCATATTTTCAACCCGTTTTTAGCACAAAAAATATATTTATGATGGCACTACGAGGCAAAACAAACATAAGTGAAGGTCACTGATTATGCACGAAAAATATACTAAACAAAAAAACCCAACACAACTATATTAATTTATTTACAAACTGAAAGTAAAACATTGGGGTTATCTAAAAGCTCAGTCAAAATAACTTTCCTTACTCAAAGCCCACTCATTTTAAAGCTGTAGCTTTCATCAGTAGAGGTTGGTGCAAGCCAAGGTGCAAGCAGAGGTAAAAGATCCGAACTCGCTGTTTGTGATTGAACGCAGCGCTAATATTTTTAAACTGACATTTCGACAGTGACAGAAATGTAAAAAAAAAACTTGCATTTAAATTTTTTTAATAAATTTCATAAATAAAAACACCTTTTAAATAAATACAAAATTAATATACCATCTAAATCGTTGTGTGACATCAAGTATTAATTGGAAAAATCAATTATCAAGGCTAAGTTTTAATTAGAGTGACATATAACCTCAATTTTAATTTGTTCTACAGAGTGTTAACTATTTAAACCTCGCGTGAGTTTCAATTTTTAAATTTTCTTTTCTTCTAAATTGAAACTTTCTTCTTAAATACAACAAAAAATTGTATTAAGATGATTATTCAATAAACAAATTTAATAAAATTCTTTTTGTAATTCAAACTGTATCCAAAACTCAAGGAGGGTTGGTTTAAAATGCTTAAAACCAAAAATTTCACTTAAACTTAGGACCGTTCTAAAATAGACTAAACCCTTTTAGTAAATCCCACCGTAAATGTTTGGGGAGTATTTTAGGGGAACATGTAATTGGGCCATTTTTTTATTGACGGCAATTTGAATTGTCCTAGATACTTGGATCTACTGCAGCACCATATTATTCCAACTGCTAGGCAGTTGTTAGGTGTGAGATTTGGTGAAACATGTTTTAAACAAAATGGTTGTCCCGCTCACAATATGAGCCTTGTTATGGAATATCTTAATAATGTATTTCCTAATCGGGTTATAAGCAGTTACACGGGGAACTATTTTATGGCCAACTATCTGTGGAGTTATATCAAAAATAAAGTTTATGGGCATGAAAGGGCTAATAATTTGGAAGAACTTCGGAATAAAATTGAAGAAGCTTTTCAAACTATCACCCCTAACATGCTTGGAAACGTTAGAAGGAGTTTTTATAATAGGCTCGGATATTTTCTAGCCGAGCACGGAGGGCTTTTCGAATATTTGCGCTAATTTTTTTTTGGCTGGTAGAATCTTTTTGATTTTCAGAATGTATTATTTTGTTGTTAGTGATAAATTTGAGCAGTTGAAAATAAAACGCTCTGATTTATCAGTGACAAAAAACAAAAAAATTACGTTATCAAAATTTGCGTATTTATTGACCAAATTCCGGTTTCATTGAACACACTCCATATCGCACCGTGGTTAGAGGCGTACTAATACTAAACGCAAGCCGCGAACGGCAAAGGCAAGCGTGAGTGTTGGTTGCTCTACTGATAGTAGTAGTAGAGAAGGGGCGGCGCGAAGCCCTGCAAGTAGGCCTCCCTGGGCCCTTTCTGCCCTACCCCGAGCCTGCCCCTAATCCACCGCCTGCACCACTGGTCTGGCAGTTTGCTCATTTGGTCTCACTGTTCTTTTTGCAAAGTCCAGTATTTTGTCCCATTTGAGCGTGTGCAGGTCCTCCTCATCCAGGGTCGGGAAACCGAATACCTGATATCTCGTCCTCTGGTATGCCTCGCAGTTCGCTATAACGTGTCGAGATGTCTCTTCTGCCCGCCCGCAGGCCCGGTAGGTCGAGTCATTCTCCACCGCGATCAGGGTCATGTGCTTTCTTAGTCGGTTGTGACCTGTTATGATACCTGTCAGCAGATCAGCGTCCCTTCGCGATCTCCCCAGGAGCCATTTTTGTCTGGCTACATCTGGGCCCTTCACGAAGTCCTTGGTCTGTCTGCATCCTGTTCCTGCTTTCCAAGCGGTCGTCATGGCATCGTTGTCCCATTTGTTGAGTCGACTTTGCAATTGCCTCTTGGTTGTTCCTAGGAGTGCACCCCCATATGTCCCGGTACCCACATAAGTGTCACTATTTTACCCTCTCCCAAGGATTTCAGTGCATCCGCACATTCCTCCACCAGGGTGTTGGTGATCATGGGCGCCCTTAGTGCCTTTAGGGCTGATTGGCTGTCGGAGCATATATAAACATGCTCCTCCCTACCGTTCTTTATTTCTTCCATGCTCTGCCTGAAAGACCGTGGCTTGCTCTCCGAGCGGGTAGCTCTTTCGAACCTCCTGGTCTTCCACATAAACCCCCGATCCTGTGGTTTGCCTCTCCGACAGTTTCGACCCGTCGGTGTAGCAAATCACGGCGTTCTCCTCGAACTGTTCGCGGAGGTTTTCACTCTGCCATAGTTCCCTGTCTGTGATGACTACTTTGTACCTCTTGTTGAATCTCCAGGGGTTTTTTAGTCTTTGTGTTTTAATCGCTGCCATAGGGATTTCTCTCTCGGCAATTTGGGCAATCCTAAGATGCCCCGCAGCTTCCCCTCTTCCTCTCCATTGACCTGTATCTCTCAGCCGGAGGTGGGTCGCCATCGCTTCTTTTCTGATCCAGATCGGAAGCGGCGGCAGTCCCAGAATGGTCTCGAGTGCCTGTATAGGTGCCGTCCTCATAGCGCCGGTTATCCCTCTGCATATGGTTCCCTGTAGTCTCCTTGATCTACTGATAGGTCCTATGTTCGCAGTAGTCTGAAGCTCTCTGTATGTGTCCAAGAAGTAATTTTTGCATGGGTCCTGAATAATACAAATTATCAGAGAATTCATTAAATCAAAAGTTAAAAACAGATAGATGAAAAATAATGTCAATTTTTTCAGATTTATATTCTGTACTTGACCAACCATTTTTATGTAAGTTACTATAAGTATTTGAGTTTGTTTATTAAATAAATCAACTTTTATTGTTGATAAACGTGCACCCCTAATAATTTTTTTAATTATTCTTGTACGGAGATCCATTATTGAAAAAATACAATTTAAAATTGCGAAATAATAAAAAAGATAAAGACATGAAATAGAAATAAATTAAATCGGAAACTAGCACGAGAATACGACATTAGCATCATATACATATTGCTCATTTATTTTTAAACCATGTTTAGACCTTCTCGATAACTATTTAGGAAACAACTATTACTACATAAGGTTGAAGAAGATTGAAAAAACACTAAGTGTTTAAAGTTGTCTTGTTTATTCCCACAGTTTTTTTCTTAGATTGGTTAACCGGTTTCGCTCCAGGGGCATCATCAGAACCAAAAAACTACAATGATAAACAGTTGTACAAAATTGTTGAAATGTTATGGTAATTTTGATTTTGGCACATAGTTTAGGGATTATTTTGTTTAGAACTATTCTAAGTATGATATAACAAGTACAAAGTAAATTGGTCAGACAAGAACAGTCAAAATGATTTTTAAAATAAAGAAAACATTTAAAATTATTAAAATGTCAAAAAATTTCAAAAAACTGTCAGAAAACTGTCAGAAAACTAACATGTATTGTATGTATACAGATAACTATCACATATTTGTCGAAGACTTACCTTAATATTCAAATGGAAATTGTCATAATTTGGAGGTTGGTTGCACGGAGCTGACAGAGCTGAAGGGCTATTCATCTCATAACAAAAGTATCTTGGTTTTACCTATTTTTAAATTGATATAAACTGGGCTTTAATTTTACTCAAAGCCTTAAATATTTACCTTTTTTTTTATTAGAATTCCTTAACAGCGGGTCTATTAATAGTGAATAGTGTATTGCACTCAGTTTTTATTTATAATATAATTAATAAAAAACACGAAAAACAGGTGCTTTGTAGTTAATAATTATTTCTTGTTTCTTTTTGTTTTATTCTTACAAAATTGTTTCGGTAAAGAATGGAATTTTGGCCAATTTTGATATGTAGTTCTATGGCCAAATTAAGGCATTTTTTAGCGAAACTTGTTTCTGGTAAAATATTTAAAAAAATCAAATATTAGTGTTTAATCACTATTGTAGTGCCAGAAGGTGATTTTAATAAGTCAAAGTTACTTGCAGGGTGTACCAGTAAAATAATCCGGCAGAAGCCGCAACGTAGGATAAATATATACCGCTTTTGAAAACTTAAGGTTTGGTAAAATTTTAACCGAATAATTACAAGGCGCGGGTTGTCAAAAACTAAACATAAAAATAAGAAGTTGAAGCATTATCAAGGTAGCCGTGAAAATTTGATGTAAACAACAAATGCATATTTACTGGCAGTGACAGTTAGATTGATTCTTGTGTAGTTATTTCTTGTTATATAGTTTCTTTCTTGTAATAACATATATATTATATTTCTTGTTGTAACATATATTTGTAGTTATTTTTTGGCTAGTATTGTATGTGCAAATCGGGAGCCAGAACTGTAGGGACATGTGCTCATGTGGCAAGTATAGTATGGTTCTTAGGATATGCCAAGCGTCAAGGAAACTTAAAATATCCATCGGTAGCCCTACTGGACAATATTTTGGATGCACATCATAGACATAACAACCAGATGAATATCCAATAGAAAGATGACAAAATATTTTTTTAAAGTATACCAATATATCTGCATTTACATTGCTTTGGATTTTAGAATTAGTTGGATATTGTAGTTTAGTTATAGTTATATATTTTAGACAATATTTGCTTTATAAAATATTTAAAACAAATGCATAAGTATTTTAGATAAAATAAAAAGCAACATTTAATTTAATAAAGTGTTTTGTTTTACTTTGTTTTAACTCCATTATTAGTTATTCTCTAGGTTTCTAGTAAAAAAAACAATAGCAAATTATTTTTAAAAAAGGATACGTTTAACCAAAAACACCAAAGTGAGAGAGATACAAGGAGGAGGGTAAGAGGGGTTGCAAAAAACTACTTTGAAAAAAAACCATTTTGCAAAAAGATACCATATATAGTGACTAACAATCGTTTTTATTATTTTAAAAACAAAAACTTGAACCGCACACACAATATTAAATATATCTTTTATGTATACAATGTTTATTTTTGCTACTCTGTACATATCAAAACACTTCATAGTGTATAGTAAAACTTGAAAACAGTTAGAATTGAATCGAAATAAAAAGTAAGTGTTATTTTATCAAACTCAACTGAATTTTTCATTTGAATTAACTTTTTGCAAGATTATTTTATTGGTAACTTTTGACTTATTAAAATCACCTTTTCGCACTGATAAAACAGAGGATAATTGCTATACTTTTTCTTATTTTACCAGAAACAAGTTAGTACGTACTTCAGAATTTGGACAGCTATTATCTGAGAATTCTATTGAGATCACCCTATAGGAATTTTGTTCAGCGGAAAACTTATTGAATTTTCTCATGTATATGATTTTAGTTGAACATTGACTTTTTATCGTACCTTTCTAGTAAAATGAAACCATGTTCTTATTAGTTGATTTTATCAAAGATTTTATGGACCACCCTGTATGTGTGTTAAAATATTATAGGTCAAAAAATAATAAAATCTGGCCTGAAAATATATTCTTAATAATACAGTATAAATTCTGGTCTTCTGTTTCTCTTTTTTGAAAAGATATTGCGAATATAGTAAGCCATGGCATATTTTCTTATTTTCCAGGGGCGTACCTTTGAACGGAAATAGCTCAAAAACAAAACCGGAGACCCCCCAAATTTTTTTCTTAAAAATATCAGGAAGGTCAGGACTCTTACATATTGCAACCCCAAGCCATTTCACCGATGCCGGTAAACAATGTATTTAGTGCCCCCTCCTTTATCACGTGCACTTGGGTCTCTATTTTTGTTTATAAATTGATTGTTATGAATTAATGAAAATCTAGTTGGAATGAGATATTATTACCTAAGAGTTGCGAAAGTCCACAGAGAAAGAGATAGAAATGCCTCGTGCTCTTAGGGGGGGTCTGTTTTAGAGTTTGCATCATTGTTATGAGGTAAAAAAAGGAGGAAAAGAATGAGAATGAGAAACTTCACATGCCCTTGGGGTTTTTGTTTTTAATTTGATTATTATAGGGCAAAAATGAATGAAATTGACAAGTATGATCTAGTTGAAATGATGTTACTGCCTAAGAGTTGTTAAAGTCAATGGAAAAAGAGATGGAAATTTCTCATGCTCATGCGGGGTCAGTTTTATTGTTTACAGAATTATTATGGGGTAAAAAGGGAGAATAAGAATGATAAATTTCACGTGCACTTGGGGCTCTATTTTTGGTTAAAATTTGATTATCATGAGTTAAAAATGAAATTGACCAGTAAGATCTAGTTGGAATGAGGTCTTACTACCTAAGAGTTGCGAAAGTCCAGAGAAAGAGAGATAGAGATTCCTCGTGCTCTTAGGAGTTCTGTTTTTAGTGTTTACCAAATTATAAGTATAAAGGGGGACTGAAATTAAAATTAAATTGAAGGGGCTTCAACTAATATGTGACTAACAATAAACAAGAATTATAGTTTTAGAAAGATTACAAACTTGTGACAAATATAAACTTGTGACAATTATAAAATTCCAACCAAAAAATTCCATGAGGTTCCAGTTCTACAATAAAGAGTTCACAATAAAGTGCTTACATGTATTCACTGCCAAGGAGACCAATTCTGTGTGTATGATGTCTGTAAAAAATTGTTTATTCTTCACAAAATATCTTGAGGAGGCTGTTATTTGCCAAATTTAATTGTAGGTTAAGTGTTCCTTGTGGGTTAGTTTTGTGCAATTTGTAAATCTCTAGCTAGGTCTTCTAGGTTTTCTTGAGTTTTTAAGTCACCATTAATGTGAAGAATTTTATAACTGAAATCAAGGTGAGGCGGACGACCAGTATTAAGTATAAGGTAAATTTAGAGCCTTCTTCTTTGTTAAGGCGAATGTCTCTGATATGGTTTTTAAACCGAGTCTTAAAGTATCTCGTTGTTCTACCTATATAGCTTGATTGGCAAGTATTACATGTTAGTTTGTATGCTCCCTTGTTGAGTAAAGTGTCTAATTTATCTTTGTTATTTAAGAATATATTCCCAATTGTGTGTTCTGGACCTGAAGGCTGTTTTTAAGCCTTTATTGTTTAAATTTCCATTAAAGGTAAGTGTTCAATATGTATTTTTTGAGACCATGCTATTTTCTTTGTTTGCCAATGTTGGTGAAAAAAGAGGTGGTGGAGGGGCAATATTTCATTATAAGTGTTCTTAAGCTTTCTTCTCTGTACTAATTTAGTTATGAGATCACTGGGAAAGTGGTGTTTTTTTGGAATTTGTTTTATGGTATTTATTTGTTTATTAGATGCAGGTAGACACATAGGTATAGACATGTCTCTGTAGACATAACTATTCAGGGCAGCTATTTTATGAGAAACAGGGTGGAATGATGAATTATCTAGGATTAAACCTGTATTTGAAGGTTTGCGATACATTTCAAAGATATGTCTATTATTTTCTCTTGTTGTAGTAAGATCAAGAAAGTTAATTTTAGAATTTTATTCAACTTCCAAAGTAAATTTGATTTTTGAGTGAATAATATTTCAATATGTTAAAAATTCTTGAAGAAGACCTGACCATAAGCACAGTACATCATCAACATATCGATAGTAATAAATGACATGTTCAGTGAACCGATTGTTTTTTTAGAATAAAGTTGTTTTCTAAGTGGTCTAGAAATAAATCTGCAGATAAGGGTGCAAGGCGGAGGCCCATAGCACAGCCATCTTTTTGTCTATATGTAGTTTTATTAAAGTTTTTTGTTGAAAACAGATATCAAGCAAGTCATAGTATTCCCTAACTTCCTGGTCAGATAGCTCGCTGTCTATCAGTTTTTCTTTTATGATTTCAAGTACTTCAGATATGGGTACATTGATAAAAAAGTTACAAACATCGAAGGAGACTAGGAGCGAGTTCTCAGGGACATTTAGTTAAGTTAACAATTTTTTTTAAGCCATTAATTCGAAGTTGTTAGACTCATGCACTTTCAAAAGTCCATAAGGTCTCGGTATAATAGTTACAGTTTTTTAAGATTTGTGAAACTTTTGTTATAAAAGAAGGAAATTTTAATTGAAATGCTTCAAAGTCATTATGGTTTAGGAAATCTAAGACTTTTTCAGCATACTTATGCTTAGATAAAACAATAGTGCAATTGCCTTTGTCGGCTCTAGTGACAACTAGCTGGTTTTGGTTGACTTTGTATTTCATTTATAATTTGAAAATTAAAATAACCTGAGGACCTAGATATGTTTTTGTTATTGACAGTCTGCAGTTCACTCCTAATGATGAGGGAGCATTCGTCTTTAATTTTTGAAACATCTTGGGGGTTGATCTTGTTTTTATTTTGAATTACAGATTCTGTTGTGATTAACATTTTGGGGTTTGTATTTGAGGCCCAAACTCAACAGTTCTGTCTCCTTGTCAGTGAACACTGGGTCAGAGAAATTTAGAAAGGGTTCATGGAATTTTACAATATCATATATCTTGTTCGGGATGGTTTGTATGTTCATCCTGTGTAACATAATATTATTTATGAACTTCCGGGAATAAATACACCCATTTAATCCCGCTTTTGCGGGAATAAAGTGGGTCATTTAATCCAGCTTTTGCGGGAATAAAGTGGGTCATTTATTCCCTAGGGGAATAAAGTCAAATTTATTGACCTAACAACGCATATGTTTCTGCGTTTCGGCATACTGGATGTTATCGTTTGACATAGAGACAGAGCGAAGGTACATGTGGCGGTTTGTCTACAGAGTGCGATTTTTTGGAAAATAAATTAAAAAAATATAGTTATTTTTTTACTTTTCTAAACTTATTCTAAAGTGCATAAAATAGTATATAAACTTCAGGAGTAAAGTGATGCTTAATCCCTCGACAAATTATAGCCCGACCGAAGGGATGGGATGCCTCGGGATTAAATGTACCACTTTACTCCCTAGGTTTATAATGTACTATTTCTTCAATTTAATTTTAATTTGATTCCCCCTTTTTACCCTATAATAATTTGGTAAACACTAAAAACAGACCTCTCTCCATCTCTCATTCTGTGGACTTTTGCAACTCTTAGGTAATAAGATCTTATTCCAACTAGATCTTATTGGTCAATTTCATTAATTTTTACCCCATAATAATCAATTTATAAACAAAAATAGACACCAAAGTGCACGTGATAAATTTACTTTTACTTATTTAGTTTTCTGTTCGCTAAAAAACGCCACAAACCTATGTCAACATTCGTTTGCTTAATTTGGCTATAGAACCATATATCAAAATTGGCCAAAATTCCATGAGAATAAAACAAAAAGAAACAAGAAATAATTATTAACTACAAAGCACATGTTTTTCGTGTTTTTTATTAATTATGTTATAAATAAAAATTGAGTACATCCACTATCAATAGACCCGCTGTTAAGGAATTCTAATAAAAGAAAGGTAAATATTTGACGCTTTGAGTAAAATTAAAGCCTAGTTTATATCAATTTAAAAATAGGTAAAACCAAGATACTTTTGTTAGGAGATGAATAGCCCTTCAGCTCTGTCAGCTCCGTGCAACCAACCTCCAAATTATGACAATTTCCATTTGAATATTTAGGTAAGTCTTCGACAAATATGTGATAGTTATCTGTACCAATACATGTTAGTTTTCTGACAGTTTTACGACATTTTTTGACATTCTAATAATTTTAAATGTTTTCTTCATTTTAAAAATCATTTTGACTGTTCTTGTCTCACCAATTTACTTTGTACTTGTTATATCACACTTAGAATAGTTCTAAACAAAATTATCTCTAAACCATGTGTCAAAATAAAAATTACCATAACATTTCAACAATTTTGTACAACTGTTTATCATTGATTTTTTTCTCTTGTAGTTTTTTGGTTCTGATGATACTCCTGTAGCGAAACCGGTTAACCAATCTGATAACAAAACTGTGGGAATAAACAAGACAACTTTAAACACTTAGTGTTAACTTTACCCCACATGGATACCTTACAAGACACTATTACTACGTTTATACGCACCTAAAAACCGCTTTAATATAAGGACTGTTTTAAATAAAATTGCTTTCTCCAAGGGTTTATACGTCCTTTATTAAATGTCATAAAATGTCAGTTTAAAAGGAAAACAAATAAAATAACTAAGTTAACGACAGACTTATATTGTTACAAATCAAAATTATTTAGCGATATAAATTCGGTTTTGCCCCTTCTTCCCCTACATACAGATACGTTTAAATAAAAAGCTTCGAGAATCTTTAAAGCCCGGTTCCCATCTCGGCGTTCCCCTTGACTGCCCACCATGACTCTAAAGAGTCAGGGGGACACTCATGGTGAACATCTAGATGGATACCGGATGTAAGTGGTTTATCTTAGAAAAGACAGCATGCAGGCAAGTCGGGGAGAGTGAGTGCAGGAGTAGGAGGAAATTAGGAAGGGGCACGGGGTATAGCAAAAAAGGCCCAAGAGAATGTCTGATTGCCAGGTAAATATATATTGTTTCTTATTTAAGCACTTTTCATAAACCCTCCAAATTGCGATTGCCCACAGAACTGCAACATCAGCACGTACTTTTTGAAAACAGTAATTCAGTCCAACGAGTTTGCATATGCTTCAATTTTTGCCTTTTATGTGACCATGCCCCAGCAGATGTATGTAAGGAATTTAGTGTTTACTCCAATCGATTTGACAGGTACTTATACTATAGGTACTACAAAGTATATGTTATAATTTTATTATTTTTTCTCTTCCATATCAATATTTTGTTTTTAAATGATATTATTACATTATTTTTATTATCAAAACTTTTTCGAAGCCAAGTCTAAGAACAATATTTTTAAAATATACCTCGTTCTTTCTTTTCTAGCTTATATGGAAATTTTGGAACGCTTAAAATTTTGACAACTTTGACAGCCGCTGTGGTAGTGTTTATTAACCACTTCTACCACGCATTAATTTTACCAGAGGTTTTGGAACACATTAGAAACTGTCACTCGGTAACAAATTTAGAGATGAAAAAAAAAAACACAAAATTGGGCTTTATTTTACAAAATAAATGTTTTATATGTTGAAACCTGGTAATATTTTATTATTTTTAAAATGAATTGTGTCAAAATAATCTAAAGGTTACCAGCAACCGCAACGAAATGGATTCGTAGCTTACGGCAGTGGTCGTGGTTAATTACCACCCACATAGCAATGAAAGAACATTTACATGCACATCTTTAGACTGTACTTTGTCCATACTATTTAAGTATATGCTATTGAGGACATCCATTGCAAATGCTTTGAATGTACCATTTGAGCAGGTCCTTTTGAGTACATCTTTAACACATGCAAAGAATATATCAATTTTAAAACATTTTTTGGTCCGTTTACCGCACATGCTGGTACCATAAAAGAACATCAAAATAATGAGTTTCTAAGTGTTTTCTTGGCATATGCTAAGGAAAAGGAGGTTACTATCAGAACATCTTTAGCATATGCAAAGTATACTTATATCACATACTTTTAAACATTATTTGGTCCTTTTAGCGCACATGCTATTCTGCTACTGCATAAGAACATCAAAAGAATGATATTCTAGTATTTCCTTAGCATATACTAATGAAATACCATTAAAGAAAGTTACTTTTAGAACATCTTTAGCATATGCAAAGTATATACCAATTAATTATGGTATAATATTAAGTACATCTATATGTATGATACAATAAAATCATAAGCGTTTATTTCAGTGATTTAATGTTGGCATCGTTTATTTCGAGCAAACCTTAGGTAACGTATAATTTTTGTCTGGGGCGCAATAACGTCACTGGTTATTACGATATTAGTTCAATACAAAGACGTTTAACTAAAATAGACCCATAAAGTCATTCATAAATTGCTTTGAAACGCGATCAGTCGTTAGATTTAGGGAAAACCATTTTATGTTCCACTGGCAACGCTGTACCAGACATGCTCCTCCTCACACAAGCTCCAACCACCTTACGTTTAGCAGCGGCCAGAAGCGGCTTATTATTTATAAATGTAAAAAGGTTTGGTCATTATTTTCAGACTTGTCAAATTTATTAATTGATACCGAGGGTATGGAGAGGTATTATATTTGTCATTGTGAAAATATTTATGTAAAGATATAACATAGAAAATATTAATTTTTTGAATGTTCTTCAGATAGTTATCTGCCTAATTAGTGCGGAAAGTGATACTTTTACGCATGGGAGGAGTTCGGGCGAGAAAGACACTTCCGTAAGGGTTAGGTACAATTTCTTTACTACGAGTGTTTATGATGACTTTCTTGATCAAAAAGTAGTTTTTAGAACACACATTTCAAAGTCAAAATTTAAAAATTTTCGACCTTAATGTCCATCGTGTGCAGAAAAGTATCACTTTCCGCATTATTTAGGCAAATGACCAAAAAAACCAATGTGGAAAAAATAAGCAAATTCGACTTAAAATAGTGGTAGTTCGAAAAAGGATGATATCTATATTATAGGTACTATATGATGGTTTTCGTTGTGTAAAAAAAATGGAATTTATACACACTCCTATAATTTTTATTTAATACGTAGAAAAGTATCATTACATTTTTAATAAATACAAAAAAATCTTATGTGGAGTATCTACCTATGTAAATATTATAAATGTGTGGGAACGCTAGTACTATTTATAAACAAATCTCAGCAGAAAAAATAAGCTGATTACAGGTAGTATCAAAACTGTGAATGTAATTATAAATAAATATCATACGCACCTCTTACATTTTTTTGCTACTCATATAGGATATTTAGAAATGTCGCAGCTGGGGTTGGTTCATTAAAAAAAATATAGTGTAATTAATTATAAGTGCTTACCATATTGTTTTTATCACAAATTCGCAAAAATATCCCAAAAAAACTTATTTCTTTCCTATATTTATTAAATACAGCTTTATTTATTGCAACACTAGTTGCACGCCTATAGCGGCCTATCAATAGATAGCGTCGAAAGAACATATGATAACAAATCTGTGAAATGTTTGGTTTTCACCTGCAATCTCCAGTTTTCGTCACACTACGTACTTTAAAAAAGAAAAGATCAAAAGATCTTGGGAGGAAAGAACGAAATTTTAAAATTGGACGAGTGTCCCACAAGGAACACACAAAAGTCCAAAGCGAAAAGGGAAACAATTAAACGACGTTTTGCCCGGGGTGACTAGCGTGGGCTCGTCAGTGGATTCACTAGTCACCCTCAATCCAGACATCATTTAACACCATCGCACACTCCGACTTCCAACTCTGAAACACTCACAATTAGGCATCGTCCCGCACGGTACTTATTATAAGTCGCCTAATACGGGTTCGTCCTGGCGTGTTAATCTTTCCAATAGGAATATGCTCCTAAGACAATTAAAACAAGAAGTTTAAACTTCCAAATCAGTTACATCAACCGAAAAGAATCTAAAAAAGAAAAGATCAAAAGATCTTGGGAGGACAGAACGAAATTTCAAAATTGGACGAGTGTCCCACAAGGAACACACAAAAGTCCAAAGTGAAAAGGGAAACAATTAAACGATGTTTCGCCCGGGGTGACTAGCGTGGGCTCGTCAGTGGATTCACTAGTCACCCTCAATCCAGACATCATTTAACACCATCGCACACTCCGACTTCCAACTCTGAAACACTCACAATTAGGCATCGTTCCGCATGGTACTTATTATAAGTCGCCTGATACGGGTTCGTCCTGGCGTGTTAATCTTTCCAATAGGAATATGCTCCTAAGAAAATTAAAACAAGAAGTTAAAACTTCCAAATCAGTTACATCAACCGAAAATAATCTAAAAAAGAAAAGATCAAAAGATCTTGGGAGGACAGAACGAAATTTCAAAATTGGACGAGTGTCCCACAAGGAACACACAAAAGTCCAAAGCGAAAAGGGAAACAATTAAACGATGTTTCGCCCGGGGTGACTAGCGTGGGCTCGTCAGTGGATTCACTAGTCACCCTCAATCCAGACATCATTTAACACCATCGCACACTCCGACTTCCAACTCTGAAACACTCACAATTAGGCATTTTTCCGCATGGTACTTATTATAAGTCGCCTGATACGGGTTCGTCCTGGCGTGTTAATCTTTCCAATAGGAATATGCTCCTAAGAAAATTAAAACAAGAAGTTAAAACTTCCAAATCAGTTACATCAACCGAAAAGAATCTAAAAAAGAAAAGATCAAAAGATCTTGGGAGGACAGAACGAAATTTCAAAATTGGACGAGTGTCCCACAAGGAACACACAAAAGTCCAAAGCGAAAAGGGAAACAATTAAACGATGTTTCGCCCGGGGTGACTAGCGTGGGCTCGTCAGTGGATTCACTAGTCACCCTCAATCCAGACATCATTTAACACCATCGCACACTCCGACTTCCAACTCTGAAACACTCACAATTATTATATAGTATTATTATTATAGTATCAGGCGACTTATAATAAGTACCATGCGGAACGATGCCTAATTGTGAGTGTTTCAGAGTTGGAAGTCGGAGTGTGCGATGGTGTTAAATGATGTCTGGATTGAGGGTGACTAGTGAATCCACTGACGAGCCCACGCTAGTCACCCCGGGCGAAACATCGTTTAATTGTTTCCCTTTTCGCTTTGGACTTTTGTGTGTTCCTTATGGGACACTCGTCCAATTTTGAGATTTCGTTCTTTCCTCCCAAGATCTTTTGATCTTTTCTTTTTTAGATTCTTTTCGGTTGATGTAACTGATTTGGTAGTTTTAACTTCTTGTTTTAATTTTCTTAGGAGCATATTCCTATTGGAAAGATTAACACGCCAGGACGAACCCGTATCAGGCGACTTATAATAAGTACCATGCGGAACGATGCCTAATTGTGAGTGTTTCAGAGTTGGAAGTCGGAGTGTGCGATGGTGTTAAATGATGTCTGGATTGAGGGTGACTAGTGAATCCACTGACGAGCCCACGCTAGTCACCCCGGGCGAAACATCGTTTAATTGTTTCCCTTTTCGCTTTGGACTTTTGTGTGTTCCTTGTGGGACACTCGTCCAATTTTGAGATTTCGTTCTTTCCTCCCAAGATCTTTTGATCTTTTCTTTTTTAGATTCTTTTTGGTTGATGTAACTGATTTGGAAGTTATAACTTCTTGTTTTAATTGTCTTAGGAGCATATTCCTATTGGAAAGATTAACACGCCAGAACGAACCCATATCAGGCGACTTATAATAAGTACCACGCGGAACGATGCCTAATTGTGAGTGTTTCAGAGTTGGAAGTCGGAGTGTGCGATGATGTTAAATGATGTCTGGATTCAGGGTGACTAGTGAATCCACTGACGAGCCCACGCTAGTCACCCCGGGCGAAACATCGTTTAATTGTTTCCCTTTTCGCTTTGGACTTTTGTGTGTTCTTTGTGGGACACTCGTCCAATTTTGAAATTTCGTTCTTTCCTCCCAAGATCTTTTGATCTTTTCTTTTTTAGATTCTTTTCGGTTGATGTAACTGATTTGGAAGTTTTAACTACGCACTTTGGCACATCACTTTTGCCACAAACACTTAAAAATCTATTAAAAGATATTAAAAAACTCTCGATTAATCTGTAAAATATACCGAAACGCCGTAGATAAATTATGAATGGAGCAGCGTACACACGTTTATATGGCTGACCCGCCACAAATGCGAGGTTGTCACATTGTTGTAGGTTTTATTCCCGATATATATTGGGAAATAAAAAGAATTATTCTTTCGGTCAAAATATCAGATATTTTGTATGATATTTCGATCGAAAAAATGAAGTATATTTCAAGTACCATAACATGTACCTCCACATTATAAATTCTTTATTGATTTAAAATTGTGAAGATTCAAGGAAATTTAAATGCAATTATATAATATACCAAAATTTCTTTATATATTTGAATAATATTAAGGTGTTTCTCCATGTTTAAAAAAACAAACCGGAGAATTTACATAATTGCATGTAAATGATAAGGTTATAAAAATAATATGTTTGTAAAAACATTACGTGTAGAGATACAACTTTCAGCGCAATCTGGCATTGTCGCCAAATTGTTTACCTTATGTCTGATCGCAACTGTGGTAAACATAATGTCTCCATTTAAGTTATACCTTTATGGTTCAATATAAAGCAATTTTTATCAAGAGAATTCAAAACGAGTAAAAAAGGGCATTTTTAATAATTATTTTTTTTTTAATTTTCGACTGCAGCACATATAACGCATGGTTTTGGACATAATTTTTTTTGATATCACCCTACCCTAACCCAACCACCACTAAACCGACACAAACAAAAGTTTTGGCGCCCTTTCAAGTCTTTGCCTCCAGCCTACCCCCCTACGCCCTTTACACCACGCTACACCAAAAAGTGCACTATCATAACCTATTCTTAGCACATGCTTAGGATGTTCCAATGTTAATTTAGAACATCCTTAGTATATCCTTTTTCTTCTTGAGGATGTTATATGCTCATGCTAAGGATGACAAATTGCTATGTAGTCATAACGGAATGACGTTTAGCTATTGCGTAGACGCAGTAATTACCACAACCACTACGAAGTGTCAAATAAGCGTTCCAAAATATTCCTAATACTAAACGCGTTAAAAACAACGAGGTCCGCGCTGACGAAATAGCTGGGGTGCGTTTGAAAATAAAAGGTGATGGTAAGGCAATGTTTATGAGTCATAAGAAATCAGCCGGTGACTCTGGGGTGAATATTCCCTTGAATTTTCGAACGCCGGTATTGAATTTATTTTGAAAACTAATTTTGTTTCATCTTATTTGAATTGCAATTATAATTATTTTTGTGTACAGTAATAAAAACAACATTCTAGGTGAAACGCTATTGGGCAGACGCGGGGCACTTTTACTTTGCAACGCACCCCGTGATTTCCTTTTTAATTTTCGAACGTAGAAGTTTGACGTTTGATAAGTTTGTGTCATATTTAAGGGTTACATTTTTTTAATCCGCTTCTTTTACCTAAAATGATCTTATATAAGTTTTTTTTAAAAAGAAAAACATAGTTCTCCCAAAAAATCCATTATTCTAGACAATATTAAAAAATATTACAATAAATATAAAAAACAGATGCAAAATAAGAACTAAAAAACAAAAGATAACCAAAAATTAAGTATGTTCAGTACAAAAGGAACAGAAATGTCAATTTAAAATTAAATTTTGCAACCCGAAACCCGAGACGACGCAAAATATTTGCCAGATCCCTCCAATTATTTCTTTATTTAACACATTGGTTTAAAAATTAAAGTTGCCTTCATTCAAGGTCCATGTACTATACACACACACTTTTGGTACAAAACATGATGTAAAAATGATATAAATACTAATTATGTAAAAATTTTAAAAAGTTTTTGTACTTAATGAATAACGGAGTTATTCGCACTTAAAAGGGTGGAGGGGGGGTGTGTGGCTTGGCACTAAGCTACACCTCTCCCCCATGCTAAGGATGATAATGAAGGTTGATATGTCATAATTTTGTACTAATTATGTACTCCTAAAGAAGGGTACTTTTACTTTACAAAAACCACCGGTTTCTAATAGTGGAGCAAATAGATTTTTAAGAGAAAGCTGCAAAAAGGGTATATTTTTTTATATTTGGCATAGTGATACCTAATATCAAAACCTAAAATTCCAGTCGAGGATCTTCCATTTTCCGGCCCCAGAAACCAAGATGGCGGCTGTAAAAGTTAGGGAAAAAATCTGTTTTCTACATTTACATACGAAATCAATTGAATAATAGTGAAGAGATCCCACTTAATTCAAAAATATAAAAAAAGTTGACATATGTCACTTCAAAACAAAATGGCGGCCAGATTTCAAAAATTTAGTTTTTCTTTGATTTCTTTTTTACTTTTTGAGTGATGATCTTTTTTGATGCCTCATATTAAAGCTACTGACCGGCGTCTTGATCTTAAAAAAAAAATTAGAGTTTAAAAGCGTGTTCAAAGAAGGCGCTTGATATGTCAAAAAAATAAGAGACTTTATTTACCTATAGACAATATTTTTAAAAAATATATTTTTTTAGTAGATGCATTTGATTTGATATTGGATATTCAAAATGGCGGCCAAACTGTCGAGAAAAAAGTAATTTTCCCCTTCTGGTGTGGTACTTATACTAACGTCATCCAATTTATCAATTTGTACTAAATCGAGGACGCTGGTCTCAAAAATTGCATTCTTTTATTTTGGCAAGTGCTGTGTGTTTAACTTAAGGAAATAACGGAAAAAAACCCTTTTCTTTTACTTAATAGTCCGCCATTTTAACTGAAGCAGCAAAATTTGTTTTTTTTTTACACTAGAATTTAAAACTAATTTAACTCATCCTCAAAATGTTTTGGGTTGTCAAAAATTGCTAACGTGTAGAAAAATAATGACGTTTCTTAATTTTAGTCGCGGCCATCTTGATTTAGGAATGACATGTTTCGTTTTTTTTTCCAATTTTTGAGACAAGCGTCCTCAATTTACTGCAAATTGATATATTACATTACGTTAGTATAAATACCACACCAGAAGGGGAATATTACTTTTTTCTCGATAGTTTGGCCGCCAAATGTTTTTTAAAAATGTAGTATAGACTATCTACCACTAAAAAAAAATATATTTTTTTAGAATGTTGTCTATAGGTTAGTAAGGTCTCTTATATTTTTGACATATCAAGCGCCATCTTTGAATTTGGTTATAAACTCAATTTTTTTTTATTTTGATATCAACAAGCTGGGCAGTAGCTTTATTATGAGGCATCAAAAAGATCATTACTTAAAAAGTAAAATCAAAGAAAAACTAAACTTTTGAAATCTGGCCGCCATTTTCTTTTGAAGTGATACATGTCAACTTTTTTTATATTTTTGGATTAAGTGGGACGCCCTCACTATTACCCAATTGATTTCGATTTGATTTTTCTAAAAATGTAGAAAAACATTTTTTTCCTAACTTTGATAGCCGCCATCTTGGTTTCTGGGGCCCGATAATGAAAAAACAGCGAAAGACAAATAAGGTTATGTTTTCGGCCAGCGTTATTTTTTGTATCTGCTTAAAAAAACTTTTTTTATTCTCCTGCAGTTACCTTTATTTATGGTAAAGGTAACCATAAGAGTAACTAAATTTGCCTTTACACTATCTAAGCTATTAGCGGCCTTATGTTAATTATTTGTCTCGCCCCTCAAACCAACGAAAATGAGGATAGTACAAAATTATGACATATCAACATAGAAGTTTTGGAAGAATTTTTAGCATGAAGAATAAATTTTTTTAGTACAAGTTGGTGGAATCTTGGGACTTTTTTTGGGATGCAGCATATTGAGCATGGTCGAACTCGCTTATTTTATAACCTTAAGGCTGTCCTTTGGTCTTAAAAGTCTACTAAACAAGAAGAACAAACGAGGAATTCAATTTACGTATTGAGGTTTGATCCAGGGTAACATTCAAGTAAGTTAAAGTGCATTATACGGGGTGATTCAAAACATATTAGAACAGTTAAGATATTTCATTTGGAGCTTTCGTATTTTTCCAAGTATCTCTCCCAAAAACTTAAATGTGATTAAGTCATTTTTGGAAAAAGAATAATACAATAAGTTATAGTTCAAGTTCCTTTGTACTACCAAAATGAGCCACTTAAAGTAGATGTACTATTGTTAAAAAAAAACGCATACATGCATTTTTCCTGTCTCTCAAAATTTACTTTTCTAATATCTTTCAAAGTCAAAAACGTCCAACAAATTCTAGGTTTGATCCAAAATACACCAACCAAATTAAGAAAGCTGGACATTTTTCAGTGAACATGTGGGGCTGGTTTAGCGCTAGAAGTTTGGGTATGTTTTGGCAAATCGAAGGAAGATTCAACAGTCAAAGATATGCTGAGATTCTTGAGGATATTATGTTGCCATCTGTGCAGATGTTTTACGAAAACAACGACTTCGTTTACCAGAAGGACAACTGTCCCGTGCACATGGCTAATGTTGTACGCCAGTGGTTCGAAAACAATAATATTGTATCTCTTCTTTGGCCATCCAACAGCCCTGATCTCAACCCAATAGAAAATATATGGGGCCGACTTGTCAAAATTATTTATCAGAGAAACTGGAGATCCCAAAATGCTGAAGAGTTAAGCGATGTAACTTATCGCGAATTGGAGGTGCTCTCGGAAGATCGTGAATGTTTTCAAAATTTAAGTCTTTCAATGCCCAGGCGTTTGCAGAGTGTTATTGAAAAGAATGATGCGCCCACTAAATACTATTTTTTTTTTGTTTTTTTAAGTAATATTTAGTTGTTTCCATTCCGTTGTGCTATTTTGAATTCATTGTTTTTTTCATTTTACTATCGTCATTTTATCAACCTCAACATGATTGGTCTTCTGTAACTCGAGTGATAGTAATTATCACTTGTGCAATTAGTTATGGATTGTTTTTAAATATATTAATGCGCTGATAAAAAGGCGATTTTTGATATCATTAAAAAGTAATTATATCGGAGATTAAAACGTGATTTTAGAAACAAGAAACTAAACTCAAAATCCTCCTTTGATTTGCGTAGTCGGGTAATAAGGGTATTTGCTTTAAATTAAGGCATTTTTTGATTTACAGGCCTTATTTTAACTTTTGATTTTATCAATCAACATCGTTCTCAACTAAAAAGCCAGTTAACTCATTTTCGTTTTAGTATTCTTTGGCCTATGATCGGTGCTATATTGACACCAAACTGACAGAAAATATTTCACTTGTCAATTTGGTTATAAAAATGGCAGCCACAGAAGTCTAAAGGGCACTGAGGCGGTAGGAGTTAACTTGCTTTTTAGTTGAGAAGGGTGTTGTATCAATCTGACATAACGTCATCGTAATACCGAATTTAATGCTGTCAGACATTACAAGCTGGTGATTTGTGTGAGATATAGGGAAAAATGCATGTATGCGTTTTTTTTTTTTTTTAATAAGAGTACATGTCGATATTAAGAGTTCTATAGTTTATAGGAAAAATACAACAAACAAACGTATTTCATAGAAATGAACAATGAAACTGTAATGTAGAAAGAAATTAAAGACCTTTTTAAAAGGAACATTTTGGGTATAATCTGATTGATGCACAAAAACGGCTTATATCCAGATTTGGTATTTTTTTCTTAAGGCTCTTTTTTTCAACCCCATAAATTCTAATAATCTAATTCTATTCTCTAATCTAATTTTTATTTTTTAAAGAGCTATTTAAAAGGAACATTTTGCGTAGTCTGATTGATGCATAAAAACGGCTTGTGTCCAGATTCGGTACTTTTTTCTTAAGGTTCTTTTTTTCAACCCCATAAACTCTGATATATAAAAAATTTATTTTTGTTTTTTAAAGAGCTATTTAAAAAAAAAATTGCACAAAAAACTGCTTATGTCCAGATTCGGTATTTTTTTCTTAAGGGTGGCTGTTTCGGCGCCATAATCTTTGATAAATGATATTTTTTTTCGGTTTAAAGGTCTTAACAGCCAAAATATTTTTTGTTTTTAATTAATTTTAAAATTAATTAATTTAATGGAGATGTTTTCTATTTTTATTATCTTTAAAGTTTGGGGGTATTTTACCCTCTTAGAATAATTAAGAATACGATAGGTTCATCTTAGGTCTTTCTATGGATGTCAAGTATAAAATATTGGCAATAATATATAATAAAATCACGATAATTTTGTCAAAAACTCTTAAAATAGTGTTGGACGCAACTATTTATCTGGTCGACTGTGATTTCGCATGACCGGATCTGATTTCGTACCTGAATCCGAATCTGTCTTCAACCACATATGGACATCCCTATACAAAAATGTAGAATAGAATACACTTTTTTCGAATTTTAAGTTATAATGTATTGTTTTCGAATCTTGAGGGGCCCACGATACTGCAAAATGATGCCCACTTTCCCCAGCCAATCGGTTGTAAAAGTATGAACTTTCAAAGTTTGTCAAAATGGGTCTATGGAGATTCCTATACAAAAATGTCGAAAACGCACTTTTTTCGAATTTCAAAGTGCAATTATAAGTTTTCGTATCTTGAGGGTCCCACGATACTGTAAAAACATGCCCACTTTCTTCAGGCAATCGGTTGTAAAAATATGAATTTTCAAAGTTTGGCGAAATGGGTCTATGGAAATCCATATACCAAAATGTCGAAAACGCACTATTTTCGAATTTCAAAGTGCAATTATAAGCCTTCGCATCTTGAGGGTCCCACGATACTGTAAAAACGTGCCCACTTTCATCAGGCAATCAGTTGTAAAAATATGAACTTTGAAACATTGGCGAAATGTCGAAAATGCAACTTTTTTTGAAAATCAGACTGCAATGGAATGTTTTTGCATGTTAAGGAGCCCACGATATTGTAAAAACATGCCCACTTTCATCAGACAAACGGTTGTAAAAGAATGCATTTTTAAAGTTTATACCCTATACAAAAATGTTGAAAATGCACTTTTTTCGAATGTTAAGTTAAAATGTAATGTTTTCGCATCTTGAGAGGCTCACGATATTGTAAAAACATGCCCACTTTCCCCAGCCAATCGGTTGTAAAAATATGAACTTTGAAACTTTGGCGAAATGGGTCCAAGATATTCCTATATAAAAATGTCGAAAATGCATTTTTTTTGAATTTTAGACTGCAATGGAATGTTTTTGCATGTTAAAGGGCCCATCAGACAAACGGTTGTAAAAGTATGCACTTTCATCAGGCAATCAGTTGAAACTTTGGCGAAATGTCGAAAATGCACTCCTTTTAAATTTCAGACTGCAATGGAATGTTTTTGCATGTTAAGGGGCCCACGATACTGTAAAAACATGCCCACTTTTATCAGACAAACGGTTGTAAAAGAATGCATTTTCAAAGTTTGGCGAAATGGGTCTATACCCTATACAAAAATGTTGAAAATGTACTTTTTTTGAATTTTAAGTTAAAATGTAATGTTTTCGCGTCTTGAGAGGCCCACGATATTGTAAAAACATGCCCACTTTCCTCGGGTAATCAGTTGTAACAATATGAACTTTCAAATTTTGTTGTCTATGGACTAAAATGTCGAAAACGCAGTTTTTTTCAATTTCAAAGTGCAATGTAATGTTTTCGCATCTTGAGGGGCTGACGATACTGTAAAAACATGCCCACTTTCTTCATGCAATCGGTTGTAAAAATATGTATACAAAATGGAGAATATGCACTTTTCTCGAATTTTAAGTTTCAATATAATACTTTCGCATCTTGAAGGATCCACGATACTGTAGAAATATGCCCATTTTCTCCAGGCAATCGGTTGTAAAAATATGAACTTTTAAAGTTTGGCGAAATGGGCCTATGGATGTCCTTTTACCAAAATGTCGAAAATGCACTTTTTTTGAATTTCAAAGTGCAATGTAATGTTTTCGCATCTTGAAGGGCCCACGATACTGTAAAAACATGCCCACTTTCATCATGCAATTGGTTGTAAAAATACGATTTTTCAAAGTTTGGCGAAATGGGTCTATGAAGATCGCTATACAAAAATGTCGAAAATGCACTTTTTTCGAATTTAAAAGTGCAATTTAATGTTTTTGCATCTTGAGGGACCCAAGATAGTGTAGAAACATGCCCACTTTCTCCAGACAATCGGTTGTAAAAATATGAACATTCAAAGTTTGGCGCAATGGTTCTATGGATATCCCTATACAAAAATGTCGCAAATGCACTTTTCTCGAATTTTAAGTTGCAATGTAATGTTTTCGCATATTGAGGGACCCACGATACTGTAAAAATATGCCGTTTTGTTTGGTAGATACCATCATCAGGATCAAAAAGTTAAATACGAACCAAAATGTGTTACTTCATATTTTATTTTCTTTTTAAGTTTGTTTGATAATAAATTGGATCCCGAAAAAAAGTCATCTTCAGCGCATTGTTTTTTCTGGTACGGCCCACTTTTTCCAGTAAATCGGTTGTAAAAATATGAACTTTCAAAATTTGGCGAAATGGGTCTATGGAAATTATACAAAAAAGTCAAAAATGCTCGTTTTTCGAATTTCAATGTTCAATGTAATGTTTTCTCATCTTGAGGGGCCCAAGATACCGTAAGAACATGCCCACTTTTCTCAGACAATTAGTTGTAAAAATATGAACTTTCAAAGTTTGGCGAAATGGGTCCAAGAAGATTCCTAAACAAAAATGTCGAAAATGCACTTTCTTCAAATTTCAAAGTTCAATGTAATGTTTTCGCATCTTGAGGAGCTCACGATACTATAAAAGCATGCCCACTTTTCTCAGGCAATCGGTTGTAAAAATATGAATTTTCAAAATTTGGCGCAATAAGTCTGGAAATCCCTATACCAAAATATCGAAAATGCACTGTTTTCGAATTTTAAACTTCAATGTAATGCTTTCGCATCTTGAGGGGCCCACGATACTGTAAAAACATGCCGTTTCGTTTGGTAGATACCATCATTTGGATCAAGAAGTTAAATACGAACCAAAATGTTTTACTTCATAAGTTTGTTTGATAATAAAATATAATTTTTTTATTTTGTTTAGATACCGAAAATGAAGTTATCCCTAGTGCATTGTTTTTTCTGGTACGGCCTGGTCTCATTTTAATTTATTTTTTTTAAGATCATTTATATTTAACTACTATATAGTAGACCTGGACAACCAAGATATATTATATGGACATACCGGGTAAACCGAAAAAAAACTGGACAAAATTTTGTTTTTTTTTAAATTTTTTTAAAGATTTTATCGGATTTAAGTGCCTGCTGGCACCATATCAAAAAACAATTTGTCCGGAGTTTTTCGGTTCACCCGGTATGTTCATATAATATATCTTGGTTGTCCAGGTCAACTATATAGTAGTAAAATATAAATGATCTCAAAAAGAAATAAATTGAAATGGGGCAGGGACGTACCTGAAAATAAAATGCACTGAAGATGAGTTTTTTCAAGATCGAAACTTCAAAATTAAAAAAAAATGTATTTTATTATTAAACAAACTTAAAAACAAACTAAAATATGAAGTAAAACATTTCGGTTCGTATTTAACTTTTTGATCCTGATGATGGTACATACGAAACGAAACGTCGGATTAAAATTTCGAAAAGATCGTTGTATTTTTCTATAAAGGTTGCCACTGACATGATTTTACAGAACTCAATTATCTCTTAAATTAAGGGAGATATCATCAATTGGTAATTCCAACCATTTTTCAACTTTCCTCAGAAACTACAAGGGACAGAGCAAATCTGTTAATACCATTTTTTAAAGCTCAAAAAATTACGACACTAATGCGAAAACCGCATGTCTCTATCTTTAATAACAATGGAGTTTCTCATTGAGTCTCCTTGAAAATGGGACACCCTGTATAGGGTGGTCCAAATTCGAGGGGCCTCTATAGCTTTGGAATTTTGCAGTATTGTTAGCCCAAAACTAATATTCATGTTACGGGCTCGATTTTCAAGAGAAGTCGAAAACTAAAAACCGCATTGCGATATGTCAAAGCGTTTCTGAGCTACAGGGTGATTCTCAAAATGTGCGATTTTAAAGACCTTCTACAACTTTTTTATTTATAAAGATAGAGATTTTCATTAAAAACATTTTTTGAATATTTTTTAAAGACAAATCTACCTGTTTCACCGATTTTCTCTTAAAACCTTTAGTTCCCGAGATATCACACAAAGTTATATTTCTTTAAATGGGATACCCCCAATTTTTCTAAAAAGTCAGTTTTCTAATAACATTTCCTGTCGAACGATGTGCCATACACCTATTTTTATTAAATAGTTTAAAAGATATTTGCATATTTTGATATTTACTATATAGTAGGCGCTGTGCGCGCCCTAAATGTGTAAATAAAATTTATTTTTTTTTTCATACAAAATCAAGTTGGCTACGACACGAGGGGACACAGCAACCTCGAACTTTAACTTCTAGTTTACTATAATTACCAACCCTAAAATATTAAACAAAAATAAAATTATTAAAAGTTTTTATTTAAAATTTTTATTAATTAAACTAAACACCTAAAATCTACATCTAACAATTTTCTTTAATTCTAAAACAAATGCTCAAATTGACGGCCGTTTTCTTTTAAACATATCCTACACCTTCTCTTGACGCTATTTTCTGCATTAAGAAGTTCTACCGCACGAAGCTGCCTGAATGCAGTACGAAGTGCCTCTTTCAATTCCCTTCTAGTAGTTGGGCGATTTCGAAATACAAGGTCCTTGACTCTCCCCCACAAAAAGAAGTCGCAAGGAGTCAGGTCTAGAGACCTGGGGGCCAATATATAGGACCTTTATTTCCGATCCAGTTTTCGGCAAACACAATATTTAGAAAATTAGTAATGTCTCGTGCATTGTGAGGAGGTGCACCGTCATGTTGAAAGTATAGCTCATTATTTTGCTGAAGTGGCAAATTGTCGATAAACGGAATCACCTGCTCTTCTAAAATTTGTTGGTATCTTTCGGTATTTAACTTTCCATCAAAAATATATGGCCCAACAATTTGTCCTCTGTAGATGCCTACCCATACCTTAAAACTGAACCTTCCCTGATTCGCTTGTTCCACCATAATATGGGGATTTTGCTGTTTTCAGTAATAGCAGTTATATCTGGTGAATATTCCATCACTAGAAATCGTTGCCTCATCCAACACCATTTTGAGTACGGTGTTGCCTCAGCCGTCCAAATAACTTTTCTGGCAAAATCGGGGTCTTCTTGGCTTTTATTTAGGTATCACCTGCAAAATGCACGTCTTGGAGCAAAATATCGTTGCCGTAATTGGTGCACCCGTCGAGGTCGATAGGGCCTAAACTTGTGCTTTTTAAGCACCCGAACGGCATTGCTGCGTGGAATTCCAGTGTTTCTCTCCATAGCCCTGGTGGAAGTATTCGGGTTAATTTCTATTTCTCCTAGAACCGTTAGTTCTTCCAACTCTGTATCTCTGGCTAGGCTTCTATAGGTCCTAGGCCGCGGTTTTGTAAAGGATCCGTATTCTTGTAGATGACGTTTTAACTTCAAAAATATTTTTGAGCTAGGTTGCCTTCTTTCCGGATATCTCTGGAAATACAGATTTAACGCCGTCTGTCGATTTTCGTTACATTCAATATAACATTTTATCATGTCGTACTTTTCAAAGTTTTCAAACATTTTTATATCTTGACGAAGAGGCCACTTTTGACACTTGGGCTCGTTTATCATGGCAATTGCTTTTATTTTATCATAGCTACCTAGATAGATACCCTAAAACTGCATAGGTCAGAGTTAAACACAGCCTACAATGGTAATTATTAAAAATTGCAGATATCTGTTTAACTACTTAATAAAAATAGGTGTATGACACATCGTTTAACATGAAATTTTATTACAAAACCAATTTTTTTAAAAAAATTGGGGTATTCCATTTAAAAAAATGTAACTTTGTGTTATATCTCATGAACTAAAGGCTTTAAGACAAAATCGTTGAAACAGGTAGATTTGTCTTTAAAAAATCTTCAAAAAATGTTTTTAATGAAAATCTCTATCTTTACGAATAAAAAAGTTGTAAAGGGTTTTTAGAAACGCACATTTTTGAGAATCACCCTGTAGCTCAGAAACGCTTTGACATATCGCAATGCGGTTTTTAGTTTTCGACTTCTCTTGAAAATCGAGCCCGTAACATGTATATTAGTTTTAGGCTAAGTTAATGCTGCAAAAGCACAAAGCTATAGAGGCCCTCGAATTTGGACCACCCTGTACATCTCCAAAATATGACACTTGTCTTATGGGACTTCTAACACATAAGAGGCATGTGACATAATATAAAATTAAGTGGGTGTAGGCGTTTATAAAAAAAATCCCCGTATTTTTGCAGTGGCATAGCCAGAAATCGGCCTTGGGGGGGGGAAGCGGTTTCATCATTTCATAAAAATTAATTACCTATATACCTACGGAAATTTTTTAAAAATTAGGTAAGTGCCTATTGCTTGAGCCTCTTGCACTGAAGGGAGGGTAGACGGTTTAATAGGATTTGAGTTAGTGTATATGAAACAAAAATACTTATAAAATGAAGGGAAAATTTAGCACCCTAATAAATTTTCCGAAAAGATTTGTAGCACCCCTTGCACGCCACAAATCTTTTCTGTAAAAATACTTATTTTTAAAAGCAACTCTCATCTAGTCTCATTTGCAGATTTTTTCAAAATTTGCTTTTAAATGCGCCGCAGGCAATTTTTTTTTTAAAAATTACACTAAAATGGTATTTTTTAAGCGTTTCAAATGTTGTTGACAAAAATTTTCTTAGAATTAAACAAAATTGTAACAATATTTAATATTGGTATAGCTCCGCAAGTAAAAACTTTGACAAAAAAAAACAAAAAATTCTTTAAAATTTTTGGTCTCTTAGGTTTTTTGTAAAAGATTTTTGAAAAAGTAGCAGATGAAATTTTAAGAAAAATTATACTTTCTGGATGCTGGTGTCATGGCACACCAGATATCACCCCACACACGTCACAAACCGGAATAAAAGGTAAAAAAATGGGGCCCTTGATCATGATTAATTTATTGTAGATTGGGTTGAACACCTCATGGGGGCACCCTTAACGCCCCCCTCCTCTGGCTACACAACTGATTTTTGTGATTTTATATTTATTCAATCAAAGTGTAAGCTAAAATAAAGAATTCTATTTTTGGTTCTTATTCCATTTTATAGTTTTCAATTTAAAATCGTCTTATTTTAAGTAAATTGATGAAAAAATACGTAAATTCCGTCTTCTTGCCACATAAAACGGAATAAGGAAGAAAGATGGGCAGGTTGAGTTTAATTATCTTTTAAGTAGCTAGGCTATAAGAAAACAGTTTCTCTTCTGGAGAAGGTCATTAGGACCTAAAACAATGCATAAATTATCTGTTTTTTAGGCATTTCCTTCGATTTGATCTTAAAGTTTATGGACAGCGCAAAATATATTTTGAGAAGACAAAGGACACATTGCTGGGTTTCCTATAAATACAATAATTACGCAAATTTTATTAAAATATACTCTAGCTGATGTTTTATGAAATTCACTCACCACCATCGATTATATCTCATTACTACTATTACACGTAATATACCTTGCTTGGCTTCTGCAGAAAAAAAATTCAAAAATTAGTTTTTTTACACTAAAAAATGCCCATGCCCCGCATATTTAAGACAAAATAGATAGTTTTTGGTCGTGTTTGTGTCCAATTATATTTGACGTTTGAGATAGTTTATTAATTTTTGGTTTTAATTTACTGTAGTTTTCCATTCCAAGATAAAATTTATGCCTTCTTAATTAAGTTACGAGAATAGGAGGAGGGTTAAAATTACCAAAATTTATTGCTTTTGTTTAAGCAGGTACCTATTTAATTATTCATGGTAAAACACTCAAACAGAAAAATTTGCTTGAGTATGCATAAATGCGCAAGTCCTTTGTACACTGTTAAAAAGAATTTATAAAATTAAAGAACTTATCGTTGGTAATTTTGTGCCGAACGATAAGTATAGGAAATTTACAAAAAATATGTAAACTGTGCTTTACATAATATATAGTGTATATTTTTACAGAGTGTGTACTAATTATAGGAATCGAAACCCCGACTTGTAAGATGCAATTTGGTAATTTTAGCACTTCTATATTGTACTAAATAAAGTTTTGCGTTGTAAAGTTACAATCCGGTTGGGAAAATTACAATAAATTTTTCAAATTTTTCGTAAAATTACATTGCAACTAACATACCGTTTATGTAAAATTTTAATGAAAATTGTAAAATTAAATTGTAATTTTACAAACTTTTTGTAATTTTACAATTTTATATGTAAAATTAAAAATTTTGTTGTAAAACTACAAAAAACAATAAAAACTCTATTTTTATTTAGTTATTTTTATTAATAAAATATTAACAAACAAACTGCTAAAAAAGAGTCATCATAGGCAATCACTCGATACCGAGTACGATTTTTCTCTATTCTGTATCGTCGCTATCTGTTGTGCGTTTTTTGATGGCTATGTAAGCCAATTCTCGAGCCGCACACCCTTCCACATTCCTGGCACACCCAGTCTCCGGCAGCAGCCGGGTGTTGTTGGTCATCCATTCTTTCATTTTATCGCTCCATTCTATGTTCTCTCTTTTCCGTCTCTAGTCTACGTCGTTGCTCTTCAAAAGTTTGTGCTCCCTCATGGACTATTCGGCACCATGAAGCCCAATCGTTTGCCGTGGTCTCGAAGTTGTTTATATCGATGTGACCCTTCATCATATTACATTTGAGAACGTCCTTGTACCTTTTTTGTTGACCTTGATTTCATAACGTGACCAGTCCAATGAAACTGGTGCTTCTAAAACACTTATGTTTGTTCGTCGGTCTTGCCATTTGATTCTCAGGATTCGTCTTAAACAACTTTGGTGATATTTTTCTAGTCGTTTGATATGCCTTCTGTAGGTGATCCACGTTTCGCATCCGTATGTTATGTTGGTATTATAACTGTGTTGTAGACACGAAGCTTGGTCTCCGCATTGACGTCGTGATTGTTGAAGACTCTCTCCAAAAGCCGTCCGAACGTTGCGCTAGCACATTTTAGGCGATGCTGTACTGTACCAAGGTATGGGTAATGTTCCACGTTCTGCAGAGGATGGCCATTTATGGAAATGTTTGGAGTTTGGGCATTCGTATCTGGTTCTTGTTGGTGAGGAATTTGCGTTTTGGCAAGATTGACCTCTAAGGCAATTACCGAGGTCGTCGAGACCTTAGTTTTTGCTCGCAGTTTGCCTAGGTTAAGTAGGCCACCGTCGAATCTATATAGAATTTTCAGTCCCGGCGTTGGATGTTCTTCAACAAGATGAAGCATGGCACCTAAAAATATAGAAAATAGGGTGAGCGCAATACCACACCCTTGTTTAACGCCTGTCGTAATCTGGAATGACTCTCCTGGTCCATTCATATTGTCGTGTAGTAGTCTAAGAATTTGAATATATTTTTGAGGGCATCCAGCTTTTGCTAGTATTTGCCAAAGAGCTTCTCTGTTGACCGAGTCAAATGCTTTGACTAGGTCTATGAAGACCATAAAGAGGGGGCGATTTTGTTCTCTAGATTTCTCTTGCATTTGTCTGGCACTGAAGATCATGTCAGCTGTGTCTCGATTGGGCCTAAATCTACACTGTGTCTCGGGCAGATGTTGTTTAGAAATCGTAATTAATCGGTTTGATAGTATCCGTGCAAGTATCTTTCCAGCAACAGAAAGCAGAGGTATACCTATTTAGTATCCACATTGGGCCTTGTCGCCTTTTTTGAAAATGGTAAATATAGAGGCGTCTCTGAGTTCGGCAGGAGTGGTCTCAGTGGTCCATATTTTACTGGCAGGAATGGTCTCAGTGGTCCATATTTTACTTATTGTGTGCATTTGTAAGAGTATAGAGTATACAGCCCGCAGGATCCCGTAACATATTTCATCCTCGAAATTTCGAAAAACAGATAAAGGGGTTATATTAACGTTCAAAGATACTACTGGAATCCGTTGCTTCCTTGCCTCTATACCGTTCTGTGATGGTGTTAAATTGAAAGTTTCTTACCGTTCTAGCGTCCTTATGCATAGGTTATATCGAATAAAAGTTTTTAGTCAGTATAATAGTGTCACCCTCTTTCGAGAAAAAAGAATTTTGCCTAACACATGTCGAGGATAAAATATGTTATGTTATCCAGGGCTAATAAGTGTGCATCTATACTTAAGTTGGAGGCACAATTAAAAATACAAGCAGCTGAATGCAGATTACTTACTTTTTACAGATACAAATTAAAAGATACAAAATATCAAAGTGTTGGTATTTCGTACCTCTTACTAGTAGCTAGTATTTAGTATTTTTAATTTGACTCACGGCTTTGCTATTCTATCGCTATAGTCAGCTTCACCAAAGTAAAAACTGTTTAAAAACGTACATTTCTATAAAAACTAAAAATTTATCGACTTAAGAATCACAAAGAAATCCTTTTCACTGCATATAAACATCACACATTTTCTATTTTTTACTCGCAAAGTGCTCTTCAAATGAACCACTGTGCCTGTGAAACATACGACTCCAAATTGGCCGCCTCAAGCTTGCCGGCATTTTACAGACATTTAAAAAGGAATATTACATATTACATTTTACAATGTAAATTTTTCTAGAAATCGAAAAATTACAATGTAAAATTGTAAACTTTATTTGTCAAATTGGAAAGTTTATATGGAAAATGAAATTTCTTGTAGTAAAACCTAACTAGATCTATAAATATACAAGTTTACTTAGTAAAAAAAGAAACAAAGGGATTTTACAAGAAAAGACTAAACTTACGAGAGAAGTTAGGTAATTTTTACAAAACATGTTTTGCACTTTTCGTACATTTTTTTCAGTATGATCACAGTATTTTACGGTAGCCCTTAACCATATATTACTTTCAAATGTCAACAGTGTCAAATAGCGTTAGTCGTCGGCCCTTTTGGGTACGACCAAAAACTATCTATTCTATCAACCGATTTAACTAATAGCGTTTTCGATCTACACAACTCTCAGATCATCCCAGCCAGAGCAGTGACGGGACAAATCTGTCCGGGAGTGATTTGAGGGCGATTCCGATTATAAATACGAGCAATCGACTCGCGAGCGTAAATCGAGTGCGTTTACACTCTAAGATTCATTACATAAAGTCAGAGAATGCCTAATTGCTCTGCGTTTACTCTAAGGATTCTTTTGCACTAAGGATCTCTTATCGGTCCTGAGTAGCTGATTTCGTTTGCTCAGCTTTTTTTCAGTCTAAGGAAATGAAAAAGAATAAAAAGAAAAATCATTATTCAACATCAAAAAAAGAACAAATTTCCGTATTATTTTTATCACTTGACATGTGTCAATTTATTGTCCGAATGTTCCATTAGACAAGTGGCCGGTGGCTATGCAGAACCTGCATTCCAATACTTCAATCGAACTCACTTCAGTTTTCTTGGTACTACTAAATTACGTGACTTTGGCGTTTCAGAATTTTGGTAGAATATTGCTTACAAAGAAAAAACCATAACTTCTTTGTTATCAGATAATAGGATTTTCAAAAAGCAGGAGCACTGTCAAGTTGATTTTTTCTTATGGACACATCCTTTTTTTCTCCTGCCGTTTGGTTCATAAAGGATGAGAGATATTTTACAGCCTCATTTTGACAAGTAAGTACCTGACGTTTTGAGTTAATTGACCATCATCAGCCCAAATTTAAAGATTAGAAAACAAGAAAAAAAGCGTATTTTTAAAATATTAGGTAAAGTTATTTGGTTATAACAAAATGTCAAAAAAAACAGTCATTTTTAAAATGTTAAAGAAGTACTGCATGCAATCGGGTTTCCAAAATATATTGAGTAAGTTAAAAGCAAAAATTAAATTTGGGCTGATGATGGTCAATAAACCCGAAACGTCAGGTGACTTGTCAAAATAAGGGTGCAAAATATTATCTGTCATCTTTTTGAACCAAACGGCAGGAGAAAAAAAGGATGTGTCCATAAGAAAAAATGAATTTGACAGTGCTCCTGTCACACTGAAATTTCAAGTCTCGAAAATGGACCTCTCACTAGGTGTATCTTAAAAAAGAGACTGTAGAAAGTGTTAAGCGTTTTTTGACAGCTTTAAGAATAAGGGCGCAGAAAAATAAAAACTAAAAATGAACAATTCGGTTTTTCCGCCTATCTCCGGAACTATCCGAAATTTGTAAACTTTTTTTTAGTTTTGTGCAAAGCATCAAATTACGCAACTTTGCCCTAATTTAAACTTTTTCGTATCTCCTACCGTTTAGGAGATCCCCATACTGAGCATCGAATTTGAAACACCCTGTATAGGTATGTATGTAACGAACTAGATATGTTTCTTCGGGTGGAACTTAATTTTTACCAACTTCCCGACATTTGATCGGCTTCAAATTTGGCATGCTTATATAAATGCCGTGAAAACACAAGAATATAGTGTGATGAAATTGATAGCTCCCCCTTACTAGAAACTATTAATCAGATTTGTAAAATTCAATATGGCGAATTCAAGATTTTTGGTCATCTTTTGCTAACCAAGTGTAACTAACTTCTACACATCAGATTGCCTTCAAATTTGGCATGGGTTTATAGTTCCGGTGACAATACAATAATATGTCATTATTAGGCACCCCTCCCCCCTACGAGGGGACTGGAGGGGGTAAAAGATCTAAGTTTGTCCGATTTTAACCAAAATTGGTATACGGGGGCTTTTGGGGTTAAGGACTACAAATTTTTGATAGGATTTTGAAAATTCAATACAGCGGATTCAACATGGACGATTTTCCGTCATGTTTTTCTAACCAATTTTAACTGACTTATCTACATGCGATTGTCGTCAAATTTGTTATGTGTTTATGGTGTTTATGGTTCCGGTGAAAATACAATAATATGGAATTCTCAGGTACCTACCTTCCTCTAACGAGGGAAGTGGAGGGGAAAAAGATTTAGTTTATTCGATTTAAATCAAAATTTGCATACAAGGGATTTTCGGGAAGGGGATATGAATTTTTGATCAGATTTGAAAATTTCAATATGGCGGATTCAAAATGGACGATTTAGGGTATAAATCTAAAAATTAAAAAATCAATTTTTATAAAAAAAAACTTTTAGGGAACAAGCTTTTATTAAATGTACTCAAAAGTAGAAAATCATTTTTTAACTTTCTTATACCATAATAAAAGCAATACCTAAAGTTGAAATTTTTAATTTGCGTCCATCGCTTCTATTATGGTATAAGAAAGATAAAAAATTATTTTCTACTTTTGAGTGCATTTAATATAATTAATTAATTGACCAGATTTTAAGAGATTCTATGAGGGATAACAAAGTTATGATTGTTTTCCACAAACCAAAACTACACTTTTTTGCACTCGACGTGCGTTTCGCTAACAACGTTAGCATCATCAGGAGACGATAAACCATAATTAACCTACACTCTATCTTACATACTATCTTTTCGTGGTCAGAGATAAGACTAATAATTTGTGATTGGTCACGCTTTATAATCCTATCTCCCCTCAACTAAAGAAAAAACTATTTCTGGATTTAATGATTTCCATACTTTCATATGCATTCAAAAGTCTTTTGCTTGGTACACTTTTTAGAAGTTTTAGGTTATCTAATGTGAATCTATGATTGTTTTCAAAAGAATGCTCGGCCACACTTGACTTTTCTGTTCTTCCGTATTTTAAGTGTGTAACTTATTTCGTTCTTTTTTCTAGAACTACAGTTTTACCCTTGATATTTCCTAGTAAACTTCTTATTGTCTAGTACACTTTATTCTTTAGCTGAGGGGAGATAGGATTATAAAGCGTGACCAATCACAAATTATTAGTCTTATCTCCGCCCACTAAAAGATAGTATATAAGATAGAGTGTAGTTTAATTTAGTTTATCGTCTTCTGATTATGGTAACGTTGTTAGCGAAACGCGCGTCAAGTGCAAAAAAGTGTAGTTTGTGGAAAACAATCATAACTTTGTTATAGTGCAACCAAAGGTTCCAAATTCCTGACATAGTCCATTAGGGATGTTTCATAAACCGCATCAAAAACATATTAAATCTTGTCAAATTTCTCCACGAGATTTGATGCGGTATTTTTGGCGAGGAAATTATAAACGGAATAAATAAGCAAAAATATTAACTTAGGCCGCTTTGTATTAACATTAAAATAACTCCCGTGACTTCCTAACATTATTTAATAGAGTTTAAGATCAAGATATTTGCAACGACTTATTTTCCTTTTGCAAAAAAGGAGTTTAGTAACCATTATACAGGGTCTTTAATAGAAGTCGCAAAATATTTTGCAAAATTGGCAAAAAAAACTTAGTAAAGCAGTCGTTTTACATGCAAAATCTTCGCATTGTAGATTCAGTAAACCACTACTTAAGGAATCCTAATCTAATTAGGTAAGGTTGAACTCTTTTTTACTTCTTAAGAATCCTTCATAAGCATTTATTCATCTAAACTCATGATTTTTCCAAATTTTAAATTCCCAGCAGCATATTAAAGTAAAGTTTCAAAAAATTGATGTAATAACATTAAAATCTAAAATGGCGCAAAATGTTAAAAGTGGATATCCAAATCAAGGCAGGCAGCATACGATACTTTCATCAATAGAGTGCCAGGTCTCAGGCCATGTGGAGAGTAATCAGATCTCACTGAAACACTGCAGCATTCCCAAAGACCAGTGATCCTAATGCTGGGGTATTTAATGAGTTTTTTGTAAATATCGCACAAGAAATTGTTGAAAAACTGCCACCTACAGAAAAACAGAAAAAACATAAAATGACTATCTAGTTAATAATTATTCAAACATAACTCCTTTCAAATTTCAACATATCACAGATAAAATCGTTCTAGAAAAAAATTTAAATTTAAAAAATAGTAAAGCAAGGATCATTTTGAAATTAATAATAAAATTATGCAAAACCTAGAGCAAATTCTGAAACGACCACTACCTCTTCTGTTAAATTTTTTTTTGAGGATAAAAACAACTACAGACAACTATAATATCAAAAATCTTTGAATGTATTTTAAAAAACCAAATAAACAACTATTTGGAAAGTAATAATATTTTCACTTAGAGCCAGTCTGGTTTTCGGAGCAAAAGTCAACTTTATTAGCCATTAACAGACTTACTGAATTTGTAGTAAATGGGTTTGAAAGCAGACTGGAGACTTTCACCACGTTTTGGGATCTAACAAGAACTTTTGATTGCATTTCTTTCGAAATACCGTTTAAAAAACTTCAATACTACAATTTTGATTGGAGTTGTATAGCCCTTGTCGGATAACATGATGCCTCAGGGGCGGAGGCTCCAGCACGGCGCCCACATGACTCTGTGCTGGGCCCTCTGCTTTTCCTTACATATATATATATATATCACTATTATTATGTTGAACCAAAAAAAGTTTAAATATTAGCTAGTAGTTTTGCCTTTATATTTAGACGCTTTTCGGATATCCGCAGAAGTCACAAATTACCTATTTTTGAGATCGAGTTGGCCTTTGATGTGAGAAATATGTAGTGCCGCCATGTTTTTTTTTATTAAATCGATTTTCCTTAATTTTGGACATTCAAAAACAAAAGGAAAATATTATTGAATCAATATGTTTTTGCGTCTGTGTCTAAAAGTTTGTTTATGTACAAAAAAAAACCCTATTTGTGATTTTTTAAATTTTGATTTTTTCGTCAAAAATATCTAAAACAAAAACCTACGTGTTTTGTCTATACTTTTTAAAGAGAAAATATTAAAGTTCATTACCGCTTGTTGCACCATTTACAAACAAAGGGTCGACTACGTAATCTCTGGTTATTTTTTAACCTGAGTTTAAACTAACACACGTTTAGATTCATATCTTGCAAACTTTATTTTTTTTAAATGTCAGCGGATATCAAAATGTTTAAACTAACCAGATTTGGTAATGCTATTACCAGTGGCGCACCCAGGAATTGGCTTAGGGGGGGGAAGGTGAAGGATAAATAATAAACAATACTTAATTTGAAGTAAAAATGTAAAAATGTCGGTATGTTATTAAGCTTATTTTTGTGTGTGAACAAAGTTTTAAAACTTTTAGCATACAAAACCATAGATAGCCATGGAATATGTCGCTGCACTATTCAGAAAAGTCACACAAATTCTGTCTTTCCTTTTACATGGTGAAAATTTTCGACACTTTTTGACGTTTATGCGTAGTAGCAATTTAGCTCCGCCGAAAAACTAGTCCTGCAGAATATCTTTAAAATATTAAATTTACAAAATGTTATTTAAAAAATGACGCAGTTTCTCTTACAATGTTAGGATAAATGTTAATAACATTGGCTTTTTATTTTAAATGAGACAATAAGTAAAAATTGGGGAATTGTGACGGGTGAGATTTTCTGTCGCTTCTGAAGAATCGCGGCCTTATGCCAATTTTAATGATGATCCAAATTGAAAACAAATAAAACAATTAAACATTTTTATAGCGGTCATGAACGAACGAAATCGTAAAAATGAAACATGTTATAGCGATGTTATATAAAGACCCAGAGTATGACATTATTCAACTGTTAATATCTCGAAAACAGTTGAAGATCGACATAGGGTACGTTATATAAAAATGCTTAGAATTTCAGAATGCAAAAATGCAATAATATACTGGGTGTTTCATTTGAAAGTTTCAGTTGGCATTCTTTTTAATATACTCTATATACATAAAAATATTCTAGTATACTGTAACATTTTTATATTGTGTCAATTAAAATTAAAATATCATGTGACTTTAACTATAACCAAAATTATCACGTGACTGGACACTTTTAAATAGTCACCTGACCATCAGTGCTGTATTCAAACTGTATTTGACATCCCCAGATCCCCCCTCACACCGCCATCACAAATTTAGCTAATTAATAAATATATATCTTTTACCTCTCAAAAATGTTTTAAGATAAATGTGAAAATTCACACGATCATCCTGTGTATCAGCTAAATAAGAATAAATTTATCTTTTTATTAAAACTACATATTTTGTACGATTAACGCGTTTTTACAAAAATCGACCACTGTGCAAATCCTACTCTAAAAGGCGGTCAAGTTCACCATAGCATGCGCATTAGCGAGTTCAGTCACGTTATGGTGTCGTCCAATAGCGTGCTCTGAAATAATACGAGTGACGTACACGAGCTTTCCTACAACTCCCAACTACTGGGTCTAGTCGAGAGAACGGCTTTGCTCAAAAATTGTTGTTCGAGGCAGCTCTGCGCGTGTCCATAATAGTTTGGTGATTATTCGATCGTCTCGTCACTGCTTTTAAGCGCGTTTATTGGTTGAAACTACTTTTCTTCTCTCTGGCGAACGATCACTTCCTATGACTTCCAGAATCGGTACATTTGAGATGAAAATAGAAAAATGCTGAATTAATTTAATGGGACAAATTTGCAGTCCTTGTAGGAGGTAGAAGTCTCCACAACTAAAAAAAATTATATGTAGACAGATTTGGATTAAAAAATAAAATATATTTTTATTCAAGGCAATATCGCATTTATTTTGTATCTAACCCAGATCTCAATATTAGTCGAGAATATAGAAATGGATATATGTAACATAACTTAAAATAAAGAAATTACTTTGTTTTGAACTTCAAATTTTTAAAACTAAGAACAGAGCTTCCGATTTAGTCAATTTTTGCCCCATAGAATATGTAAAATCTTTTTATCCGGCTTAATTTTTTTTCTTGTTGATCGCCTTGATGTAGGCTACATTTTATTTTAGGTTACCTCTTTCGATATTATTCACTTTATTGATTTAAGTGTTTTCAATAATCTTTTTGTAAGGGAATAAAATACAAAGCCCTGGACTATAATCATCGCTATAACATCTTTCATTTTTACGATTTCGTTCGTTCATGACCGCTATAAAAATGTTTAATTGTTTTATTTGTTTTCAATTTGTATCATCATTAAAATTGGCATAAGGCCGCGATTCTTCAGTAGCGACATAAAATCTCACCCGTCACAATTCCCCAATTTTTACTTATTGTCTCATTTAAAATAAAAAGCCAACATTATTAACATTTATCCTAACATTGTAAGAGAAACTGCGTCATTTTTTAAATAACATTTTGTAAATTTAATATTTTAAAGATATGCTGCAGGACTAGTTTTTCGGCGGAGCTAAATTGCTACTACGCGTAATAATAAACGTCAAAAAGTGTCGAAAATTCTCACCATGTAAAAGGAAAGACAGAATTTGTGTGACTTTTCTGAATAGTGCAGCGACATATTCCAAGGCTATCTATGGTTTTGAATAATGATACCGTGCGTCGTTCGAATGACTTTTGTGCGATTGATCACTTCTCAGGGTATGATCGTTCCATTACGCCCAGAATAGAGCCCCAGGGGCTCGATTCTGGGCGTAAGAGAACTATCATTCCCTGAGAAGTGACCACTTCTATTAAAATCCAAAATTCCGTATTCTGGGGCCGGCCGATCGCACAAAAGTCATAGATACTAGGCGAATAGTTGGCCAAAGAATAAACTATGCTTTTTACGAGTTTGACATTACGCATCAGTATTCAACATCAAATTTCAAATAGAAGACCCAGAGTATGACAGTATTCAACTGTTAATATCTCGAAAACAGTTGAAGATCGACATAGGGTACCTTATATAAAAATACTTAGAATTTAAAAACAAAATGCAAAAATTCAATAATATACTGGGTGTTTCATTTGACAGTTTCGGTTGGCATTCTTTTTAATATATTTTCTTTTTCTTTCTCTAAACTAACATTTTTACTGATTAATAAATATATATCTTTTTTCTCTTAAAAATGTCTTAAGATAAATGTGAAAATTCACACGGTCATCCTGTCTGTTTATTAAAACTAAATATTTTGTTTGATTAAATTACAATGTGGAAGTTTTTTTTAATGTCCGCGATTTTACAAAATTCGACCACTGTGCGAGTCCTACACTAAACGGTGGTCAAGTTTGCCGTAGCATGCGCATTAGCGAGTAAAATATCGATCGTTTGTTCGTCCAATAGCGTGCTCTGAAATAATACAAGTGACGTTTTTCACACGGCTTCGCTCAAAAATTGTTGTTCGAGGCAGCTCTGCGCTTGCCCATAATCGTTTGGTCATTATTCGATCGTCTCGTCACTGCTTTTAAGCGCGTTTATTGGTTGAATTTACTTTTCTTATCTCAGGCGAACGATCACTTCCTATGACTTCCAGAATCGGTACTCAGGAGTTCACGCTTCTTATCTGCAGATATTTTTCCAAATGCGGATATGTTCTCTTACACCCGGTTGCCACCTACGCGTCACATGACTGTCGTAACATTAGTCATATTACAAGAAAGTCGTAGTTGGGAATCGGGTATAATTCCTTCTAAAAAAATCAAAAACTACCAAAGTGATTCTTTTGCTGTAATTTGCGCTTTGGAAGTTTACCCTGGCCCTGAATCTAAATTATCCCTCCAGAAATCGTCTTCGAACATTTTCTTCTAAAAAAGAGACACTATTTACCATCTTTCAAATGGTAAAAAAACCAACCAAACTTCAAGAAATAACACCTGACCTCATTTTTTAGTTAAACTTCGAACTGAACGGTCGAAAAAGTTTAAATTAAACGTCGGTTAAGAACGCTTAAACTCCTGTTAAAAAAATGGTGCAAAGGGAATTGATCATTCAAAAGGTGTTTAGCGTTAAACGACGGTTAAAACTGAACAGGCGCCACAGGCGGTTAGAAATTTTTTTTGTCATGTCAATTTTCTGAACAAGTTTCTTTTAAAACCATGTAATTTTTATGTGTTGTCAAATTATATTAAGTAGCCGTTAGGGACTTATTGCTACATAAAGTCGGCATAGCCTGTCTTTAACAAAGGCACTATGTTTGACAATTCCGCATGAAGTTTCTTTAAGGGATTCTGACATTGTTGTTGTCTAAATATGTCATCTTTGCTATCAAAATAATGTCGACTTTCATAATGTTTGTGCCTGCCTTTAATAAAGGACGGCATTAACTTTAATTATGGCTCAACATGAGCATGTTTAGATGACATGTTTACATGAGAAAAATGTCATAGAAAAAACCTTTCAACCTTCGTGCGGAACTGTCAAAAATAGTGCCGAGTTTATGTACCGATAAGTCCCTATTATTGATTACAAGATTACTTTTTTAAAACAACGTTTTTTTTTATAATGACCTGTCTGGATTTTGGAGGGAAACTTTACGTCAGGTGCTCTCCACTTAGATTTGATTGATTGATTGATTCGTTTGTGAGTGTGCCAGTATGGCACTCTCCACTGCGACCACTATTGGGTCTATTGTGGCTCACTTTTAAAATTTTTTGTTGCTACAGTATGTTCAGCCCCTTAAAGAGGCTCGCAACTTTCTTTCGTGAAGAATCATTCAGATCGAGTCCGTCGTTTACCGAAGATACATTGACGCTGACGTGCAACGGCCGAACATTCACACAGCACATGTCTGGCCGTCTCATCATACTCCATACAGAGCGTACATTCGGTGTCCTCACTTAGACTCATTCTATGTAATGGTACTTTTAGCCTGCAGTGTCCGGTGTATAGATCAATCATTGTCTGGATGTCCTGCCTGGTTCAGTAATGAACTCTTTGGAATGTGTCAGTCCCGGCAATTCTCTCCAGTATTGGTGGAACTTGTTTTCCGTCCAGCCTAAGAGAGCAGTGTTGATTGTGTTGTATGCTATTCCAAGGGCTGGTTCTGGGCCAATACAGATGGCAGAGGCCGCTTCACGCGCCAGCTGGTCGACAGTCTCATTTCCCCGATGCCCAGAATGTCCCGGAATCCATACCACAGTTTTTATTCGCCCTAGGGTGTTCAGTGTGTCCTGGCAGCTCCTAACGGTTCTCGATGAGCACCTATAGGATTCAAGAGCCTTAAGGGCAGCTTGACTGTCGGAGAGTATCTTTAGTGATCTGTTGCGCCAGTTATGATCTATCATCCAACGTGCGCTCATTTCAATGGCGAAGAGTTCCGCCTGGAAAATTGTAACCATTCGTCCAAGACTACGTATAATCCTGATATTTTCCCAGCTGCAATAAGCTCTGCATCCAACGCCTGAAGGTATTTTGGATCCGCCAGTGTACCAGCAGCTATCTTCACTTGAGAAACTTATTCTGTTTATCGTCCAGTCCTCCCTATCTGGGAGAATATTGTTGTATAGCTTTTTGTGTTTACTGTTGCAGGCATTAGATCCGGTAGCAGACCTAGAATGCAGTGGCTCTCAATTGTCCGCGTTAAAGGGTTTGGTCCTACTTGACTTGCCCTGCCACCACATTGGTTGGCTATGATTCTGTAGGTTGCCTTCATAGCCTCTTTCTCCAGGACAAGGAGTCTTATTTTATGTTAAGTTCTGACCAAAAATGCTATCCGGGATACTGTTATAAAAAATGTGCAGGACCTCGGTGTTTATATTGTACGAGACTGATTTAAAAAAGGTCTAAAACTTTGGTCTCTTATAAAAAATATTTTCGTATTTATATGAAAATCGTCGTACACCGTTCAACCCTATCTAAAGGAATTTTCATATTTTTATCGTTTTCTTTCAAAAAACAAAAGAAAAAAAACAAAATGAAAATACCGTCTGGATAGAGTTCTTAAAAATAAACAAATTTACAAAATATCAACTTAAATCGGTTCTCCTTTTCTAGTTTTGGGATAAAAAAAAACAAGCTCATAGTGGTTTCAAATTGAAAAAACTATTGAACAAAAATAATCTAATGATAATATTTTTAAAATTACACGTTACTTAGTTTCTTGAAAAATTTTACTTGTGGCACAAATTTTTGTCATTTGCTCGAAATTAAATTCCTATTTACCTTCTTGTCTGTAAATTTTCGCCCATATCATATTTTTAAAATTTTCTCCCTGCTGCATAGTTTTAGGTCAAAAAATTAAATTTTACACTTCCCGCCTTTTCGAGAAGAATATCCGTCAAAGGTGTTTTAAGCCCTTTAAGGCTATAGTTTCTTCCCAGATTTTAAGTAAAAAAAGTACAACTGGCAATGCCTTGTTCTCTAATTTTTTAATCTTTTGCAGGGGTGATCATTTCTAAATACCTAGCAAAAATATCTGAAGGATTTTTCAAAATTCTCTCAATTATTTTTTCTTCAAAATAAAAGCTCTGGTGCTGTCATCTATCCCAAAAACCTCAAAATAATTGCGGTTTAGAACAAACCCGATTTACAAAAAAAATAGAGATATACTCACAATTTCCTCTAGATTATATTTTTCCTTTTTATATTTCCTTGCCTTAGCGAAAATAAAAACTAAGTTTCCTTTTTTCTAAAAGCCTGGGCACTCCGGAAAAGAAAACCGATCAATCCATCACACTTCATTGAATTTGGGAGAGACACGCAGCTCAAGTGTTGGCCGATAGACCGCAGAATTTATACGATCCCGTGGTAACTGCAGGTATTTTGTCAACAAATTTTAAATCGGGGCGCAGTGGGAGAGAAGAGTATTTTTACGTTTTCTAACAGAAAACCATTCGAGGTTATCTTTATCTTTTAAAAATGTGTTTTCAAAAATATTGTTCTAAAACAAATATGAAACCACTACGCGTGTGCGGTCGCCCGCCGAAAAAGGTCTAGCGCTGCGCGGGCATTACCCCGAGTCTATCAAAGAACCAAGAGAACTTTACTGGCTCTCTCGGATTATCATAGTTATGTGCAAGTATACTTATGAAATCTTGGAGTGCAAAGGATAGATTTTAGAACCTCAGTTTCAAAAACACACGGATACTTGAGTACTAAGAAAACAGGTCAGTAAAGCTCCATTTAGAGGTTGGAAATACTCTTGCTAGTCGTTGACGCTCTTGTTTAAAATATAATAGGATTATTTCGTCAAGCGCCGGCAGCCGATTTTTAAATCTGCGTGCTTTTAAGTTAGCCTGTTGTCGGCATCAGCTACGAGAGTGTTTCGAATTCAATTATAAATGCACCTGTAAATGCAACCTTAAACATTACACCCAGTTATTTTAATACGTAGCGCTTAATTCTGCAATAAATGGTTTTCTTTTATTTTAGTACTTTACTTCAAAATAAGTAACCAAACCCCAAATTTTTTACCCGGTGCTAAAAAATCTCTGGTGTCCCACTGTGGATAAATATAAATAAAGTCTCTGCGTTGTCATGGAAAACAAATTCAATGACGTAAAATTTTGCAAAAAAATCAGGTCGACATAGTTAAATTGATTTCCCGTACAGTGTTGCTAAAAAAAAAATTCCCCAGATTGTAACTACGGCCTTAAAATGTAATTAGACAGACTTCAATGCGAGGTAGTTGTATAGGGTTTTGAAAAAACAATATACGTTTCATTCTCGTGCGACACCCTGTATAATATGACTCAAAGTTTAACAATAAAGCTAAAGCCTCTACTAAAGGTTTTATTGTATTTTTAAGCATTTTTTTTATGTTCTAGCTGTCGACACGACGACGACGGAAATAAATTTATTGGAAATGTTTCCGGTATAGAGCCGCTAGTTCTATTCAATGAAAAGGAATAAAATATAATTTTTCGATAAAAGGAAAAAACGGGGTTTCTCTAGAATAGATTAAACGACATTATAGTAGTCTACAATGGAAATGTAGGGCCAAATAAAAAATAAAATTTTGTTTTTTTGCTTCTTTACCTTTCTATGGTTTTTCTACAAAAAAAATGACCATTGATCGATTAAATTAATTAAATTATTAACGCAAACAAACAAATATCCAAATTTTAACTTAATAGCCAGTATTCTGGTAATCCTGGCCGAACAAAAAGTGCTAGAGTGCTAAAATTTTGCACACATACTAATTATATGACTCTCAATTGCGCTACAGAGCCCAATGTGCCAAATCTTAGTTTTGGATTTTATTTTTTTTAAATAAAGTTTTTTCCTAAAATAGCCCTCTGTAGCGCATTTGGAAGTAAAATTTTAGACTTGTATGTAAACTCTCATTTCTCTAGTATTCTTCATTTGGTCATGATTTCCATGAAACGAAAATTGCTATTTTGCACAATATGGCAACCACTGTTTAAGGTATCTGAAACACTGAATTTTGATTTTATTTTCTAGATGTAAAACCTCAATTTTTTAGTGAATTTCTTATTTTAAATTCACTTGATACACATACACACATAAACAAAAATAAATAAAACCCAGATTATCAGTTTACTTAACATGATAGTGGCTGGAAACTTTGTGAATAAAGTATCCTTATTTCTGAAGGTGTTACCAATGTAGCAGGAATTTTCAGTGCGACTTTGCCAGTGATGAATAAAAATAAGTGCCCTTCTCTTAAGAATAGAGATTATTTTTTTTCAGTCAGTGAGCTTAGCTCAGAAAATGTCGAAGCAACACCGTTCTCAACTAAAAAGCCAGTTAACTCATTTTCGTTTTAGTATCCTTTGGCCTATTAGCGGTGCCATATTAACACCAAACTGACAGAAAATTCATGTTTTACTTGTCAATTTGGTTATAAAAATGGCAATGACAATAGGCTAAAGGGCACTGAGGTGGTAGGAGTTAACTGGCTTTTTACTCGGTCGAAGTAATGTTTAAAACGGTTCATGTGATATCCATACTTTTCGGGGTCAAATAAACAACAGAATTGACTGAACTTTGAATGGAAGGCATATTTTGTAAAAACTATGACACGGCTCGGAGAACGTATTTTATTTTATGCCGAATAATCTAAAATATCTTTCTAAGGCCACCAATTTTTACATAAAATAAAGACATTTTTGACCGATTTAAAGCAAATCAAGATTTAAACTGAAACCAAATTGTTAAAATCAAAACACTTTTTTTCTTTAATCTTAAGTAGTTTTTGATATTTTGGATAATTCTGCAACCATCATCATATAATTTTAGCCGCCTGCTGTAAAGTTAATTTTGTATAATTCTCTAAATTCCTTGAGATTAACATTCATTGTAAAAAGGGCAATTCCACGCGCGATAAAGGTTTTTGGCATTTTGGGATATTAAACGTGTATAATCATTAGAATGTAATAACTTTTCTTTAAATCATAAAATAATAGCCACTAGCCAAAATACAGACAAACAAAATATTAGACACTTCAAGTTAATTTTCAGTTTTATCAGCATTCGTACCCTTATTTCTATCGAGTTGACCAATCAAGCAGGTGCACTTTTAAAATCATGGCGATTGCGTGACAGCTCCAGCTGATTAAATCTACGAAAACTTCGTTAGGTCGATAAGGGAGTACGAAACGATGTTTTGACGCATTTGATCAGCTGGAACTGTCACGCATTCGCCATTAGTTTAATACGAATGCCGATAAACCCGAAAATTAACTTTAGATGTCTATTAGCGTTGTATAAGTAATGTCCCGTCAGTTATTACAAAATTAAATTTAACCTAAAATCAAGGCAGGCAAAGAAAAATAATATTATGCCATTTTATTGTATCTAGGGAACAAAAGTATTTTTAGAAACTTCTAATTTAAAAGTACTTTTAGGTTAAGAGGAAAAGCACTTTAATGTCCAGGATTTTTCTCTGCCCGTTTTTTGATATATCGTTCATCCTAAATAAAAAATTAATTTGCCTTTAGCCTCTGTATAATGCATTAAGATGAGGTTATTCTGGAATATCTTTAAGAGAGAAAAATGAGATCAAAAAATTAATTAATTAAGAGTTGTCCCGTCAGTTATCATGGAATTGCCCAAAAACCAAAAGGTCTTTTTCCTTAGAAAACGTTAAATTTCACCCGTGTGCAGGAATTTTTCCGCACATGTGTGGAAAAGTGTAAGACGACATTAACTATCACCATACTTTTCCGCACTGTACAAAGTACTTTACCACACATGTGCGTAAAAGCAGTTTCATTTGATTTGTGCAAAATTAAAGACCAATTTTTACATAAATTAATGCAATTTATCAGTGTTCACAGGAAAAATAAAATAAATAAACTTTATAGAAAGTAACTTTTACTCGGCTAGCGCCTCATTTACAACATTCACGCTCGTGTGAAATTTGTCACTTTCTTTTCTTGTTATGTAATATACTATTTCAAAACGACTTGTTTTTCAAATTGCTGTGGATCAGTTTTTTTACACTGACACTGGCAGTTCCATTTAGCTCATGTGTTTAATTGTCAGCCGTCATATTGAAATTGGTGCGGAGAATTTCGAATGAGGTGTTTACTGCCCTCCTAGTGAAGAACCCTAGTTTTGAGAAAAACGCGAAAAACGTTTTTGTATTGTATTTTTTTCTTATTAAATATTTCCAATTTTTTTTTGACAGATTTATTAAAAATCTTAAAATAATTTTTTTTATACCTTCATCAAAAACATGATTTCAGTAACTGTCTGCAGATAACTAAAGCATGGCTTTTTTGGTTACGATGCAAAAACACTTTTTTTTTGATCACGGGTGCAAAAAAATATTTTTGTCCGTTTTTTACCCAAAATTAAAGAAAAATAGCGGAAAATAGTAATATTGAAAAAATGTAATTATTCTTGCCTAAAAATTAAGCCATTTCTGTCAGTTTTCACCAAGTATTTACGTAAAAATCATTTAAAAACATCGCAAAAATATCAAACTGTCAAAGATTAAAATGTAGCAGAAATGAACGTCACCGAGTAAAAAGGTACATCGCTATGGCAACCATTGTTACTTCATTTACCAGCGGCCTTGATTTATAGTGTAAAGATAGTGTGTTTTGCGAGAAGTGCTCTTCGTTCGAGATTTTTAAAAGTATTTTCCTGTTTTTCTCGGATTTTTTGATAAAGGTATTAAAAAAAAACGTGTTTACAACTGTGCTTTTTTTAATCGCGTTTTTAAATACTTCCCTGCGCTCGTTATTTAAATCAACGCTTGTAAAAAAAGCACTATTTTGGCCACTAGTTGTGAAAACTACTATTTTGGTATAGGTTTGATTGCATTGCGAACACAAATAAAGATTTTATTACGCATACTGCGTTTTTGTCTAGTATTACTTCGAGCTACGTATCAGCGTTGCTAAACAAAATGCAGTGTGCCATATTTACTAGCTATGAATGCAGTATGTGAGGTCATATTATTATAATAATAGGGGCTAGCAACCCCACGGATGAGATGCTCTCTTGCTGTGAATACAAGAAATAAGAGATACTCAGGCGGGCCGGGGCAGCTGGACCCGGGTCGGAACCGCCTTAGACCTACCGCAAATGATCAAGGCAACGGACAAGGACAACGAGCACAAAATGCGCAAGAACCGCTCAATGACGAGCAAGATGAAACCCACAATGCAGCTGCTGCTGAGGCTGCGCCTCAGCCCACTACATTACGGGGGAGACCAAGGCAGCGAACAAAATGGACAAACGCCATGAACGAATTCCTATACGGACGCTACCTTGTTCTAAGCAAACTGGAAACCAAAAAGACCGGTTACAGCAGAGAAATGCATGCACAAATGACACAGCAGTTTCCTGAACTTGTGCGTAAAAAAAGTACAAAACATCTTAGATCAAAGGCGAGTACTACTAACCTCTAAAGAAATAACAACCGAAACTGCCCAACGCATAAGAAGAGAAGCGGAAATTGAAATAGGAGTACGAGACCAAAACGAAAACCAACCCCCAGTAGTAGACGCGGATGTCAATGTGATAGACGAAGACCAGGCACAAGTGAGAGAAAAGAACAATGGCACTACACCAGAAATGAGGCCCAGAATAAAGAAACTAAAGACAAACAAAAACACAAACCGAACATTAACCCTCATAAATAGCATAATAGCAGAAAAAATCAACGATTCACACAATCTTCTCGACATTCACACGATAATCTACGTTGGCGCAATGACCGCGATTGAAATAAACCAAGAAACGAGCCAGAAACCGAACAAAGTCACCCCAACCTCAGGAGAATATCAACCACCATGGGAAAGATGACTCATTAAACGAATCGAGGAACTCAAAAAGCATATAGGACAATTAGAACAATCTATGAGAAATACAGCAAATGAAAAACTTAAACGAAAAGCAAAGAATCTAACAAACAAATACAGCAATGAAAATAATAACACCAGCCAAGAAATACTCGATCTACTTAAGCAGCAACTAGCGGCTAAAGCAAAAAGACTTCGAAAATTCAAAGAAAGTCACCAGCGAAGACAGGACAACAATCAATTTGAGGATAACGAGGGAAGATTTTACAGGCAACTGAATTCAACAAAAAATAGCCACGAAGATGAAAAACGAGAAAAAGAAGACACAAAAAGCTATTGGAAAAATATATGGGCCGTTCCAAAACAACACAGGAAGAAAGCCAAGTAGGTAACAAAAGAAAAAGAAAGGATGACAAATAAAAGGAGAATGATTAACCATATGGTAACACTGGAAGAAGTCGAGAAGGTGATCAAAAGAAGCAAAAACTGGAAAGCTCCAGGCATTGATAACATACAAAATTTCTGGATTAAAAAATTTAAAAGCACACACAAGAAAATCGGCGACATCTTCACAGACATACTGGAAAATAGAACTGAACTACCAGCGTTTATGACAAAAGGAATCACCTATCTTCTCATGTCTCCCAACATTATGCAAGCTACTGACAGGAGTAATAGCTGACAAAATATATAACACCTTACCGAAAACGAAATTTTAGCAACAGAACAAAAGGGATGCACAAAATCATCAAAAGGATGCAAAGGTCACGATGCCATAATAACAGGTAACGCAAAGAAAGATAAGAAAGACCTTTTCACTGCATACATAGATTACCAGAAAGCCTTTGACAGCGTACCACACACCTGGCTCCTGGAAGTACTTGAACTTTATAAAATTGACCCGCAAATAGTAAAACTCCTATAAAAAACAATGAGAACATGGAAAACAACATTAACAATCCCAATCAAAAACAAGCAAAAAGTAATCGGAGACATACCTATACAATGCGGAAAGTTAGAAAATAACAGAGTACTCACCCATCTCCTGTACATGGACGACCTCAAAACATATTCATCATCCGACCAAGACCTGGAAAAAAACATTTAGTTAATAAAAAGGTTCAGTGAAGACATTGGTATGACATGGCCTAGACAAATGTCGCATCAATATCATGGAGAAAGGGAAATGGAGGAAGCATCAAGGAGTGGAAATGGGAGAGGAAGCTGGAGTTATAGAAGGAATGGAACAGGACGAGTTGTATAAACATCTGGGATATCAGAAAGCACGTGGGATAGATCAGAAGCAAGCCAAAGAACACCTTAGAGGCAATCTCAGACAAAGGCTCAAAATCATTATGAGGACGAAGCTGCGTGGAGGGAATATGGTGAAGGCGATTAACACATATGCAATTCCAATCCTAACCTATAGCTTCGGCATCATATCATGGACGCAAACAGAGCTACCCGAACTCAATCGCACAATACGAACAGTAGCCACCAAGCACAGGTTTCACCATCCAAGAAGCTCTATGGAGAGATTTTACCTTCCCAGGGAGCAAGGAGGATGGGCAGTAATAAACATTGAAGAACTACATCAGAAACAGATAAAAAACTTAAGAAGCTACTTCCATAGAAAAGAGACCGGACTATACAAAGTAGTAGTAAACAAAGATATCAAAATCACGCCTCTGAATCTACAAAGCAGACAGCTACCGGCAGAAGAATCCATAAATCATGTTGAAAAATGGCTTAGCAAAGAATTACATCGACGATACCCTGCATTAATCAAACAACAACACTTTAATGAGAAAGCGTCATTGGATTGGCTTAAGAAGGGACAACTTTTTCCAGAAACAGAAGGATTTGTCATGGCTATTCAGGATCAGGTAATCCCCACACGTAACTACCAAAAATACGCATAGAAACAGACAAATACCGAATGTGTGGAGAACAAACAGAGTCGATACTACAATACTAGCTCCTAATGAATACACAAAAAGACACGACAACGTAGGAAAAATCATATACCAAGAATTTCTCAAAAAAATGAAACCTGATTTGCCTCACACTCCATATTATAAACTAAAACCTGACCCTGTGAATGAAAATGAGAACTACAAGCTATATTGGAACAGACAAATAATTACAGATGTACACATACCACATAACAAACCAGATATGGTTCTTGTTAACAAACAAACAAAACAAACGTATATCATAGACATAGCAATCCCGCTCCCAACAAATGCCCAACGAAAACATCAAGAAAAAATAAACAAATACTTACAATTAGCAAATGAGATCAAGGACATGTGGAACCAAGATCGCGTCATCATTGTGCCAATAATCTTCGGAGCTACTGGAGAAGTACCGTCAACAACAATTGGGGGCCTCAAAACCCTGGAACTAAAAGAAAATCTTTTTAGTCTAATGCAAAAAATCACTGTGATAGAAACTACTGGAATCGTACGTAAAGTTCTGAACTTACCTTAGAATACTTACCTAAACCGTAGACCAAACTTCGAATCCTTCTACGCAAGTACCGGAGAGAAGTTATAACCAGGAAACCCTGTGGAACCTAATAATAATAATAATAATGATAATAAAGCCGGATATAGTACTTCTTGCTAAGAATGATAAAATTATGTATGTCATTGAGTTCTCGGCACCCGCCGAGACAAACATCATTGTCAAGGAGGAAGAAAAATGGACGAAATATCAGGATCTTCTCTTTGACCTTCGCCGAGTGTACCGGGGCTATACAGTCAAGCTAGTGGTTTTGGTAATTGGAGCTCTCGGAGGTGCACGGCTAACACTGCTCTCAGCTCTCAAAACCTTGCCAGCCTGCGATGACAAGGCAGAACACCTTGCTGGCGCAATGCAGAAAGCGGTCATCCTCGGATCATTGCGTCTGCTCAGAGCACACGATGCGAAACACCGTTTCTACTAACCTCGCGGTTGGTGGGGAGTAGAACGGTGAATAGAACACCTGGCCTATCTGCACCCGTGTAGGTTGGAGCCGCGGGACCGCAGATAAGGCCAAACCCAAAAAAAAAACAAAAAAAAAAGAACTTTCAACCTGAAAAACCGTCCACTAATAGATAGAGCGGTGTCCATTAAAAGAGGGTTTACACACCGATAACCTTTTTGTTTAGGCGACGTTTGTTTCGAATTGTTGCTTTCCCTCCGTCTCACGCTTCTTCCGCTGTACTTTCACCTTCTGCTCTTCAAATCCTCCTATCCAGTCGTATACTGGCTTTGTTCGCTATTTTTTTGGTTTTACTTTAAATAGTCATAGTTGCATTTATTATTGAGAAAATAGGTTCCTTCCACGTAGTTATTTTATGGTGAGTAATTTGTTAAATTTATATCAAAATATTTTGTTCCATCAAATGTTAGAGCTGTGAGTCCTGAACAAGAGGAATGATTTCATCAGGAAAATTTCAAGGTCGTTGGGACGCATCTAATATAAACTTTTTGCCATATCTTGTATATTTTAGTGTGAGCAAATATATTAAGAAGAAGTTTAGTTGGCAGTTTTATTCCAATCACATGGATAATTAAATAAAGCTATGTGTATGCAATAGAAAAAAAGTACGCATATGTTCTTATTTAATGATCTGTATAAATAAATAAACACGAAGAATTGAAAGGGGTACTTTTTTTTTTAAATTTGTAACGCAGTGTAATTTTTTGGCTTTGCTAATGTACCATTGTTAGGGTTTGCTATAAATTTCAAGTTTCTAACTCTTGTGCAGTTGTGCAAAGTGTGCCAAAAATTGAAACTCCTAACAGTCATTTTTTGATATTTATGTCCAACTAAAGTCATATTATCGTTTAAAAGGTTTAATGGTGTAAACGTGTAATTATTTTAAAACTTTCAGTCACTTTCTAGACTTAAGTGTGTAGTATTAGCAAGCACTTAAAATAATCTACACAATCTTCTGGCATAAATTTTACTTTATATATTCTCACCTCATTCGCATGAAATGGCTTCGAAACACGCAAAGTACCAGATTAATTCGGAAAATAGCCCAAGACCGTTATCATTTTTGGGGTAATTTTTTCCGGATGATAGATGTTGTTTTACTTCTATAGTAGATTGTTTGACGGTTGCTTCCTCCGCCATCTTGGATTAAAGATGGCCGACTAAAAAATCAAACTTTTCCTATTTATTAACTGATTTATCTCAATCAAATTAGTATAGCGGTCTTTTGGAACCATTATCAATACCTTCCCTTTTTTATGTTTGTGTACCAAGAAATATTTTCTTTAATCATTACTTTTGGTACGTGTTTTTGATGTTTTTTTACAAAACCGTGTACTTATTAAAATACACTTTAAACAAAAAAATGCACACTTCTGAGACGCTTTTAGATTGGGTACCAACTCAGTGCTAACTTTAGTGGTTCCCGAGTAATACAGTTCCAAATTCAATGCTCACCATGGGGATCTCCTAAAGGGTAGTTGGGTGCTTATTCATGACGGGTAGAGAGTAGAAGATGCGAGACAAGTAGGCGGGGTTTACTTAAAATTTGGCGACACTGTATTCTTGAAAAAAAGTTAAGAGAGGGAGCTGCTCCCGAGAGAGCAGCCATGTTCTCTTAGTAAGACCCAGTAGTAGAGGCCGATCCCTGGGTATTCTAACCTAATTTTTATATTGATTTTATCTTTTTTTGTTTTTTCTGAGTAAAATCGTAATCATACAAGGCTAAAATGAATGTTGAAGACTTCAATAATATAATTTTAAATGATATGGCAGTGGAAGATGCTCGGGAAGTCGTGGAAGATGCAGTGGAATAACTAGGGGTTCCAAGGGATGTTTTGTACAAAAGAAACCCCTTTGATTTAACGGAACATAAATATGTCCAATTATTCGGATATTTCTTTCCATAAAATAATGCTTGCCGCACACGTGAATGTAGTAGAGAAAGTTTCCCTGCAGATCTTGTTGTTGACTCGATAAAGGCCTGGAGTTGTCCACGTTTTCTTTCGCAACTCTTTTCTCCATTTTATAAAAAATAACAACAAACGAAAAACAGCGTTATGTACATTGAAAAACATTTTGGTTAGTTTGGTAGATCAAAATGTGTTGCGTTTTGATTGCTTGCACAAACTGGCAACAGTGTTCCCAGGGACTATATTGACCCGCCCACTCCCCATATCTCAAGAATGCGCATATTTGCTCCCGGGGACCGTGAGCTAGGGATCAATCCCCGGGAGCACCCCGGGAATTCTCCCATTTCTCACTTTCAAGAATAAACACTCAGATACGAAAAGGTTTAAATTCTGGATAGTTCTTTCTTTTTAATCTTCATTTTTAGTTTTTATTTTTCTGCGTCCGTATTCTTAAAGCTGTCAAAAACCGCTTAAAACTTTCTACAGGCACTTTTTTAAGATCTACCTAATGAAAGGTCCATTTTCGAAATTTAACATTTTAGTGTGAAAGGAGCACTGTCAAGTTAATTTTTTTTATGGACACACACAATTTTGCAACATTATTTTGACAAGTCACTTGATATTTTGGAAACCCGATTGCAGTACTTTTTTTAACATTTTAAAAATTACAGTTTTTTTGACATTTTATTATAACAAAATAACTTTAACTAATATTTTAAAAATAAGTTTTTTCTTTGTTTTTCTGATGATGGTCAATTAACTCAAACCATCAAGTAGTTGTCAAAATGAGGTTGTAAAATATCTGTCATCCTTTATGAACCAAACGGCAGGAGAAAAAAAGCATGTTTCCATAAAAAAAATGAACTTGACAGTGCTCCTTTCACACTGAAATGTCAAATTTCAAAAATGGACTTCTCATTACGCAGACCTTAAAAAAGTACCTGTAGAAAGTTTTAAACGTTTTTCGACAGCTTAGGGTGCAGAAAAATAAAAACTAAAAATAAAGATCTCCGAAACCACCCGGAATTTGTAAACTTTTTTTTGGTTTTGAGCCAAGCGTTATTTGCGCAACTTTGCCCTAATTTAAACCTTTTCGTATCTTCTACTGTTTAGGAGATCGCCATGGTGAGCATAGAATTTGGAACACCCTGTATACTTGAAAAAACGCAAAATTGGTCTGTGAGACCCGTACACACAAAAACAAAGTTTTAATTAGGAACCACTAAACATAGCACATAATTGTTGCCAATTCTAAAAGCGTCTCAAAAGTGCGTTTTAAGTTTTTTTATAAGGTACAGGATTTCGTGAAAAACCTCAAAAAACACGTAAAAAAGTAATGCTTTTAAGAGAATTTTTTTCGGTATAGAAATATCGAAAACACAAGGTAAAAATACATGAAAATTTGTTTTACCAAATCGGTTAATAAATAAGAAAGTTATGATTTTTTAAATTTTAACCTTGTCGGCCATCTTTAATCCAAGATGGCCAAACCACTAAATTAACATCTAACTACTAAGGCAAGGGCTAAACTAACGCTGATGCATGTTATAATTAAACTAAATTAATAGTTTTTTCTAAACTCTTTTTTCTCAAATAGTAAATATAGACATATTTATTGCCGCTTACTTTGTTCATCTATTTCTCTTTTTCTATCTTTTACATTATATAAATGATAATATTTATTATAGGATTTTAGTATAAAATGCCATCATAGGTAACCTAAAATTAAGAAGGAATTTATGAAATGATTCTAAATTACTAGGTACATGACATTCTTACTAATTATTACTTACATAATTATGGGTATACAATCTATAAAATTTATAAAAACGATTTTAACTATTTATATGGTAATTTATTGTAGTATAATTGATAAGATGATGGTGTTATAATAGTAATACTTCTTTATCAGTTAGGTTAGATGTAAGAATAAATAAATCTCACCTTTTTGTAATTTTTGAAATGCTAATTTTCTTTTTTGCAACAAAAGTCGCACACAATGACATCTGTCCCAAATCCTGCTTCATACGGAAAAATTCCTCTATAGCCTGTTTTGAAACCTAACGTTCTTGGGCTACAAAGCCTCGCCTAAGAAAACCCTTTTAAAATTGCTGAGCATGTATAGAAAAGTAGACTTCCTGTATAACAATTGTAAAACTTAAATATTTACATAATTCCTACCGGAAAGCACTACGATTTATTTTTACTTTTAAAGTTTCAACCAACAATAATTAAGTTTGTGTTATGTTCGACATTTTGCGACTTTTATGTTAACTTTTTTTAAAACAATATTAAATAATTTGATTGAAAATATACATTGCATGTTATATAACTAAAACTTTTTTTCTGGACTAATAAGCGGAAATCTTTAGAATCACGTGTTATATATTTCAATTAAATTTTCTAATGTCTTAAATAAAATTTGTCCTCTGATGGAAATATGCAGTTTCACTCGGTATATTCTCTATCCAAACGTCAGATTTCCTTTTCGGTAATTTTTAAAAATTTCTTTTATAGCCAATTTTTTTGAACAAAATTTCTAAAAATTTCCTGGAAATCTAAAATGCAGTAGGTATATTACTACTGATAATAAAGAAAGAACAGTAAAATAACGTTAAAAGATTTTTTTAAAGCTCACCCCCTCCCTTCCAGCCCCTCACTAACATTAGCTTATCCTCCGGTGCCAAATAACTTTTGTGCTTTTGGGTTATCGTGTCCCAGACCAACAGACAGCATCAGGCAGACCGACAGACCATAAAAATGTTGTATTTTTTTGACCCACATAACTTTGCTTAAAATAAAAAAGTTTTTTTTTTGCTGATTTTAGTAGCCTCCATACTGGGTGCTTATTCGTGAGAGTGAGAAAAGTGAGTACTCTCGGGGCACATTTCCCTTATTTTTATGTCATGTTTCTTGTGAGCTTATACCAGGGAGCAAACTGACGGAAAAAACAATCACGAATATTATACCAGGGAGCAAACTGACGGAAAAACCAATCACGAATAATTAGTGCCAAAGCAGACAGAATAGTGAAAGAATGGATTTTAACTGCATTGCTGTCCAAGAATAATCACAGCCACACAAAATAAAAAAGTGTCGTGATCTGAAAACGCGACATATGTTTTCCTATGGATTTTAGGGCGCTGAATCTGAATCCGATGTTAGAATTTGCCCTACACGTCAGTGTTTCACCCTAACCTCAAAAAACTTGAGAATATAAGTATTTCCTGTTCTGTGGATGAGGCATACCGACTCTGATGTTTTTCGAGGTACTGGATTCCAATTAGATCACAGAGTTGATCCCTGATGTTCTTCTTTAACAGTCATCTGTAAAAAACTCAATAAAATTATATAAAATTGTAATATATGCCTTGAAGGCTAATTTTTTTAAAGTCTGTATCAGCGGAGTCTTATTCTTAACTTACCTAACACAACCTAGACTTCCTTAATCTTACCTAATCTGGTCTTATACAACCCTTATCTTACGAGAGACTAAAACTCATTTTGCGTTCCACGTTTTTATTGTTTTTTCGGAAAATGTCACGTTAAGAAATGTAATTTTTATTTTGAACCATTTAGAAATGAATTACCATATAGAAACAACCACTTTTTTGCCATATATTTAATTATATTTTTAAATAGCACGTTCTGATGAATACTTTAAGGTGGTTTTTTGTTTTAATCAGCTTATAGGTAGAAACTTTATTGTAATTTTACTCAAAAACTGTCAAATATATTTATAAAGAACCTCTGTTTGGTAATTTTTAAAACCGCAGGAGCTCCAATGCTACTTAAAAATACAACAAAATAGGATGACTCCTACTGTTTTATTTAATAAATCAACAATGTTTCTCAAAGTCGTCCCTAACAACAAATTTTTTGTTTCAAAGTTTGAGACAATGATGTATTTGAAATTAACTTCTGTGTTTCGGACTTCCATTGTCTATATTTTATTTATACACGACTTTTCGATCAGTAAAATCTCTGATCGTCTTCAGGTGCAAACTACAATCTATTCCTAAGGCTACGTACTTATATAAAACATCCTGATTCTGCCCAATAAAGCCAGCTTCAAGGAATTTTCGTTTCTTTCAGTGTGACTCCATGTGCAAAACCTTTGCTTCTGTCCACTTTATTCGGTGTTGTTTTGACCATGCGTGTTCGGCGATTCTTGATATCATTGTTTCACCTCTTTGGGTATTAGTCTGATGTTCTTTAAGCCTAACAGATAGTGGTCTTTTTGTTTCACCTATGTATGATTCACCACACTCACAAGGAACTTGGTAAATTCATTCCTTATTTTGTTTGTTCTCCGGCTTTGTTTTACTAAGGAGGCTTCGAATTGTATTATTAGATTTCAAAGCTGTTTTAATGTTAAAGTTGTTCGCTACTCTTCGAATTTTCTCTGATACTCCTTTAATGTATGGAATTGGTTTTGGTATTGTAAACTCTGTCCTGTTTGCTAAAATTTAGAAATAGTATCTGTTACAAGTTTAAGGCTGTAACCATTCTGCTGCAGATACTTCTTTATGTTTCTTATTTCGATATCCAAGTCATGAGAATTGTTACAAATTTGAACGGCTCTATTATACAACGTTCTTATTATGCCTCGTTTGGTTGTAGCAGAATGATTTGTGTGCAGATGACAAGTGAAGGTCACTGATTATGCACGAAAACTCTTCCCAATGAAGAAAATGCAAAACAACTGTACTTATTCATTTATTTACAAACTGAAATTAAAACATTGCGTTTATCTAAAAGCTTAATCATCAAACCGAACTTTCCACTGAAATATTACACTCAAAAGTCTGAAAGCTGCGGTTTTCATTGGTACTTTGCTAATGGCCATTTTCTCATGTTCTACCAGAGAACCGGGCACCGTCCAGTTCGTTGAGTCGATATGACTCTTTTGTGAACGCATCAGTAAATGATTGGATTCAGATCTGTTTTTAGCCGCATTTGTTTTCATGACGTCCTTTGATGAAATATTTTTATTTGTGGTTTGCGATTGCGATGGGTTTATGTTTGTAAGGTTTTTTTTCATACTTTCGATAGATAAAACCCCATTTTAAATAAACACAAAGTTAACTTAATCTTTATTTTATGATGACATATCGAAATGATTTTGTATCAGTGAGTATTAATGGTGAAAATCAGTAAACAAGGGTTTTGATAAGAGTGACATAACGTCAATTTTAATTTGCTCAACAAAGTGTTTACCATTTAGATTCCCACCCCTAGGTTAAAAAAAACTTTTAAATTGAAATTTTCTTCCTAAATCCAACAAAAGGTTTTGTTAATATTATTCTTCACTAAGAAAATTAATTAAAATTATTCTTATAAATCAAACTATGTCCAAAACTCAAGGAAGTTGGTATAAAATGCCTAAAACCCACAATTTCACTTAAACTTAGGACATGTCTAAAATAGGCTAAACACTTTTAGTAAATCCCACTGTTAGAGTTTCAAAATTAACGAGAAAAAACGACTTATTTTCTGCAGTGGACTCGCGCCAGAAAAAAAAAAACGACTTCGAAAAGACGAAAATACAAAAGCCCCCCAATTAGCATTTGGACGTCGTTTTGACGTTTGCGTAGACAGCCTGTGGGTCTATTCTTGCATCGAGAGAAAGTTTGCTTCCAGAGAGTCAAATTCTCTCGGTACCTTGCATCTCATTGGTCCAAATCTACGGTTAAAATCGGTTTCTCTCACTTTTTCCCGATATTGATGGAAAACAATTCTCTTAGTCAAGACCAATAGAATTACTTTCGATCAATATCGGGCAAAAGTGAGAGAAACCGATTTAAACCGAAGATTTGGACCAATGAGATGCATAGTAGCGAGAGAATTTAACCCCTTGGGAGCAAATTTTCTCTCATTCAAGAATAGGCCCGCTGATGTCAGGAAGCTACGTCAGATCGACCGACAAACCAAGTCGTGTATAGTGCAACTTGCTCAATGCCTAGACAATAAACTTAGTTAATATTTTTGTCCAAATTTAGGAAACCAATACGCTTTTACGTCAAAAAAATAATCCCAGATTTTCATACTTGCAACGTTGGCAGACAAATATAAGATGCCGTCAGTGTTTCATGTCAAAATTATTACATACTCCATGAGAACATTGAGGCTTTGTAACTTGTGCGAGCTTGAAAACCAGACTGAACACGAAAAATTACCAACGCACTTCACTTTACTGACCCACATGACCAATGCAGGGCCAAAAATACACGTTCGCCACGAACATTCTCACTTTTAAAAAAAAAATTAGATTAAAAAAAAACTTTCTTTTTAAACCAAGAATAGTACCGACTGTATAAACAGTAGCTGCATGGCGTAGCATCGATCCTGCGAGAGACATATTACAATGCCATCTGTATGCAGGTTTCGTCTACTGGGTACTATTCTTAGTTGTCGGAGATTCAAACAGAGGGCGCCATGGTCGGTAATCGCCGGAAATTCTCTCCGCTTGAGCCGTAATCTTTGGCACATAAGCGTGACCGAAATTCTCTGTCGTTATGGTACACCTAGCTGATGACGTCGTCCGAGGTTCCACCCTCTGTGTGAGCAATCGAAATTCAAGAAGTTCATTTTGCACTAAAGTACAAAGAATATTTTTGTCTGTTTATTTATTAGTATTTATACAAATTCATATGATTTTTTCATTACTTCTATCTAAAAAGGAATATTTCTTTCGACATTGAAACAGTTATCTATTGAAAAAAATGTAATGAATGATTAAAATTGCTGGCAAAGGTAGCAATTTTTCCCCAAGCCACACGGCCATGACCATACTTTCCAACCTATTCATAAATCTTTCCGGTGTACTTCCCTTTTTAATCTTCATTCTTATCCCGAACACGAGGTCACGCTGTTAAATCCAGTTAAAACCCGGGTAAAACTTCTTTATTTTATTAGCAAACGCCCTTGCCGATTTACGTCATAAATTAGAAATCAGAAGATTAAGTAGATTATCTACCTTATTAATATAGGGCGTGTAAACAGTATATACAGTGTGTCTCAACAAAAATGAAACAGGCGATTTTTCACATAGGGGGCCACTTTTTGGCTTGAAATATTACCCCGATATCTTGAATGGAGAAAGTGGGTCGGGTAATACCGAATATAATACATTTTTTCGGCTGCCTTTTAAATGTCTTTACAACGGTGTAAAAATTTCGAAAATTTATTTATTCGTTTTTGAGATATTCACTTTTGAAATACAGGTAAATATCCCTTTTCGTAGAAATGTATTCTACGCTGAAAAAAAAACTCCGCATGAGACAAGATCCCAAATTATCTTGTTTTTTATTTTTTCGTCATAATTGAATTTTTTTAGCATTATATGTTTTTTCTCCAATATAGAACTAGGATTTCTCCGCACAAGATTCTTAATATCTTGGTTTTATTTTATCTGTCAAGAGGAGTATGCTCAACACTTGTTCTTTTCCCAAGAGACAAGTATTTCAATCCGTTCGGCAAGCTACCGAGCACACCCGATCGGCGGTTGCCCTGGCAGCCGTCAATCGATAGTCTCTAGTCAGATACCGGCCATGATAAGATCAAACGTGTGGTCTGTGCAGTTGGTTGTAAAAATAGATAATGTGAGAATCTCAAAAATACCGTGGTTGAAAGAATTGCTACATGTGTATGGGCATGGGGCACTTGGAATCGAAATTTAGAGGTAAGCATGTAGTATTTTTTGACCAATTTAAAAACGATATTGCGAGAAAACATGCAGGGTACGCCTTCCTGATTTCTTCTATTTAGATTTTAAAATATGTATTTTCGGTCTTTTGCAAGGTACAGCAATCATGCCTGAACTCTTGTGTGCACTAAATTTCACAAATTTTTGATTGTGTAGCGCCGGTTCAACATGATGTGTGGACTTGAGATTAGAGCTCCTGTTGTCTTCTTTAAGAGCTTAAGAGCATTATTCGTTAAATTTCAACAGGGTACCTACATATAGGTTGGGAATGGACTATGTAATTGTTTGTTTTTCTTTTTTAAGTTTTTTATGAAAAATTATTTATGTGTATAAGCACTGTCTAGTGTAAAGACTAGAAATTTATGCCCCGTTTATCGAACTTTGAATGGGTAATGGCTAATGAATAATGCCTAATTTTTATACGTTAGTCTCTTTTTATTCTTTCAAAATAAAAGAGACAGGCATATAAAAATTATGCATTATCCATTTTGAACTAGCAATTAAAACTTACGTAAACTAGAAGACAGTAAAACAGAGAACATGCATTTTTTTGAAACGCTCACCTAACCTTAAAAAAATAGGTCTATCTTAAGTGAATTATTGTGAAGTATTTTTGGTAATTTGATAACAGTATAGTATCCGGTTTTCTTTTATTTTTAGCTTTTATGATTTTTTTATAGGTTTGAATCCCTCCTCCTTCTAACCGCCTGCTGTTAGGAGAACTGGCTGACTGACGGTGCCCTTGATGATGTATAACCCACCCCCATAAACTAAGAAATCAGCCTTTTTTTTGTTCACAAATAGGCATCGTTCCGCACTGGTACTTATACAAGTTACCTGGTACGGATTTGTCCTGGCGTGTTAATATTTCCAGTAGGAGTATGCTCCTAAGGAAATTAAAACGACGAATCCGTATCAGGTAACTTGGATAAGTACCAGTGCGGAACGATGCCTATTTGTGAGTGATTCAAAGTTGGAAATCAAAGTGTATGATGGTGTTTAATGATGTATAGTAGAGGGTGACCAGTGAAACCACTGATGAGCCCACGCTGGTTATCCAGGGCGAAACATCGTTTAATCATTTCTCTTTTCGCTTTGGTCTTTTGTGTGTTCCTTGTGGGATGCTCATCCAAGTTTGAATTTTCGTTATTTCCACCCAAGATCTCTTGATCTTTTGTTTTCTGGTTTCTTCTCGGTTGAAGTAACTGATTTGGAGGTTTTTTTAACTATAGGGTGACCAGTGAAACTACTGATGAGCCCACGCTGGTTACCCAGGGCGAAATATCGTTTAATCATTTCTCTTTTCGCTTCGGTCTTTTGTGTGTTCCTTGTGGGATGCTCATCCAAGTTTGAATATTCGTTATTTCCACCCAAGATCTCTTGATCTTTTGTTTTTTAGTTTCTTTTCGGTTGAAGTAACTGATTTGGAGGTTTTTTAACTTCTTTTACCACCAACTTTATTACCTTAAACACAGATAATGAGGCTATTATATTCTCCTAAAATATGGTATATTTTGAGAAAAAAAGCAGTTTTTCAGTGCTATTTTGCAATAACAATATAAAATAATCAATAACTTTGTGTCTTTTTTGTATGGGTAAGTGTTTTTTAAAAATTGGTTTTAAAATTTAGTACCCCCACAGGTGTAAATATTTAAAACTCTGGGGGGAACTATTTTAGATCTTAGTAAATCTGATTGTTAAAATCCAAGTAATTGTAAGTTATTTGTAACATCTTCAAAAGAGAATCACCCTCGGTCAAAATTTTAAAAAAATCTGAAACACTTGTTTGTTCATTTTATTGGTAGATTCTACATACTGCGTCCTTGTCCGCGAACAAAAAATGTCAATTGACAGCTGTCATCGAGCGAAATATTACATAAAAAGTAGTAGGATGGAAAGAAAATGATAAAATCATAATAAAAAATTAAAAAATATCCGTTTTCACGCCCTGCCCCTTTCCAACTATTGCGCATGCCTAAAAAAGGATCAGCCACAAACTTCGTTATTTTGAGACGCATCTCACTGAACTGGTCCAAAATCACCTGCGATCCGAAGGCATTTGATTGGGGGACGATAAATGTCATTTTCTCAACCAATATTAAAAGTGATTCCCAAGTTACCTGAAACTTTCAGATTTTTCTTATTGTTGTTTGAAGCTTCATATTTCCCAACTGTAAACAACATTGGGAGGGGAGGCTTCTCCCCCATCCCCCCAAGGGATCACCGGTGTTCAAAATGTCCCTATTATTAAACTATCCAATTTAAAAAGATCTTCTTACTAGCCGATAATAAAAAGGTTTTTCCGACCTGTCTTGCTTGACCCTTATCGGTCTGGTGGTTTTTACCCTACAAAATTAGCCCTGAAAAGTGATTAATCGGTGGATTAGCTTTGGGAAATATCCTTTAAACCCCTTTGGTAAATAAAGGCCGATTATTTTTTTTTTCGTTTACGGTGGAAATTAGGGACTTGGAGATTTTTTTTAACCAGGCACTAATATGGCGTGTGCAACACCTGTAAGATTGAATGCCGTCCGTAATAGTGCTATGGCCTGACTCTATTTGTAGAAGTTTTGTCTGGAAGTCTTTATTTTCAGATTTTGAAAAATATGACTTAAAAACACAGCATTAATCAAGGAAGACTTAATTAACATCTAAAAAAGTCAAAAATTTCATAGTAATTGTTAGTAAAAACATGGAGTTCCCAGATAGCGCAAAGTAGTCTTAAAGTCTGTCTCCTAGATGCCTGTCGACAGCTGATAGATGTCTTATAGACATCTGTAAGAAGGCTAATGTTTTAAAGACGTTTTGGAGATGTCTAACAAGACGTCTTAAAGATGACCAATGAGACCTCGTTAAGACCTATAGAAAGACATCTTTATGATGTCTTTTTTAAGAGATCACATTTACCCTAAACAATTTTAAATAAGCTGATTACCGTCATTGCCGAAAGGTATTTCATCTTTTGATAGGAACAATTTAAGATAAAAGAAGAAATCTTTAGTTTTAAAATAAAAGTAAGAGACCACATAGCAATATTGTATATTACAAAGATATTTAAAATTAGGATATACGTTTTGTATGTTACATGTATATTTTATATATATTAGAAAAAAACATGATTCGTTTCAAAAAAAGGAAACATGAACGGATATTTACTGTATATTCAGTGTATATGCGCTATCGTACATCCTAAACATATGTTTTTTGTATATAAGCTTTATATTTTTTAATCGAATATCAGTTAATATTTTAAAATAAAATATTTGTTTCCTAATATAAACTAAATATATAAATTTTATAATTATCACGTAATAATCTTTTAAAAAATGTTTTTAATATTCTCCTCTGCATTTAAAATACTACATATTTTTTAGATAAAATTTATTGCAAGAAATTATATAAAAAAATATGAATATTTTCCCAATATTTAGTGTGTATCCGTTTGAGTATATTCTGTTTATCTGTTTCTTGTATTTACTGCATGGAATACTTTATTAAATATATTATTGTTTTAATATATAATTAAATTTTTTAGCATTAGAGATCACAACATTTAACTGCTTTTTTTAATGCTTTTTTTTTAAATGTACTTAACCCAGATCCTCTTTGTTTTATATATCTTTAAAAAATCGTAGGTATATTGCTATAGTTAACATATTTTTTACACGTGTTAGATTGTGACTTAACATCTTGTCAAAACTTGTCAAAAAAAAATTGTCAAAAAAAAATCACATTCTTTCCGAGTGGCCACTTAACTTGTCGGTACACATGGTCCCTAGTCTAATATATATTTTCTTATCTCAGTGAATCAAAAACCACTAAATTGATGAAATGTATTAAAAGATTCCTTTAGTGAGTGATCCTTAAATATTAACCACTTAGCGGTGTATACGACCCTGCAAGCTCGATTTTTCTCTACGCATTTTGATTCGTTAGCTCATGTACCACGTGGTTTCAATTCAACCAATCAGATACGAGATTAATAAATCCTTCCTCTGCATTGCAAATACGGAACTAAGCTTGTTTCGCTTGTTTATAGACTTATGTGCAGTGAGTTTGTGCCGTTTTCTAAAGTTTTGTGGAAAAAAACAATTTTTTATTATCGATTGGATTAAACTGGACTGTATACCTGGGAATTGCTATCTTACATCCAGTTGTTGCAGGTAAGTAGATAAACGCGATTGAAGTTGTTTTATTCGTGTGGGCTCAAAATGGTGGCGTCAGATGAAATAAATGCATCTGTATATATGCCTGAATTTCTGAATTTCAACATGACGATATATGTTGCTTTTCGACGTTGACGCACTGTGTAAAAAAGGGACAGCACAGGTGTTGTGTTATCTAAAGCTAGGTTTATACTGTAAAATTAAAAGAAAATTGACGAATGGGAGGCAGTGTATTTTGCATTTTTGTTTCACAGTGTCTAAAGTTACGACGGTTATATCTAGAGCAAAAACAACCTTTTTTAGGGCTGAGTTGGGTTTGCTGGGGTTGTATTAAATTTGGTTGGTTTTCTTGTGAAAATGTAAAAAAAACTGGTTTTTGAGTTTACCAAATATTAAATTAGAAAGCTGAAGCACTGACAGCTAAATTTCTGTACATTTATAAAAGTTTTGTGCTATTTAATTTAAAGTTATTTATTTATGTGTATTGTAAAAGAAGAATCCTTTGGAAACTTTAATTTTTCTGCTTTCCTATTAGACCTCTAAAAGCAAATAGGTATGTAAGTTGTATGTTTTGATTTTTTGTCTCAGATGGACACTTGATGAAAATTTGGTTGGTTGTTCCCACTATCTTTGGTAACTTTATATTTCTTGGGGACTACAGGGTAAGTAAATAAAGCCGATTAAAGTTTTTTTTATTCATAAATGGTGGAGTCAGAAAAAAATGCACCTTGGTCATTTTTCCATACCAAAAATCAGGCCATTTTATAAACATAAATAATTTAGGTAAACATTTCAGTCTGATCCAAATCTGGACAAGGTTTTAGGAAATGAAATACCTACCTAAATGGTGACCCACGAACAATATTCATTATTAATTGATTATTATTTCAAAGTTGTAATTTTTATTTTTTCTGTATGTTTTATCCAAAGAAAGTGACTTTAGCAGTACATAATTCATTTTCTTGAATTATCTGTGAAAATTCCCTTTGTAAAATATTAAAGTTTTATTTTACTATTAGCAACAATTTAAGGATTTTGTGAAATTAAGACTACTCAAAAATAAGTTCTGCCCTGATAAAATCGGTAGGAATGGTAACTGTAACTCTCAATTTTGAAACAACAACAATTATATTTTTGGTTCCTTTACATGGAAAAAGACAATAATCCTGGCGGCCATCTTAACATCTAGATTTTGCAGGGTAAGTAGTATAAACTGTCGGGAACTTTTTTTTTTTAATTCAGTTTAAAATTGAGATGCTATAAAAGATTTTCTTTGTGTGTGTGTCTTTTTATAGAGTGTTCTTTTTATTTTTTTATATATTACTTTTGTTAAAAACTAAAACGATGATGTCCGAAAGGTCCCATAGAAAAGTGCTCAGGATATTCACGCATTAATTTGCCAGAAATTGGCATAATCATTTTATGTTGATTCTAGAGAATTTGTATATTTTTTTTTTACTTATATTTATTACTAAAGTTAAACATTACTTTTTTAAAAGTTTTGGCATTATATTTTTTTGATAAACTTAATTTTTTCTAAAATTTTGGTTTTACAGCAATGTATTTAAAAGATTAAAATAACACATTTTTAAGAAAATTTTTACTCATGGCATTTTGATGGTTTTTTTTATTATAAAATGTTGCTTTGTACCACCAGCAAACTGAATGAAAACTCATAAAAAATGAATATGCCAGGTATTATCTATTTATAAAAATATTTTATTTCCAGATGTAGCTGCAGCAAGAAGAAATTCCCTTTCTTTACGCACAACCACGAATCCAAAGCTTCATATTGTCATAAAAAACTGACTAAGGATGTTGCAGATAGAGACAGATATCAACCACCAAAAATAATAGAGATAAACATGAGGATATGTACTGCTAATACGATATGGTGCATGCGAGTGTTAATATACTGCTTTGCTCACTTTGACTTAAGCTATATTTTTTAATGGAAATCTTAATTCTGTATTTTCTAAATAAAATAAAAAAAATGTAATTTAACTGCTTAAAGTGTTTGTTTCTTATTAAAAAACCTTTCAAAATTTGAAAATATTGTTGTTAAAAATTTTTAGCCGTGCAAGGCGTTTTTATTTTTTTTTTAAATTAAATTTAGGCATTTTTTGGATATATAAATAACCGAGTAAATAACATAAAAACCGATATTTTCTACCATTTTAAAGTACATCTAAAAAATGCTTATTTATGAGCATCTGTTTCTAATGTTAATTTTACTCACGTTAATTTTTCTAAATTTAGGATGCGACCTATTATTGTTATTGTGCTAAGTGGGATCATAGATTTGTAATGGACAGTAATATAAACCTTATATGTACCCTCAATAAAATATTATGGATACGAAAAGAATATACTTTTATGGATACACCATTGTTATATATAAACTAAAATTTGGACAAATATATATCGACAAGATATACTATATAAATATATACCATAATGGATATACCATAGAACATCAAATTTGGTATAATAGAATATAACTCGAATATTTTTGTGAAGTAATTAATACATGTTCAGAATATACTTATAACGTATATTCAGTGGAAGTTACCTAATGGGTACCTCTGGATCTAAATTGGATCTTTTTTGGAGCTCCTATGCACGTCGGGTGAATATCTAGGAGATATCCAGGGCAATATCCTTCTCCGTTTTCGTATATACGCTGGATATACGTGCAATATTTTTTTGCTATGTGGGAGACAGTCCATACACAGAAAAAAATCTATTCTATATTTAAGAATAGCTCTATTCTTGAAAAATTACATTTGCTTTAAGTATGTTATTCTAAGTATAAGAATAGGGATTATTAGAATTGAGCAATTACCTATTCTTGATCTACGGAGGCTCTTATACTTAAATAGAAACCAAATATACTTTAAATAAGAAGAGGCGGTAATTTAAATCAAAACAAAAGCTATTATTAAATCAAATAATTTCTAGAGGTTAACCGATAAGAGTTTATTATTCTTTCAAAAAACAGGTAGTTTACTTGGACTAAAACAAGAAATTCTTCTTTGAAAGCGAAAACATATTAATACCAAGTCGAAAAAAAACTTGTCACAAGAAAAATATAAATCTTGACCTAAAATATGTTATGAATTGATTGAATCATACTTTAAACTTAGTTTAACTACAAATGTTTAATTTGGATCAAGTCCTTTTATTATTGCTATAAAGCCTTAGTTATTTTTAAAATAAGAAGAGCAGTACTAAAAACAAGAAATATCTCAATATCGAATCGCACCGTAAGACCGCTTGGCTAATCCATTCTCCCTCTTTGTTGTTTGTTATAAGAGGAACAAAGCCTTAATAGCCTTCAGTTTCAGGTTTTTATCTCAACATCTATCATTTACTATAGGTAAAACTATACTCCTATATCTTTAGTTTTAAGGTTCGGATTATTATAAACGCCTAAAAAGTTAAATATTTCCCTTGTATTAATAGGAGAAACCGAGTATCATTATGTATACCCACGGTTGTCAAGAAGTGTGGATGAAGTGGCGAAAGCACCTATTGTTTGGCACGATCTTGACCGCCTCTTTTGCAAGAGTGCTTCAGGGTGTGCTGTCGCCGCGAGAGTCGGTTTTCTACCGATTTTTTTTATTGATTTTTTATTAGATTAAACCTAGGGATCTTCAAATGTTTGTTTTTTGTTTGTTACGAAACAAAGTAAAAACATTAATAAAAAGTAAGACATATTTTTGTAAATTATTTATTAATTATTTTTAAAATAAGAACTAAACAAAAAATTCTTTCGCCTCCAAATTGCCAAAAATAATACTTGCTCAAGATGTTTGAAAGACAATAATATTTTAGGGCATATTTCTATAGGCCACTTAAAGACTGCAACGACCATCCGCTCTGATGTGTATGTCTTTGTTTTTCTTGACTATTGACTAAGAGAGAGCTGCAATAACCCGGTTGAAAATTTCTTGAAATAGAATGCGAACCGATCGCTCTAAAAAATACTGCCCAAGGAAGCCATGGTCATGTCAAAAACGCAAGGGAGACAGAGAGCTGAGGCCGACAGATTCGATACGATACCGAGTAAAATCTTTCGATATCGAGTAGATATCGCTTAGAAAGTATCGATACCAAAAGTATTTGGTATCGAAACAAAAGTATCGATACCTACTCGGTAGTTACTAGTATCGGAATAACCCTAAGTACACCACATAATCCGCCTATGGAAATGTGAGTCTTTTCAATTTGTATCCAATAATCGTGTTGATTTGATTCTGCTACGGGACTGGTTATAGGAGAAGGGTTATTTTATTTATAAGTGAGTATTACGCCACTTTATAGTAAAATAAAATTATTATATTAGCATATATTATATATATGCTACTTTTGTTTTAATTACAAATATTACAATTGGTGTTAAGTGAAATATAAGGTCAGTTTCAGTCGAGTATAAGAAGTATTTGAGGTGAGTATAATTTTTTCATAATAAGTATAAGTATTAAAAACATGTTATTCTCGTTTGAATAGCATTTGACATTAATACAACCTAAAGCAGTGTCCGCTTAAAGTAAAAAACCACATTGCCTTAAAATAAGTAAAGTTACCTAGGGCGAAACATCGTTTGATCATTTCTCTTTTCGCTTTAGTCCTTTGTGTGTTCCTTGTGGGATACTCATCCAAGTTTGAACTTTCGTTGTTTTCCACCCGAGATCTTTTGTTTTTTAATATTATTGGTAGTTTTGGTAACGCACACCATTATTTTTTGTTGTGGTTGCATAACTAAATAAGTAAAACTTCTTTAAAACATTTTTGACAAAGATATCTTAAAGTTAAGTTACATCAGTATTTGTTAATAACAGTACAATTTAATAGACACTTAAAGTAAATATTTTAACGCATCGGTATCGGTATACTTAACGCGTTCGAAATAAAGTAAAAATACACTACATTTTTGACTTGTTTATGCGACGTTTCGAACGATGCCCGCTTTTTTGAACGGTGCGATGACAGAACTGCTGATTAAAATCGTTGCGTACATTCGTGGGTCCGTAACGTTTCGTACATCCCTCCGTACGCAACGAGTGGAATCAGCTGTTCTGCCAGCGCACCCGCAAAGAAGCAGGCATTCTTCGAAACATGGCATAAATAAGTCAAAAATGTAATGTATTTTGGCATTGTTTCGAACGAGTTAGAGATACCGATACTGATGCGTTGAAATATTTACTTTAATTGTCTAATAAGTTAGTTGCTGACGTCGTAACGACTTAAATCCGTTCGCTCCATTTTGGTGCAATAGTCGGTCGTCAGGTACACATTACGACGTCGTCTTTCGACGTGGGGTCATCTGCGGCGACGTCGTTTGTACGTCTAAATGCTGCTTGGGCAGAAACACCGCCAAGGATAAGTTTTATATGTGTGTTTTTTTTAAGTTTCTATAAAAAATAAAATACACTGTTCTATTTTTAAATCAAAAATTTAGGCATTAACTTTGAAAAAACTAAGTGGCGAGAAAAAAAAATGTTTAAACTATTTTGTACTTAATTTGGTTTTTGTAAATTATTCCAACATTTATTGAAAAGGCCTAAAATCATCAGCATAACGAACTGAATATTATTAGCTTTATTATATTAGATGAATTTCACACTTGTAATTAAACGTACCCCAAATCTACACCCTATATATAGAATGGGCCCAAAAGTTTCTTGTTCAGAGAAATGAAAGGGTGAGAAGAAACCATTTTGATTTTGACTTTTGTGTAATAAATCAATTCTGCGGTTGGATAATTTGGAAATTGTAGAAATACGTGTTGAGTTTTCCGCAATATGTCTTGGTTAACCAAGACCACTTTTACTGAAAGATAGACAGAAGTATCTTTTTAAACTCTAACAATTTGACCTAACTTTTTAAAAAAATAAACCAGATATCGAATTATCATGGTGACTAAAATTTGATTTAAATATTTTGAGCTCTTTATAACTTAAAGTTCTTCCCTCTTCCTTCAAACTATAAAATAATAATAATATTTTTTAGTGAGGGAAGTTCCCGCTTAGATTGCAAGAATTTCGCTTGCAGAGGTATTTTTGACCCCACATTTTCCTATTTAAATACAATTTTTTTTTAATTTTAGCCCTGTTTTAAAGCAAAGCTTACATCTAGAAACCTCTAATAATAGTTTTTGAATTTGTACTTTCATTTTTGTGAAATATGGATCCAAATATGGCGTATTTTGTCTGCTCATATCTGCGAAAAGTACCACTAGAAAACCCTAGATTCAAGCATTATCTTTAAAATGAGACTGTAATGTTTTAAACATTTCCTTAGTATTTGGATAGAAAAATGTGGGGTCAAAAATACAGCGAAATTTTGCCTCAGTAAGACAGGGAAAGCTGTCAGCGAAGATTATGCTCTACACTTAAAAAAAAAATCATGGATGGCAGAAAGAGATTTTTCCATTATTTTCTTTTCAAGGTTATTATTTGTTTGAAAGTTTGAGACAATAATGTATTTGAAATTAACTCTGAGTTTCGGACTTTCATTGCCTATATTTAATTTATACACGAATTTTCGATCAGTACAATCTCTGATCGTCTTCAGATGCAAACTACAATCTATTCCTAAGGCTACGTACTTATATACTATGGGAAATCACTCAAACGTAAAGTTTAAGAAGTTGGCTCCGCCCAAGGAGGGGCTTCCAAATATTTGGAATTTTAACAGTTGGTTATTGTTTTGACCATGTGTGTTCGGCGATTCCTGATTTCGTTGTTTCACCTCTTTCGGTATTCCTAAGGTAAACCTAACAGATAGTGGTCTTTTTGTTTCACCTATGTATGATTCACCACACTCACAAGGAACTTGGTAAATGCATTCCTTATTTTGTTTGTTCTCCGGTTTTGTTTTACTAAGAAGGCTTCGAATTTTATTATTAGATTTCAAAGCTTTTTTAATATTAAAGTTGTTCGCTACTCTTAGAATTTTCTCTGATACTCCTTTAATATGTGAAATTATATGGAACGCATTTGCCTGGTTTTGGTCTTGCAATATCTGTCCTGCTTGATGAAATTTACAAATAGTATCTGTTATAAGTTTAAGGCTGTAACCATTCTGCTGCAGATGGCTCTATTATACAAAGTTTTGGTTTGGTTGTAGCAAAATGATTTTAACCTTGATATAAATGTTGTCCTGTGTGAGTGGGTTTACGATAGACTGTTGTTTTGATGTCGCTTGAGTGATTTCCCATAGTATATAAGTACGTAGCCTTAGGAATAGATTGTAATTTGCGCTTGAAGACGATCAGAGACTGTACTGATCGAAACGTCGTATATAAATAAAATATAAACAATAGAACTCCGAAACACAGAGTTAATTTCAAGTTTATTGTTGTTACAAATTTTGCGATCCTTGAGCCATTATATAATATAAAAAAAAAATACGAGGAGACTTAGTTTCTGGTATGTTCTTTTGAGGGGTCTGAACGTAAACTTCCCATGTTTGTGTTTCCCGTACTTCTCGGGAAGCATCCGCCATTTTGAAAAATCTATATAACCGTATTTTCTCCATTTTTATTGGTCTGAGGCGAAAAACTCTGAGAACAAAAATATTCGACAAAAAATTTCAAATATTTTGGTCCAAGTGCTCAACTTTCTGTGGTTAGGTTCCAAAAAGATAGAGGACGTCAAAATTACGAAAAATCATTAATATTAATTAATTAAATAATTAATTAAAAGTCGGTAAAATTCTTTGAAAACTGCTTTCTGGGCATGCATGAAGTCGCGTGTTGTGAATTATATATTATTATTTATAATAGGAGCAGTATCAAATTAAAGCTTGTGGTGTACGCTACACAAATAATCCAGTCTATCGGCATAAAAATTGCCGAAAATATCTGACAGACTGACATTTATTCAGGTTGCGATAGTTGAGTCCTTTTAGGTAACGGGCCATCCATCGCTTACATAAATGCGAAAAGAGGGGTTGGAGGGGTAGGTCGAAGTATTAAGTGCTAAAAGAGAGAAGAAAGGGGTTGCAAAAATGTTATAAAGTGTTGAAGGGGGGAAGGGGTCAAAATTTGGAAAAATGGTTTTACAAAATTGATGGTAGTATAATAAAACTGTCATTTAAAATCGAAAAAAACACAGGCTGAGTTTTCTTTGAAGTATCTGAAAGTAAAATTTTTCAAGTTTGTGTTTCTCCTACTCCTCGGGAACTATCCGTGATTTTGAAAAAAACTTTGAAACCGATTTTCTCCATTTCTGTTGGTCCGAGGCAAAAAAGTGTTGAAACAAAAATCTTTGGATACAATTTGCAATATTTTTTCTTACATGTTTAACTCTTTGTAGTTAGTTTTTAAAAAGATAAAGGGCGCTGAATTTACGAAAAATCTGTTTTAACGTATTTCCCGACTAAATGTCAGTCTGTCAGATACTTTCGGCAATTTTCGTGCCGGCAAAATAGGTTATTTGTGTAGCGTACGTCACAAGCTTTAATTTGGTACCTCATTTGTAGCGCTCTTACTATAAATAATAATATATAATCCACAACACGTGGCTTCATGCATGCCCAGAAAGCGGTTCTCAAAGAATTTTACCGACTTTCAGTGGCTCTAGCTCAGAGACTGTTTAATTAATTATAAACAATATACATATTTTTATAGGATTCAATAATAAAGTTTTTTAAAAAAATCACCTTTTGTTTGTCAAAATACGTTAAAACTGATTTTTTTTAACTTCTGCGCCATCTAACCTTTTGGAAACAAACTACAGAAAGTTCAGAAAGAATCACTGTCTAACAATGAAAATTTTTCGGGCTCAAAAATAGCTAATTCTTAAGTATTTTCATCCACTGAATTCAAAAATCACCATAAAAATTAGAGATTAGCTCTAGTTTTCGAGATAAGGTGATATTTTACATTTTATATCCTCTAAAAGCATCGAAAGAGAAAATAATAGAAAAGGCAGGGAACTGGATAGGGTGAGGAGTTAGAAATAGTGGTACGCCACCATCGAAATTGACTATCGATAATATCGATAGAGATAAAACTACAGAACTATCGATAGTTTTAATTTAGCTATTGATATTGCCAATACAGCCCTACTGTTCTCGACATATATAAGCGGGGACTCCCTCCTTTCCGAAATAATTGCGTATTTGCGCTTCTTTTTATTCAAGGCGACCGTTCGACAAGGCGAAATTCAGTTAACAATTTTTGTTTTATTTGTGGAGAAATAACGTTTTCTTCATAGAAATGCAATTTGACGCCTCTTGCGAAGACTGCTTACCAACATTATTTTGGAATGAAAGACCAGGATAAGTCATGGGCTCCACATATACGTTGCAACTCGTGAAAGAATGGCTTAAAAATAAAAAAACGATCGATGGCTTCTGGGGTGCCCATGGTTTTGCGGGAGCCTACAAACCACATAGATGACTGTTATTTTTACTTGACCCCGCCTATCAATGCAGGATTGTCAATGAAAAAAAGAGGAACAGTTCAATATCTGAATCTTCGACCTATACCACATTCAGACAGTTTACCAACTTCTACTCCATCTCAAAACTATGAATTGGAAGTAAAGAGTGAAGACAATGTGGAAGATGAAGAATTAAACATGCCTTCAATATCACACGACTCTGATTTTGAAGAAAAAGATGATCAGCCACACAGATTGAGCCGGTCTGAGTTAAATGACCTCATTCAAGATCTTGACTTGTCACAGGAGAACTTCTAGGATCAAGGATCTGTTACGTTTTTTCAAGAAGGAGAATAATCTTGTTTTCTGCTGTGATATTAATGGTCTGATGAAAAGTTGGAAAATGGAGCATAATCCAACTGGATGGAGGATATTCATAAACTCTTGTAAGCTTAGTTTAAAAGCTGTATTGCTTTATAATGGCAATCATCTTCCTTCTGTTCCTGTTGGTCACGCAGTTCATATGAAGGAGACTTATGCAAATATGGCAACCCTCCTTAAGTCAATCAAATATCCTGAACATAAGTGGAAAATCTGTGGCGACCTAAAAGTCATTGCTATACTATTAGGAATGCATTAGGGTACACTAAATACTGTTGCTTTTTATGTATGTGGGATAGTAGAGACAGGAAATCACACTATATCCAAGTAGATTGGCCTGCAAGGAATCTTAAACCTAGTGAGAAAAATGTCGTTGCCGAGCCTCTCGTGAATCCAAAAGATGTTCTTCTTCCACCCCTACATATCAAGCTCGGTTTAATGAAGAATTTTGTGAAAGGCTTAAACCAAGATGGTCAGGCTTTTAAATATTTGAGAGAAAAATTTTCCAAACTAATTGATGCAAAAGTCAAGGAAGGCATCTTCGTTGGGCCACAAATACGTGAACTCGTAAAGGATCCTGCTTTCGACCTAGTTCTGAAAGAAAAAGAAAAGGAAGCTTGGGAAGCTCTTAAGGGAATTATGCATGGATTTTTAGGGAACAGAAGGGAGGAAAATTACACTCAATTGGTACAAATACTTCTAGAAAAGTACCATCAACTCGGATTCTCATTCATGTCACTAAAAATACATTTTCTCCACTCCCATCTTGATTTTTTCCCACCCAGTTGTGGAGCTGTCAGTGACGAGCATGGGGAAAGATTCCAACAGGATATTTCTCTCATGAAACAGAAATATCAGAGCCGCTGGAATGAAGCAGTGCTCGCGGATTACTGCTGGTTTATGTATAGGGATGCGCCAGAAATTACTTACAAGAGGAATGCCAAAAGACAGCGATCTCATTAAGCCCCCAATTAATTCTTCATATATTCAACCACCGGTGAGGGTTCTTTTGTCATTTATAGTGTGTAGCTGTCATTAAAAGTACACCTTTTAATATTGTGAGCATACATAATTAATATTTTTCGTTACCTCATAATTCTTAAATGAAAAACTCATTATTTTTTATCACAGAAACTAGAGCTAATAAAAAATTTTCTTTGTCATATTCGTTTTTCGGAACCCAAAATTGGTAGGAACTAACTCATAAGTTGTTCTCAGACTTTTTCGCCTTCGACCAATAGAAAAGGAATAAATTCGGTTACAAATTTTTTTCAAAATGGCGGATGGCTTCCAAAGTGTGGGGGAAACATAAACTTGGGGATCTTACTTTTAGATCCTTGCCAACAACATATAAAAATGTTAGCCTCTCTGGATTTTTTTCGAGGTACCCCTCTTATTTATGACAATTTTACTGTACTAATAGTATCTCATATAGTCCAATTCTTTGATGAGCGTACTAACGTAATTTTTTTGGATCTCTATTTGATACATTGTTTCAACTATTACTTCAAATTGACGACAACAAATTATTTGACATGCGAACTGTTGACAAAAAAAGAAATATGTTTTCAGGCGCTAAAATGACGTCAGTCCGCTGATCAAAAAATTGAGCTATACTCCTTTAAAAAGTTCAAAAGGCCACCATTCTGTGACGTCACATTTTATTTGGCTAACCGGCATTTCAACGCCTACTAGATGTATCTATAGTAGTAGTATATCTAGTTTTGACGTTTATGCGTCATGTTTGTTGTTGTTCTTTGAAGGTGATAGACAATGTTGAACTTAAGAGTAAAACCAGAGACAACATAATAACTTACGGAGACTAACAGAAAGATAGGGCCGCGCAGAAACTACGTAGCGCATAGCGGATTGCGGCGGAAAGTGAAAGTAATGCTTGTATTAAGTAAACCCCTACCTTGCCCCATCTATCTTTTTCTATATAAACATAAAATAAAGACAGAACATTTTTCAATGACGAAATATATTTCACACAATTTTAATTTGGTATAGTTTATGTAAAATCAGTTGGAACAGCATAAAAAGTATTATAAAAACACTTTGCGGCGTTTGTTTTGTGAAACACTCCTGGCCTTCTTGTATTTCTCCTTTGACCGCCGACCTAAACGCTGACCAATCAAAATCTTTGCGCGTCTTTCTCATAGGCTGTTGCTTTGACTGGGCGTGGTGTAGTCCACGTGTGATATCTGCTGCTAAATCTCATATTTTTGCCAGTAAAAGATCATTGTAAATGCTAAAAGTGCGAACGCCCCCTGTATATCGCGGTGTGCCAAATGAGTTCATATACACTATACCTGCCAATTTTTTCCACTGCTTGTCAAAGTGTCAAGCCTGACAAGCGGTTCTTTTAGATTTGCAAAAGTGAGTTATTTTAATCAGTTTTGGTTGGAAATCGTGCGTGTTAATGGGATTAGCTATATAGTGGATTAATAAGTTATTGTAAAGTCTAAAATGCCATTCAAATCAGGCTGTATCACTACCATTAAAGTTAGAGGGCATGGTACTATTTAAAGTGCCAAAAATTGGGGTTCAGATTTTTGCAAACCAAATCCCTGAAGAAAATATTGTGATGATTTATACAGAGTCAAGTAAGAAGATAATAGGTTAAAATACAATAAAAAAAAGATAAATATATATACTGAAATTTTTTCCCAATTATTAAAAGAAAATAATATAATTAAACGGTGTTACTTTTAATATCTGATAATATTCCTCAACATAGTTATAACCCGCTCCTCCTATTTTAGATTTTTAAAGGGTCCAAACAACGTTTTGTAAACTAAAGAAAGTTTTTTAGCTGCATTGAACAGTACAAAATTGGTTAATGTTTGTATAGAGTTAAAACCTTTCGCGAATGCATTTCTTTTTTAACACTAGAAATTATGAAAAAATGGCGCCTGTTAAGTTCTTTAAAAAATTAACCAAAAGAATACATGTATTTTATTATGCGTCTTGCTGTACAAGGAGTTCTTTCCTGTAGCCACCGGCTGCGTTCGTGTCGCCGTCAAACAATTTTCTCCAAGTATAACATACTATCGGTCACTCTCGCGTAGCTATTACTTTCTATATGAGTAAAACTAGTGTTTCGAACGTCCATATTGTTTACTGAACACAGACATGCTTGTATATAAAATTAGGTAGTCTTAGTTTTTGTTAGTATTAACCTAAAGACGATTGCAGATACTACTAAATTTTAAAAAAAAAAATTTCATACATTTTTTTATTTTTTTTTTTGCTTGAAATTGCAATTATCTATCTTAACGTGAAAACCGCGTGTCCCCCCTCCTACCCACCCTTACAAAAAATCAGCTCTGCGTCTGGTGCCAAAGAATTTTTGAGCCAAATTTGACAAAAATCGGTTAAGCGGTTTTTGAGTAATCGTGTTACAGACAGACAGATACCACAGTACAAAAAATGGAGCATTTTCTCCGCAAAACAATCAGTTTTCCAAAAATATAGGTTTCTGTTCATGACAAAAATTACTCGCTAAGAAAATTCGAATCGCTGGTTCATTCTGGTTGTCTGACTCGAAAGTTTAATATTAAAAATGCCATCTTTTGCTATAATATGTCCATTCCATGCGAAACATCCATATAACTATCAAATACGGCCCTGTCCTTGAATTGTCCAAAAATAAGCCGTACCGACAATAGGGAGATTTTGGTCAGGTTTTCTGTCAGTGTACTTTTATTCTGGGCAGGCGCAGTAGCGCTCTGCCAGGCTGTTACCTTTATTAAAGGTAACCACTGGCGCTAATTAGCGTCGAATAGCGACTACCTTTACCGTTAAAAAGACAACCAACCAAACTTGATGCGGTGGAAGATTTTGAGGTTATAAAAGTTTGTTTTGTTTTACAACAATTTTGTGTATTTGGATTTTATTTTTTGTTAACCGTGTTTATAGTAGTAGTGGGGTACCTTTTTTACCGTTTTTTTAGCAAACAGGTGAGTAAGTACAAATAAGTTTGCAAAGGCTCGATTTCTTCTATTACAAAAATTTCCTGCAAAATCATTTGCCTGACTAAATTTATGTTGGGGTGTCCGTCTCCCAGTCCTATCGCCAAATTATTATTTTCCTTCATGATATGGTTAGAAAAGCAAATAGAAAAAATACTTGAGGCACTGCCCTTGAATTGTCCGAAAATAAGCCGTACCGACAATATGGAGATTTTGGTCAGGTTTTTTTTCAGTCTGTTACCCTTACCTTTATTCTGGGCAGGCGCAGTAGCGCTCTGTCAGGCTGTTACCTTTTTTAAAGGTAACCACTGGCGCTAATTAGCGTCGAATAGCGACTACCTTTACCGTTAAAAAGACAACCAACCAAACTTGATGTGATTCTGTGCTGGAAGATTTTTAGGTTATAAAAGTTTGTTTTGTTTTACAAAAAATTTGTATATTTGGATTTAGTTCTTTACTAGTCGTCTTTATTGTAGTAGTGGGGTGCCTTTTTTACCGTTTTTGTGGCAAACAGGTAAGTAAGTACAAATAAGTTTGCAAAGACTCGATTTCTTCTATTACTCCACCAAAGATATCTTGCAAAATAATTTGCCTGACTAAATTTATGTTGAGGTGTCCATCTCCCAGTCCTGTCGCTAAATTAATATTTTCCTCCATGATATGGTTAGAAAAGTAAATAAAAAAAAGACTTGAGAAAAAAACAACAAAAGTTAATAAAAAAGTAAGGTTATGTTTACTGCCAAACGATTGAATACGTTCAAAAGCTTTATTTTTAACCTCTTGAAGTTACCTTTATTTACGCTAAGGGTAACCATAAGAGTAACGAAATTTGCCGTTAAACTGCCTGTCCAAAATCTCCCTAATAACTCTCCTAATCAAGTTAGTCTGGAAGAAATGCAGAGGAATAAAACTTTGCTGAGAGCGAGTCGACTGCATCAAGCATGCGCAGTAGATTTTTCGCTTTTGGCCTTTCCCAGAGCCCACCCTGATTTTTTAATTATTTTCTTTGTTGGAACACCCATATTCGGAATGTTGGCCATTTGGAAACGTATTCTACTTACGTTTCAATTATGGTGCGAATGTTTCGAAATCCAGTTCAAAATTTAATCGCAGTAATCTAATAGAGTCTAAGTTATTAGATGCTTCTGATATTCTAGAGATTTTGACTTGAACATTGTAATCCCTAGACTACGTTTACATTAGGAACTTCAAATACTTATAGTTACAGATAGAATTTCAAAACTTACTTACATAGTTACTAAATAATTCGTTTCATTAATGAAAATTATTTTACACCTATTCCTTGACTTAAATTTTTTTAAACAATTCTGTATATTCGGCAAATAATTTTTGAATCATATGTAAAATATAAAATATGGTCCACATTAAATTGTTATTACATAACTATGAGATACTATAATGGCCTCGATAATAGTCCTGCTCTTGCATTTTTCAAAAAACAAGCCTATAAAGTAACCATGGAAAAAATCTTCTGTGCGTGCGCAGACCGCGTAGTAGAGCAAACCCTGATTTTTAAATTATTTTCTTTGTTATTTTTTCTTAGCGACTATATTATGATTTAGTGGTATTCTTTTGTAAGTAGAGTGGACCGTTAATTGTGGCATTTAATTAATTTTCTTTTATTTTCATCTTAAGTTTTTCCTTATTCTAAAGTGCTTAAAATAGTATCTAAAACACGCGACTAAAGTGTCCGGTCAATGGAAGCAAGACAACTTCCCTTAGAAAAACATCATCTTCTTAAATGTAATTATTGAAATAGGTAATCACACATCAATTATTTGGAAAAGTGGGGGTAATTTAGGGATACTTATATTTCAAAATATTTTAAACTCAAAACTCATCAGTGAGTTTAAGGTAAAGCAGAGCTGTCGAAATATGTAAAAATGTTGAATAAAATTTCTGTTAAATCTCCACATAAACAGTTTTTCTGTTTACTCTGTAAATAACCGCCACTCCTCCAGATTAATTAAGCACACTCAAAAACCCCAGAATTGATGTATCACTGGCATATGTTGGAGGGTCATTTTTTTTCATAAAATTACCCCCCAGAAAGAAAATAATGCCAGATTTCAGCGACAAAAACCCAACTAAAATAATGTGCTTCACGCCTATATTATGTTTAGATATTTTTTCTCCGGTTTTTTGGCTTAAAAATTACTGCCATCTTGGATTTTTCAAAATGGCCTAGATGTATCAACTGGATTCTTATCATTCTTTAATTTCCTCCTGACCATGTTAGTGCCAACCGTCGCACAGAGGGGCAAAAAAATACTAAAGTTGGAATTTACTAAAAAAACTAACTCAGTCTGATTTATTCCTTTTTATGATTTTTATGTAGTATAGGCAACCGCGCATACAAATAATTAAACTTGACGTCACTACAGTCGTTGGCAATTGCTGCAGGCGCAGTTAAAATCAGATGATTTTAAAGAGTGGACGTAAATTTAATTTATTTCTTAATTTTCTTATTGTTATAACCGCTTTCTTATTGTTATAACTGCTGTGCCAAATATTTTTTTATGATGGATCCTTCAACCTCAGGTATGTACTACGTTCTAAAGTAAAATTTACGTATTAATTACATATTGTTGTAAATAGACATAACAATTAAACTAAAGTAGTTAAAAATTATGATTCAATGAAGGATATTTCATAAAAAGCTTATCATTTAGTTTGGTTCCGAGGCCGTCCGAGTTATATAAGTTTTAAAATGTTGCTTTCGGAACAATTTAAGGTAAGAGTACATGTTAACTTTTTGCCCCATTTTGCCACTTTTTTTTTAATAAGAGTTTTTTTCACACGACTACCGTAGCGGTTTTTGGCTAATTTCCGAGATTAATTATTCTTAGGGACCATTTGTAAATTTTATAAAGCAAAACTTAACTCAAGTAAATAGTTTTTATTTCAAAACACAGTGTGACGTTTTTCCATTATAATTTTAGTTTCATTTTTGTTGCATACCTACTATTTTCTTAAACACCAAAATATAAATTTTAAATTTTTCACAAAGCTTTGCTTTTTTTAACTTAAACCTTTTTTTTACCAAACTACCTAGCGCTCATGGTAAATATTCTTAATATTTAAAATTAGAATTAGCCAGGAGTCGCCCTTTGACCTTATTAAAAAGGCCTTTATCGTAATGAGGCTTATTTTTTTTCAGGCACTACGTCAAACACTTTTTTTATAAGTCGACAAGAACTGTTGGACATAATGAAGAGTTCAGGTCACAGTAATTTAGAAGAACAGTTTACTTTTTTGACGGAAACTCTGAAAAGAAAGACAGGTTGCCCTGAAGAAGAAGAAACCGCTACGGTAGTCGTGTGAAAAAAACTCTTATTAAAAAAAAGTGGCAAAATGAAGCAAAAAGTTAACATGTACTCTTACCTTAAATTGTTCCGAAAGCAATATTTTAAAAGTTATATATTTCGGACGGCCTCGGAACCAAACTAAATGATAAGCTTTTTATGAAATATCCTTCATTGAATCATAATTTTTAACTACTTTAGTTTAATTGTTATGTCTATTTACAACTATATGTAATTAATACGTAAATTTTACTTTAAAACGTAGTACATACCTGAGGTTGAAGGATCCATCATAAAAAAATATTTGGCACAGCAGTTATAACAATAAGAAAATTAAGAAATAAATTAAATTCTTAAAATTATCTGATTTTAACTGCGCCTGCAGCAATTGCCAACGACTGTAGTGACGTCAAGTTTAATTATTTGTATGCGCGGTTGCCTATACTACATAAAAATCATAAAAAGAAATAAATCAGACAAAGAGAGTTAGTTTTTTAAATTATCTTCAGGGCAACCTGTCTTTCTTTTTTAGAAACTGTCGTATTTCAAATCGGAATTGAAATCTCGATGGACGAATGCGAAAAGAACAGAAGATCGTTTTTTAAAAGCAAACCGTGCTTGGTTGGATAGTTCTATTTTATTTCCACGTTACGAATGTCTGTCGGTTGAACAAAATCGGGGAGGGCATCCAAAAAAAAGTTTTGAAGAAAGTGGTGAGCGATCAAAAAGAAAAAAGACTGAACAGTTACGAGGCATTGCAACGGTTTACGAGTTAAGTTACCCTACTCAAATAAGCCTTAGGGCCTCAGGAAAATCTGATGCTTCAAAAGTGGTGTATGAGGTAACTGCAACTAGCCCAAACCGCGCAAGCAAGTGTATAAAAGCGTATAAGGAATCACTAAAAGAACACGAACCACGATTGATGTCAGGGGAAAATGCCTTAGCCGTATTAGTGGAAGCGAAATTGTCCAGACACCAATACAACGTAATACGAACGAGTGACCCTGAGAAATTCCCATCCTATAAAAGCGTACAGGAAGCCAAAAAATTTTGTTATCCAAATGCAGATGCCATTAAAATATCTGAAACATCTGCAGAAGTTACGCTGCAGGCTCTACTGGATCACCCAGTTCAGCGACTTCTTACTGTACAGGAAAGTGTCATAGAGTCATTAAATCAAGAAGAGTTAAACCAGCTAAGTTTAGTTACAAAATGGGGCTTTGACGGCAGCTCTGGACATAGCTCATATAAACAAGCTTTCCGTGGTTCTGAAGCAAGTGATGCCGCTGTGTTTATTAACTCCATTGTACCAGTCCGTCTTCTATGCAAATCAAAAGTGATATGTCAAAATCCTCGTCCCTCTTCTCCGAGGTACTGTCGACCGTTAAAAATACAGTTTGTAGAAGAATCTGTAGAAGTATCTCTTGCTCAAAAAAATGAAGTTGATAACGAAATAAAAAAATTGCAAAATATTGCTTTAACATTTTTTTTACATTTAATCAAAGACAGGTTACAGTGACGCATTCTTTAATATTTGCAATGGTCGATGGAAAAATATGTAATTCCCTTACTGAAACCACTTCTATGCAAAAATATTTCATTTGTGGGGCAAGCTCTAAAGATTTTAACCACATTGACGAAGTCATTAAAAGAGATATAAAAGTTGAAAACTTGCAGTTCGGGTTATCAGTACTTCAAGGATGGATACGATTTTTTGAGTGTCTGCTCCATTTAGCATACAAACTTCCAATTCAAAAATGGCCTGGCTAGAGGACCAGATGATAAGGAAATAGTTAATAAAACCAAACTTGAAATCAAAAAAAATTAAAGAAAAGACTGGGTTAATTGTTGACAAACCTAAACCAGGCTTTGGGAATTCCAATGACGGAAATACGGCAAGGCGATTTTTCGCTAATCCCGAAGTTTCATCTGAGATAACCAAAATTGATATAGATCTAATTAAAAAAATGCATACAATATTAATAGCAGTAGCATCTGGTCATGAAATAAATGTGGAAAAATTTAGATCGTGCGCACAAAATACTGCTAGATATTTTGTAGAAAAATATCCCTGTTACCCCATGCCTCCTACTGTCCATACATTCCTAATTCATGGACCTGAAATAATTTCAGCGGCTTTGCTACCCATTGGTCAGTTGACGGAAGAAGCGGAGGAAGCGCGCCATAAAGACTTCAAAATGTACCGGGAACATTATTCAAGGAGATGTAGTCGTACAAAATCAAATCAAGATATTTTCAATTTATTTTTGATAACTTCAGACCCGGTTATAACAAGCAAAAGACATTTGCCGAAAAAAACCTTTCAAAATTTATCCCAAGAAGCCATTGAATTGTTATTACCTCCAAATGAAGTGTTCAGTGCTGGAAGTGATTTCGAGGAAGATCCGTCATCTGAATCCGAAAACGAAAATTTTTAATTTTGTAATTTTTTTCTTACTAGCATACTAAAAACAAAAATAAATAAATAATAAAAACTGGTTCAATGAATTTTTTAAATGGTTTTTATTAGGCTTAACATTTGCTAAAGGTTTTTTCCACATTTCTTGAATTCCTGCCACACTGTCGTCGCGTCGTTGAGAGTGACTGAGTGCATACCTAGTGTAAAAAATAAGGATACCAGTATATTTGCGTACACTTCCGGTCGCATAAAATGCGTACAGCAGAAATTAGCTGAAAGTCTGTTAAATTTAAGGTTTGCTAATTGCGTTGCTTATTGTAACTGACTTTGACGTTTTCGAATTACAGGTTAAATCTTTGGACTTTGTAAACACAAAAATAAGGAGGCTGGCCACACTTTACTATAACACTAATATATTAATATCAAACAATTTTATAAAATTACTCAACATTTTATTATAAAACCTTATTCTTAAAGCTCATTATGAACGAAACAAGACCACAAATGTGCGAATAAGAAAAAAGTATCAAGAAGAAGGAACTTTTTTGCGAAAGTAAAGCAATAACCTAATCATAGCCAGCGTACCTCTGCAGGATCGGTAAATTTGAGTAATCTAAGTCTTTGTAGACAACCAAAAATGTTCAAAATCAAAAAGAAATTTTTAAAAAAACACTACGTAAATAAAAAAAAACAAGAAAACGTTTGTTTAGTAGCGTGTCATTGCCCCGTCAGCTTCGATAATGTTTGTGAGTCTTCGTGGCATGGAATCTGCTAAATTTTAAAATAAATTTGGATTTGAAACAATGACTTCGTCGTAGCCTCTGACTATGAGCCCCATTAAGTGGTTGGAATTTCTGGGAACAATATTCGTTCGTGTTAACTTTTTTGCTATAAGGCCCCACACATTTTCCATGGGATTGGCGTCAGGAGTTTTTGCCAGCCATGGCAAAACCTCGATGTTATTTTGCTGGAACCACTGTTTAGAAATGCGTGCGGTATGGATAGGACAGTTATCCTGTTGATACACAAAACCTTTTGGATGAAGAATGGTTGCTTCTGGAAGTATAACGGAAAACCGTTTTCCAAAAACGCATGTATAAACACTACGTAAACCGTTTTAGGAGGTCGATAGCTTTTAACTAAAATCGTTTTAAAAATGCAGATTAGCGTGTGTAAAACCGTTTAAAAGTGCGTATAAACTCTCAAACCGTTTTAAAGCCAGTGCTGCCAACCAAAATGTTCAAAATGAGTTTAAGGTCGATTTCGATGTGAAACCAGGACGCTTATTCTTGAACGACCGTGAGGTGAGGTGAGCTTCTTTTACCACTATTTTCCACAGGGAATTTCGCTCACCTTACCTCACGGTCGGTCAAGAAGAAGCGTCCAGGAATGTACTCACTTTACCAATCAGTCGGTTTTTGGTTGCGTCAAGGTTGGCAGCGCTGGAGCATCTGATCCAAAAGCGTTTTTAACTTCAACGTATAAACAGTAGGCGAAATGCGCATTGGCGGTAAACCGCATTAAAATAAAAACAGTTTACGGGCCGTATAAACTAAGTAATTGTGGGACAGAAAGATTTTTTCATCCGTGAAAACCACCTGTTGCCTAAATTCTTTTTCTTGTAGTGAATAGTTTAGTACAAAAATTAACCTGGCTTGCTTCTTCTCCGTACTAAGTAAGATTTTCTTGGCAGCAACGTAACATCTAAGCCTAGAACGGCTTATCTATCTGCGCGTCGTTCTTATAGATCCAGGAAAATGTGCCTCAATTTGCGCCTCTGGGGCCGTCGCAAATGGGTGGTTTTAAAAACGTCGATCAGTTGCTGATCCTGCTGAGGCGTACTAACTTGGGTCAAGCCAGTGTCTCGCATTCGTCGAACAGTTCCTTATTCTTGATACTTTCTTCTTATTCTGACAATTGTAGCCTTGTTTCGCCCATAATGGGTCGCTAGTCTTCAAACTGACCAATCAGCGTCTTGCCAAAATTTGCTAAAATTTTCGAATTCGTTTAATTGGGGTATTTTAAAATGTAAGCGTATGCCAACAACTTGATGATATTTTTTGTCAATTTGAAATACCAAAAAGGTTACTGAGTTGCGAGTCCCATAATACACTATATATATATAAGAATTATTAAATTAAAATTTTATTCGCACATCCCCTATGAAAAAAGGTGTCACGGATTTCCGATAGTTCTTCATTGGTTGGATGACTGAGTAACTTTTGACTGACTATAACGTAAACAATTTAGTGGGCCCCTGACTAAAATTAGTTAATTTGCCAACATAGTTGTGTCGCCAATTCGATTTTGAATCGACGGAAAAGAATCTTTGTCTTAAATACAACGGACTTTGTTGTTGAGCCATTGAAAAGAAACTACATCTCTCCGATACTGGAGCATACATTTGTTTCGCCAACAGCAATCATTAATTCGATGTTCAATTGACAAAGAAGAACCTTTCTGACAAAAATACTTCATTATGCCAATATTTTTGTGCTCCTGATCCACCAACGGTTTACCATTGGACCAATGATGTGGTGTATCGATTAAGTGAGTGATGGGAAGGTATTCTCAAGTTAGACAAAAAGTTACCGGCTAGACATCTGCTACCTTCGGTGGTCCATTGAACGAAAATGTGTAACGTTATATCCGTTACAAATTGTTTATAGGATCTTTTTCAGATCAATTTAAGTCTAAGCTACCAAGCTTAAACGTAGTTATTTGTAACCCTTATTACTTATACCTGTTGAAACTTAGAAGATTGCTAAGTGAGGTAAATTGCCCAACGCCTTGTATAATTAAGTAAGCTTTGAAACTATTTGAAGCAAAACCGCTTAAGTGCAGTTTGTGCATTTGCCATTATTAATTAATATATTTTAACGGTGAACTCTCAAGCATCAACTTTGCAATTTAAAAATTTCACGACAAATATCCGTACCTAGGAAAAATGTATCGAGCCCAAAATATCTGGTTCTTAACATAGCTATTTGCTAATAAAAGGACATTTTGACTGATTGGTAATAAAAGGAAGTTTAGAATGATACAGGAATAGATAGCTCTCTTTTGTCTCGTTTGGCTTAGTAACGCTATTTTGCACATGTCAGCGTCAAATCAGTCAGTGAAAAATATGCGCAGCACAAATGAAAACACGGAATCAAAACACATAAACAGCAAAAATGGCGTCGCCTCGATTGAAGACGTATTACGTAGGCCGCGAACTCACCCGAAACTGGCCGAAACCCCTCGGATCAATCAATTTTCGCTGATGTGCAAGAGCCCGGAGCTAAGCCAATTTCTTTTGTTTATATAGATGTGGCTTACAATTTTGGCTTGTGTAATGCGCATATATAAGTTAAGATAACAAGGATAGCATTTTATGAACAATATAAAGTCTAATTTATAACACAGAGGAACTACCTTTCGTAGGTTCTCTGTGGTTATACCTAGTAGTAATAAAGGGGCGTTTTAAAATAAAGACAAATTTAAGGTAACGGTACCCTTATATTTCCCTTAAGATAAAATTACATATATACACTGATAATATTGTACACACATTTATGTAGCGAGAAGTTTTAGTACAAAGTAGATTTTTATTAGTTTTTAAAAAATCACAGTTAAAAACAAAAACAAGTTGAAGGATTGATTACTGACGTTTTGATTTTGGAAATATTTTTGTGTTTGACTTTTTCTCTAGTTTGCTTTGAAAGTCTTAGTAAGCTACAAACTACTCTACTTTTTTAATTATTAAAACATCTTTGAAAAAATTAGTTTTTATAGTTTCGCAAATCAAGAATTCGTAATAAATGAATAAAAGTATCCTCAAATATTTTGTAATAACTTTTAACATGTACATTCATAAAAACCAACAAAGTTTGCCGCTATAATTTTAGAGACTATTTTTGTCTTTTTATGTTTAAAATTATGCCTTACTTCTATATTATTTTCTAACCTTTATTTACAATTTTATTTATATAACATAACAAGTCCTTTGTCGCTTTTATCTACACCAAAGTTTGAAAGTACGGTGTCTTAGTATTTTTTTACATTCAATCGTCATACATTTTTTTAATCTTTAACATTACTATATTTAACTATGTGGTAAATGTCTTCTCTAATTCCATAAAAAGTTTCCTACATTATAATTTTTATTATAAATGATAATTTTAGGGTGAGTTGGGAGCATTGTATAAAATAGTAATTTTGACAATAATTGTAGATCTGGGATGCATATATAGAATAACTATTAATTTATCCACAGAAAAGAAATGTTCAAAAAAGATGCTTTTTAGGGATGCTTGGAACATATTGTAAAATAATCTTAAAAATATGAGGGTGTTTTAAACGTAGGGATTTGTACACATTAGGATGAACTGCGTTAAACAAAATATGTAAATTTTTTCTCTGGACTATGTTGCCTCTGGGTTGTTATCTGTCAAAATTATTTACCTTTTTAGGTTTAGGCTCTCTAAATTAGTGTACTGGAACATTTATATTTTTTACAAAAAGTTATTTACAGAAAACTTTAAAACAAAATGAAAATTTTAACTACACCTATTTACAAAACATCTATTTAGAGTCTTTTGGACGTATAATATTTTATAAAGTGTTTTATTTTTGTTTCATTTCCTTTAACACCGAAAATGAAAACTGTGTACTGGTTTATCAATCTCAAAAAAATATTAAAATTTTTGATTTTCGATAGTCACTCGCGAGATCAAAGAAAAGTTGGTAAAAATTACTAACTAACTAAATAAAAATAAAATATATATGGGATGGTTCAATACAAAACTGATCACTGGATTTATCTGGAAAAATATTAGAGGAAGGATCTGGCGCACAAAATCATTTTGAATAAAACAGTAGGCTCCATTTATATGAGAAAAATATTTCCCATTTCACAGATGCGCCCGGTGCCCAACACCATCTCAACAAAAAAGCCAGTTGACTCATTATCGTTTTAGTATCCTCTGACCTACTATCGCGGCCATATTGACACCAAATCCAAATCCATGTTTTACCTGTCAATTCGGTTATAAAAATGGCGGCAACAGTAGACTAAAGGGCACTGAAACGGTAGAAGTAAACTGGCTTTTTAGTTGAGACGGTGCTGGCCAGCCTTATTGGACCACCCTGTATATATTATTTAATGGTAGGTACAGGTCAACACCGTTCTCAACTAAAAAGCCAGTTAACTCATTTTCGTTTTAGTATCCTTTGGCCTATGATCGGTGCCATATTGACACCAAACTGACTGAAAACCCATGTTTTACTTGTCAATTTGGTTATAAAAATGGCAGCCACATTAGGCTAAAGGGCACTGAGGCGGTAGGAGTTAACAGGCTTTTAGTTAAGAACGGTGTTGGTACAGGTCATGGTCCCTAGAATAAATACGGTTTAGTAATTTTGCCTTACTCTTTGATCTGATAACGGCACAAAGATACCGGGGTATTTTTGTCCGTCATTTAAAAATTGTATGAAGGCTTGACAAATGAAATTAACGTTTCGGATTTTTTTTTGTTTAAATGATTGATGCAACCCCTATTTTTTGCTTTTATCTTGTATTATAACTTATTGTGTATAAGGAAATATAATTTATTTTTGGCCTGCATTCGTTGATCTTCCCCCAAATAGATATTAAAATAAGTTGGTACTCGATTCCGTCAAGAAACTCATCGGATGAGTTAGAGTTAGTTTGTCCTCGTAGTTCAGAAGTTAGGTTATGTAGTTGTTCTTTTTCCTGTTTTGGAAGCTATTTCATTTTGTACCTGATTTTTGCCAGGCATTTTTGGGAGAGTGGTTATTTTGTTATTTAGAAGGAAATACTTGGTCATTTGCAATAAATCTGAGTGTGCAAATTTAAAACTACAATTTTTTAATGATGAGACTTTTCACTAAAATGACAAAAATAATGCAAGTAATATCAGTGGGTATCTAATTAGGGCCAGAAGAAAATATATAATGCACAAAAACAATTTTTATTACAAAAATTAAAGCAAAAATAATATAACCCCAAATGTTGTCCATCAAAAAAATCAATAAAGGAACCAGGCTAATATCTTTGCGTTGTCGTCAGGTGGGCGAAGCAAAAAATTACTAGACCGTGTTTATTCTAGAGACCGTGGGCACAGGTACCCAATATAATCATAGGCATTCAAAAAATTACCTCTTAATAAAGTGTCCATTCTACAATCTTAGTTTTCAATAAAAAACGTAAAAAATCCTCACGTTATCTCTTTCATTTAAGATTTTGATTATACCGTTTCATTTTGATTTGAGCACTCACAATCACTTTTTAAAAGTCATTATTTACCGCACTCTTGCAGAAAATTTATCTTCTTGTTAGAATGAGGAACAGGGCCGTAATTAGGGGCCCAAATGGGCCCAGGTATGTACTCGCCCGACTTGTTTGCATAGCTGCCGGATGTTCTCCTAAAACAAAGAAAAAGCTTATCAATTTTGAAAATAACGCACGCACTAGATATTTATTTTCATGAGATGGTGAGAAGAATATTATTAATTCCAAATTTTCCGGACCAATTTTAGTAGAGCGGCTGACATTTTCCCACAGAAACCAAATGAAACTGTCACTGTCAGTGTCAAAAAATTGGTCCGAATGAACTTGTTATTAAATGTACGAGCACACACTATTCTTAACTCGAAGTTGGCTAGAGGCTGCGAGCCCATTGCCTTGTAAGAAAAGATAAGAGATCCCAAAATTTAAGTGAAGGTGAGAAATACAGGGTGTCCTGAATTCGATGCTCACCATGGGGATCTCCTAAACGGTATAGGAGACACAAAAAGGTTTAAATTAGGCAAAAATCCGAAATTTGATGCTTTGCTTAAAAGTAAAAAAAAAAGTTTACAAAATCCCACAGTTCCAGAGATATAAGCGAAAAAATTTCAGTTTTAATATTTTTGCGCCTTTATTATTAAGGCTATAAAAAAACGCTTTAAACTTTCTGCAGGCACTTTTTTAAAATCTACCCAGTGACAGGTTAGTGTTTGACATTTTTGACGGTTCATTGTGACAGGAGCGCACACTGTCAAGTTCATTTTTTCTTATGAACACGAGCTATTTTCTCCTGCTGTTTGGTTCATGACGGATGACAAATAATATTTTGCGACCTCATTTTTACAAGTCACCTGACGTTTTGGATTAATTTACCATCATCAGTCAAAATTTAATTTGTGCTTCGAAATTACTCAAGATATTTTGGAAACCCGCTTGGAGGATCTTTTTTGACATTTTATAAATGACAGTTTATTTTTAACAAAATAATTCTGCCTAATTTTTTTTTTTTTTTTTAATTCTTTAATTTTATAACTTATCTTTTATTAAACATTTATTAACTCCAAGAAAATTTTCGTATTTTAACTGTCATATGATTATGTCAGAGAGTAGTATTTACAAACAAGAACTTTAGAATTAAAAACGAAGTAAGAACATATTTTTATAATATTTTTAAAATAATTAAAATAATAAAAAGAGAAGGAGAATACCGTGACAAGTTTTTCCGTCGGAGGAGAAACTCGTTAATTTTTTAAACATTTTTATTTTTTAGACGGTATATTTTTTGTAATCACTTTTTGTTACAAACTTTTTAGTCTAGCTTAAAACAAGGTAATTTAATTGTAGAAGGTAAACCTCAAAGCAATGCAAAATAAATAAAAAAAAGAGGGAGGGAGCTATTGAAATCCTTATAAAGTCAATTTGGATTCTATAAACGTGAAAAACTTTTTTTAAACAGTAGCGCCCTACAATGGAAAAAGAACGTAACTGCTAATTCATAGCTCTGGGAAATTTCAGTTTAAATATTTGGATATTTGTTTGTTTATTTAAAAATAATTTTTGAAAATTGGTTGGTCTTTAATAATTTTGTTGATCTCTTCCTATAATTTTTTTATACGATACATTTCCATTGCAGGGTAGAATCATGGTTTCCGCAACCTATAAAAAACAAACTTTAGTTACGTTTCTATCAACTTCTTCCCCACTTATTACACTTCGAAAAACGAGTTTTTATTCATGTCTCAAACACAAATAAATCTCTTTTCCGAACAGTTTTTCTCCTTTACCAATCATCACATCAATATATTATTTCTATTTTTTCAATGGAGTGGCATGTCCTTTTTTTTAAGCAAATTGTGTGATACATAAATAAATATTTTCTCTAGTTTTTTTTTTTTTGATTTTTTTCGCTCCAATATGTTTCGTATACAATATATTTTTTCTATTCCGGTGTATAAAGTGCTCACTTTCGACCCTAATTTGAGTATGGAACGTGGCTTTTCCTCACTGAGTGCGGAAATTTATTTTAGAGCTTTTCCAAACTCGGATTTTTTATCATAGATTTTTTGTCTTTCTGCCCACACGACTCTGTTTACGACGGTTCAACTGCAGTGCCCTTATTATTGAACTGATAGAAATTCCGCTCCCAGTGAGTCAAATTCTCTTGCTACTATGCTTCTCATTGGTCCAGATCTTCGTCTTAAATCGGTTTCTCTCACTTTTGCCCGATATTGATAGAAAGTAATTATATTGGCTAAGAGAATTTCTTTCGATCAATATCGGGCAAAAGTGAGAGAAACCGAGTTAATCCGAAGATTTGGACAAATAAGCTGCATAGTAGCGAGAAAATTTGATTCCCTGTGAGCAGAATTTCTATCATTTGAAGAATAATGGTTAGGGGGATTGCTGGTCAAAACTTCGCTAATGCGTCCTTCGGCCATATGCAATCAAGTGCGGAAAGGGGGCACTTAGATACTTTTTAGTTAAGGTAATATTTTTTCAGACGGCCATAAACTGTCACTTTACATTTTTTAACACAGAGAACCACATTAAGATAAATTTTTCAACATATTATAAAAGTACTGCATTAACATTTTACGGAGGATATAAAAATAATATATTATTAGGGTGGATATAAACATAAAGGCGCAATTACACAGACGAACATGCTCAAGTAAAAGCTCGTGCAAAAGATCTAAAATTAGGTTTTTTTTGGGATTTTCTTGTGAGTTTTTCTTTTCCAAAAAAATTTTTAGTTTTTTAAATATCGGCAAAAAACTCAAAAATTGCACTTTTAAGCGGTAATCCGCGCCTCACGACTATGAGGAGTGGTGGGGAGGGGGATTTTTTTAAAACATATTTTTGTAACTTTACTTTACCTTTAGCTTTTATTGTTGTTTTTTAATTCCTCACACCAGATTTACCTAGTTAGTTTAAGGTCCCAAGGGTTGCTTAAAAAAGCAAAAGGTTCATGAAAATGCTGAAGATCTAGATATTTACTGTCAATTTAATGTAATAATCACGGTCGATTACTGACACTGAACCAACAATATGCAAAGGGCAACATTGGATGATAGATCGGCGACACAGTCTACTAAATTACTGCTAAATTATATTTTTTAGACAAGGGTCGGGTTCGTAGGGTTGTGAACGTGGGTAATAAACCGAACGTGCTTTTGTTCATATATTCGAGATTTAATAAAATGTATAAAGGTTTTTCAATTTGACTTAATTATTATTGTAAAATATTAAACTAGGAAGTAAAATAAAGGGATATTCTTTTAAACGTAAATTTTTATCATTATTTTTACAGGCAACAACAATAAATAAGTGCCAATTATTTTTTTTTATTCTCGTTTTTTTTACAACCCCAAAAGAGTTACAAGTATACTGGCATATCCCCTATAAAAATCAGATCAATCGAAGTTGCTTATGAGGTAAAATGTGAATTTCGGCATCAAAACGTTTTTCCGTCGGAAAGCACTTGATTAAAAATACCTTATTTCAAAACTTTGTTTTTCTATTTTCAGTTAAGTTCAATGAATTCCGATAACAATATATATTTTGAATTTGTAAAGAAATTTTTATACCCCCAATTCTTCAAACAAATTTTGCTCAACATTCTCTCCAAAATTTACGTGTGTTTTTTTGTACGAGATTTTGCTCGAACATTTCTTTGAACATTTTGCTCAAGAGGCTCGTGTAAATGTTTGTCGGCATTTCAACATCAAAGGAAAGTTTGTCTGTGTAAATGCGCCTTAACATATATTATGTATAGAAACCGTTTTACCCTGTAACAAGAAAATATTCGGATGCTTCAGTAAAATACTTTGAAGTAACAGGAAATTTGTAATTATAATAAGAAAGTGGTCGCTCGTAAATGTCAAAATTTCCATGTTAAATTTAAGAGCTGTCAAGCGTGCCGGTACTCTTAATCGCTTATTTTTTTGGACTCTTGATAACCTAAGAACGGCTTACAGGATTGAGTTAATTTTCTGAATGTAATACAGTAGCGCACTCAGGAATTGACTTCGGGGGGGGGGGGGGCTTGGGGATAAATAATAAAAAAACTTAATTTGAACCCACCTCTGAGTGCGCCAGTGTGTAATAAGACTATAATTTGAAAGAGGGTAAAAAGCAGATTGTCCTAAAGCGTTCAGTTATTACTCTCTTTGTGCTTTCCTAAACCAGTTTTCCTCTTAATAAGTTGTAAATATATAAAATGACCCGCACAAATCTTGGCCGAATAGGGAATATTATCGTGTTTCCTTAATGGTCTTCGCACGCATCTTTTTTCACTCCCTGTATATAAATAGCCTGATTTTTTCTGACGTTGTATGAGAGTTTCGGACACTTTGTTATCACCCCACCGCTTGTGTTTCCCGCTCTTATACGCATAGCTCTTTGTTTCAACATTATATTATTGGACAATATATTATATATTGCCGTCTAATAATACGTTATATTAAATTGTAAGTTTAGACATTCATAAAATTATTTTTCTGTTATGTCCTACAACACTGCCGAAATATATTTATATCACTAAGAGTAGATATTCTTTTTTTTTTCTGTCTTGGACCTTAGCTCAGGAAGTGTCGTAGGGACGTCCAAAACAGCTCATGCGATATCTATAGTTTTTTTAGTCAAGTAAACATCAGAATTCTTGAATTTTGAATGGGAGACAGCATACAGACCGCTTCAAGCTACTGCAAACATAGGGCGGAAGAAGTCTAATTTGCCAGTGTACGTACATGCAGAGACACCCCACGCCTATCAGTGAAGCAACCAATACTCAGGTTTGCGATCACCACTTGCATGACTTTCCTTTGGTATTTAGTACGCCTCCAACCACGGTGCTGTGTGGAGCGTAGTCAATGAAACCGGAATTTGGTCAATAAATACGCAAATTTTTATAACGTAATTTTCTTATTTTTTGTCACTGATAAATAAGAGCGTTTTATTGTCAACTGCTCAGATTTATCAGTGACGACGTGTTACAATGAAAATAATGAGAAGAAACAAAATAAAAGCAAGTTTTCAAAATAAAATAATACATTCTAAAAACCAAAAAGATTCTCCCAGTCAAAAAAAAATTAAAGCAAATGTTCGAAAAGTCCTCCTTGCTCGGCTAGACAATATCCGAGCCTACTACAAAAACCCCTTCTAACGTTTCCAAGCATGTTAGGGGTGATAATTTGAAAAGCTTCTTCAAAAACAGATAGAAGTCATTAGGAGCAAGATTGGGAGATCGAGCTGGCCATAAAATAGTTCCCCGTGTACTTATAACCCGATTAGGAAATACATTATCAAGATATTCCCTAACAAGGCCAACATTGTGAGCGGAACAACCATCTTGTTGAAACCATGTTTCACCAAATCTTACACCTAACAACTGCCTAGCAGTTGGAATAATGTGCTGCTGCAGTAGATCCAAGTATCTAGGACCATTCAAATTGCAATTGCCGTTAATAAAAAATGGCCCAATTACGTGTTCCCCTATAATACCCCCTCCCAAACATTTAGTTTTTGGGGATACTATGTTCTTACGTCAAAATACAAATGCAAATTTTCCTAGACCAATATCGAACGTGTGTTGGGTTATGACGATTTGACCATTTGACCATCTGCACTTTTTCGGCAACTTCGTAGACATCCATTTGTGGTTTTAAAAATGTATTATTTCAATTAAGAACTTACCCATCTGTCTCGAACAAGGCAGAAATAAAACAAAATAATAAAAACAAAATGAATTTCCAAAAGATAACACTGCAGCGTGCTTCGAATCCACCTCGGTCGTACGGCACGGAGAGTAAATTGGACTTGATTCCCCCTATGATCACAGTAGCTTGAAGCGGTCTGTATACTTTTACATATACACGCCTTGGAAGTGGCGATTTTGTTAGCAACATATTATGTTTACTTACTCAATAAATGGCGAGTCTCTCGAATATTTTTCAAAAATTAAGTATCTTGGGGTGGTTTTTGATGAAAGTATATAGTAAAGGGGCATGTGTAAGTCCGTGGGATTTTTCATGAAGGAGTTTTGTGACTATGTGGGATTGATAGCTCTTTAGTCACACAATCAAGTGTTACCGTGTGTTTTGTTCGCATTCGTGTAGAAGGGGTTGATATGACGACATCTTTCAAGATGGCGGCCAAAAATCATAAAAAATACAACTTTCGCAACCGGGACATGATTATACTCGATTCCATATAACTTGAGGGTGGGGATTCCAAAAAAATACTTTCAAGGTCATTCGACCTTAAATGTTCTTAAAAATCGCAAAAAAATAAGATTTTTGTCATTTTCTCTTCAAAAAATCTTAATAACTCGACGTTTTGTCAGCCCAACTTCAAATGTACCTCAAACTATTAGGCATATACGCCAAATTCAATCCTTAGAGTTTGATGCACTTTAAAGCTTCATGACCTTGAAAAATACCTCAGTAAAATTAAGATATTGCAAAAATAATATACTAAAGTGCGCTATTCATCAACTGTTAAAGCGAAGAGCACCAAATTCGGTAAGGAAGATAAGAAGGTCAACACTAATAATATTGTTAAAAAAAATTTGGTTCAGCTATGACGCGTTTCAATATGGCGGCTGATATATCAAAATGGTGACCTAAAACCACATTTTATTTTATCCTATTTCGTAAAAAAGCAAAAATGACAAGATGGCCATTAATTCTTGTTGACTTGTCGCCGCTTACAATGAAAAAAAAAGTTTAGTTGATGCATGACCTTGATTGACCTTCAAAATACCATGTACACATTAAAAACCAGCTTTTTGTAGTATCAATCTCAATTTACCACTACGCAAAAGCTTTAAGTTCCGGATATGAAATTAATATGATAGCGTTAAATAAACACTTTATTTTAAACCTCTCTACCATTTTTTTTTGACTGGCGTCCCAGATGTTTATTACCCCGGTAAAAATTACCTATATTTTTTTTTATTTTTTTTCGGAACTGTGAATTTTACGTTCTACTCACTTGTCTAGCAAACAAAGTCATTTAAATTACCTATAAGAGATTTAGCAAAAGTTAGATATACATTGCCATATTCTGACCCAGGTGTTTTAAATGCCATTTTCCAAAATGGCGGTCGAAACATCTTAAAAAATACAATTTTTTGCAAACTCGAGGACGAGGAGTCCAAAAAAAATTACTTTCGAGGTCATCGGACCTCAAATGACCTACACTAACATCTAGCCCGCCAGATCAAAAAAAATGGTAGGCAGGTATTAAATGAGGTGTTTATCTATGGCCAAGATGTTAATTTCACCTTCGGCGCTTACAGTTTTTGCGTAGTGGTAAATTGGAAAAAACACTACAAAAAACTGTTTTTTCACTTGTACATGATATTTTCAAGGTCAATCAAGGTCATGAATCAACTAAACTTTTTTTTCATAGTAAGCGGCGATAAGTCAACAAGAATTGATGGCCACCTTGTCATTTTTTCTTTTTTACGAAATTGGATAAAATAAAATGTGGTTATAGGTCACCATTTTGAAATGCGTCATAGCTGAACCAAATTTTTTTTTAACAATGTTATTGGACTTGACTTTCTTATCTCTCTTACCAAATTTGGTTCTCTTCGGTTTAATAGTTGATGAATAGCGTCCTTTAGTATATTATTTTTGCAATATCTTAATTTCACCGGGGTATTTTTCAAGGTCGTGAAGCTTCAAACTGCATCAAACTCTAAGGAATTTGGAATACATGCCTAATAGTTTGAGGTATATTTGAAGTTGGGCTGACGAAACGTCGAATTATTAAGATTTTTTGAAGACAAAATATCAAAAATTTTGTTTTTAGCGATTTTCAAGGTCATTTAAATTCTGATTATCTTAAAAGTGAATTTTTTGGAATTCTGCCCCTCGAGTTATATAGAATCAAGTACAACCATGCCCCGGTTGCGAAAGTTGTATGTTTTATGATGATCTTGAAAGATGTCGTCATATCAACTCCTTCTACACGAATGGGAACAAAACACCCGGTAACATTTGATTGTGTGACTAAAAAGCTATCAATCCCACAGAGTCATAAAACTCCTTCATAAAAAATCACACGGTATAGAAATTATCGACATATGCCCCTACACTAACATCTTTTGTTGCACATATCAATGCAGTTATATTAAATTCGACGAAAATGTTAGGTTTTCTCTTGTGAAACTGCAAACATTTTTGTGTAGAAACTATTAAAGGTTTATACTAATCACTGGTGAGGTCAAAGCTTGAGTATTGTTCGGTGGTGTGGTCTCCATATCAGGCAGTGCACACCTCCACTGTAGAAAAGATTCAGCATAAATTCTTAAAATTTTGTGCTTGGAGTTGATGTAGAAAATCACAACTATACAGAGATTGAAAAGCTTCTCAATGTATCAACTCCTTCTGATAGAAGAAATTATGATGGTCTAACTTTTATTTATAGTTTGGTAAACATTGGAATAGATTGTGCTGATTTGTTAGAATATTTAGGCTTTCATGTCACAACCAGAAATAGTAGGCACGATTTTCTTTCCTTTTTCATCCCATTCCATCGAACAAACTATGGCTTTTTTTCTCCCATAGATACAAGATAAATAAATAATCATTATCTTGAGATCTACGATGTCAGCTTATCAAATTTTAAAAGGCAGATTTCTTAGCGGTATATTGGTATTATTTTTTTTCTAGTATTATTTTTTGTTGTAGTTAGTATTATATTGCAATCTATCTGATGTAAACTATTATAACATAATTTTGTAATTGTAACTGTTAATGGGGTTTTCTCGTAATAAATAAATAAATAAGTAAATAAATAAATGGTCAAGTAGGCCATGAAAATAAAGATTTGAGTTTTTCTCAAGTGCGTTGGATTGATGTTATTACTGACGCCACTATTGTTTGTTTTACTCACACTACACACACTATAGTGTAATGTAATTTTACTTTATCTTCTTTGTTTATGGCAGGAATTTGCTTTCACCCGTGTGTTATTTTGGTTTGTTGATAGCGAAATAAAGTTATTTATACACAAAGAAAACATCCGCCTTGGTACTTTCACACCTTAATAATTATTACTACATTTTTAATTAATAAGATTACATTCTTATTTTTGGCAGCACATATTTTTACGTAAAAAAACGAAAACTTGGTTTTTGAAAAGTAAACATTACTTTTGTCAACGTGAAACGTGACATTCATATGCCATCGGCCATCGTAGTGAAGGGCATCGCGCATGCGTAAAACGGCTGAAATTTTAAAAATTTTCATATCCTCCTGGATTTAGATGATTAATCTTGCTTACAAAAATTTTTAAGGCCACAAAAACGGCATAGATTTGACAACACTGCTTTGCTGTTTTTGGGCCAATCTTTACCGGGCAGAATATTGGAAACGAGAAAACGGAATCTGTTGAAATTTGGCAGGAATGTTTATTTTTGAATTCCTTACAACCGTATCCAGATAGATTTTTGCTGGACACTCTCAGTTTCGAAATAAAATAAACACGGCTCACAAAAATCTTACCTGGCTTTTTCTTTAGCCTCGTCGATAATACAGAAATCTGTAACAGCAATTTTTGTATTTTTTTATTTTTTGAAAGAAATACACCAAATTTTGAAAAATCCTTTGGATACGGTTGTAGATTTTTATAAATCCTATTATCTGATATCAAAAAAGTTATAGTTTTTTTCTTTGTAAGAAATATTCTGCCGGAATTCTGAAACGCCAAGGTCACGTCATTTAGTACGCCCAAGGAAACTGAAGTGAGTTCGATTGGAGTATTGTAATTCAGGTTCCGCATAGCCACCGGCCACTTGTCTAATGGAACATTCGGCCAATAAATTGATACAATGACATATCAAGTGATAAAAATAATACGGAATTTCTTTTGATTCTTTTTAATTTCGAGACATTGCAATCCATGAAGCATGAAGCCGAGCATCAAAATCTTTTAAAGAAGCATTAATAAATGGTTACGTTCCTAATAAGTTATACTTTTCCTCACATATGGTGTTCGCACCGTGTTCTGAACACTGCACGATTTCACTCGAAATGGTATTAGTGATGCCACCTATTGTTGATCTTTCAAAAAAATAGCAAAGCAGTATTGTCAAGTATATGCCGTTTTTGTAGCCTTAAGGGGAGGCATTGCAATTCCGTGTATATTAAGTTTATAAGTATATGTATGGAAGACACATTTAAAAAAAAACTAAGGCCACCAATTTATTTCAAATATTCAAATATTTAAATCGGTGGCCTTAGAAAGAAATTTTGAGCTGTTTTGAACATTACTTCGAAATTTCCTGAGCTGCTCTTAAGATATTGCAGGCAATATGGCTTAAGGCCTTAAAAAATAACTTAAGGGGCTTTTACCAACATACTTATAGAGGCTACCTTGTCAGTACTTCTGTACAACGCTGTTTTAAAAATCTGGTATTTTATGCCCAGTTTATAACTTTTGAGTGTTTTTTTATATTTCTTTAATAACGAGTACAATAGTTCTCGAGATTCTTTGGAGAAGCAATAGTAAAACGGTAGATTTTTTAACGTTTTGAGGCATTTTTCGGTCTCTTTTTTTATTTTAATGATAATAATTTTAAGATAATAATAAAGCTTAGACGTAAACCACAAGATGGCGTGACAAGCGATTACACTTTATTTTATAACTAATTGACGCAAAAATTTTAATTATTTTTTTATATTTTTACACGTAAATAAATCCAATATAATTTTAGTACTTAACCCAAAATAAGTCCCGTTAAATTGACACATTACGCATTTTACAGAAAAAAAAATTTGTTTTTAAAAAGATATATGAAAAGTGCCTTAGTAAAGTAATGTTGTTGATTTGTTCGCGATTGATATTTTTAATAATTCTGATATTTATGATGATATTTTCATTGGTCGTAGGTAAAGTATTATATACTAACTCGCATGCTATGGTTATTACACGCTCAGATAAACTAACTTCAACTTTGCGTTTAATTACCATCATAATATGCTTGTTATGTAGACTACTATTACATTCTTGCGACTCTGGTTCTTAAATCTGCGTATACATGTTGTTTTATGACCCTCTTTTGTCATTGTTTCTATAATATATTTAAGAAAAGGAGGTTACTGCCCAAGGCAGAGAAAATTTATTCGTGGTCTTAGACTATAAAAAAGCAATCCCGTTAAAGGTCCATTGCCTTTTAGGACAAGGCTTTTATCGATGTAAGTTTACCATTTATTTGTTTTTTAAAAGTTGAATACATATCCGGTTGTTTGGTTAGTTAGTTAAAACCCGTTTGAGCTATTAATGTAAAAAGCAAGGTAAAAATTTTATTCACAAATTTTTTGCGATAGTTTTAAATTTTATATCAGTGAAACTTCAACGCCTTTGGAAGTTGGAATAAATGATCAAAAATGCTATACTTTATTTTTACCAAAAATATTTAAATATACATATAAAAATACATACATAAATCTCTAGATACGCCATGTCTGTACGTTAAATATTTTTATAAAATTCTTAGTGTTGGCTTCTAACCAAAATCCAGTTTTCGGAAATTTTGTCTGTCTGTCTGTCGATCGTTCTGTATGCATCTTCGTTCCAACACCACGAAAAAATTACTAAAGTGATTTTGATGGGACTCTTACAGCTGCATTCCTTTGATTCCTGAGAAATACGCAGGCTTTATCTTATTAAAATCGGTTTACAGGAACAAAAGTTATGATCATTTAAAGTAGAAAACGGGAAAAACCGCAGGCAAAGCGGATATTTGAGTGGATGGAATGAGTGAATCAGAAAGAATTGGGGGAGGGAAGTGGGGTAAGGTGGAGGGGAAAGCTACAATTTTAAAAAAGCGAGGGAAGTTGCGGGCAACTACCCATGAATGCATACTAAACTCTGAAATGCTATTTAAATGAAAGTTAGTCAGTTAAAGTTGACAAGATTTAAATAATAATTTAAAAAAATAAGCTAAAAGATTTTTAGGAAAGGGGAATAAAATAAGAAAAAGAACAAGTTGACAAAATTTAAATAATAAAGAAAAAAAAATAAACTAAAAGATTTTTATGAAAGGAAAATAAAAGAAGAAGAGGAGCCATTGACCAATGGAGACATTCTTTTTTTCGGATTTGACGCAGTGTTTTTCTTGACATTTTAATAATTTTCCTGAACCCGGTGCAAAAAAAAACCTTTAAAAAAATAGTTTCAATGAATATGAACCCGCTACAAACATAAATAATTTATTTAGATTTCCTTGGGACTGCAGTCCCCATTTTACTGTAAGTTGCTATTCTCCCAGCGGTATTTCTTCAAAGTATGTACTAATCCCAAATTGCAAACGGTGCAACTTAGAAACACAGCTTACACACCGAACTTAAAGGGAGAAAACTTGTATAGACAACTTCTCAAGTACGAGTACTTTAACAGGTTAAACGCAAAGTATTCTTAATTTTAATTTTTACAAGAGTCAAAATAGGAAAAAAGCAAATGACATGCAACATATAAAAATGGTCAGAGATAAATATTTTTAACTTTAGTGATTCCATGTAAACAAGTTATATGATAACTAAGATACGTGGAAAACATATTCATTATCTGGAAAAAGAACCACAACATACTAGAACAATTCTTCAATCATATCAACAGCATAAGAAACTGCATAAAATTCAAATCAAATCAAATCAAATCATTTATGGTTGTCAAATAGATATTACAATATTGAATACAAGATGATAGATATTACAGTAAATTCACCCACTTTGACAAAAAAAGAATCTTTTCCCGATTACATAATCGCTACCACTAAGCCCTAAAATTTTTATAGAAATACAAAAAGCTAGAAAATATTTTTAACGAAATTAATTTGATAGAGCATAATGCAGAACCACAAAATTCAAGAACCCCAATCTGGGCAAAAATGAATTGAACCGATAGCCACTAATTCAATTGCTACGTTACCAGGCTTACGGCAGGGAAGAGTCGAAGTAAGTTGTTATATTGTATTAATTTACCCCCTTTACATTCTTCAACCACCCGCTACCCTCAAATTTCTTCATAATATTGTTTTGTCATTGCAAGATTTGGTAGACATTTAGACAGCCAGAAACTGTGAAGTTAAATAAAATCGTTTAATAAAAAAAACCCCGTGTCATCTTTCAAATACAGAAACTTGTCAATGCCGCAATCCAGGGCCTACGGCGCTCTAGATATTTAAAAATTTAGTTTAGTTTTTATATATATAATTAGTGTAGGGGCATATGTCGATAATTTCTATCCCGTGGGATTTTGAATGAAGAAGTTTTATGACTATGTGAGATTGATAGCTCTTTAGTCAAACAATCAAGTGTTACCGAGTGTTTTGTTCGCATCCGTGTAGAAGAAGATGATATGACGTGATCTTTCAAGATGGCGTCCAAAAATCATAAAAAATACAACTTTCGCAACCGGGGCAAGATTATGACTCCATATAATTTGAGAACGGGGATTCCAGAAAAAGCACTTTCAAGGTCATCAGACCTTAAATGACCTTGAAAATTACAAAAAAATAAGATTTTTGCCAATTTCACTTAAAAAAACCTTAATAATTCGAGATTTTGTCAGTCCAACTTCAAATGTACCTAAACCTATTAGGAATATATGGCAAAATCGATCCTTAGAGTTTAATACAGTATGAAGCTTTATAACCTTGAAAAATGTCCCAGTAAAAGTAACACATTGCAAAAATAACATACACTACACTACTAAATTGCGCTATTCATCAACTATTAAAGCGAAGAGAACCAAATGTTGTAAGACAAGAAAGAAGGGCAAGTCCAAACAAATTGTTAAAAAAATTGGTTCAGCTATGACGCGTTTCAATATGGCGGCTGATATATCAAAATGGTGACCTATAACCACATTTTATTTTATCCAATTTCGTAAAAAAGCAAAAATGACAAGGTGGTCATCAATTCTTGTTGAATCGTCGCCGCTTAGTATGAAAAAAAGTTTAGTTGATGTATAACCTTGATTGACTTTGAAAATACCATGTACAAGTAAAAAAACAGCTTTTTGTGATGTTTTTTTTTCCAATTTACCACTACGCAACAACTTTAAGCGCCGGAGATGAAATTAACATTTTAGCCATAAACAAAAACTCTCCATTTTAAAATCCCTACCATTTTTTCTGATCTAGCGTCCAAGGTGTTTATGCTATACGCCGGTAAAAATGACCTATATGCAAGTTTCGGAACTTCTACAGAATGTGTGACTAAATAGCTTTTAAATCCTTATCCTTGAATTTTATTATGAATGTCAATAAACAAGTGTAGTCATTCCCTACTGGCATAATTAGAATTTTTTATGCTTTTTCGACCACCATTTTAAAAAATGGCATCTAAAACCACTGGTCCAGTATATGGTAATACATATCTAACTTCTGCTAAGTCTCTTATAGGTTATTTAAATGTATTTGTTGACTAGACAAGTGAGTAGAATATATAATTCACAGTCATGAAACTTAATAAAAATGACAGGCATATAGGTCATTTTTACCGGGATATAACATAAACATGTAGGATGCCATATCAAAAAGAAGAGTAGGAAGGTTTAAAATGGAGTGTTTTTTTTATGGCCAAGATGTTAATTTCATGTCCGGCATCATTAAATTTTTTCAATCACAAAAAGTTGGTTTTTCACTTGTACATATTATTTTCAAGGTCAATCAAGGGCATGCATCAACTAAACTTTTTTTCATTGTAAGCGGCGATAAGTCAATAAGAATTAATGACCACCTCGTCGTTTTTGCTTTTTTACGAAATTGTGATATATCAGCCGCCATATTGAAACGCGTCATATCTGAACCAAACTTTTTTTTAACAATATTGTTGGACTTGACTTTCTTATTTTTCTTACCAAATTTGGTCTTCTGCGCTTTAATAGTTGATGAATAGTGCCTTTTAGTACGTTATTATTGCAATATGTTAATTTTACTGGAGTATTCTTCAAGGTCATGAAGCTTCAAACTGCATCAAACTCTAAGGATCGAATTTGGCGTACATGCCTAATAGTTTAAGGTTAACGTGAAGTTGGACTAACAAAACCTCGAATTATTAAGATTTTTTGAAGAGAAAATGGCAAAAATCTTGTTTTTTGCTGTTTTCAAGGTCATTTAAGGTCGGGTGACTTTCAAAGTGAATTTTTTGTAATCTTCGTTCTCGAATTATATGGAGTCAGATATAATCATGTCCCGGTTGCGAAAGTTGTATTTTTATGATTTTTAGCCGCCATCTTGAAAGATGACGTCATAACCCCTTCTACACGGATGCGAACAAAACACCTGGCAACACTCGAGTGTGTGACTAAAGAGTTATCCCTTTTAGTCACAAAACTCCTTCATTCAAAATCCCACGGACTTACACATGCCCCTTCACTAAATAGCGATTCGGCTGGATTGTGGTTCTGCTCATTTAAGGATCGGGCATATTATTTTCGATACTTTTGTAATTCTGATATTTTAGGGTTCGGGAAAATTATAATCGGTTAAATTATATTCGTGTCTTTTAAGATTCGAGTATATTAAAATTCTATAAAATTATATTCGTGTCAATTATTTTCTGAGCGTTTTACTTTCGTTCATATTTCGTTTCCGAGGTTTTTTTTTATGTTCAATTGTCTTTCGGTTTTTGTAAATTTAGCGTGACTTAATCCCGCGTTAACTCTCTAAGGTATCATAATTCTTTAAATAATCTTATTTAACTTTTCTCCCCGGTTTGTTGTCTGTATTCCCGAGCCATTTTATTAGCTTTTAACTTTCCACGATTAGTTACTGTTGGATATTTTACTGGAGCGGGAAATAGTTCGTTACTTGCGAGAGAAGCGAATTTATAAAAAGGGAAGTCATTTAATTCGAGTTATGTACACTTGTTTGCCTACATTTTATAACACAGGCCGATGGCAGTTTAGTTACAGAAAGGAGAACCATTTTTACTGACTAATTTTGGATCGCTGATTATGGCAATGATAATAGTTTTGCTCGATTAGCTCGTAATTTCACGTTATGCGTGGCTGCTTCTACTACTACTATATTCTTAAAGGTCGGCTTGAGTTTCAATCAAAATAACAGTTTTGGCAATGGTTAATTAATGGTACTGGGGCGGAGGAGAACTTTATCATTGGCTATTGTTTTGTCCGAGCAGGTAAGACCGCCTCGTCTATGTGGAGACAATGGCGCGGAGTCGCGAATTTGCTCGAACCTTCTAGACTATGAGGCGCGTAAATATATAAGGCGCCGCGCCAGCAGTATCGCGTGAGGAGACAAAGTCAGTTTCGCTTTAATACATAACATAAGTGATCAGTTAAGAGTATTTTACGTGTGTTTCATTGTTTTTGATTTCTTAATTCGTGCTGTTGTCTTCTTAGTAGATACTTTATGTATACATTGTATGCCGTTTTTCCGCTTTTGCAACATGTCAGATTCTTCTCGTAGAGTTTGTTAAAATTCACCAGACCGATTTTGTTAAAATTTGTGGAGTATTTGTCACAGATTAGACCGATGAATGATATTGTCAAGAAAGCATACTATTTTTATTTTAACTGCAAAATCGGTGATCAAGATAAAAGCTAGTCTCCTCATGTATGCTGCCTAATGTGTTATGCGACCCTTACGGCATGGCTGAAAGGAAGTAAAAAAAGCATGCCCTTTGCAATTTCCATGATATGGAGAGAGTCCCAGACTGTCATTTTTGTTTGACAAATACAATAAGAGCTAATAAGAAGAAACAACGTGCCATTCAGTATCCAAACTTGCCATCCGCAATAAGATCAGTGCCGCATGGAGAATCTTTACCGATACCTACTCCGCCAAAAAACTGGGAAACAATAGATATTACAGAAAGATCGACTGACAAAAGATTGCCAACAGAAACTTATGAGGATACAACATCAACATCCTCGGATGAATAAACGAGAGACAGTACCTTCATTTTAAAGGATGAACCTCACCTTATACTACAAAATGAATTAAATGATTTAGTTAGAGACTTGCAACTTTCAAAAGAGAAAGCTCAACTTTTAGGTGCCAGACTAAAACAGTGGAATTTGCTGGCTCCGGGAGCTACTTACCCTCATTTCAGAAAAAGGAATGAACCTTTTTCAGAATATTACAAAATGGAAGGTTCACTTTGCATATGCACGGACATAAGTGGACTGATGACCGAGTTACAAATTTAACACAATCCATCCGAATGGCGTCTTTTCATAGATTCATCAAAGTATAGTCTCAAAGTAGTTTTACTGCATAATGGGAACATAAGGCCGTCTATTCCTATGGCACACTCTATTTCGATAAAAGAAATGTATGAAGATCTCGCCCTCATTCTAAATCATATCAACTACAAAGAACATAGCTAGCAAATTTGTGGAGATCTGAAAGTTGGTACTTGGTATGCAAGGTGGATTTACAAAATACTGTTGTTTTTTGTGTCTTTGGGACTCAAGAGCTGCAACTAAACATTACTTTTTAAAAGAGTGGTCCCCTAGAGTCATTTAAGCCTGGTACTCACAATGTCAAGTATGAGCCTTTAGTAGATCCAGCCAAGATCCCTCTTCATATTAAGTTGGGCCTCATGAAGAATTTTGTCAAAGCTATGAACAAAGAGGGCGCAGGATTTAGTTACCTTAAACAGTTCTTTCCAAAATTAAGTGATGCTAAATTAAAGGAAGGAATTTTTTTAGGACCTGATATTCGTAAATTGATGCGTGATGAATTGTTTGAACAGACTTTAAATAAAAAGGAGTTAGATGCATGCAAGGACGTTGGGACTCTGCAATGATGGGAGACTACTGCTGGCCAGTGAAAAGAGAAGATCCGTCGTTTCATAAAAGAAAGAAATAAAACTGATTCTGTGTATGTAATACTATTATACTGAATTAATAAATAGTTTTTAATTGATTTAGTTCTACTGGTGTATTTATTAAATTAATTCCGTATTCATCCTCACTGGTAAACATGATAATGCGCTCAGTATATAATGGTAAAATTGACAACTATGCGTTACACAAAAATACGAGCTAATGGAGGAAAACGGTTATCATATTCGCACTCAGCACCCTAAATTAGTTAGAAACAGTGGATTTTCTTTCTGTAACTTTTCAAAAGTTCAAAAACACTGGCCTGTGTAATTTAACTTGGCAAAACAATTAAACGAGTCGTTTTGTTTAGTCCATAATATACAAAACCAAAATTTGGAACTTTCTGATTTTTTAAAAAACCAGCTGGTCACCCGCGACTTCGTTCGCATGTTTAAAATTTTAGATTCCCCCTCCACTTTACTCGAGGGGTGTCTCGGTCATCATTTTGTGTGTACACGTACACTAAAAGGCATTTTTTACCAGATTTTTCTGTAAAAAATGCTTTAGAATGACATAAATTGCCTTAAAATGCATAAAATACCTCAAATGCCCCCGAAATGCCTCGAGATAATGCTCGACCTTACCATACTTTCATGTCCTTAAACTTTTAACCTCATAAATCCTTCCATACAATCAAAAACTCGCTTTGCTTACGGTTTTTCCGTTGTTTTTACTTTAAATGGTCATAACTTTTATTTCTGTTAACCGAGTTTGATGAAATAAAGCCTATGTCCTTCCAAGGGGCCGAGTAATGCATCACCATCAAAATCGGTACAGTAATTTTTGCGTGATGCTGAACAAACAGACAGAAAGACAGACCGCCAGACAGATAAAAATTCTAAAAACTAGATTTTTATATTCTATATGAGTTGCTTAGAAGCCTCCACCAAGATTTTTTTTAAAATATTATAAATGTACAGAAATGGTCATTCTAAATAATTATAAAAAATTATTTAAACATTTAAACTCTTAAACCAAACGGGTACGAAAATATTTTTTATTCTATATCACAACTCGTAAAAGTAAATATTTTCAGAAAATTTGTCAAGGCTTGGGACAAAAAAACACATACCCATTTTTTATTAATCAAAAAATAGTTAAATTCTTCTTTTATCCTTTAATAGGCGGACTGGGGTCTTTTGAAACCCCACGATGTGTTTTTTATGGATAATTCGTCTATTTTTTGGAGTTATAAAAACTCCTTAACTTAATGTGCATATTTCTTGGCCTACTATGGATTGTATATTTTTAATTTTGAATTTTGACATTAGCCGTTCATTTTTTGTTATTGGGGTCTCTTAAAACTTCAGTCCGCCTTGTATGTTATAAATTATAAACATTTTTTTTCATTTCATGGCGTAGAAAAAGTCAACTTTTTGTACTATATTACCCATTTATTTCTAGTTCGGGGAATCCCATGTCTTTTCGGTACTTCACACATTTATTTTTAGTAGTAAATTTGCCTACTCACAGGCCGTTGACGGATAGGAAGATGTTATATCTTCTTGAGAACGACGACCCAGAATTTGATACGTAGGTGAACGAAGATGCTGCGAGCGATTTACAAGATGAAGATATTGTCGAAGAAGATCAATTTGCGGAGGATGTGATCGAATTCAACCGTAATACTGATACTTCTGATATCGTCCCAAATAATGCTGATAATCGTAAAGGCCCAATTTATGTAGCGAAGAATGGTACAAAATGGTCTAAGCATCCAGTAGAAACACGACCAGTCAAGCGCCAGAAGGCTAATACATTGACTAAAAAATTGGGACTTAACCCTTACAGTAGCAATTTCTCAACAATAAAAGAGGTATTTTCACTTTTTATATCTCCAGATATTGTTTCAAAAATAGTTGTTGAGACAAACAGAAAAGGACTAGCCATTTTTGATAAATGTAATTAAGATCATCTAAACAAAAGAAGAAAATTTTCACCTGTTGATGCTTCAGAGATTGAGGAATACCTCGGACTTTTGATAACAACTGGTGCTCTTCGCTCTTCTAAAGAGTCCCTTTGGTATGAGGAGGAAGCTTCCGTCCTTTAATCCTAGCTGCGATGTCCAGGGACCGTTTCAAAGAAATAACATCTTTTCTGAGGTTTGACAACTTTGAGACGAGAGCAGCACGAAAGCCGTTGACAAATTACCTCCTATACGAGACATATTGGAAATATTCGTCAAAAACTGTAGGAAATCCCTTGCTCTAAGCAGTCATTCTTGCGTTGACGAGCAACTAGTTCCTTTTAGAGGCAGAGCACCTTTCAGAGTGTATATGAAAAGCAAACCAGACAAATACGCGATAAAAGCTTTGGTCGACTGCGACACCTGGTTCGTTTGCAACATGTATATTTAGGTGAGTATTTATCTTGAACAATATAGTACTTGCTGTGGTGTAATTATTTTGCTAAAAGCGATGGTTTGTTTCAGAAAAACAACAAAAGATTCCAGAAAAGGGTCAAGGCCAAATAGTAGTAATGGATTTGGTCAGTCATTTGGAAAGCGGCTATGGTATTACGACGCATAATTTTTTCACCAGTTTGGAATCTGCCGAAAAGATCTGGGCAAGAAAGCTAACTTTGTGTGAAACTCCTCGAAAAAACAAGACTTTCATACCATCAGAACTTTTACCAGCTCCGTATAAAAATGTAAATTCAAGTATGTTTGCTTTTCAGAAAAATGCACTTTGGTGTAGTATGTCCCGAAGAAAAATGCGGCCGTTATTCTGCCGTCGAATTCTGCAATAAGCCCGAGATTATTCTTTATTGTAACAGAACGAAAGGAGCTGTTGACAATACAGATAACTTGTCAAGCGAGTACTATGTGAAAAGAAGATCTAGTCGCTGGCCTGTGGTAATATTTGCACATCTTCTTAATGTTGCTGGTATCAACGGGTTGAAATTATGGCTGATGAAATTTCCAGATTGGAATAAAGCGAAGCAGCAGAGACGTAAATTATTCCTTCTAGACTTGGGAAAACAGCTCATGAAAGAGAATGTTACTCGACGATACAGCATCAAACAGATTCAAATAGCCAAGAAATGACTGCCGTTTTGCCCGATTTATCCCGAGAAGATGAAAATCAGGTTGAAGAGACTGAAAATCAACCCCCGCCAAATGTTAGGTCACGATGCAATCTCTGCAACAGAACCAAAGATAGAAGGTATAAAAAAGTGTGTACCAAGTTCAACAAATACGTATGTCCAGACCACTATCTTATTTAAATAATATGTACTGGCTGCCAAAATGAATAAAAATTTCGTTCAAATATTTTAAATATTTTGAATTCTTATTTTAAGTTAAGTTTTATTTTCAAAATGTTAGTTTAACACTATATTATTCTTTTTAGGTATATTGTTTTTTGAGAATATATGTGTCAAAACTGAGTCTTACTTAATTTATTGAAGAAAAAAATAGTAACAAAACAGTATCACAAATTAATATGTCAAAACCGAATTGGAGTCTTTTTCGACCCCAGTCCGTCCCATGTATAATTTTCCGGAGTACGCCTATTAAAGGTTAAAGATAACAAAACCTATTTAATCCTTGTTTTCAATTTATCACAAGTTCTAAGGAATCAGCCAAATTTGACAACAAAGAGTACAGAAAAGTATATTTTGTCTAATTTTAAAGTAGGTTTTTACACTACACAAATGAACTTAATTTAAGGGTTAGTAATGTTTATTTGATTTCATACTGTATTACTTATCCCTCCACTTGTGATGTACGGTCGAAGAGACCGAAAAAAAACAAACATCGTTAATTTGGCTCACGCAGGGCACGATTTAGTTTCGTCCGACATGTTGGAAGCGTTCAATGCGTGTTTCCGTCTCTAAGACCGTAAGTCACCATAGTCATATATAGAACTATTGACCGACATCACCAAAGTGGTTGAGTTTTTTTAACAGGTAAGTTGTATTTTCAAGTAATTAATAAATAATTATTTTTATCCTAATTCTATTTATAATTGTTAGCAAACTAAAATATAGTTATTTTTTATAATAACTTTAATAAAAAAAACACACCTTACAAAGATAAAGCAAGCAATGAATGGGATGTGAAAATACCTGTTTTTGTCAATATTCAAAAGCGGTTTACAGGCTGAAGCAATAAAGTCGATATTTTCAAATTAAACACCCCGTTTTTTTAGATTATTTAAAAATCATTTTTTGTTTAATCTTCTATGGCACATAATAAAAAAGTAAAAAAAACAAAAAATAGTTTTAGTCTTTAAATAATATATTGACTCTAATTAGCTACAAACAATGAGTGTAGATAGTTTAGCATATATTTTTTTTATCTACAGACTAATCGATTATGAAAAGAACAAGCGTGGTTACATCAATTAGCAGACGAACGCTTGTCAGACACTGAAGGAGACGCATTAAATTGTGACAAAAAAGCGAAAAAGAACTCATCAAAACTCATCCCAAAAAGCCAGATTATCATATCTGGCAGATATATTTTACACCGGCAAAGACAAAATTACGCTATAGAATAAACACTGCTACCCCCCAAGATTTTGCGATCCTATGGGGCTAAATCAAAAAATATTGTTACTTAAATATCTGATGCAAAACTTCCTATGCAAAATTTGTCTGAACCTACATAAATTTGGAAATGATTTTGAATAATTCTGTTTTGGAAGCTATTGTTACCTGTACGAATGAGCAGAATGAAACATTTAGCCACGAAACCTCAAGCTTCTGCAAGAGTTGGAATGTCCAAAGCCAACTATCCATTACAGTCAACTCAACTTAAATTTATATAAATCGCTCTTAATTTAAAAAAAAAAAAATGAACATTCTAACACTTGCAGAAGCTTGAGGTCATTTTCTGAATTTTTTTAACCCTTGAAGATGATCTTATGAGATCGAAACACGTAGGCAGTTGATTATTAAACAACCTTTTTATTCCATAAAATGATGTTTTAATCACATTTCCACTGTATGGAGCAAAGGACCTAAAACCACCTAAACTTTCTTGTACCTAACTGGAGTAAAAAAGACGAACAGGCTGCATTTTCCTGACATCTTTTCTCCTAAAACCTCTTCAAGTTGATGATCATGCAACAAAAAATGCCAGAAACGCCAAAAAATGCCAGAAACGCTGTAGATAAACTAGCTCCAATTCGTGACCTTTTCCAGCAGGTAAATGAAAATTGTAATAAAAACTTCTTTCTGTCTCATCACATTACAATAGATGAAAAGTTGGTGGAGTTTCGGGAGAGATGTGCGTTCATAAAATACATACCTTCTAAACTGGCTAAGTATAGTCTTAAGATCTTTGGATTAGCACATGCTATGATGAAATGAAAAGGCAACTTTTTTGGTACGTCTTTTTAATTCCCACAGTCAGATTTTCGTAGGGTGACCGGTTTAGAGGATAATTACATCCTTATCATCCGTCCCAATGACTACAAGTGAAAATGCAAATTATTAACAAAATTACAGTATTATCAATTAACCAACCAATCGTGCTCTCTACAAGAATTCATCTTAAAAAATCATGCTTCAAGAATTCTCAAAACATTGAAAAAAAGTGATTTGTTGCAGAGAGCACGATTGGTTGGTTAATTGATAATATTGTAATTTTGTTAATAATTTTAATTTTCACTTGTAATGTCTGATGCCGGTCACCCTAAGAAAATTTGAATGTGGGAAATAAAAAGACAACTTTGTAAAAAGTTTCATTTAATTTAAAAACAGCCCACATGGATACCTTACAAAACTTAGATGCTATAATACAGACAACAAGAAACAACTGGTTTACCAGTTTCAAACTTTGTGAAAAACTTCTAAAGGAACACAAGCTAACTTTGTTGGAAACAATTTGTTAGAACAAGAGATAAATACCAATTCAATTTTTAAGATCCAAGTATTTTTGCATTTAGGGAAATTGTACCTTGGTATCGCATGTATCAAAACAAAAGGAAAAAATGTGTTGTGGTTATCTTCTATGCAACCACAAAAGCAACACTATGATCACAGAGTACAACAAAACCAAGATAGGAGTGAATTTCATCCACCCGTTAGCATCAAATTATAATGTAGCTCCTAATAGTAAAAGCGTTCGCAGTAAAAATTATGATGGATAGGTAACCCTCGCCATTTTTTGATAAGATGTGCATTTTCTCATCCTGGATATGAAATGGATAATCCTGTACCTCAAAATTGTGAATAAGGACTCGGCAAACCAATCCAGAGGTGTGCAATTTTAGAAATCAGGTGGTGGATAGGGTAACCCTCACTATTTTCACATATATGATGTAGTAGTACCACCAGACTAAAAATCATCTGGTATGCCGGACCTCATTTATAGATAAGGGTTCGACACACCAACCTAAAAGTGTGCATTTTTAGAGTGGTGTGTCGAACTCTTATTCATGAATGAGGTCGGGCACACCAGTTGATTTTTGGTTTGGGGGTATTACTACATCATATATGTGAAAATGGTGGGGGTTACCCTACCCCCTCTAAAATTGCCCACCTTTGGATTGGTGTACCGAGCACTTATCCACAATTTTGAGGTACAGGATAGTCCATTTCGTCTTCAGGGCGAGAAAATGCACATATTATCAAAAAATGGCGAGGGTTACCAATCCATCATAATTTATACCTTGAACTCTTGCTCCATAATACCAACAGGTGGCGTATGATTATGGTCAATACCCTACTTAATGTGACTGGCATTAATTCATTTGTTATTTACAAGTGCGATTACCAAGTGGATACTGTTAGAATAACTTTTTTGACGTAATCTGCCATAGGTTTTACAAAAAATTATATGAAAAGGAGGCAAGCTGATCAATATATACCACGCAAAATCCCGGAAAGAATACAGCAGATTTGGATACTTCCATCTGAAAATCAAAAAAAATAACAATCCAGATCGTTCTGGAAGATGCCCAGTTTGCTCATCCAAACAAAACAGGAGAATCAAATATTATTGCAATGTGTGCCATAAGTTTCCTTGCCTCGAACGGGTCGTTGCTAGTTGTAGTCACTGTTTTCAGGAAAAGCAAAAGTAAACCAATACTTAGTATAAGACTGAAACATTTTTAGAGATATGCTTTCTTTAAGTTATGCTTTATTTTGTCCATGTTTTTGTGTTATTTTGGAATAAACTAGTTGACTTAATTATTGCAAATAAAGAAATATAACAGAATATCAAATAAACCAATGTTTAAATGGATGTAAAGACCCGCATAAGCATATCGGTGTGATGGACCGAAGTGACGTCATCAGTAAAGTAACCTTTTTTACGCCACTTGTGAAGGGTTAACTTTACCAGACCAAAACTGAAATTTTGTGTTTTAAATAACACAGAGTTATTTCTCAACAAGTTTTAATGCAAGTTACAATAAAGCTACTTATAAACGTTAACGGCAATATGTACTACAGTATCAGGGGTGTATAAATGATTGCAATGCACAGTATGTTGGTCATACTGGTAGGAGTTTCAAAAAACTCAGAACACCTAAGCTGTTTGAAATTTCCAAATGATAATAAATCAGCATTTGGTATGCATTTAAAACAAAACTTCCACGGTTTCGACAAAAATTTTAAAATTTTACATAACAGTAAGAAAGGATTAAAATTAAATGCTCTGAAGAATATCGAAATTGCCAGATTGGAGCTTGAGCTATGAACAATGAGTCTTAATGACCCCATACAAAGCCATTATAGAGAAGCAGCTTTAGTAGTCAAACTTTTTAAATAATTAACTACTCCCCCCTCTCTTCTCCTTTGTTTCTTTTGTTTGGTCCTTCTTTGATGTTTATGGCCTCTGATTGCTTGGATTTATATATAATAAATAAAATTCGCCCCCTCCTTTTTTAATAAATACAAAAAAGCACAAATTAAATAAAATTTGGTTATACTTTTTTGGTATCCCCAAGGTCTGGTTTCTTTTTTTTATTATCCATTCTCTCTCAACCAAATACCACAGATACAATTATTATCGATCCATTATGATGTCATATTTGGAACCAATCAGAGTCCAATACATGCAATTGAAAAATCTAACCTCGTCAAACAAGAAATAATAATAAATGACTTTTTCGTAGTTTGTTATACATGTTGCCCTACGTTTTTTATTCCTGTTAGAATTTTAAGTTGTACTGTTTTTATTGACAATGTCCGCTTATGTAGAGAACCTTTGAACCCTCAATTTGTTTCATGTAAGTTTATACTCCACCTTTTACTTAGATTAAGTCTCAAATTTTGTTTAATTTTTTGGTATTTGATTGCTCTCTTGATAATGGCATAAAACATCGAAACGCGTAGAGAAAAATAAGTTTTTGAAATATATATTTTTGAAGAATTAGGATTTCCTTTCATTTAATTAATATGAATCTTCATTCTGGAAATTTCCCAAACTTTAATTAATATGTACTACAGTTTGAATTACATGAAATATTTTCAGGGTATCAGGTACCTCTTCGGATTTATCTTTGGTTACCCATCAATTAAAAAAGAAACTTTCCACCAGATTTCCAATATCCAGGGGAATCCCCGCAGCTATTTGTCTTTTTTGAACTCAAAGACCTCTAATAAATTTTAATTTTTAAAAGATTTTGCCAACTAAATCGTTTCGCTCCCATTTTCACGGTTTACATTATAAAAATTAAAACTTCAAGATTTTGACAATTCAGTGCTGGAAATTTTAACATTATAGTTGGAAAAATTATAAACAACATGACTTTTTGTCGGTGCCTTATCAAAAATAAATATATTTTTTTTAATTAAATAAAATATAAAACAGTATGAAATTCAAATGAAGAAATTTTGGACTTGGCTCCTTCGTCGCCTTGTCCGTAGACATCTAGACTTGCTTTAATAGACAATTACGTAAATTACTATTTAACTCATTTTATCTTGAAAAAAGGCGTGTCGAGAGGAGAAATTTTTCTAGAAAAATAGAAAAATTTCACCTCTACGAGGCGCTGGTATGTCAATGTTATTGAGGAGCCATATTTCTTAACTAATTCCTGGCAAGTAAGATGCAAAACAGAGCCTGTTTAAGTGAAAAATTAATATGTTTTGGAAAAAATATGAAATGATAGTCACTACCGGTTGCTGTTTTCCAACACGCTACTGCAACGCAGGCTTGTAAATAGACACTTAAAGTAAATCAGACAGACAGAATCTCGTTGCGTACGGAAGGATGTACGTATCGTTAGGGACCCATGAATGTACGCAATGATTTCAGTCAGCAGTCCTGTCATCGCACCCTTCAAAAAAGCGGGCATCGTTCGAAACATCGCATAAACAAGTAAAAATGTAGCGTATTTTGACTTTGTTTCGAACGCGTTACGTATATCGATACGGATGCTTTGAAATATTTACTTTAAGTGACTTTTTTTTACACTTCTCTCCACATAAAACTGGTACAGCAGAAGTTAGCAGCCTGTTTAATTTTCAAAGTTTTTATAGTACGGCATTGTCTTTCCTATATGTCACAGACTCATCCATCCAAAGTTTAAAAAATGCCGCCGCATCTTTCCGAATTTGATAAAGCTCAAATCTTAGCAAAACTAGACGGTGGTTTGTCTATCCGGCAAGTAGCTGTTCATTATGGGAGAAGCAAGTCTACGATAGTAAACATAAAAAACCGATTTCAAGAGGAGGGAACTAAACACCGAAAGGAAGGCACCGGTTTGACGAAAGTTACAAGTTCAGAGGAAGACCAAGAAGCAATCAATTATTTGGAATATCGTTCGTTTTCCAAAGCGAAAGAAGTAAAAATAGAATCAAATTTTCCAGGATCCATAACAACATTAGGCATTAGTATTAAACGTTCGAGGTTAAGGTATCGCATTGTGGAAAAAAATTAAACTAAGTGAGAAAAAGAGATTAATTTTTGCGTTGAATTATTCTCGAGGGACGAAGAATTTTGTCAAAAGTTGGTTTTCACAGATGAGAAGATCTTTAAGTCCAACAGCGATAAAAAAGGATTTCTGGTTTATCGACCGCCAAGAACTCGATACGAAGAACAATAAAACTACTGCTGAAAACGAAGACCGGGCGGGAAGATTTTCGGGGTAAATGTTTGGAGCTGGATATCGGCTAGAGGACATGGCGCTCTATTTAGAATTAATGGGCGATTTACAGCCAAAGTTTACGTTAATATGCTGGAAAACGTAATGCAGCCATGGTTCTAGGATAATAATATCGAAGAAACCCCTAATGATGCGAATTCAATCAACACCGTTCTCAACTAAAAAGTCTGTTAACTCCTACTGCCTCAGTGCCCTTTAGCCTAATGTGGCTGCCATTTTTATAACCAGATTGACAAGTAAAACATGGATTTTCTGTCAGTTTGGTGTCAATATGGCACCGATCATAGACCAAAGGATACTGAAACGAAAATGAGTTAACTGGCTTTTTAGTTGAGAACAGTGTTGATCCAATGAAGAACGGTTGGGGACTTATCGCAAAGAAATTAGCAAATTTCTAATCTATTATAATCTAATGGAACTCATCGTAAGGGGATATAGGGAAGTTTTTGCTAAAAATCCGAACTTAATTGAAAATTTAGCCAATTCACAGCCCAGAAGACTTCAAAACATCATGGCAGCCAACGGTGCAACGACGCGCTATTAAAAATAAGTACCTATTTTTTATGTTTTTAATTTTGTTATTTTTTTTAAATTTTATATATTTCGTTAACTTGATCTGGCCTATTAATTGATTTGGACTAGTAACTTTCGTCAAACCAGTGCCTTCCTTTCGAGGGACAGTTCCTTCTTCTTGAAATCGATTTATTATGGTTACTATCGTGGACTTGCTTCTTTCATAATCAGCTAGTCGAATAGACCAATTACTATGTAGCTTTTGTTTAGTTAATAAAACATTTTTGCTTTTTTAAAATAAAACCTAAAATGACAAAGTCAAGCATATAGGAAAATATAAAAAATTGTGTTTGCAGCTACCTTCCCCTGTACCAGTTTTATGTGGAAAAAAGTGTACCTTTTAAAAACCATAAAAGATTTCAGAGATTTTAAAACATATATTCAATTTTATTTTAAGGATTTTAGAAAACTCAAAGGAGGGTTTATCTTGAATCGTGGTAATTTTACAATCCCTAAAAGCTTACATCTGAAAATCCATGTAAGAAAAATCTAGATATTTGTGTGTAACTATGGCCAGCATAAATGTCAGTTTCCATAAGTTGCGCTCAAAATCACCAATTCTAATAAACCCAGAGTTACCTAAAGTTATAATGTATAAGTTGCCTATCATGAGTTCTATCAAGTGTGACATCAATGTAGCGAAAGCCAAATTATGTTTTAGAGGTATAAGTTATGCAATTACTACAAAGTTTAAAGATGTATCAAGTTTGCAAGGTAGGATCATTAAGTACCTACTTTTAAAGGGCTTTGAAAATATTACTAAACTTGTATCTAAATAACATAAACGAGCAACTGATTTTATGTAGTTTAAATTAACTAACGTAAGGCACGTTTTTACGATGTGAGTTTTTCACTAATTATACTATGTAATAATTATGCTCATTACTATTAAGTATATTTGATAATTGCTATTTGTTAATCTTTATGCAGCTACGGAAAGTGCAACTTTCCAAAGATGGATACGAAGGTGGGATCGGAAAAGGATGTCTTCTTTAAACGACAATAATTTTAAAAACCTCCTTTGAACTGCTTCTAGAGATTTCTTATGATTAGCGTAAAAAACACACGCGTATTCTAACCTGGACCTAACCAGCGCAAAATACAGTAATTTTAGAGCATCAATTGATGTAAAGGACTTTGTGTTTCCGGTTATAACACCTAGCATTTTTGCAGCTGATGAAACTGTTAAATTAATTTGATTTATAAAACTTAGTTTCGGATCAAAAACAACTCCCAGATCTTTAGTACTTTCTACCCTTCCCAACAAAGTGCCATTAATTGAATAATCGTAAATAATAGGATTGATTTGTCGTGTCAAAGTCAACACTTTACATTTAGAAACATTTAAAGGAAGTGTATTGTAATATATTTACTTGATCCTGCATCGTAAAATAATCTTCATTTGATTCTATTTTGGAGAATTTCTTAACATCATCAGCAAAAACTACGTGATCAGGATCAATACATTCGGTTAAGTTATCAATAAATATATCGAATAAAAGAGGTCCCAAATTTGATGATTCTGTGGCCGAAATCCAAGTAGGAAGCAAAAAGTTACTAAAACCTATTTTGTCCAACTTTTTTTGAAGAATTACATGATCAAACGCCTTCGAGAAGTCGGTATACACTACATCTACCTGCCCAGCTTTATCAACAAACTCTGAATTATACTGAGAGAAACTTGCCAAATTTGTAACAGTTGAACGCTTATTTATAAAACCGTGCTGACTAAAGGACAGTTGATTTCTCACAGAAAGGTAGACTAACGTGTAAACCGACATCTCGAACACCGTGCCAAAGTTATCCAGTATGGATATCGATCTATAATTTTCAATCTTATTAACACTGCCATTTTTGTGTATTGGGCAAATTTTTGTGATTTTCCAGATGTCCGGAAATGTAGATGTTTTGAGGGCAAGATTGAAAATATAGGTAAGAGGTGCTGCAAGCACTACATTAGAGTCGCGTATTAAGAAACTTGGTATCTGGTCGTAACCTGAGGTCATTTTGTTCTTTAGTTTTTTCATAGATTGCTTAACATTTTCTTCAGAACATTTTTGAACGTGAATAAGCGGGGAACTAAATTTTTTCAAATCGTAGGTATCATCAGATATAGCTGAAGAGAGAAAAGCAGGCTCAGAAGTGCAAAATTAATGTCTAAACTCTAGATTCAATAATAAAAGTGTGCTGTTAAATTGCTTTTGTTGAAATAAAAATATATGCTTATATGTATTTGGTATATTCATTTTTTGCTTAAAAATTTTGTAATAAATAATATCCAGTAAATATTTGTGTCGTAGAGGGCAAATAGTGAGGAAAAAATCGGAAAAAAGTCTTTCCTCGACCAGCATTTGAACTCGAGACCTCTAGACTCTAGACTAGACTAGACTAATGCTCTACCAACGGAGCTACCGAAAAATTGGGGTTTTGACTGGCTATTCGAAAATCTTTCCGTCCGATTCATTTGTTAGTAGTGGGAAGATCTTTGAAGCGTACTGCGCTTTTAAAAACCTAGAGATGTAATAAAGATAAGGAGGTACACTTGATTTAAAAAAAAACTCATACATGCATTTTTTCCTATGCCACAAAATTTAGCTTTCCATTAGTGTATACTATTATAAGGCACCACCAGCTTAGCATACCTGACAGCTTAAAATTCAGTGTGACATCTTTAAAAATGCCACAGATATCAACATTTACAAAAGTTCAAATTATCACTCGAGTTATAGAAGACGGCTGGTCTATAAGAAGAGCGGCCACCCATTTTGGAGTTGATAAAATGACGATAATGCGATGGAAAAAGCGCTGGATTGAAAATAATTCTACGGATAGGAAAGATGGATCAGGACGACCAAAAGTAAGTTCTGAAGTACAAGATGAGAGACTTATTGACCATCTCAGACAAAATCCTTTTTCAACGTCGGTTGAAGCAGCAAACATTATTTCCGGGTTCTTTAGCAACAGTAAATAGAAGAGTAACGAAATCAGAAGTCTCTTGTCGAGTTGCTGCAAAGAAGCCTTTTCTAGCAGAAGAACAACAACAGGCCAGAGTGATTTTTCCACTGAACAAGAGAGGGTGGTTTTTACTGACGAAAAAATTTTTCAATCATCTTCAAGCAGCAGGAGAATTTTAGTTTATCGTCCACCTAGACCTAGATTTGAACCCGAATATACAAACCAAATTAAAAAAGCTGGACATTTTTCTGTAAACATGTGGGGCTGGTTTAGTGCTAGAGGTTTGGGTTTTTTTGGAGAATCGAAGGAAGATTCAATAGTGAACGATATATTGAAATCCTTGAAAACATTATGCTGCCATCTGTACAGGCTTTACATGAAAATAATGACTTCGTTTATCAGCAGGACAACTGTCCAGTACACACGGCTAATGTGGTTCGCCAATGGTTTCAGAATAATAATATAGAAACACTTTCTTGGCCAGCGAACAGCCCTGACCTTAACACAATAGAAAATATATGAATCGTTAAAATAATACACCAAAGGAATTGGAGACCACGAAATGCTGAAGAGTTAAGCGATGCTATTTATCGCGCATTGGATCAGCTCTCAGAAGACCATCAGTATTTTCAAAATTTGACCTTTTCAATGCCCAGACGTTTGCAGCTTGTAATAGAGAAAAATGGTGATCCTATTAAATACTAAATTATTTATTTTTGTTCTTTTTTGAGTTAAAATAATTAGTATTAAGTTTACCATCGTTTTTGTCCTACTCCGTTTCCTATTCGTCGAATTGTTTTCAATCCAGCGCTGTTTCCATCGTATTATTGTTATTTTATCAATTCCAAAATGGGTTACCGCCCTCTTTATAGAACAGCCTTTGTCCGTTACTCGAGTGATAATTTGATATTGTTCAATAAAGACTTTACTAAAATATTACTTTTGCTGATTTTATAGTATTATGCAAAATGTAATATAAAAATAAGGTTGCTTTTAATTTAAGTAAAAAAATATTTTCAGTTTTAGAGACCTTTTTTAAACAATATGATGATTGTCGTACTTTTGAAGTTTTTAGGCATTTAGCTGGTAGTCCGTCTATATTATACACTTTTAGAAAGGTCAATTTTGTGACTGCATGTATGCGTTTTTTTTTTTTAAATCAAGTCTACATATTCACGATTATTAGTTGTATGAAATTTCTATTTATCTGTCAACCAACACGAAATATAGCTTTTTGTTGGAGGTGTCAGATAGCGAATTTCCAACTAATAATTTCAGCCAAACATATTTGCAGAATGAAGGGATTTGAACCCGGGACTTTTAAAGTCTGATGCTCTGCCAATGTTTTGACTGTCTATTCGGAAATCCCTTCGACCGATTCATTTGTTAGTAGTGGAAAGATATTTTACAGAAAATATTTGTGGCGTAGAGGGCAAAGGGTGAGAGAATAAATCGGAAAAAAGTTTTCCTCGTCCAGGATTTGAACCCGGGACCTTTAGAATACTAGTCTAATGCTCTATCAATTGAACTACCAAGGAACTGGAGTTTTGACTGGCTATTCGGAAATCCTTTAGTCCGATTCATTCGTTAGGGGCTTTAAAATCCTAGAAATGTTACAAAGACAAGGAGGTAGTTATTAATTTCTATTTTTCTATCAACCAATGATACACGAAATGTCAAAACACCAGTTCCTCGTTAGCTCAGTTGTTAGAGTTTTAGACTGGTATTCTAAAGATCCAGGGTTCAAATCCAGGTCAAGGAAAAACTTTTTTCCGATTTATTACCCCACCCTTTGCCCTCTACGCCATAAATCTTTTCTGGTAATTAGTAGACCGACCTAAATCTTTAATTGATTTGTTTTCGTTACTCGGGTAAACCAAAAAAATGGTTTTAGTTCAGAAGACCAAAAAAGTTGGAATTTAAACTGTATGTAGCTGAACAAAAATAGTTTCTATGTATTATTATTATTTTTACACCAGTGGTTCACAAACTTTTTTAGTTTGCGGCGCACTTACAGGTTTAGTATTTTAACAGCGCTGTACAACACTTTATTTAACACCATTGTATATATATTGGCACTAGTTACAAAACACATGAATGAAAACAACTCCAATCTAACGCTCATATAGGTTTATTATTAAACTAAAACATAAGAATACATTATTACTGAAGAAAAAAAAATCAGTGTGATGAATGAGCTTGGTGATCTGCCACATTTTTTCAAAGCGGGGAATTTGAACGATATTTGCTCTTTATCACAGCTACAGCTGAAAATCCAGCTTCGCATAAATAGGATGTTGCAAAGGGGATTGGAATTCTTAAAGCCTATAAATTTAGAGCCGGATATTCATTTTTGACAGAAACCCAAAACTCCACCAAATCAAAAGAAGGGAATTTTCTTCTAGTGAAGTGAATTCTGGTGGAGATTGTGCATGGAAAGGATCTTGAATCTATGCAAATTTTTCGACATTTTCTTCTGTAAAATATTTTGCTAATAATTCCGAGACTTTCGAAAGGTGTTCGATGAAAAGGGACAGCAAGTCCTGAGAGATAAGGAATCCTGGAAAACAATCTTGACCGTCATCTTCATTTACTTTTCTTATCCACAACTGCAGTTTTTTCCTAAATGCTGCAATTTTCTCTGATAGGTTCAAGATATGCATGTCATTGCCTTGGAGAGACAGATTTAAGGAATTCATTTTGTCAAATATATCGCACAAATATGACAGTTTTAGCAAAAAATCGGGATCCTTAAAGTATCTGGAGCTTGCATGACCTTCCTCTTCCAGGAAAATATGGATTTCTTGATGTAGCTCGAATGTATGGGATAAGAACTCACCCATTATTAGTTTGCAACGAACCTATAATCTTTTCTTTAATGATATAGATCTGTTTCATGTGTCCCTTTCCACTTTAAAACGTTTATGTTATTTATCCATTACCGGTTAGAATTTTAGTGCTTCAAACAATAATAATGCTTTATAATTTATGATAATAATAACTAATCATATAGTTGTAGGTTGTAAGTATCGACATTCTATTTTTTAAGGTTAACAAAATTGAGGTCCTTCGTAACAGGGCTGTTTGTCAGACAGGCTGTGAAGGACTCCTGTTTAAATAAATAAATAAATAAAGACGTTTCCACGTGAAAGCCATCGTGCACTGGAGTAATATAGCAGCGCAGTGTGTTCAGCTCCCATGTCCATACAAAGAATTTTGAATAGTCTGGTTTAGAGCGGCCTAGTTTTTATGTAGTTACCTACGGTGCTTTACTGCGAATAGGTGCTTGCAATCCACCATAACAGCCAGACATTGATCGAGCGCCATGAGTACAAACTCTAATACTCTCTCCCAATCTAAATTATTCTGTGTTATAAACTTTTCAAGAATTTCAAACAAGTCTTGAGCCTTTCCGCTTTTATCGATACTTTTACAGAAAAGAAGGTCTTCAACAATAATATTATCATGCAGGAAGCGTACGTAACAAATGTGCATCTTTATTACTGTCAGTAGCCTCATCAAGTTGCAGACCAAATTCCTTGCCTTTCATTTTCTCTATCAATTGATTATTAAGATCCTCAACTCTATGATGGATTCTTTGACTAATAGTGTTGTTAGATAAAGGTACCTTTGAAATTAGTTTTCCCGCCGATTCTCTTATCATAATGTTAATCATGTCGACAGCAGCCGCAGCCGGTAAAATAAGTTCTTCTGCGATGGTGTGAGGTTTCTTGCACTTCGCCACCATGTATGCCACTTTAAAAGAGGACAGCAGTGCGTTGCTAAGTACTGAAGTTTGTTGAGTAAACACGTTCCTTTGTTTTTGTACAGTCTGTCGACTTTCTTGTGAAAAATTCGCGTGACTTTCCAACCATCGTAGGATGAATAGTTTCTAGATATCGTTTTAGCTTACTTGGGAGCATATTTTCGATCGCTAGAATTTTCAAACAGAGCACACACTGCGGTCTTTCCTCATGATTTACTTCTACTGAAGTAAAACCAAATTTTAAATAGCTATCATCGTATTTGCGATGTTTCCTTCTTCTCCTCCGTCATTTGTCAATGCTTGATCACTCTGTCTCGATCTATCAATTTCCTTATTTATTAAAAATCTTTCCATCTTGTGACTAACTTTTTACGAAAAAACGAAGCAACCGATCCGATATTGAAACGTTTATGTGTTCGTAAATCACAACACTTTGTATCACTACTAAAACTCTCTATTACTACTTATATTTATCATAATAGTTTAACCGCTTACAATTCCTCTTACGGTAAACTAACCTAGCAAAGCGGAGTATGGCGACTTAAATACTGTCAAAGAGCGCTCGCGAAAATTCTCGTCGAGCGACGCACAGGTCGAATACGGGCTTCTGGAAATTCTAGAAACTTGCTCTGCTCTCTGGGGCTCGAGGCTCGATTAATACGTAACTCAAATTCTTTCTTATCAGGAGCGCCTGGTTTCTTTTTTCAGCGCCTCGGGGCGCCGCGGCGCACACTCTGAGAACCACTGTTTTACACTTATAATGACAGTTCCATTTAGTGTCTAAATGTCAGCTTCCATATTAAAATTGGTCAGGAGAACAGTACCTCTGAGCGTTCTGCCCCAAAGAGCATTAAAAAAAAATTGCTGCACCTTTAATTTACATCATTTCATTTGTCACATTCGTAACAATGGTGCGGACAGCAACAAAAGTACGAAAAAAAGGCTACATATATATACTACGAAAAAATTTAATGAGGAGGTGGGGTGGCCGTTGTACCCCGATGAGTCGTTGTACTTCGACTTCCCCTATATACCTTAAATCGTGATTTCCGATCAACCAACAACAATTTAACGTTCGACATGTCGAAGCCAGTTTGTCCAAAGTTTGCAAGTTCGGCGTGCCAAAAGAAACTTTTCGGTATAAGAGACTTAGTTTGAGACAGGGTAACTTTATTAAAAGCTCATACATGGGCCTTGCTTCGGAGCTTGCTCGACTTCTATATTAAGTTTTTGTCCATTATGCAAGTTGTTGCATGTTCTCTTCATGTATAATATATATACCTACAAGTCCCGTTTTCCTTTGAATTTTGCTTTTTATAAATAATTATAAGTAAAATATATTAATAAATTATTATTTATTGTAACAGTTTAGTCCGTTTATTTTTTTTTAATTTTCAAAAATATGTAAGATTGTTTAAAATTTTATGAAATGACACCATGACTATATCACAAGCAAAAGTCAAATAGTTTCGGCCTGTGTCTCTTGGGGGGGGGGGGGGGTCGGTAACTGAATTTTTAATAGAAAAGGGGAAAATCTAAGCATTACTCAAGTTTTTGATGAATATCTGAAAAACTAAGACTCGCACTTAAGAACGGTTTTTATTTCCAGAAAGCCAAATCATTGGTTCATTTACGTATTCGTTTTTGTTTAAAAGTAAGTGGTACGAAAACAGTAGCGGCTCGTTTTTGAAAAATGTTAAAATTTCAGCTTTTTCATATTATATTTATATACTAATATTTACATACTTTTATATATATTATATTTATATACTATAAAAATTGACCCATTATCTTACCTTTCTTTTGCTGCTTTTTAAAATATATTCTGGTACAGGATACCGAAATAATTTTTTTTTAATCTGTAGCATCAGGGACTTTTTTATTTTTATGTATATTTTTCGAACAACGTTTAAATATGCCTTTATTCCTGTTCTTCTGGCTGGGTCTGTTTTATACGTAGCTACATACTATAGTTTCCAGTTTCTACAATAATCAAAGTTTGATTCCCTGTATATTCAAGGTTTATTATGTAACCATCTTCTTACCATTAAGTACGTGTACCACTGCCGATGAGGGACTGGCATTGGACGGCATGCACGTGTAGTTTCCTGTGTCGGAAAGTAGTGCTTTTGTCACTAGTAACTTGCTGGTGGTACCAGCGTCGGTTTTCTCCGTTTCTAAACTGATTCCACCTACAAAAAAAGAGCAATACGTTTTAAGGCAATCAAGAAGTTTGGATGCCTATTTACATAAGTTTCAATGCAGTTTAATCTTCTAGATAGAATTCTAGATGTATTGGTGTTGGGTGGGTATACCTAGAGGCCTCCCTGTAATCTTTCTGTCAAAATTCTTTGTGTTCCGGTTTTTTGATGATTGTGTTAATTACAAACAAAAGCAACAATAAAGTACGTTGCAAAATAAAACAAACATTTTTCAATATGCCTACTCTTTCGACTTTTCCGACGACGACTACATGGATTTCGAAATAGCGATCCGTTTTTAAAAAGTTACTTTTCCGCACGATTTTTCTTTTTGAAAGTTGTACTTTTTAGCACAATATTATAATCCAAGGTATACTAGATTTTTACTTCAAATCAAATTACTGGCTTTATGTACTGTTTTTCATTCAGAAAAAAAATCTTTTTCAATTATTTTTTCGTGCAAAAAAAAAATCGTGCGGAAAAGTAATAAAAAGTAATAAAGTAAGTAAGTAAATAAATGATTTATGTAACTATTCTATGTTATGAGTCATTTTGTATCATTATTATAAAATCTTTGCGTATTAAAACATCTAAAAAAAAAATGAACAAAAACACTCGTAGGAAAAACATTGTATCTAACTCTTGCGGAAAATGCCTTTTCCACCCTTAATGGCTTGCCGTCGCGTGCGGAAAAGTACCACTTTCCGCACTTGTTAGGTAAATAACTATTTCCGTTCCTACTTCTAATTTTGTGATATTTTGATAAAGCCCCCCAAAAGGGCGAAACGTCGACAAATAGATTAGATTAAAAAAAAGGCTTGTAGTTTTTTTGGAACCCTCGTCAACTTTCTGCAAAAATGTTTTGTAAATTATTAAAGTATAGTATCTATTGTTTTGATTAGAAAAAAATATTAGGAAATATTTACAAGTTTGTAAGAATATAAACAAATAAAGTTAGACAAGAGACGTTGGTAATACTATACAGCAAGTAACTTTGAGAGAAATGGGGACAAAATAAGCCAGCAAGGATTTTGGAATTTAATTTGGAACTTTGGCGCCATCTAAGGGCCAAAAAATAGGTTTAAGTCACGATCCTGATTTGAGAATCAAACAAATACTGAACTCTCAAAAAAATTGAAATAATTTTTAAAATGCGGCGTATTTAAAGATGCAGTTTAGAAAAAGGTCTCATTATCTGATGCTTTTTTCACATTTTTTTAGTTATTATGTTTACAAAGACTATTTAGTTAAAAAACAACAAAATGAATCTCGTGTCCGCAAATAAAGATGAAAGTAAAACTCGTGGAATATCGGACAAAGCGTTTTTGTTTCTCAATTCATTACGACCAGGCCTCCAATGTCTAATGGAGAATCCAGACACCTACAGACCTGTTTCATCCTTATTAGGATTATACCTGGCAGTTGAAGCTACACAGTAACCATGCACACCTCTAGAATTTAAAACAAAAAGTTTGTAATCCTTGGGGACGTAGTAACTGTGTGCGCCACCTGTCTCGTGTCCGCAAATAAAAATGAAAGTAAAACTCGTGGCATATCGGACAAAGCGTTTTTGTTTCTCACTTCATTACGATCAGGCCTCCAATGTCTAATGGAGAGTCCAGACACCTACATACCTGTTTTATCCTTATTAGGAATCATCAGGGAGTCATAGGATTATACCTGGCAGTTGAAGCTACACAGTGAACATGCACACCTCTAGAATTTAAAACAAAAAGTTTGTAATCCTTGGGGACGTAGTAATTGTGTGCGCCACCTGTCGAATAAACCGAGAAACAAAAACATCAAGAGTCATGTTACAGTGACCTTATACTTTTACAGGTTTCTACTTTATAACCTGCTGAACGATACAGGATTTTGTATTTACGGTGTCTTACACTTTTCAATTTTGATGTTTTTGTTTCTCGGTTTATTCGACAGGTGGCGCACACAGTTACTACGTCCCCAAGGATTACAAACTTTTTGTTTTAAATTCTAGAAGTGTGCATGATCACTGTGTAGCTTCAACTGCCAGATATAATCCTATGACTCCCTGATGATTCCTAATAAGGATGAAACAGGTCTGTAGGTGTCTGGATTCTCCATTAGACATTAAAGGCCTGGTCGTAATAAAGTGATAAACAAAAACGCTTTGTCAGATATGCCACGAGTTTTACTTTCATTATTTAGTTATTTATTTTTTGGAAGTTTAATTTTTACTTAAATGTTTTTACCAGGAAATAAAAAATAATAAAATCAATGAATAGCGAGGTTTCCCTCAAAAAGGTAATGGTAACCGTAGATCCGGGTTTCACACTTGTGGTGCTCATCAGTACGGTGCTCCGGATCTACGGTTACCATTACCTTTTTTGAGGGAAAGCTCGCTATTCATTGATTTTGTTATTTATTCACCCTCACTAAATCCCTTTCTATAAAAAAAGAATGTTTAGTATGGTCATAACATTTCAAAATATAGGGCGTATTTGAACAATTTATCCTTTGTTTGCTGGGTCAATGTATACAGGGTGTTCATTTTAAAACTTCCCATCCAAAATTTACGTATTTAGAGTCTGATTTTAAAGAATTTAAAATTTTGTCATTTTTTTATTTTAGGGGGCCACATTTTGGCTACCTTGAAATAAACTTTACTTATATATTTTGAATGGGGAAAGTGAGTCGTAGTACTTGTTTTAAAGGCCTCTTAAATGTCTTTACCCCCGTGTACAAATTTTGAAAATCTATTGATTCGTTTTTGAGATATTCACTTTTAAATTAAGGTTAAATTATACAGGTAAATCTTACCTCTTTTAGGAATGTACCCTCCCAAGAAGAAAAAATAATTTAAAAAAATAAAATGGGGGTAGTAGCAATAGTAGTAGTAGTAGTACATGGGCGGCCGTAGCCTTGGCAATTAGGCCGCATAATGGACCCTTTCTGTCATATCCCCCGTGCACCCCCGACTGACGCACCTGCCCCTTATGATGCAAGTTTTTCTTCTTGAAGAGGATTTAATTTTTGCCTGATACCTCTTTTTCGAGGGCAGGGATCTTTAGACTGCGTAGCAAGTATACACAGTGGACCGCCAGCTTTACACCCCTTCCGAAGGGTGGTCCTGCTACATGTTAGCCTTGCATCTATCTAAAATCGCTACCGTCCCAGCAGAACTTGGTTGACGGTAGACTTTTCTCTCAAGCAGCCCGCCGTCATATAGGTTGACCCGAAAATCGAGGTCGAGGTCGCCATCGGAGTCTTTAGACGCATTCCTTAGAGTGGTCCTACTACCCGAAAGTGCTATCACCTCTTTCAAGTCACCCTCTGTCGACTCTCGCTACCAAATCTGTCGGAGTCCAGTCGCGTCCCATGGAGTCTTGATCTCGGAGCAGTACAGGTCTTCTTTTTTTGGGTCACCGGCTAGTCTCCTCTACTCAGTTTGGTGGGGCCCTCGGCCGTCCACCTTTGAGTCCCGCAAAGTTTTCGATGTAGTGTCAATCGTGCCGCCTACTTCTACCTTGTTTATTGTTATTCTATGCACAACGTCGACTGCAGAGCTGCTGAGAAGTGGGGCGTCCGGTATTGTGTGAAGCAATGTGTATTTGCCGAGATCCGATCCTGCGATATTTGTTCTGCAGGCTAAGACGCTAACCACTAGTCTACGGCGGCCCCCGCGGGTAAAGTTTACCTCTCAACCGGGGTGCGTGCTACTATTTTGAATTTGAATATTGGGTGGGAAGTTTTAAAACAAACACCCTGTATATTTACCTCGCGGTGAGTCAAAATCTACTATGGCATCGCCGTGGTACCACATTATGGAAGAAGGTGGCGTACTATGCACGTTCACGATGCAGGTTAAGGATATGGTACTGCCTTTTTTAACGTAGATTTCGGGCGGTCCGCTGATAGTGGCCTGGGCATCTGAAACAACGGTTAGATTATAAATTTAGAAAGTGCACTTTTTGTTCCTTATTTTAGGTATAGGTGGAACTTTTTATCGCTTAACTTAAAAAAAGGGATAAAAAGTAAAAGATGGGATGAAAAGCAAAACCAAAATGATAAAACTTTCCTTTGAAAAATATCCTAGCAGGTTTAAGGAAATTTTTGAGCTCAAAACATTAGCTTGCGTTAGTCGACTATGAATGCGTAGAAGCGCCACAATCTACATTTATTTTTTGAATTTCCTAAAAAAGTGTGAATTTTCTTAAAAAGTAACTTTTTCGTAAAAATAATGTGAATTCATAAACTTCTTACGACAGTCACATTTTTTTTACAAAATTTCGTAAAAGAAAGATTTAGTTCACAATTTTTTACGAAATTCAAACTTTCATTCAAACGAAAAATTTAATTTACGCCTTTACGAAATTTTTTAAAAAAGGTGTGAATTTAACATCTTTTTACGAAATTCTGTAAAAAAGTGCGAATTTACAGACTTTTTATAAAATTCACACTTGTTTACCAAATTTTGTAATAAGTGTGATTTCACAATCCGTTAACGAAATTCACATTTTTTACAAAATTTCGTAAAAAAAGTGAGAATTCAAAAACTTTTTACGAAATTTCTGCAGCTGCATGTTTTGTCAACGCATCCACCATAAAGGCGAGTCTCATTCAAAACATGGCATAAACAGGTCAAAAATATAGTTACTTTAAGCTTTGTTTTTTACCGTCGCACTGTTCAGGTAAAAAGAGACTTCGTTTTGACATGGGCGGAGGTAATACATTAAGTTTTAATTTTAGGAAAATTCTGAAATGTTTCCTCCTGAACATTTAATAATACAATTGATGATAATTCCTTAAAAATGCATTTTGTTTTCAACTCAAAAATTCGATCTGGAATGTTGAAAAGAAAATGAGATATTTACTCGGCAGCGCAATGCATTAGTCTCGCTTTAAATTTTGTAAACTTAGAGAAAACTTGCTTTATCCGTTTGATAAAGTTTAAAGGATTTTAAGATACTCCAAACTTCGAAACTTTATAAACTCCCCGTGAAAGTCACAAAGATTATATGTATTTTATATCATCATAGAATAATATAATACAGTGAAGAAAAAAGTATAAATAAGAGTAATTTTTAAGAAATTATTATATATTTATTAAAAATTATTATATATTTATTAAAAATTAAAATTTCACAACTTATTAAGAAACTATGATCAACAGATTTTTTGGTAAAATCAGGGTTGAGTATTTCGTTTATGCCCACTTTCAAATCGATTTTAAAGCGATAAACCGATTTCTTAAATCGATTTCATGGCTTTACAACGGTTTTAGTGGTGTTTGTACGACAAAATTTTAAAAAGAAAATAACTGATGAGATCAAAATAAGTTTGAACATGTGTCTGTGGCTTGCCTTAAGGTTTTATAAGTTTTAAGGTGATTTTTAAAACATCCAAGCTCGGTATGTTGATGGAGATTGGCGTATATCCTTGGGTAAAGCTGAAGGCACAATTACAGTGATTTCTAACCTCATTTTTTTGCACCATATTCGATAATGAGATAGAAATTACAAGATACAAAATACCAAAACTTTGGTATAGTATACTAGTATCTATCTATCAAGTGGGAAAACGCCCATGAGTTTTCCGGGTAAATTCCATTGTTGGCAAACTTACCCATTTTTATAATCAAACCAACGTGAAATGTTTACGTCACTTGAGTTGATATAAAAATTCAGTATCGAGATTTTAAGGGTGTATTTTTAGGTCAAAATTAAACTTTTCTTTTTATAAAAAAATGTAAACTGTGTTTTACATAATATAAAGTGTATTTTTTACAGGGTGTATGCTATAACTATGGGAATCGAAGCACTAGCATGAAGTTAGCACCCCACAATAAAATTTCCGAACCATACTAGGTTCAATCGTTTGGTGGTCGTTTGGTAGCGTTTGGTAGTCACTTATTTTCGTTTGGTGGTACCCGCCTTATTTATAAAAAATAAATAAAAAATTACTGTGGAGTTGGCACCCCCACTTTCGAATTCAACTACAAAAATTGGTAGCATGGTGGACAATAACTGAAACACGTTTGTTAGTTGGATATTTTCGTTTGCTGATGTCATTTTGGCAATAGTTTTTAAAAAAACCTATTTTTTTCCTGGCCTGCAGATTATCTTTTTCCGGCCTGGGCCAAGTAAAGTAAAAAAACCTACCAAACGAAAAGAAGTAACCACCGAACACTACAAAACAACCTCAAAAGATTGAACCTTTACAATAGTTTGGTTCCAAAATTTCACTTTACTTAGCCCAGGCCGGAAAAAGATAATCTGTAGGCCAGGAAAAAAATAGTTAAAAAAAATATGGGCAAAATGACACCACCAAACGAGAAAACCCAACTACCAAACGTTTTTACGATATTGTCCACCAATTTTTGTAGTTCAATTCGAAAGTGGGGGTGCCAACTTCACAGTAATTTTTTATTTATTTTATATAAATAAAGCGGGTACCACCAAACCAAAATAAGTGACTACCAAACGACCACCAAACGATTGACCCTAGTTTGGTTCCACTTCACTTCACTTCACCTCAGTAATCGAAGCCTCGACTTGTAAGACGTAATATGATAATTTTAGCACCTTAGTAAAATGACAATATTTTTTTTTAATTCGTAAAATACCATTGTAATTTTAGAAACTGTTTATGTAAAATTACTATCAAGGTTCTAGTTTTATAAATGATTTTAGTAAAATTACAAAAAATCTAAAAATAAATGGTAATTTTGGAAACTTTTTTGTAATTTTACAATTTTTATATGTAAAATAAGAGATATTGTTGTAAAAATTAAAAAACCATAAGATAACTTTTTTTATTTAAGTATTTTTATTAAGAAAATATTAACGAAAAAATTGATAATAAACCATAAATATGGAATGAATAGCCCGTGGGATATTTCATTCTCAACATTTTGAAAAACTGACAAAAATTTTAAGGTTCAAAAGCACTAATAGAATCTGGTGCTTCATTTCCTCTATATAGTACCGTTCGGTGATGGTGTTAAATAGAAAGTTTCTTACACCTTTTTAAAAGTAAAAGGCATTCTCAGCTGTTTTCTAAATTAAAAGTCTATATATAGGGCGGGTCAGAAAAAAATGAGACTTTCTTTAATTGCCTGTAACTTTAAAAACATTAGACCAATTCACAAAAAAGTTACAATAGCTGGAAAGGCTATACTTCATATTTTTTAGAACAAGTATCAAAAAAGGCGATTTTTCACCCTCCCTATAACTTTTTTTTTGTTTGCCACTGGCACAAAATAAATTTTTTTTAAAAGACGTATTTCTCCCGAATACAAAAATGTTTCACCTACGAAAATCGGTAAAGAATTAACAACGCAAGGGGTATTTCCCTAGGTATTGCTTAAATTATGTGAAATTAAGTCTTTACTTTGGTTCTAATTTGTCGGAGCCTAATCCAAGTTTAATGAACTTAGCCATTTAAAAAAGCCAATATGTTAGACAAAACATTCAACGTTAAAGGCATTTTTTAAAATTTTAAAATGGCCCTAAATTTGCTCTTTTTATTAAAAATAGAACCTAATTAAACTATTTTTAACATTTTTATTTCACCACCGATTTTTATAATGTTTGTATTAGATAGATAGTGTATTGATGATTTAAAAAATTTACAAAATTTCTTACATATGTCAATGACTTAAAAATCTGTCTTAAAATACTGGATTATACCTAAAGTATAAATGAATTAAAAACTTATTAGAGTAATTAGAACAAAACATTAATGTAAAAATGTAACAACTACAGCTGACAAATACAAACAATTCAAATAAATTAACCCACAGCTAGAGACATTCATACATTAGAGTTAGCATCACAGTCTAAAAATTCCTGTTCTGAATAAAAGGCGCTTTCCATAAGAAACTGTTTTACTTTAATTTTAAACTTTTTTATTGGAAGCTTTCTAATACTGTTAGGAAGTTTATTATAAAGTTTAACTGATGTATACTCAGGTCTAGACTGACTTTTGGTGAGGCGACAAAAGACCGCTCTCAGATCACTCCTATGTCGAGTTGGGTACTTACTTGTATTCTCCTTGACATAGATGATATTTTCATATACAAATGCAGATGGAAATGTTAGAATTTCAAGTTCACAAAATGAAGCCCTCCCGAAATTTGAGTTCTGCTATTATTCTTATTGCTTGTATTTGTAGTGCAAATATGCTTTTTGAGGAACTAGACTTTCCCCAAACGATCACTCTATATGTAAGTGCTCAATGGAACAATGCATGGTATTCACTTTTCAGTGTATCCAAGGAAACACAACCAGCCAGATTTCTTAGCAGGTAGACAGTGCTTCTAAGTTTTTGCAAGTAGCTTCAACATGGATTTCCCAATTAAGAGCTGGATTCAGATGGACACCCAAAAACTTGAAACAACTCTCAGTATCTCGATTCTGGGTATCCCGAAGAGAAAATAACATTTTTTGAGTTTTATCTACATTAAGTGACAATTTCTTACCGTCAAACCACTGTTTTGCTCTTGACTTTGTTTCCGATGCCATTCTCTCAGCCACATCCAAGTTTCTGTCACCGTTTTTTGTGTATGTGTTATCCGCAAACTGACCAAACTTCATCTCGGGATCCCCCACAGAAAGGTCTTTAATGTATATCAAAAAGAGAATAGGACCCAAAATCTAACCCTGGGCAACCCCGAGGCTCAGCTCCCTCTCCGTAGGCAACACCCCACCTACTCTAACTCTATCTGGTCTTTTTTTTTAAATATGATTTTATTAAATAGATGCTGTTTTTTGGAGAAACCATAAAAGGGAAGTTTTTTGATTGAGATGTCATGAGAGACACAGTCAAAAGCTTTACTCAAGTGAAAAAATTGGGTCATACTGTATTTTCCCTCCTCAAAGACGTCCATAACATTTGAATTGGATAATGGATAAAGCTTTTAAGCCAGTGGCGCACATAAAATTTGTAAGGCCTTTTGTGCTTCTGAACTCAGGCTTACTTTGGGGGCCCTGGAGCTACTTACGCGACGGAAGCAAGGACGTGGGTCCAAAGATAGGACGTTTGTTGGGCGCCAGAAATCCAATTTTAAAGAAAAGGTTAATTTTAAATCCAGAATAAATGTTCAAAAAATAACTAGAACAGTCTAGCATAACTAAAAAAAATAATTGAGAGTAAAAACAAAGACCCTGCTCTTAAAGTCGATAGCTCAAGAAATTATTAGAACCAATAATTTTCTCAAAAAACCAAATGCAAAATATTTTCTTTCAATTTTTTTTTATAGCTTTTTTGTTGTAAAGAAAATTTGATAAACACTTATATTATACAACCATGTAACTGCAAAAAAATGTTTATTATAAAAAATAGCAAACGCAAAAAATATAAGCAGCCACAATCTCTAGTACCAAAAAGTTTGAAAAACAATATAATTAATTAACCTACAGGTATGTGGATAGAATCATAAAGTAATATACTATTTAAGGGACAAACTTCACAGAAAATAAAAATAAATACGTACACGAACACGTTAAAAAAATATAAAAAAATTCTGTGAATTTTGTAAAATAACAATTGTCTTGTAGCCAAAAAAATTGTAAAAATTATAATAGCCAAAAGGAAAGTTTTAAAGCAAAAAAATTCCGATAGGTTTGTACTTATCTTTTAGAACCGAAGCGTTCACAATGGCTTCGCAGCTATCCAGGCACCCAAAATCCTAGCGTAGGTAGAGCTTCTAAAATCCCAAGGAAGGTACGATGTAAAAAAAGGAACTCCACCAAAATTGTGCGAATCCAAAGAATCCAAAGGAAAGTAGTTGAAGACCTCAGTTCTTCAGATAGATTACAAATCGGTAAAATGGCTTGAAGCGGGAAAGATTAAGTAACGATAGCTAGACTAGTAGATAGATCTAGGTAGGTTGTGGATTTGTAGACAAAAGTCTATTTGGTAGACAGAATTCTAATTTGCAGTTTTGTAGATAGAAGCCTATTGAAAAAAAATAAATAACACCACCGGGGAAAAATATAAATTAGCTGGTTACAGAACAAAACAATAAAAAAATAGACAAAAAAATAGAAAAATAGAAAAGTAGTTACCTGGTTTTTAAACACGACACTGCAATAACCGTCACAAAACGTTTTCAATTTACTGAAAATCAGTGACGTGAACTCAGGATTCTGTTAGCATTGAAAGCTAAAGACATTTGGTGCTCGCGAAAAGATGCGTGGGAGTTTTGTTAAAGAGAGTTCATAAAAAAACTAAAGTTTAGAAGTGGTACTGATTAAGCGAAAGGAACCAATCAGAAACTGCCGTGTAATTGCGCCAAAAATTAGTAATTAAATTGTTGTCTATTTTAAAGAGAATTGAGATTTTCGCCTAAAATAAAGACTGTAATTAGTTTAGTCATCATACTGAAAAATTATGAAAATTCATTTCCCTCTTAAAAGGACTAATTTCAAATTTTAAAATTTAACGGTTTTTAACAGTATACCGCTTTAGTATTATTAATAATTTTACTGTAATATTATACTTTGCAAGGTTTGTCTAATTATTTAGTTCAATGAGAACAATAACGAGTGCTACTACAAAAATCTGAAATTAAAAAGCAAGGGAAAGGAAATTCAAACACTACTTATATAGAAAAGTTGGTGAAAGTTCGTTTAATAGTTATTTTTAAAGTAAGGGTACTTTATTTTGGATGGTATACTTGTACAGATAATTAAAGATTAAAGCCAATCCTCTACTATGTTGGGAATTTGGAACCTTTGGTTGCACTAAAACAAAATTATGATTGTTTTCCACAAAACCAAAACTACACTTTTTTGCACTCGACGCGCGTTTCGCTAACAACGTTAGCATCTGAATTTTAAATTGGTTATTTACCCAAAATTACTCCCAAAATTATGCTTAAATGCGCTGTAAGTGAAAATTTTTGAAAAAATTTATCTTAAACTGTCATATTTGACTTAAAATTAAATCAAAATCGTAAATATTAATGATATTATAGCGCCGCAGGAGAAACTTACTATAATATATGCAGAGTATAACTTTAAATTTTAATTTTTTAAATACCTTTTTAAAAATTTTGATTTCAGGGGAGGGTTAATTACCCCCCTCCCCCTTCCTCTGAAATCCGCGTTTGGGTGCTTATTATACATATCTAATGACTCCAAGGCATTGTATGGCGTTTTTCTTCTCTTTAAAACTTTTTATATTATGCTATTTGTATTAAAAAATATGTATTTTTTTTAATGAGACAACCACCTAAAATTTGTAATATGCTTTGGGTGACTCGTAGCGTAGGTGTCAACGTAGGTCTTTTAAAATCCACATTAAGTTACAAAATTGGTTGCAAAGTTCTTATTGAATGGCTGAAGAATATCGCATTTTAGGACAGAAAAAAATACGGAGAATTACCCATTTAGGTTTAGGTAGAGGCCCTCTATACATTTGACAGTTATTATTTTATCAGAGGTGGGCAACTCATATTGCCCTCTCTTTCTATTTTTTTAAATATTTGCATGTAAAACGGATTTTATGAAATGGACTGATGTTTTGTTGTCTCTTTTTATAATCTCTCCAGACAGTTTTTGAAAGACTGATTTTTTTTGGTTAGTAAAATACCTCAAGCTTTGACAAAAAAAAACAAAAACAGTGAAATACACACGGTAGCCATTCAAAATGTAAATAATAGGTCAAATATAAAGACTCCTCTTTTTCTTACAATAAAATATGGAAACATAATGTATTATTTATTAACGGAGTACACTATCGGCATCATAAAAGCGGTACATGATAAACATAGGTATTTTTTAAATTGTATGGTTAACTACCGGATTATATTTTGTGACAGACTTGTACTAAAATGTGAAAATATTGACATCAAATATTGCTTTCAAAAATAATTTTTATATTACAATAATACGCTAACGCATAAAACAACTGTAACAAAAATTAAAAACCACAACTGAAAATTATAAAACAATAGAAACAAATTAATAGGTATACAAATTTTATTATCTAGTCATTGCGCCATTCACCTCAATTATACCGTTTAATCTTCTTGGTAGAGAATCAGCCAAAATTTCAAAAAGGTTTTCATTTTCACCAATCTTCTTCATAAGCATTGATTATTAACTGGACCAAGTGATGTTGATTTCCCGCACAATATTAAAGCTTTCCAGCTTGGATTGGCGTCTGGGGTTTTCGCAGGCCAAGGAGGAACTTCAATATTTTGCTCTCGAAACCAAGTTTGGCAAAGTCTGGCCGTATGAGCAGGGCAGTTGTCTTGTTGAAAAATAAACTGGTCTTGATAAAGTTCTAGTTCGTAGACGATACACCCGAATTTGATTTCTGTCACTACAGTACTGGAAAACTTTTTCATCGGAAAATATTACCTTTCGCCAAAGCTATGGTTCCTTTAGAGAGTAATTAAGGGCAAAAAGTAAACTGGCCTGTTTTTTTCCTTCGTAACTTTAATTTTTTAGTAGCTACTATCTTAAATTAGAGCCTTTCCTTACGCGATTTCGTGCCACTCTTACACATCCTGGAAATTGAGTTAATCTCTTTGCCGGGGCAACAGATGCAAAAGGGTTTTCTTCCATAAAAGTGATATTTTCTTGTTCATCAGTCCCTTGTTTTCTCTCTATTGTCTGATCTTCCCATCATTTTTTAAGTTTTATAATCGTGGTTTTACAGCGTCCATAATGTCTAGCCACGTCCCTAATTGACCATCCTAGTTGTAGTTTTGTCAGGAGTTGGGCTTTATCGAATAAAGAAATTTGTGGATGCATTTTTTATTTATTTGTCAGACTGAAATACAGAATGACATACTTTGACATTTTAAGAAAAATACAATAATGGGTGACTCTGTTTGTAAAAATAGACCAAGGTATTACAACAAAAAGTGGTACGTGATAAACATAGGTATTTTTTAAATTATATGGTTAACTACCGGATTATATTTTGTGACAGACTTGTACTAAAATGTGAAAATATTGACATCAAAGAGTGCTTTCAAAAATAATTTTTATATTACGATGATACGCTAACGCCTAAAACAACTGTAACAAAAATTAAAAAACACAAGTGTAACGAAAATTATAAAACAATAGAAATAAATTATTAGGTATATAAATTTTAATATCTAGTCGTTGCGCCATTCACCTCAATTATACCGTTTAACTTTCTTGGTAGAAAATCAGCCAAAATTTCAAAAAGGTTTTCATTTTCACCAATCACTTCTTCATAAGCATTGACTATTAACTGGACCAAGTGATGTTGATTTCCCGATACAATATTAAAGCTTTTCAGCTTTTTTGAAATTAAACCCCAGATATTTTCCATAGGATTGGCGTCTGGGGTTTTCGCAGGCCAAGGAAAAACTTCAATATTTTGCTCCTGAAACCAAGTTTGCCAAATTCTGGCCGTATGAGCAAAGCAGTTGTCTTGCTGAAAAATAAACTGGTCTTGATAAAGTTCTGTGACGGCTGGAAGCATGGTGTTCTCTAAAATGTCTACGCAAAGCTGTACTGTGAGCCTTCCATTGATCCGAAATGGAGCACCATGACCTCTAGTAGAAATCCAACCCCACATATTTACCGAAACTCTTCCAGCGCGATCGTTGTTACCAGCAATATATCTTCCCTCATAGCGCGTTCTTGGTTGACGATATACCCGATTTTTTTTTCTGTCACTACAGGACTGGAAAACTTTTTCATCGGAAAATATTACCTTTCGCCAAAACTCTGGTTCCTTTAGAGAGTAATTAAGGGCAAAATGTAACCTGGCCTGTTTTTTTTTCATTCGTAAATTTAATTTTTTTAGCAGCTACACGACATCTTAAATTAGAGCCTTTCCTTACACGATTTCGTGCCACTCTTACATATTCTGCAAATTGGGTTAATCTGTTTGCCTGGGCAACAGATGCAAAAGGGTTTTCTTCCTTAAAAGCGATAAGGTCTTAATCTTGTTCACCAGCTGAAACTTTCAATAAACCAGTCCCTTGATTTCTCTCTATTGTCTGATCTTCTTCCCGTCGTTATTTAATTTTTATAATCGTGGTTTTACTGCGTCCATAATGTCTAGCCACGTCCCTAATTGACCATCCTAGTTGTGGTTTTACCAGGAGTTGGGCTTTATCAAATAAAGAAATTTGTGGAGGCATATTTTACTTATTTGTCAGACTGAAATACAGAATGACATACATTGACAATTAGAGAAAAATACAATAAGGGGTGACTTTGTTTGTAAAAATAGACCAAGGTATTACAAGGAAAAGTATTGTGTACCATTTTTATGATGCCGATAGTCTACATGCTAAATGCGTATGTTTGTACCTATTGCTTTTAGCTACCTTACCTCGCAAATTTGGCTATTTTTTTTAATTTTCCAGCTTGGTAAATGCATATTTTCTTTTCACTTTTCCTGAGTTTCTTTCTCCGTTGGATAAAGGAACAATACAAATTCGTCGAGGCACGTATTTTTACAGTTTTTGATACAGCAAAATTCCGTTTTTAATTAATCAAACAGAAATCTGACAGTAACAAAGTTATTTATTGTCAAGGGTTACCAACCATCATTACCAACACACCATTTCAAACATTTCCCTAAAAACTGTCAAGTTGAGTTGCCCACCTCTGGTAAAACAATAATTGTCAAAAATCGTATACAGGGCCTCTAGGTTTAAGTAACAAGGACCTCGTAATGAGGAATAATCTAATCGAAAATATACCGTGGCGGGGGTGGCATTTAACAAGCCCATTAAAGGATTTAAGGGTGATACATTAGGGTCTAGAAACGACAATTTCAGGTTTAATTTGAATTCTAACTGATATCTGTTTTAATTGATTAAACTGAACGAATAAAATGGAAATTAGAGCAAGAGAAGAAGAATTAGGGGTAGAATTTTTAATATGTTGGATATGAGTATTTGAGTTAATTTTTCTTATGCGATTATCCACTGAAATATTGATTTGGGGATATTAAGTATGTTTTAAAATTAATAAAAAAATTATATATCTCCGAAAACAACTGCAACAATATGCTAGTTTAAAGGAGGGACACAGTTTCTCAAAAAAAAACGATTTTTTAATTTAAATTTTTTATAATGTGTCACATCATATAAAACTTTAACCCCACTTCGTACTTCTTGATGGACCGGGAGGATGCAGTAAAGTGAGGTTATTAGTAGGGAAGTGAGATGGAGCGGGAGTTCATTGTGAATAATTTTTTTATTAAAATCGCTTTGTATTTGAAAAACTTCAAATAAACATATGAAAATTGACAATATTGATTCGCCATATCGATTTTTTAAATAAAATATAGCCTATCCCAGCAAACTAGGAGGTAGCGGTAAACTTATAATGCAGCCGCTAAAGTCGTCCGGTTTTTCGCTAATTCGAATTTATTCCGAGGTTGGTTAAACGCCACCAAAATGCGCTTTCTAACGAGTAGGTTCTTTGCTTGCTGAAAAAAGCCTGTCCGTGTTAAGCGCTTTGTCGCTTCGCAGGCACCAGCTCTACGCAACCTTTCCCGCGGCAAGTTCGCAACATAGATATAGATCATATTTCTATGGTTCGCAGCGGTTGAAGCGGTTGGATATAGAAGGCTCGTGGCGCAGTGGTAGAATATCAGACTCTTACCCGGGACGCGCAGGTTTGGATCCCGGTTGTCTCCACCACCACCACGCGCCCACCCGCCTGTCGGCCGATACGTCCAAGCGGTCATGGGCGGTATACATGCCGCGGCGCCCCAAGTTCTCGAGCCGCCATCGCGCCAGCTGGCTTCCGAAAAACTGTAAGAGATGCGCTAGCGTCCAGACCACGTTGTGTTTGTTGGGATATCACTCTACGGACTCTCGGATTTTCAGCAATACCACTTAGTACGTTTATACGCACCTAAAGCTGGTTTTATATATAGACGGTTTTAAATAAAATCATTTTTTTTTAAAGAAAAAACAAATAAAACAACCAGGTTAACAAGAGATTTTTCGGTAAAAGCAGGGTTAAGTATTCCTTTAGCCAAGTCGAAAGCAATGCGCCAAAACATTTTTAAAGTGTTTATAACGACCCTTAAATCGGTTTTAAAGTGATAAACCACTTTTTTAAACCGCTTTAAAATGAAATCGATTTAGTACCTAAAATGGTTTTAATAGTATTTATACGGCCAAAGTTTTAAACCATTCTTATACAATGAGCTTCAGGCTACTGCAAACATAGGGGGAATCAAGTTCAATTTACTTTTCGTGCCGTACGACCGAGGTGTGGTCGAAGCACGCTGCAATGTTATCTTTTTGAAATATATTTTTTGTATTATTTTGTTTTATTTCTGCCTTGCTCGAGAAACAGATTCGTAAGTTCTTAAGTGAAATAATACATTTTTAAAACTAAAAATGAACGTCTACGAAGTTGCCGAAAAAGTGCAGATGGTCAAATGGTACTATCAAGGCAGACCATTGAGACTTATTCAAAAACTTTTTTTGGAAAATTTTGTAAATCGCCCAGAACCTAGTTCAACGATTCATAGGTTTTCGCAGAATTTTGAAAAGTTTGGTTATGTAGCGCCAAGAAACTATAAAAAGGCACTGTTTTGAATGACGAGCAGGAAGTACGAGATGTGGTGATTTGCGCTGCAGTGGAGGAAAATCGAAAGTTAACTAGCCACCAAATTGCCGAAGCAGTTGATACGTCTTCAGCCACTGTCTTACCTGTTCTCAAAAAGAATGGTTTTCATTCTTACAAAGCGTCAAAAACGCATCAAATGTTTCTGGAGGACAACTATCGTCGTATGAAATTTTGCGAAATAATGATGGAAAGTGCTAATCGTGATTATGGAATCGCCATAACCCAACACACGTTCGATATTGGTCGAGGGAAAATTTGCATTTGTATTTTGACGTAAGAACACAGTATCCCCACAAACTAAATATTTGGGAGGGGGGTATTGTAGGGGAACACGTAATTGAGCCATTTTTTATTGACGGCAATTTGAATGGTCCCAGATACTTGGATCTACTGCAGCAGCATATTATTCCAACTGCTAGGCATTTGTTAGGTGTGAGATTTGGTGAAACATGGTTTCAACAAGATGGTTGTCCCGCTCGCAATGGTGGCCTTATTAGGGAATATCTTGATAATGTATTTCCTAATCGGGTTATAAGTACACGGGGAACTATTTTATGGCCAGCTCGGTCACCCGATCTTGCTCCTAATGACTTCTATCTATGGAGTTATATCAAAAATAAAATAATTTTGAAGAACTTCGGATTAAAATTGAAGAATCTTTTCAAACTATCACTTCTAATATGCTTGGAAACGTTGGAAGGGGTTTTTATAATAGGCTCGGATATTGTCTAGCCGATCAAGGAGGACTTTTTGAACATTTGCTCTATTTTTTTTTTTACTGGGAGAATCTTTTTTGTGTTTAGAATGTATTATTTTATTTTGAGAACTTGCTTTTATTTTGTTTTTCCTTATTATTTTCATTGTAACAGGTTGTTAGTGATAAATCTGAGCAGTTGAAAATAAAACTCAAGTGACAGTGACAAAAAATAAGAAAATTACGTTATCAAAATTTATTGACAAAATTCCGGTTTCATCGACTACCCTCCACATCGTATCGTGATTAGAGGCACACTAAACGCAAGCCGCGAATGGCGAACGCAAGCGTGAGTGTTGGTGGCTCCACTGATAGGTGTGCGGTGTCCCTGCGTGTCCGTACACTGGCAAATTGAACTTCTTCCGGCCTATGTTCGCAGTAGCCTCAAGCGCTCTGTATAAAAGCGTTTTACGAGGGCTGTATAAACAAAGTAACTGTTATCTAAATCGGTTCCGCGTTTGGTCTCTATCGAGGCAAATATGAACATACATACCTACATATACTCCAACTCTAAAAAATACATTCGTGTATGTATGTAATTCGATCTACATTTAAACTGACATAAACAACAAAATAAGAAAAATTACTTATAAGTTTTATTTACTTAGATATACTATGACACTAAAGCCACTCGAAATGGTACACATGGCATTAATTTAATCCATACTATGCTACGGCATAATTACATGGGTAAATACCTGCAAAACAATATTAAATCCGTTAAAAATTACACAAAAGTATATCATAAAAGTTATGTAGTTTAAAACCAGACGTTATCCTAGGGACTTTGTTTTTAGTGGTAGTGGCCTGAAGAGCATTGACCAACATTAAAATTGCATTAAAAGACATGTTGACAAAAAAATACTACAAAAACCACATACAACACACCATAAACATTAGATCAAGCAAAGCAAATAACTTAACATATCCTGAAATGAATTTTACAACGACATAACGACACCTTATGCACACTGGACCTGTCATATTCAACAAATTACCGGAAACAATTACACAGAACAATTACAACAAAATAAAATACAAACTGACAAAATGGATAATAAGCAATAATATTAATACAAAACTACCCTACAGATAAATTTTTATTTTGAAAACTCTATTGTATTTTATACTTATAACAATACTAGCTATACCACTTGCGATATTTAGAATTTTTTAAGTAGATACATCAGTCATAAGTATGCATGTTAGATTAAGATTAAAATTATTAATGAGTGTAACTCGACTATTTCTTTCCTTTCCAATACAAGTTTTTTTAAAACTCAACGCGAAAAAAAAAAAAAGAAATTAGAGTAAACATTAAAACTGAAAAATTTTGTATCTTCTGTTTACAAATAAATAAATAAAAAAAAATTCGACGCGTATAAATATTTTTTTAGATTTTTGTTAGAGAGTAACTTTCAAACGGCTCAAGATATTTTCATATTTCTGTTTTTATTTGACTCAGGAAAGCTCCAATTTGGTCCCGATTTATGCTAAATAATCATTAGAAATTCCTTAAAAGTGTTAGAGACTGGTGAGGGTTGAAATTAATGTGTTATACCTTCGCAACATAGAAATGCTATAAAAAATATTTGTACTGTATATTGCTAAACAATAAAACCAGTCAGATTGGAAACGACTCCCACTTAGCATAACTTGCAAAGTAACGTAATTTAAACGTTTTTTTCTCAAATCACGTGTTTTTCATTTTATGCATCTACATCACGTTGTTTTGCAAATACTCAATTTGTTTGAAATTAACTCTGTGTTTCGGACTTTTATTGTCTCTATATTTTATTTATAGACGACGTTTCGATCAGTGCAATCTCTGATCGTCCTCAGGTGTAAACTACTATCTATTCCTAACGCTAAGTATTTATATGCTATTGGAAATAACTCAACAGTTTGGCTCCGCCCAAGGAGGGACTTCAAAATATTTAGAATTTCAATACTTGGTTTACTGAAAATACCCTGATTCTGCCCAATAAGGTAGCTTCAAGGAATTTTCGTTTTTTCCAGTGTGAATCCTTGTGCAAAACCTTTGCTTCTGTCCACTTCATTCGGTGTTTTTTTGACCATGCATGTTCAACGATTCCTGATTTCGTTGTTTCACCTCTTTAGGTATTCGTCTGATGTTCGTTAAGCTTAACAGATAGTAGTATTTTTGTTTCGTCTATATATGATTCACCACACTCACAAGGAACTTAGTAAATGCATTCCTTATTTTGTTTGTTCTCCGGTTTAGTTTTACTAAGAAGGCTTCGAATTGTATTATTAGATTTAAAAGCTGTTTTAATATTAAAGTTGTTCGCTACTCTTCGATTTTTTTCTGATACTTCTTTAATGTATGGAATTGTAAGACATTCATTTGCCTGACTTTGGTCTTGTAGCCTCTGTCCTGTTTGCTGAAATTTAAAAATAGTGTATGTTATAAGTTTAAGGCTGTAACCATGCTGCTGAAGATCCTTCTTAATGTTTCTTATCTCGATTTCCAAGTCATTACAAATTTGAACGGCTCTGTTATAGAAAGTTCTTACTATGCCTCCTTTAGTGGTAGCAGAATGATTTAAACCATTTTACTACTCCATTGGAAATTTAATGGTGGGTTTTATGTTATTTAGGTGGTGGAGAAATTCTGAAAGTTTTTGGTCATTCCTGGTCCAGAGCTTAGGTTTATATATTGCGGTATTAACCGCGTGTGATTCGAACCACTCCATGTAAATATTGGCCCCCACTGGCGAAAGCGATGACCCATTGGCAGACCGTCACCTGAAAATAAGAGTTATGTAGATAGCACTCCAAAAACTCCATCACTCCCTCCAGCGGCAGGATGGTACGTTCATAAAGAGATTCGTCATGAAACAGTCTCTGACTAATAATATCTAGCGATTCCTTTATCGGGACAAATCTATCCTCAGGTTCTAAAATAAAAGATTTAAGAATTGAATAATTTTTAGAAGGAATTTAGACAGATTGCTTGTTGGAGTTTTGGGAAGTCCGTATAGATGGGGAGGTTTGCTTTAATGAGGTGTAAGTTGAGATCTTGTGTTGTTAAATTCTATAAACCTTACTTTCGATTGATTGACTAGGGTCTTTTGGGAGGAGTTTATAGTTTCCTTTGGCAAGTATCTCTTCAACTTTCTGGTTATAGGCTTACGTGTCCAAAATCACTGTTGCATTGCCCTTGTCTGCCGGTAAGAATCTCGTAGAATCAGTCAGCTGACAATCTGACAATGATGTGTTTGAAATTAACTCTGTGTTTCTGCTTTCTTGTCAGAACCAATTGGCTAATAACTTAAAATTTAGTTTCTTAATACTGTTCCAACAATAAATATGTCAATTTTCACTTTTTTATTTATGTTATTATGCATGTTATTAAGCTTAATTTTATGTGTAGTGAAACCTTTTTTTCCGCAACGTTGTGTTGGCGTTGGACGACGCGAATGTTTTTTTGTTTGGTGGAATTAAGGGGTGTTCACATGCGACTAAAAAAACGTATTTTTATACAGTTTTCAAGTTAATTTTTAAAATCAATTCTGACACTGTGAGAGAGCTATTACTTTTATTTATTTTAATCGTTTTCGGGTGTTAAATAGGGCAAATATTGTCAAATTTATCATAATTCATTAAATTCTCTGATTAAGTCGACCAATAAGAATCCGCGGTTTCAACCTATTTCTTTATAAGCGCATTGTACAGTGGATAAAGCCTTGGTCTCTCAACCTGTAGGTTGGGGGTTCGAACCCCGTCGGCACGTCGCACTTTTTTTTATTATTTGTTTTTATTTTTTTTTTCTTAGGCTGTATTTTGAAAGGACATGGTTTTTAGAGCTCAAAAATATATTTTTTATTTTATTTAAAGCCATATTTTAGGAATTAACGTTGTCAAGGATGACCCGTTGCTATATGTGCTAAGCACATGGAAATCATCTGATAAGAATATCATTAGCACATCCAAAGAACTTGCATAACATGTGATAAGGGCGGAACGTAACCTATTCTTAGCATATGCTAAAGATGTTCCAATGTTACTTTAGAACAACCTTAGCATATCCCTGTCCTTCTTCAAGATATTCTATGCATATGCTAAGGATCACAAATTGCTATGTGAGCAGTAAAATTGCAGTTCACAAATAAGGTTTGTGTGTTGACTATGATTTCATTTAAATTTTAAAAAATTAGACCTTAATCCTAATTAAGTACAACTCGTCTCAACTAATTCCACATGACAAAGATAGCTATACACAATAAACAACAAGTCAAACAAAGATAATTATATCTTTATTTTTGAGATTACAACTACGTTTACATTTGAACGCATAAACGTTTTGGATCCGTTCGAGTAAAACGTTCGATCGCGCAAGTATTGTCACGATCTAATCGCTTTTGCGCTTTCGAGGGCGCAACAACAAAATCAAGAAACCAAAATTAATTATTATTTTTTTAATCCAATTTTTATATTTTTCCCTGTTTCGATTATTTGCTAGAAGTATATATAATAAAAGAAATAATATTTTTATCCAAAGTAGATCCCAAAATTATTTTTTATTATGTTAATAAATAAGGTTCACTAAGACTTTGGGACACTTTGTATATCAAATATCACCAAGGAAATATATAAATATTTTAGGGTGCATAAAATAAAGGGGTTAAGCAAGATTTGATATGTGCATAAAACAAAAATGCATGAATAGAATTTTTTGACTTTTCCGTACGATTTTTCGTTTTGAAAGTTGTACTTTTCCGCACGATTTTTCTTTTCCGCATGATTTTCACGTTTCCGTACAACTTTTAATGTAACGCACGATTTTCACTCTAATATACTTTAAATCAGATGACTATCTATGGGTAATATGCACGCACTTCTTCTTCAAGTGCCATGCTCTCTTTGAACTTTGGCTATCATCAGCGCAATCTGCACCCTGTCCACTGCTTTTCGGAAAAGTGTCGTAGTACTAACACCATACCATTGTCTAAGATTTTGAAGCCATGATAACCCGGACCTCTTCTGCCTTCAATTTTGCCTTCTATTATCAATTTTAAGAGCTTATAATTGTCATTTCTCAAAATATGGCCAAAATATTCAAGTTTTCGTTTTTTGATGGTAAATATAACTTGAAGCTCTTTATTTATTCTAAGCAGAACATTCACATTAGTTACTCGGTCCATCCAAGATATCCTTAATATTCTACGATAACACCACATCTCGAATGCCTCCAACTTTTTGCACATGGCCTCAGTCAGTCTCCATGCTTCCATGCCATAATATAAGATGCTAAAACATAACACCGAAGCACAGTAACTCGGAGAGTGGTATTAAGATCTCGACTACACACCACTAGTTTCATTTTGAGAAAAGATGATCTGGCCTGTTCAATTCTTGCACGAACTTCTTGCGTGTTGTCCCAGTTCTCATTAAGGAGACGACCTAAGTATTTGTATGAATCCACGCGTTCGACTTGCTGTCCATTTACTTCTAACATGCCGCGGATGTTCTTTTCCTTGGATATGACCATCTATTTTGTTTTTTCAACATTTAAGTTAAGCCCGAATTGCGAACTTTTGGCAGCAATTTGATTCAGAAACTCTTGTAGGCCTTCCAGCGTGTCTGCTATTATGACAGTGTCGTCGGAATATCGTATGTTGTTGATTTTTATACCATTTATTCTCTATTATTTTGTTACCATAGATATCAAACAACAGCGGAGACAATATACAACCTTGGCGTACTCCTCTTCTTATTTGGACCTCTTCGGACAGTTGGCCATCAACCTTTATTTGAGCAGCTTGATTCCAGTATAGATTAGCGATTATCTTTAGATCTCGGTTATCTAGACCAACTTCTTTTAGAGCTTTTCGTGTTGGACTTGATCAAATGCCTTGTCATAATCTATGAAACAGGCATATACTGGCTCCGACACATCTCTAGACCGCTGAACTAAGACTTGAATGCCAAACAAGGCCTATCTTGTCCCGAACCCACCACGAAATCCAAATTGCGTGTCACCCATAAAAGATTCGCATTTCCCATAAACTCTTTTGTGGATAATCTTTAGAAATATTTTTAACATATGGCTCATTAGGCTGATTAGGCGATAATCACTACACTTCTTTGCTGAATGTTTTTTAGGCAGCGTAACAAAGGTTGACTTTAGCCAGTCAACAGGGATTTTACCGCTACGATAAATCAAGTTAAAAAGTTTTTACCAGCGTATTTAGCGAATGTTCGTTTCTTATTAATTTTAAAACCTCAATGTATACTTCGTCTTTCCCTACCGCTTTTCTGTTTTTAGCTGAAGATATTGCGTATTCTACTTCCTCTGGTGCTATATCTATGCCTTGGTTTGAGAATTCTTCTGGCTGTTCGGATCGGTTATCGGCAAAGAGATGTTCTATGTAGCTAACCCATTCTTTTAATTTTTCTTTGGTATCTGGTATGATTTTGCCTTGATTGTCCACAAGGATTCCAGCTTGTCTTTTATTAAAGAATCCGGCCCCTTTCTTTATGTGTTTCTGTAAATTGAAAGTGTCATGTTTAGCATCTAGATCTTCTATTTCTTGACATTGCTGTGTTATCCAGTCTTCTTTTGCTGGCCTTATCTTGTTTTTTATTGCTCTATTGATTTCTTGATACTGATCGCTGCCTTTTTTACTGCGTCTTTTATCCATCAACTCCAGGATTTCATCGGTCATCCAAACTTTCTTTTTATTTCTTGTTTCATCCTTGCCTAAGAATGTTGTGCTTTCGACTATCGCATTTTTAACCTTTGTCCAGACCATTTCTGCATCTTGTTTGGTAGACTCATTAATATCTTTAAGCTTTTTGTTAAGTTCGACTTTAAGTTTAGTTACTATCATGTTATCTTGAAGTTTGTCCAACCTGGGTCTGGGTTTGTTATTTAGGGGATAATTTTTCTTGAGGGTAAATTTAATTTTGGCCACAACTGGATTGTGATTCGAGCCTACGTCTGCACCAGGATAAGTTTTTGCAGATTTAATAATGTTTCGTTTATTAATTAACATAAAGTCTATCTGGTTTCTAATGATATACTCAGGAGTGTCAGATTTGGAAGTACAAGTATAAAGTCGTCTATCTGGAAGTTTAAAGAAAGTATTCGACACGATAAAATCCCTTTTCTGACAGAACTGGAAATGACGATTTCCACGTTCATTTGATGTACCAAGACTGTATCTCCCAACAATGTCTTCTCTTGGGGCGTTTCCAAGTTTTGCGTTGAAGTCTCCCATATCAATGGTGATTTCTGAACTTGGTCGTAGAATGCCTCTACGTCATCATCTGAATATTTACGGGTTGAATAATATTGACAATGAAAGGCTGAGAGTTTAGCTGAAGAAATATGACTCGATCCGACACAGGGAGAAAGAGATAACGGATTTTTGAATTTCTTTATTCAAAATGATTGCGACGCCGTTATAGTGGTTTTGTCCGTCATTGCAGGCACTGTACTAAAAAAATCGTGCGGAAAAGTAAAATCGTGCGGAAAAGTACTACTTTTCGCACTTGTTAGGTAAATAACTATTACGATACATATAATTAATATCTGGATAGACCATTTCTGTAAATTAATTTTCTTTTTTATGATACTTTTGCCTTGTTTCGATCTAAATAAGCACGGCATTGATAAAATGAAATGCGTGAAATCTAAAAACAGTTTCGTTTACATGGATCCATCATAGGGTATAATTTGCAATAATATAGAGAATTTCGTCTATTTTGGTTTGCTTCCAAAATTATGAGTTTGCGTTTGATTTAAATTTATGCAAATATAAGTATAAAGCAATTAATTTTCCAAAATCAGTTTCGACCTGGGGAAAATAAAATCACATGCAGATTCATAATATGAAGAGTGAATCTGAGATCTTCGAAAACAGGTGTAGCTACTTAATAATTATTATTTTAAGCAATTTAAAAATTTCACTACGTAGCGTAGGCGCAGTTCGTCTAAGCTACATATTCAAGAAAATAATATATAATCTTTGAATTATATATTTTTGAGATAGAGATACGTCTAGCTGTAATTAAATAAAGAAATTAGAATCTTTTTTGTGCGATCTTCTGTTTTTAATACAAAATTTATCATCAATTTATAAGGGTGAATTTGAATAAAATATGCGATTCTTCCAATTACTTAATCTAAAAAACTGTTAATCAAATTTGTATCAAATCTTGTACGGTATTTTACATAACTTCACGTATCCTAAAAATGTCTAATTCACGGTAAAAATTATCGATTATTTAAAAAAACAAATAAAAACAAGATATACAGGATGTTTCAAATTCGATGCTCAACATGGGGATCTCCTAAACTGTAGGATATACGAAAAGGTTTAAATTAGGGCAAAGTTGCGCAATTTGATGCTTTGCTCAAAACTAAAAAAAAGTGTAGAAATTCCGGGTAGTTCCGGAGATAGGCGGAAAAAACCGAAATCTCCATTTTTAGTTTTTATTTTTCTGCGCTCTTATTTTTAAAGCTGTCAAAAAACGCTTAGAACTTTCTACAGGCACTAGTGAGAGGTCCGTTTTTGAGACTTGACATTTCAGTGTGACAGATAACATTTTGCAAACTTATTTTGATAAGTAACATGGCGTTTCGAGTTTATTGACCATCATCAGCCCAAATTTAATTCTTGCTTTTAACTTACTCAAGATATTTTGGAAACCCTATTGCAGTACATTTTTAACGTTTTAAACATGACAGTTTTTTTTAACATTTTGTTATAACAAAGTAACTTTATCTAATATTTTAAAAATACGTTTTTTTTTGTTTTTTATCTTTGAATTTGGGCTGATGATGGTCAATTAACTTCAAAACGTCAGGTACTTATCAAAATGAGGTTGTAAAATATCTGTCATCCTTTATAAACCAAACAAACGGCAGGAGAAAAAAAGCATGTGTCCATAAAATGTCAAATCTCGAAAACAAACCTCCCGTTAGGTAGATCTTAAAAAAGTGCCTGCAGAAAGTTTTAAGAGTTTTTTCACAACTTTAAGAATAAGGGCGAAAAAAAATAAAAACTAAAAATAAAGATTTCGGTTTTTTTCGCCTATTTCCGGAACTCCCCGGAATTTGTAAACTTTTCTTTTAGTTTTAAGCAAAGCGTCAAATTACGCAACTTGGCCCTTATTTAACCCTTCTCGTATCTCCTACCTTTTAGGAGATATTCTTGGTGAGCATCGAATTTGGAACACTCATATATTTTTTTTTAAAAACCACGCTACGGTCTGTGGGGGATACAAGAAGCCTCCACTGTGCAAAATTTTGTTAATTTTTGATGTGCGGTTTATCTGTTTAAGTAAATAAACTGTTTTTAGGATTCAAATTCACTTTTAAAAGCGACCAACTCACAAGCAAATGGGGTACCTTAGGATCATGCGTGTCATTTTAAAAGATTTTTTGAGGATAATTCAGAAATGATAGACTTTGGGCGATTACACACTTGCATATGCAATTTATCCATTTTAGAAAATTTGTCTTCTGTGGGCTTTTTGATGAAGATTTTACGAAACTTATTTTTACCGATTACTAATGGACCCACCAACACTGCCTAACCTGTTAAGAGACCCAAAAATGCTGCAGTCAAAAAATAGGTTTAGGGTGTCAATTTTTTTCTTAATAATGATATACCGACTTTAAAAAATTACTTCAAATTTATTTGACATATCTTTCTGTTCCCCTTCTCCAAGAAATCCCTTTGCTTCTTTATCTACGTATAGCTAATTAATTATTAATACATCAAAAAATTAAACCGGTTTTTCAGCTCCGACTCATGGACTAAATCTGTCGAGTCAGTCGGAGCGGGTCTAACACTCATTTACAGCGATGGATACGAAATCAAGGTCACGTAAAACGGGAAGTTGGGGGAACTTCAAAGGTGCCGACGCCGACTGTCGCATCTCGTTGAATAAGAGATCTCTGACCGTGGCTCGGATCAAAAAGAGCATCATTTAAACGTTTATCAGGGAGATCTACAACATATCAAACGCCCAGCCCATTTCAACCGAAAGCCAGTGGCAATGCTAAGTGAGCGGGGTCCTTTAATAAAGGACATATAAACCCTTGGGTTAAAACCGGTTTGAGGTGCATATAAACGTAGTAAGTGATGTAACGTTACGACCACAGAAGGTGTGTGTGTGAAGTCCCTGTACATCGTATTGGTGTTATTATACTAGGCATGTCAATTTGTTAATATTTTCATTGCCCGGGCCATACGGAGCTCTAATGCACTGGTATTGCCCAATATATTGGTTGATGGCCATAAGTGCCACAGGCTTTTATTTAGGCATTAAAACCAAATATCTAATAGTAATAATACTGATAATATTAATTAAATGGAATTGGTTAAAAGAGAATTAATTGTTTATACCACAATACTATAGTATTGATTTTGGAAAAGTCAGGTACTTTACATCATGTATCTATTTTTTATTTTATACTAATCGCAAGATTGCCTACGGTTTTGTCCGGAAAGTGATCTAATTAAAATTAAGAATAACACAGGACTGTATGAAATAAAAACAATTAGTGTAGGGGCATATGTCGATAATTTCTATCCCGTGGAACTTTTTATGAAGGAGTTTTGTGACTATGTGGGATTGATAGCTCTTTAGTCACACAATCAAGTGTTTGCATCCGTGTAGAATGGGTTGATATGACGACATCTGTCAAGATGGCGGCCAAAAATTATAAAAAATACAACTTTCGCAACCGGGGAATGATTATACTCGATTGCATATAACTCGACGACGAGGATTCCAAAAAATTTACTTTCAACGTCATCCGACATTAAATGACCTTTAAAATCGCAAAAAAAACAGATTTTTGCCATTTTCTCTTCAAAAAATCTTAATAATTCGACGTTTTGTCAGACGAACTTTAAAGTTACCTCAAACTATTAGGCAGGTATGCCAAATTGGGTTCTTAGAGTTTGATGCAGTTTGAAGCTTCATAATCTCGAAAAATACCCTAGCAAAATTAGCAAATTGCAAAAAAACATACTAAAGGGCGCTATTCATCAATTGTTAAAGCCAAGAAAACCAAATTAGGTAACAAAGATGAGAAGGTCCAACAATTTCGTTTAAAAAAAATTTGTTCAGCTATGACACGTTTCAATATAGCGGCTGATATCTCAAAATAGAGACCTATAACCACATTTTATTTTATACAATTACGTAAAAAAGAAAAAATAACAAGGTGGCTATCAATTCTTGTTGACTTGTCTCTGCTTAATACGAGAAAAAAAGTTAGTTGATGCCTGACCTTGATTGACCTTGAAAATACTATGTAAAATTGAAAAAACAACTTCTTGTAGTTTTTTTTTACAACTTACAACTTCGCAAAAATTTTAAGTGCCGGAGATGAAATTAACATCTTAGCCATAAATAAACACTTAATGTTAAACCTTTTTACCATTTTTTTTGATCTGGCGTCCCAAATGTTTATGCTATACCCTGGTAAAAATGACCTATATGCCTGTTGTTTTTAGTTTCGGAACTGTGGATTTTATGTTATACTCACTTGTCTAGTCAACAAAGTCATTCAAATTACCTATAAAAGAGTTAGCGGAAGGTAGATATAAATTACCATATTCTGGACCAGGTGTTTTAAATGCCATTTTCAAAAATGGCGGTTGAAAAATCATAAAAAATGCAATTTTTGCAACCGGTGCGTGATTATACTCGATTTCATATAACTTGAGGACGAGAATTCCAAAAAAATAACATTCGAGGTCATCCGATCTTAAATGACCTTGAAAATCGCAAAAAACACGATTTTTGCCATTTTCTCTTTAAAAAAATCTCCATAATTTAACGTTTTGTTACACCAACATCTGGAAAGCCAGATCAAAAAAAATAGTAGGGAGGTTGAAAATAAAGTTTTTTTTTATGGCTAAGATTTAATTTCATCTCCGGCACTTAAAGTTTTTGCGTAGTGGTAAATTGGAAAAAACACCACAAAAAGCGGGTTTTTTAATTTTACATGGTATTTGCCAGGTCAATCGAGGTTTTGCATCAACTAATTTTTTTTTATAGTAAGCAGAAATAAGTTAACAAGAATTGATGGCCACCTTGTCATTTTTACTTTTTACGAAATTGGATAAAAGGAAATGTGATTATAGGTCACCATTTTGATATATCAGCCACCTTATTGAAACACGTCATGGCTGAACAAATTTTTTTATAACAAAATTGTTGAACTTGACCTTTTTATCTTTGTTGCCAAATTTGGTTCTCTTCGCTTGAATAGTTGATGAATAGCGCCCTTTAGTATGTTATTTTCACAATTTGTTAATTTTACTAGGATATTTTTCAGGGTCATAAAGCTTCAAACTGCATGAAACTCTAAGGATCAAATTTGGCATACATGCCTAATAGTTTTAGGTACATTTGAAGTTGGTCTCACAAAACGTCGAATTATTAAGATTTTTTGAAGACAAAATGGCATAATTCTTGTTTTTTGCGATTTTAAAGGTCATTTAATGTCGGATGACCTCAAAAGTAAATTTTTTTGAATCATCATCCTCGAATTATATGGAACCGAGTATAATCATGGCCTGGTTGCGAAAGTTGTATTTTTTATGATTTTTGGCCGCCATCTTGACAGATGACGTCATATCAACCCCTTCTACATGGATGCGAACAAAACACCCGGTAAAACCTGATTGTGTGACTAAAGAGCTATCATTCCCACATAGTCGTAAAACTCCTTCATTAAAAATCCCACGAACTTACACATGCCCCTTCACCAAATTAGCCTTTTCGATCTACACTGCCATTAGATCACCCCCAGCCAGAGGACTGAAATCTATCCGGTAGTGATCTGAGGGCGATTCCGAATCCGTATACGGGCACTCGACTAGCGACACGCAATAAAATTATTACATGACTCCAGATTTTGCTTGTTTTTTTTTTAACTTTTCGGTATATATTTTCGTGGGGCCCCCTAGGGGGTCCATACAACGGGCGTTTAGAAGTGTATTTCAACATAAAGTTACTTTACCACATTGTCTGTGTATTGGGGCCACTTGTTGCACACAATTCATAATTTTGTATTTTTTTGATAGTTCGTTCCTAAATTCGTAGGGATTTTCAAGAAAAAGCTGCAAAAAGGATAGGTATATTTGGCATAATGATACCTAATGCCAAAAACTAAAATTCCGGTCGAGGATTTTCCATTTTTCGACCCCAGAAACTAAGATAGCGGCTACCAAAGTTAACAAAAAAATGTGTTTTCTACGTTTTCAGAAAAATCAAATTGAAATCAATTGGATAATAGTAAGGATGTCTCACTTAATCCAAAAATATAAAAAATCATATGTCAGTTCAAAACAAAATGGCGGCTGATTTAAAATTTTTTTTTTTTTTTACTTTTTAGGTGATGATCTTTTTTAATGCCTCATATTAAAGCTACTGACCGGCTTCCTGATCTCACAATAAAAAAAATAGAGTTTATAAGCGGGTACAAAAATGGCGCCTGATCTGTTAAAAATATGAGAGAGCGTAGTAACCTATAGACAACATTAAAAAAAAATTTGACCTGATATAACAACAAGCACTATGAGATTTGGTATCAGAGACGTTAGCCTCGCAACGTGTCTCGAGATAGATCTCATAAAGGCTTTTTCCTCGAAGTAACTACAAGTTACCAGTTAACCTGGTTACTCGTTTTCAGTTTTTCTTCGCAGAGTAACCCAAGCCATGACGTCACGAGTAACCAGACTATGTTACCAGCCTGGTGTGATTGTTTATGGTATTTTAATTTGTAATTTTTTTTATGCGATGATGTCATAATTACCGGCACTGAAAGTAACCGAAACGTCATGTGTTCGAGGAAAGAGTCTTACAGACTGTGAGACACTTAAACAAGTCAATAACATGATTTTACCTAGTGTTCGCTATTAACAAAATCTTAGAACATTGAACTGGTTGTTTTAGTGCAACATCTATAGTAGGGAAAGGGGAGAAAGAAATCTGTATTGCCAATTTTAAAAACAGAGTTATGCAACAAATAAGTTATTAAATTTGGACTAAGTTTTGACGCTAATTTATTAATTAATTAATGAGGTTTAAAATATATGTTGAAAAAGGTAACATACACAATATATAATACTTACAACCTACTTAAAACTTTCGACGTTTCTTGGAAATTTAACATGTCTTTTCCTTAAACATCTTCTTTTGGAGTCAACGTGGCAACATTGATTGTTTATTGCGGTTTCTCGATTTTTCCTGGAATATCATTATTATTTTGAAAGTGCAAGTTTCAGCACTTGTCAATAGTATTTTTTTGATATTTTTGTGAAAAGTTTGTGGCGAAAAATGGGCCAAGCAGCCGTGTATAAGACGCAGACAAACGGAAAAGCACATTAGGCAGAAAAGGATGGGCATGGGGCGATGTTGTCACTACATCTTACACGTAGTAAATCCATTCCAGGTTGTTGTTTTCTAATGTTTTCCATTTTCATACCCTTAGGACTGGAATAAAAATTGTTTTTGCTCGACTTTAAAATATTTTTCGGCTTTTCATTTTGTAACCATTGTCCTTACGCACTGTTTACAGGCTGGGGACTGAGATACATGCAAATGTCTAACCTAAAGCGTTCATACACGGCCGGAGAAATCGACTGAGATATTTCCGTATAAACTTTATCAAGCAAATAGGACGGGTTGACGGCTTCGGACGTCCAACCCGGGTTTGGCACTTTGATTCGAAATCAAAAAGGAGGAACAGTCAGATGTGGGGCCGTGCACAAATTACGTAACGGGATTTTACCAATTTTTGACCCCCTCCCTATGTAATGTTTTGTAACGGTTTGGCGCGCCACTCCCCTAATATTACGTAACGATTTCAAGACCACTACCCCCCCCCTCCCCAAAAAAAAAACTTTTCACTTATTTTCGTTCCAAAATTTCTTAGTTTCACACTGTCGAAAACCCCCCTCCCCCCTACGTAACGTTTTGTAACCCCCCTCCCCCCTATGACCATTACGTAATTTGTGCACGGCCCCTGTAGTCCCAGTGGAGGAGGGCGAGAAAAATTGATATTTTTTTCTTAAAAATTATACTCTTCAGACCTATTTCTTTGCGTTCCCGAAATTACGTAATTTTTGAAAAAAAAATGTAAGCAACACCATTTTTATTTCGTCCTTTGTTTTTCTAACATTTTTGCGTTCGGCTAATTTAATTGAAAAATTTTTGCCTGCGACGCCCTTTATCTTCTCACTCGAAACCAAGATCCCCCGTTTTAGGAAAACTGATTCCGTCTCTGTTTCTAAATTTTTTCGAATAAAGTAGAGTATGACCATGGGGGAAATAATTTTTTTCTACGGTATGACGAAAATTTCGAGAAAGTTGAAGAAAAAAATAAAAAAAGTGGCAAAGCTCAAGTTTTTTTGTAAAAAAACGTTTTTTTGTAAAGAAACAGAGCAAAATAAATCTTTTCACCCCTTTTTGGGTGTTACAAATATTGGTAGCCCCTTATTTTTCGCTTTTACCCTCCCGCTAGTTTTGAAGAATTGATTCGCTACATGTTTCGAGATTATGTCATAAAACACCTCGAAAATATCAAATATAGTGTAGGGCCAGCTTTATTTAAAATCAATAATATCGCAAGCAAAAAGCTCTGCAGGAAAAATACCGCCGTTTATTGATTTCTTTGGCTGCTAGTGCTAGCTGCATGGTTTGGCCGTTTCCGGATAGATGTCACTAGTAGAACAGAATGGAAATAAATTTAATTAAAAGCGAAGATATTTCTTTCTAATGTTAACAACCTCACGAGTTTATCGCTCAGTATCGTAAATAATGGAACCTGCCGCCTCCTGTAAGCAAGAAAAAGCTGTGGTTTGGACCTGAAAATATCTAATTTTTTCCTCGATCATCTTCTCATGGTGTGGCCGCCATCTAGCGGAATTTGCAGACATCTTGTCAATGGTTATTATTGCAACTATGATTTATGCTCACAATGAAAGAGTGGCGACAATTTTTTCTCATGAAAGCAGTCCGGAGATAATAACAAACTGGCACCATTGCTCAATATACCTGTTTCTTTTGTGCGCGCAGAACTTTTTATGCCATTTCTGTTTGATTTATTGAAATCCTATCCCTAAGGAAAATCTTAGGAACCCTGTATATGAAAGTTGAAACAAAAGCCGGGGGGCCACAGTATTTCGTTTTACAGGTATGTTAAATTAAACTATTAACTAAATCTTGGGTTAGAATTCATCATATTTGGCCATTCTTGGTAAACAAAGGCAGGAAATCTGTGTTGCCGGCTTGTCATTAATTTCAGTGTAAATAGGGATTTCCGTAGCACCTTTTCCTTATTTTTATAGTTGTACATCCTACTTGAATAGATTTTTAGGTTTTTTCTTATAAAAACATAGATTTTTATCAAAATCAATGAATAGCGAGCTTTCCCTCAAAAAAAGTAATGGTAACCGTAGATCCGGATTTCGCACTTATGGTGCTCATCAGTACGGTGCTAGGAATTAGGAGATGAAATGATGATGGAAAAATATGACACAGGATTCATGTAAAAGACAACCATCTGGCAAATTGCAGAATCGGCAGATGTACCTTCAGTTTGAAGGAAAATTAAGCGTCTCTACGGAGGCAGATATAATTATCTTTACAGATATCCTAAGCTCTGGAGTTAATAAATTTAAAAAGGGATTTAGTGAGGGTGAATAAATAACAAAATCAATGAATAGCGAGCTTACCATTACCTTTTTTGAGGGAAAGCTCGCTATTCATTGATTTTGTTATTTATTTACCCTCACTAAATCCCTTTTTAAATAGATTTTTATTACTGTATCTAAACCATTTAATTAAACGGAACTAAAAACTATGGAAGGTTAAATAATATTAAAAACAGGGGAAAACGTTTTAGATTAACATGACAACAATGAGATGAAGATGTTGAAATCAAACACCCTCCACTAGGTCTGAAAAAAAGCTCCTTCAATGTTCTAAGAACAAAACCATGGCTTTTTTTTTAAATAATTTGTGTTCAGCATGCAAAGTAAGAATCTAGTAGGGAGTAGGCGGTGGTGTACAGTATCATAGCCGTCTTTATTCATAGTACCAAATTGGTAACCTATCAATAATTTTTGTATTTCAGTTTTTTGGATTTTTTTTTTAATTTTTTAATGAAAGTCTTAAAAAAAATGTGTTTAAAACTCGTGACTAAACTGTACCTTTTTTACTCGCGTTGTTTAGTTACCTGCTGCTCTCTTTAAAACCATATTTGTAAAAAAGCACTATTTTAGGCACTAATTGTGAGAACTACTATTTCAATTTTGTAAACCCTTCGCGCAAACATGGAGAAACAAATTTTTTATTAGAGAATACAGAGCGTTAATTATTTTTGTTATTGTACGTGAGAGCGTGGGAAGGAAAAAAAGTATTTTAAAATAGGACAGTGGTCTGTTATTTTAAGGCTGTATGCAAAGTCTTGTAACCCATTTTTTTTCAACCAAAAGACGTCTTTTATCATAAAAAAGAAAAAACCGCTTTAATATACATGACTTTAATTTTTATACGTTAAAAAATTTATTTTACGCAATCAATAATCTGTGAACAAAATACAATTTTTTTAGGTATGATCAAGTCTTTTAGAATTGTTAATAGTTGTTCCATTTTATTTTTAGTTTAATATATAATTTTGTAACCTTAATAATAATTCTTTCAGATACAGACACTAACAGAGAAGTAGGTGGTCCATTGTTTTGAACCCTAGTTAAAATCTAAATAAAATAAATATTTTTTTTAGGCTAAAAGATATTTTTCTAAATTGCACTAAGAAGTAAAAAATCTACTTTACTAGATTATAGATGTAAGAATGGCGTTAATGACACATTACATATATATTTTGAAGTTCGATATACAGGGTGTTTCAAATTCGATGCTCACCATGGGAATCTTTTAAACGGTAGGAGATACGAAAAAGTTTAAATTAGGGCAAAGTGGCGCAATTTGGTGCTTTGCTCAAAACTAAAATAAAAGCTTACAAATTCCGGATAGTTCCGGAGAAAAAACTGAAATCTTTATTTTTAGTTTTTTATTTTTCTGCGCCCTTATTCTTAAAGATGTCAAAAAAAGCTTAAAACTTTCTACAGGCACTTTTTTAGGATCTACGTAGTGAGAGGTCCATTTTTGAGACTTGACATTTCAGTGTGACAGGAGCACTGTCAAGTTTATTTTTCTTATGGACACATCCTTCTTTTCTCCTGCCGTTTGATTCACAAAGGACGACAGATAACATTTTGCGAGCTCATTTTGGCAAATCACTTGACGTCGGGTACTTGTCAAAATGAGGTTTCAAAATATCTGTTATCCTTTGTGAACCATACGGCAGGAGAAAAAAAGCATGTGTCTATAAGAAAAAATGAACTTGACAGTGCTCCTGTCAAACTAAAATGTCAAATCTCGAAAACGGACCTCTCATTAGGTAGATTTTAAAAAATTGCCCGTAGAAAGTTTTATGCGTTTTTTGATAGCTTTAAGAATAAGGGCGCTGAAAAATAAAAACTAAAAAAACTTTTTCTTTTAGTTTTGAGCAAAGCGTCAAATTGAGCAACTTTGCCCTAATTTAAACCTTTTCGTATCTCCTACCGTTTAGGAGATCCCCATAGTGAGCATCGAATTTGGAACACCCTGTATAATCGTGGCGTGATTCGTTTAGTTAAACAGATAAATCGCACATCAAAAATTAACAAAATTTTGTACAGCAGAGGCTTTTGGTATCCCCCACAGAGCATTGACATGGTTTTTTAAACATATATATATATATATATATATATATATATATATATATATATATATATATCTTGTTTTCATTTAGTTTTTTAAAATAATCGATAATTTTTACCGTGAATTAAACATTTTTAAAATACGTAAAGTTATGTAAAAAACTTAAAATTATGCAAAATCAGCGTAAAAAATTTGATACAAATTTGATTACCAATTTTTTAGATTACCTAATTGGAAGAAGCGCATTTTTTATTCAAATTCATCCATAATCAATTTTTTTATTAGTGTATCTGCTTTGCTTTCAAAGCTATGAATTTACCTCTTTTCCTCACCTCAACCACCCCCTATCACCGATTTTCTTTTTTAATAAAATTGTATTGTCACCAGAACCAATCATAAATCTGAAAACCGCATAATTTTGTATCTGTTTCCATTACAAAGTCTTTAATTTACCCCCTTCACACACCTCAACTACTTCCTAACCCCCAAATTTATTTATAATGTTGTATTGCCATCGTACCTAGATGACTGTGCCCAATTTCATTACAATCGGTTCACGGGAAGTGTGTCAAAAATGAATCGCAAGATTTGATAGACAGGCTCTATGAAGTTAAATAAAATCGTTTAAAAATATCTAAAAGCAAACTGAATTTTTGGAAAAAAAAATAAAATAAAAAAGTAGGTACCTTTTCTGATAAGTCTGGAATCAGGATGGGTCGCGGCCAGGGAAGGGAATTCTGAAACAAAAAAATTTCAGAAAATCAGAATAGTTATTAAAAAAAAAACAAAATTTAAAAAAGCTCTAAATACTTAATTTTTGTTTACTAGAAATGCATCGGTTATTTTTTCGTTTAATTTGTAAAAATCTAAACAAAAGTAAAACCTTGAAAGAGCGAAAAGTCGTAAAACAAGGCTAATGTTTTTGGGCTATAAAACGAACGTTCAATCTTATCTGAGAGCCTTAGGAGTCTTATCTGTATTCAATCATAATCAATCAACCAGCAAAAAACCCATGCCTACACTAAAAGGTCTATCCAATAAGGTTAAGGACACACAAAATATTTGGATGCAGTCAAAGAGTTTTACTATAATATATTATTTTTTGTGTAGATTTTTGTGTTAAGCAAGACTTTCTCGTTTGGTTACGTTGAAACTAAAATTATTATTCCAATTGGATTTTTTTTATTGGCAGTTTTTTTATCATAGACCAATTTAGCTTAAATATGCGCCCCTCAAATACTTTCAGCATTCTCTCTGTTGTGTCCGGGAAGCCAGGGAGGGGTTTTGGGGGTTAAACCCCTCTCCAGGAGGTGCAACCCAATCTATAATAAATTAATCATGATCAAGGACCCCAGGGAGAGATATAGATTCCCCACTTTTTTGACCCTTTGCTCCGGTTTGTGATGTGTGTTTGGTGTGGTTTTAGTTTAATTCTAAAGAATTTTTATCACCAACATTCAAAACGTGTAATATGTGCCATTTCTTAATATAATTTTTCTTAAAATTTTCATCTGCGGCGCATTTACACTTTAGAGAGAGACTTTATTTAGTAAAGTGGTTTTGGCTGGCACCTATGTTGCCAAAAAACTTGCAGCATAGGTTCTGCTACAACAGCAAAGTTTCTTGCTAACACTCGGTTAGGAAAATAATGTTTAGTAGCCCTAGCCAAAAAAATAGTTATGACAGGAAGCAAATTTACTAAACTCCCAGCTAAGAACGCAACCCACCCATGGCATTTGATCCATCTACTTTTTCAAAAATATTTTACAAACAACCTAAAAGATCAGAGTTATCGGTGCTATACCAATATTAAATTACAATTTTGTTCAATTTGTCAACAACATTTGAAACGCGTAAAAAATAGCCTTTTAGTGTAATTTTTTAAAAAATTTTGCCTGCGGCGCGGGTTAACTTTGAAAAAATCAGCAAATGAGACTAGATGGGACTTGCTTATTTTTGTTTCGTATACACTAACCCAACACCTATTAAACCGCCCCTCTCCCCTCTCTTCAGTTCAAGAGCTCATGCATTGAGCACCTACCAAATTTTTAAAAATTTGCCATAGGTAGGTATTTGATTTTTATTAAATGATGAAACCCCCCCACCAGAGTCGATCTCTGGCTACGCCACTGGTTTGGTTTAGTAACGCTGTTTTGCACTTGCGCCGCGCCAGCATCATTCGCCAAGACCCGAGGCTACGACAGCAGTTGATCGTTGTTCTTTGACAAAAATAATTTGGTATTATTTGTTTACTTTTCTGAAAAATCGTGAATTCTTGTATTTTTTTGGAAGAAGAAATATAAATGTCTGCCACTGAGGAATAAACATAATCCCGTTGATGTTTAACTGTTTTTTCCATGCAAAACATAAAAAGCTACCAACATCTGGTCCTTCTCTAGTCGATAACTCAGGATGGTATCGCCCTTTGTTCGTTGTTGATGTTCTCCATAAACACAGCATGCCTACCTTTTTCTAATTTTTAACAGTGAAAAATATGCGCAGCACAAATGCAGACACGGAATCAAGACAAATAAACAACAAAAATGGCGTCGCCCTGATTGAAGACGTATGACGCGAAGTCGACCGAAACTAACCGAAACCCTTCGGATCGATAAATTTTCGCGCATGTCCAAGAGGCCGGAGCTAAACAAATTTTTTTGTTTTGGAATTTCCATGGCTGGCTAGATTATAGATGTTGCACGTTTGGCCTGGGTAAGGCCTATATAGAGCGCTTTAGGCTACTGCGAACATAGACCGGATGAGAATTTATAAATTTAACACAGCGAGGTCTCTATTCGTCTCGCGCGCTCTCATTGCCGCATCCGTCGTCTGTCTTTTTAACGCAGTTCCTGCTACCAGGTAGGAAAGATCGCACGAGAACGGTCCTCTCCCTGATATTGACAAATAATAGGCTTTGAAGCGATCACGAGTTGTCCGAAACTCATCCGACTACGACCGAATCTAACCCGATTGACGAGTATCGAAAAAACATTCCTACACTTTTACCACCTGGCCCCGGACCAGGTGAACGAGCGCTCTTGAAAACTGACAATTCGGTTAGCTTTTCCTGTGCACCATGCAAACTCGGCAGCTTCTAAGCCTTCTTATTGGGCAAAACGAAAGATGTGAACGTTCTTGTGCGAACTTTCCTACGATATTTAAGAATAGGCCCCCTGCTCGATCTCGCTACCGAATGATATAAACCTCTGCGAAGTAGGTGGAGCCTAGCAGGACATCTGTTGGTGCGTTCTTTTATCTGATCGATGCGTAACGTGCGCTCCAAAATGGCAAATTTCCGTTCTTTTATACAAAATTAAGCAAACCGTGCGCACTTTTTCGCGTTCGTTTTTAGACCGAGCGAGCGAAAAGAGCTCCTCGATTAGCTCGACGCTTTTTGAGCGAGTATATCGAGGTCTGTCAAACTGCGGAAATTGTAACCTAGAAATTTTGTTTATTTACCGAGAAGTGCCGAGTTTAGTTTTTTTTAACGTTTGGTTAGTTTCTACAGGTCCTTTCGTTCAAATTTTCGACAAAGAAAATTACTATATTACAAGATTATTGTACAACAAGGTAAGTAAAATTATTTTTGGCTCATTAATGTGGCAAAGATAGTCTTCGTGCCTGCGAGCGAAAAATGAAAACACAAATTTTGCAAAAAAAAATTTGAAGATTAGGTTAAATAAAAAAAACTCTGTGCGGGAAAAAGGCGTTCGTTTTTTGTTTATCGCACGGTAAGCTCGATCCACACTCGATCAAACGCTCTGCACGCTCCGCTCTGTGAGCAGATAAACGAATGCACCATGTATGTTTTCAGTGGGCAAGTAACGAGGGATATCGCGAATTTTACTAGAGAAAGGCGCACACATTTGGTGTGCTCCAGTCCGCTTGCTTTGCCTTGTTGCTGTGGTTCGTGATGCATTCGCGGGTTTAGCGATTTTATAAGGGCTTTTGTTTATACTTTTTCTGTTGTATTATTTTAACAATCGTTAAAATTAACATTTTCACGGTAGAGTACTTGAAAAATAAGTTTAGCTCTCTGAGAATGGAGCAAAAAAAAATGAAATAAAAAATGCCGGTAGACCTAAACCCCAAATTGACTTGCCGCAAACCACTAAGGAATATCTAGGGACTTCAAGAGAAAATTTAAAATAAACATCAGTTTTAGTCGTGCAACGTACAAAAAAAAATTCAAATTCGTGAACCTCCTCTTCATAGAATTTTCACGATTAGGTAAATAAGGTAAAGCAAAAAAAAAATGACTAAAAATTTATAATTAAAACGGCAAATCTACAATGGTGTAACTGCGCCAGAAACACTTTGCACATATCGAAATAAAATAGACTACGTTTTATAGGTAACGCAAACACAGCTAAGGCAAAAAACCAACTAGATTTTTATCTATGTTTGAATAAACGAGGGGCGGTCGGTTTGCTGGAGGAATCGGAAAAGTTGTTCGGTCGACTCTTGACTTGACAAATAGAGGTCAGATATAGATAGGACCTATTCCGATTTGTCAAACTTTTGGCTCTAAGTATACGCTTCGTTCTCCACGGAACAATAATTAAAATACGGAAATAAAATATAGCGGGTCGTTAAAGGCTGGCAAACAACCATTTGTAACCAGTGTTTAATCTGCAGATATATTAATTTTTTTTCGAGAAATAAATATATTTAATAAATAATTACAGAGTCCGATTTGTTGTTTATACATGGTACTTATTTTTTTGGTAAAACTCAGTTGTTGTTTTTTTCAAATAGTTACCCTGCCAAAAATACCGCATCAAATCTGTTGTAGAAATTTGACAAGATTTTACCAGATTTAATATATTTTTGATACGGTTTGTGATATATCCCTCATAGGATCCCTTAAAATCTTGTCAATTCTCGAGAGCGAAAAATTATTTCTTATGAAATATGGTAAAAGCTGATCAGTTTTTATAAGTTTTCACGAGGCAAATAATCTGGCTGGTCAAATCTCGTCAAGCTAGTCAAATCTATTAATATCTGTTGAAGTCTTGAACAAATTTTAAGTTTTTGGTGCGGTTTTTTTGGCAGGGATGCCTGGCTACTTAGCTTTTACCATATTTCACGATAAATAATTTTTCGCTCTCGTGAATTGACAAGATTTTAAGAGATCCTATGAGGGATGTTTCACAAACCGCATCAACAACATATTAAATCTGGTAAAATCTTGTAAAGTTTCTTCAACAGATTTGATGCGGTATTTTTGACAGGGACTTCACTGATTAGGTCAAAACACATGGGTGTGGTTAATGGTTTTTTATGTTTTTCGGTATAAATTCGAGTTCATCTGTACAGGTTAATAAGTTGATGCTCCGATGCGCATTCTTGACTTGATAGATAAAGGTGAAATATAGATAGGTCCTTTTCCGATTTGTCAAACTTTTGCCTCTAGGTATCTATTATGGTAAAGTCATGATGGTAATTTAAGGCTTAAAATATTTTAGCATAATTTAAGGGGTAACGTTTTTGATTAAGAAATTCTTGCTAGGTTTTTCACATTTTTATGCCATCATATTGCTCACATTTTAAAGCTTTCTTTCCAAAGTTTCGATTTCTAGAAAAAACACTCAAATTTTTTAAGTTTCGATTGTTTTTTAGGCGTTCAAAAAAAGCACTGTCAAAAAAAAATTTTTTCTGTTAAAATGAAAAATATTTAGAGAGAGAGGGCAGAGTTTTACAGGTAGATGGAGAGGTAATTTAGTAAAGTGCTAGCAGGCTATAAAAAAGTATTTTAGAGAAAGATGAAAATAATTTAAGGCAATTGTTTAATAAAAATTTATGTTATGTCATCTTGAGTGGTGTCGTGCATATAATTTTTATTTTGTCACTTTTATACAAAAAACAGCAAACTTGCAATTTTTCAAAGCATAAAGTGTATTAGACATTTTTTCAATACAAGTTCTTTACAGTCTTTAAATTTACGAAAAAGCCTGTCCTACTATAAGTGTATTTAAGCACATCTAAAAATCATTTAACAGGTATTTAACTAAATTATTTTAAGGATCATCATGGCTTTACAATTAAGTATAATAAAGTGTTTTTTTTTAAGAAAATTCGGAGCAAAATGGAGTTATTAAGCAAGGTAAATATTGGTCTACTTGCAGGCAAAAATAACTGGGCGAGATGGAAGTACAAAATAGAGATACCATTAAGGTAAGCCTTAGGTGATTTAGAGGTAGTTAAAGGTACGATAAATTTACGAACGTCTCTAGCTGCTAATGCCTCAGCAGATGATAAAATAGTTTATGCGAAAGTATTATCTGATTATAAGAAGGCAGATAGTTGTGCTCTCCTTTCATTAACAGTAAATATGAGTGAAGAATCACTTGAAAAAGTGATAAGATTTTTAACCGCTAGGGAAGTATTACTCGCTCGAGCTACATAAGTTACATAGGCTGTTTGATGGTAAAATTGAAGAAGAAAATTTTGACCTTCACAGTTCTTTAGTTTTACTCGCAGATCAGAAGATGATATAGCCACCCACATGTCAAAAAGATTAATAGCTTATGGAAGCTCTTCACTTCTTCTAAAGTATCATAAAACGACCACTTCGCATTCTTGATTCATTCAAATGACTTATGTCAAATGGATTTAAAAAAAAATCAAAAATTGGATTCGATCTGCTAAGAAATGGTTTCAATTACATAAACAATAAAACTTTTCAGACTGCACCAATACAAGGGAAGACAGACGTAAATATTATATGCATACATCAAAGTAATCTCAGAAAAGGTAAGAAGAATAAGCAACTAATACCATCTTCGTACTGTTTTCAAAACGACCACAATAGTAAGAAGCCAATTGACAAAAACTAAACCACAACGCCACGACACCAAGAACTGCATCTACAAGGTAACATGAAAGTCATCATATGGAATGGAAAGAGACAAAGATCGTCGCTAAGGAGAAAAATCTGAGGAACCAGAAGGTATTTGCTCAAACCAGGACCATCATCAAGAAGAAAACGCCCGTGCACCCCTGATTGATATACGTGCCCCTTAGGATGCAAGTCTGACACCTTTGAAGGGTGATCCTACTACAAGTTAGATTTGCTACTAAATATTACATTTGCTTTATTCTTAGTATAAGAATAGGGATTATTAGAATTAACCAGTTACCTATACTTGATCTACGAAGACTCTTATACTTAAATGGAAACCAAATATACTTTAAATAAGAAGTAATTTAAATCAAAACCAAAGCTATTATTAAATCAAATAACTTCTAGAGATAAAGTTTATAAGAGTTTACTATTCTTTCAAAAAACAGGTAGTTTACTTGGACTAAAAGCAGAAATTCTTCTTTGAAAGCGAAAACATATTAAAACCAAGTCTAAAAAAAACTTGTCACAAGAAAAAGATAAATCTTGACCTAAAATATGTCACGAATTGATTCAATCATACTTGAAACTTAGTTTAACTACAAAGGTTTAATTTGGATCAAGTCCTTTTATTGTTGCAATAAAGCCTTAGTTATTTTTAAAATAAGAAGAGCTGTACTAAAAACACGAAATATCCCAATATCGAATCGCACCGTAAGACCGCTTGGCTAATCCATTCTCCCTCTTTGTTGTTTGGTATGGGGGCAACAAAGACTTAATGGCCCTCAGTTTTAGGTTTTTATCTCAACATCTATCATTTAATATAGGTAAAACTATACTCCTATATCTTTAGTTTAAAGGTTCGGATTATTATAAACGCGTAAAAAGTTAAATACTTCCCTTATATTAATAGGAGAAATCGAGTATCATTATGTATACCCACGGTTGTTAAGAAGTGTGGATGAAGTGGCGAAAGCTTCATTGTTTGGCACGGTCTTGACCGCCTCTTTTGCAAGAGCGCTTCAGAGCGTGCTGTCGCGAGAGTTGGTTCGAAATTGTGGTCATAACATCTCGCTGGCAGCTTGCGGAAGTTTTCTGATATATGCGTGAACCGCAGAAACTCGGCACTGTAAGTACACCACATAATCCGCCTATGGAAATGTGAGTATTTTCAATTTGTATCCAATAATCGTGTTGATTTGATTCTGCTACGGGACTGAATCAGCATGGTTATAGGAGAAGGGTTATTTTGCAAGTGACGGGCTTACGCTACGTTATAGTAAAATAATATTATTATATTAGCATATACTATATATATGCTACTTTTGTTTTAATTACAATTGGTGTTAAATGAAATATAAGGTCGGTTTCAGTCAAGTATAAGAACTATTTGAGGTAAGTATAATTTTTTCTTAATAAGTATAAAATATTATTTGATTGAAGTATAGTTACTTTTGCGTTAAAAATATGTTATTCTCGTTCGAATAGCATTTGACATCAATACAACCTAAAGCAGTGTTCAAAAAAGCAAATAATAAATTTTAATTAAGTATAACGTCCGCTTAAAGTAAAAAACCACATTGTCTTAAAATAAGTATAGACCTATATTTGAATTATCATAAAAATTACACTTGTCTCGACGCTAGTCATGAATTATATTTAAAAATAGGATATTACTTGGATAAGGAATAACTAGAGTTGAGGATATCGAAGATGAAGCTATTCTTGGATCCAGATTAATAATCTTGTACCAAGAAGAGTTTTTTTTTGAGTTATCAGACGCATCTATTGAAGTGGTTGCGTTGCCCGAGAGCGCAGGTCATGCCCCTTTTAAGTTATCTTCTGTCGTTTCCCGCAACCAAATCTATCCAGTCGTGCCAGAGAACTCCAGGTCTCCTTTTTTTGAGACACCGGCTGCTATCCGAGTCTCCTCCATCCAAAAGTAAAAGTAAATCTCAAAGAAGGAAAAGAAGATTCATTTAGATTGAGACATCACATCTGCCGTGAGTAAATCCAATTCGAATTCTACAGTTATTTATGATTCCGCACACTGTGCTCCTCGTTGGCTTGTTACTCGAATTTTGGGGTGTTATCGCGGCCGTAGCCACTCTTTTGGAAACTTTTTGGCTCCTATCGGGACATCTCTTGTGTTGTCGGGCTTTTTACTTTCAAATTTGGATAGGAAATATATAGAACACGCGTTCTGGAAAATGCTACTTTAATTTGGAAGTTTGTCAAAGTGATTTTGATGTTTCTATGGTTCGCTTCTGTTAAACCAGTAGCTTGTGCGAACGATCTTTTTTAAATTAAGAAAAATCAACATGATACTAATTTGTCGGGTTGAATCTTGGAAATGGAGGTTAAACTTTACCTTTTTTTACAAACAGAAAAAAATGGGAAAATATTAACACACCATCGCCAGGACGAAACCGTGTCAGGTGACTTAGATACAAGTGCGAAACGATGCCCATTTGTGACTGATTAATATTGTTTGACGGTGACCAGTGGCACCACCGATGAGCTCACGCTGGATTAAAGAAAGAAAAACGTCGTTTAATTATTTCTCTTTTCGCATTGATCTTTTGAGTGTTCCTTGTTGTGGGATAACCAGCATCCACCTCTTAATTTTCGTTATTTCTATACATGATCTCTTGATTTTTTTTTAAATTCCTTTTGGTAGGTTAGGGGGTTTAGAGAAACCTCTTTTTTCCAACCATGATCTTTATGTAGAATGTCAGAATGCGTTCTCTTATTTTTTAATAAGGCTTTTTATTCTTCTTGTTAAAGCCATTAGTTTTTAGGCAAAAATTTCGAATTACTTGTCCTTAGTTAATTTTGCTTTTGAAATGTTTACTTTTTTGGTACCGTATTGTATTATTAGAATAAATACTCCAGAAATTCTATAGTTCAACTACTAAAAGAATAAAATCAAAAAAAGTTCCCACACTGCCGGACCATTTCTGCTTACTTAACCACTTAGCTCATAATGAACCCATTTATATCTCCACTCTCTGAAATAAGCACCCAAGTAGCATTTTTACGTCATTCTCACGTAACATTACGTCGGGCCAGACAACCGGACGTCGGGATGCAACGTTATTTCGACCTCGTGCCAACCGGATTTTGCACCTAAATGGGGAATACAAATTTGGGTCGTAGCGACGTCCGCAGCTGACTTGACCTGACCTAATGCAACGTTAATCTACGTCGAGTAGCGAGACCTAATTGCATAATTAAAGGAAAGTAAACTGAACGTGTAGGACAGGTAAATTATTCTATACTAAGTAATAACCAATTTGGACTGGATCACCACTTTTTTATACTTATTTACGATCTAATACAACTTTCGACATCTCTTCACCTAAAGTGGACGTAAATCATCGTTGCCTCGTCGTCTCTTCGACGGAACAGAATCTGACCTTCATAGCATGTTGGCCGTACAACCATTCGACATATGAAAATCCTGACTTTTGGGGCCAAAAGACATTTGACATTTAATATAACCCTAAAATACCTAGTATGTTTTTCCTCAAAAATTAGTTTCTAAACGTGAAAAAAAAGATATCCTGCTTTAGATATATCGCCAGTTTGAGTATTTTACAGTAAAACGTTGACTGTACTTCGATCGAAGCGATCAGAAGTTAATTCTCAAAAGACACTTTCCACAACATCTGCACTGTTCCTGGGAAAATAAGGACGTCCATACCCACCAGACGGGATAAACAAACAGGTAGGCAGTCAATATAAAAGTTATCCATTCTTTCCTGCGCCTTTTCTAGAGAGTCAAAATACGACTAAGTACACTTCATTCCACATTCAATCGGGCCAGTTTTTTGACAGTGACAGCCATGTTGAAATTAGACCATACAACCGGACGTCGGGATGCAACGTTATTTCGACCTCGTGCCAACCGGATTTTGCACCTAAATGGGGAATACAAGCGACGTCCGCAGCTGACTTGACCTGACCTAATGCAACGTTAATCTACGTCGAGTAGTGAGACCTAATTGCATAATTAAAGGAAAGTAAACTGAACGTGTAGGACAGGTAAATTATTCTATACTAAGTAATAACTATTTTGGACCGGATCACCACTTTTTTATACTTATTTACGATCTAATACAACTTTCGACATCTCTTCACCTAAAGTGGACGTAAATCATCGTTGCCTCGTCGTCTCTTCGACGGAACAGAATCTGACGTTCATAGCATGTTGGCCGTACAACCATTCGTCGTATGAAAATCCTGACTTTCGGGGCCAACAGACATTTGACATTTAATATAACCCTAAAATACCTAGTATGTTTTTCCTCAAAAATTAGTTTCTAAACGTGAAAAAAAAGATATCCTGCTTTAGATATATCGCCAGTTTGAGTATTTTACGATAAAACGTTGACTGTACTTCGATCGAAGCGATCAGAAGTTAATTCTCAAAAGACACTTTCCACAACATCTGCACTGTTCCTCGGAAAATAAGGACGTCCATACCCACCAGACGGGATAAACAAACAGGTGGGCAGTCAATATAAAAGTTATCCATTCTTTCCTGCGCCTTTTCTAGAGAGTCAAAATACGACTAAGTACACTTCATTCCACATTCAATCGGGCCAGTTTTTTGACAGTGACAGCCATGTTGAAATTAGACCATACAATACCTGAGGCATCGGACCATAGAATTTGGAATGGACAGTATAATATTCACTCGATATTTCCAGTAAGTGTTGACTAAAAATCTTTGTCTTTTTAGTAGAACGTAAAGCCTATGTGCCTCCCTCGGTGCCTTGGTTGGAGGTGTAAACAGCATTAGACTGCTTCTTAGCATCTACGAAAGGCTATATTTTCTTCATAAGATGACTACTGTACTAAGTGATAAACAGAGGCTGCGATTGGCAAATAAGTCTAGCTTTATTAAACTTACAAGCATAATACTATGACGGCAGTGGAATACCTATAAGCATAGTATGAGAGTAATCAACTTATTTCAAATCAAATCAAATCAAAATATACTTTATTGTTATGAAAAAAAAAGATCATTTGTCAAAGCAGGCTAAAGCTAAAATAATGACAAAGTCATACCTAATAAGAATAGAATAAGCAAAAATGACAATTTTAAAACAAGTCTAAATAAAATATTAAAATTAATCACAATTATAATAAAAATAAAATAACAATACTACAATAAACATTATATTACAAAACAACACTTTTTTAGGTGAAAACCACAAAACATTGAAAAATAAATAAATAGAGGCACAAAATTATTTATTTATTATTTATTAAAACTCAGTCAAGGAATAGTAGGGGTTACTAATCAGGAGCTTTATTGATTTTTTTTTGAATTCTTTGACAGATGTGGCAAGTATAATTGACAAAGACAAATGATTAAAGACTTTCCTACCTTCATAAATCAGTGATTTTTGGGTTAAAGTAGTTTTTGGTATAGGTAAAGGGGCCCTAAAATTTTGACGCGTGAAAAGTTTGTCAGTCCTACGAATGTTTTTAAAGTTCTTAAAAAGAAGTGTAGCAGTCTCAAGTATACAGACCGCTTCAAGCTACTGCGAACATAGGCCGGAAGAAGTCCAATTTGCCAGTGTACGTACATGCAGGGACACTGCACACCTATCAGTGAAGCAACCAATACTCAGGCTTGCGATCACCACTTGCGTTTGGTATTTAGTACGCCTCTTACCACGGTGCTGTGTGGAGCGTAGTCAATGAAACCGGAATTTGGTCGATAAATACGCAAATGTTTTTAACGTAATTTTCTTATTTTTAGTCACTGATAAATAAGAGTGTTTTATTGTCAACTGCTCAGATTTATCACTGACAACGTGTTACAATGAAAATAATAAGAAGAAACAAAATAAAAGGAAGTTCTCAAAATAAAATGATAAATTCTAAAAACCAAAAAGATTCTCCCAGTCAAAAAAAAATTAGAGCAAATGTTCGAAAAGTCCTCCTTGCTCGGCTAGGAGCCTATTAGAAAAACCCCTTCTAACGTTTCTAAGCATGTTAGGGGTGATAGTTTGAAAAGCTTCTTCAATTTTAATCCGAAGTTCTTCCAAATTATTAGCCCTTTCATGCCCGTAAACTTTATTTTTGATATAACTCCACAGATAGAAGTCATTAGGAGCAAGATCAGGTGATCGAGGTGGCCATAAAATAGTTCCCCGTGTACTTATAACCCGATTAGGAAATACATTATCAAGATATTCCCTAACAAGGCCAACATTGTGAGCGGGACAACCATCTTGTTGAAACGATGTTTCACCAAATCTCACACCTAACAACTGCCTAGCAGTTGGAATAATATGCTGCTGCAGTAGATCCAAGTATCTAGGACCATTCAAATTACCGTTAATAAAAAATAGCTTAATTACGTGTTCCTCTACAATAACCCCCCAAACATTTAGTTTTTGGGGATACTGTGTTCTTACGTCAAAATACAAATGCAAATTTTCCCTCGACCAATATCGAACGTGTGTTGGGTTATGACAATTCTATAATGGAAAAGTGCTTTCATCTGTGAAAAAAATAGATCTCAGAAAGTTTTCGTCACGATTAGCCCTTTCCATCATTGTTTCGCAAAATTCCATATGACGATAGTTGTCCTCCGGAAAAATTTGATGCCTTTTTGACGCTTTGTAAGAATGATAACCATTCTTTTTGAGAACACGTAAGACAGTGGTTGAAGACGTATCAACTGCTTCGGCAATTTGGTGGCTAGTTAACTTTCGATTTTCCTCCACTGCAACACAAATCATCACATCTCGTACTTCCTGCTCGTCATTCAAAACAGTGGCTTTTTTTATGGTTTCTTGGCGCTACACAACCAAACTTAAACTTTTTAAAATTCTGCACCAACCTATAAATCCTTGATAAGTTAATAAGGTTCTGGGCGATTTACAAAATTCTCCAAAAAAAGTTCTTGAATAAGTCTCAATGGTCTGCCTTGATAGTACAATTTGACCATCTGCACTTTTTCGGCAACTTCGTAGACATCCATTTTTAGTTTTAAAAATCTATTATTTCAATTGAGAACTTACCAATCTGTTTCTCGAGCAAGGCAGAAATAAAACAAAATAATAAAAACAAAATCAATTTTCAAATGATAATACTGCAGCGTGCTTTGAATCCACCTCGGTCGTACCGCACAGAGAGTAAATTGGACTTGATTCCTCCTATGTTCGCACTAGCCTGAAGCTCATTAGAGAGATGTAGTTGTTAGGATTTTTTGTTTAATAAAATGTGGCTTGCAAGATTCTCTCTGATGGACCTTAGTTATAGATCGGACAGCTTTTTTTTGTAAGATGAATAAAAGTTTTAAAAAGTACTGATGGGCAAAACCCCAGAACGGAATCTCGTATCTTAAATGGGACTCGACTAAGGCAAAATAAACGGATCTAGTAATCTCAGGGCCTAATTCAGCGCTTGCAGATCTAACAGCGAAGCATCCAGAAGAAAGTTTTTTGCTTAGCTTAACTATATGCTCATCAAATTTTAATTGATTGTCAATATGCAAGCCCAAAAATTTTGTGACGTCCTTGCTTTGCAAGAGATCATCTTCTAAATGTATATCTTGCATGTCACACTTAAAACCTATGATGGTAGTTTTATCAATATTCAAACAAAGTTGATTGACATTACACCAGCTTTAAATTTTCAGAAGATCTTGAGAAATTCGGCTTTTTAAGATGCCAATATTTTTATGATTGGACGAAAGTTTGAAGGCAAATCAACCGAACCACCCTTATGCAAAAGAATCACTAGTGAATTCTTTAGACTTACGGGAAAATAACCACTATCAAATGACTCACTTATATTAGTCAGTGCGATCCAGGCTTCATTTGGAAGGTTTGATAAAACCTCATCAGATATTTTATCTTCTTCGCTAGCTTTTTTGCTTTTTATCTCAGAAAGAATCTCAAATATCTCCCAGGATTCTACAGGTTTAAAATAGAAAGAATCAGAGACAGATATATCAGAAAGATAAATTATAGAGTCTGTATCTGAAGGAAGATTTTGTGACAGGGTGCTAGCAATACTGCAATAGAATTTGAAGTGAAGTCAGAGACAAAGAGTCTTTACATCGTCTTAAGAAAGAGCTACCTATCTTCGCACTAAAAAAACAGTATTACTCATTTGACTTCATCATGTGAAGTCCTATTTACTTTATATATTTTTGCTTATGTATATATAATTTACATTTTATTCAATAATGTCTATTTCATAAGGATCTTAAGATCTACATTTCTTTTTGACGTTGCTTTTGCATTCATGTAATAATCTGTTGGCAATAAAATGTTTGTATTGTATTGTATTTTATTGTATTGTAATGTTAAACTTGAGAGTTAACTAGAATTTCGAACTTCCAATGTGTTTATTTTTTTACATTTTCACAGCGATTGCCAATTTTGTTGAATTGTTAGTGATTACAGAGGACGGCCGGGAGATTTCTAAAGACTTCCATCAGGGACTCTTAGGGTATGCAAGCCAGGGTTTGGTGAGAATTAGATAGTTGCAGGGACTGCGAACGGATAAGATTTGGGACATGATTGCCAACTATGCCAACACCTCCTCGGTATGACATATGATATTCCGATATAATACTTACTGTAGAATGTAGTCGAATACACATATTATTTTACTTGTTAAATAACAATTCTATAATAAAACAAAAGTTTAAAAGTTAACCAAAGTAGCAAATTTATAAAAATAAAATTAAGTTTTGCCCTAATTAATTTTTAATAGTAATTATATTAAAAAGATAAAATCATTTTAAGGCATGACTTAAAAAACAAAAGAAAATATAGTATATAACCAAAAAGCTAGTAAAAATTAGGGTGTACTTTTATACTACATACAACGGCAGTAGGTGAGGATGAACCGGACGTGAAGCTTTAGTTAAGTTTTCTTTAGTACATTGTTGATATGTATGTCCAGACGTTGCCATACCAATACCATTTCCAATACCAAATTAGGGATGCAGGCTGACTCCAACTCCAACGAACGTCTTACATTTTACTAAATATTCCGTTGTATTTGCTGACGTTTGAGCGTCGTTGGCTACGCTACCTGTTACTTATCGACGTCGGCATTAGGAACGATTAGACGTTGTCACCTTACTTTAAGCGACAAATTATTGACGTAATGCAACGTCACTTTGGGTAAACTAATAGCCGGAAGTCAGAAAAATGCTACTTGGGCAACGAAACCCAAACTGAGTACAATTTTAGATCCTTACTGACTGAGCTGATGATAGAATGTTTAGTTTCGAAACATATCTTTAAGTTAGAAAGATGGTCCGTCATAAAATATAAAAATAAAATATTTAGGTAAAATACTCAAAAAACTTAAAACAAGAAAACATGTTGTTGATTTGTTACAAACAAAGAAAAAAGAAAAAATCTTACTTAGTAAATCTTGGGTATATAGAGTTGGAAGATGAAAACCAATTTTTCTTTTGGCAAATTTTCGGATTTAGTTAATCCTTTGTCAAGTCTCAGAAGGCGGTTTTCTGGAAGAGTCCATTGGCCACTCAGTGTCTTTTAGAAATCTTGTCATAATTATTAAAATGCAACAATTAACTTTCTAAAAAAGTTTTTTCTTTAGAAGTTTGTATGTCAAACAGGTGTTGTATAGTTGCGTTCTGTAGTCTTTCTTCCCAAGATTTACTAGTAAAAAATTTGACACAAGGGAAAGAATAAAAATGATTAATCTCACTTAGAATAGTTGCAAAAAAATAGGTAAAATGCGATTAGAGCCTGTTTAAGTATAGGTTATTTGTTTGAAATAATTCCTCCTCTGTATAAGGATCCTTATTAAACAGAACCTTTTTAACCTCTTCCTTAAGCTTAGCCAAATAATTGAGTTGCTTATAGCGATAGTTTATAAAACAGGTAAAGAAGTGTCGAGTTTTAATGTCGAGTTGAGTAAGGCTCCTTATTAAACAGAACCTTTCCAACCTCTTTCTTAAGCTTAGTTGCTTATAGCGATAGTTAATAACCCTACTTCTCCACATCCGTTTGCATGTCAAGAGTGTCAAAGCGAAACAGCGTCACTTACGACCGGTTTCTTAATAACGAGTTAGCCCTAACTCGAGCAAAATAACCTTACAAAAATCTTTAATATGCGGGTTAAAGTTAAATCCAGGGTAATCCTGGCTTCAAGGCGAGGGTAAGTTAGCTTAAAAAAATATTGTCTTAAAACAGCAAAAAATAAAGATTTATGACTTGAGTTGATTTAACGATAACCCGCTATTGAGAAACCAGACCTCCAATTCACACAGGCCAGAAAACTATATCCAGTAGTTCAGTCAATTTTTTGTAGACCCACTTACTCCGACATAAACCAGCAGAAGGAGCTAGAATATTGTGCAAACGAGCGGCAAAAAGTCACTAATGAAAGCAGCGACAAAGCCAACTAGACAACAACAGCACCACAGCCATTAACAATTAGTGTCATATCACAGAGTCATATCTCTGTGTTTTCCTTTTTCAAAAATATTTTTTTTTACTCTAACAAAATATTGACATTCAGGAGATTTTATCGTCCTCATTTTAAAATTGTAATCACGAATTTTGTAAAAAATAGCTTTGCATTTAATAGTATGGCTACAAACAATTAGTGCAAGGGGAACGCTGATGCTTATAAATTATCGCGCGATATCGCCTATTTTACCTATAAATCGCCGTGCAATTAATCATTTGACAGAAGTGTCCGAAGCACCATTGAAAATTAATATTTGGCTCGAAACAATGAGGCGAAAGCAGTAGAAGTCATATGTTTACAAAACACTTTGTGGTAAAGCATCTATAAAATATTTTATAACACTATTCAAGAACGGTTGTGAGAGGTATTTTAAATGCGTACAAATTGTGGCACGCATATATTGTGCAATTTAAGCCTTACCAGAGATTTATATTGCACAATATGCCGAAAAGGAGATATGTTGGAACCAAGAGGATAAATGTTAATCCAAGCATGAATTCGTTTAGTTTGTCCTTAATATTAGTGAGTCATCGGAACAAGTATACACAACTACTTTGATGGATATCTAAGCTCTTCTTAAGACAATCAGAATTATTTAAAGCAAATCCCTTTAATACTTAGGGGAAAGTAAAGACACAATTTAAGCCAACAATTGTCAAAAACAATAATCCAACACAAAATTTATACTCCAACCATGAACAAGAATTACTTAAATTGAAGAAATTCTTTGTTCGACCATATTGCCTACATGGAACAATAATTGTTAAACTTGCGTGTTGGATTAAATTTAAACTAAGAATAAAAATTCTTTGAATCAAGGAATCATATATTTGATTCACAAATATTGTACTTTTAAACCAACCAACGGAACTAAATTAACTGAACTAATTAACCTAACCTAAACTATGACATACAACCTAAATTAAACTACGACGACCTTAATAATGACACCTTGGACTTGCAGAAGCTTTGCACATCTAATAGAAATTTTTTCTTGTATAAGTACTTATTTGTCGACAGTCTGTAGGAGAGATGTTAATTTATGACATGTAATGTGTAAAGTTTATTTGAGTTAAATAAAAATGGATTTGATTCAAAGAAATATTTGTTTAAATAGACTGAAACAAACGTGTTCTTAAATCAAAGTCATTATTTATTTGTATCAAGCCTCTAAATTGGATTTGTGTGAAACAAATTTTTGTTTAGTCTAAGTAAAAATGTATTTATAATAAATAAATTAGGTATTTAACATATATACCGATGTATTCGATTTAATGTCAAAATTTATCAAGTGAAATTCACGAAATCTTTAAACTAAATTAAACTGTGCATTTAAAACAAAATTCTCTACTCATTCCTTTGACTCCACAATCAAAAACATAACCGTATAATGCGGGTCAGTGGTTGTCATATTCCCAAAGTAGTCCCATAGTACTTATCATCAAGAACTCCATACTTGATTGGGAACGTAGGTCCTCATTGCTTGCATTTTTCTGCTCCAGGTATATATGCAAAATGTTGAACTGGCGTTCGGTAAGGGTAACCATAGAAGCTCGTGGTCGACCAGAGATCGATAGCTAGATGTACGAGCCGTTACAGTGTTAAATAATAAATGCCTTCACCATTTCCTCTATACTTGCAGGGCAAAAAATATTTTGTAGTAACAAATACGTCATGTACTTAACTTAAATGACAAGACGTCAAAGGAATTAATCCCCTAAATCAAGTAAGTAATAGTACATTATAAACCTAGGGAGTAAAGTGGTACATTTATTCCCGAGGCAAAAAATTTATAGTTTGTCGAGGGATCACTTTACTCCTGAGGTTTATATACTATTTTATGCACTTTAGAATAAGCAGAAAAGTAAAAAAAATTACTAATAACTTTCGGGAATAAATGCCCCCAGCATTTATTCCCTAAAGTGCATAAAAATATTTAAGTCAAGTATAATTTATTTATAGTAAGAAATTAGGAGCTTAAGTCAACAAAATTTTCTTTGAGTTAGATAAATATATCGAAAAAACAAGAGTTTTTTGTACTTCAGTGCAAAATGAACTTCTTGGATTTCGATTGCTCACACAGAGGGTGGAACCTAGAACGACGACGTTTCGTCCTTATTAGGGACTAGTCAGCTAGGTGTACCACAACAACAGAGAACCTCGGTCACGCTTATGTGCCAAAGATTACGGCTCAAGCTCTGTGTGAGCAATCGAAATCCAAGAAGTTCATTGTGCACTAAAGTACAAAAAACTCTTGTTTTTTCGTTAGATTTACGGTGCCACAGCTATCTTCCGTTTTTTAGATAAATATATGCCTACCCTACCTTGCGGTTGACTTTTCAAAAATATTTTTATTAGTGCGGTTTTATTTGGATAAGTATTTCTTAACATAAGAAATTTGGGTATAATTATTTTAATAGCCCTAGTATCCTTATATCTGGACATTTAGGAATAAGCCAATAGTTGTTTGAACTATTAGATAATGTACATAGAGGAATTATATTCTTGCATCAACCATATTTTTTTGAGAATAGGGTTATTCTTAAATGGGGAATATATTTCTATTCAGTGTATAACGAATTGAGCAAAATTTTTGGCTGTTTAGGATAACCATTTAAGTTTTTGGATTTAAGATGTCATATAAAAGTATACAACACAATAAGTAGGTAAGTATTGTGAAAACTAATTATTGTAGGTAGGGGTCTAACCAACTCATTTGAGTTTTTGTAGAGGTTAGTTCATACAAAATTTTCATTTTGTTGGTAAATTATATATCTAGTTCTAAACAGATGGCAAATTAATATAATAAAAACAGTGGCAATCTTAGGGGAAGCGCGTGCGACGCATTTACGAAATAATTTAGGACACGAGATCCCGCTTAAACTTAAATTTTTGGTAGTTACTCTAACACACTCTTTTCGTTTAAACATTAAATTTCAAAAAAAATTGTCTAAGGGAGTACGTCACTAATTGTGCATTTAAAACGTGGTAAAAATGTCATTTTCAGCATATTTTTCTTAAAATTTTCATCAGGTCAAGATCCGTTCAAACGTCCACTCTTGGTTTCCGATATAAATAAAAAAAATCTTACACATTAACACAAGCTGCTTAAGAATCAAGATTTCCTGTGCTAATTTTGATAAATTTGCATGTCTACATTGTGAAATTTACTTCCCAATCGATTTAAGAAATTATACCTACCTATTATACCTACAACTTCAATGACTCACACTAAGCAAAATGTAGTGATATGTTTGCCCAAGGTATTAGGTACAAAAACAAATTTATCATAAAATCCTCAGAACAAAAAAAATATCTCCGAACCACATGTTAACAAAACTATGGCCAATATAATTTAACTTACCATCTACAGTCAGTGTAATAGGCAAACTAATCTTGGGCTCTGTGTTCACTTGACATTCGTATATGCCTCCGTCTCTCTTCTGCACATAGTCTATTCGTAGGTCCCAATCGTCTGAGTGTTCGGGATGGCGACAGCTAAAACGGCCGTCTCCCGTATAGGTGTGGATACCGGAGGTGAGAATGTGGAGGTCTCGTTTGCGCATCCATGAGATCTGTAAAAAAGGTTTGCTATATATGGTCTGGTTGCCAAACCACGATTTTTGCCTCAAGTGGGAAATGAATGGTACAAGACATTTTTTTGCTGATTTTGTTAGCCAAGGTGCTCTATTTTAAGAATTCGATTGGTGCCACTCTGGCACCCTTGGGCATTTAAAAAAAAAATTCAAGTGAAAAAACTACCGAAAAATATATCTGAACAAGATATTGGTGTGTGGAATATCATTTCAGTTGGATTTAAGTCGTCTAAATCCAAATTCGGTATTATTTTTATTCTGGGGGGTACCTCAACACAGGGGTGATTTTATGAAGAAAATCGACCTGCTAACATACGAATGTACAAATTTGTAGTTAAAAAACACATTGGTGGCAATTTAAAGGAGCGGGGGGGGGGGGTATTTATGCGGTAAGCCATAAAAATGTTTATGTGGAGACTTAACGAAGTATTCAAGTTTTCGACAGCTCCGCTCGACTCTGTTATAAAAATAATTAACTATTTTTGGGCATCATCCACCATTTTGAAATAATCAAGATGGCGGCCGTGACGGGCCGTGGTCAAAAAATGAAAAGAGAAGCATACAGGGTTCCTAAGATTTTCCTTAGGGATAGGATTTCAATAAATCAAACAGAAATGGCATAGAAAGTTCTGCGCGTACAAAAGAAACAGGTATATTGAGCAATGGTGCCAGTTTGTTATTATTTCCGGACTGCTTTCATGAGAAAAAATTGTCGCCACTCTTTCATTGTGAGCATAAATCATAGTTGCAATAATAACCGTTGACAAGATGTCTGCAAATTCCGCTAGATGGCGGCCACACCATGAGATGATAGAGGAAAAACTGGGATTCACAGGCATTGCATTTTTGTTTCTTTCGAGTCGCTTCAGTTTCGTAAATTTTGTGTTTTTAAAATGCCGTATACTCGAGAAGAAAAGATTTTTATTATTAAAAACTACATAAAAAGTGACAGTGCGGTCGAGGTCATTGGGCTTTTTGTTTTTGCGTTTCCAGATCGACCGGTTCCTGTGGCTCAAACTGTCTACAACATTTATCATCGTTTGAAAGGTACGGGTGAATAAATGGTTGTAGAAAGTGTTACCACAACGGCGAAATACCAGAGCATCCCGTTCTTCTACACAGGGTGGAATGAGACGAAATGGTATGCGCTTACGTTGAGGCACATGAACCATGTTCGACGAAACCGATTGCGGAGGCAATGGGTATTCCCAACAGTACTTGCCAATGGATCCTAAAAAAATACGGCTACAAGTCTACAAGTTTAAGATTGGGAAGTCGCAGGAATTGCAACCAGGTGATTATTTTCGCCGGTTAGAATATTGTGAGGTTATGAGGGATAAATGTGACAGGAACGAAAATTTCCTATCAAAAGTTTTGTTTAGTGACGATAAGACATTTGAACTTCATAGCTCTCACAATCCACAAAATAGCCGCTATTGGTCCCGCGAAAATAAACATCTGCACGCAAGTGTTAGAACGCAACATCCTCAAAAATTAAATGTTTGGAGCGGTATTGTCGGGGATCACATTATTGGACCCTTTTTAATTGAAGGGAATTTGAATAGCCAAAAATATGTTGATCTTCTCCAACACCAGATTTTACTACGGTTGAGGGAACTCAACATAAATTTGGACGAATTGTGGTTTCAACAAGATGGCTGTTCATCCCACAATTCACGCCAGGCTACAAATTATCTTCGTCAGGTATTTGGTGATAGAATTATTTCCACGTATGGAAATATCCGATGGCCTCCTCGATCACCAGATCTTGCGCCAAATGACTTTTCCTATGGGGTTGTTGGCACGACAAAATTTTCCAACACCCTCACTTACGGCCTACGACTATACAGGAGTTGAGGGCGAAAATTTTGGAGGCGGGCAACTCTATCACCCCTGAAATGTTGGCTGCTATGCGCCAAGAGTTTTACAATAGATTGGGATATTTTGAGACTCAAGAAGGGGACAGATTTAAACATTTAATCTAATTAAAAATTAGATGTTTTCAGGTCCAAACCACAGCTTTTTCTTGCTTAAAGGAGCCGGCAGGGTCCATTATTTACGATACTGAGCGATAAACTCGTGAGGTTGTTAACATTAGAAAGAAATATCTTCGCTTTTAATTAAATTTCTTTCCATTCTGTTCTACTAGTGACATCTATCCGGAAACGGCCAAACCATGCAGCTAGCACTAGCAGCCAAAGAAATCAATAAACGGCGCTGTTTTTCCTGCAGAGCTTTTTGCTTGCGATATTATTGATTTTAAATAAAGCTGGCCCTACACTACATTTGATATTTTCGAGGTGTTTTATGACATGATCTCGAAACATGTAGTGAACCAATTCTTCAAAACTGGGGGGAGGGTAAAAGCGTAAAATAAGGGGCTGCCAATATTTGTAACACCCAAAAAGGGGTAAAAAGATTTATTTTGCTTTGTTTCTTTACAAAAAACGTTTTTTTTTTTACGAAAAACTTGAGCACTGCCACTTTTTTCATTTTTTTCTTAAACTGTAGCGAAATTTTCGTCACACCGTAGAAAAAAAATTATTTCCCCCATGGTCATACTCTATTTTTATTCGAAAAATTTAGAAACAGAGACGGGATCAGTTTTCCTAAAACGGGGGATCTTGGTTTCGAGTGAGAAGATAAAGGGCGCCGCTGGCAAAAATTTTTCAATTAAATTAGCCGAACGCAAAAATGTTAGAAAAACAAAGCACGAAATAAAAATGGCGCCGCTTACAATTTTTTTTCAAAAGTTACGTAATTTCCGGAACGCAAAGAAATAAGTCTAAAGAGTATAATTTTTAAGAAAAAAAATATCAAATTTCTCGTCCTCCTCCACTGGGACTACAGAGGCCATGCACAAATTACGTAATGGTCATAGAGGGAAGGGGGGTTACAAAACGTTACGTAGGGGGGAGGGGGGTTTTCGACAGCGTTTGCATTTGTGTGAAACTAAGAAAATTTGGAATGAAAATAAGTGAAAGGTTTTTTTTTTGGGGGGGGGGTAGTGGTCTTGAAATCGTTACGTAATATTAGGGGAGTGGCGTGCCGTTTCGTAATTTGTGCACGGCCCCACATCTGACTGTTCCTCCTTTTTGATTTCGAATCAAAGTGCAAAATCCGGGTTGGACGTTCGAAGGCGTCAACCCGTCCTATTTGCTTGATAAAGTTTCTACGTAAATATCTCAGTCGAATTCTCCGGCCGTGTATGAACGCTTTAGGTTAGGCATTTGCATGTATCTCAGTCCCCAGCCTGTAAACAGTGTGTAAGGACAATGGTTACAAAATGAAAAGCCGAAAAATATTTTTTTTTACAATTTGGTATTAAAGTCGAGCAAAAACAATTTTTATTCCAGTCCTAAAGGTATGAAAATGGAAAACATTAGAAAACAACAACCCGGAATGGATTTACTACGTGTAAGATGTAGTGACAACATCGCCCCATGCCCATCCTTTTCTGCCTAATGTGCTTTTCCGTTTGTCTGCGTATTATACACGGCTGCTTGGCCCCCTAAGGATTTGCTTAAGAACCCTGTATATGCATGAGATACATCAATTATGGGGTTCTTGGGTCGGCTGATTACAAATCTGTTGTTAAAAAATATTTGCCTGTAATTTGGAGAAGTGGGGGGTAATTTATGGGCTAAACACGAAATGGAGACTTGGCGAAAATACTTATATATCTTGAATATTTCAAAATGGTGGATGATGCCCAAATGTCATTAATTATTTTTATAATGTTTGCTCATTAAGTCCCCATATAAACAGTATTACTGTTTGCCCCATAAATACGGCCCCACCACTCCAGATTACCCCCAAAACCACATATTTGAATTTAGCGAACCCAAAAACCCTAAAATTCATGTATTACATGTCTATGTTAGTAGGTCGATTTTTTCATAAAATCAACCCCCCCTCCGTTGGAGTACCCCCCAGAACAAAAATAATGCCGCATTTGGATTTAGGCGACTTAAAGTCGACTAAAATGATGTGCCAGTTACCTATATTATGTTCAGACATTTTTTTCTCTATTTTTCTTTCAAATTGCCCAAGGATGCCAGAGTGGCATCAATGGGATTCCTAAAATAGAGTATCTGGGTTAACCAAATCAATGAAAAAATTTCTTGTACCATTCATTTCCACCTTTTTTTGATTTCCTCCAGACTAATAAAAAATTAAGGTTTGTGGTGGGTTTGCAAACGGTTCTAATGCATGCATCTATGCGTTTTCCATGCGTTGCCACGTGATGAGTGAAGAGTCAGAAGGGCACGCATGGGGAACGGCTGCTTTTTTGAGGGAAGGGGGGCACTTTTTCTGACATCCTATGTTGGTAAAATAGGCAAGTGTGTTTTTAAATAGAGTACTTTATTGAAAAATGTACCAGAACTTAAATTACTTGGACCTGTCTTTCCAAACCGCTCAATTAATTATTTTTTCAGTGCTTATTGCAATACCACGGTAGCAATGTAATAAACAAAGACCATTTACTCTGTCTTCTCTCTTAGTTGTCCTTAACTATGACTTCACCCTGATTAAGCAATAGAGGTTCTTTCGGCGGTGGTTGCAATGATTGGAAGAATAACAAAAAATTTGAGCAAGTTGTGTATAGTGGGAGATATCTTCATCAGAGAACTGCAAAGTGGAGAGAGCATCTTCTGGTAGCTTCGTTTTACTTTCCCCGTGAACCTTTCATAAATTTAGTTCTCCGTCTAATCCCACCAAACTAGAAGACCGCAGATCCTTGTATGTATCGGCAAGTTTTAATATTCTTTCCAGATAATTTGGTGGATTCTTGAAGATCACAGGAGGATGATAAGCAAAAATCATAACATTCCAACGATTCCTCTCTGTCAAAAATACCGCGTCAAATCTCTCGGAAAAGTTTTACTAGATTTTATAATGTTTACTAGGTTTTAAATGTTTTCTATAAGGTATATGAAACAAACTTGTATAAACCAAGACTAATCTGACTTGTCAGTTTTTACGAGTAATTAGAATTTTATAAAACATCATAAAAACTCACCAACTTTCATGAGATCTATGCGGCTTTTTTACCAGGGCTCTGAAAATCTGACATTGTCAATCATTCGAATGTACACTGATAATTCTTCTCGGTGTACTTTTCGCTGCCGTAATCTTGTAACTTTAAGTCAAAGTTCTCTCTATCTGCGATAGTCTGAATGTGTCTTTATGAAGATATATCTATCAATTATCTGGATCAGCCCCTTGAAACGAGTTTTAAAGAGTATAGAAGATGCCACGCATACGCAATAATTGATGCTATTAAGTATCCAGTGTTACCCAAATTTTTGCAAAGTTAAAGACGAGAAAGAATATAGTAATTAGATAGGATAGAACAATTTTGTCCTATGGAAAATGAGAGTTTGTGATGGCTTTAAAAATAAATTGAAAACGTAGATAATTTGCATTTAGTGCAAATTATATTCCTTTTTTACTTAGTAAACATATTTTCGACCCTTGCAGGTCATCATCAGACTAGGAGTAATAAGGCGCGCTTTTGATAAAAGAGGCTTTCCTCAAAAGGACGCAAAGTGGAGCAAAGTTTTATGATTTAACTTAATTTATTTTAAATGTAAACGTCCCCATTTTTTTAAGTGTTTGTTTCATCCTATTGTTGTGACTGGAATCATAGAATTATTACCCCTAGTCTGATGATGGCCTGTAAGGGTCATGTTTACTAAGAAAAAAAGAAAAACGTCTTCAAGATTAATGTTTGCAGATAACTTTAATTTTACTTTTTTCTGTGCTGGAATGGAAGATAGGATTTTGTAGATCAGGACAATGGTAAAATGTGCAAGAGTGACTGATGAAAAGGAGATGAAAATGGGCGTATATCAAAAATTGTTGTACATCTATAGAATATTTAAAATACTTCTTAATGCAGTAGAAAATGGCCTTAAATATGTTAGAAAGACAACTCTAAGTACTTACAGATAAAATTTTAACAGAAAAACTTTAAATTTTTGTCATAATATAAAAGAAATAATTGTTTAAAAGAACATTCAATTCTTTCTTTCGATCAAAATGGTATTTTGGCTCAAAGAAAAGTCCAGCAGGACAATCCTTTGGACCCCCCTTTTTTTCCCTTGTTATTCATCTTTAGAGAAAATCTTTAAAATCAGGATTTAAGAGTAAATTTGAATCCTAAAAACAGTTCGTTTACTTACAGATAAACCGAATATCAAAAATTAACAAAATTTTGCACAGAGAAGGCTTCTGGTATCCCCCCACAGACCATTCGCATGGTTTTTTAAAAAAATATATATATTTTGTTTTTGTTTAGTTTTTTAAAGTAATCGATATTTACCGTGAATTAAACATTTATAGGATATGTAAAATTATGTAAAAATTTTAAAATTATGCGAAATCGGTGAAATGGTTCCGGGACAATGCTTTAATCATTCACCGTACAAAATTTGATACAAATTTGATTAACAGTTTTTTAGATTAAGTAATTGGAAGAAGCACATTTTTTATTCAAATTCACCCTTAATGCATGACATTTAGATGATATTAAAAAATCAGGTAACTTGGATAAGTACCAGTGCGGAACGATGCCTATTTGTGGGCGATTCAAAGTTGGAAACCAAAGTGTATGATGGTGTTTAATGATGTATGGGGAGAGTGACCAGTGGAACAACCACCATTTCTTTTTTCACTTTGGTCCTTTGTGTGTTCCTTGTGAGATGCTCATCCAGGTTTGAATTTTCGTTATTTCCATTCCATTATTTCCACCCAAGTTGTTTTTAGATTCTTTGTTGATGTAACCGATTTGGAGGTTTTCTAACTTCTTTTTTTGTTTTTTAGATGACAGTAGTTTAGGAGGTTCTACGGAGCATGTTTTAGATGATTTTAAAATATTAGTTTTAAATCTAAAGACTTAGGAATTAATTTTAATACCAGCAAATGTGAATTATTTGTTCTTTAAACCTTTTTGGAGTGAAAACCCGATCGACACATTTTAGACCTTAGGAACCCAAGCCATTAAAATTTGTGAAAATTTTTATAATTGGAATTACTAGGTTTTCCTCTATCATCTAATTGCATAGAAAAATATTCTAACAACAAATTTAAAAAAAATTGAACTTCTATGTAAAAACCTCGAGATTTATATTCATACTTGGCTTACTATTTACTAAAGAAAAATTTAGCTGTACCAAAACTATCATATATTTTACGATCTTCCCCATGTTAGAAAGACGGAACATCTTTATAAAAAATTAAGGAATGTGCTTATCTCTCTACCAATTAGACTTGGAGGACTTGGTATTCGTAGTGTTGAAAATTTTGGGAAAACTTAGATGCCAATATCTTATACTTACGAAAAAATAATATATTAGGCCGCCTTAAAAACAGAATAATTGAAACTGATTTAACATTAATTTGCAAGAAATTCCAATTATACTTTATTTTACCACACTCCCACAAATTATATTTACCCTGCCCCTTATCCAAAACTTAACTTCCCTATCGCTATCTCGAGACTCGTTACGCAAATTAGAACATGCAGCAAAATATATTACAAGTTTTCAATTTAAGGAATTACTTATATTATCAAGCCAGATGAAATCTGCTCAGTTTACAATATGAATCAACCTGAAAACTTTTACCATATATCTTTTCAATGATTTTTGCCATGCTAGAATCAATTGATATAAAATCAGCAAGAAAGCTGTTTTAAATTGCAACCAATATTTTTAGTACACGAGCATTTTTAAGAAATGAGTAGGTAATTTTTCTCGGCTTCTACTACTATGTATTTTTTTACTTTTTTTCAACCTTAAATGCAAGCAAATTTATTTTATTATTAATGAAAAATAACGTTTGTTTCACCTAAGTACACTTTTTAACTCTTACTGCAGAGACAGATTTAACATTTTCTAATTTGTGGAAGTTGAAAATTTCACTTTTTCTGCATTTTTAGACTGAGTTTACGATACTGAATCATTAATTTCTTCTATTCTCCCAAAATACATTCTTAAAGTAAATTATTGCGACCATGAATTTGTCTTGAAAAGCTGGTGTAATCTCTGTAATTTATATTCTCTTCTATCTCTCTGTGAAAATATAATTTTAAATAAATTTCAAAATGCAGTAGAAACAAAATCAAAAGCTACTCTTCTATGAGAAGAAAAGCAATGCTGGCTTGATACCATTCTTTCTCCTTCACTGGAGAATTTATTGAACGGTATTTCTGTCGATATTCGTTTGGGGCAACCGGTGTGTGAACAAATGACTGACATTTTGGCATATTACGGCCTGTTCTGTTCCAACAGTGATGGTAGGTTGTTTCGCTATCGATTCCTAAATGACATCATTCATTGTACACTTCACTTTTTGGTCGATTGCAAGAAAAAAAATATATTCCCTGAATTATGTGTTTATGTGTTTGTGCCATCCAGCACTATTATTTAAGGTAAAAATCAAAATCTTCCATATACATCTTAGAAAGTAACAACCTATAAACCTGTAAAAAAATGCCAAAATTTCTCTTATTCTTGAATCTTGTAGGAAAGGTCACACGGGAACGTTCATATAATTTATTTCGACCAATAAGAAGGCTCAGAAGCTGCTAAGCTTGTAAGGTGCACACTCAAAGCTGACTGGATTTTCCCGTTCACCTGGTCAGAGACAGGTGTATGAAAGTGTAGGAAGTTTATTTCGATACAGGGCAATCGGGCGAGGTTTGGCCGTTGTCGGATAAGTTTCGGATAACTCGTGATAGCTCTAAAGCCTGTTATTGGTGGATATCAAGAAGGTGACCGTTCCCGTGCAACCTTTCTTATAAACTTCAAGAATCAGCCCCCTGATCGGTGAGATCTTTGCAAGAATAAAAAATTCTGGCTGGGAGTCCCTGGGAGTTTCATTGGCCAATTGATTAAATTGGATATTCGGCGGGGTTTGATCCTCGGAACCCTCCCGGACCAGGGTGGTTTAGAAGAAGTTTTTTATTTAATTGATTAAGGGTTATTGTTAAGTGAAGAAAAGTTGGAAATTGTGAGAATTAAAGCCTTAACTCAGTTTACATACCAGATTTCTTCAAAATTTGTTTAGTTATGAGTGTCAATTAGTACTTTTATGTATTTTAAGTTTGTTAGCTTTGCCCACATTTCGAGCTAGTGCAAAATTTCTTATTGCTGGGCTCACAAGATGCCCTGCTCTAAGATAGTGGCCAATAAAGTAAAATTTTTAAAGTCGTTTTCATCACCCTTAGTACTCTTTCACATGTTGCCATCATTCTCAAAGCTAGAAGCTGCACGGAAAAAAATATATACTAGTCAGTAGGCAAAAATTCGTTTCGATAGTCCTCAATATTTTTTTTTTCAAGGGTATTGAGGGAAAATCTTGCATAAGACCAATCCACTCCCCCGACAGAGTCTCATCCCTCTGTCAGGACAGCCTGGGTAATGTCAGATTCTTTTCGACTAAAACCCCTCGATTGTGGCTCCGAACAGCCTGATGGCTGGCCAGAGTTACTACACTACAGCCATTATAGGCTTATTGTGCACCCTTTGATTCTAGGTTAACCACTCCATTAGATTTATCCCATGTACGAGTTTGTACAGGTCCTTACTTAAGCAGTTCCTAGTGGTTATTGGGTCTAGTTCAACTTCCATTGTCTGTTTTAGACAGGGAGCACCACGAGAAGGAGAAGTCAAGGTGGACATTTGAGTATGAGAGGCTACAGGTATTCGTATCATATTGATGGAAAACCTCTGGTCTAGCGTTGCCAGGTCGAAAAAAAAATTTCCTCAGAATTTGGTTTAAATGGTGCCAGATTTTGAATAGAATTCCTCATATTTCTGTTTCCCGATTTTTTTTAAAATAAATAAAAAACATCGTTACACGTATATTTAAACACATTTTCTTGAAAGCATAGTGTTGTTATGTTTGCTTAACATTCATTCAATAAAACTAAAATAATTTTAATTTTCTACTTTTAATATGTTTTTTGATTGTAGTATACCAACAAGGGTTTCATTATTTAATCGGTTTCTTATTTTGATTTTGTTTAAAGAACCCCGCACGAAATACATTGAAAAATTATTTCGGTAAAATAACCCCACACGAAATGCATTGAAAAATTATTTCTGTGAAATTTGATAAAATTTTGGTATGTTATAGTGGGTTATGAGATAAGAAAAATATGGGAACATAAAATGATTTCTATGACTAGTTCCAGAGATATAGATGGTCAAAGTTTAAAAAAACGTCGTTTTTGGGTATATTGGCCCCGCTCAAAAAGGGATTTCCTACCGAAATCAAATAAGTTATTGACGAATATGGTTTACTGAGGAACCACACATGGACTTTCTTATTATTATGTTGATAAAATATTAACAGGTTGTATACATGGGCTAGTAAAAAAAAATCATTTTTTCCTCGCATCGGTATCGGTATATCTAACGCGTTCGAAACAAAGCCAAGAAGAAGAACATTTTTGACTTGTTCATGCCATGATTCGAACAATGCCTGCTTCTTTGACGGGTGCGACGACAGAACAGCTGAATTCACTCGTCGAGTACGGGGGAATGTACGTAACGTTACGAACCCACAAACGTACGCAACGATTTCAATCAGCAGTTCTGTCATCGCACCCTTCAAAAAAGGATTCGAAACATCGCATAAACAAGTTAAAAATGTAGTGCATTTACAATGGCAGTTTGTATGTGGGCAAAAGAATATGGTTACGGTAATTTGTGTTTCTAGTTTAAAAAGTTTTTTTTGTAAGCAAATAAGGTGACGGACCACTCCCTATGATTCGAAACGACCACGGTGTGGCGCTGCAAGGCAAGTTGCATATATTCAACACTAATTACAATATTTATTATAATTATTGACTTTCTAAATAAATATTTTTGCATTATTTGTGATTTCCTCAAATTTTGTTAGTTTTAAAAAGTTTCTCCTCAATCTCCAATTAACATAAAATTTCTCCAGTTCTGGGAAAAAATCTCCAGAACTCGCATCGCTGCTCTGGTCCCACGTTTGCTGCAAGCACCGTCTCCAACTGGTTTGAGCAGATATAAAGGCCACGTTATATTCGCATCACTATCCCTGACTCTCCTAGTCCTCAATATTAGTAAATTGTTAGCAACACAACAACTTGGATGCATTAGGTTCTCCTTAAGGCAAACGTAAGTTATTTAAAGCAAATTTAAGTAATACTAAGGGGATATTAAAAGACTATTTACATCAATAAATAATTGTTATACTTAAACTTAACCCACCCCCACATAAGCCACTGCCTATACCTTAAAAGAGTACGCACTTCATTGATTAAATGAGATAAAAAATATTAATGCAACAAAATAGAGTTCGTTTTTGTTTTTAATATTTTTCTTATTTATTTTTAAAGCCCATGCCCCCCCTCAAATTATATTCTGCCAAAGCCCTTAATTACCTTTTAAATACGACTAACTCTTAAGAAAAACCACAAAAACGTTTTAGTCTCATTTACATATTTTTTTTTTAATTAACTTTTCCAAATACTAAAGCTCCCCCCTCCTAAATTATAATCCTGGTTACGCGTCTGTGCAGTATTTAAGTACCTTTCAAATGACACCCCAATCACGAAAATCTGAAAAGTACTTTTCAAATTACGAGAAAAATTTTCCGTAGGTGTTTGGTAGACATACGTTCTTTCATAGCTCCTATCACAGACATACGATCCTCATAGAATTTAATTTTTTTCACCTAAAGTACACTTGATTTAAAAAAAACGCATACATGCTGTTATAAAATTGACCTTTCTGAAAGTGTATAATATATACGGACTACCAGCTAAAATGCCTAAAAACTTCAACAGTACGACAATTTTCCATATTGTTTTAAAAAGGTCTCTAAAACTGAAAATATTTTTTTACTTAAATTAAAGGCAACCTTATTTTTATATTAAATTTTGCATAATAGTAAAAAATGAGCAAAAATAATGTTTTAGTAAAGTCTTTATTGAACAATATCAAATTATCACTCGAGTAACAGACGAAGGCTGTTCTATAAAGAGGGCGGTAACCCATTTTGGAGTTGATAAAATAACAAATAAAACGATGGAAACAGCGCTGAATTGAAAACAATTCGACGAATACGAAACTTGAATTAGGACAAAAACGATGGTAAACTTAATATTAATTATTTTAACTTAAAAAAGAACTAAAATAAATAATTTAGTATTTAATAAGATCACCATTTTTCTCTATTACATGCTGCAAACGTCTGGGCATTGGAAAGGTTAAATTTTGAAAATAATTCTGAGAGCTGATCCAATGCGCGATAAATAGCATCGCTTAACTCTTCAGCATTTCGTGGTCTCCAATTCCTTTGGTATATTATTTTAACGATTCGACCCCATATATTTTCCATTGGGTTAAGGTCAGGGCTGTTGGCTGGCCAAGGAAATGTTTCTACATTATTATTCTGAAACCATTGGCGAACAATATTAGCCGTGTATACTGGACAGTTGTCCTGCTGATAAACGAAGTCATTATTTTCATGTAAAGCCTGTACAGATGGCAGCATAACGTTTTCAAGGATTTCAGTATATCGTTCACTATTGAATCTTCCTTCGATTATCCAAAAAAAAACAAACCTCTGGCACTAAACCAGCTCCACATGTTTACAGAAAAATGTCCAGCTTTTTTAATTTGGTTGGTATATTCGGGTTCAAATCTAGAATTTGGTGGACGATAAACCAAAATTCTCCTGCTGCTTGAAAATATTTTCGTCAGTGAAAACCACCCTCTCCCAGATGTCATTATCAATAAGAACGTTGTTCAGTGCAAAAATCACTCTGGCCTGTGTTTGTTCTTCTGTTAGAAAAGGCTTCTTTGCATCAACTCGACAAGAGACTTTTGATTTCATTACTCTTCTATTTACTGTTGCTAAAAATCTCGGAAATAATGTTACATTAGCTGCTTCAACCGACGTTGAAATGTTTGAGATGAGAGTCTCTCATCTTGCACTTCAGAACTTACTTTTGGTCGTCCTGATCCATCTTTCCTATTCGTAGAATTATTTTCAATCCAGCACGTTTTACATTGCATTATCGTCATTTTATCAACTCCAAAATGAGTAGGCGCTCTTCTTATAGACCAGTCGTCTTCTATAACTCTCACACTGAATTTTAAGCTGTCAGGCATACTAAGCTGGTGGTGCCTTATAATAGTATACACTAATAGAATGGAAAGCTAAATTTTATGGCATAGGAAAAATGCATGAGTTTTTTTTGAAATCAAGTGTACAATATCTTTAAAATATTAAAAAATGCTAAACTTTCACAGTAGGCCATAAACCCATGTTATCTGTGCGGGATTCTTTGCTACCCTTCTTTACCTAGCAACCCATTTTAGTTGAAAAATCAGACTAGACACTCGAAAAGGTATACGTAAAGGATTTAAATGGCCTGTAAATTGAAGGAAAATCCTTACGTTTCGGTCTTGTTTTTCAGTCCTAATCCCGACGCACATATACATCCGCCGCGCCATCTTTTGATCCTCTGGCTCTTCGTTAATTGCAAAATAAATTGGCCGTGCGGCCAAAAGCCGCTTTACGCTGACCACAAATTGAAAATTTCGTATACAGGCAGCTTATATCCCAACAGGCAAAGTATATAGATTTTCAAACCAGCAAAATCAAAACCTCATTCAAAAATGTAATAATTTTTAGATATATAATATATTTTTTTGGGCTGAAATCGGGTTAAAAATATGGCGTTTTTTTGAACAAAAGTGGATGTGTTTGATTGATTAATGAACTACTTGGGATATAAAAAAAGGTAAATTAATTGTTGTAAACACGGTTACTTAGGGAAATTATAAAAGAACTTATTATCAATTGCCACAAAACAATTCTTTCTGGGGGTTATAAATTTAAACCACTCCCTAGAGGTGGTCTGAAAAATCACCAACTTTATAACCTCAAACACAGATAATGAAGCAATTATGGTCGCGATTCTTCAAAAACCGTCAGAAAATCTCGCCCTTACAAAAAAATCTGACGAATTTTAAACACAAGTTTACACTAACTGCTTTTTTATTGTTGTTGTTGCTAATATTCCTTAAAATATAGTTTCTTGATACTGTCCGAGTAAATAAAAAATATGTCAATTTTAATTTTTGTAGGCAGTTTTTGTGAATAAACCCTTCTCTTATTTAAAAATGGCGTTTTTATTTTATGTTATTTATTAAGCTTATTTTAGTGTGTAAGCAAACATTTAAAACTTTGAACATTTGATTTGATTTGATTCGATTTGTCTCAACAGCAAGTTTAGGTCTTGAAATCCCTGACACTGCAGCTTCTTAGCTTATTGTATCTCTTGCTGTGTGCCTTCCTAATCTAAGAGGTTTGACGACCTCAAGAGAAGCTGCAGCCCCTTTATTAGGTTTCTCTGGCAGTTAGCTTCTCTGGAGGGGTCGTGCTCCAGGAGGTTTTGTGTTCTGCAGAAGGTTAGTGCTGGGCACTCAAATATGATGTGAGCGGCTGATCCGTCATTCTCATTACATAGTCTGCAGGTGGGTTCGTCTCTATAGATTCCCATCCTATGCAGGTGTTCTTTCAGTGCGCAGTAACCGGTTAATAGCCCCGTGACTTGTCTGATTTTTTTCCTATTCAGTTTAAGGATTTCACAGGTGAGTGGTGTTGAAGGGGATGCCACCATTCTTTTGCTGTGGTTTTCCCCGATATTGAATGCCAGTGGTTTCGATATTCGCTAGGGTTAGGAGGGTTTGAAGGCAGTTCGACACTAATTTTAGGTGAACTTGAACTAATAGCTGCTTGGCTGTCTGAGAAGATTGTTATATCTTTTTTGAGATATCTTCTTCTCAGGTTTTCCCGCAGGCAAGTCTCTATGGCATGTATTTCAGTTTGGAATACTGTGGTATGTTTCCCCAGAGAAGCAAACCAATTTGATCTTGGGGCTAGGCCATATACTCCCGCTCCTTATCCACTGTCCATTTTGGATCCGTCGGTATACCATACCAATTTTCCTGACTGGACTAGTGATTTCTCCGTTTTGTTTCCCCAGGATAGCTGGTTCTTAAACGGCTTGTTCAACAATTAGTGTTGATTTTCGGAGTCACTCCTCATCTCTAGCAGCGAGTTGGTGACAATGCTCGCAATCTTGGTATATCCAAATGGTTATCATACCAGTTGTCATTGCATTTTAATCTGTATGCTCCCATTCTCGCCTCCGCTTTGATGACAATGTCAAGTGGTGGGAGGTTTAGAATGGTCTCCATAGCAGCGGTTGGTGTGGTGCTCATTGCTCCCATTATGCAAATACATGCAAGTCGCTGGAGTTTGGAGAGCTCCAGTTTTGCAGGGCTTTGTTTGGCCTTCGACCACCATACTGTGGCGCCGTAGGTTATTTTGGGTTTTACCCCCTTCGTGTATAACCAATGGTGCAAGTCCCCAATTTTTCCCTACAGCTCTTCTGTTGGCCATTAGCGACATTTTCCTCTTGTTAATGGCGTAGGCAATATGCACGTTCCAGGTTAGTTTTGCATCCAGAATAACCCCGAGATATTTTACCTCCTGGGCATATTGTATCTGTTTTCCAAAGAAGGTGAGGGTTGATAGTCCTTCCAGCTTCCTTTTTTTCGTGAAGGGTATTAGCGCTGTTTTCTCGGGATTTACCTTGAGGTCTTCCCGTTTACACCAGTCTTTTACGATTTTCAAGGCTTGTTGCATTTGCATTGATATTCTGTAAAGGTTTTTCCCCATACAAATCTATAGATAGCCATGGAATATGTCACTGTCAGTGTTCAGAAAAGTCACAAAAATTCTGTCTTTTGAGAATTTTCGACACTTTTTGACGTTTGTTGGTGCGCGTAGTAGCAATTTAGCTCCGCCGAAAAACTAGTCCTGCAGATTTTTTTTTAAACATTAAATTTGTACAATGTTATTAATAAAATGACGCAGTTTCCATTACAACGTTAAGTTAATTATTAAGGACGCTGTGTTTATATTTTAAATGAGGTCATAAGTAAAAATCGCCACTTTCCAGAATTGTGACGGTCAGATTTTCTGTCGTTTCTGAAGAATCGCGACCTATGTGCCAAATTTTTTGCGTATTCATCATTTGTCATTTTTTCCTAAAATATTGTATATTTTGAGAAAAAAGAGCAGTTTTTCAGTGGTATTTTGCAATAACAATACAAAATACTCAATAACTTTGAGTCTTTTCTGTATAGGTAAGTGTTTTTTGAAAATTGGTTTTTAAACTTTAGTACTCTCCACAGGTGTAAATATTTAGAAAGGAATTTAGTGAGGGTGAATAACTAACAAAATCAATGAATAGCGAGCTTTCCCTCAAATAATTACAACAAGTAAATATTTAGACCTGTGGGGGGTACTATTTTAGATCTTAGTAAATCCCACTGTAAGTGTCTATTTACAGCCGTTCTGGAAACTGCCGCTGTACTAACACCATACTATTGCATTATATTATTCCGTCGAAATTGCCCTGGGAGCAAAAAAAAACTCTACCTTGCCATTCTGTCATGGGTAAAAATATACTCGGTACTCTGAATTCCAGAGCCGTATATAATATTTCTGCCCGTCCGCGCTCTTTGAACGGGGGTTTATATTAAAATTATGAAAACTAGAGCTGTTGCTTTTTTGTCTGTTTTGTTACTACCAGCCAAACGACGACGATGTTCAGTAACGGGCCAAAATAATTAAAAATGCCGCCGTTTTTTGTTGTTGGTCGATACACTTTATGTATATATAGGACTTTGTCTACTGGATGCGGGCCGTATATGGATAAAGCGTACATTTTTGTCATAATTTTTATACAAAGGATGGTCAACTAAAAAAAAGCGTGACAGAATTCGATTTACTTTCGCCGCTTCTTGCATTTCGACAATTATCAAAAATCTATTTTAACCAATCGAATTTGTATGGCTAACGCTTTAAAACGGGTGTTACAAAATCATTGGCGCAGCTAGGTATTTACTTCGGAGGAGGAAGGGGCGGGTTTGAAGAAAAAATTATAATAACATCTTCAGACGACGTTCTTTCACTGCAAGATTTGTAAGCACTTCGTTTACCGAAACTAGCTTTTGACGTTGAGTTGTATTGAGTGTATGTAGTGCATTAATTTTACTCTCTAATGAGAAAAAAGTCCTTTTGCAAGTGCAAGTGGTAACCGGCAATATGGCCATAGTTAATAAAATTTTATTGATAAAAGAAACAGGTGCTTACAAGCGGTCTTACATCTAGGGAGCGTGTAACCGACATTTTTGAGAAAATTACACACAAACTGCTATTTTTGACTTAACATTAAACTGAAATCGTAAATATTATGTACTTTTGCTTTTATTTAAACGTATCTGTAGACTTATACCTAACGCGTTTAAAACAAAGACAAAAAACATAACAATTTTGATTTATTTATACCATGTCTCGAGCGAGGCTCGATTTTATGGTGGATGCGATAGTAGAACACCTGGCTGCACTCGTTGAGTACGTCGCTTTGGAAAGGACGTCCACAACAACGCATGCACCGATTTTTGGTTTAGTCATCGCCTCCACCATAAAATCGGGCGTCGTTCAACAAATGGTATAAATAAGTCAAAAATCTAGTTTCTTTTGACTTTGTGTTGAACTCGTTAGATATAAGTATATGGATGCGTTTAAGAAATAGTTAAATTTCAAGGCCTTCCATGACATTTTCTCTTTGTTTTTAATAAAATCATACCATATAAATATTGTTATTAGTAATTGGTCCATCGATTGATCAGATGCCGCCAGCAATAGTTTAGTAACCGCGATGACGCGATGCGCGATCAACAAGAATAAGATTCTAAGAAAGCGGAAAAAGATATTTTCAAAGTAGAATGATTTTGAATATTGGGATTTTTCTATTTTGCTATGTAGGTATATATTTTATTTCTACCGTTATTTTATTCTGCGTATTGTAACCCAACTGCCACTCGGGGGAGGGGGGGGGGTTAACTCAAACCTCCCCCATCACTGCGCCACTGGCAAAATAGCCTTACCAAAATAGAGCCTTATCAAAACAGCGCCGACCATAAAAACCTCTAACAAAATAGTGCTATATTCAGGGGTTTGTTCAATTTTTCTGATAGGGTAAGGTTTATTATTATAACAGTTTTGCGACACGCTGTTTGATTGGTACTGTTTTGGTGGGCGATATTTTATATCAGAGCCAAACATTGATAGTCTTTATATTTTTACAAACACAGTAAAACTTAAATAAAACTATCTTTTACCTAGGAAGATTATGGTAGTGGCGGTTCTAAAGAGGTCAAGTAAACAACTCCTCTTCATTCTTATCTTGACTTTAAAATAAAAAATTAGAAGAGTATATAACTATCCTTTAATGACTTTTACTTTTAGGCCATTTTGTTTTAAAATAAAATGCTCATGTTTCTACACAAAGTCGTTAAAAACTTGATAGACGTGTAGCTGGATTCCTTGAAAACTATGCCTTTAAAGCTGAGTTAGAACACTGAGTTAACGTAACTTATGTAACGGTTTCTTAATTTCTTGACTACGTAAAACTCGAAATTTCCTGATTTTTTCCAGATTTTTTCTGTTTTCCCGGTTGGTGGCAACACTGGTATAACATAAAATAGGTAGCCTAAACCAGGACGCTCGATTCATCATACCTATTTATAAACTTTGAAAACTCCCACCCAATATGAGATCAAAAACAGTTTACATACACCAGTACTTGTGGATAGAAAAGCAACTTGTATAGGACAATATTATTTTTTAAACTTCTACCTTTGATTGGTTAGCCTCCCAATCAGATTAATTTCCAACTCAAATGTCTCACCAAATCACCAAATACTGAGGTTTCAAATTATTAAGATAAAGTTAGTTTTCTGGGAATCCAACAGGGGGATGATTCTTGAATCTCTATGAAAAGTCGCACGGGAACGTTTACATCCTTTCTTTTGGACAAAACAAGTTTTCTTTATCCGGTCATTTTCCTCTTCCTTAAAATTTGCTACTGTAATCCCAATTCACAAGGAAGGGGAGAAAATTCCAGCAAATTTTTGCGCCATCTCTTTGTTATCCACACTTTCCAAAGTCTTGGAGACTATAGTCACAAAGCGGGTTTCCGAAGGGAACAAGTACAACCGATGCAATATTTAATTTCACGAAATACGTTTTTTTATACCTTCATCAAAAACATTATTTTAGTAACTGTCTGCAGATAACTAAAGCATGTCTTTCTTGGTTACCGATGCAAAAAAACTTTTTTTTTGATCACGGGTGCAAAAAAAGATTTCTGTCCTTTTTTTACCCAAAGTTAAAGAGAAATAGCGAAAAATAGTAATATTGAAAAAAGTCTAATTATTGTTGCCGAAGAATTAAGCCATTTTCGCCAGTTTTCACCAAGTATTTACGAAAAAATCATTTAGAAATATCGTCAAAATATCAAATTGTCAAAGATTGCAATGTCGTAACAATGAACGTCACCGAGTAAAAAGACACATCGCTATGGAAACGATTGTTATTTCATTTACCAGCCGCCTTGATTTATAGTGTAAAGATGGTGTGTTGCGAGAAGTTCTCTTTGTTCGACACTTTTAAAAGTATTTTTCTGTTTTTCTTAGATTTTTTGATAAAGGTATTCAACTCGCGGCTAAACTGTGCTTTTTTTACTCGCGTTTTTAAATACCTTGCTGTGCTCGTTATTTAAACCAACGCTTGTAAAAAAAGCACTATTTTAGCCACCAGTTGTTAAAACTACTATTTCAAATAAATTTAATTCAAAACACGCTTTTAAAGCAAACATTTTGTTATGAGGTGTCTAATTCACAAACTCTCCTTTTGTTGCACCAGTGCGCACTGAGTCTATCTCTATCCTTTATTTTGATACAAAATACTTACATATACTACACATACACCAGTGCATTGAAGGGAAAACGCTATTGGTTGCATGTCATGTAGGAAGTTGAAAAATTAGGAAACAAAAAGCTTTCCAATTTCCGAGTTCGTCGGTAGAGTGTGTGCGAGCTTCTTTCTTGAGTAAAAGAGTATGGAATTGTTGAAACAAAATAATCATTAACATCCCCCATTTTAGGTTTTATAGGCCATTTTATAGACGCCAGGGACGTTAAATGTTCACTTTGAGAATTTTATTGACCCTTTCTGCTCTTAATCTAAATTAATATGTTGGAACTTGGCGCTATAAAACCTTTGAACTACTTATGCTTGCTAGATAAAAAAGAATGCTAACTGAAAGCTCTCTTCCCTATTCTCCCTTAAGCCCAGCAGAGCAAGACAAATATGACTGAGTATTATTACTGGTTTGAAAAAATGAGGATTTCAACTGTAATTTTGTTGACTTTGCCTCTATGATTCTCAAGATGGTTCAGGCATGAAGTTCTAAGTTTAATTTTAGATACATTTCCCCACCATGACGTCAATCACACTAATAATTTTGTCCTTGGTTACACTGTTAAACAAAATCTTTTTGAAAAATTGTTTGTGCCAAATTCTGACAGTTTTGGATTTTTTTTTAATTACGTAAAATGGAGTTTTGGAGCTCTTACAGGGGAAGAAATCAAAAAAATGTTTTTAGAAGCAAACCGGTTAGTGAATTTATTTTTTATTTCATGTTTTTTTTGTGAAAAAAAAAAATCCATAAATACCACAATTGACTAAATAATTTTTTACTCATGCATATTTTAAAAAAATTATAAAAAACACGCAATCCTAAAAAAAATATCGCTAATTTTAAAGCTCTAGTCGTATTAATCCCGATTATTTCCCTCCTTCGTATTTTGACCAATCACAACAACGTATTTTAAAGTTAAATAATGTCTTATAGGGTAAAAATTGTCATCAGCTGTGATTTTTTCGCGAAAAATTTGATAACTTGTCAAACAAAAGGTATTTTTGTCAATATTTGTTTTTAATTTTGTGTCTTTCAAGTCTTGAAATAATCTTACCAAATACCATTGGTGAATCTAATTTTGATGCACTTATGCCATTGCCTCCGATAATATCACACAAAATAATTTAAAAATTATCGATTTTTTTTTACGACTGCGTGTTTTCACGTGAGTCCGTATAGTTGAGGGGCATATGGACTTCCGTGGGCTTTTTGATGATGATTTTACGAAACCTGTTTTAACCAGTAGTAATAGGCCACTTAACATCACCCTGCCTGTGAACAGCCTCAAAAGTGTTGCAGTCAAATAGTGAGGTTAGGACGACAAAATATTTTTTTAAATCTTAACGGTTTGACCTACGATATTGAAATTTGGTACTCATATTGGCCTTCTGGTATTATAAAATTTAAAAAAGAACATTTAGTGCATCTAGGGGCCGGTAGAGGTCAAAATGTGTTTTTAGATTTTTCCATGTAACTTCCGAACGACTTATCCTGCACTTAAAACTATGTGATTTTGTAGTACAATCTATTAAAAATCAGCCTGATTTTTTGACAATTTCGAAAAAAAAATCTATTTACACTCACTTAATATTACCCCACCTGTGAACAGCCTCAAAAATGTTGCAGTCCAAAAGTGAGATTAAGATGACAAAATATATGTTTAAATCCAAACGGTTTAACCTACAGCATACAGACCGCTTCATGCTACTGCGAACATAGGCCGGAAGAAGTCCAATTTGCCAGTGTACGTACATGCAGGGACACCGCACACCTATCAGTGGAGCAACCAACACTCAGGCTTCCGATCGCCGTTCGCCGTCGTTCGCCTTGTATTTAGTACGCCTCTAACCACGGTGTTATGAGAAGCGTAGTCAATGAAACCGGAATTTGGTCAATAAATACGTAAATTTTTATAACGTAATTCTCTTGTATTTTGTCACTGATAAATTAGAACGTTTTATCACTAACAACGTATTACAGTGAAAATAGTAAGGAGAAGCCAAATAAAAACAAGTTCCCAAAATAAAATAACATTCTAAAAAGCAAAAAGATTCTCCTAGTGAAAAAAAATTTAGAGCAAATGTTCGAAAAGTGACCCAATTACGTGTTCCCCTAAAATACCCTCCCAAACATTAAAAAAAAAAAATACAAATGCAAATTTTCCCTCGACCAATATCGAACGAGTGTTGGGTTATGACAATTCAATAATGGAAAAGTGCTTTCATCTGGGAAAAGAATAGATCTCAGAAAGGGAAAAATTTGATGCGTTTTTGACGCTTTGTAAGAATGATAACCATTCTTTTTGAGAACACGTAAGACAGTGGCTGAAGACGTATCAACTGCTTCGGCAGTTTGGTGGCTAGTTAACTTTCGATTTTCCTCCACTATAGCGCAAATCATCACACCTCGTACTTCCTGCTCGTCATTCAAAACAGTGGTTTTTTATGGTTTCTTGGCGCTACACAACCAAACTTTTCAAAATTTTGATAACTAGGTTCTGGGCGATTTACAAAATTCTCCAGAAAACGTTCTTGAATAAGTTTTAACGGTCTGCCTTGATAGTACCATTTGGCTATCTGTACTTATTCGGCAACTTTGTAGACATCCATTTTTAGTTTTAAAAATGTATTATTTCACTTAAGAACTTATCAATCTGTTTCTCGAGCAAGGCAGAAATAAAACAAAATAATAAAAACAAAATAAATTTCCAAAAGATAACACTGCAGCGTGCTTCGAATCCACCTCGGTCGTATGGCACGGAGAGTAAATTGGACTTGATTCCCCCTATGTTCGCAGTAGCCTGAAGCTCATTGTATACATATAGCAATATACAGACCGCTTCAAGCTACTGCGAACATAGAGCGAAAGAAGTCTAATTTGCCAGTGTACGTACATGCAGAGACACCGCACGCCTATCAGTGAAGCAACCAACACTCAGGCTTCCGATCGCCATTCGCTGCCGTTCGCCGCCGTTCGCCTTGTATTTAGTACGCCTCTAACCACGGTGCTGTGTGGAGCGTAGTCAATGAAACTGGAATTTGGTCAATAAATACGCAAATTTTTATAACGTAATTTTTTTATTTTTTGTCACTGATAAATAAGAGCGTTTTATTGTCAACTGCTCAGATTTATCAGTGACGACGTGTTACAATGAAAATAATAAGGAGAAACAAAATAAAAGCAAGTTCTCAAAATAAAATAATACATTCTAAAAACCAAAAAGATTCTCCCAGTCAAAAAAAAATTAAAACAAATGTTCGAAAGTCCTCCTTGCTCGGCTAGACAATATCCGAGCCTACTATAAAAACCCCTTCCACCGTTTCCAAGCATGTTAGGGGTGATAATTTGAAAAGCTTCTTCAAAAACAGATAGAAGTCATTAGGAGCAAGATCCGGAGATCGAGCTGGCCATAAAATAGTTCCCCGTGTACTTATAACCCGATTAGGAAATACATTATCAAGATATTCCCTAACAAGGCCAACATTGTGAGCGGAACAACCATCTTGTTGAAACCATGTTTCACCAAATCTTACACCTAACAACTGCCTAGCAGTTGGAATAATGTGCTGCTGCAGTAGATCCAAGTATCTAGGACCATTCAAATTGCAATTGCCGTTAATAAAAAATGGCCCAATTACGTGTTCCCCTACAATACCCCCCCCCCCAAACATTTAGTTTTTGGGGATACTGTGTTCTTACGTCAAAATACAAATGCAAATTTTCTCTCGACCAATATCGAACGTGTGTTGGGTTATGACGATTTTACCATTTGACCATCTGCACTTTTTCGGCAACTTCGTAGACATCCATTTTTAGTTTTAAAAATGTATTATTTCAATTAAGAACTTACCCATCTGTTTCTCGAGCAAGGCAGAAATAAAACAAAATAATAAAAACAAAATGAATTTCTAAAAGATAACACTGCAGCGTGCTTCGAATCCACCTCGGTCGTACGGCACGGAGAGTAAATTGGACTTGATTCCCCCTATGTTCGCAGTAGCTTGAAGCGGTCTGTATAGGTCTCCTAACAGCAATATATGTTATAAATTTTTAAAAAAATAGGGGGCAGAAGGGAGTAAAACGTGTATTTTGATTCGTCCTAGACGTGGTAAATATTTATTTTTTATGCAGCATGATAGAGCAATGACAAAATTAAATCACCATTACATCTGAATGGATTTGCGATCATAGAAATTCATAAAGTATGCCATGGAAGATCAGCTAACTGACAGCCATATCTCCGCTTCGATGGCGATGATGTGTCAATTTAAGTGACAATTATCAAGATTTTTTACTAAAATTTGACCAGAAGCGAAATATACCGTTAGGATTCAAAATAATATCTTGACACCTTAACCTCACTTTTGGACTGCAACATTTTTGAGGCTGTTCACAGGTGGGGTAATATTAAGTGATCTGTAAGTAACCGATTTCTATAAATTTTCGTTAAGTTTGCGTAAATAGATTTTTTTTCGAAATTGTCAAAAAAATGGCGTTTGTTCAGGGTCCTCCGCACATAGGCTAAAAAAATGTTTTGTGATATCAGGCTGATTGGTAATAGTATGTACTACAAAACCACATAGTTTCAAGCGTGCGGAATAAGTCGTTCAGGAGATACAGGGAAAAATCTAAAAACACATTTTGCCCTCTACCGGCCCTTAGACGGAATAAATGTTATTTTTTAAATTATATTATTTAATCTGGCCAGAAGGCAAATATGTGTACCAAATTTCATCATCGTAGGTCAAACCTTTAAGATTTAAAAAAACATTTTGTCGCCCTAACCTCACTCCTTAACTGCAGCACTTTTGAGGCTGTTCACAGGCAAGGTGATGTTAAGTGGTCTATTAGTAACCGATTAAAACAGGTTTCGTAAAATCATCATCAAAAGGCCTACGAAGGCCGAATTTCGACTCTATTCCCCTCGACTAGTAGGATAAGTTAAATTTGCTGAGAAAATACGCATGAGTGAAAAATTATTTAAAGCTCGAGTGGTAGTCCTGTTATTAAGGGGAGAATTTCTAAAAAAAAAACGTATTTTTTTAAAAGGTGAAGCGATGGAAGATATAAGTAGCGGGAGGTGAATTGGTTAGGAAAACGGAGCGGGGAAGGGGTAGAAAGAGGAGAGGTGCAGGGATGGAACGGCCAGCTACATGCAAGCAAAGTCGCTGGAAATAGCTAGGTTTGTTATGAGTGGTGCAATATGAACTCTTAGCAATTAACTTATTCTGGCCAAGACCTTCCAGAACAGGCGGAGTCTATGATCAGTTCACTTAGAACGGATGGGGATTGAGAGATTTCTCTTGGTTTTTTATAAATTATTTTATCTATTGTCGTCGAAAAGCCATACTTTTTGTACCAAATTTCAACATAATTTTTGTTTAAAGTATTGCTTTGAAATTCTCGAAACTTTAAAAATAAAACACTTTATACCTACAGAAAATAATCCGAAAAAGAACGAGGGCGTACACGAAAATTGACTGTCAAAAAGGGTTATTCTTTTACGCTGATAGCCATATGCGAAAGGCATTCATGGAAATATCCATCGCAACTACGCTAGATCGTGGAAAATTGCCCCGTAGGGAAATTCCTAGTAAGCCAAGGTACAAGATACATAACATAGTCTTAAGGTTCGAGAAATTTCCGGAACGCTTTATCGCATTTTTCTCTTTTTAATGGTGTTCTAACCTACGTAATAAACTAACACCGCAAACTGAGATATTTACGCGATCTTGGCCAAATTAGAACTTAAAATTTTAAATTTAATCAAAAATAAAACAAAATTGGACCGCCATGGTAGGTACACTGAAAAGTACATTTAATACCCAGGAACTAAGGCGATTTTTTTTATTCCAAAGCGAAAAATTTGGAAGCCTACCACAGCAGGAATTTATAAGACCGTATTTACTAAAAATTTTTATCGTAAAAATCGGTAACTATAGAAACCCAGATTTAATAAAACCCGGAATTTTTCAAATCATTATTTTTGAAAACCTGTGTGTACGCCCCCCGTTCATGTATCATTGGCGAATGCGCAATCAATTTAGCAGAAATTTCTGATAAACAACGGGTCTTACGAATTCCGGTTTTTAAAAAAATAGGTTTTACAAATTACGAGTTTGATTTTGAATGATTTTGATGAACAATGGTTCGATTAAACGCGGGTCTTATAAATTTCGAATTTGTTGTTGAATGGGTTTGAAGAAATAAGGTTCGGATAAAAAAATTGGTTTAACGAATTGCAGTTTCTATAGTGAATTGATTTTATGATTGAACTTTTTTTTATTTAGCGGGTTTGATTTTGCACGTTCTGATAAACTGTAGGCGTTCAAAATTTGTAGGTTAAGCAAAGCTAGGGTTACAAATCGCCGAGTGATAAACAGGCACTTTAGTCAAATACTATTTTTTGCATTTTGATTTTTTGTAAATATTTACTATTTTCTCAGTAAATTTAATGTGATTTCCTAAAATTTTATTTAGGTCCCCTTAATTTTATTTTAGTCTCCAAAATTTAATTTTACTTCATCAATTTCATTTTTATCCCTAGATTGAAAAAAAATGTATGAAAAGTACGAAACATGTTTTGTAAATTTTAATTTAAAAAAACTTATTTCTGTTATTTCTTTGCGTTAAACACGTCAAGGATAAAATATGATTTGGGATCCCGTGGGCTATGTATTCTAAATATGTTATTTCTGCCATATTAAAATAGTTAATAAAATTATTTGTTATCCCAGCAAACACGGTTCTCTCGTGCCATCGTGGGCCCGATTTCGATTGCCGAATTTACCGTCATCAGCATGATGTCGATTTACGACATCGGACCAGCAGTATTATTTTATGTTTGCCGACGCAACGTTAGACTGTAGCCCGCCGTCGGACCATTGGTAAATTTTACTTTTTGCTGACATCAGCATACCGTCGCCGTACGATTAAGGTCCGATATGGTTTAACTACATGATACAGAACATCCGTCCATATAGCTGCTTAATTTGATCTGTCTAACGTAGGCAAGCTGGTCTCGGTCCAACATCGGTAAACTATTCAAGTCCGACATACGTTTCCTAAAGCGGTTCAACGTCGGCGATTGACGAAGGGTCGTCGGTGGTTGCTTGACACGATCCGACATTGGAAAACTACAAAGTTTCGATAATGCGGGTGCTTAACCAGTCGGCGGTTTAAGTGGCGGAAGAGGTGATTATTCTAGAGAAGTACCACTATCTTGTCAACTCAGCATTCTAGTTTTGAAATATCTGTGCCCATTATATATATAATATTATCTTCCACTGTACAGGGAATATAGTGACATTAGCGCCATCTCTACATGCTAGGAAGAAACTACTAAGCAGTTTAAAAATTTTAATGTGACGTACCATCGTCTGTTGCCGGTTATCGACCAATCGAACAAAAATCTGATCAGGCCATCGTCGGTCCTAAAGCAGGTAGAGTGCGTTTCGGCATAAAATCGACTATAGTAAATCGGACCATCGTCAGTTGCCGATTCTCGACCAATCAAACAAAGTTCCAATCGGACCAACGTTGGCCCTAAAGCATATAAAGTGGTCGTCGGCATAAAGTCGACTATAGTAAATCGGGCCATCAACAGTTGCCGATTTTCGACCGATTAAACAAAGTTCCAATCGGACCATCATCGGCCCTAAAGCAGATAAAGTGGGCGTCGGCATAAAGTCCACTATAGTAGATCGGGCCATCGTCAGTTCCCGATTATCGACTGATTAAATAAAGTTCCAATCGGACCATCGTCGGTCCTAAAGTGGTATCGGCATAAAGGCGACTGTAGTAATGTGAAACTCCGTCAGTTTCCGATTATTGACCAAAAACTGAAAATCGCAATCTATCCAACATCGGGCCAGCGTGTAGTCGCCGATGCCGACACACTGCCGACGATTTGTTTTTGCTGCGATTGTACATAAAGGATATCGCCCTTTTTACATGGTCCGACTATCTACCCCTCCCAGAAGTACCCGAAAAGCGACGCCAAAATCGTCGGTTTCGCACTTTTTAGCAATTTTTGAATTATTTTACTGACCTTATTTGCAAACCGACCAAAATGTAAATATCTTTTTTGAATTTGCCATAACTCCCTTTTTTTAAGAAAAATTTGAAACGTCAAAATTGCACTGCCATCTTGGATCCGCCATATTTTTTAAACGAAACTTCCTCTAAATTAAAAACCTAACTATGACAGAAAACTGACAGATGACATTCTCCATCTTGCGTCGGCCATATTGAACATCGTTATTTTTTGTCCGATTTAAACAAAACTTTGGTTCCATATAGAGCGTTTTCAAAAATATTCAATTTTGATCCAAAATTGACGTATGTCAGAAGCCATCTTACAAGAGCCATATCGAACTTCGTTATATTTTGCCCAATTTAAACATAACTTTTTATAAATTTTATAAATTATATATTGTTAAAAACGCTTTATGTGCGAGAAAGTTTGGTTTAAATCGGACTAAAACTAACGAAGTTCAATATGGCCGACGCAAGATGGACACTGACATCTGTTAGTTTTCTGTCACAGTAAAGTTCCGTTTAAATAGATACGAAATAAAAAAGTTTAATATGGCGGATCCAAGATGGCAGAGCAATTTTGACGTTTCAAATTTTATTTTTAAAAAGGTAGTTAATGCAAGTTTAAAAAAGAATATTAGGTTTTGGTCGATTTGCAAATGTGGTCAAAACAATAATTCAAAAATTGCTAAAAAGTGCGAAATCGACGACTTTGACGTCACTTCTCGGGTAATTTTGGGAGGGGTAGAGAGTTGGCGTGATAAAAAAAAAAATTTTTAGGACGAGTACTTCAATTTAAAAAAAATCAGGCGATTCTATACTCAATACAAATTTTCATTTAAAAAGGGCGATATTCTTTTAAAAATTACAATATATCACAAATTTGGTAGTAATTGTACTTAAATAATAGGTACAGCTACAACCTTGTTAGTAATTTTACACAAACGGTTTGTAGATTGTTTTTTTAATTTTACTAAGAGGTTTATAACTCTAAAATGTAAAACTTTATTTGTACAAGATAGAAGTGACAAAATGAGCAAATTATGTCTTACAAGTCGAGCTTTCGATTCCTTTAATTACAGTACATACTCTGTAAAAAATACACTATACTTATATTATATAAAGCATAGTTTACATATTTTTTGTAATTCTCTGACTTTTACCAATCCTCTTTTTTAGTATAGGGACTAAAATCTCGCAAATAAGGGACTAAAGTGCAAAAAATTATTTAAATTTTTACACATAACCCAACTTTTTTTAATCTGGCGATAAAATATTACCAAACAAAAAGGTGCTCGTATGGTATGTCAAAGTAAAAGCTACCTATTTTATTTTATCCTTTTTAAGTATATCTTCGGTTTAATTTTTTAATTTGAATGAACTGCTTTTTCTTTTGTAATCAACTTTTTCGCAATTCAGGGACTAAAGTGGTTACTAAAGTGTTACTTTAGTCCCTGAAGGACGAAAGTATAAAGTGACTTAAACAAATGTTTTTTTATTTTCTTTTATTAAAACCAATGTAATACTAAAATATAACACAATATTAAATGTACACCAATATTACCTACATAAATATTATCTACTTGTTGCAATAATTGTTATTAACGTTAATGTTTATATTAACTTCACTGCAATGGGAAAAGTTAACCAGCTCCTTGTTTTGAAATCTTGACTTGCTTCAGCAGCAGCTTTAAGGTCAATTTTTTAGGTTTAGCGACACGATTTGTCGATTTATGCAAAACAATTTAGTTGTCAACTATCAAATCTTTCGTACACTTTTCGAATGTAGTCCAAATTGTCTACCACTTGACATTATTTTGACATTTTGTTTTTGATAGAGTGCCTTAATTTTCTTGATTTTTTGATATAATATTTTTTTATAAAAAATAATACAGAAGTGCGAAAAATAATACATAAACATCTGGACACACTTTAGTCCCTTGGGGTATAATATAGTATCAATTAACCTAAAGGGTAGAGATTCTTTTTTTTTCCTGTCAGTGACATTAACTCAGGAAATGCGTATGTGTACTTTTTAGAATCAAATAAACATTAGAATTACAAAATGTGCTTTTTATTTAAATTTCAGCTAATTCTGATGTTTATTTGACTTAAAAAAGTATGAATATCACATGACCCGCATAATAATTTGCAAGTGCAGGCCGTCAAAAAATAATTTAAAGATGCATCACATGACTGTTTGTGGTATTTTTTATTTTTTTTATTCTTAACTACTTTGGTCCTTGTCCGAGGTACAAGCATAACCTAGATATAGGAAATTGGCCTTAAAGTTCCTAGACCATCAGTGTACCTTGGAATAATACAAAACCAAAGAATTAACTGTTAATCAGCAAAACAAAATAATATGTGCTTTTAACTTTTTCCAGTATTTAATTTTTCGTTTAAATAACAAAATATTTCTGCGTTTAAATCTTATTATTTAATTTTTGCCCTTAAATGTTATGTTTTTTTATTTACTCCCATTTAAAAACTGAGGTGTGCTAAGGCTAGTTAATGCTTTTGAGGAATAAGCGCTACATAGCCATCAAAATTTTACTTGCAAGGGTATTTTTGGTTTCACATATTTGGTTCAACATTTCCATCGAAATATAAAAAAATTTTGGTCTTATTCTGTAGATAAAGTTTAAATCCATGGTTCTCTACTAATAGTTTTTCAATTTTGACTTTCATTTTTGTTAAATATGGATCCAAATGCGTCGTATTTTGCTTGCTCATATCTGTAAGATTAGACAAAAATTGAAAAAGTACCAGTAGGTAACCCTAGATTTAAGTTTTATCTTTAAAATGAGACTAAAATTTGAATACAAAAATGTGGGGCTAAAAATGCCCTTGCTAGTAAAATTTTGTATGAGTAAGACAAGAAAAGCTGCCAGCAAAGACTACTCTTCACATGTACACCCATTCGAATAAGCATGCCAATACTGTTAAAAAGGATTTGTAAAATTACAAAACTTAACATTGGTAATTTTGACTCTGTGTTTTCGGGCTTCCATTGTCTATATTATATTTTATTTATACACGAAGTTTCGATCAGTACAATCCCTGATTATCTTCAGGTGCAAAACTACAATCTATTCCTAAGGCTACGTACTTATATACTATGGGAACTCACTCAAGCGTGAAGTTTAAGAAGTTGGCTCCGCCCAAGGAGGGGCTTCCAAATATTTAGAATTTCAACACTTGCTTTACTGAAAACACCCTGATTCTGCCCAATAAATGCAGCTTCAATCAGAACAACAGTCTATCATAAACCCACTTACACAGGACAATATTTAAATCAAGGTTCAAATCATTCTGCTACAACCAAACGAGGCATAATAAGAACTTTGTATAATAGAGCCGTTCAAATTTGTAACAATTCTCATGACTTGGAAATCGAAACAAGAAACATAAAGAAGAATCTATCTATAGATATTATTTCTAATTTTCAGCAAACAGGACAGAGTTTACAAGACTAAAATCAGGCAAATGCATTCCTCATAATTCTATACATTAAAGGAGTATCAGAGAAAATTCGAAGAGTAGCGAACAACTTCAATATTAAAACAGCTTTTAAATCTAATAACACAATTCGAAGCCTTCTTAGTAAAACAAAACCGGAGACCAAACAAAATAAGGAATGCGTTTACCAAGTTCCTTGTGAGTGTGGTGAATCATACATAGGTGAAACAAAAAGACCACTATCTTTCAGGGTTAAAGAACATCAGACGAATACCCAAAGAGGTGAAACAATGAAATCAGGAATCGCCGAACACGCACGGTCAAAACAACACCGAATGAAGTGGACAGAAGCAAAGGTTTTGCACAAGGGTCACACTGGAAGAAACGAAAATTCCTTGAAACTGCCTTTATTGAGCAGAATCAGGGTGTTTTACAATAATCATTGTCTCAAACTCTCAAACAAACATTGGTAATTTTGTAACCAACGATAAGTATCGGAAAAAAAACAAAAAATATGTAAACTATGCTTTATATAATATATAGTGTATTTTTACAGAGTATGTACTGTAATTATAGGAATCGAAACCCCGACTTGTAAGATCTAATATGACAATTTTAACACTTCTATATTGTACAAATAAAGTTTTCCTTGATAAAGTTACAAGTTAAGTAAAATTACAAATTTTTTAAAAATTTTTCGTAAAACTACATTGTAATTTTACAAACTTTTTATATTTTTAATTTTAAAATTTTATATTTAAAATTACAAATTTTGTTGTAAAACAACAAAAAACAATAAAAACACATTTTTTTTATTTAATTAATTTGACAGTATATATATAAAAACCGACAAAGGGGGTTATGTTGAGGTTCAAAGGCACTACTGGAATCCGGTGTTTCCTCGTCTCTATACTGTTCGGTGATGGTGTTAAATGGAAAGTTTCTTACCCTTATAGCGCTCTTATGCAACTTTTTGGTTTGTAAATTATAATCACCCTCTTTCGATAGAAAAAATAATTTTGCTTAACACATGTCAAGGATTATTTTATTATTTAAGCTGGAGGTACAATTATTACATTACAGTGATTTCTAACCTCACTTTTTTGTGCGACTTTCGTTAATGAGGCTCATGTTACAAGATAAAAAATACCAAAATTTTGGTATTTTCTATCACTAGCTTGTCTTTATTGTTTTTATTTTGACTCACGGCTTTGAAATTCTGTCGCTAGTATCTAGTAGTATTTTCAATTGTTTTCAGCTGCACCAAAGTAAAAATTGTTGTAAAACGTACATTTCTTTAAAAACTAAAAATTTATCGACTCAATACACATACATATCACATATTTACTATTTTTTACTTGCGAAGTGCTCTTCAAACAAACCACTGTGAAACAAACGACTGTTTCGCCTGTTGCGTCGTGTTGCAGCCATTTTACCGAATAAACACTGGACTTTTACCATATTACAGAGTAATATTATGTTTTAGAATGTAAATTTTGCTAGAAATCGGAAAATTACAATGTAAAATGCATACAAGTTTACTTTGTAAGAATAAGAAACAAATAGTTTTTACGACGAGAAAAGTTTAAACTTACGAAGTAAGTTAAGTAATTTTTGCAAAATATATCTTGTATCTTTCACTTGATTTTTACTGTCCTTAAATGACACACCACCGTTTCCTCCTTGCTTTCAGGCTAGGATGATGAACCATAGTATAACAACACAGTCTGAGAGCAGGGCTAAGGGCAGGAAAAAATATGATTTGTTAATGCATTTCGTAAGCGGTTTTATAAATCAAAGGTTTACATATAAATGAACTTTTTAAAATCAAAAACTAAACCGACCTGGTCTATCAACCACGAGACTTGGGTACGATCCCGGGGCCGTCGGTAAGCAGGCTAATTTGATCCCATAACGTTCCTCGGAGAGGACGTTAAGAAGACGGTCCCATGTTATCCATATATTGACACTGACACTACTTGCGAAGTGCTCTTCAAATGAACCACTGTGCCACTGTGAAATAAACGACTGCAAAGTGGCCGCCTCTTCCGGCGTGTTACAGCCATTTTACCAAATAAACATTGGACTTTTACCATATTACAGAGAAATATTACATTTTACAATATAAATTTTGCTATAAATTGGAAAACTATAATGTAAAGTGCATACAAGTTTACTTTGCAAGAATAAGAAACAAAGGGTTTTTACGAGAAAAGTTACGAAAACTTACGAAGTAAGTTAAGTAATTTTTACAAAATATGTTTTGTACTTTTCAAACTTTTTTTTCAGTGAATCCTGATGGTGCTGATTTACTGTCCTTAAATGACACACCACTGTTTCCGCCTTGCTTTCAGGCTAGGATGATTAACCATAATATAACAACACAGTCTGAGAGCAGGGCTGAGGGCAGGAAAAAATATGATTTGTTAATGCATTTCGTAAGCGGTTTTATAAATGAAAGGTTTACATGTAAATGAACTTTTTAAAATAAAAAACTAAACTGACTTAGTCTATCAACCCGGAGACCCGGGTTCGATTCTCGGGGCCGTCGTTAGTCTTAGATTTTTTCTTATAAAATTACATAGTTTTGTGAGATTAAGGAAAAGAAACGAAGGCAGGCTAATTCGATTCCATAACGTCCCTCGCAGAGGATGTTAAGAGGACGGTCCCATGTTATCCTTATATTGACACTGGAGCACGTTAAAGATCCCTAGCCTCGGCAAAGGGCTTTAGGCTAAATTAAATTCTCACAGAAAAAGGAAACTGCCTTTCTAGGGGGTGCTCATCAGAGGTGAAAGGTGAGCAGAGTTGGGGGTAACTCAGGAAAAATAAGTGAAAAAGGTATCTTAGGCCCTACCCCTCCATCCGCGCCGGTAACCAGAGACCTGGTCTGGGGTTCGAACGTAGTGTCCGATTAGGTTAATAGGGCCTACGGGACTTGAAAATATGACGGTAAACAAATGTGAAGAGAGAGAGAGAAAAATAAAGAACTGGTGAGTTTTATAAATTTTGGTAGAGGCTTCCAAGGATTTTCATTTTTCCGTGACGGTTGAGTCGGAAATTACCGGGCAAAATCGATTTGTGACCTTTCCCAAAATTGGCGAATTTTCTGGACCAAATCGAGGTCCTTTAAAAGTTGTCAGGATAAACAGGATATTAACTAATAAAACTTGGAATACTAATCTAAATTAACTCGTCATGTATACATACTGCTTTATTGAACATCAACTACTCAAGATAATTTTAAAAACCAAAAGGCGATCGGCAACCAGTAAATATTGAGCTAAATTGGGATTTATTTGTTAAAGGTTAAGACTATAAGTATCCATCACTTTTATTATCTTTAAGTCCACTGGTAGAACTACTTTATTAAATGCAGTTTTCTTTTTGCGCATGTGCACCCGTCATCTCTTTGTAATATCAGCTGGCTGGAAGGTCAGACTAATGAGTTCCTAATTTTAAACAAAATTTAACTCACTTTTACGTAGACAACGCTGTCGTATACATTTAATGCGCTTGGGTAGCTATTATTATAGTTGGGCAGAATTTCCAAAGTTGCGGTGATTTTGATATAAATTGGTATAATCAATAAGCCTATTCACAAAAAGTTATTTTTTTTCGGCGTCGCATTGTGTCGTGACTTTCATTTAGTTTTTGTAAAATATTAAAATTACCATAATAGCTAGAAAATATTTTATTTCTCTTTTAGATAGGAGATAAGTGTCCCTTTATAACGAGGTATCACAATGTTATTTCAAGTCTTTGTAGAATAAAGTAATTAAAATGAGACTTGTGGAAATTAACAAATTTGTGTTTTCCCTAATTTTGGTTAATTTCATGCAGTTAAATTGCTTTAAGGGTGATTTTGGTTTCTTCTAGAAAATAGGGTTCCTCTTGAGTGTATCTACAATAATTTCTTAAGACATAAACATTTACTTTGCAGGTTATGTTGTACAAAGTTATTGAATTTGGTAGAGTTGGCCTTTTTGATAAAATATGGTATTTTCGTTTAAAATAGGAACATTGCTCTCCCATCCGTCACTTTTAAACGATTTGTGATATATTGTTTATAATATTTCTTTAGAATTAAAAAATAAAAAAAAAATAAAACCCTAAAAATGATGATTGAAAAAACTCACTCTAAATTTTAGGTCAATTTTTGCATCTTTTCGTTTATGTCCTTGGGATTACCACACTTTCTGGGTGATTTTCATCTTCCACTAGAATTATGTTTTTTAAGGAATAAACTTTTAAAAATTGTACGAATTTACAAAAATCAGTTTGCGGTTTTCACGCCGGGTGCCCCCAAAGGAGGAGGAAACTGCCTCTTCAACGCCTTAAGCATTGCCCTTTTTAGCAATAAATTAAACTTTTATTATGAGTGGGATATATACAATGAGCTTCAGGCTACTGTGAACATAGGGGGAATCAAGTCCAATTTACTCTCCGTGCTGTACGACCGAGGTGGATTCGAAGCGCGCTGCAGTGTTATCTTTTGGAAATTTTTTTTTTATTGTTTTGTTTTATTTCTGCCTTGCTCGAGAAACAGTTTGGAAAGTTCTTAAGTGAAATAATACATTTTTAAAACTAAAAATGGATGTCTACGAAGTTGCCGAATAAGTACAGATAGTCAAATGGTACTATCAAGGCAGACCATTGAGACTTATTCAAGAACTTTTTTTGGAGGATTTTGTAAATCGCCCAGAACCTAGTTTATCAACGATTCATAGGTTTCTGCAGAATTCTGAAAAGTTTGGTTGTGTAGCGTCAAGAAACCATAAAAAACCCACTGTTTTGAATGACGAGCAGGAAGTACGAGGAGTGATGATTTGCGCTGCAGTGGAGGAAAATCGAAAGTTAATTAGCAATCAAACTGCCGAAGCAGTTGATACGTCTTCAGCCACTGCCTTACGTGTTCTCTACTGCGAACATAGGCCGTAAGAAGTCCAATTTGCCAGTGTACGTACATGCAGGGATACCGCACACCTATCAGTGGAGCAACCAACACTCAGGCTTGCGATCGCCTTACGCCGCCGTTCGCAGCTTATGTTTAGTACGCCTCTAACCACGGTGCTATGTGGAGTGTAGTCAATGAAACCGGAATTTGGTCAATAAATACGCAAATTTTTATAATTTCTTGTTTTTTGTTACTGATAAATTAAAGTGTTTTATTTTCAACTGCTCAGGTTTATCACTAACAACGTGTTACAATGAAAATAATAAGGAGAAACAAAGAAAAGCAAGTTCTCAAAATAAAATAATTCTAAAAACCAAAAAGATTCTCCCAGTCAAAAAAAATTTTGAGCAAAGGTTCAAAAAGTCCTCCTTGCTCGGCTAGACAATATCCGAGCCTATTATAATAACCCCTTCTAACGTTTCCAAGCATGTTAGGAGTGATAGTTTGAAAAGCTTCTTCAATTTTAATCCGAAGTTCTTCTAAATTATTAGTCCTTTCATGCCCGTAAACTTTATTTTTGATATAACTCCACAGATAGAAACCATTGGGAGCAAAATCGGGTGATCGAGCTGGCCATAAAATAGTTCCCCGTGTACTTATAACCCGATTAGAAAATTCATTATCAAGATTGTGAGTGGGACAACCATCTTGTTGAAACCATAATATGCTGCTGCAGTAGATTCAAGAATCTAGGACCATTCAAATTGCCGTAAATAAAAAATCGTCCAACCTCGCCAAATATTAAAAAAAAATACAAATGCAAATTTTCCCTCGACCAATATCGAACGTGTGTTGGGTTATGACGATTCAATAATGGAAAAGTGCTTTCTCATCTGTGAAAAGAATAGATCTCAGAAAGTTTTTAGCACAATTAGCCCTTTCCATCATTGTTTCGCAAAATTCCATACGACGATAGTTCTCCTCGGGAAAAATTTGGTGCGTTTTTGGCGCTTTTTAAGAATGATAACCATTCTTTTTGAGAACACGTAAGACAGTGGCTGAAGACGTATCAACTGCTTCGGCAGTTTGGTGGCTAGTTAACTTTCGATTTTCCTCCACTGCAGCGCAAATCATCACACCTCGTACTTCCTGCTCGTCATTCAAAACAGTGGGTTTTTTATGGTTTCTTGACGCTACACAACCAAACTTTTCAAAATTCTGCACAAACCTATGAATCGTTGATAAACTAGGTTCTGGGTGATTTACAAAATCCTCCAAAAAAAGTTCTTGAGTAAGTCTCAATGGTCTGTCTGCCTTGATAGTACCATTTGACTATCTGTACTTATTCGGCAACTTCGTAGACATCCATTTTTAGTTTTAAAAATATATTATTTCACTTAAGAACTTCACAATCTGTTTCTCGAGCAAGGCAGAAATAAAACAAAACAATAAAAACAAAATAAATCTCCAAAAGATAACACTGCAGCGTGCTTCGAATCCACCTCGGTCGTACAGCACGGAGAGTAAATTGGACTTGATTGTTGATGTTCGCAGTAGCCTGAAGCTCATTGTATAATATATTACTTATAATAACTATTTCATACATAACCAGTTGCATCTAGGAGTTTATTTGAGATAATGATATATTTCTAATGCATTCTGTTGAAGAATTGACATTGACAATTCCTTACTAGCTTCCGTATTTAATTGTCAAGTCGCCATTTTGAATTTACTCCGGAAAACTAGCAATGAACAGTATAGAGGCGAAAACTCGATGCATTTTTTATGGTTTTACTGGTTCGGTCTGTATAGGATTTTTAATTGGACTTGTCATAATTATAAATTAACGCAGTAAAACAGAGAGTTAATTCTCAGCAGGGCCGGCCCTAGCATTTTCTCCACGGTATGCCAAAACCTGAGTTGGCGCCCCCCATCTAGCCTAAGTTATACTAAAAGAAACCACAGAAAAAATTTACTTACTTAAATTTATTTACTTACTTTATTTTTAAAGAATTTTAAACAAACATCGATTTAGAAACAAAAAGGTAGCTGAGGTAGATGTGCAAACGAAAATCTTATTTACAAATAAATTTACAAACGAATACCTCTGCCTAAGTTGGGTCAGCCAAAAAAAAAATACCTAACAAAAAAATGTTTTTTTAACTTTAATTTCAGCAAACTGTCTTATGATTTCTGTAATATCGGTTTTATCACATATCTTGTATCCTATTGCAATACTTCTTAAATGGGGAACAAAATTCAATTTTTTTATAAATTCAAGCACTTCTTTAATATTTTTTTTTGCTTAAAAGAGAAGATACAAAGACCAGTTCGTCAACTATCTCCAAGCCATTTATATCACTATTATCCTGGTAAGTTAAGACTTTCTCAAGTATTTTGCAGTATGCTATTATCTGGCTTTTGGGTACTTGCTTTAAGCTGTGAATGTCATACAAAAATTTAAAATTTTTCGAATGATCTTCTAGAGTGTAAAATCTTTGATTCAAAGCATTTAGGGCTATATCTAGAACAAGATAAACAAATTCTATTTTACGCGTTGATCTATGATAGGTTGATCTTCGTTTTCATAATCAAAGTTTCTTTTTCGACGACGGATTCTATGCTTAGATGTAGCTTCAAAAGATTTTTCTACATCAATTTCTGCCGCCAGTTCCCCTGAATCCACGAGCAGTTGATCAAATTAATTTTCTTTTGAACTGTTAAAAAAAAATCTGGAAATTTTAAAGCGTCAGTGGCAAAAGAAATATCAAAATTTTCTGTTTCCATAAGTTTACTTAGAGGGTTCACGTGGTTTTTTAGAACAGCATATCAAATAACAACAGAACATAAAAATTTGAACTGGTTAATTTGCGTAAGTAACCCAGACGCGAAGAGCATCCTAAACACTTATTACGCGCTTTGCAGTACAGGGAAAAGTCGCTCGCGATCTATCGCAGAGGTGGCGTTGCAGGCGCTGAGTTTCCCACGCACAATCGCAGGGGCCGTAGGATAATAATAAATTATAGATTCCCAGTAAATAACTAAAATTATTTATTTAAAATTAAATCTATACTCTCACGGATGCTCTTCTTAATGACTAGACAAATAAAAAACTAATATTTTATTTTAAATTGATAAATGTAACTTTTCTTCGCACACTTTGCACATGCGTAGAGGCCCTGTTCTAAGTCTACTTTTTTTACAATAATATTGACGATTTCATTAAGTGTCTCTGTGTGTTTTCTCCGGTTCTATGATTTCCTGGTTTAGTCTGGATAAGATTTTTAACTTGACTTCTCATAATTAAAACGCGTATATGAAATTTAAATTAAAGCGGTAATTCAGTATATTCGGACTACTTTTTTGACAATGACATTTCATTAAGTTTTTCAGTATATTTTCTACAGACTTCTCATAATTAAAAAGCGTAAACGGAATTTAAATTGATGCAATAAAACAACGCGAATTGAAATAAATGATAAAAAAGCACAGTTGATTCCAAGTGTAATCGGACCACAATTTGACAGTCACATTGACAATTCCATTTAGCTTCTGTATTTAATTGTCAAGTTGCCATTTTGAATGTATACTTGATTTAAAAAAAAACTCATGCATGCATTTTTTCCTATGCCACAAAATTTAGCTTTCCATTAGTGTATACTATTATAAGGCACCACCAGCTTAGTATGCCCGACAGCTTAAAATTCAGTGTGACCTCCTTAAAAATGCCACAGATATCAACATTTACAAAAGTTCAAATTATCACTCGAGTTATAGAAGACGGCTGGTCTATAAGAAGAGCCGCCACCCATTTTGGAGTTGACAAAATGACGATAATGCGATGGAAAAAGCGCTGGATTGAAAATAATTCTACGAATAAGAAAGATGGATCAGGACGACCAAAAGTAAAGCTGGGTTCATACAAAAATAAAATAACATAAGATAAGATAAGTTAAAAATAACATAAGGTAACATAAAATAAAAAAATGGGTGTTCACACAGAGAAATAACATAAAATAAGTTCAGTTCAGTTCCAGCCGATCAAAACGCGAATTTTGGCGCATGCGATTTTGAATTTTACTATCACTTTATTGTCTCTTGTCATTCGTTCGTCGCGATGACGTCACGGTCATGCGCGGAACGCGATTTCAGATAAAATAAAATAAGAAGATAAAAGTTTGCCATCTTTCTGTTATGTTATGTTATCTTATCTTATTTTTCTGTTTGTATGAACGCCATCAAGCAGTCCCATTAGGTGAACTCTTATTTTTTATTTTTTTTTATTTTCTCTTATCTTATGTTATTTTTATTTCTGTATGAACCCAGCTTGAGTTCTGAAGTGCAAGATGAGAGACTTATTGACCATCTCAGACAAAATCCTTTTTCAACGTCGGTTGAGGCAGCTAATGTAACATTATTTCCGGGTTCTTAAGCAACAGTAAATAGAAGAGTAACGAAATCAGAAGTCTTTTGTCGAGTTGTTGCAAAGAAGCCTTTTGTAACAGAAGAACAAAAACAGGCCAGAGTGATTTTTGCATTGAACAACGTTCTTCGTGATAATGACTTATGGGAGAGGGTAGTTTTCACTGACGAAAAAATTTTTCAATCATCTTCAAGCAGCAGGAGAATTTTAGTTTATCGTTCACCAAATTTTAGATTTGGACCCGAATATAAAAACCAAATTAAAAAAGCTGGACATTTTTCTGTAAACATGTGGGGCTAGTTTAGTGCTGAAGGTTTGGGTTTTTTTCGAGAATCGAAAGAAGATTCAATAGTAAACGATATATTGAAATCCATGAAAACGTCATGCCATCTGTACAGGCTTTACATGAAAATAATGACATCGTTTATCAGCAGGACAACTGTCCAGTATACACGGCTAATGTTGTTCACCAATAGTTTTAGAATAATAATATAGAAACACTTCCTTGGCCAGCCAACAGCCCCGACCTTAACCCAATGGAAAATATATGGGATCGAATCGTTAAAACAATATACCAAAGGAATTGGAGACCACGAAATGCTGAAGAGTTAATCGATGCTATTTATCGCGCATTGGATTAGCTCTCAGAAGATCATCAGTATTTTCAAAATTTAACCGTTTCAATGCCCAGACGTTTGCAGCTTGTAATAGAGAAAAATGGTGATCCTATTAAATACTAAATTATTTATTTTAGTTCTTTTTTAAGCTAAAATAATTAGTATTAAGTTTATCATCGTTTTTTTTTAAATACTTGACCGACTTTAATGAGCTATATGTCGATCACCTTGGCAGAGACTAGGCTGTTGGGCGGTTTTATTACTCGTTACTTCGCTTGAGTTGGTTCCAAAAAAATAAACGAGGTTAAATATGCTTTATCTCATGTAAAATCGATTAAGAAATAAAAAAGTTGCGGCGATATGAATATATTCGTTATTTACATATAGAGCACTAGAACTTTTGAGTATAAATCCTAAAGCACTTAAACGATTTTAATAGTCGATCGCCTTGGTAGAGACTAGGCTTTTGGATAGTGTTAATATTTTAATTTTATTGAAGTGGATTCTTTAAAAAGAAACGAGTTGAAATATATGCTTTAGTTTGACAATCTCCACCATTAACTCTGTGTTTCGGACTTCCATTGTCTATATTTTATTTATACACGACACTTCGATCATTATAATCTCTGATCGTCTTCAGGTGCAAACTACAATCAATTACTAAGGCTACGTACTTATATACTGTGAGAAATCACTCAACCTTGAAGTTTAAGAAGTTGACTCCGACCAAGGAGGGGCTTCCAAATATTTGGGATTTCAACACTTGGTTTACTGAAAATACCCTGATTCTGCCCAATAAAGGCAGCTTCAAGGAATTTTTTTTTATTGCAGTGTGATTCCCTGTGCAAAACCTTTGCTTCTGCCCACTTCATTCGGTGTTGTTTTGACCATGCATGTTCGGCGATTCCTGATTTCGTTGTTTCACCTTTTTGGGTATTCGTCTGATGTTCCTTAAGCCTAACAGATAGTGGTCTTTTAGTTTCGCCTATGTATGATTCACCACACTCACAAGGAACTTGGTAAATGCCTTCCTTATTTTGTTTGTTCTCCGGTTTTGTTTTACTAAAAAGGCTTCGAATTGTATTACTAGATTTAAAAGCTGTTTTAATATTAAAGTTTTTCGCTACTCTTCGAATTTTCTCTGATACTCCTTTAACGTATGGAATTGTAAGGAATGCATTTGCCTGGTTTTTGTCTTGTAATCTCTGTCCTGTTTGTTGAAATTTAGAAATAGTATCTGTTATAAGTTTGAGGCTGTAACCATTCTGCTGCAGATCCTTCTTAATGTTTCTTATTTCGATTTCCAAGTCATAAGAATTGTTACAAATTTGAACGGCTCTGTTATACAAAGTTTTGGTTGTGCCTCGTTTGGTTGTAGCAGAATGATTTGAACCTTGATTTAAATATCGCCCTGTGTGAGTGGGTTTACGATAGACTGTTGTTCTGATGTCGTTTTGTACTCGTGTGACAAGTACATCAAGAAAAGGAATTTGACAATTTTGCTCCAACTCCATTGTGAATTTAATGGTGGGTCTTATGTTATTTAGGTGGTGAAGAAATTCTGAAAGTAGTTGGTCATTCCCGGTCCAGACAATAAAAGTATCATCAACATATCTCAGCCAGAGCTTAGGTTTATATGTTGCGGTATCAACCGCGTGTGATTCGAATCAATACATGTAAATATTGGCCACCACTGGCAAAAACGATGAACCCATTCGCAGACCGTCATCCTGAGCATAAAACCTATCTTTCACTTGAAAATAAGAGTTTTGTAAGCAGCACTCCAACAACTCCATCACTCCCTCCAGCTGTAGGCTGGTACGTTCATAAAGGGATTCGTCATCAACCAGTCTCTTTCTAATAATATCTAGCGATTCCTTTATCGGGACATTGGTGTATAGATTTTCGACATCAAAACTGACAAGTCTATCCTCGGGTCCTAAAACAAAAGATTTAAGAATATTAACAAAATGGTTGGAATTTTCTACAAATGAAGGAGTCTTACCTGCAAGAGGTTGAATAATTTTCAAAAGGAATTTAGATCTTCCGTATAGATGAGGAGGCTTGCTATGATGTGGTGTAAGATGAGACCTTGTATTGTCCGGAATATATCTGGAATACTTTTTCAGAATTCTATAAACCTTACTTTCGATTGATTGCGTTGGATCTTTTGGGAGAAGTTTATAGTTTCCTTTAGCAAGTACCTCTTCAACTTTTTGGTCATACGTTTCCGTGTCCAAAATCACTGTTGCATTGCCCTTGTCTGCGGGTAAGATTTTAACTGATTTGTCCTTTTGAAGATTATTCAACGCGATTTCCTCTGTCTTGTTTATATTAGAGGTATGCTTAATAGGTTTGTCAATAATGGTCCTTACCTGATATCTGAACTCGTCGGCGTCTTATCGTGGAAGAGGATGACCTTCTATGGCGGTGATGATATCGATGGTGGGTATCTTCTTAGGAGCGATGGCAAAGTTAAGTCCTTTGGCAAGTAAGGTCTCTTCTATGGGTGTCAATGTCTTCTTTGACCCATTAACGATGGTTCTTACAGCGTTGGTGTTCGATTGACATTGTGGCTGTTGATGGGCAAATTTCCTTAGGTGCTTAGCTTGCCAAGTCTGTCGCAGATGGTCGCAGGTTCGTGTGATTTTGTCCAGAATCGGTTGATAATCTTCCTCCATAGTATTTTCTAGAATCTCCTGAAACCGTTGCCCCAGTTCTTCTGTCAGTAATGACTTATTCCAGCGATGAAAGCTGATTTGGGACCGTATATGCGCTTTACTGGCGTCATCTATAATCCGTTGAACTCTTTGTCCTGGAAATGATGCCTTAAGACGAAACGCAACCGGAATAATGTTGCTGTCTCTTGCTTGGCATAGGAATTCGATGTGCGTGTCTTTTCTGGTATGCTTAATTAAAGTTTTTTCATAGCCTCGAAAAAGATCGCTGATACCGGGTCCGTACCGGGATTCCAACGTTTGTTTGAAAGTTTGAGATAATGATGTGTTTGAAATTAACTCTGTGTTTCGGACTTCCATTGTCTATATAGGCAATGGAAGTAGTAAAACAAAACCGGAGAACAAACAAAATAAGGAATGCATTTACCAAGTTCCTTGTGAGTGTGGTGAATCATACATAGGCGAAACTAAAAGACCACTATCTGTTAGGCTTAAGGAACATCAGACGAATACCCAAAAAGGTGAAACAACGAAATCAGGAATCGCCGAACATGCATGGTCAAAACAACACCAAATGAAGTGGGCAGAAGCAAAGGTTTTGCACAGGGAGTCACACTGGAAGAAACGAAAATTCCTTGAAGCTGCCTTTATTGGGCAGAATCAGGGTATTTTCAGTAAACCAAGTTTTGAAATCCCAAATATTTGGAAGCCCCTCCTTGGGCGGAGCCAACTTCTTAAACTTTAAGGTTGAGTGATTTCTCACAATATATAAGGACACAGGAGCTTTAGGAATTGATTGTAGTTTGCACCTGAAGACGATCAGAGATTATAATGATCGAGACGTCGTGTATAAATAAAATACAATGGAAGTCCGAAACACAGAGTTAATTTCAAACACATCATTGTCTCAAACTTTCAAACAATCTTCACCATCTTTGATTTCAAGATGGCCGCCAACTTTTTTAAACTTGTCAAAATCGGTAAAGAACTAACAAAGATATAGCCATTTAAAGTCATTCCGGTTTTTTTTTGGGTCACCCGGTATAAACATAATAATATGAGAGTTAAATTGTTCTTAGATTAAAAAAGTGGTTTACACGATTCTCTAAAAGGAACACGACAAAGATAACGAATTGCACGTTTCTGTTAGTATGTGTAAGATTTTTAATTTTTTAATTTTGATTCTACTTACTTACTTGTTTACTGTCTTTCGTGAAAATTAATTCATATGACAAGAAGGTTAAGTCTTGCAAATAAATGGGAAAAAAATACTTAAATAATAACATTTTCACAAGAAATTGAAGAAAAACAGAAATAATTTAAAAAAAGAGAAAGGAAGCTGAGATATTACTTAAAGAGTAACAATTACTTAAATAGTAACAATGCAATAAGTTACAAATTGAAATAATGAATTAATGTTACTCATTTAATATAAAAAAACCTTAGTTTTAAAGTATTAACTAGGAAGGAATATAAATGTTTTAAGGATTTTTCACTAGAAGGTTTATTGAGTTCATTCTAAGTCTACTTTTTTGATATTAATATTAACGATTTCATTAAGCGTCTCTGTGTGTTTTCTACGATTGTATGATTTCCTGGTTTGGTCTGTATAAGATTGTTAACTTGATTTCTCACAATTAAAAAGCGTAAATTAAATTTAAAATAAAGCAGTTAAACAGATAGTTTATTTTAAGTCTAATCCCTGAATGCACCGTAGGCACTTAATCGCGATTAGCTATCTAATCCATTCTTTTTTTCTTTTGATCCCACATAAATGAACAAAGAGGAAGCATGGATTATCTAAACTAATCCGAATATTTTTACGGTGCATCTGGGGGCAAGTGAACTACTTCTTTGTCAACGACATTAAATATTTCATTAAGTTTTTCTGTTTATTTTATACAGTTGTATGATTTCCTGGTTTGGTCTGTATAAGATTTTTAATTTGACTTCTCATGATTAAAAAGCGTAAATTGAATTTAAATTAAAGCAGTAAAACAGAGCGAATTGAAATAAATTGATAAAGCGTTTAAGTAGTAAGTGGCGTTTACGATTCAGGAAGCCGCGAGATTTAATTTGGAAAATGGCGTCGGCCATTAGAACCTAATCTATTCGCGCTTAGAGCAAGCTATGCAACGCTATATATTGTTATTTTGCCTGTATTCTACGGGGCTTAATAACCTTTTCGTGTTAGAGAACCATCATTACGGCATTAAGCGCCAGAGTGCCAGAAAACCATTTCGTTTTCTCGATATAGATGCCTAGCTTATTTAATAAACTGTCAGCATAGACATATCATCACACTACGACTATTCGGAACAGCTTACTTTGACTGTTTCGTTTAGTTATCGAAATCTTATTTCCACCATCGTGAAAATTATCTGATTAATTGGAATATGTCTTGGCAAACAAATTTACAAGGTAAAGACCGCATTTTAAACTCTGATTAGTAACTAATCACGATTAAAACCTAATCGGGTAGTTTGTTGGTTTGGTGGATAATAACAACGGCTTTCCAAAATGGCGTATTTTATTATTGTTTTTCATAGCTAGCCAGTGAGTTTAGAATTGGAAATAAAGAAAATATATTACAATTCGTTTAATCTCACACAAAGGCAGGAATTTAAGCTACAAATTAACATTTAGGATATCTTATTTGTTCTTTGCAGAAAATACTTACTTTTTGTGGAATTTTTAGACAATCCGCGAAGCAGAACAACTCTAGAAGTTAAAATTAAGCAATTTATTACATATTTTAGAAAAAAGGCCAATAAATTCTAACTTTAAAGAGTAAACAACACAAAAGAAAAATTGGTGCTAGAAAGAACGGATAGTCCACCATAAAATCAATTATTTTATGTTGAAAAGAAATAAAAATATCTCGAACACTGTAGCTTTAAAAGAGTTGCACCTTACAACAAAATTTTTGGGTTATTTTTACGAAAACCAAAATCCGAACACCGCATATCAATAGCTGCTTTACTTCTAAAGTTATGATTTTTTGTTGTGATGCTGGATCAAACAAACAGACAAAAATTCTAAAACAGTAAAGACTATTACTAACGTTACATCCGCACAACCAGTCAGTTTTTTCATAAGTTTCTATTTTAAATGTTCGTTTATAATCAAAACTTTTGCATTTATATTTACTCACATTTGCAATTGTCAGATTTGGTTTTGGACGACCGACACTTTTGATTTTTTCTTCCAAAGGTAGCGAAGAACATTTAAAATATTGCATGCTAACGTTAGACATCGAAAATTCATCCATTATTCGCAAATAAAAATTTCCCGAACCATCTCGTTTGGGTCGTCTGCGAGCTCCGAGTGCACATATTTTATGTGCACATAAACCACTTTCCGTCGCTGGACTGCCGCGGGGAAAAAAGAGTGCGGAAGGCAAAGGTTCGATCAATTAGATTGAAGATTCACATAAGCAGTGAAAGAGCCATCAGGCGAGGCGCTGGAGCTCGTTTGGGAATTGGTAATAGATTAGGGACGTGTGCACGCATATTTAACGTCTAGCGATTAAGTTTCGTCAACTAGTTAGTTAGTAATTTATTGATAGAATAGGTTTAAGCAATTTTTTTGGAAATGTGTGTTTGAGACGAGACACATTAAATTTGGGAGTGCACGTGCACATATGGACTTATTGAGGAGATGCCGCTGCTCTCAGATTTTCCACTTTTTCTATGGTGATATTCATTCCCTATATGTTTTATTTTTCCTGTTTTCACCTCACAAGTATGAAATTTCGTTATCTTCTTGAATGGATAACGACCGTTGTTATTTAGTTTTAAGGAATAACATAATTTTCAGTCCAAATGTAAAACTAATTTATTAAAACTCTTTTATAAAATCAAGCTTTCGGAACCTTTTGTTCCTTCTTCAGGGTTAAAATTAAATAAAACAGATTCAAAAAAAAATCGTAAAAGTTTGACAATTTTATATATTTCTACAATACAAGAGGAAACCATAGAGAAACTAATTTAAAGTCATATGAGGTATGTACCATTTTAATATTTAAAACCAAATTATTATGGACGTTCTTAATGTTGTTCTAAATGTTATTTCTGTGTTTTATTTTATTTTAACCCTAAAGAAAGAACAAAACGTTCCTAAAGCTTGGTCTTATAAAAGACTTTTAATAAATTAGTTTTACATTTGGACCAATAATCCTGTTTTCCGTTATCTTTAACATTTACAATCGTTGATAAAATTGATTGTAAATTTTAGAGATATTATTCAGAATCTATTACGTCGTAGGTGGGTTTAAACCACCAATACTGTGAAATAAACCCCGATGTGCGGAGGTTTTTATAGCCAACTGAGCGTTAACCGTAAAATTAATTATTTCCTGACACTTTTTTTTTAAACTAACACCTTGTTTAACTGCAGTTTATTTTCAAACACGTTCAGGTAATCCAATTTTTAAGTTTTTAACATTAAAACATGAAAAAGTTACGAAAAACGCAACAAGAAATGTTATACTTTTGAGGTCAAAGGTTTTTTTAATACATTTTCTATGCTACTTAAATCATCGTTAATTTAGAACTTCTTAATATATTGGTATGCAGAACATGCGTAGATTTTCGAAAGATTAACACAACTAGTATAAGTGATGGTTTTCCGCTCCCTGGAATCGACAACTTACTACGAAAAGTGCGATTACTTTACAATATTAAATATGAAAAAGATTAACGAAAAACTAAATAATAGGGAAATTTTGGAACGCTTAAAAGTGACGTTTAGCTATTGCGCAGACGCAGTAATTACCACAACAACTAGGAAGTGTGAAATAAGCGTTCCAAAATATCCCTATTAAAAAGAAATGTATACATGTGAGGTCAAGAGCGCGATTGTGACGTCAGGAATGGGAAGTCGGAACTGTGAAATGCGCTGACGGGTAGAAGCACGTAACAACTGATAAATTTTCCGCTTGTGACGTCACAATTGCAAAATGAGAAGTGAACTGGTGGATAAGGGCCACCGTACGATTGCCCTTGATCAGGAGAACTTTGATAAAATGTCTACTTGCTATTGAGCTGGGGTGCAGTGATCCTCTTTGTAGTAGTGTAGTCAGAATACTCTCTACATACAAGAAAAGAGCAATTTTAACTGCACGTCAATTTAAGTGATTAACGTAACTTTGCTACAAACTGTGTACAATTTGGTGCACGCGTCCAATAAATGATTTATTTATATAAATATATTTTGGTTAAAAATTCTACCTAAGGTTTAGCAGAGAACTTAGAATTTTTTTGCAGTAGCATGCCTTCAATAAACTTCGTTAGCGTAGCAATACAGTGCGAGAAATATCCACTAATACTAAATAAGAATTCATTAGCCTTAAGTGGAAACTTCATTTAAATATGAGACTTAGTATAAGTTTTCTCACCTACTTAAGGTTATAAAATAACATATTAAAAATAAGTCAAAACTTCACTTAGCGTAAGTGAAGTATCTACTAACCATTGGTAAATTTATAGTAGCGCAACACCAGGATAGCTCCTAAAATATGGCTAAAATAAAATAAAAAGCTTTAGAAACCATGTCCTATCACAATACACCCTAAGAAAAAAAATAAAAAAAGTGCGACGCGCCGACGTGACGGAGTTTGAACTGACAACATACAGGTTGATAGACCACTGCTATATCCACTATACGCTTATAAAGAAATAAGTTGAAACCGCCGAATATAAACGTTTTGGCCCATTCTTAGTGCTGAGAAAAATGTTATTCATGAATAAAGCTTGTTTAGAGAATTTTGGCATTTGCTGGATATTTATTTTAGTTTTTTTCTTTCTCCGGAACTACCCGGAATTTGTAAGCGCTTTTTTTTGGTTTTGAGCAAAGCGTCAAATTGCGCAACTTTGCCCTAATTTAAACCTTTTCGTATATCCTACCGTTTAGGAGATCCCCATGGTGAGCATCGAATTTGAAACACCCTGTATATGGACAAGCAAGCAAGATTTTTTTCTAGTTTGTTTAACTTATTTCCATCATGACCTCCCTATAAAAGGAACAATGATCGTTGCAATTGAAATTGAATTCTTATGATATTAGGACGAATATATTTTTGTGACTTAAGTGAGTTGTCGCATATTGGTAAGTAGATAAATCACTAAGGGTTAACAAACTCAGGTCTAAGTATTTTTACTTGCAGCTTTTGAATTCATTACTTGGTGCAAATAGAAACTTTACTTACCATTAACAAAAAAAGGTAAGTAGACACTTTACTTGGGATGGTATTCTGTGTGACTGCAAAACGTTTGTTTATTCAGTACTAAACCCCATTTAGAACTGCAGGCAGTCGGATAGTTTTTATTTATTTTTAATTTAGTTTTTTACATGATATAAGGCAGAACGCTGCACACCTTGAGGGGGGGAATCAGTAGGTTAGAGAAAAAAGAAACTGTAAGATAATCGGGATTTCAGTGTGAACAAGCAAAAGCAAGATAAAGTTGAAAATGTGGCGCCTAATTTTCGCCATATTGATTTTTTTTTTCAAATAAAATTTAGCCTATAGCACTCTTCTCGGGATTCTCATCATTCCAGCGATACCACTGTTATCAAAATCGGCTCATCCGTTTTACACACGTACTGCCAATTCAAAAAATATTACCCTCGTACCGTTAGACGGATAAAAAAGAGATAATTTACTAAATCTTAATGAACCAGATAAGTAAAAAATTAGCAAATGTGGTTTTAATTTTTCTGGAACTTTTAATTAGAATAGACTTTCACAACTACGATTGAATAAGGTACCCTAATAATCAGGTTATGATAAACATATAAAAGTTGGATAAGAAAATTCTTTTTTAATAGTAGAAACATCGTGTACTCTCAGAGAAAATGATAGTACCTATCCATATTCCTGAATGGCAATTAGATCTTAATGAAGTTCCCTTTAAGTCAAGAACAACAAGTCATTGAATGAGAAATAAATTAAAGCTTATTTTTTATCAATTCAATTAATATAAAACGGGAGTGGTCAGTGCCAACATATTAATACTTCAGCAGTGTGTTTTTGTGTTGCTTTTAACAAGCAGATACAAATTTCCTTTTTTTTTTATACATTTTCTATACTCAATCGTCGTTAATTTATGTTAAATATGTATACATATGCAGAATATGCGTAGATTTTCGAAAACTTAACTCAACAAATATAAGTGATAGTGTTCCGCTACCTGGAATCGACAGCTTGCAAGGAAAAGTGCGGTTACTTTACAATATTAGATAACTTTTGACTGCTATCACTAAAATCGATAAGCGAGAAAAATAAACCCACATAGCATAAGGTAGACCACTTTTAGTTGCCGAAGACGTCTTTAAGACGTACTGGGACAGCCAACAGACACCTTAAAGTCGTCTTTAAGAGAGCTCATGTTACAAAAATAGTGGTAAAGACGTCTTAACGTTGTCTTGTAGGACGTCTTAAAGACGCCTAATTTAGACTTCCTCAAGACGACTTTCGTAAGACATTCAAAACCAATCCTAGCCATTCATTAAAAAAGAGAAATACTGGTATACTGGCTGCTTGGCCTGCTTTTTTACCCATTTTTTTCATTTTTTTCTAATTTAAATGATTATACCTTTTATTTCCGTAAACCGATCTTGATGAAATAAAGCCTCTGTTCTACCTAAAACTCCAAAGCATCTAGTAGTGCAACTCCCATTAAAATCCGTTTGATACTTTTTGCGTGATGCTGGTATAAACAAGCAGACAAATAAATAGACAAAAATTGTAAAAATTGGATTTTTTTTATTTATATGGTTTGGTTAAAAGCCAAGAACAATTTTTTTTTAAATATTTAATGGACAGAAATGGTCTATCTAGAGATTTATTATATGTACCGATTATACACCAAGGAATAAGAGTGACACTTTTTATCCCGATACAAAAAGTTTGTAGCTTGAGCTAATCGTGGTCTACAATTCGTCAAGGGATCAAAAGACAGTTTTATGATGATGGGATGGATAAGGAGCTGCTGAATATTGTGTGAAAAAAATTAATTTTTCTCCTATATATATTTAGATTAAGTGGATATCATTAGGAACTTCTTAAGACATCTAGGCATAAAAAATTTAAGACGTCTTAGGAAAGACGTTTTTAAGATATCTATTAGATGTATAAAAGCAGACGAAAAAAAGACGTTCAAAAGATGACGTCGATAAGATTTCTTGTTAATGAATTAAAATATCCCGGCGTAAATCAGACCAAAATAAGACGTCTTTATATATATAGAAAAATTCAATCTCGTGTTAAAATAAATAGCTATACCCGACTAGCTTTTGCTTTAAACTGTAATATAACCTTTCCATTCGCAGTTAATGAAAGTTTCCACGGTAAATCTCCCGATTTCTCGATTAGATTCGAAAGTCCTTTGTTGAAAAGTGCATCACACACGAAACCGAATGCAGTTAAAGATAATCATTAAACTGTGATTTTTTCACACTTTTATTTTTTTTTCTTTCGACAAAAAATTGAAGCAAACTGCACAAGTAATAGGAGGCAGCTACAGGAGAGAACTTATATTTAAAATATGTTTAAGAAATTAAAGGCAACAACCGGACGACTGTTTATTGTCATTTAAGTTGGTCTAGGTTTATTGAGTGCAAATTAAAAAAAAAATAATTTAGCATTTTGCCAAAAATTTGAATGCTGTATTCAACCCAAAAATAGTATTCTTTTTAGACTTAAAAACCTTAAAACAATTTTAATATGTGTGGTTCAAAAAAACGTAGTCAAAGACCCTGTAGGTATATTGTCCGAAACTACAAAATCGTCGAAAATCGATGACTTATTAATTCTCGACCATTTCTCGGGGATTTTCAGTGCACTGCCATTGTCTTCCTGGGATAAACGAACGCCATTTTGCAATAATCCACAAATTTTTACTCAGATAAAGAGAGTAACACAAATGGTCAAGGTCGAATGGGTTTTATTGAAGGTATTAAGAGCTGTATTTATTCATTAAGGTTTTCTTGCGGAAAGCGGCCTTTAAAACTTTAACCTGAATGAGGCTTTAACGCGCCCTCAAGATGACCTTGCGTGTCTATGAATACTGTTTTCACTCTAAGAGATCTACAAGATTGTAAACATGGTTTGCTGCAAATAGAATGAAACTAAACGCAAGTAAATATAAACATGTGCAATTTTAAAAACTCTCTAACCCAAAACCTAATAAATATTCATGAGCGATTAAGGAGTATTTTTTACTAATAACTTGACCTTTTTCTATCATATTACAACTTTATCCGACAAAGCTCTTAAAATACTGGGGTTCATAAAACGTCACACAAACAAAATATTGACTCAATAATAACCTTATATTGTACCCTTGTACGCTCTATACTTGAAAGTAATTCAGCAGTTTCGTCTCCCTATTACTCTTCTTACATTTCAAAACTAGAAAAAGTCCAAAACAAATTTCTTAGATATATAGCTTCCAAACTTAAAATCTCTTTTGAAAATTAAACTACACTGAACTTAGAGCACTTCTTAAGCTAGATATTGTGGCTCAGAGAAGAACTGCAACTTATCAAATTTTTGTAAACCCATTAATGGTAATGTATTGTGCCAACCTGCTTGCACCACTTAGATTTTATGTACCTCCTCGTCTACTAAAAGATCCTGACTTCTGTGAAATAGAATAACATTGTGTACTCTCTAATACCAGAAATAACAGATAAAAACTCTATTAAGTACAAACTAACAAATCAAATTATTTATAGTCATAATAAAAAAGTGATTTACCTGAGTAACTTCTACATTTAAGTATTAAAAAATTTTAAATTTAAAATTAAATTAACTTAATTTTTCTCCTATAGAGTGGTAAGCAAAAATGCAATTAAAAGTGAACTAGATTTAAGGAAAATGCAATGTAAATTTGTTTTTTAAAGTAGGGCAACCCTTTAATAAAACAGTAAAAAAAAACTGGAAAACTGTAACTAATTTCGCCGACGCCGACATTTTCCGACGTTGCAAATTTTAATACCTAGAATCTTATTAAAAAAAGAAATCATGAGGGTAAATAAAAAAACAATAGCATTCCCTCAAAAATATTTTTTATATCTTTTCCTCATCAATCATCAAGAGCAAGAGTGTCACGTCGGAAGCACTAGGGGAAGCTATATAGCCCCCCCTCTTACTTTTTTGACTCCGGTTTGGGATCTGGGTGCTAATTCTTGTATTTCGAGAGATTGGTCGCCTGCATGGGAACTTTCACGTCCCTTATTTCGACCAATAAGAAGGCTCAGAAGCTGTAGGTGTATGAAAGTGTCGAAGATTCCTTCGATGCAAGGCAATCGGTTAAGGTTCGGTCGCGAACGGATTGGTTTCGGATAACTCATGATAGCTTCAAAACCTGTTATTGATCGATGTCAGGGAGGTGACCGTTCTCGTGCGACCTTTCTTCAAAATTCAAGAATTTGTGATTTGGTGTGATGTCTTCAATTCCAGAACCTTTGTCTGCGGCGCTATGACGTCATTAATTGTTAAAATTTTATCTTAATTTTAAGCAACGACATTCAAAACGTATGCGACGTATTTATGATATAACTTTTGTATTAAATCTTTATATACTTCTTGGTATCTAATCCAATTTTTTTCTAAATATTCTACAAAATACTTGCCTGGGGCGCTATGATATCATCAATAGTTACAGTTCCAAGCAATTTTCTCAAAATTTTTGACTGCGGCGCCTTTAAGGATGAATTTTAATATGCGCTTCTTCCAATTACTTAACTTAAAAAACTGTTAATCAAATTTGTATGAAATTTTGTACGGTGAAAGTTTAAAGTATTATCCCGGAACGATTTCACGGATTTTGCATAATTTTAAGTTTTTTACATAATTTTACGCATTCTAAAAATGTTTAATTTACGGTAAAAATTATCGATTATTTTAAAAAACTAAATAAAAACAAAAACCACGCGAATGGTCTGTGGAGGATATCAGAAGCATCGGCTGTGCAAAATTTTGTTCATTTTGGATGTGCGGTTTATCTGTTTAAGTAAATGAACTGTTCTTCGGATTCAAATTCACTCTTAATGCTTAATTTTGAATTGAATTGAATCCGCACTTACTTTCAAAATATTCGTTTTTGTTTAGTACACACTAACCCAATACCTACTGAACCGTCCCACTTCCCTTCAGTTCAAGAGCTTCTCACCGCTAATTCCATTTAAATTTAAAAAAATTAAATTTAAATTTGCACACGTAGGTGATTGATTTTTATTAAATTACGAAACTTTCCCCCCCAGAACTAATTTTTGTCTACGCCAGTGCTTCTATTTCCATCGTACTGATGAGAATCACTGCACTCACTGGTGGCAAACTCGCCTGTGATTACCATTACCTTTTTTAAAGGAATCGATTGCTTGAAATTCTAGAATATTTAGTTTAAAACGGTATGACCCTATCTGAAAAATGTGTTTTTTATACGGGTATTAAAACTAAAATATTTTTAATGTAAGTAAATGTTCTAGAAATTAAAATCGCTAGTTTTTTTTCTCTATTTTTGATAAAATTGTGTGACGAAAAATGTATAGTTCAAAAAAAACTAAAATTTTTGCTTTGAAATTGCAGTACCTACTGTTTGGATTTAAAACTTGGACAGCGTGCAAAACTGGTCGTTGTTTTCACGATCCTCTTTTCGTAATATTAGGTGACGAGTTTAGTATATGAATGGATATAAAGTTTGTTAATGACGTCACTCTTTTAATTTTATGTCAACTCTTTGGTAGCCTTGTCTGTACGTCCCAAGGATTGTAATTATTGTCAACCGAGGACAATGGCGTCATATTTTCACGGTTGTGATTAAAAGAAGCATGGCAACGTCGATAATCGGAATTGCAAAGCGCACTATTCTTGCTTTGTTGGGTTTTGCTATGGGTTTTACTCTGTTTTTGGTTTTGACATCTTTCTCTAGGATAAAAGGAATGAAATTTTAAATGTAATTAGGATCCAGTTGAAAACAACGACCAAGTTAATTTAAAAGTGCAGATAATTACAGGGCAAAACACAAGTTACCGGCAATCCGAAGGCATTAGATTGAGGGGAGAGGGGATAAAGGCATTTTTTATTTTATTTATTGGTGTTGTTTGAAGAAATACAAAACAGTTTTGCAAAACGATTAATAAGGGTATGTATCTACATAAACTATTCAACCAACTCAACTTTATATTTTACAACTGCAAGCAACATTGGGGAGGGGGAAACGCTCCCCCCAAAGGATGGCCGGTGAACAAATTCAATTCAGTTCGTTCACAATAAGATAAATCGTGTGCTTTGGAGAAAATAAGAGTTATTTCTCTAACAAGTGCGAAAAGTAATACTTTATCGAACAAGCCTTCATCAGTTTGAGAAAGAGTTTAGATCTTAGGAATAACATTTTTATACTTACGATAGTGCGTTAAAGTCTTGTAAAAATGATTCGTGTGCATAAACAAAATTCCAACACGGCTTGCGCAAATTTTTTTACGGACTTTGGTGGGCGTGCATCAGAAAAATTGCAAAATTTCCCACACGAGACTAGTGCTGCGTTAAATAAAATGACTAAAATAATATAATAAATTAAATTTCATCATCATTAGGGCGATCTGCACCCTAAACTTCTTCTTTTATTAGGTAATAATTTTAGGAGTTTATATCTTAAAATATAACCAAAATATTTCATTTTCGGTCTTTTGGTGATTCATTTATTAAAATTTCAAGATCTTTATTTGTTTTAGGCAAAACATCTTGACTTTTTTGCGATAACTCCACATCTTAAATGCCTTTAACTTTTTGCACATAGGTTGGTGGCGCACATATATAATTTGCAGGAGTGCTGAAAACTATCAATTTTTTGTTTAAATTGTTCGCCATCTTGGATTTTTACAGATTATAATTTTGGGAGTAAATTCTTGAATTCTAAAGTCTTGGTTTTTCAAAATGATCAAAAAGTCCCGTTTTTTTGGTCCACCACCACTTGAACTGAAGAGAGTGGGTGAGGGCAGTTTAATAAGTGTTGGGTTAGTGAATTGCCAGGGCAGATTCTCTGGCGGATCTAGTCTTTTTTCACAATTAAGCCTTTAATGGGCAGCAGGCAAAAATTTTTAGAAAATTACTCTAAAAAGCTATTTTTTACTCGTTTGAAATGTTGCTAAAAAAAATCCTTAAAATTGAAAAAAATTTGATCTCTTATGTTTTTTTGTAAAATAAAAAGAAGGGGTGGGTTGCGGTGGTATATCTATCAGGTAATATGTGTATAACATACAAAATTAACCCTATTAGAAGGTGAATTTTTTTAAAACGGAATGATACTGCTTGTGGCACTCTATTGAAAATCCCTTTTAAAAAGAAAGTTGACTGCATTTTTTTTTAAACTTTATAAAAACGGGAAATTAAAAAATAAAATGTGTTTAAAAATTTAACTGACCGCCCATTACCTTAAAATCTTACTTAACGTTTAACCTACCTATATAAAACTACCCACAGCTGAAAAAAATATGTTTTGTAAAAGTTTATAAAGAAAGGCAGAATAATAATAATTTAATTTTTATAAAGTTTTTTTATTAAAAATTCAAAAATCACAATAAAAAAATGCAGTCAATTTTCTTTCTAAAAGGGTTTTCCAACAAGATTTTTTTTTGCCGATCCTGATGATCCAGTCGGTTAGCCGACTGACACGATCAAGTTGGATTTCTTGGCCGACGAATTGGCCAGACAAGGCTCGACAATAAAGTTCACAGGGTCTGAACCATTTTGTGGGATCGCTATTAAATTAATCTATTAAAGAGTGGCTCACCAAAGAGACAAACGGTCTGTGGATGCAAAGGCCTGGACAAAGACAGGCCAAACAGTTTGTTAAAGAACGTTCACCAAAGTTGACTGCAGAACTCACTTAGTAAGGAAAGGAAGCTTGTCAGACAAATAGTGGGACTCCTGACAGGTCACTGTAAACTTAATAAGCACTTGAATGCAATGGGATTGGTAGAAGATGCAACGTAAATGTGAAGGCCTAGTTAGAACCAGGGCATTACTAGGGGACCTAGAATATCCGCGGCCAGAAAGCTATTTACAGGGCACACTGGCAAAGGTTCTGGGTTTCATGACAAGGACGGAGCTGCAACTTGTTTTGTAGTACTAGCAAAGCAGGAAAGAAGAAAGGTGAATCACAATAGATCTCAGAAGGTCAAGGTGGACAGGTGTCTACACCACCTCATTCTAATCTAATCTAGGTTTTTTGTTTGCCGGTGTATCGTGTCTTCAAACCCAGCGCAGTCCTAAAACACTTTTTCTACAGTTTTCTGCATTGGATAAAACTTAATAGGCTAAAAAACAGGGAAGAGTGTAAAAGGTAACTTCATACTACCCCTCTATGCACGCCGATAACCAGGCCGGATGGGTTAGGTATCCCGTGAAGGCGGCCCTAGTTCAATTCAATTTTAATTGAATTCTTTTTATTGTTTAAAAGGAATATTACAAAATTTTTCCTAGAAATCCTTTATATTGCGGTATTAGTATCTTATCTATAGGTACAGTAACGATCACTGTATTTTACTTAATGTTAACAATAGACGAAAATAATAATAACTAAAAAAAATGGGTAAATCTAAGAGCATCTACCCTTTACCTAGCCCTAAGCTTATGAAAGAAACATTTTACTGCCTACCTACATGGCATAGAAAGTAAAAAAAAACCTTGACTTATATCGCTACCCTACAGTTATATTATTAGTAAATTATGTCATTTTAGAATATGTGAAAAAGTAACAACACAAAGTATAATGACGCTTTCGCCAGTAGGTAAAAAATGTAAAGGTAAAATACTACTCATTTCTAAGAAAATCGAGTTTTAATTTAGTTGCTAGTCCAGCACAAATATCTCTGACAGCCTCTGGAGTTGAATGGTTAAGTCGGTTGATTAACAAATCCAGGTTAGGCAAGAATTTATTTTGGATATGCTTGTACAGGGGACATATGAATATTATATGAAACAATGTTTCGTGTTCATGAAGGTTACAAATACTACAAAGTTGGGCGTGATTGATGCGGTACAATATACCATTTCAGGTAAACCTAAAGTAGTGGTTATTCGCAAGTCGAAGTGGAGCTAGAATTCTTGTTACATTTAAAGGTAGATGGAAGCTAAGGTATCTGGGAGGAGAACCTGAAGTAGTTAGGATATTGTAAAACACAGTGTAATGACAGTTGCTGGCAAACAGCTGATAAAAATTTAATTATTTTCGGAATAGCCTGTTTTAAATTGATGTAACTGAGATCTTTCCATAGCATATTAAAACCCAGTTCTTCGGTCCAATGTTTGATTTGTGCTACAGAGTAGTATTTTGCGTCGGTGGAGGTGGAGGCGGCCTTAGTTACATACTCCCCAAGTCGGTAGACTACTAACGAACAAAAAAACCAGAAAAAAAATCTGGTCTGGAGTTCGAAGGGACACCCACGGTTTATCAGAAACTGCAAAATCAAACCCATTAAATAAAAGAAAGTTCAATTACAAAATCGTTCACTATAGAAACAGCAATTCGTTAAAAATAATTTTTATCCGAGCCTTATTTCTGCAAACCCATTCAATAACAAATTCGAAATTTATAAGACCCGTTTTTAATCAAACCATTGTTCATCAAACTCATTCAATATCAAACGCGGAATTCGTGAAACCCGTAATTTATCAGAAAATTTTTGTTAAACTGATTGCGCATTCGCCAATAACACATGAATGCAAGACGGGTGGTTTTACGTTTTATTGATTTCACACATTTTATCCTGAGACCCTCGTAAATTTATTTGAATAATAGTCCTTCCCCCCCCTTATATATAGATTTGTTGGTACTTAGCTAATATTAAGTCGGTCAGAAGTAGCAAGACCCAAAAATAATAAGGGCCCAAAAAAGTAAGTTCGATTTGCCGCGTTTGAAAGTGAATTGTATTAAAAATGGTTTAAGTTCTACATGAAAACATAGTAATTATAACTGATTTGAAAATTGGCCCAAGGCTATTTCTCATTACCCACCGTTGACGTACGGCAAACAAATTATAATTGTGAATCATGGAAGACATGATTAAAGTTTGTTTCCCTGTAGTTTCTTGGACGCCCAAGAAATAATTGAACTTAGATTGGTGGTGGTGGAGTTTTAAATGCAAGTATTAGCCAAATTAATTAGGCTCAGTTAAATTGTTTAAGGTATTTTAAGTTTAAATAGTTTAATTAGCATGCTTTTTTTGTTGTGATATTAGTTTAACAACTGAAATTAATATATATTATATATTGCCTTTTTCTTGACATCTGTTTCATTCAAACTTAAATTAATTACCAGGAAATTTTTCCAAGACACGCATTTCCAAGTAGCAGAGAGGGAAAGAATTTCCGAAAAAATTGCGAGTATGCGAGGAAGAATTTTGCAAAAACTCAATGACATGATACAGTGGTGTTCGCAGCTTTCTTAAAAGGGGGGAGGCGTCAGGTCAAAATTTTGTAAAAGCAAAGGAAAAGTTTTATGCAAAAGTTCTAAAACTAAAGCAACTTTCGACCCAAAATTTTACTATTTTTATAAAAAACCGGTGATTTTTTAAATAAATCCTCGAAAAAGAAAGAGCAATTGCTCCCAGCGCCCCCACCCCCTGCGACCGCCACTGCATGATATATTTAAAAGTTATTATGTTTAAAAAATATTGTAAGGTGGCCATGCATGTTAGATGCATGCATGGCCGACTTAACAGTTTATCCGGCAGTGTGGTTGCGATTCTTCAGAAACGACAAAAAATATAACCAGTCACAACATTTAAAATAAAAACTCAGCGTCCTTTTTTTAAATAAAACAACTAGTAGTACTAGTAGTAAATAGGGGGCGGCCCAAGACCTGCCAAGTAGGCCTAATCGGTCCCTTTTTACCTCAGCCCAGGCCCCTAATTCGCCACCTGTACCGCTTGTACGGTAGTGGGCTCTCCGGGCCTTCCTGTTCTCTTCACGAAGTCCAGTACTTTGGTCCACTTGAGAGCTCGTAGATCCTCTGCATCCAGGTTCGGTTGTCCGAGTACCTGATGCCTCATTCTTAGGTATGCATCGCAATCCGCAATGCGGTGCCGGGATGTCTCATCCGCCCTCCCGCAGGCCTGGAAGATAGAGTCATTCCCGATCCTGATGCGAGTCAGATGCTTAATGAGTCGGTTGTGGCCGGTCAGTATTCCTGTCCGGCCCGTAGAAGAATTCTTTGGACTGTATGCATTCTCTTTTATTTTCCCAGGAGTCTGCTATTGCATCGTTAGACTATTTAATGAGTGGACTTTGCAACTATCTCCTTGTTACACCTAAGAGTGGTTCCGGCCCCACGTATTGAGTGCTGGCCCTGATCCGAGCGAGTTCATCCGCCTTCTCGTTGTTCGACACTCCCGTGTGCCGTGTGTCCCGGTACCCACATCACTGTAACTCTCTTGTCTTGACTCAAGACTTCCAATGCTTCTAACAACTAAGTTAACAACAGATTTACCAGAACCAGGTTTAAGTACTTCTTAGTAGTAGTAGATGGGCGGCCGTAGCTTGGCAATTAGGCCGCATAATGGACCCTTTTTGTCATACCCCCTGTGCACCCCTTACTGACGCACATGCCCCTTAGGATGCAAGTTTTCTTACTCTAGGAGGACTTAATTTTTGCCTGACACCTCTTTGTCGAGGGCAGGGATCTTTAGACTGCATAGCAAGTACACACAGTGGACCGCCGGCTTTACACCACTTTCGAAGGGTGGTCCTGCTACAGCAAAACTTGGTTGACGGTAGACTTTTCTCCCCAGCATCCCGCCGTCATACAGGTTGACTCGAAAATCGAGGTCCCGGTTTCGCTGGTCGAGGTCGCCGTCGGAGTCTTCAGACGCATTCCTTGGAGTGGTCCTGCTACCCGAAGGTGCTGCCGCCTCTTTCCAAGTCACCCTCTGCCGACTCCAGCTGCCAAATCTGTCGGATTCCAGCCGCGTCCCATGCAGTCCCGATCTCGGAGAAGTCCAGGTTGTCCTTTTTGGCTCACCGGTTAGTCTCCTCTACCCAGTTTGGTGGGGTCCTCGGCCGTCCACCTTTGAGTCCCGCAAAGTTTTTCAGTGCAGTGTCAACCGCGCCGCCTACTTCTACCTCGTTTGTTGTTATTCTATGCACAACGTCAACTGCGGAGCTGCTGAGAAGTGGGGCCGCCCGTCGTCGTCTCGAGTCGCATTCGGTGTTGTGTGAAGCAATGTATACTTGCCAAGATCCGATCATTCGATCTCTGTTCTGCAGGCTAAGACGCTATTCACTAGCCTACGGCGGCCCCCCCTTACTTCTTAAATCGCTTTAAACAAAGTCGAAGTGGGCGACAAAATTTTTAAACCATCCTTGTATAAAAGCGCCTTAAGGAGCCAGTGTAAACAAAGTAAGTGACAGTAATTTTGTTTATACGGTTCTCTTAAACCAATTTTAAAAATTGAAAATGTTGTCGTATAACTACCACTAAAACTGTTTAAAGCACTAAGTCGATTTTATTTGAAAGCGATTTAAGCAACCGGTTATCGCTTTAAAACCGATTTTAGGGTCGGTAGAAACACTTTAAGAACGCTTTGGTCCATTGCTTCCAACTTAAAAAAATACTTTATCCTGGTTTAACCAAAAAATCTGTTATTACCTTAGTTCTAAAAACAAAAGATCAAAAGATCTTGTGTGGAAATAACGAAAATTTAAACCTGGATGAGCATCCCACTCATCCATTCTCATTTACTTTGGTCCTTTATGTGTTCCTTGTGGGATGCTCATCCAGGTTTGAATTTTCGTTATTTTCTTTTTTATTTAGGAGCATAATCCTATTGGAAATATTAACACACCAGGACGAATCCGTATCAGGTAACTTGGATAAGTTCCAGTGCGGAACGATGCCTATTTGTGAGTGATTCAAAGTTGGAAATCAAAGTATATGATGGTGTTTATGGGGAGGGTGACCAGTGGAACCACTGACGAGCTCATGCTAGTTACCCAGAGCGAAACATCGTTTAATCGTTTCTCTTTTCACTTTGGTCCTTTGTGTGTTCCTTGTGGGATGCTCATCCAGGTTTGAATTTTCGTTATTTCCACATAAGATCTTTTGATCTTTTGTTTTTAGATTCTTTTCGGTTGATGTAACTGATTTGGAAGGTTTTTTTAATTTTTTTTCTGATTTTTAATTGCCTTAGGAGCATAATCCTATTTGAAATATTAACACGCCAGGACGAATCCGTATCAGGTAACTTGGATAAGTACCAGTGCGGAACGATGGCTATTTGTGAGTGTTTCAAAGTTGGAAATCAAAGTATATGATGGTGTTTAATGATGTATGGGGAGAGTGACCAGTAAAACCACTGACGAGCTCACGCTGGTTACCCAGAGCGAAACATCGTTTAATCATTTCTCTTTTCACTTTTGTCCTTTGTGTGTTCCTTGTGGGATGGTCATCCAGGTTTGAATTTTCGTAATTTCCACACAAGATCTTTTGATCATTTTTAATTTCTCTTCTTTTGTTTTTTATTGTTGTTTTTTTGTTTCTTTTCTTTTTAAACCAAAATTTAATAATTTAAAAACGTCCTTATATAAAACCGGCCTTCAGGCGCATATATACTTACTAAGTCACATATTCCAAGGTTATCTCTGGTTTTGTCTGTTAAAAGTTTTAAAAATTTGTTTACAAATAAAATATAACAAAAGGGTTTTTCAGAATTATTGGCAAATTATTCCTATCAAAAAAGCACTTAGTGTAAACTTGGGTTTAAAAATCCTCAGATTTTTTGCAAAGCCGAAATTTTCTGACGGTTTTTGAAGAATTGCATCCTTTCTACGCCATTCCATGACCTTTTTCGTATTTTATTTTTATGAATCATTAATAATAAATAATAACCTTTAAATGCTTGTAAGTAAGTATCTCTTTGTCTATATTTGTAGCTTTTTGCTACATGTATGATAAAATAAAAAAAAAGTTTAAAAAGAAACTCTGACTCTAAAATCATTTACATAAAAGATATTTAAAAATGTCGACTTTATTATTTTGTTCGCCTTTCGGTAGGATAAAAAAATTTCCGAAAAATTTAATTTTTATTTTATTGAGGTTTGCTATGGCTTTCAAAATAAAAGTTTCTTACTAGTTTGAAACTATGATAGTAAAGTTTTAAAAAAAAACCCTTCGCTCTTTAAGAAATAATTAAAAGTTACGTAAACTATGTAAAAATTCTTGTTTCCAACGCCGTGTATTTTTATAGAAGTTATAAAATGGAAAACTTTTAGGAATTCTTTAAAATTTTGGGAAAAAAGGTGCTCCTTGCCCGCTCTTGGTTGGTAACGGAGCAAGTAGGTATACAATTGTTTTAGCTATGTTTTTTTTATCTAATTCTCTGTAATTTACGCCACGAAATTATTATCCCTGAAAATTTGCGAAAATCGCCTCTCTCCAACCAAGCAAAATAATTACGTTAATACAAACAAATTTTAGGAATACGCCAGATTGATGTTTCTGCTTGTTATAAATTAGAAATCGCAAAGAAAATGACAGATCTTATTTACATAAGTTAAAATAACCCCGGGCTTAACAGCTCCCAAAATACACACAAAAAATTAAATGCTTAGTTTGATTGCTTTGTATCCTCAAGTAATATCCCTTTTAATTGAGATTATCAAAGAACCCCGCACGCATTTAGGAGATATGCAACTTCTATCGAGATTGTCTGTCTAGTTTTTGAAATATTGGGGGTCAAATTTCGGAAAAACGCGTTGCAGTGGTAAGTCTGCTGACAAAAAATAATTATTTGCGTTGTTGATGGATGATTCATATTCACCAAATAAACACTACTGCTACGGGGTGTGTTGAAAAAAATATAATTTTTTGAATATGCATTTGACATTAGTTTAGAAAACAAAAACCAAACCAACCAAAAAAATGTTATATCTGCAAATCTATTTTAGATAGTTAAAATAGGATCAATTTATTTTTTGCCCATGCTTTTCACGGTACAATTTTTTGTTTGACTGTTTTTCATCGCTTCAAAAACTCGACATGGTTTATATCTTTAAGCAATTTTGTCCCATTTTGAAAACCTATTCTAAATCGAGTATTTGCCATTGTTAACATCTTCGTATTAATTTTAACATGAAAAGTTGCTGAGAGAAAGTCTTTGTTTTACTACGGCGTCCATTAAAAAAAAAAATGTTCAACGTTTTTCGAATATTCACTTTTTTTTTCTGTGGTCAGTGAGTGAGTAATTCAATTTTCACAATATTTTGACAGGTACGTACTATTTTTATGAGTTTTTAAAAGAAAGGAATTTTTTTGTATGTTCATGTGATAAAACAAAAACAGCTGACTGATTAATTTGAATGTGAATGGGCTAAAACAGTGACCACTGTGATCACAAGCGGGTCTTTGTGGCTTACTCAATAATCCTTTTATAATAAAAAACAAAGGTTGCTTACCAAAAAAAAAATATTTTATTTTTTTTATTTTAGCTTTATTGTTTATAAAACACGTGGTTGTCTAACAATGAGTTTGGCTTAAATTTAGCGATAAGAAAAAGTTTATATACCTAGCTACAAAATAACTAACACTTAAAAAAAGAAAAAACTAATAATAATTGGTTTTAATACCTAAAACTAGAATCAATCGTTTACTCGTTTATAATGAATGAGCGCAGCCTGATGATGTTTACAATAACCGAGAAGATTTGGTTTGCAATCTGTGGATTGATATGATTTAGGGTGTTAATAAGATCATCTGGGGTTACGAGAAAAGGGCATGAGAGTCGGATGGGTTTATATATTGGGCATTTAAACAGAATATGAAAGAGAGTTTCCTGAGTCTTTAGGTTCCATATGGTACAGATTTCATTGGTATTTATCAGGTAGGCCGAGCCACGGTTTGTGAATTTAATAAAATATTTACTTGCAGTTCTTAACTGGGCTCTTATTCGAATAATCTATAGTGGTACTTTCACAGAAGAAATGGTTGGGCGTGTTTTGAGTAGGTTAGATGTGGATAGATAGTTAAAAAAGTAGATCGACATGCTTGATTTTTATCCAGTGTCTGTAATTTTTCAAGAAACATACTGAGCATCTTTTTTTTGTTGAGTTTAAAAAACTGGCTTGTGATTTCCGTCAACCAGGGAATCTTAAAGTCAATAAATTTAAAAACTGTTGAATTTGCATCACCCAATTATGTTATTAGGGATTCAAATATTCTTATTCTGGAGCTCCAGAACTCTAATTTTATTTTTGACATAAGAGGTAGAACTGTACCAACAGCCTATTTTGCTCTATCTGCAAAATAAATTGCTACTTTTTGAAATAAGGAAGTACTGAAGAAAGGGACGCCAAGGTATGTAAAGTGATTAACAGTTTCAAATTGTTTACCATTGTAATAAAAACGAGCGGTTTGGTGACTATGTCCGCCTTTTTGAAAAATCATAACCTTTGTTTTATTTTCGTTGACAGTAAGCCCATTTTCGACATCAGAGTAGCTTTCCAGTATTTTAAGTTTTTTTTTAGATCAATTTCAGTGACTGCTAAACACACTATGTCATCAGCCAAAGTAAGTAGGAGTAAAAAATTTGTATTGTCGATATTGAGGCGATGTGCTCCCTTCTTTCAGAAATAGAGCTCCATGACTGAAATGAAGAGCGAAAATATTAATGGACTTAATGGATCGCCCTTTAAAACGCCTTGGTTGTTGTCTAGAGGGGCATACAGGCTTTGGGACAAAGTAATTTCCATGCTTGTGCTAAAAAAAAGATCTTGTTATTTTTGCTTTATCGCATGCACATACAAAAAAATACTTTTCTTTTAACTTCAAAAATTCATAGTTTAAAAATCAGAAATATTGTGAAAATTGACTCACTCACTCACTGACCACAGAAAAAAAAGTAAATGTGCAAAAAACGTTGAACAAAAAAAATGTTTTGAATGAACCCCGTAGTAAAACAAAGACTTTCTGTCACCAACTTTTCATGCTAAAAATTAAAACGAAGATCGTGTTAACAATGGCAAATAGTAGAGAAGCGATGAAAACCAGTAAAACTTCCAAAAATTGTACCGCGAAAAGCATGAGTCAAAAATAAAGTGATCCTCTTTCAACTATCTAAAATAGATGCAGATAGAAGAATCGTGGTGAGTGTTTGGTTTTTTCTTCTAAACTAGTGTCAAATGCATATTCAAAAAATTATACCTTTTGAACACACCCCGTATAAGAACTAACCATCTTTTAGCAGTAGTGGTTATTGAAACATCCTTCCACAACACAAATTCATTTAATTATATCTGTCACTATTTCAGCTGAGAAACAGTTCTTTTTTTTCAGCAAAGGTACCACTGCAACTCGTTTTTCCGAACTTTGACCCTCAATGCCTCAAGAACTAGACATACAATCCCGATAAAATTTGCATATCTCTTAAACCATGATTAGTACTATTAAATGTCAAAGTTACATCAAATTCGGGTGAAGTCCATTTTCCCATATATTTCGTACGGGGCTCTTTTCAATACCAAATTTTAAATGTAGCAAGTCAATGTTCCATTTTATGTACACACAGTTTGAGTAAACGAATATCCTTATTTTGAGGTGCTGTATGTATTGTTATAAAATTAAACTGTATCCACTTAGAATAAATCTATCTACTTGAAATATAAATTTTGAGCATTTAAACATTTTCAATGCAAAGCAATTTTTATCATATGAAAGTTTAAAGTCTTGGAAATAGTAAAAAAGAGGTAAAAATATTTAAATTCTTCATTTATACAATTGCTTGCAATTTATTTATTTAAAACATGCTTATTTCTATTAAATAAACTGTTAAAACTTGTTGTTACCACGGCGAGGTCTACGACCTCGTCGTGGTAGTATTTTCCACTTGTTACTGTAATTAATAAAATAATAACTGTTTTAATACCATCATCAAAAAAAAAAATTGGACATTATAAATAAAATAATCCTAGATTTTTTGTAGAATCCAAAAACACAAAAATATACAGGATGTTCAAGTTGTGGCCAAGTTTTTTTCCAAATGGCAACACCGCAAATATGTATTTTATAAGTATACCTTCCGTGGACTTATTTACATACAAAGTGATCTGACATAGTGACCTTTTAATGGTTTTGGTGTTCTAGTTTTGCAAACCACGCTTGTAAAAGAGCACTTTTTTAGCTACTACTTATAAAAGCTACTATTTCACTCTTGTATTACATTTTTTTCATTTCAAAATAGCAACGGTCATGCTGTCTATCACTCGTTCGAACTTTTGCATGTATTTTTATTTAAATCCATTATTAATTAGTTAATTAATTTATTAATTAAGATAAATTATGGTTGACAAATACTTAAACTGCTACTAAAGAGACACGATATTTATCTTGAGTATTAAAGTTATGTTATAGTCATCAAAGTTTCTTGGTTTAAATGAGTCTTTAAGTTGTGTAAACAAACAAGTTGAACACAAATTGGGGTGGAACCGAGCAAGGAGCCCTTAAAGATCTCATTAGTCAATATTAGGGATTGTTTCTTTAAGATTAAGTTTGGGATATAGGGTAGATTTCTGATTTTTTTGGCAAACTTTGCATGGCGTAATTAAAATTTGGGGACTTCAATAAGCTTATTTAAACATGAAATTCTCCATTTTTATGAAACACAGTTGCAGGAGCGCTCGCAGTATTTTTAAAAGGGGGTCGGGAGTGGTTTAATGGGTGTTTGGGTGGGGTTAGTGTGTAAGAAAAAATAGTTACCTATTTAAAATGCAAGGGGCGAATCCTTGGTGACTGAAAATCGTTTAAAAGTATACTAAAAATTTTTTGCAGTTTGCAAAAAATACTTTAATTTTGTTCCTTTTTTACCCTTTTTGTGAGCTTTGGGTCCGTTTAGTTGCTAGGGAGAGCTGGGTTGGGTTGCGATCTATATTTGTTGCTAAAATCATGCAATAAACTTTTTCTATTTTGAGAAAATTATGCCGAAAATGCCATTTTTTACATATTGTAAGTGCTTTTGATAAAAATGGTAACTATTAATGACTTTATAGCACCGCAAGCAAAGCAATATAAAAGTATAGCCAAGAATTATTACATAATGTCGATTTTCGTTGTTTTTTTATAAAGTATAAATTTTAATTGGGAGAATTAAATTAAAAAGAAGAATACAATATTACGCAAATTGGTAAAATTAATATCACTGTAAACCATAAAAATCAAAATAATATAAAATATAAATTATATGTAGAAATATAAAATAAACATTTATATAGCTTTCATCTTTAAAATCTGAAATATTGAATTTAAGCAGCTAAAATAATATTAATGTAAAACATAAAATAAAAATTTGACAAAATATATATTACTCGTCAACAGCTTTTTTTGTCAAAATTAGTCTTATATGGGGTCCTATTTTTGAAACCATACAAAAATATTCGCATGCGACTATACCGTATAGAATATGAGGCAAATTATATGCCGATATGCTGATTCATAGATAGTGCGTGAAAGAATAACCGGTTTTTCATGCGAAACAACAAGAATACCCGCCACCCACTCGCGCAATTGTAATCCAGTCGAATTCGAACGCATTCCGCACATACTGGCTTATCTTTCGCTTCTTATTCAGTATAGAAAGATACTGACATAAAAGTTGTCTTCTATTTAGTATACGTATGGATTCGAACATCAGACCCCTGAGATTGAAAGCGTTTTATTCTTTGGATAGTTCGCAAATCCATGCTGAGACGATTATAAATTTTGAACCGTTTGTGAACAAATAAGTTTTGAAAAATACCACAATGAGACATCGGTAAAGAGATTTTGTTTTTTTTGTCTAGTATCATATGAGTATTGGTGGGTAGGAAGTCGAGATTTATTTTTATGAATGAGAAATGCTGTCTTAAGGATAAATAAGCATGCACGAGTCAAGATGTTGTTCTTGAAGGAAACGGGTTTACAATGTGTGTACAAAGATTTCTAATTGCTCTTTTTTTTAAGAGGTAAAAACAGCACGCTCCCCAAAATAGTAGAGCATATCTAAGGTGTAACTCTTAGATTAAAAAGAGACAAGATATCTGGTCCAACCAAAACTCCTTGACAAATAATAACCACTGTTTATTTACAAATAAATTCACAACAAAACAAAGGTTAGAAATATCGATTATTTTTCTATCCTTTTAAACGACGTTAGAACGATAGGGCCAGAGAATTCTGTCTCAACCACTTTTGGTCATGATTGGTTTGTGGGTGGGGAAAGTCGGCAGAGCGCAGACGGTCGGATGCTATTTTTATTGACATAAGCTTTTTCGTGTTATTTATTTTAAAATTTCAGGATGTTTTAAGCAGTTTATAAGTCGTTTTAAAACCACATTTTGTCAAATAACGTTTATCGTGTTTTCTTACCAGTAGGAGAATATTTCAGTGTCTTTAAAGTAATATTTTGGAACAAATGGTCCAATGTTTTGAAAACAAAGGGAGAGCAAGTGAAATCAGTCAGTGTCGGTACATGTTGGTAGGTACACATAAAATAAAAAAAGGTTTATGAAATATACTTAAATTAGTAGATACTTAAATTAAAATATGAAAAAACACGTTTTCTTATGAAATAGTTAATTCCCAATGCATTAAATGAGATATTTTCGAACGTTTTTATAAGGTTTTATTTGAGGTTTTTTTTTATAAAGACGATAAAATAAAGCATACTTTTGATAAAGTAGTTAATGCAGAAATAAGATATTTTCGAAGGTTTTTTTTTATAAAGACTATAAAAAAAGGTATGTAAAGTCCTTAAACCAACTTGCAAACAACAATAAAAGTTAATTCACATGTGTTCAGGTTTGTACGAACATTGAATTCCTACCTCTTATCAGAATATTAAGATTGATTTATACTGCCGCCGTTGCCATCTGCGCTCGCCCTTCGAATTGATATTTAAATCTTTTTGGCTGTCCTGGATGTCTCTCTGTACCCTAAGCATTATTGACTTTATTGTGTACTGAAGAAGTCAGTATAAGTAAGTTTCTGCTATTGACCAGAAAAAATAACAAAATTAACAAACCCAATAATATAATTTTTAGCTAGTAGGCAATATTATTTTTTTTTTCTTGATGTTCCAGGTGCTATGAACTGTGTTTCTTTGTTTTAATGTTTGGCATAATTTTATTGTGTTGAAAATTGAAATTGCTATAAATCATATGCAAATTTTTTAATACATTTTTTTGTATAAAATTATACTACAAACATTTATTGTTAGAAAGCTTCCAAAGCTCAAATGGGCAGAATTATTTTTTGCAGGTTTTTTAAATTATTTTGTAGATTTCATATTATAGTAAAATTCTAATAATATAATTCATGTGTAAATTTCTATTTAAGTAGGTACGCCACTGGTGTGTTTACTGTAAACAACAGAAAGGTAAATATTGTTCCATATAATAATATAACCAAAGTCTCTGTAAGTGTCAGGTATCTTGTCTATTTTTAATCTAAGGTGTAACTCAATGTTTGCAAAGTAAACATTTCTGGCAAAATCTCTCCCCAACTCATGAAAGCCCACTCGAATCGAGTAACCTCCTGAAGATAGTCTTTTATTGAGTGCATTTCCGTCAATTTCCAAACCTAGAAATTTGGTATTACGGTCGCGATTATTCAGAAACGACAGAAAATCTCACCCGTCAGAATTCTGGAAAGTGGCGATTTTTACTTATCGCCTCATTTAAAATAAAAACACAGCCACCTTCATATTTATCCTAACGTTGTAAAAGAAACTGCGTCATTTTTTTTAATAACATTTTGTAAATTTAATACTTTAAAGATATTCTGCAGGACTAGTTTATGGTGGAGGTAAATTGTCACAACGTGTACCAATAAACGTCAAAAAGTATCGAAAATTCTCACCATGTAAGGTTTTATGTACGCGTTTTTTGTCGCTTGTCGCGGGGCGACAAAAAACGCGACGTTTTCTAAAAGCACGTTGTTAAATGTGCGCTTTTATGCATCGACATCAATCAGCCGCTCGCCGCCTGTGTCGCAGCGTACTGAAATCCTGTCGCGTGGAATTACAAAACGCGTCGCGACAGGCATCTCATGTGTTGATGTGTGAAGAAGTACCATGAAAAATCTGGACGTTGAATTTTTTATTGACGCAGTAAAAGAAAAAACATATTTGTGGGATTCATCATCAGAAGATTACAAAAACAGGCAATTGAAAAGAGATGCGTGGAAGGAAATTAGCGAAATCATTATTCCCGAATTCAGTAAAAAAACTGAAAAAGAAAAGCAGGAAATTGGTAAGCATGTATTTTATTAATCTATTCGCTAGGGTTGTATTTTAACAACGCATTCTATATCTATTCATTTATCAGCAGTATCACTATTAGTACAATATAAAATTATATACATATAATTATATTTTGGTGTCCTGCCATGAAACAGCCCCTGCAGGGCTGCTAAAATGGTCGGCGAAAGCATTTCTATATTTGTAAGCAGACTTATGTCCACGATGTTCTTGTTGGTTCCTTTGAATATCATATAAACCTGTTATTGTTAAAACATCCTTAAATTTGAAGCTATCCCTTACGCGAACAAAATTGTGTAATGCGCAACATGCTTTTATGATTGCTACTGCGGTTTCTTCAGATGCATTCATGGCTCGGTGGAATATACGCCACTTGTTACTTAAAATACCGAAGAAACACTTTACTTTAACCCTTGCTCTAGACAAACGGTAGTTGAAAATTCTTCTTTTTTTTGTTAATCCTCTTCCAGGATGTGGTCGAATTAAGTTATTTGTCAGTCCAAAAGCCTCATCGCCAATGATTAGATATGGCAGTGTTGTACCTGCTACTTTCTGTGGTTTTGGAATATTTAAGGTGCCTTCTTCTAATTTTGTGAACAAGAAACAGTTTCTAAATATTTACTTATTGAAGCTAATTTTAAAATTAATTAGTTCTTTTTTTTTGTTTTTAGGTAAAGCAGTTCAACTTAAGTAGAAAAATTTGAGAGACGCTTTTGTTCGTCACAGACTTCAGAAGTCACAAAAATCTGCAGACGGAGCTAAACCTGCAAAAACTTACATGTATGCTAATCAATTACAGTTTTTAAGGAAGGTGACTAATTCTTGTCAGACAGAAACTTCACTAACAAACACATTACAAGAGAGTCAAGATGATCTCGATCTATCACAAGACCATGATGATACGCAAGATAGACAATTAGTAGATGGCAAGGGGAAATCCCAAACCGAAGTTACTCCTAGTAGAAGTACTCAGTTTAGAAGAAATAAATCTGCTTTAGAAAGTAAATTAATAACTTTTACGGACTCCCAGATCAAGCAACCATCACCAGTGATACAAAGCCAACCAAAAGAAACCGATGACTTGGCCCTCTTTAGATCATTACAAACGAGTTTAGATATACTCACTTTCAATGAAAAATTGAACTTCCGAATAGATGTGATGCAATTATTAACTCGCTACATAAATAGAGAACCAAACCAAGATACCCCTAATTTCCCAAATTTTACTCCCGCTTATCAACAGGCATACCAATATCCAGTTATGGCCAATTTTCCTTATACAAGTTTCAATACGCCAATGCCTGAACAAACATCATATTCTACAGTATCATCCAGGCCGTCACGTACGCCATATTCTGCAGTATCGCCTGGGTCCTCACACACATCATGTCCCACAGTATCACCGGAGCTTACATTTTCTCCATTCAATAGTAGTCGCAGTACTCGCAGTTACAGTAATGCTATAGAGAGTGTGGCTATACCAAAAAATTCTCCGATAGAATCAGAGGATTCCATTATGTCCGAAGCCGAATCGATATTATCATTGAATTATCACTATTATTATACTTATTTTCTCAATAATGGTCTTTTGTTTGTACTTACCTCAACGTCATTGATAACATTTCCCCTGGTTCAAACGCAAATCCCCGTACTAATTCTACATTTGTAATAAAAGTACTTTTTAGCTTTTCACATAGCTCATCAAATGAGCCTGTTTTTCTCCCTGTAATAGTCAAAAAAGCATTAAGTGTTTAAAAATCATTTTTTGTAAGGGCGAGATTTTGACGGTTTTTGAAGAATCGCGACATACCTACCTACCTACGAATTGTCTCATTTTGTGCGACAAGATTTTCTACACTACAATTAAATCCCATAACATTAGTTTTAAAAACATTTAAGCAAATTTTCTTAAAAATCCACCAAAATTTAATTTTTAAGAAATCACCTTCTAGGTTAGTTTTTAGTTTTACTCGCGTTGCTCCATGAAACCGTAGCATCGTCAAAAAATGCTGTTATTTTCCCGAATATCAAGTCAAAAAAAAGCGTAGGGCCTAATACCGAGCCTTGCGGTACGCCGCACGAGATGGATCGTTTCTTTGATGATACATTGTATATGACTGTATATGGTTAGAAATAAATGATTGCCGTCAACTATAAGAAACTCCACGAAATCCATAACTAGATAGTTTCTCCAGCAGTGTCTTGTGATCCACGCAGTAGAATGCTTTAAACAGATCACAAAAGACTACTGCAGATGCCTCTTCTCCTTTAATACTATATAAAAGTGTTGATAAAAAGTCATACATAGCTTGTTCGATGATAATATAACGAAGGGTGGGTTAAGTTAGGGGCTCTGTACACGATTTTTGACAGTTATTGTTTTACCAGAGGTAAGCAACTGGATTTGACAGTTGTTAGGGAAATATTTGTAATTGTGTGTTGGCAATGATAGTTGGTAACATAAACAACTTTGTCACTGTCAGATTATTGATTAAGAAACGTCAGGTTTCAAAATGGCATTTTGCTGTATCAAAAACTGTAAAAATACGCGCCTCGACGAATTTGTATTGTTCCGTTTTCCAAAGGAGAAAGAAACTCAGGAAAAGTGAAAAGAAAACATACATTTACCAAGCTGCAAAATTAATAAAAATAGCCGAATTTGCGAGGTAAGTGACCTACAAGCAGTAGTTACAAACATATACGCATTTTTCGTTAATAAATAACACATTATGTTTTCATGTTTCATTGTAAGAAAAAGAGTAACAAAAATATAGATCATAAGAGTCTTTATATTTTATCTATTATTTACATTTTTAATATCTACCGTATGTATTCACTGTTTGTTTTTGTTTTTTTATGTCAAAGCTTGACATATTTTACTAACCAAAAATAAATCAATCTTTCAAGAACTGTCTGGGGAAATTATAAAAAGAGACAACAAAACATCAGTCCATTTCATAAAATCCGTTTTACAAGCAAATATGAAAAAAACTAAAAAGAGAGAGCAATATGGTAAAACAACAACTATCAAATGTATAGAGGGCCTAGGTTAAGTAAGCTTCAAACAAAGGGGGCGATCACCAGTGACTGCCATGGCAGTTGATTTTTCGTCAACTGCCTACCGTTGCCTTAACTTTTCGTCAACTGCCTATCGTTACCTCACTTTTAGAGCCAGGAATGTTGGGGAAAGGGTTATTCTATTTCTCTTTGAAATATTATAATTTAAATTATTAAAAACCCATGGTTTGTTCTCAAGGACTGCATTTTCATAATACTCCCCTGGGTGTCGACTCGATCGATTGAAAATAGTGAAGTGGTCGTGTTCGTAAAGATACGGAGATATCCGACACTCGGACCAGCGCGGCTAAACATCACCCAATTAACGTTTTTAAACGACATTTCCTACAAGTCCCATTTACTGATTCTGGACGTCTTTGGCGTTTATTGGTTAAAACCGCTTCACTTCTCCACATAAATCGATCTCATCCTACGAAATATTATATTATGCTTTTCTTTATCTCACTTTATTAGGTTCACTCCAAAAACAAATCTAGAATTCGGCTCCAGGAGGCTATTTTTACCCAATAGGTTATTACGCTGTATAGACAGGCCTAAATGATGTAATGTAGTGGCGCTCTCCATGTTTTCTGTTTTATCCATCAGGGCAAAGCAGAGGATTTTGATCTACGATGACATGTCATTCGGTAGGCGTTTTCAATTTGTTCGAAAAAAGCGCGAAATCGCAAAACCACGATGCACAAGCGATTTTACTACACGAAACTTCAATTTAGCTCCGATTTAGGGATGCAGAACAATGAAAGATAGTAGAAAAGTATTAGTTTCAGCGGTTTCAGCGGCGTGCAGTGACATTTCAAGTAAGGGAAGTAATTTTGAAAAACTTTCCCTATTTGTACAGGGTATCCAAAATTCGATGGTTTTGGGGGGTTTCGGGTATTTCTAGAGGAGAAAATTCGACCCCGCTTTGCGAGGCTTAAATTTCAAGACAATATATTTTTGGTAAAAACCCATAAAGGTATAACTTAAATAGAGACATTATGTTTACCACAGTTGCGATCAGACACAAGGTAAACAATTTGACGACGATGCCAGATTGCGCTGAAAGTTGTATCTCTACACGTAATGTTTTTACAAACATATTATTTTTATAATTTTTTTATCATTTACCTGCAATTATGCAAATTCTCTGGTTTGTTTTTTAAAACATGGAGACGAGAAATACCTTACTTTTATTTAATTATATAAATAAATTTAGGTATATTATATAATTGCATTTCGATTTCCTTAATTCTTCACAATTTTAAATCAATAAAAAAATTATTTTTGGTACATGTTATGGTGTTTGAAATATATTTTATTTTTTCGATCGAAATATCAGATAAAATAACTGATATTTTGACCAAAAGAATAATTTTTTCATTTCCCAATATATATCGGGAATAAAACCTACAACAATGTGACAACCTCGCATTTGTGGCGGGTCAGCCATATAATCGTTTGTAGGCTGCTCCATTCATAATTTCTTGTCGGCGTTGTAGCTTTAGCATTATCGAGGTTTTGGTATATTTTACAGACAATTAGACAGTTTTTAATATTTTTTCAACAGATTTTTAAGTTTTTGTGGCAAAAGTGATGTGGCAAAGTGCGTGGTGTGGCGAAAACTGGAGATTGCAGGTGAAAACAAATCATTTCAGAGTTAGTTGTCATATGTTTTTCCGACACCATCTTGTCATCGGCGGCCATAGGTGTGCAACTAATGTATAACTAATGTAAATATGGGAAAGAAATAATTAAGCACTTATAATTAGTTACACTATATTTGGTATAATAAACCAACCCCAGCTGCGACATTTTTAAATATCATACATAAGTAGCAAAAAATGTAAGAGGTGCCTATGATATTTATTCATAACTACATTTACAGTTTTATTACTATCTCTAGTCAGCTCATTTTTTCTGCCGAGATTTGTTTATAAATAGTACAAGCATTCATGGTATAAATATAAATTTTTAAAACATTATATCAGACACAGGATAAAGAATGTATGTTTGTTATACTTTTTATTTATAATAGTTACATAAGATAAAGATACTTTTGTACGTATTAAATAAGAATTATAGTATGCAGAGTGTATAAATTCCATTTATTTTTACACAATGAAAAACCATCATATTTTATAATTTAGGTATATTCCTTTTTCAAAATACCACTATTTTTAATGGAATTTGCTTATTTTTTCCACATTGGTTTTTTGGTAATTTGCCTAAACCGTGCGGAAAGTGATACTTTTCTGCACGCGATGGCCGTTAAGGGCGAAAAAGGCACTTTTGGCAGCTTTTTAGTTTAACAATTGCATTGCATAAAAAGCCTCTTCCTAAGGTTATATAATAAAAAAATATTATAAATTTGGTATTATTTGGCATTTTTCAAATTAAAATCAAAACATAATTTTATTGCCATTTCTAATTTAATCTAGTTTTTAAAGGCGCCTAAAAACTCCAATTAGACTAAAATTCACGACGTGCTAAAAACATACTTTTACCTATGCTAAGTTTTTATTAAAGTTTTGCAGGTACTCTATATATTAAGGCACTTTTTTTGTAAAAAAAACAACTTCCCGCATGTAAAAGCGTGTGAAAAAGTAACTTCAAATTTAACTTCTCACACTCCGTGCGTTAAAAAAATTAGCACGGCGTGCATAAAAAACTGTCCTAGCGTGTGTAAAAAATTTTTTAACGCACACAATTTTTTTTAAATGGTACTTTATGGACCAAATTTTAAAATTTTGAGTTTGAAATGCGTGTTATAAAAACTAATTTTTGATCAAAAAAAAAATGTACCTAACTCTTGCGGAAGTGCATTTCTCGACCGAACTCCTCCCGTGCGTAAAAGTATCACTTTCCACACTAGTTAGGCAACAAACTATCTGAAGAACATATAAAAAATTTATATTTTCTATTACTTCTTTACATAAATTTTACAAATATAATACCTCTCTATATCTCGTCATCAATTATTAAGTATAAAAAAATTAAAGATTGTATTTCCAAAAATATATAACAAGTATGAAAATAAAGACCCTTTTTACATTTATAAATAACAAGCCGATTCTGACCGCTGGTAAACGTGACGTGGTTTTACCTGAGTCAGCGTTGCCAATGGAAGGGAAAATGGTTTTCCCTAAATCGAATGATTGTTCGCGTTTCAAAGTGATTTATGAATGACTTGATGGGTCTATTTTAGTTGAATGTCTTTATAAAAACCTTTTTATTTATGAAAATATCTTCGTAGTGGTAGTTTCATTTTTGTAGAGTTTTTAAACTAGAGTTTAATTACCAAATTAGATTTTATGATTCATTTTTAGTTTTTGAGATATAACACAAAGTTGGTATTTTTCTTATGGAACACCCAATTTTTTTTTATTTTTTGAATGCTTTTTTTAGTTCCCTCAAGACGATATAGGAGAAATAGTTGACGAGTTATTAAATATTTTCCATAAATTATATGGTAGGCTGTGATTAAAGCGGCACGCATAATATTAAAAAAATCTAGAGTGCCATGGTTTTCCATCTGAGATGATAAAAATAATTTGTTACGAAGAAATAAAAAACTATTTTGCTTCTTCTTCTTCTTATAATAAATTACTTATTATACTATTTTATGCTCAGATTGTTAACTAAGGCACTCTAGATTTTTTTAATAATGTGGCGCGCCGCGTTTATCACATCCTACTATATGATTTATGAAAAATATTTAATAAATCATCAAATATTTATCCGCTTTTGTAAGAGGCACATCGTTTTGAAAAAAATAAAAAAGCATTTAAAAAAAAAAAATGGTTGTCATTTAAGAAAAATACCAACTTTAAAAGTAAATCATGAATTACATTCTAGTTTAAAAACTCTACAAAAATGCAAATACCACTTCGAAGATATTTTCATTAATAAAAAAGTTATAAGGCCTATTTCAAAATGTAGACTTTTCAAAAAGCTCCCATAACTCGAAGACATTCAACTAAAATAGACCCATCAAGTCATTCATAAATCACTTTGAAACGCGAACAGTCATTAGATTTACGGAAAACCATTTTCCCTTCCACTGACAACGCTGGCTCAGGCAATACCACGTCACGTTTGCCAGCGGCCAGAAGCGGCTCGTTATTTATAAATGTAAAAAGGGGTCTTTATTTTCAGACTTATCATATATTTTTGGAAATAAAATCTTTAATTTTTTTATTCTTAATAATTGATGCCGAGGTATGGAGAGGTATTATATTTATGTCAAAAAAATGTATTATGTATAGAAATAACTTAGAAAATATAATTTTTTTAAATAATCTCCGGATAGTTAGTTGCCTAACTAGTAAGGAAAGTGATACTTTTACGCACGGGAGGAGTTCGAGCGAGAAAAGCACTTCCGCAAGAGTTAGGTACAATTTTTTTTCTACGAGTGTTTATTATTATATTACAACACACATTTCAAACTCAAAATTTAAAAATTTGGTCCATAAAGTTCCATTTACAAAAAATTGCGTGCGTTAAAAATTTTTTCACGCACGCTATGACATTTTTTTTTTGCTGTGCTTATTTTTTGGACGCACGGAATCTGGGAAGTTGACATTTTCACATTAAAATTGGTATGTAAAAGTAGACTTTTTCACAAGCATTTGCATGCAGGAGGCTGTTTTTTCACAAAAAAAATGCCTGCAATTTATAGAGTACCTGCAAATCTTCAAAAACAATTAGCATAGATAATAGTAGTTTTCACAACTAGTGCTTTTTTTACAAGCGTTGTCCAACGAAGAGCACTTCTCGAAAAACACCATTTTGCACTATAAATCAAGGCGGCTGGTAAATGAAATGACCATATGGTTTTCATAGTGATGTGCCTTTTTACTCGGTGACGTTTATTGTTGCGACATTTTAATCTTTGACACTTCGAAATTTTGCCGATATTTTTAAATGATTTTTTTCGTAAATACTTGGTGAAAACTAGCGGAAATGGCATAATTTTTGGGCAAGAATAATTATATTTTTTCCGCTATTTCTCTTTAATTTTTGGTGAAAAACGGAAAAAAAAAACGTTTTTTTGCATCGGTAACCAAAAAAGTCATGCTTTAGTTTTCTGCAGACAGTTACTAAAATCATGTTTTTTATGAAGCTATAAAAAAGTATTTTTTTAGCACGGCGTGAATTTCAGTCTAATTGGAGTTTGCAATGCAATGAAATTGTTGTACTAAAAAGCTGCCAAAAGTGCCTTTTGGCTGTTTAGGCAAATTAACAAAAAATCAATGTGGAAAAAATAAGTAAATTCCATTAAAAATAGTGGTATTTTAAAAAAGGAAGATACCTAAATTATAGAACATAATGGTTCTTCAATGATTGCTTAAATAAATTACAAGCGCTAAGACATGTTTTTGTTTCATGTTACCTACCAATTCAAATTAATGTTATTTACATTTAGAGAGCAAAATTAATTGCTGCTGAAAGAATAAGAAATTAGTACTCCACAAAAGCCTCGTATAGCCAAATTTATTATTTTATTTTTATTGTTACCGAGCTTTTAAAACTTTTATTTCTATCCTACGTTCTTTCTTTAATATCCTATCCCTTCAATTTGAAAAGCGGATGATATTTTACAGCCTTTGCATATAATGGTGGTTTTCTCGGATTCTCATTAAACGGCGCAAATAGGGACCAGTAAATTGCTGAATATTTACCGCCATCCAGTCGCAAAAATCTGGTTACAGCAATGCGAATTTGTTTATACGCCGCAAGCTTTCCAATCGTTTCACTGATCTTTATCACCCCCACATAACTTAATATCAATCCGTTCAATACTAACATCATGAATAAGTAAAGGAAATCCGATTTGTGAAGTGACCCAGTTCGTTAATATTTTAACGATTAAACCTCAATACTCAACTTTACCTGTGTTCTCCAATTAACCATAGATCTATCTCTGTTTGACGTCCTTAATTTGTAAAGGACATCGTATAGTTGAGTTGGCAAAATTGATTGCTGTTTAAACGATCAAGTAGTATGGTGGCAAACTGCTATTTTCCCACGATTATTTGGGCTTCGTTAATGTCCTTTATCACAGCTCGGGATTTAAATAATAAACTAATTTCTGTTACAGCTATGAAACTTTGAATAGGGAAATGCATATACAGTCCGTTTGACATATGATTTAGTTGGTTTTGGAGTTGAATGTAACCATAAAATAATTAAATGTGTTTTAATTTAAAATTTCTTTTGAGTTTTATTGTACCAAAAAAATTAAACACAGCCAGCGTGGCGTATTCTAGGTCGCAATATCTTTGATAACCATTTTATTTCTAATTTTTGGTAAATTGTTTAATTGTAGAAAGAAGGAGGAAAATAAGAAAAATAACGAAAAAAAAGAAGAAGGAAAAAAGAAAAAGAAGAGAAGAAGCAAGAAGCAGAAGAAAAGAGATGTTCCGGGTGACCACTTGTTTAATTAGTCTTATCACCAACTACGTTACCCAACTTTTTAAGCTTTTGTTTTTTTATCTTTTTTTAACAAACTTTAGTTAAACTTAAAAACAAAAAGGAGGAAAAAGCAGCTATTGATATGCGGTTTTCAGATATTGGTTTTCGTAAATGTTAACTAAAAATTTTGTTATAAGGTTCAAATCTTTCAAAACTACAGTGCTACAAGCCAAGGTGCAAGCAGAGGTAAGAGATCTAAACTCGCTCTATGCGATTTAAAAGCAGTTAATATTTTTAAACTGACATTTCGACAGCGACGGAAATGTAAACAAAACTTGCATTTAAGTTTTTTAATACATTTCATAAATAAAAACACCTTTTAAATAAATATAAAATTAATCTATTCCTTATTTTATTATTACCCATCTAAATCATTGTGTGACATCAAGTATTAATTGGAAAAATTAATTAACAAGGGTAAGTTTTAATTAAACTGACATATAACCCCAATTTTAATTTGTTCTACAGAGTGTTTACTTTTTAAATCCTGTGTGGGTTTAAATTTTTTAATTTTCTTTTCTTTTAAATTGAAACTTTTTTCTTAAATCTAACAAAAAATTGTGTTAAGATGATTACTCAGTAGACAAATTTATTCAAATTCTTCTTATAAATGATACTGTATCCAAAACTCAAGGAGGGTTGGTTTAAAATGCTTAAAACCAAAAATTTCACTTAAACGTTTTAAAATAGACTAAACCTTTTTGGTAAATCTCACCGTTTGTGTTTATTTGTTCCAGCATCACGCAAGGAGAAGAGAGAGAGAGAGAGAGAGAGAGAGGAGAGTCAGAAAATTTCCGTGTGCATTATCTCACTAATTTAAATTAATTTTCTTTATTTGAATAACATAAATTTTATTTAACCAACGCAATGAGCTTTCCTGTTTGTGTTATCATTACTAATTTTTTCCAAGCGATATATTATACTTAAAAAAAAAACAACAAGCACGTTTTTAGGGGAGCAAAAAACAAAACAATCTAAAACAGTCTTCTTTTAGTATGAGCAATGGCAATTATTTTGACAAAATTTTGTTTTAAAGTATAAATAGGGACTTATCGGTACATAAAGTCGGCATAGCGTGAATTTAATAAACTCTGCACTATTTTTAACAGTTCTGCACGAAGTTTAAAAGATTTCTGACATTGTTCTCACCTAAACATGTCATCTAGACATGCTTATATTGTGCCACCCATAAAGTTGACATAATAGCTATTTATGTGTCTAGGTCATAAAGGCGGCGTTTGACGCCCGTGGCGTGGAAATAAAAACACGAGCCGCCAGGCGAGGATTTTTACACGCATTTTATGACTGAGGTACATACAATGTTCAATGCACAACCGCATGATTTTTGGAAGAAAAATATTTTAAAATATTTTTTTTTGGTGTCAAAATCTCTCTAATATTTTGACAATAGATAAATCACCAGTTGACAAATAGTTAAGTATTCGAAAGTGACCTGTTGTATGCGTATTTCTGACATTCTCAATCAAGCAATCTGAGACACAAACAGTTGCTTGTCCTTAGCAATCATATCAATAAAGTCATCATTACAAATAATGTTGCGTTGTAGTCGCTATTTGTACCGTTTTCCTTGTAAAACATTGTGAAATTTGAAGAAAAAGTAAACCCTGGAGATATACTGGAGGCCGCTGAAGAGGCGAAGACGAATTTTTGCCGGCCAAATCATGAAAACTATACGAAAAGACCTATAAAGATTATGTTCTGTGGTGTACTGGTAAAAACATTTCGGAAAGCAACCTAATCGTAAAAGAAGACGGCTTACTTGCATACTTCAACGAAAAAGTGAAACAACACAAGCCGTCTGCCCTATGGAGTTAGTTATTATTATTATAGTTATTATTTTTTCACTATTTTATTGTTGCCTTCCTTTAATAAAAATTATTATTTTTTCGTCTACAAATTCAAAGAAAAAGTATTACAAAAAACCATAGAATGACTGCTTTTCATAAATAATTTTAAAAAGCCACTAAATTTAACACATGCGGGCCTTAAAATAAGTTTTAACGCCCGCAGGCGTTAAAGTACTGTTTTAACTCCCACGGGCGTTAAAGTGCTTTATTACGGCCTAAAATGCGGGCGTTAATTGCACTTTAACGCCCGATTGTGCATAAATAAAGTTAATGCTGTCCTTTATTTGAATCGCTGATTGTAGAAAGGGGTCATGTCCCAAAAACTAAATCTTACAGGAAAGAGCAAAAAATGTTTTGACCTAGATAAAAGAATCCCTTACGAATAACATACTACTAACTACCATGAAAGTTATCCATTTTTTGATATTTTGAAGATATTGCACTTTAGGTGAAAAAAATTCTATGAGGATCTTATGTCTGTGATATGAGCTAAAAAAGAACGTATGTCTACTAAACACCTACGGAGAATTTTTCTCGTAACTTGAAAAGTACTTTTGAGATTTTTGTGATTGGGGTTTCATTTAAAAGGTACTTAAATACTGCACACTGGCTTAACCAGAATTATAATTTAGGGGGGCTTTAGCATTTGGGCAAGTTAATTTTTAAAAAAATACGTAAATGAGATTTTTTTATTTTCTCTGGTGGTTTTTTTAAAAGGTTAGTCGTATTTAAAGGGCAATTTAAGGGCTTAGGCAGAATATAATTTGAGGGGGGCATGTGCTTTAAAAAATCAATAAATAATAAAAATGTTAAAAACAAAAACCCACTCTATTTTTGCATTAACATTTTTTATATTCGTTTAATCTATGAAGTGAATACTCTTTAAATATGTAGGCAGTGGCGTATGCAGGGGTGGATTTACGGTTTTTTTGCCCCCTAGATCTAATAAATATTGAATCCTAAAAATTAAACTCTCCCAAATATCAAAAATAAATTGTCATCTGAAACTATGTTATTCCTTAAGTCCCCCCAGAAACCTCATTCCTCCCCTAGAAACAAAAAAAAAAGATAAAAGCAGTAGCGTAGTAATTACCTATGTTAGAAAGCACAAAACCTTAGTGAGTAATTTAATTTACAAACAACTCTTATAAACTGTTACTTCTTTAATATGATAGTATGCATATTTATTTTTAGTAACACAAACTTTTTACTTCCTCGATCTGCAGTAGCTTTCTAAAACCAAAAACAATTTTTAATTACAATTACATAGATATGTCAAAAATGCATTACGACCTACTCCTAATTAATTTTCAAAGCAAAGTCAAAGCCCGCTAAGTTTAAACTTACCTAAACCTCTTCTATAAATCTCAATCCATTCAAATGGATATTATTACATTTTGTATTATCTTATATAAACCTATTCAGGTATTTAGGAATTCGCTAAGATAAAATTTTAGATACTTTGCGAAAAACTAGTAGCGAAAACAGGACAAAATAAAGTGTAACTCTGATTTTACATTTTTGTAAAAAGCAAATTGGCGCGGTTTTGGCTTTGATAAGCACGGTAATACAAAATCCTAAGTACGTCTTTGTAGACTAATCCATTACCTTTTAACCGAGACCAGACTTGATATAAATCGTTTTCCCAAACGGGATTAAAATAAGTTTTTACTTATAATTTTTATGTTTTTTTAAATTAACCCTCCCAGATAATCAACCTTTCTTAAAATATAATCCTTGATACGCCCCTGTGCAGTATTCAAGTACCTTCCAAACGACACCCCAATAACAAAAGTCTACAAAGTACTTTCCAAATTACGAGAAAAATTCTCCTTATGTGTTTAGCAGACATACGTTCTTTCACGTCTCATATCTCCTATCACAGACATATGATCCTCATAGAATTTAATTTTTTTCAGCTAAACTATAACATCTTAAAAAATATCAAAATATGGTTAACTTTCACGGTAGGCCATAAACCCATGTTATCCGTGCGGGGTTATTTACACAATAATCTGATACGAATACATAATATTATTCGGTATAAAAAATATATCACAATTTAGTGAAAACCCAATATAAGCTCTGTCCCCGACGGCGATTTTTCTGTTTGATGTCTCGTTTTTCCACTCAACAAAAGTTCGTTTTCAACCCTGTATAATATATAAATGTAAACGACTGTATACTACCTTATACAATTAATATTTTTAATATAATTTTATATTGTAGGCCACTCATACAGATCGTTCCAAATGGGATGTAATTTTTCTGGTCCTCCATCTTTGAGATGTTTATGGGGTTTTTATTTTGATATAATATCGTGGACGGCATTTGGAGGGGGCTTTCTCAAGCAGATCAGAAGTGAGAGACAACAAAGGTGCCAAGACGTTGGTCGAAACACTCAAAATAATGCTACGAAAATATCAAAAAATTTTTCCCGTCTTTGGGGGGCAACCCTCTTGATTCAAATGAAGTAGTATTTTTGACGTAATAGGTGGGAAACCACTGCTGATAATTGTATATCATTGAACTGTTTACGACAAGGTTTACGATCATTACTCTAAATTTTTCTTCAATATTAGAAGAATTTGCGACTACATTAATATATAAAAAACAACAAAGTGAATCTCGTGTCCGCAAATAAAAACTAAAGTAACACTCGTGGCATATCGGACAAAGCGTTTTTGTTTCTCACTTCATTACGACCAGGGCTCCAATGTCTAATGGAGAATCCAGACACCTACAGACCTGTTTCATCCTTATTAGAAATCATCAGGAAGTCATAGGATTATACCTGGCAGTTGAAGCTACACAGGTACTATGCACACCTGCTGTTGCGAACGTTACCTCTTTTTAAGAATCATGTTACAGTGACCTTATACTTTTACAGGTTTCTTCTTTATAACTTGCTAAAAGGTACAGGATTCTGTATTTATGGTCTTCTGCACTTTTAAATTTTGATGTTTTTTTTTCTCAGTTTAGTAGACAGGTGGCGCACACAGGTACTACGTCTCCGCGGATTACAAACTTTTTATTTTAAATTCGAGAGGTGTGCATGGTACCTGTGTAGCTTCAACTGCCAGGTACCATCCTATGACTCCCTGATAATTTCTAATAAGGATGAAACAGGCCTGGTCGTAATGAAGTGAGAAACAAAAATCCTTTGTCCGATATGCCACGAGTGTTACTTTAATTACATTAATATACTCATCAAGTAGGTATATCCTGTCAAAATTTTTCCATTTTCTTTTGATTAGTCCAAAATATCGATCATAAGGCAGGTAGAAGTGGCCTCTTAAAGCCCGGATTTAGAATAAGCAGACATGTCTCATTTTTGCGGACAACATGCAGCTGCGTGTGAGGATAACGATTCGGCCATTTACTGATTTTCGCAAAAATGTGGACTTGTCCCTTTTTTACAATCAGCGATTCATTTAAGGTCAGAAATTGTGAAAGCCGACATTATTTTGATAGCACCGTGCACAAGAAAGCTCTGCCCGAACGTAGGTTTCGGATAGCTTCGGCAACCTAGAAGAGCGAGAAAGAGTGCTTAAACTATGTAGTAGTCGTGAAAAACTGTCAAAAATAGTGCCGACTTCATCAAAGTAAGCCTACAATATACCGATTAGTCCTTAATAAATTAAATATAAGATTTCATATTTTTGGTATTTTTTTCAGAACCCAATATGGGTGTTTAATGGTAAGTTCTACCTCAGGGCAACTCATATTTATTTTGAGTATTTTTGTCAATATAGTGATTTAAAATAATACTGCAAAAATAAAAACGGACACATCTCGAAACGTATTTACTTTAAACTTGGCACACATAAGGAGCCCCAAAAGCCATTTCTATCAATGTATAAAATGTTACAAGGGAGAAAGGGGGGATTTACACGAAAAATCGAGGATTTATTCCAGTAATTTCATAGTGGTGGGTAAAGTGCCTAAAAATATGTAGCAGTTGTCTGCGGAACCGTCAAAAATAGTGCCGACTTCATTACAGTCAGGCTAAGTCGACTTTATGTACTAATAAGTCCCTAATATCAGGTATGTGCACAGTAGAAAATAAAAATTTTGATTCAATCAAAGGCCTTTGAGTGAAAAAACATCTCACTGAAAATTGAGTGAAAGTCACTTAAAATGGTGTGAGGTAATCCACGATTGTGTGCAAAGTTTATGTCACTGACAAGTTCAAACATTGTGTCAATGGTGTTCACACAAATTTAGTTTAAATGTCAAAAAATTTCACTCAATTTTTCGTGAACTTGTTTTAACGAAATTTTTTGTCAAAACACCATTGACACACAATTTTCACACAATTCTGAGTTCACGTACACTGTTGTGTGAATCAAAAATTTGATTTTTTACTATGTGGGCACTCCCAGATGATAATTGTCCCCTGGATTACAGAAAACTAAAGAGGTTTGACCTACTTAAGATCATTTAAAGTTTATATGTCTTTTTTTCAGCGCAGCTTAAGAACGGTTTATCTTTTTCTTGCAAATTTTAAACAGGTTTAGTTAAGACAACGGTTTATATTTAAAATGGTTAGACGCGACTCCAGAAAAAGCTCATTAAATATCTTTTTTTAGGCATCCTTTTATTGGCGTTACTCTGCCGGCAAATATCAGGCATCATCCTAAACAATACAAGGTGGAAAAAATAATTATTCGTGCAGAAAACATTGTACAAAACTGAATAATGACCCTTTTTTACTGGCCCGTTCGGGAGTTAAATCATTTTTTAGAGTTTTGGGGGAGATCGATAGCGCCGCGTGTTTTTGCACCCAGGAAAAGATTAATTATTCCCGTCGGAACATGTACTTGTTAGAACTAGCGTAAGGGTAGAGTTTTACGAAAGCCGGGTAGTGCAATTCCTGGTTGCCAGTAGCGAATCCTCATTAAACTACCTTGCAAAATATCCAGCCTAGAGCGGAATCAGAGAAATATGCCTCCAAGAGAAAGAATATGATCTAGAACCCCTCCCGCTCAAATGACCAGACATCCAAAGTACCGGAAGGTTCGACTATGGGAGAGTGGAACTGCTAGGGGGCTCTTTTAGCGATGTCACAAAAGACTTGCCGTAAAACCTAGTTGGCAGGACGAAACCTACAATTTAAAAAAGTAGCAAAACACACTTTATATTGTAAATCCGCACAAATAGTGAAAATATACTGTTAGGTATGGAAATTGGTCACTTGATAACGATGTGCTTTGACAGTCCGCCGCCCTGCTTAAAACTTTTTAGTAAGTGTTTTAACAAGTTATGTAAAATATATATTTTGGTAAAAATTTATGAAAAACAAGTATATTTTCACCAAAATGATAACTCAATATATTTTATGGTTACCACCCAGAGTGTGCGAATTTAAAATATACTAAAGTTTTAAACTTAAACACATTAGTTCACTTTTACCAGAATGTGGAAAAAACTGCAGTTATTATTTGTTTTACTGCTTTTTAGAAGAAAATTGGTTGAGAATTTCTTTTTAATTTTAAATATATGGCTTAAAAAGAGCGCTAGGTTTGAAGTTTGTTTTGAGAAGTGAAACAGCAGAAATACTTTCATGGTTTTAATGTTTAAATAATTAGTTTTGAGTGCAAATCTTAACCCCATTAAATGTTTATCTTTCGTTTAGTTACCATGAAACTTGGAGTTTATTATTGTTTCAGTCTTTTTATGTGTTTTAAATAAAGTACTCTTCTTATAATTATTGTTTTACGGCTAATAACTAACGATTCTCCTCAAACATTAACAGTGAGATTTACTAAGATCTAAAATAGTACCCCCCACGGTCTAAATATTTACACCTGTGGGGGGTACTAAATTTAAAAACCAATTTGCAAAAAACACTTACCTATATAGAAAAGGCACAAAGTTATTGATTATTTTGTATTGCTATTGCAAAATACCACTGAAAAACTGCTTTTTATCTCAAAATACACAATACTTTAGAAGAAAATGCCCTAAAACTAATTTTTTTTACAGGTTTTGCACATTCTTATTTGGGACGGTATCCCGAAAGAACACAGCCATCTATTAAAATCTATAAGGGACCCAAGCAAAATCTGCAGCAACATGGAGCTTTCAAGAAACCGAGACCAAAGACCTACCACTCTTTAACCAGGGATAAAGAACTGGAGGAATTAACTGTTTTGGGAGAAATTCACATGAACTCTAATACCTCTACACGGTCCATGGAAAGAAGAACAGGTATTCCACGCACTGGTGCAAGAAGAATTTAAAAAAGTATAAATATAGACCTTATAGACCACGCCGAGTGCATTATCTTAGGCAACGAGATTTTTGATCAAGAAGAATGTTTTGACGCTGGTACGTAAATAAATCTAGGGAAGATTAAAATTTTGCAATTTGAACTGATGAGTCAGCAATATTAAGTCATGGGATTTTCACAAGATATAATTGCTATTATTAGCATCAAGAAAATCAAGATTTTCATTCACAGTTTGGGGTGGAATTTATAGAGGCCGTTTTATCGGACCCTATATTTTTGACGGTAATTTAAATGCCGAACGCTATCGCCAGAATTTAGAAGAATATATAGTTCCATTTATGGATGAACTGCCAGTTCGAAAAAATACTGAATGCTACTTTCATCAGGATGGCGCACCACCCCAAAATACGCGTCAAGTTAGTGACTTGCTTAATGAAACTTTTGGAGAGCAATGGATTGGGAATAAAGGCCCTGTTTATTCGCCACCCAGATCGCCAGATTTGACTTGAATCACTTTATCAGAAATAGACGATATACTAGGGAAGAATTAGAAAGAAGCCTTTCTTACAGCTTTTAGACAGATCACTCCTGTTTTCCTACTGAACGCAGAAAATCAAGTCCAAAGGAGATGTCAAGTAGGCCTTTAACAAAATGGTCGCCATTTTGAGCATTTTTTTTTAAATATTTATTTATTTGTTTTTAGATTAAGTAGAGTATCTAATTATTTATAAGATGTAGTATTTAAAACTGTTATATCCTAATATTTCTGCTCTTGGAATTTTCTTTCTTTCACAGTCAAGCAGCGTAAATGATACGTATCGAATTAATCATAGCCTACTTTGCAGTAATATTAAAATAGTAAATATCTACTGAACTACTTTACCAATTGCGATGGGGGCTCGGAAATTTATGGGACAATTTAGAGCCGTGAAAATATATAGGGTGACCCATTCAAAAAATCAAACTTTTTGTGATTACTCAAAAACTGAAGGAGTTATAAAAAGTCTGTTTTGACAGGTAAAGTCTAGACTAAAAACCTATGAAAAAATCTTTTTGCACCAACATCCTATTTTGACACACAAAAAAGTTATGTCAACTTTTTGAAAATGCGAATTTTTGAAAAATACACTGTAGCTCACAGACGGCTTCAGATATTAAAATGCGGTTTTCAAAATTGAATTAGTCTGTAAAATCGAGCCCTGAACATGTATACCAGATCTCTCCTAGAAACAATAGCATCCATGGAGGCCCATCGAATTTGGCACACCCTGTACAGTCCGTTCCATTTTTATTTAGACAAAACCTAACCTCAACGACCCACGGAACAAAACTGGGTTTGAAAGTTGACAGAAATCCAAACGCTCTAGATTGTTGATGTTGTCACGTTTAAAATTGTTAAATCCGGTTTTTTACTGACAGAAATTTGGGCGGAAAGATTATTTGTTTACATTTTGAAAATAAAATTATTTAAAAATTCCTTACAATTTTGCCACCAGCAAACCTGCTTTGACACGCATTCGTTTTATTTTTCATTATTTGCACTTTTTGACACTGGCATGTTATAACAAAATGTATTATTATTTTTCGCTGGGCAAGACTGCAAATCTAGACAAATATTTTGAATGGACGAAAAAAAGTGTGCAAAATAGTTTAAAAAAATTTTAATAATAATTAAGGTATGCTTCTTTCCATTCCAGCATCACAGACGGGACACTTTGCCCGAAAATTAAATATCGGCATTAGGCGCTGCAAGTATGTTAACGCTGTTACCAAAAACTAAATACATTAATGGCACTCAAACAATTTAAAGGTAAACCTATTTTTTATCTACTTTAGTTAGTTGGTAAAAAGACTTTTATTATGCATAAGGGACGGACCAGCAAAAAGAAGCATACCTTAATTCATTTGCGTATTATTTATTTATCTGCCAATAGTACCTCAAAAGATGCCAAAGCTTAATATAACCGTAAATTTAAAATAATACTTAAATAATATTTGTTACTATTTTACAAAAAAACAAAAGAGTTAAGAATTTAACTAAGAAAATGTTGCATAACGGATGGAACATAACGTACGGAACACTATTTCCACATAAAATAAAAACAATATTTAAATTACAAGAAAAGTGATTTACGTAAAATGAATAAATCTTGGTGTGCAATATTTTAGAGTAAAAAGTTTAATCTGATCTTTTAATATAAAAAAACACCCAAATTTTATATTTTTGGCATTTTTTTGACACAAAGAAGCATTTTAAATTAATTTTTTAATAGAAACAGTATTAGTATTTGGAGGCAAAATAAAAAATATTTAAGTGGTCACAAAGAGTAGGTTAGTTGCTTCGGTAATTCGTATTTTGTGATCTAAACCGTGGCGGATTTTTAGCTGGAATGGCTTATTAGCAATTTTTTGGATAGCATACAGAAATAACAACCTTTTTGGTTATCGTTGTTTAAAAAACCGTCAAGAATAAAGTTATTTCGGTTTATTTTCCTGACTATTTCTACGCTTACCCATAAAGCAATATATTCTGCATTTTTCTTAATCAAAAAGTAACAATTTTTGCAAAATTCGCCAAAAACACAAACACCTTGACGTGAATTGACAGAATTAAATATAAAGTAAATAAAGATAACTTTGAAAAATCGTTGTTAATAACCACCAAAGCATACTTATTAGCGCCAAAATACATTTTTTTTGTGGTTATCTTTATTTTGTTTATATTTACTACTGTCAATCCATGTCAAAAAAGAGCTTAAAATTGTTATTTTTTAATTAAGGAGGATGCAGAATACATTGCTTTATGGGTAAGTCTAAAAATAGTTAAGGAAAAAAACCGAAATAATTTTATTTTTGACAACTTGTCAAATAACGGAAACGACAAAGGTTGTTATTTTAGTATGTTGACCAAAAACTCCCTATTATCAGCACACATGATAAAAGTTAAGTAAAGAGTGAATTTAAATCCTAAAGACAGTTCTCTTGCTTAAACAGATAAACCGCACATCAAATTTTGCACAGCGGAGGCTTTTGGTATCCCCCACCGACCATTCGCGTGTTAAACATTTTTAGCGAACGCAAAATTATGTAAAAAACTTAAAATTATGCAAAAGCCGTGAAATGGTTTCGGGATTTTTTTTTTATTTTCACCGTACAAAATTTGATACAAATTTGTTTAACAGTTTTTAGATTAAGGAATTGGAAGAAGCGCATTTTTTGTTCAAATTCACCCTTAAAGAAAACTATGGGCATTGGCTGAACTGTAACCATCTGTCCTATTAGGAAGAACTAAAATTATCAAACGTGAGATCAAAAATTCTCGCTGACAGTTTATGTTAATTAAATCTGGAAAAATTTCGGCTGAAAAATACTGTAAATTAGTTTAATCCGTCCGTCCATATCGATCTCACTGCATCATTCTTTAGAGCTATAAAAAGATGCAATGATTTCAACACCGATTTGACTTCATCATGAGAACGTACTAAATGTGAATCTAAAAAAATACAATTTATATGTAAATATACATAAGTAATATGGAAAATTACCTTACTAGATTAATTCGCGTATCTACTGTGGCCACACGGTAACCAATGATTGATTGCGTAAATTTACTGGTCTTTTTTATCAGTGTACTGCTACAAATACTGTGTCGCTACAGCTAACTACTACACAACTGACAAATTTTTCATTTCTGACTACACAAATGAGAACGGTTTAAGTTTCTAGCGTCACAAATGAGAATATTTGACATCATAAGTAAAAAATTTCTTGTAATAGGCAACGACCAACTTGAAAATTGAATGTCCTGTTTATCGTGCGCGGGCTGCTGTTTAAAACTGTGTTCTTACTGGCGAAAGTGTGCAATGTGCGCTATCCTGTGAGATTATTGTTTTTAATACTTTTCCATTTGCCGATGGTAGTCAGATTAGGCATTTGAAAGGTTTAGGGGTCACATTGCAACAGTTTTAGTTAACTTTTGGTTTTGATCTGTCTATATATTAAATCTTTAAATAGACCATTTTTGTATTTCGAATGCTTTTTTAACATTTTTGGTGTTGGCTTTTAACTAAGCGATATAGGTACAAAAAATTAAATTTTTAGAATTTTTGTCTATTTGTCTGTCTGTTTGTTTCGGTATCATGCCAAAACTACTAGGTCCGGACCGATTTTGATAAGACTTTCACTACAGCATTCCTTGGATTCCTAGGCAGGACATAGGCTTTGTTTCATTAAAATCGATTTACGGGACCGAAATTTATTACTATTTAAAGCAAAAAAAAAATAGAAAAACAGGTACAATCGCAGGCAACCTGCGGGGTGTAGTAAAACAGAACTTATATTCATCTTCAAACGAAACATGATACCAAAATAGTATTTGACACCAAAATAGAATTTGTCACAACTAGTGTCTAAAATAGTGATTTTTTACAAGCGTTGGTTTAAATAACGAGCACAGTGAAGTATGTAAAAATAGTACAGTTTAGCCACGAGTTGTGAGCACTATTTTTTTAATACCTTTATCAAAAAATCCAAGAAAAACAGGAAAATACTTTTAAAAATCTCGAAGGAAGAGCACTTCTCACAAAACCATCTTTACACTATAAATCAAGGCGGCTGATCAATGAAATAAGAATGGTTGCCATAGCGATGTGTCTTTTTACTCGGTGACGTTCATTGCTGCGACATTTTAATCTTTGACTGTTTGATATTTTTACGATGTTTCTAAATGATTTTTTCGTAAATACTTGGTGAAAACTGGCGGAAATGGCTTAATTTTTAGGCAAGAATAATTAGATTTTTTCAATATTACTATTTTCCGCTAATTCTCTTTAATTTTGGGTAAAAAACGGACAGAAATCTTTTTTTGCACCCGTGATCAACAAAAAAAGTTTTTTTGCATCGGTAACCAAAAAAGTCATGTTTTTGGTAAAGGTATAAAAAAAATATTAATTTAAAAATCCTTTAAAATCCAAAAAAAGTAAATAGTCCAGGTTAATTTCTTACTGTAACAAACTACACTGTATTAGCTACTACACTAAAAAAATGTATTAAACGAACAAACAGATTTTGTAAAAAAATTTATGAAAACTTATTCTGTTAACACTTTTCCTGTAAAAACTCTTCGTTGCTTATTCACACAAAGTAAATTTGTAGATTTATACATCGAGTTACATTTTATCACAAGAATTTAATTTTAAATACACAAATAAAATTATGTTTTCCATAAACCAAAACTACACTTTTTTGCACTGGACGCGCGGTTCGCTAACAACAATAAACTAAATTAACCTACACTCTATCTTATACACTATCTTTTAGTGGGAGGATATAAGACTAATAATTTGTGATTGGTCACGCTTTACTAAACGGAATGGGGCCTCTATCTTTATTTAAACTATTTCTGGAATTAATGATTTCCATACTTTCATATGCATTTAAAAGTCTTTTGTTTGGTACACTTTTTAGAAGTTTTAGGTTATCTAATGTGAATCCATGATTGTATACATTTTTAAATAAAAAAAGAGGTTTTTCATAAAAACTGCCTACAAAAATTAAAATTGAATATTAGCAAATAAGTCCTGATAAAAAAGCAGTTAGTGAAAACTTGTGTTTAAAAATCGTCAGATTTCTTGTAAGGGCGAGATTTTCTGACGGTTTTTGAAGAATCGCGACCAACCTGTTGAGAACGGCGTTGTAAGAGTAAGAAATTTTCTATTTAACACCTTCATCGAACGGTACCTACTAGATAGAGGAGGAAGTTAACCGGATTTTAGTAGTGTTTTTGAACCTTAATATATTGGTCGGTTTTCCAAAATGTCGAGAGTGACATATGTTAATCGGTGGAAAAAAAAACGAAAATTCAAAATTGGATGAGCACATCACAAGGATTCAAAGGACCAAATCGAAAAGGGGAATGATTAAACGAAGTTTCGCCCTGGACAACCAGCGTGAACTCATCAGTGGTTTCACTGGTCACCCTTTCCAAATATCATTAAACACCATCATACAATTTCATTTCCAACTTTGAATTACTCACAAATAGGCATCGATCCGCATTGGTACTTATCTCACCTGACACGGGTTCGTACTGGCGTGTTAATATTTCCGATAGGATTACGCTCTTAAGTTTGAGTTTTCGTTTTTTTTCCACCTAAGATCTTTTGATCTTTGTTTAATCATCGTTTAATCATTCCCCTTTTTGCTTTGGTCCTTTGTGTGTTCCTTGTGGGATGCTCATCCAAGTTTGAGTTTTCGTTTTTTTTTACCCAAGATCTTTTGATCTTTTATTTTTAAAATATTTTCGGCTGAAGAAACTGATTTGGAGGTTTTTTAACTTTTTTTTTATAAATATTTTCATATTAAATTATTGAATGAAAAATGTTTTTTGATTGTTTTTGCATTTTTATAACACAATTTCTAATTTTTACAATAAAAATTGCCAAATTACAAAAAAGTTTGTAATATTACAATTTATGTTTACAATGTTTGTAATTTGACCAAAATATTTGTAAAACTCTAACCTTGTTAGTAATTTTACATAAACAGTTGATAAAATTACAATATAATTTTACATATTTTGTGTATATTACTTATCAAACCATACTATAAACTTACCAACGATAAGTTCTTTAATTTTACAAATCCTTTTTAACAGTGTAGGCAACTAGATTTTTTTGCCTAAAAACTAAGAATTCCAAAAATGCATATGTTTTTTTAGATATTCGATTTTGTTTGTTTGCTATACGTTATATTTATTTTTCCGTAGACTTGAAAAAAATCTGCATTGTATGAGATTTTCATCGTTTAAGCTTTTTCAGATACAGTATACAAAACCGTATAATACGGTTTGTTATACCTAGTGTTTAAGAAAAAATAAATATTAAAAAAACTTTTATAAATAACCTATGAATACTAGCTCTAATACATATATGGTTAAGACTTAAGGTTTGGAGTAGGTCGGGATTTTGTTTGGAAGGTTCTGGCAGGGGCAATTTTGTTAGTATTCCGTAAAAGAAAATAAAAAATAAAAAACGAATAAAAAATATATACTTACTCAATAGATAACATCAACTAAAAAACAACTAAAACCAGTAAACATTCTGACGCATTGACCTACTTGGCAAACTTATGTCTACAATGAAAGATTATACAGAACACAAATTCTTCAATATTTGCACGCCGACCTTCCTTAGCTCCACTGTTAAATTAGTTACATAACTTTGTATTAACAAAAGATTTTTGAAGTTTTTTTTTTCTTATTGATAAGGAAAGATCTTAACCTCGATTTTAATTGCCGTCTAACTCCTTTACAAAAATTTTTATTTATCCTTATGATGCAGCTGTTGATTGCAGTGAGTGTGAGTGAGCGAGTTAAAGGGCGTAATTACACAGAAACGACTGAACCGATTTAGATTAAATTTGGTAAAAAGGTAGGGTGTGACGCCGAGGGTCGACCGCTAGCTGTTCTAACTTTTAGCATTAGGGGTCTGATCTTTGCCAATTTAAGAAAATGGTTGGACTCGACAGGACCGAAGGTGCCCTTAATATATTTTCGATCTCAAAATACCCTGCATATAATAAAATATGTTGCACTTGGGCGCATTGAAAAAAGTCCAATGATGCTTTTGCCAAAATTAATTTTAATTTCACTGTTTCATCCTTGTTAAAAAAATCGTAAAATGACATGACCAAAATAACACCCAGTATGCGTGGTCTTGCCACTCAAAATATATGATTCTGTATCTAAATTAAAATCTTATGTAGGTTAGCAAGAAAGTAATACATTTTTTAGTTCTCTCTAAGGATCTTTTGTCCCATTTTTTCGGGCGTACATAATAAGAAATTGTTGTCTACAAGCTTCAATATTGACATTAACCGCATATTTTATGAGCAAACTTATACGAAAAACTTAGTAAACATGACACATTTTTCCCACAACAACGTCGACACACAGCGGAATAATCAGTGGCAATAGGAGGATTTATTTTAAATATCACTAAGGAACAGCAAAAATATTTCCTAGGCCAAAATAGCAAAATCTTACCCTTTTTGATTAACAAGCTGTCGTGAAAAGTCTCAGTTATAGTCTGACCATCGATCTAGGAGACTCATTATTATTCATGGCCGATAAGCATTTATTGCGACTCAGCGGGTGTTCGAATGGTAGCAGGGACGCACTTAGTGTTGTAATAGATCATTGAATTTCTACCACGGATCACCTTAAAGGTGAAGAAGATAATATGTTTTATTGACGGTTCGGTCTAACAATTTTTTTTAAATGAAAAAATTATTTTAATCTAATCACACATCCTACACCTACAAAATATATTTGCTCATAGAATAAAAAACACAAACATAATTAAGTTAAATTTATAAAATTGAGTTTAACAGGCACATACATATATATAGTACAAAAAATACGGGATAGTAAAAAAAATAACAAATTTTAACTTAAGTCAGTTTCACTGTCACTGTCGTCATTAAAGTCTATGATAATTTTTTCCCTGGGTAGCAGATCTATATTTACATTTGATTTTTCTATTTTTTGGACATGAGCTACGCAATTTTCCTAGCTTTTACTTAAAATATTCTGTTCCGCCGACCTAATTAAAGCTACCACAGAAGAATTTAAAGTTGGCGAAACATTATTTCTTTTAACCGCTGCTTTTAGCTCATGCCATATGTGTTCAATTGGATTAAACATGCAATGGTAAGGAGGAAGTCTCAACACTGTACGACCCATTTCTTCCGCCAAAGTATTACAATAGTATTGTTTTTGTACTGAAAATGCTAACCTGTGGTCCTGAATGGTAAGTTTTGTGTCATTTGAATACGGAATTTTATTTAGCCTTCTACTGTGGTAGCTCGAATTATCCATCAAAATTGGTTAACAGTTTATTCTTGAACCAGTCTTCAAATAATTCCGGTGAGGTATCGTCATGGTAGTCACTATGGCAATCCTTTATAATTTTGGCTGATAAGACCAACGCATTTGGTATAAACCCATTTTTTTGTTCCAGGATGAATTATTGTGATACGCTTTCCTTTATCTGATGTAGCTTCAGTTGTGCAGTGACCAGACGAATCTACCCAATCGCCTGTCCTAATTATTTAAAAAAAATTAATTTGTAACGTAATCAAACCCTAATGTTATAACGTTTCGTAATTAGTCATAAAATTGATAAATTTTAATTCGGCCAAAATCGTACTTATTAAGAAATAATTACACATTTTTAAATCTGCGCCTGTAATCCTCAAAAATGGTAGCATGTTTACAGCTTTTTTTTATTTACTTTTCCAACCCGCACAATAAGTGATTATTAGCGTAAGGGATTAGCATTTATAATTAGTCTTTTAGATCTATGACCCATGCTAATTGTGGTAATTACGCATCTGCCTTTAATATACAGACCGCTTCAAGCTACTGCGAACATAGGGGGAATCAAGTCCAATTTACTCTCCGTGCCGTACGACCGAGGTGGATTCGAAGCACGCTGCAGTGTTATCTTTTGGAAATTCATTTTGTTTTTATTATTTTGTTTTATTTCTGCCTTGCTCGAGAAACAGATGGGTAAGTTCTTAATTGAAATAATACATTTTTAAAACCAAAAATGGATGTCTACGAAGTTGCCGAAAAAGTGCAGATGGTCAAATCGTCATAACCCAACACACGTTCGATATTGGTCGAGGGAAAATTTGCATTTGTATTTTGACGTAAGAACACAGTATCCCCAAAAACTAAATGTTCGGGGGGGGGGGGATTATAGGGGAACACGTAATTGGGCCATTATTTATTAACGGCAATTGCAATTTGAATTGTCCTAGATACTTGGATCTACTGCAGCAGCACATTATTCCAACTGCTAGGCAGTTGTTAGGTGTAAGATTTGGTGAAACATAGTTTCAACAAGATGGTTGTTCCGCTCACAATGTTGGCCTTGTTAGGGAATATCTTGATAATGTATTTCCTAATCGGGTTATAAGTACACGGGGAACTATTTTATGGCAAGCTCGATCTCCCGAGCTTGTTCCTAATGACTTCTATCTGTTTTTGAAGAAGCTTTTCAAATTATCACCCCTAACATGCTTGGAAACATTAGAAGGGGTTTTTATAGTAGGCTCGGATATTGTCTAGCCGAGCAAGGAGGACTTTTCGAACATTTGCTTTAATTTTTTAGAATGTATTATTTTATTTTGAGAACTTGTTTTTATTTTGTTTCTCCTTATTATTTTCATTGTAACACGTCGTCACTGATAAATCTGAGCAGTTGACAATAAAACGCTCTTATTTATCAGTGACAAAAAATAAGAAAATTACGTTATAAAAATTTGCGTATTTATTGACCAAATTCCGGTTTCATTGACTACGCTCCACACAGCACCGTGGTTAGAGGCGTACTAAGTACCAAAGGAAAGTCATGCAAGTGGTGATCGCAAGCCTGAGTATTGGTTGCTTCACTGATAGGCGTGCGGTGTCTCTGCATGTACGTACACTGGCAAATTAGACTTCTACCGCCCTATGTTCGCAGTAGCTTGAAGCGGTCTGTATGCAATAATTCAACAATTAAATGAAAATGCCTGGATTTATTAAACTGATTGTACTTTATAAGCTGTTTAAATACTTACAACATAAATCCTAAATTGTCAGTTACATTTTTATATTATTTAAAAGAAAAGTTCCCTAGAATCAGTGACGTTAATATTACAGAGGGAATAATTTTGGATGTCCAGATTAGGAAACTTAATGCGCAATTCGATCCCATACCTCAAGGCAAAGAAAAAGACCTTTGGAATGCATTTAAAATAGTTGCAACAAATTTTTTGGGAAACACTATAGCAGAAAACTATGAAGATCTGGTTGCTCACCAAAGCTTAGGATGTAACAGGTCGTTAAAAATGAATTTCTTTGATTCTAATTTTGATTAGTTTCCGGAAAATTGTGGTGCTATAAGTGACGAACACGGTGAGAGGTTCCACCAAGATATTTTAAACACAAACAAAGGAATCAGGGAAAATGGAACTGTAAGATGATAGGCAAATACTGCTGGACCATTACGATAAATGCCCCAGAATCTATTTTCAAAAGGCAAAGTAAGAAGCGCAAAATAAGAGTGTAAACCCTAGATTCAATAACAAAATTGTGCTATTTAATTGGTTTTGTTAAATTAAAATTATATGGGTACATGTATTTTGTATATTCCTTGTATGCCTATAAAGAACCCCACACACTAACACTAACCCACTAATTTGAAAGGACCTCGTATTAAAATAATACTTCAACTGTTACAGTGTACAGGGTGGTCCAAATTCGAGGGGCCACTATAGCTTTGGGCTTTTGCAGCATAGTTAGCCCAAAACTAATATACATGTTACGGGTTCGATTTTCAAGAGAAGTCGGAAACTAAAAACCACATTGCGATATATCAAAGCGTTTGTCAGCTCCAGGGTGATTCTCAAAAATATGCGATTTTAAAGGCCTTCTACAACTTTTTTTTTCTCTTAAAGCCTTTAGTTCCCGAGATATCACACAAAGTTATATTTTTTTAAATGGGATACCCCCAATTTTTCCAAAAAATCAGTTTTCTAATAAAATTTCCTGTCGAACGATGTGCCATACACCTAATTTTATTAGATAGTTTAAAAAAATATTTGCACATTTTGATATTTACCATAGTAGGCGCTGTGCACGCCCTAAATGTGTAAATATAATTTTATTGTTTTTTTTTTCATACAAAATCAAGTTGGCTACGACACGAGGGGACACAGCAATCTCGAACTTTAACTTCTAGTTTACTATAATTACCAACCCTAAAATAATAAACAAAAATAAATATATTAAAGGTTTTTATTTAAAATTTTTATTAATTAAACTATGTAACACCTAAAATCTACATCTAAAAATTGTCTTTAATTCTAAAACAAATGCTTAAATTGACGGCTGTTTTCTTGTAAACATATCCTACATCTTCTCTTGACGCTATCAGTACGAAGTGCCTCTTCCAATTCCCTTCTAGTAGTTGGGCGATTTCGAAATACAAGGTATTTGACTCTCCCCCACAAAAAGAAGTCGTAAGGGGTCAGGTCTGGAGACCTAGGGGGCCAATATATAGGACCTTTATTTTCAATCCAGTTTTCAGCAAACACAATATTTAGCAAATTAGTAATGTCTCGCGCATTGCGAGGAGGTGCACCGTCATGTTGAAAGTATAGCTCATTATTTTGCTGAAGTGGCAAATTGTCGATAAACGGAATCACCCGCTCTTCTAAAATTTGTTGGTATCTTTCGGCATTTAAATTTCCATCAAAAATATATGGCCCAATAATTTGTCCTCTGTAGATGCCTACCTTATTATGATTACCTCAAAACTGAACCTTCCCTGATTCGCTTGTTCCACCATAATATGGGGATTTTGCTGTTTCCACTAATAGCAGTTATATCTGGTGAATATTCCATTACTATAAATCGTTGCCTCATCCGTCCAAATAACTTTTTGCGCAAAATCGGGGTCTTCTTGGCTTTTATTTAGGTACCACCTGCAAAATGCACGTCTTGGAGCAAAATCTCGATGCCGTAATTGGTGCACCCGTCGGGGTCGATAGGGCCTAAACTTGTGTTTTTTAAGCACCCGAACGGCATTGCTGCGTGGAATTCCAGTGTTTCTATCCATAGCCCTGGTAGAAGTATTCGGGTTAATTTCTATTTCTCCTAGAACCGTTAGATCTTCCAACTCTCTATCTCTGGCTAGGCTTCTATACGTCCTAGGCCGCATTTTTTAAAGGATCCGTATTCTTGTAGATGACGTTTTAACTTCAAAAATATTTTTGAGCTAGGTTGCCTTCTTTCCAGGTATCTCTGGAAATATAGATTTAACGCCGTCTGTCGATTTTCGTTACTTTCAATATAACCTTTTATCATGTCGTACTTTTCAAAGTTTTCAAACACTTTTATATCTTGACGAAGACGCCACTTGTGACACTTGAGCTCGTTTATCATGCCAATTGTTTTTATTTGATCATAGCTACCTAGAGAGATACCCTAAAACTGCATAGGTCAGAGTTAAACACAGCCTACTATGGTAATTAGTAAAAATTGCAGATATCTGTTTAAGTACTTAATAAAAATAGGCGTATGACACATCGTTTAACAGGAAATTTTATTACAAAACCAATTTTTTAAAAAAAATTGGGGTATTCCGCTTAAAAAAATGTACCTTTGTGTTATATCTCGTGAACTAAAGGCTTTAAGACAAAATCGGTGAAACAGGTAGATTCGTCCTTAAAAAATCTTCAAAAAATGTTTTTAATGAAAATCTCTATCTTTACAAATAAAAAAGTTGTAGAGGGTTTTTATAAACGCACATTTTTGAGAATCACCCTGTAGCTCAGAAACGCTTTGACATATCGCAATGCGGTTTTTAGTTTTTGACTTCTCTTGAAAATCGAGCCCGTAACATGTATATTAGTTTTGGGCCAACTATGCTGCAAAAGCCCAAAGCCATAGAGGCCCCTTGAATTTGGACCACCCTGTACATTTTCTCTAGGTTATCCAGTCTCTACTATCCGATGGGGTAGTAATATTTAGCATATTTGTAAAAATCTTATTTTTACAAGGGTTTAAGTGTTCTTATGTCAATTTGCTTAATGTGCGAGAATACACCTAAACTTTAAAAATGTTTACACCAAGAAGTAATGATGAGAAATGAACGAAACTCAGTCGAATCGTATTAACATGACTCATTTTTTTTCGCTTCAAATACTGCCATGTCGATATAGCTAAAACATTATTTTTGACTAGCCCACTTGGGTTTAGTTAAACCCAAAAAAAAAATTGTTCAGGAAACAAAAAACCCTAATTTTTTGTTTGTTCCCTAGTGTATATGCAAAAATCCCATTACACTTTCAAAGTACTTAATTACTTAGTCAAGGTTATTTTTTTTAATACAATAAAATTGATGAACTCCTTTATAAAGAGTGAGACTATATATTTTTAAAATAAACTTTTTCTTAGTTTTTTACCTGAATTAATGTTTTTTATGTTCTAGAAGTTGTTTACATCCTCGTAAACATGCATTATTGAATTATAAGAAATGCTGTATACAAAATGTATTTTTTTTGGTCCTAAACAACGTGGTCAAGGAAAAACTTTTTTCCAATTTATTTCCTTAGTCTTAGCCCTCTACGCCACAAATCTTTTCTGTAAATTGATAAAGGCGCTAAAATTTTCCCTTCATTTTGTAAAAATGTTTGGCTGAAATTATTAGTTGGAAATTCGTCATTTGACACATCCAATAAAACGCTATATGTCGTTCGTTCAACTAATAATCGTATCTTTATCACACCCTAGGTTTCTAAAGCCGCATTAGGCTTCAAAGATCTCCCCACTACTAACAAATGAATCAGACGAAAGGATTTCCGAATAGTTAGTCAAAACCCCATGTCCTCGATAGCTCAGTTGGTAGAGCATTAGATTGATGGTATTCTAGAGGTCTCGGGTTCAAATTCTGGTCGAAGAAAAACTTTTGTACTCTACGCCACAAATCGTTTCTCTAAATTTATAAGGGCGCTAAAATTTTCCCTTCATTTTTGAAAAATAAATCAACTGATAAAATATACACAAAAATGAACGACTTGTACCCGCAATGCTTACGTTACTTTACAACATAATTTCCACCACTTACCCAATTACAATTTAAAAAAATTATCTATCCGTTTCGCCAATACTTTAAACCTATTCAAACGCTAAGAAGTTTAAAAAAATAACCACTGTGCACTACAAGTACTGTTAAACCGCCAAGAATTTCCTTTGGGAAGGATTTTCGAATTTTCCCAGCCAGCCCTGGGAAAAGCCACGAAGAAAAACCAAAGCAATTTTCCCTAAACGATTCTCACAGCCGCGTCGACAACGTATATATTTTAATATATTTATTTTTACAACCGTCAGGGACATCAGTAATAAGTTTTATGTGTGCGTATGGTAAATAAAATTATCCTACATCCAAATCCAAATTTCCTGGTTATTGGTCGCTCCCTCATTTAAAAAAATAGGTAAGCAGAGTTGCTACAAGATTCCCTAGATAAAATTCCCGACTTTTTCCCGAATTAATTTTAAAAAATCCCGATGTCATAGCGCTGTATGCAATTTTTTGTAGTTCAGGCAGTTGGTGTGGGATCTGGAATCAATTCTAGATTTGTTGCCAAAGTCCTGTCATAAGTATGCTTAAAATTAAACTAAAATTGTAACAATCAGACAAAAATTTTTGCAGTACCTACCCACAAGATGTCTTGCAAGTTTTTCGTAATTTTTTTTTTACTTTTGAGGACGCACACAGTACATGGGAAATTTCGTGAAGTGAAAGTGCTTGAAATTTTTATATGTTGTAGATATTGAAATTCCCAACAATGTTTAAATTACCCTAAATCTTGTAGGTCTTTAAGTTTTCGAGATATGATTTTTTAAGATTTGCGGTTTTTGAGTGAATTTTTACTACGAAATAAACAATATTTAGAATTTTGACAAATAAATTGACATCGTCATTTGGATTACGACGACACAATTTTTAGTAGGGGTACTAAGTGTACGTGATCCGAAACGAGAATTTGGGAATTATATAATACATAAACATTTTTAGAAATTTTAAAACTGAATCTTTGTTTTATTTACCTTATTTGTTTAAGACACATAAATGGTCATAAAAAAATATTCAAGAAAGCCTGATATATCCATTTCTTTTTGCGGAAGCATAAAAGAAACTTATACTTATATCTCCAAAACCAAAAGAAAGCGATTAATCCAGACACTAGCCGTTTCGCAGCGGTAAGGAAGGTTTAGTGAGGTTAATGTTGTTTGTTTTGGGGTTTATTGGGTTAGTTAGTTTTAAATGCTGTTTTTTTTTGGATTTACAATTTTTTATCGTTTGCGAACGACTCGCGGCAGAACGTCTTCCCAGCAAAGCGGTCCACAGCTAAATGTCTCAATAACAGGTAAGAATGCTGTAACGAACGTTTTAATTAAATTGGTGAAGTAGCTTTTATGATAAACTAAGCTCCTTTACCAAAAATCATTCACCTCACCCATCGTTTTAACATTCCGTACTCCTAGGGCTCTACGGATGCCGATTCTTGAATTTCGAGAGAATGGTCGCCTGGGAACGTTCACATCCTTCGTTTTGGCCAATAAGAATGCTCAGAAGCTTGTGTGGTGCATGCGCAAAGCTAACTCGATTATCGTTTTTCAAGAGCGCCCGTTCTCCTGCACAAAGGCAGAGTTTGAAAGTTTAGGAAGGTTCTTTCGATACAAGGCAATCGGGTGAAGTTCGGCCGTGGTCGGATAGGTTTCGGATAACTCGTGATAGCTTTAAAGTCCGTTATTGGTCGATATCAAGGAGGTGACCGTTACCGTGCGACCTTTCCTACAAAATTCAAGAATCGGCCCCACGGTCGCACTCACTTTGGGCGCGCTTAATTATCCCGAGTCAACTCGTATACCAAAGTATGATAAATCATACCAGTCACTAAAAGGAGGTACAAATAAAAAGTCTGTATTGTGTTCTATTTATGCCATTGTGTATAGCCTCACCACTTATGTACTCAACGCTGAACTTCTATTTATCCCATTTATTTGGTTTCCAAAAATAATATTTTGGTGGTTGGGTCCTACGTTAACAGTTTATCATGTTTTGAGGTTGATGAAAGGGCTGTCAATCATGTCAAATTAAAATCTGTCATCTGCCCAATATCTAAAAAATGCATGGTATTGGTATTCTTATAAGCTATGTATGGTTTATTTTTTAGTAAAAATATGCCCCGAAACCGCAACTTTAAAAAATCATATCTCGAAAACTTAAAGACCTACAAGATTTAGGATAATTTAAACATTGTTGAGAATTTCAATATCTACAACATATAAAAATTTCAATCGTGTGCGTCCTCCTTTGGGTTAAGAGAACCTGATTTGAGGTGGGATCTAGTCTCAGTTCTATATGTGTTGGTGAAATGTCATAAATGCTCGCAGAAAAAAAATTTGAAAAAGTTATACTGAAAAAGCTATTTTTTTACACGTTTTGAATGCTGTTGATAAAAACTGTTAACTAAAATTTAACAATTCATGACATTATACCGAGCGCCACCAGCAAATTTTGTTGTGCAACGGGATTGTCCACTAAAAGAAATTATCTGATGTTGTGATCGAAACAAATACCACAATGTGTCAAGTTTTGCAAAAAGTAGTGTGTAATATTGTATATTTAAAATTAAGAAAACTCGTAAAATTTAAAATATTTTATAAAAATATATTTTCTATTATTTATAAATCGAGCGCTGCACGAGAAAATTTCATTGAAATTATACTGGGCTTTAATTGGATCAATGCCCAATGTAGCAAATTAATTTTGCATAGGTAAAACAAACACAAAATATCCATTATATCCGGTATTCGAATCCGGAGCTTTAGGTGCGGTTGGCAAATATTTTAAAAAAAGTTATATCAAAATTTTATATAGGTACAAAGGAATCTCAAACAGGTCAAAAATATCTGAAAAATTTAAGGATTTTTAGCAAGTTTCCCGACTTTTTCCCGGGTATTTCCCGACCCCACCGAATTCCCGACGGATTTTCCGGTTTTCAAGGATTGTGGAAACCTTTTGTGCTTTTGGGCTCAGGTTTACTTTAAGGGGCCCTGGATCTATAGCCCTGGAGCGATGGAGAGCAAGGGTCTGGGTTCAAATATAGGATGTTTGTCGAGAGCCAGATCAAAGACCAATTTTGAAAAAAAGCATTACCCACAACCAAAGTCGTATTATTCTAGCAACCAAATAAGAGTGAAGGGGCATGTGTAAGTCCGTGGGATTTTGAATGAAGGAGTTTTGTGACTATGTGGGATTGATAGCTCTTTAGCCATACCATCGAGTGTTATCAGGTGTTTTGTTCGCATCCGTGTAGATTGATATGACGTCTTCTTTCAAGATGGCGGCCAAAAATCATAAAAAAAAACTTTCGCAACCGGGGCATGAGTAACCAGGACTTGATTCCATAACGAGGATTCCAAAAAATTTACTTTCAAAGTCATCCGATTTTAAATAACCTTGAAATTTACGAACAATATTTTTGCCATTTTCTCTTCAAAAAAATCTTAATAATTCGAGGATTTGTCAGTCCAACATCAAATCTACCTCAGACTATTAGGCAGTTTAAAGCTTCATGACCTTGAAAAATACCCCAGTAAAATTAACATATTGCAAAAATAACGTACTAAAGGGCGCTATTCATCAACTATTAAAGCGAAGAGGACCAAATTTGGTAATATATCATAATGGCGACCTATAACCACATTTTATTTTATCCAATTTCGTAAAAAAGCAAAAACGACAAGGTGGCCATTAATTCTTGTTGACTTATTGCCGCTTACTAGAAAAAAAAAAGTTTGGTTGATGCATGACCTTAATTGACCTTGAAAATAACATATACAAGTGAAAAACCAGCTTTCTGTGATGTTTTTTCCAATTTAACATTACGCAAAAACTTTAAGTGCCGGAGATGAACTTAACTTCTTAGCCATAAGCAAACACTTCATTTTAAACCTCACTACCATTTTTTTTGATATGGCGTCCCAGATGTTTATGCCATACCCCGGTAAAAATGACCTATATGCCTGTCGTTTTTATTAAGTTTCGAAACTGTTAATGTTATGTTCTACTCACTTGTCTAGCCAACAAAGTATATTACCATACACTAAACCAGTGGTTTTAGATGCCATTTTCCAAAAGCATTTTCCAAAGCATAAAATATTCTAATTATGCCAGTAGGGCATTTAGTCACACATTCATGTGCCACTGCGTCCCTGTAGAAGTTCCGAAACTTAATAAAAACGACAGACATATAGGTCATTTTTACCGGGGTATAGCATAAATATCTGTTTATTTATGACCAAGATATTAATTTTAACTCCGACGCTTAAAGTTTTTGCGTAGTGGTAAATTAGAAAAAACATCACAAAAAGATGGTTTTTGACTTGTACATGGTATTTTCAAAGTCAATCAAGGTCATGCACCAACTAAACTTTCTTTTCGTAGTAAGTGGCGACAATTCAACAAGAATTGATAGCTATTTTGTAATTTTTGCTTTTTTACGAAATTAGATAAAATAAAATGTGGTTGTAACGCTGAATCAATTTTCTTTTAACAATATTGTTGGACTTTCCCTTCTTTTTTGTCCGACCTAATTTGGTCGTATTCGCTTTAATAGTTGATTAGTAGGTTATGAAGCTTCAAACTGTATCAAAATGTAAGGATCGAATTTGGCATATATGCCTAATGATTTGAGGTACATTTGTAGTTGAACTGACAAAAAAAATGGCAAAAATCTTTTTTTTTGCGATTTTCAAGGTTATTTAAGGTCGTATGAAAGTAAATTTTTTTAAATCCTCGTTCTTGAGTTATGTTGAATTGAGTTACAAAAGTGGTATCTTTTATGATTTCTGGCCGCCATCTTGAAAGATGCGATGCGAACAAAACACTAAAAAGCTATCAATTCTAAATAGTCACAAAACCCCTTCATTCTAAATCCCACGGGATAGAAATTATCGACATATGCTCCTACACTAAGATATGATATGGCCAGCGTGTACCGCCAGATACCGAGAAATCGGATCGTTATAAAAAATAGCCGGCATTTGCCACAGGCCTCATTCCAATAAGTCTCTATTTACTTGGCTCATCCGTGGAAAAATTGGTATTTTACTCCAGATTTAACGATCCGGGATAAATTTGTCAATTAAAACGGAGGCAAATACGCCGAAAACCCGTTGTCTGACGATCAATCCCGAACTCAAAAAACCCGAGTCTATTAAAAGAATCAAAAGCATAGCGTTAAACCGAAAAAAAAAGAGAATCGAAATAAAGGCCGGTCTATCGAATCCGACCGACTATTGAATCCGATTCAATTGTTTTGAAAATGCCGCCCTGTGGCGACCTGACGGACACGGAAAATTAATGGATATGTTCGCGAAGAGAGTTCTTTCGCGATTGATTGGGGTGAAGTTGGGAAAGGGGTTACATTTATTTCTATCGGATGCCGAAAAATAGGAACATTTTGAGGGGTTTGTTTCTAAGCGGATTCCTAACCACGAAACATGACGTTCTTAAACCATTCTTTAACAAATAGAAACACCTTACAGTAGCCGTATATACATTGGAAAAAATCAGTCAGAGTGAACCTATTTTATAAACTTGGTGAAAAGAACTGATTAAAATTTTTGAGTATTTTTTCAACCTATTTTGAGTACTTTTAATCTTTTACTCACCACTGAGCGAAAATTGAGTCAGTTCACTGCATTTCGAGTGACCTTTGATATAACTAACTTCTGTGGATTCCATGACTCTAATTTGAGTACATCGGCAAGTTCCGGCTTTCGTCGCGCTGTATCGTAAACAGAAACGATCTACCCAAAATGTACCGGAACATAGTTTGTGCGATGCGAAGTGCTCGTGGATCTCATTTGTTCAGAATTTTTGTGAATTGGATAATGATTTTCAAAATAAAATTTTTATAGGCCACCAAGTGGTGCAAAATTGAATTGAGGGATAACTCATTTTAAGGAAATTGGTAAGTAAATAGTTATTTTGTACCGCCCACGCCCAAACTTCCAAAGGATGGTGCACATGTGCATGTTTTTTCAGTCTCTCAGGTATGCTTTGCTCAAGTTAGGTAGTTACCTACTGATAGTTTGGAAGTTATTCTTATGTATTTTTCTTATGGCTGTGGCTAAAGTCCCGACAGTCGGGAACGATACACGACAGCCGCTTAGCTGTTGATATGTCGGCAGGTTAGCAATTTTTTTTTGTTGGTTAGGTTAGGATTAAGTTAGGTTCATACAAGGCATAGTCACAGGTTTAGTTCTAGTTTTTGTCAACTCATATATCCCTGTCACGGTTTTTTTCTTAACAAGACAAGTGACAGGGATACAAGTTATGACAAAAGTTAGAACTAAACCTGTGACTAAGACGAGCATGAACAATACATTAGTTTTTCTGAGGAAAACCGGAAAAATGGCGTTTTTTGCCACTGTCGTGACTGTAGCAATTTAGCTAAATTCACGACAGCTCGTGTAATACCTAAGAATATACTTATAGGTAGGGACTGTAGGGAAACTAGCCACAGCCTTTTTTTATTTCTATTTGATTTACTTTCAAACATTTGTTTAAGCAAATTTTTTCTCCTCTTCTCATCTGTAGTCGTACATAATGAAGTGATAAAAAAATAGTGTATAAAACTTTCTTGCTGCTAAATGTGCTTATCAAAACTTGCTGTCGTTTATTATAAGAGAAGAGAACTACGTAGTGTGCAAAAAAGCAAAACATTGAAATGGTAATGAAAATTTGAGTGTAAATTACGATATAAACATATAGCAATGTAATCTCAATTGGAGTTAAATTTAATCAAACTTTGACTGAATCTCCACTCTATTTAGAGTAAAAAACTCCTTGAACTTGAGTGAAATTAACTCATAAGACGAGTGAAACTAACTCATAAAATCAGTGAATAAACTCTATTTTGAGCAAAAGTATACTCAGGAATCGAGCACCGTTCACTAAAAATCGAGTAAATTTCACTCTATTTGGAATAAATATTGTCCTTGAATCTTAGTGGCTATCTCTTTAAATGGTTTGAAAGTAATCTAACTGATCGCAAGCAAGCTGTCAAAATCAAAAACTACATCTCTTCAGAAATCACTGTAACATCAGGTGTACCCCAAGGAGGACATCTGTCAACTCTATTGTTCAACATCTTTGTGAATGATGTAAAAAGTATTTTTTATGACTGCCAGTTCAGGGCTTATACAGATGACTTTAAAATTTACAAAATTATTGTAAATCCTACTGACTGCCAAACTCTGCAAAATCAACTAAATCTGTTTTCTTCTTGGTGCACACAAAATAATCTTACTTTAAATATAAAAAAATGTAATATTATTACTTTTAGCAAAATAAAACAACCAATCCTGTTTAAGTATTTTATTGATTCTGAGGAGTTGAAAAGGGAAACGGTAGTCAAAGATCTAGGAGTATGGCTAGATAGTGATCTATCATTTAGCACACACATTGAAAAAATTACCAACAAAGCAATGAGATTACTGGGGTTACTCTTTCGCACTCTGAAGGAGATAGAAAATATTTTTGTACTAAAGGATGTTTTTTGTGCACTGGTTCGGTCGGTGCTCGAATATGCCAGTTCAGTTTGGCAGCCTTTTTATGCTGTGCATAAAGAGAGCCTGGAGAGAGTGCAGAAAAAGTTTTTAAGGAGAGTGGGACTCAAAATGGGTATTCCCTACGAAAAAATCAATTGTGGTGAGATAATGAAACTTTTAAATCTTACGCTTTTTAAAATTTTGAACGGCATGTTGGACACTCCAGAACTTCTGGCAGAGGTTGGTTTTCACATTCCTCCTAGGAATTCTCGAAATAAAGTTCTTTTTAGCCTACAATTTCATAGATCTAATTATGGCACTAATAACCCTATAAATCGCATGTGCAAAATTGCAAATTTTATAATCCAAGAAAATAATAATATAGATTTTTTTAACTCTAGTTATAATGTATTTTGCAAACAAGCGAAAAACATTTTATTTGCTTAACTTTATATCTTCTTCATCTTGTAAAACGACTTTTTAATTGTGATAGTTCAAGTCATGTTTTTATTATTGTTAATTATTAATTTTGTCTGTGTGTTGAACCTCCATCTTGATAGATAGATAAATAAATAGGTGATAAATTATGTGATAAATGAAAAATTGTAAAAGCATTATTCTATATAGTATAATTGCTGTTTGTGAAAATTTATTTATATACTGGACTATTATATATTTTTTAACTGTAATTGCTATATGCGTTAATAAAGATTTGAATTTGAATTTGAATTTGAACTTGACTCAAAATAGAGTAAAAATAGTCAAAACCAGAGTACTTTTTACCTGGATATTGAGTTAAAGTAATTCAATGTTGAGTTATTGGTACTAAATGATAAAGTAATTTTCACTCAACAGTTGATTAATATGATTTGAAAATCACTCCTAGGTAATCTCATTAACTCATAAAGTCAATCAACCTTTGAGTTAAACCGCCTCTAGGATTTGACTACCGCTTCTATAATTTCACTCAATTATATTGTGTGAATTTTAACTCAATTCTGGTGTGGACGGAAATTAGATCCTTTTTGAGTGATTTTTGAGTGTAATTTCACTAATTTTTTTTACCAGTATAGTAATCATTATAACAAGCTAAACAGGTGGTGGATCGAGGGGCATAGCAGCTTAATGAGTTTTTTTATTAAGAAAATTAAATACGAATAACTAATTTTAAATTCGTACAGCAAATTTTTTGTAGTTAAAAAAATTATACCATATGTTGTGGGCTGCGATGGATTTATACTGTGTGTTCCAACAAAAACGAAACAGTCGTTTTTGCGTATTCTGTATCCGTACACAGTAAGAAATAGGGTGTATAATCACAGGCGGATGCAGAAATTTTACCAGGGGGGGGGGGCAAGCAATAAAACATATATAGATTGGTATGTTGGTTATTGGTGACCTGACCATCTCCAAACAGTTTCGACCTACATATGTGCGTAGTTGATTGAGCCGTTGGTGGTGACTAACATATACTACCTAATACATTGAATCTATTTTAAGTATTAACAGTCCAACATTATTATCGTATTAAAAATCTTTTAGTTATATAATAAAATTTTGCTTTGCAAACCTATCTAAGATAGATTCTAAATCCAGGTTTATTGAACGATATATATACAAAAGCGCAAAGCCATTAAGTCTCTCTTCTTCTACCATGGACCGAAGATATGTTACCACAAGTCTTAAAGTGGAGAAACTTTTTTCTGGAGTAGTAACCGAAACAAGAAGAGAAGAACCAATTTTTAAAGTTTGGTTTTTAAACAATGCTAACACTCCCATTAACACTGTGTGAGAAGGGTTGTTTAAAAATGCGCCAAAATTTTTTATAATCTTTGTTACCATATCTTTTTCTGAGTCGCATCTTTGAAGGGTCGTTGGAATGCATAAATTTAATAGAGAGATATCTTGGATCGCCCCCTGTATGCAATTCAAATACGACATTTGGTAGACAGTTGCATGAAGGCTGCAAATTACGATATTAAAAAGATTTTTCTCGACTCCGCTGCTCACAAGATATTCTGAACCCGATTAAGCTACCTATGGAAATTTTTTTAGGCAAGAGGATACTCTAATCTTAAAACATATTTTTTGACGAACTCCTTTAAGTTACCGAAGCCAAATCTATTTTTCTTACCTACAAATAATTGAAATTAAAATATTACGGCTCAAAAAAACCTTCAGATTGTCAAAATAGCTTGAAACAGAAATTCAAAAATTAGCAAAAATGCCTTATTTTTGACTATCCCCTTATAAAAACTAGGCATCCGCCAACAATAACAATAGACTCTTGCATACAGCTTGTGTTCTGTTTAGCAATTTTAGCCACTTTTTTTTCATTTGTTCTAGAGGGACCCGTATTTTCTTAATTGAAACATAACAGTGACTATTTTTCTCACTTTGAGAGCGGATATCTCAGAAACTGGTTGTAGAGACGAAAAAAACTATCTATTTTCGTAACAGTGCGTGGTTCTTTAATATTTTTAAAACTTTGATAATGTTCAGAGGGGGGGTGCGCCCCTCGCGCCCTTCCTCTGGATCTGCCACTGGTATAATTTTACACCCAGTTTACACTCATACGTGGCTTATATAGGTTTAGCGTTTTGGATGTTAACTTTCAGATTTTTTGTTGTGTTAATTTAGTCTTTCTACGAGTGTAAATAAACCTTACTTTGAGTGTATAAAAAATAACGGTAGGAAATATATCATAGGTGTAAACTTACACCCAAATTAATTAGTTAAATAAACTTTCGAGTGTAAAACATTATTCTATTAATATACTAAAAATCAATATTATGGTGTAAAATCACCCTTTTGCAATGTTAATATAAAACAATGGATGTTTATTTTGTATTTTTAAAATTTTTGGATTTACACTAGGTAAAGCCAAAAGAGCTCATTTAGTATAGACGTTCCTTATATTGGTGTAAATTTACTCCCAATGGTGTGAATTTTAATTTTTTCTATATTTTGGTTCACTTTCTAGGTAGGCACAAATAACTTGAATTGGTGGAAAAATACTCTTTTTTGGTGTAGATTTACACCCAAGGGAGGCAATGTATTTTTTTTTTACTTTTTGGATTTACTTCTTGGTAGACACAAATAAGTCTAATTAGGGTGAAAGGACTTTATATTGGTGTAAATTTACTTCCAAGGGTGAACATTCCTGAGTGTAAAAATTCTCGTAGTTTTTTTCTGAATAAATCTTTGGATAGACTAAAAAAATAATCATCAAGTAAAATTTTTTACCTTTTATCAGAAAAAGAAAGTATCACAAATAAAATAGCATCAAAAAAAGATTATGCAAAATCTATACTAAACTAATAAATATTAATTTCGCAAAATTAGTCTTAAATGTCACTGAACAAATTAGTTTTAAATTTACAACGCCATCAAATGTTGAATCATGTCTTATTTCTAGGTCTCAGTTTGAAAATCAGTGTAGGAGATAAACAAATACAAGATAATTAAAAAAAAAAGATAAAAATCTAGAAAAGACAAAAATTTCCGCACAAATCACTTGAAAGCCGCAGACTGACATGACAACTGAAAGTTTGTTCAATCGTTTGAAAGAGTGGCCAAAACAGGTATTATTTTGTACACTCGGTTTGATACTTTTTCCAGATGCAAACTAGTTCAGATATTTTTTAATATTCGTAAGAGGCATATTAAATGCTAATAAACATTTTTAACACACTGTAATGAAAATACTTGTATAAGGGTGTAAACTGCATCTGTTTTCATGACATTTACACCTTAAAAACGGTTTTTTTACTTTAATATATTAATATTGAGCACTCAAGAAAGAATTTGGCCACCCGATATGAATAATTTGATACGAATGCCATAAAAAATAATTTTACCAAGCGATTTGGCCTGTGTGAGTGTAAATGATGCTAAATATTGATTCCTTCAGTGTAAAAGTTTAAACTTGATATTTTTACTATGGGAAATATTCTTTTTTCCTGCAGTACTTTTTTTACTGTGTAAAGACGCTTAATTTTCCTTGAAATTGAAGGTACACTTGACCATTCTGCAATTTGACGGATGGTTGTTTCTTACATGAATAACTTTTCAGATTAATTTCTAGCAACGTACTGATGAGCATCATAAGTGCGAAATCCGGGTCTATGGTTAACAATACCTTTTTTGAGAGAAAGCTCGCTATTTACCCTTGCTAAATCTTTTTTAAATAACAAATTTTTTTACAATAAAATTTATTTAAAACAACCTAATATTTGTTTGTCCATTATCAAACCAATATTTATTTAAAACCAATGCATATTTTTTTCTGTACACCTAAACTAACCGGGGGAAAAAACCTTTTACTTAACTCTTATTTAAACAACAAACAATCGGTCTAGAAACTTCTAAACTTAGACAATTTGTGCCAATTTATCCACAATTACAATTCAATCTGGAGTGAAATAGTGCAGGTTTTAAAGCAAGATATCTCTCGCTCAGTGTTAAGTTTACAGAGGGTGTTTAAATAGAAGATTTCTTACGAAATAATTGGATATTGGACCCTGGCAGATTTATTTATCGCCTTCCAAATCAAATTTAATTTCAACACCCAACGGAGGGTAGGATGCGAAATTTGGGTAGTAGAGACATATTATAGGCCCGTTTTTAAAATTATCTGTATCCAGATCGGTACTGAAAGGGAAAAAACATAGGTATCCGAATTCGAATCCTAACGTAAGGTAAAGTCGGGTGAGATGGCCACCTTTTAGACCACTTGGTACTTGTAGCGGTTTGATAAGGGTTAGAATTACATTATATTTTTTTGGTGACTGTTCAGCTATTAGTACTCATAGGTAACTAAATACTTAATTATACAGAGATTAATTATATAGAGATTATTGGGAATAAGGACACCTTATTATTGTTGTATACGTTTAATTCATAAGCAACGTTTCGACAATAGTTTTTGTCTTCCTCAGGCTTGAGGATCTGTGATGTGCCGAATATAAATTGACTTTGACGTGCAATGTTCGCACACTCACACAGCATATGTCTGGCTATTGCCTACAGAGCCTACATTCGGTGTCCTTACTTAGACGCATACAGTGTTCGTGAGCTTAAAGCAAAGCCTTGTGCAATTACGTCCATCAGTTGTAGACTTGCAAGGAGGTCGCCCACTAGGAGGAAGAGAGACTGAACACTCCCCAATGGATCAATAAAAATTTAAAAAAAAATATACATGACACTAGTGGGGAAAGGTCAAAAGTTCAAATTTCTACTTTTGTGACCTCTCTAAGGCGTAAGCTTTTCTGCTCTAAGGAAACTGCCTACTCTGTATGGCAATTTTCATCTGCTTTTATTGACTCGAATGGAACACTGAATGGTTAAACATTTCGGGGTTACGCTCTCCAGATCGCCAATCAGGTAACTTTTTTTTAAAATACAGTCTTCCCTAGAGAAATTAATTTAGATGCAGATACACAATGTGAGAAAATCTAGAAATTGTTTTGTGGTTCCCGAAATATTTCCTTTTTTTAAAAAAAAATAAAAATTGCAAAGATTAGCAAAAAACAAAAACATGGAATCGTACGTAACGCTAATCTCGAAAACGGCACATGCTAGGGTATCATTTATGTAGGTCTTTTTAAAGCCGATGAACCTAACTGCATGAAAAACGTTTTATAACCTTCAAAGTGTTTCCTTTTTGAGATATTAATTTTTTAAATAATAATTTGAAAGGCTTATAACTCAAAAATGACTGCACCTTATTCTGTAAAGCTTTTTTTTAGTTCTTAAGTATTCTATGAATATGACTAGGAGGGCCGGCCAACTGAATCCTTGTTACTATTTTTAAAAGTTTTTAGAAGAAGAAGGATATCTAAAGACACATCCAATTTGTCTAATTGGTAACAAATAAAAGTAAAATTCCCACTTATACATTAACAATAGTATGTATTTATTAAATACAAATACTTTCTGCTAGCAATCTCTTTCGATTGGCCATTTTACCTGACTTTACCCTGTCCAAACCAAACCGTGATTTGTTCCAAACCAAAATTAATTACCGTTCTGTGGTGATTTCTAACATAATAGAGTAATAACTTCAAAGACGATGTATGGGTTGGTAGTAAAAAAACATCTTATGTATGTACATAAATCTTTGCTTACAACTTTTATTATTGCTAAGGTATCTCGATATGTTACCGATAGCTAAGAATACCGATTAACATTTTTTTTGTTTTAAAAATAATTTTATATTAAGATCTACAAGTTTAATTATTATCTTACTTGGTTTTAACTAGGACCAAAACACGTTCTGGTCACCAGAATATTGCCAATGCTCTAAATATCGTTTTCCGATCATTTGACGTAGACCAGAACGCGTTCTGGACCTTTTGCGATTGCCAGAATGCGTCTAGCCCACAAACCAAATGACCAAAAACCGATTTTGTACGTGTCTCAGCTTGTAAACCATACCTATCGCTACTAGCCTACTAGGAGTTTCGGCTCCAGTATACATCTACTGTTTGATCTGAGTGCGTGTATTAAAATTTGGATGTCGTATTTACATAAGAAATCAAAATATTTTTCCATATTTTATTACATTGGCGTTTAAACGTTTTGTTTGTCTGTTCGACGCATTCTCGCAATGTGACGTTTACCAGAATGCTCTTACCCAAGCAACAAAATCAGTAGCAACGTGGTGGCCGTGTCCACGCCCTATCTCTAATAGAGTTGTGGCGTCATATCACGGCGACGGTTTTATTACTACTATACCTCGAGGTATTCACCGTTTTTGGGAATGCATTGGGACGGTTATACAACTACATCGCGACGGTAAAGATTAATCTTGATATAGGAATTATGTCGTCGGGGGTAGTAAACGGGCACGTTATCCCGACGTCCTGTTTACCACATAAATTAGTATTTCTGACTTTTTAGGGTTTCTATAGGTTTTGTCTTTCCCACATTATTAATTGAAAATATGTTGAACTTTTTCTAAACTACATCAGGACACACACCATAAAATATGTGAAGACATGACAGAAAACAAAAGTATTATCTATATCATAACCTATACCTAATAATTACCATTTTATTAACCATTTTTCTGAAGTCACAACGTCCTAAATTTATAAACGCATAGCACTTTACTGACTAAAAATGCTGATTTTTTGATAAAAAGAACGCGAGCCCTACAGTTTTGACCTAGTTTTATCTAAAATGTCGATAAAAAATCGGAATTATTTGAGGTTAGGATTTGCAAATTAAATATATTTCCAGTTCTAATATGGTTTATTAATTAAATATTAATATTTTTACTTTTATTGATACATGCAACTACTAATCAATGACTTAATGAGGTATTTTTAAATTTTGATTTGAATTCCATGTTTAGTAGAAGTAAATAACGTGGCGGCGTCGCTCATCCAGTTGACGGTGCAGTAATTTACAATGTCAGTAAAGTAACGATAACTCGTAGGTAACGTTTTTCCACTATATGCACATTTATTTCTTACTGCGTGGTAGATAGGCGACCGTGTAGACTCCATAACTTTGTAGTTTTGTATTGAGTAGGGGCTACTGAATTGCAACCAAATTAATATCAGTAGAGTCGTTATCTCATAAAAGTAATATTAAAGAAATTAAATGTGACAACTATAAAGTAAGCCCCGCACTATAAAGTTTTTTCGTGTTTCTAGTAATGGTATATAGTTATATAGTGGAATATTTACTTTCGCGTATAACTTTATATTTTTACGACAGTGTGGTAATTTTTTAACAGTAATAGTGACCACACTAAGTGAAAATAATTAAATTTTTCCTATAAATAGTTTTTCATAGGAAATATTACTACGCTTTAACCCTTTTTTGGTGGATATGACAATGGCACTAGTGAAATTGACTATAATTGTTGTTTGGGTAGGCTGACTTGGGAAAACCAGTATGCATTCTGGCAATTGCAAAAGGTCCAGATCACGTTCTGGTCTACATTAAACGGCCGAAGAGCAATATTTCGGGCATTGAAAATATGCTGGTGACCAAAACCCGTTTTGGTCATATTTTCAGTGGCCGAAATCGGTGTTTGATCCCAACATATATATTCGTGGCGCGGCGCCGCCGCCGTCCAAATGTAAAATCTTGATTTCCGTGATACATTTTTAAATGAAATAAAAGTATTAGTAGTAGTAGTAGTAGAGAGGGGCGGCCCGTGGGGCAATTCCACGTCAGCTGCCCTCATCTGGTCTGTGCGTCACAATCTCCTACCAGGTACTGGGCCGATTCCTCTGCTACTCCGAATGAAATAAAATGTTGTGACCATTATTAACCAGTTACTTGTTTGATACAGAATACACCAAAAATATACCAATTAAAAAAAATATATATTTTTTTTTTGGTCCAGCTCGAAAGCCGGTAAAAAAAAATTAAACTGGGCTCACTATGCATATGAAACGCATATTTTTATATTGAGAGGTGAAATTTAAACCTCTTTTTTACCTTATACTATTTTTTACTAGGATTTTGGGTGTCGTATAGCTGTTGCCACTTTAAAGTTTATACAGAGTATGACAAAAAAACTGATGTTTTTGACAACATTAAAAAAAATAAAAGGATTTAAAATGACTAAAATAATAATAATCATTTTAAATCTTTTTCGTTTAACTTCAAATGTTATGTATAAACTTTAAAATTACGAAGTTTGGTTTTAATTCCATTTTAGCGGAAACCAACAGCTGTACGAGAGCCAAAACTCAAGTAAACAATATTAAAAGGTAAAAAAGTTACAGACGTTTAAAATACGCCTCTAAATATGAAATATGCGTTTCATAGTGCGCCCAGTTTAGGTTCCTATTATAGAACTTTTAATTATGTATAAAAAGTATTATAAAATAAAAAATGTTTAAACCATCACAAACACATAAATTTCTTGGTAGAAATTATGTTTTAAATATTTTTGGTAAAAATACTAAAACGCACATTATTTATTATTAGCGGTTGACCTGCGGCGTTTCTCGCGATATCCAAAAATAATGTCATTTGACAGCCGTCACTGAGCAAAACTTCAAATAAAAAGAAGCCTATGTTTTAATCCAGGCCACACTCTCTACAATCGGTGTAGTCGTTTTTGCGTAATTTTGGGATAAACTCACACATACATACGTACAAACATATACACAAACTTTCGCATTTTGGTTCAAACATATTTTGAAAAGTTCCTTTAATCCATTTGTATATAAAAAAAATATTTTTAGCTCAAAGGCCTTCTATATTTTTAGAAAAACAAGTTTTGACTAAATGTTTGTGTTTTAGAAATAATCTCCCACAGATATTTTAATACATTACTGGGGTCGAGGTTGAAACAAAAAAAAATTGCTTGCCCCAGAAACTTCCTTCCCTTGGTATAGAAATCGTGAGGGTGAATTTGGCACAAATCGGACCACTTGTGTACTACCAAGCAATTGCTAGCCTAGTTACTTGCCTCTGCTCTAAACATCTTCTGGAAACTTTTCATCGACTTTTAAAAAAGTAGCATAGAAGCTATTAATGTTTTTGCTTCTGTTACAATCAGCTATTCAGTTCATTCATAGGAAAACTATGAAAATTTAGAGGAATTACTTCTAAGAATACAATATGAAGGAGGTATGTGGAGATCTAAAAATATTAGGTCTTTTCTTGGCCAGCAGTCTGGATTTACTAAATTTCCATGTTTCCTGTGTGAGAAACCGGAATAGAGAACATCATTGGATAAAAAGAGACTGGCCACAAAGAGAGACTTTAACTCCTGGAACCGAAAATGTAATTTGCGAAAGTCTTATTGACTCGCAAAAAGTTTTACTTCCACCACTTCACATAAAACTTGTTCTTATGAAACAATATGTTAAGGCATTAAACGAAGAAGGAAATTGTTTTAAATATTTGTGTAAAACATTTCCGACTCTGTCAGAGCCAAAATTAAAATAAGGAATCTTTTTAGGGCCGCAGATTAGGAGCTTGATAATAGATACAGAATTTGAAAATATAATGAAAGATAAGGAAAAACATGCATGGAATACTTTTAGAGAAGTTGCACATACATTTCTAGGGATTTCTAAAGACCCAGGATCGTTGAAAATATTCTGAAATAATTCAGGATTATCGGTTGCAATATGAGCATAAAAGAGATGGAAAAAAGATACCAGAGGCGCTGGGACACAAAAATGATGGCCGAATACTGTTTGAGAAAAGATCTTTCTTTAGCTGAATATGACAGAAAAGCAACCAGAATAAGCTTTTCTGAAAAAAAAAACGTTTTTTTTTTTAAGAAGTGTAAGGAATAAATAACTATTTCTAATAGTTTCTATGTGTAAATTTAGTTTTTTTTTTGTATTTTTTTCTTTAATATATTATAAAACTAGCACATAAATGGAATAAATTGTTTTCTTATATTTTTTTATTTTACTGGTTTGAAACTACCCAGTTACTACAAAACAGAGTATTAAAAAATGTAGGCCTGTGTAATTTTTTTAACCTTGAATTTACTATTTCGTGACTGATTTTCGTAATTATATATAAACAAGAACCATTTTAAACACATTATTTACATAACTAATTGAAGGTTGATTTTCAATGTTTCACGCCGTTTCAAACGGAACCTGATATCCGGAAAATAGATGTCTTTCCGATTGATCCCATTTTAACAAAACGCTTGGATAGGGTATTTAAATAACTGGGCATATAAAATGATCTATCGAGTATAATTAGGGACAAACAAGATGTTTAGTCAGAAGTAGATTTAATGAATACTTGGCTTAAACAAAGTATGGTAGGTATGAGAGACTATAATGGCCCCACAGTTAGAATAAAGTGTATATTTAAGAAAAAAATACATAAACTTTTAAAGATAAATTTTTAAGATGAACGTACCCCTAGCTTAAATTATATATAGAAATACAAATCTTCGATGTAGCTTTTTTCCGGGGGTTATTTTTGGGGACAACCCTAATTTTTTTGTGCTATTCCCTATTTTTGATACCATATTTTAAGTTCTTATAAAATTTGCTTTTTAAAGATACCTGATATCATAGGGTTTTAGGGTTTGCACATCGATTTTTCAAGATATCTGCAATTAAATTCTTAATTTTTTTTTTTTAGTAGCGATTATCTCACAAACTAAATAAGTGTGTGTCATGGGTGTCATTTTAAAGTGTTTTTTTGAGAGAATCTACGCCTTTGCTTGTGTTGCATTCGCAAGATAGAAGCATTAACCCGGCCCAAGAGGACCCAGAACTCCTTTTTCTGAATCTCACTTGAGTAATTCTCAACAGGTGCGTCCAAGTCGCGGTGATGGACCCGACTGAAAAAGTCGATGACTAAATCGTGTTGGGGAACGTCAGACCGCACCCCCCTGAAACGCAGCTCTTTGAAGTCGGTGTGCTGGAGATAGGGAGCGCTTAGGTGAACTCAACTCTGGCTCGCTCTCAACTTATCTGAGTGGTGGATCGGGGACGGGTGTGGGGGCCTTGGCTTAAACGCCAAGGCCACGTGGATGAGGCACCACAATAAAAACCTCCAGACCAGGCACACACTGTTGTATAAAGCTTCCTCCCCGAAGTGCTGGGGAGGTGATTCTAGCCGATTTACTCGTATGTGAGGGAACTCCAAAAGGACCCTCCGACAACCAGGAGATAACACAGGAAACCGAACAGGTACCCAGTGGAACCTCTAAAGATTAGGATCAAGAAGGAACTGCTCAAGGACCCAGTAGATCTTCTTTAACACAAGAGACCCGACAGGGAACTACACTACAAGTACCCATTGGACACTCTACAAACGCATCTGAGGTGCCTACGGACGAACAAATTGGACAAGGAGCTCAGAAAGCTCCAGGTCAAAATCGTGGTCAGCATGGATGGTCCAACCGAAACAGAGTTGACTAAAGAGCATCTGCTCGAAGTCCTTGCTACACTTAGACAGGAAGGATGTGAGAACAACAGCAGGACTCCTAACGGGACACTGTTGCCTCAACAAGCACCTAGAAACGCTGGGAATCGCCGGAGATTCAGAGAGTCGATGGCGCATGGAGGACAAAGAATGGTCTTTGCATGTTCTGCTGGAGTGTCTGGCTCTGGTGAGGTCCAGAGAGTCGCACCTTGGGAACTATGTGTTGGTCTCAGGCGATGTAAGAAGGTTGCAGCAAAGAAAAATATGTTCTTTTGCAAAAAAGGCAGGCTTCCCATGGCTAAACCATGGATAGTGGGGTGCAACGGGCTCAGCAAGGTGACCTACGTACGTGGGAATTGTGCCGCCTGCACTTCTACATTCATTCATTGAGAGAATCTACAAGTGGTAACATTTTTGAAAGTAAGCATTGGTATCAAAACTTTTTAATAAATGACCAAAAATGGATAAATTGGCTACCATTTCTGAATTCTCCTTAAATAACCCTTTAAAATGACACCCGAAATCATAGCGTACCTTAATAGTACACCATACCAATATGGTATGGGGGACTATTAAAATCGTAAAATATTGACTTTTCTTAATTTTATCAAAAATGAGTTACTAAGGTTTCAAAACACCTTAATATGTGTCGGTCTGTATACATGATAACTCAAGAACGCCTTAATCGATTTTAACGAAATTGAGTACAAAAATCCTCTATTGGCTGACCATAAACCAGTTAACTTTTAGTTATAGTGGTGGGCGGTTAGATAACATCAACCGATGGTAACATGACGTCCGAAAGAAGTTCCAGATAACGTAATGCAGTGGACCAACCTTCAATCTGCCAACATACCCCCAGCCCCCGTGTACTAACCCAGCCCCACATGTTGACGGAAAAATGACCCGCCCTGGTTATTTGATTTGTATATCGCTCATCAATCCGAGAGTGTAAAGGCCGATAAACTTAATTCTTCTGCGATGTGAGGAGGATTGGAATACTTTTTCAACGGATAATATTACCCAGTAATCTTCATCACGGTCATGATTTAGTGCAAAAATTACTCTTGACTGTTTTTGTTCTTAAGTTAGTTTTGGTTTTCTTGCAGCAGTACGGCAACGTAACTCAGAACCTTTTATTCTCCTAGTTGCCATGGAGCAGGATGCAGGAAAATTTGTCACTGAGACTGCGTTCACTGCGAAGTCGAATGGGTTTTCCCTCAAGTGATTGAGCAGCGCTTCGTCTTTTTGTTCACTGGTCTTTTAAACCTTGTCAGTGCGTTCTTTACTTTCTAAACTTTGAGTAGATCAGCAGTTCTTCTCGCTGACCATCGGTCTTCACTAAGTCGCATTATTATTTGCGTTTTCACAAAAGTAGACAAATGTCTCGTTATAGTGAATCGCAACTGACAAAACTTCTTGTTGACACATTTTTTTCATGAATGTTTGTTATCTACATACACTGCTCAGGAAAAAAAATAATTTTACTATTCTAATGTACGCCATTTATCTGCAAGTTATGGCTCGCAGGTTTGGGTCTTGGCCAGTGTCGTGGTCTAAAATTTATTTTATTTTAATATTGAAAATGGGAAGGCAGCCGGACGTCAAGCTAAAAAAAAACAGGAAGGAATGTGGTTCAAAATTTTTAAAAGTGGTTCAAAATTAGTTTGAAGTTAGTTCAAAATTATAAGTATATCAAAACTCGAATATCTTTCGGGGGGGGGGGGATGTGGCTTGACTGATCGTATGTTATGTGCACATAGGCGACATTACGTCGCAGGACTTGAAGTTTCACATGAGCAGTGAACGAAGCCATCAGGCGACGCGCTGGAGCTCGTTTATATATTTGTAATAGATTAGGGACGTTTGCACGCATATTTAACATCTAGGGATTAGGTTTTGTTAACTGGTTAGTTAGTAATTTATTAATGAGTAGGTTTAAAGATTTTTTTTTAGTTATTATTTTGTGATAAAGTTCTTTGAAGAATTAAAAAATTTCAATGAGTGTTTGAGAAGAGACACATTAAATTTGGGAGTACACGTGCACATGTGCACTTATTGATGAGCCGCTGCTGGTCTTGGCGCAAAAGCCTGCATAAGAATTTAGTTACATATTTTCCTATAGATGCTCAGCTAGTTAGCGAAAATATAAAACTTTGGTGAAGTAGTGTTCTTAAAAAGTAGATTATTGATGTGAACAAAATCGTTTATTTTTCACGCTCACACTTTATATTTTTCTTATAAATTTTAAGAGTACTTTAGTTTTCAAGATTTGTTTTAAATGAGAACTCTAGGAAGTATTCGGCGTCTTGTTTTGCAGCACTCGACCGAAACGATTTATTACAGTTCGAAATTGAACTCAAAGTTTTTGGAAGTGTTTGGAGGGTCCCGAACCTCCCATCTCCCAGTTAACGGCGCTAATTTTCTAACTATCGAAATAGGACAAATGGGGACAGAAGTATGTGGAAAAAAGACAGATGGAAGATAATTAAGCAGAATATTTTTCAAAGAGATGTTGTACTGTACAGGATGGCCTGAATTCGAGGGAATTTGATGGATTTTGGGTATTCCTAGGAGAGGTAACGAAAAACTATATGACACATGCTGTAGGCTTGATTTCATAGAAGTTAGTAATGGTTGAAACCACATATCAGTATGTCAACATTTCAAATTTCTTTTTGGTTTAACACATTTACCGACAGTGCGGACACACCGCTGTGCACTGCATGGTCGGTTTATCACGCTAGGGCGGATACCAGTGTCCACCATATTTGGGGGATGATATTTCCCTGAATATGTTTAATTTTCCAAATATTTAATTTTCCAAATATTTTATTTTTAAGTATTCTTTTTGGAGCTCTAGAATGTCCAACTGACCGTAGTTTTTCGAAACAGAATTTTGTTTGAATTTTAAAGACTGTGTCCGCTGTGGCGTGTAAAAAAGTTTTTAAAGCAGCTATACTCTAGGCGTTACATCGGACACAGTCACAGCGGACAAAAAAGTATCCAGTGTGATGCGACGGAAAATTGCCTTTTTTACTAATGGCGCCTGAGCAGACACCGGTGTTCGCTGAGCCGCTCTTATGGGGGCGTGGTGGGAAGTTTCGTGAAAATTGGCTTGTGGGTAAATGTGTTAAAATGCCTTTTTATCGATATTTTAAAATAGAGATTATTTGGGTAACGTTTAGTTTTTGAAATATAACACTCAGTTTTTATTTTTTTGATAGAATGATCTTCTCTTTACTTGATTTTTGAAAAATCGGCATGAAATTTCCATTAAAATGATGTTTATTACTTTTTATTTTCTTAATATCTTTTTTTTATATTTTTTATTTCATTTTATACTCGTTTGCGTGCAAGGAATAAAATTAAAAAAAAATAAGTAAATAATTTCCGAGCGACGTAATGGTCTGCAAGTATAATTTCAAAAAGAAATACAAAGACAAAATTCCAGATAGCGCCGACTGGAAGGGAGGTCCTCCTTTCGGAGCCGAATCCATCTGGTACACAGACGGCTCCAATACCGACGAGGGTGTAGGAGCTGGCATATATGGGTAAAATTACGAGAATTTAGTCTCTACAGGTCTGAAAAACGCTTGCACTGTGTTCCAAGCCGAAGTAGCAGCAATACATCAATGTGCCGAACAAGTACAAAGAGTAGAGGAAAACTCTGGAAACAAAAAAGCCGATGAATTGGCCAGACAAGGCGCGGCAGTAAAGTTCAGGGCGTAAACCAATTTGTGGGATCGCTAAGGCCGGAGCCAAGCAATCTATTAAACAGTGGCTCACCGACGATCTGTGGGAGCAAACGCCTGGACAAAGACAGGCCAAACAGTTCATTAAAGAACGTTCACCAAAGCTGACTGCAGAACTTCTTAGTAAGGAAAGGAAGCTTGTTAGATAAATAGTAGGGCTCCTAACAGGTCACTGCAAACTCAATAAGCACTTGTATGTAATGGGATTGGTGGAAGATGCTACATGCCGCTTCTGCAAGAAAGAGGAAGAAACCTCATTACATGTCCTATGTCAATGTGTAGGCCTAGTTAGAATCAGGGCCTTACTGGGGGACCTAGAATGTCCGCGACCAGAAAGCTATATACAGGGTACACTGGAAAAGCTTCTGGGTTTCATGACAAGGACGGGGCTGCAACTTGATTTGTAGTTCTAGCAAAGCAGGGAAGAAGAAAGGAGAACCACAATAGATCTGAAAAGGTCGAAGTGGAGAGGTTTCTACACCACTCTATTCTAATCTAATCTAATCTAAGTAAACAGTAAAAAAATATAAAATAAACATAGTTATTAAAAATAATTAAAAATAAAATATTACGTGCGATACATTTTAAAGGATATTTTAAGCTGATTTCAGAAATCGATTAAAAAAAAGGTAATTCTATAAGAAGTTAACTTCGTGTTACATCTTAAACTCTAAACGTTACAAATAAAATCTAGTAGGAAAAATGAATTCTACTTTAAATTATCTATGAAGGATCATTTTACACCACAAAGAAATTTCATTAGTAAAAGAATTATAGGCCAAATTGCTATATAGGATAAAGTTTGGTTTTGAATAAGGAGGCATTGGCACTGTCAGTAAGAGTAGCAGCGGGGTAACCCCTAGGCCTGTCGTAAGATTTGAGTAAGGGGGCCTTATATGTCCTGCTAAAGTGCTCAGCCTAGGCAGGATAAGAGAGTTTCACTTTGGGAACCCAGCCGATGTAAGAATGTTTCAGCCCAGAAAATAGAGGATGCCCTACATTTTTTCGTATTTTTTTTCTGTTTTTGTTTTTCGAAGAAGTCTGTTTTTAGTCTAAAACTTTGAAATGAATGGGGTTGCGAAATACCTGTTCCTCCTTACAAACCATGAACAAAATGCGCATGTGTTGGAACGGTTATTTTGAATCGGCCAATTCGATAGTGAATTTACACCTTGCCGCCGAATTCATTCTGAACGAAGCTCTACTTTATTTTAACCGATAGCTCGAAAATTAAAAAAGGAATATTTAGAAAGTACACCCATACAAACTTAAATTGTCTGGCTACTGAAGTTCTTGATCTTGTTACGCAAGACATTTTGCATAAGCGCGAAAATTTATCGATCCGAATTCTATCGATCAGAATTTTTTCACCACCTAAATAACATAAGATCCACCATTAAATTCACAATGGAGTTGGAGCAAAATTGTCAAATTTCTTTTCTTGATGTACTTGTCACACGAGTAGAAAACGACATCGGAACAACAGTCTACCGTAAACCCACTCACACAGGACAATATTTAAATCAATGTTCAAATCATTCTGCTACAACCAAACGAGGCATAATCAAAACTTTGTATAACAGAGCCGTTCAAATTTGTAACAATTCTCATGACTTGGAAATCGAAATAAGAAACATTAAGAAGGATCTGCAGCAGAATGGTTACAGCCTTAAACTTATAACAGATACTATTTCTAAATTTCAACAAACAGGACAGAGATTATAAGACCAAAACCAGGCAAATTCATTCCTTACAATTCCATACGTTAAAGGAGTATCAGAGAAAATTCGAAGAGTAGCGAAAAACTTTAATATTAAAACAGCTTTTAAATCTAGTAATACAATTTGAAGCCTTTTTAGTAAAACGAAACCGGAGAACAAACAAAATAAGGAATGTATTTACCAAGTTCCTTGTGAGTGTGGTGAATCATACATAGGCGAAATTAAAAGACCACTATCTGTTAGGCTTAAAGAACATCAGACGAATACCCAAAAAGGTGAAGCAACGAAATTAGGAATCGCCGAACATGCATGGTCAAAACAACACCGAATGAAGTGGGCAGAAGTTTTGCACAAGGAATCACACTGGAAGAAGCGAAAATTCCTTGAAGCTGCCTTTATTGGGCAGAACCAGGGTATTTTCAGTAAACCAAGTGTTGAAGTCCCAAATATTTGGAAGCCCCTCCTTGGGCGGAGCCAACTTTTTAAACTTCAAGGTTGAGTGATTTCTCACAGTATATAAGTACGTAGCCTCAGGAATTGATTGTAGTTTGCACCTGAAGACGATCAGAGATTGTACTGATCGAAACGTCATGTCTAAATCAAATATAGACAATGGAAGTTCGAAACACAGAGTTAATTTCAAACACATCATTGTCTCAAACTTACAAATAATAGTTTATTATTGAACCAGTCTTCAAATAATTCCGCTGTGGTATCGTCATGGTAGTCAGTATGGTAATACTGTATATTTTTGCCTGATAAGGCCAACGCATTTGGTATAAACCCATATGTTGTTCCAGCATGAATTATTGGGATACGCTTTCCTTTATTTGATGGGGCTTTAGTTCTGCAGTGACCAGACGAACCTACCCAACCTTTATAACTTTTTGTAACCAAACACCAACTGCTAACGGATTTTCAAACCTACAAATCCGCTTGGTATCTTAAGCCTGTCCTAATGTTATAACGTTTCGTAATTAGTTATAAAGTTGAGAAATTTTAATTCGGCCAAAAACGTGTACTTATTAAGAAATAATTACACATTTTTAAATCCGAAATGGTAGCATGTTTACAGCTTTTTTTTATTTACCTTCACACCCCGAATAATAGGTGATTATTAGGATAAGGGATTAGCATTTGTTATGAGTCTTTTAGATCTATGGTCGTACTATACATCATACAATGAAAGAAGAGCGATACCATTGAGTAGAGAAAGTCCAGATATTGGTAGAATTATTTTTTTTGAAAAGCTGCAGCTAAACATCAATGGGATTATGTTTCTTCCTTAGAGGCACACATGATGTTTTTTTTTCTAAATAAATACAAAAATCCAGGACTTTTGAGAAAAGTAAACAAATACATGACAAATACCAAAATATTTCTTGTGAATATTAACCGATGACGCTGGAACGGCGCATGTGCAGGACAGCGTTACGATTCAAGCGAGATAATAGACAGAGAAAGGCAGATAACTAATAGAGAATGTAGAGAGATATCTTGCTTACATCATCGTGCATGCTAAAAGGACGTTGTAAGGGCGTTTATTTAAACTAATAGGTATATGACTTTCATGTTCGAATTTTAACAAACCCCTTTTCTCTTTCTTCTTAGCTACCTTTGGTGTAAATTTCTAATCAAAAGTTAGTCAGAAACAAATAAACCAAAAGCTGCTGGGAAATCAAAACTCATTATTATTTATTTAACAAGTAAAACTTTCTTTGATCGATGGTTAAATTACGAGAAGTTACCGCATATTCTCATCATCGCATAAATATCCCTTTTGATTTATGAGAATAACATAAATAAAATGCTAACTTTTCTCCTATTTTTCTGGACTCTAGATGGATGAAATTAAAATAGATTAAGTGTTAAAAGTAACTGTCACCATGTAAAATGAAAAAGTCGTTTTAATCAACGTTTATAAATTAAAAAAATATAAAACTAAGTATATACAATAAACATACGGTTATGTTTATCCATTTGTCAGATACAAATTAAATATCCAGTGTATAACCAAAGGTGTACCTATATGTTCCGTATATATTACGAACATACATTGGATCATCAATTTGGGTCACATCACAAACGTTTTTGTCTTTTTCGGACCGTTTAGAACGATATGGAATTCATACGCCCTTTTTGTTTTGGTTTTCACAAATATGTGCAAAGTTTGTTAACAACAGTTAATATTTGCCACGGAATTTTCGTTGGACAAGGTATCTTTCGGGAGTTCATCTTGGCCATAATGTGTGGATGGTATTGGGAAATCAAAATAAGAAAAGGGTCCTCTAATAAAGCCCTCAACTATGCTAAAACCCCCGTTTCTAAGGCAATCGTCAACAAATTTTGAATCGGGCCGCAGTGGGACAGGAGAGTATTATGTTTTGAAAATCATTGTTACAAATATAGATATCACCACTTCGAGTGTGCGGTTGTCCGCTAAAATGGCCTAACGCTGCACAGACATAACATCGAGTTTATCAAAAAAACAAGGGAACTTTATTAACTCGCTGTAATTACTACGAATTCGCATGAAAACGTTCGGCGCCCCTAACACAATCATTCTTTTAACTTAAAAATATTGTCTGTGTTGACTGGTTGATCTTAAACCAATCGAATTATAAATTTGTGACCATAGATTTGATAAGACTTCTTCTCCATGAACTGGCTAGTTGCTAGTTAAAAATTCATTCAACCATATTCTCTAAAATTATTATTAATTTGGAGAAATTAATTGGCTCATTTAAGGAAAATTCAGGCTCATACCTTAGATAAACATACTTTAACGTGACAATTCATGCTTGTGCCTTATTTTCTTGACTATGTATGGTCTTTATATGATCTTCGAGACTTCTTGGATCATTTTTGACTTTTCTCATATTTTTATGCATGATATTTAATGATTATACTAAGGGATCTACACATCTTATTCCAAATTCTCCAGACCAATTTCAATATGGCGGCTGACAATTAAACACAGAAGCTAAATTGAACCTTCATTGTCAGTGTTAAAAAACTGGTCGGCAGCAATTTGGAATGGAGTGTATTACTGTTCCATTAATTTTTGTAAGCATTTGAGACTTTTTCTTCTCGATTTTCTTCCATAAAATCAGTTAAATTTTGATACAAACGCTTAAATAACTACCTAACCTCACTATTTTTAAGGGTTAAGGCCGACTGCAGCTCGAAACCTTAGAACGTGGGTTTAAAAAGGCTTAAAAAATAGAAATTATGTTTTGTACAAAAAGTTTGGTAAGAACCATGGGAAACAAATATTTATGTCGCTCAAGTAAACCTTTTTCCTGTTCATGGAAAACAATGCAACGACAACAAAGTCAAATTGATTTCGCAATAAAAAAAAGTTTTATTTTTCTAAAATTTACATATTTAAACAAATTTAAAATAAAAAATACTATTTTTTACATATAAAATCTATAAAACCTTGTTACACCTTATACTCTTTAATCTCGTACTTAGAAGAAGAAGCGACTACCGATCTCGGTAATCCAATTGATTACTCGATTCACAAAATCAAGTTTGGTTTGTGTGTACTTTCCGGTCTGTTGAAGAAAATAGGCTAAAAAGGTAACTTTAGGTCCTACTGAAGGACGAAAGACCATGGTCGTCCTTGCAGATAAAAAAATACCTGGTCTGGGGTTTTACGGTAGTTGATAGCACGTCCGATTAAGTTAATAGTGCCTACGGTACACAAAAAAATGACGGTAAAAAAAGAAATAACAACAACAGAAAGTAGCGACATTTTGCAATAATGTGTAGGCAACCCCGAAATACGACTATTAAATACTTTCAAGAATTTCTTTTGGAGATGATATAAGCTTTCGTAAACTTTGGACCAATTTTGGGTTTCTCCTAATTTTCTTTTTACCACGATATAAGAACCTATTTGTCAAGAGCAAATCAATTTTATACCGAGTGATATAGCGAGTTGCCTAATTGCTGGACCATATATTTATAAACTTAATGTACACGTCCTGGAAGTGGCAATTTGGTTAGCAACATATTATGATTAAGTAGTCCATGAAAATAAGGATATATGGCCGTTTTGCGCAAGTGCGTTGGATTGATGTTATTCCTAACGCCATTTTTGTTTGTGTTGATTTTTGATTCCGAAAGTGGTGTATTTTATCGGTTTTTAATTTTACTCACAGGACACACATTATAGTGACTCGTAATTTTACTTTATCTTCTATGTTTATGGCAGGCATTTATACAAAATAAAGTTATTTATATAGATAAAATAAATACCTGTAAAATTTTTGATATCGTCTAGAAAAAAACATCTGCCTTGGCGCTTTCACATTTTATTAATATTTCGATCCTTAGAATGCGATTAAAAACGAACGAAAACTGCTTGGTTTTTGAAAAGTAACACACTACTGTCAACAGTAAAGGGCATCACGCATGCGTAAAACAGCTAAAATTTAAAAAAAATTTATAATTGCAATACTTATAAACAATTAGTTTATATTGTTTGTAAGTATATGTGGTGGACCAACACCGTCTCAGCTAACCTTAAAAGCGAGTTAACTCTTAATATTTTAGTATCCTTTGGCATACTGACAACCAAACGGATGGAAAATCCAAGTTTAACCTGTCAAATTGGTTATGAAAATGGCGGCAACAGTAGGTTAAAGGGCGCTAAAGCAGAAGGAGTTAACTGGCTTGTTGGCTGAACTGTGAAAGAATCTTTTTTGTGATCAGATAATGCGATTAAATAAGTTTGGGCTCAGTACGTCGAATATCAAGGTATACATGGTAATTTAATTTAATTTAATAGTGCCTTTATTATTTTCTTAATATAAGTACAGTAAACATAAAAATTTTAATTTCGGATGGCGCCATTAGAAAAGATTAGAATAAAAAAGGTTTGAAGAGGAAATAGTCTTACATCTATTATTAATAAGAAATCTAAAACTAAGTGACATATTCTAAATATAATAAATACTTCTATACCATCATATGATAGAACGATTCAATTTTTTTTACGTCAGTTTGTATCGTTAGATGTTTATTTGTCTTGTATGGATCCAGGGTTTGGTTGATTTTTTAAACTTTGAAATGGTTTTAAGAAATTTTAGCTGTGGGGGAATCTTATTAAATAATTTGACTGCTAAATATGCAAAGTTTCTCTGAAACTGTGAAGTTCGGTGACGGGGGATTATATAAAGGTGAGAGTTTCTAGTTCTGTTATTATTTCACCCTAGTTTATTTAATTTTTTAAAAAGATTTGCGGGTTTTTAGTCTGTTCAATTTTACACACCAAATTGTATGTGTGCAGTTTTACTCTCCCATCCAATTTCACCCATTTTGACTCTGCGTATTTTTCAGTCACATGATCGAATTTTCTTAGATTGTAGGCGAAGCGAATACAAGCATTTTGAATTTTTTGCAAACTATACGTTTCAGAGCACGCCAGTACAAAAATTAGCCAAAAAAGTGTCCCCCGCGAATAAAAAATCGACGTGTTCGAGGATTTTCCCAAAAACAAATTTTAAATACCTAAAAATGCCTCTGTTTTGTTTTCGTATAAAGAACCCGTCAATTTTTTGTTGATTCTTTTTTTCCCAAGCATACAAATTAATTTTTTAAGACTTTTTGGCATCTTAAAGTAAGAAACGTCACTGTCATTAATTTTTTTCCTTAATATTTTGCTGGTATTATTGTTATTTCTCGACCATTTCAACAAAGTGTAATTTAACTTAAAATAAGTAAAAATATAGTTGTTTACCTAACAAGTGCGGAAAGTGATACTTTGCCGCATTCTACGACAGTTGCACGTACGATACGAAGCGGAGTTTGAGCAAACCGTCAAGGGCGGTAAAGGCACTTTACGCATGTTTTAGGTACAAAATTTTATGTGTGAAACCTAAAGTTTATTCCTTTCGCGATTTTTTTGTCTTGAGTGCGGAAAAGTACATCTTCCCGCACGCGAGTAGATAGTAGAAGTTTTAATAACAAGTGGCTAAAATAGTGCTTTTTTTACAAGCGTTGGTTTAAATAACGAGCGCTGCGAGGTATTTAAAAACGCGAGTAAAAAAAAGCACAGTTTAGCCGCAAGTTGTTAACACTATTTTTTTAAATACCTTTATCATAAATTCCAAGAAAAACAGGAACATACTTTTAAAAATCTCGAACTAAGAGAACTTCTCGCAACGCACCATCTTTAGACTATAACTAAATGCGGCTGGTAAATGAAATAACAATCGTTTCCATAGCGATGTATCTTTTTACTCGGTGACGTTCATTATTGCGACATTTTAATCTTTGACAATTTGACATTTTGACGATACTTTTAGATAAGTTTTTCGTAAATACTTGTTGAAAACTGGCGGAACTGGCTTATTTCTTAGACAAAAATAATTAGATTTTTTCAATGTTACCATTTTCCGTTTTTTCTCTTTAACATTGGGTAAAAAACGGACAGAAATCTTTTTTTGCACCCGTGATCAAAAAAAAAGTTTTTTTGGCATCGGTAACCAAAAAAGCCATGCTTTAGTTATCTGCAGACAGTTACTAAAATCATGTTTTTGATGAAGGTATAAAAAAAACATTTAAAAAAAATTACCCCCATTCGTTACGGAACTATAAAGTGTTTTCTTTCTAAACACTAAATTTTATCATAATCCGATGAGGGGTTCAAAAGTTACACTCGGTTATTTTTTATCATATCTCAAATTCCCTGATATCTGTTTGTGGAAAATTATCTCTGAAACTACTTAGCCTATTTTTATTGAAAATAGCTAAAAAAACTGTACGAAGGATAGGCACTAAACTGAAAAAAATCGCGTCGAAATTGGTTCTTTGGTTCGAGAGCAACATGCGCACAGACATACACACACCTAGGGCTCAAACTTTTAACTTCCTTCTTTTTCGAATTCGTGTCGAGCCCAGGAGGTTAAAGGTAAAAGAAATTCAATAATTTACAGCCGTCCATCACAAAACCATTATAGTTATTTCTTGGTCCGAAATGTATAACCAGTTTTGGAGCTAAAGCAAATAATCGTTTTTCAATTACACTGCGTTAGAAATTTAAAAAAAATTGGGTAACCGCTTTAATTCTCCCTGTTCATTTATAAGTACTTTTTTCTATCACGTACTGTTTTTAGGTAGGGTAGGCAAAAAATTAAAAACTAAATATCCAGTATACACATAGTTTTATCACCGAACATTAACAAAAGATTAAGGTTCACATTCCGTCGGAACTTTGATGTTGTGCACGCACCGACGCGACGGTCCCGAGAAATATGCAGCCGTGCGGTGTACATTTTTCTACGACATACGGTGTTCGGTTTTTGTAAAAAAACTTCCACATTGTAATTTATTTGGACAAAATATTTAGTTTTAATAAAAAATAAATACGTTCAAGTATTCATAATTCGTTTGTTTTAAAGTATCGAACGCGCCCAATCACTCCTTGGAAGGTTTAAGGCTATCGACAGGTACTACCTTCACCCTTCAAGACAGGGCCACACTCATTTTAAAACTGCTAGTGTTTCTAAGAGTGTCTATACTGATGACTCCGGTAGTGATTCGTAAAAGCAATAAACTTTCCTAAGATTATAAGAAGAGTAGCTTGCCGCCTACGACTTCTTTCGCGTGTTTAAAATTGTAAATTCCTCCTCCTTCTCTATCTTACCCCACTTTCACGCCCTCAAACCTTTAGCCCGTTAAACCCTTCTATCTACCCGAGTATCGGCTTCGACTGAAGATTTTTTCCTGTTTTTTTGCTCCCGTAAACTGATTTCCAATCCAAATAATGTAGCAAAATTCTTGTAGCAGTTTTTTTGCGAAAAAAAAACATTTTCTTTGATTCCGGTTTTATAGGTAACTTATTTTTTAACAGTTTATTGTTTTCATCGAACATGGTGGAGTGAGAGGAGAGGGGTAACAAAAAATAGTAAAAATAATATAAGAAGCACTTTTCTCGATTGCGGACTTTATTTCCTTTAGTTTGATACCACACAACCCATATTTTAGTTGGCCAATATTTTCATTCAGGGTTGAAAGGGAGAGACGGGTAACAAAAAATTGCAAAAGTTATTAGAAAAACACTTTTTTCGATTCCGCACTTTATTTCCTTCAGTTTGATAACCAACAACCCATATTTTAACAGAACAAAATTTTTATCAAATATAATATACTATAGTGTTAATAAGGGGTTGGTAGAAAAACTCTAAAACACGTGTCCATCTATTTTATTGGTAGTCTATAATACCAATATCTAAACCTCTGTGACTTTTTTCTTCTGAGATACAGAAGATCCTTTTACCCCCTTTCTTTTTTTTTCTAAAAAACACCAAAACACCTATTTACTTATTTTATTAGTAGACCTGTGCGTTTTTAGTTAATGTTGACTGTTAAAAATTTTATTTCACAGCCAGTCGGGCCCATATCCCCTTTTATTTATTTACGATTCCTTTAATGGGTTTCACACTTCAAATTTTATTACCCTTTTTTGTATGGCATTTTTTCGCGCTGCGACTATACTATTTCCTATATTTCTTAAAAATGCAAATACGCGCAAATAATTTTTATATTATTAAGTATAATACTTGCAGATTATAATGTTTTTACGAAATGGGAATCAAGGCTTAATCATCAAAAAAAGCTAACCAAAAACTACTTGAAAATATACTTAAAAACCCAAGTATAAACTTTTGAATAAAACAATAATTTATTTAAAGTTATTCTCTAGACAAACTTACCCGTAAAAAGCTAAAGTAAACACAATAGTACATTATAACCTAGGGACTAAAGTGCTACCTTTAATCCCGCGGAGAAAGATTTGTAGCCCGACCGTAGAGAGGGCTACAATTCGCTAAGGGATTAAACGACACTTTAGTCCCGAGGTTTATATACTATTTTATGCACTTTAAAATTACGTTATTTCTACGCCAAATGGTTCGTCAACTACAAGAAAGGGTGCTAAGAATGAAATCTTGGCCAAGAGCAAGTGCTGTTTGGATTGACTTGCCATAAATTTAATTGTAATTTTCCAGGGGTTAGTTTTTTTTAATCCTAAAATTACTTGTAATCCTTAGGCTGAGGGATTAAATTTATTTTTAATCCCTTAGGGATTAAATTTTCTTTGAATCCCTTAGGGATTAAAAGTGTCACGTTAGTCCCTAAAAGAGGGATTAAAGTACCTATTTAATTCCTGAAGTACATAAAAGTATTTATTGAACAAACTTTGTAAACCGATATTTTATAATAAATAAAAAATAATGACTTTTGAAAACCCGCCTTTTAAATATTTGCATAATGTCAAACCCGTAAACAACATAGTCTATTTTTTGGCCAACTATTCGCCTAGTATCTTGACAATAATAAAGAAGCAAATTTAGATACACTTTGAATTTTTTAATTTTGCCATTTATGGCCGTGTTTTTCTGAAAATCGACCAGTGTGCGACGCGACGGACAGCAGGCAGGTTTCTGGATTTCGCCCAGCGGCGACTTCTTGGGACCGAGAAAGAGTAGCATCCGATGTTCGAGTGAGATGCATATGAAGGGGAAGAGTTTAGAGCGACCCTTCTTCTCTTGTTATTGTTCGGTGGTTTTATTTAATTTTATCAATGTAATTCGAATAAAACTACCATCTAAACTTGTTATTTATACATTTACAAATAACAAAATATAGAAGATATGGTAAAAAGTTTACATTGCATACAAAGAAAAATAAAAAATGTTTAACTTTTTCTTTTTTGTTAGAAAGCATCTTCTCGCGTAACCTCCTAACATAGATGCGTCCCAACGACTTTGAAACCATTCCTGAAACCTTTTCAAATCCTGATGAAACCGCTTCCCTTACACAGCTCCAGGATTTGAAGGGAAAAAGAAAAAATGGGAATGGAGAATCTGAATCTTTTTATATGCATTTAACAAATAGTTAACCAACCTTCTTAACAAATATATAACCAAGAAATAAATAATGAAAATATCAACATGGAATGATCCTGTTCTTTCAATAACACCAACCTAATTAACGAATATCTAACCAAGTAATAAATAATGCAAATATCGTATATATTCGTATGAATGAAATATAAAAAATAAATAGTGTTTTATTGTTACAATCGAAGCACAGTCTCTCGAAGCCAGTCTTCTGCTTGTGGAGTTAAAACATGAATATCCTCTAGTGAACCGTCGAAATGGGTATGAGGGCATTCTGTAACCAGGTGGTGGATGGTCTGTTCGGCTGCCCCGCATTTATCACACTGGGGGTTGTCCGTGATACCCCATTGGTTTAATTAATTCTTTCTATAATGATTAAGCATCTCTCTAATTGTTTGTCCCAGCATCCTGTAAAAACTACTGAAAGGATTTTGATATTAGTTTTACTGCTGGATTCCTAAGCAGGACATAGATTTTATTTAATCAAAATCGGTTTACAGAAACAAACAATTATGACAAAAGTCAAAACCGAGGCGCAGTAGGTGAAGGAAAAGGGGCGTAAGGCGGAGGGGACGGGGAAAGCTACAATTTTAAGCAAGTGAACGAAATCGCGGGCAACTACATAGGTTATCGATAACATGAGGGTCGCTTTAAAAAGGGTTATCGATGGAAACCTTAAAAACAAGACGTAATAGAAACAAAAGACATTCACTTCCTATATGTTATAACTAATAGAAAACTATAATAGCAATCAGTTTTTCGGGTCCCGAAATCGTGTCACACAATGTCATTGTAGTTTTTATCTCGTCCATTTACTTTACTAAATTTACTAAATTAAATTTTGTTTCCCCTGGAAGCTCTTTTTTTAACTTATTGTTTGATACTTATTTGATTGATGCTTTTAAAAAATTATTTATTAAAACATGAAGGTAATGTTTTTTTGAGTTGAACGGAGTATGTATATGTGTGTATCTATACATGTATGCATATATGTGTGTATGTATGTATGTATGTATGTATGTATGTATGTATGTATTTATGTATGTAACTTAAAAGACGAGTCTCCGTAAAACCGTTTTTAAAATATTATAATTTTCTTGTTCAAAATTATACAAGTGATTTCTATCAAATCTAATTCTAGACTAAAACTAAAAGTAACTTAAAAATGGTAAAACACATGTTAATAAAATATAAAGATTCGAAGAAATATTCCATAGGGTTGCAGACTCAGCAGCTTTGTAACGTCTTTACTAGTTTGTCAGTATAAGGTGGTCATATAACTCCTCCACCCTTAGAAGGAAGCCTCCCCTGGGAGGATAACTCTAACATGTTCCCTTTCGGAAGATTCCAAAGTCGAAGTTTGCTTATTTTTTCCTCGTTTTTTGTAGTAGCAAAAGTACGTAAAGGCTGTAACCAATATGACATAAAGACAGATTGTCCAACCACTAGGCACGTACAAGTCGGATAGTGTATTTTCTTTATATAAGGGAACCAAAGGGTTGATGATTGGTTTATCAAATTCCAATTTTTTCAAATCAATACTGAATTTAGGTAATTCTTGATGACTGATTTCCAATATGGGTGAATTGATTATTAAGGGACTGCCAATTGTTTTTTCTTGAAAATGCAGTTGTTTTCCTTTAAATAACAGTTTGCATGTGTTTCCGGTGATCAGAAAAATGCCTCTTAGCTCCTTGACTTCAGTTTGCTTTTGGCAAGTAATTTGAAGATTTTCCGCAAAAGGAAAAACTGCCAAATATTTATTTAGTTCCGAAATGATTTCCATATGATTTTCTTCAATTTTCAGTTTGGTCAGTGTGCAGGTGTCGGCGGTTCCCTGCATAATAATACTCCTTTCGCAGAGTGCTTGGCTGTTGCTTAATAAATAGCTAGGACAGTGAAATGATTTACCTTGGGTAATACATTTGCCGTTTAGAGGTTTAATTTGATTATTTATTCGCGATTTTAAGAGGTATTGATTATTTGGTAAAACTGTTACAAAATCCGATCTGATTTTTGAGGGAATTGATATTAAGTAAAACAAGTCAAATTGTTCTTCGGTATCGATTGGAATTGATAGGAAGTACATAATTTTATTATTATCTATATGACAATTGATTTTTATCATAGACTCAATATAGAAAATATCCTCTGTTTTAATTTCGAAAGGAAATTGATTTTTATAAAATTCGGATATTCTTTTTAATTCTAAAATTAAATTTTTCGAGCTTATAATACTCGGATGCATCACATTTAATTTACAAAAGGTCAGTGAGTTTTCTACTTCTCGGAAAATGCCTAACACGCTACTATAAAGCAAGATTAGTTCATTGTACAATGTTTTGATAAAAATTGCATCATCTGAGGTAGCACCGTTTTTGATTATAGAATGCATTTGCAAAATTTTTGACCTTAACATAAGTTCATTATGCTGAATATTTTGGACAGTTTTGTTAAATTGGTTAATTATATTTTGATTTATTGAATATTGCAATGATAATTGATTTTGAATGCTCTTCTCATTACGCTGCATGTGATCTATTATGCTGTAAATTTTATTCCCGTCGTTTGAGTCTAGATTTCCTGTTACTCCCTTAATAACCGAACCTAAACTATCAATAAGGCCTCGTTTAATTCGTTTTGATTGGTGAATATTTATGTTTTCGAGTTTTTCGAAAATTGATTGGTTATAGAAATGGGCTATTTTGTTAAAATTATATGTTTCTCTTTCTAACACGGTGAGATTCGCATAAGTCCGTTTCAGTAATAGGTGCTGCGATTTTATGTTTTCGTATTCTTTTAGTAGGGGTCCTAAGTCATAGTAATGTACAAATGTGTGTTCTGTCCTTTGAAGTCTGGCATGGCCTAGATTGATTGGCAGAACTCCTAGGTTTTGCGTAATGTTCGTTATTCCTGACCCTCTTGCGTGGGTGGCGAGGAATCTGAAATAGGTTTAATTTTAATTTTCTTTTTGGGTCTTTTTATATTAGAAATGTGTATTTTGTCTGATGTGTTGGGATGTGTAGTTTGTATTCTGGCTGTTTTTAGATTAGGATCCAAACTAGATATTTTTTCTTTTTTGTATTTATTTTTTGTCTTTTGCTGTTTTTGTTTATTTTTAACATACACGTTTTCGGGGATTTCTGGTAATTTTTCGCGCGATTCGTTTGCCTTGTCAATGACTCCTTGTTTTTTATTTTGTATATCTTGATTGATTTTTTCGTAAAGTGTTTTTATTTTCTCGCGGTGGTTTTCAATATAGTTATTGATAAGTTGTTTATTTATGTCCAGATTAAACGGTGACTCGTTGCCAAAATGGCCAGTAATTATCTCGTACGGTTTTAAATTTGTGACCGAATGAATTGTGTTGTTATAAGCTAAAATACTATAGGTTACTTTATTTTCTACAGGGTCATTTTTAAACTGTTCTTGATTATTAAAAAGTCTAATATGTTCTATTAATGTCGAATGAAACCGTTCCACTATCCCATTGGAGTCTGGGTGCTGGGAACAAATAAAATGAATTTTTATTTTATGTAGTTCAAGTAGTTCACGTATAACGGAGTTCTTAAATTCGCCGCCATTATCAAAAATTATTTGTTCTGGGATGCAATGATGAGAGAAATAAATTAATAATTTATTTGCTATTTCGATGCCTTGCGCAGAATCAATTTTATAGGCCTGCGCGTATTTTGAGAAAGGATCGACAATGGTTAAAAACTTGCTGTTTTCCAAACTGATAGTATCTGCGTGCAAAATCTGAAAAGGTTTGATCGAGGTGGGTGTAACATTGTATTCTACGCGTATTGGCTTTCGATCGTATTTTGTAAGTTGACAGACTTCACACTCGTTTATATAATTTTGGATTGTTCTAGATTGATTCGGCCAGTAATAATGCGCTTTTATGCGTTTTTCAGTTTCTTCGATTCCCCTGTGATTAGTTTTCCCTTCATGATTATTTTGTATCATTTCCTGTATTTCGTTTTCAGATAAAACATCGATTAATTTTTTAGAGCATTTGATCATTTGAATTTCTGAGTTTTTAAAATAAGTTTGTAAGACAGTACTGAATTTTTCGTAAATTGGGTCTTCGAAATAAACATAGTACTTTATTTTTGGAACCACGTACTCTTTAATAAACTGGACTACATCTTTTTCGAAATTATTTTGAGAGAGTTGAACGTGAAATCTTTGTTTTGTTAGGAATAATCTGGTAATGGAAGTTTTGGCAGGGGCAAAATTTACTTCCGAAATAAATATTTGATTTTTTCCAAAATTTACAGGGCAATCAACTATTGGTATTCCGATTATTGGGTTTTCGTGACTGGAGTGTACCGTTTGGTCGCTAACGTTGTCTTCGACCGCGTTATTATGATCGTCCAAGTCTCCTGTTTCAACGACGATCGATTGATTTTCTTGATCGTTTTTATTTGTCAAATTTTCGTTTATTTTTTCGACGTATTCGCGCAAGCGATCTAAGCAAGCCTGTGGATTTTGGGGGTCTACGTTTTTTGTCTCATTAGTGTTTATTTCCACGCGCGAAAGAGCGTCTGCATTTTGATTTAAGCAACCTTTTTTGTATTTGGTTTCAAAATCATATTCCGCAAGCTTTAAGCTCCATCGTACTAACCTAGAATTCGGTTCTTTTAATGACATTAGCCATTCGAGTGGTTTATGGTCAGTTATAATGTTAAATTTTCGGCCAAACAAATAGGGTCTAAAGTATTTAACCGCCCACACTATAGCTAATAATTCTTTTTCGGTTGTGGAGTAATTTATTTCCGACTGATTAAGTGTCCTTGAACCGTACGCGATTGGAAGATCTGACCCAATTTTTCCTTGCGAAAGTACGCAGCCAATTGCGAAATTACTAGCGTCCGTAGTAAGGTTAAACGGTTCCTCAAAATTTGGGTATTGTAGTATGGGTTCGTTAATTAATATGTTTTTGCACGTCTCGAAGGCTTTTATATACGCGGGATTTTTCGGGTCAAGTATGGCATCTTTTTTTAGATAAACAGTCATAGGTTTTGTTATTTTCGCAAAATCCGCGATAAATTTACGGTAGTAACCCACGAGACCCAAGAATTGTTTTATCTGTTTTTCTGTAGTAGGTATCGGGTAACAAGATATCGCTTTAATTTTTTCAGGGTTGGGTTTCACGCCGTGAGGTGTAACAATGTGTCCTAAGTAGGCCACTTCTTTTCTGAGAAATTCCGACTTATCTAATTGCACTTTAAAATTTGCTTGTCGTAATCGATCAAATACTTCTCTTAAACGATTTATGTGTTCTTGCAAACTTGTGCTAAACACTATTATGTCGTCTAAGTAAACCAGACAGCGTTCGTTTTGGATACCTCTAAGGATGTTATCCATCACCCTTTGAAAGGTGGCAGGCGCATTTTTTAGGCCAAAAGGCATTCTTAAAAACTCGTAATGCCCATTTTCGGTATTAAATGCCGTTTTAGGAATGTCTTCCTCTGCCAACTCAATTTGGTGAAAACCTGATGCGAGGTCAAGAGTAGAGAAATATTGACAGCGCCCAAGCTTATCAAGAAGATCTGATATATTTGGAATTGGATATTTGTCGCCTATTGATTTAAGATTTAATTTACGAAAATCGATAACTATCCTCCACTTACGTTTCCCGGAAGCGTCCAACTTTTTGGGTACCACCCAGATTGGTGACGACCAGGGAGAATAGCTGGGTCTTATAATATTTTGTTCGAGCATTTCTTGGACCTGCCTTTTAACCTCATTTCTGTGAATTTCGGGGTACCTATACGATTTAGTGTAAATTGGCACTTCGTCCGATGTTTTTATTGAATGTTTTATTTGGCTGGTAAAAGTTAACTGATTTCCGTCGATATGAAAAATATCCGAATACTCTTTTAATAATTCGATTGTCAATTTGCATTCTTCGCTGTTCATGTGCTCGGTTCTAATTTTCGAAACCTCAAATTTAAATTTATTTACGTTAACGTTATTAAGGTTTGGTGTAGGTTTTTCTTGAAGTTCATACTCGTTAAAATCAATGACTTCTAAAGAGTCAAAAAGTTCAACTTTTAAATTTTTTTCGGTTGGGTTTAGGATCGTGCAAATGGCCTCATAGTTTTTTACCGTCGTAAGGCATTGCGGGATTTCTAAATTTGAAATTTTTGTGTATGGGATTATTACGTCACCATTTTCGATATTTTTTATGTTCATTTTAATTACTTGTTCTGACCTTGGTTGCAAGAATAAAATATTGGTGTTTTTTGACGAATTATGAAATTTTAATTTTATTTGAGAATTGTGAGTAATTAAGTTGTTTTTCTCAAGGTCAATATTTGCTTTTAATAAGGATAGATTGTCTATCCCCAACAAACAGTCAAAATAGTTGTGAAAATCAAAAATATAAAATTTTAATTGTTTTGTATCCACATTAAATATTTTTGAACAGGGAATAAGCGTGCTAAAATGTTCTATGGAGGTACCGTGAGCAGTTGAGATTTGAAATGGGTCATTTTTTATCGATTTTTGGAAATATTTTTGTGCGATTTCTGGTTTTACAAAAGATCTAGTACTACCCGTGTCTATCAGAATTTTTAGATTATTTTCTGGAAAAATAATATAAGGTAGTTTATTTTCGCTATTAGTTAGGTTCATTAATTCGTATTCGGGGGTTCCGAGGCTGGTTCCTGAAAAAACTCGTTTAACTCGTGATCGTTTTGAGAATATTCGGTGTAATCCGTGTAAAGATACTGATTTTCTTCCTCCGGATATTCGATTGTAGGGTCGTCCGCCGATTGGTCATCGATATTATTTATTTCTTCAATTACGAAGTTTGACCGGGGTTTTGATTGATTATTTTGAGCGTAATTTTGCATTGGTCGATAAGGAAAGTTTTTGTTTTGTTGGGGTCTAAAGGTTTGGTTTGATATGCCGCTCATGGGCGTTGGTTTTGATAATTTTGACATGGGTATTTGATTAGGCCTAAATACGTTTGTTTGGTTTGGATTTCTTGCAAAATAATTTTTATTTTGTTCGGGTTTGTATATTAATTGTGGTTGTCTGTAATTCGAAGTGGAAGCAAGCTGGTTATGAGGATAATTTGTTAACTGTAAAGGTTGGTTGGGTCGTGGTCTGTTTAAAGTGTGATTGGTGTTATTATGTAATGGTTTCGAATTTTGAAATTTTTGGGCACTTTCGATTTGAAAATCGTTTGTAAGCATTTTAAGCGCATCATTCATATCTATTGGATTTTTAGTTCGCATTAAGGACCCAACAGGCTCTTTTAAACCGCGTAATAAAACTCTTAAAGATAACCCTCTACAAAACACACCCATGATTTTTCTTTCATCAGCCGAGCCGTGAGTGGAAAGATAAGAAGTTTGGTGATTTAACTGGTGTTGTAATCTGTTGTAAAAATCGAACGGCGATTCATTTCCTTGTTTCATTTCTGTAGTTTCGATAACAAGCGTAAAAAGATCGCGTTTATCCCCATACGTATTAAGAAGAGCTTCTTTTAAATCCACAAAACTAGAAATGGTGTTTGAGGCAATATTTATTGCCGCTTCACCTTTAATTTTACCCAAAATACTCGACATCAAATATTCATTTTGAAAATCGCTAGTATCAGCGGTGTTGTAAAATTTGGTGATTAATTTTTCACATATTTCTATAAATCTGGCTAATAGTTCTGGTTCCCCATGAAATTCGGGGATCATGTTTAAATACTCAGATTTTAGTTGTGGTGTAGCCATTTTTGTTAAATTTGCTTGCAGATTTGTAGAGATATTATAATTTGGTCCTAATTCTAGCCCTAAGTTAACTTTTCCTATCAATTCCGATAAAAATATATCAATTTTCGGGTCTGAACTTTGACTTACACAAGTTTGTTCTTCGTCTTTTATTGAGTCAGAATCAGAATTTGAAATATCAGAATTTTCGAAAACGGAACCTCTAAATGACATTAAAAGTATTACTTACAGTGAAACTATCAAGATCTGTCCAAGCATTTGTCCTCTGATATCCATTCAAAGGGCACTGATGCAAATACTTCCGGTATTGATGTACGTTCAATAATCCTTCGGTAAATCTTCTCGTTGAGCTACTCAGTTCACTCAACTGGAACTTCCTCTTGATCCAAACAATTCGAATTCGCGAACCGCCCGGCACCTTTTTGTTATTTATTTGTTCGTAGAATCCCAATAAATCGTTAAGACGAACCGTCAATAATATTCATTTATCGCGATTGGGAATCCTACCGACTGCGCCACTTAAAAGACGAGTCTCCGTAAAACCGTTTTTAAAAAATTATAATTTTCTTGTTCAAAATTATACAAGTGATTTCTATCAAATCTAATTCTAGACTAAAACTAAAAGTAACTTAAAAATGGTAAAACACATGTTAATAAAATATAAAGATTCGAAGAAATATTCCATAGGGTTGCAGACTCAGCAGCTTTGTAACGTCTTTACTAGTTTGTCAGTATAAGGTGGTCATATAACTTGTATGTATGTATGTATGTATGTATATATATATATGTATGTATGTATGTATATATGTATGTATATATGTATGTGTGTATGTATATATGTATGTATGTATGTATGTATGTTTATAAGTTTATATGTGCCACGATAGAAACTAAACGGGTGCACCGATTTCGATAATATTGGAATCGCTGGAATGCTTATTTAAAAAAAGAATATAACAGATGTTAGGCGCCAAATTGAATTGCACTGAGTGCACCCACCCTAAACGGAACACAATTAAAATTCTCCAATGAGGTGAAATATCTTGTTGGCAAGACATGAGGGCTAAAATCAAAAAAATGGTATACCGGATTTACCAAAAAGTTATAAAGCCGATGGTCACCTATGCCTCGTTAGTATGGTGGCCAAAAACCGAACAGGTTACCGCTCAGACCAAACTTAATGAGATACAAAGGCTGATCTGTCTGGGAATAACAGGGGCATTTCCCACTTGCCCCACCGCAGCCTTGGAGACACTGCTATACCTGTCTCCGCTTCATGTCAGCATGAAAAAAGAGGCAATTAGTAATGCTCACAGGCTACTCCCGATAGGTAGTTTCAAGCCTGGAGATCTAAGGGGTCACCTCCTCATCCTCAAAGAAATAAAACTTGAAAAAAACCAGACCAAATGACGGTTGTGTTAAGTATTCCATTCGAAGTGATGAACGACCGCCGATCGTGGAAAAAAAACACCTACCACAAGCCGAGGACACCTCGCTCTGGTACACTGACGCCTCCAAACTTGAGAATGGAGGCGGATTGGGCATATCCAGCCCTAACTTTAAGCTATCTCAGGCACTGAGTAAAAAACACATCATACCAGGCAGGCGGCTTTAAAACCCTAAACAAATATAAATGTGCGTCGAAACCCTAAAAGCGCTCGCAACCCACAGCCTGGCAAGGAAGCAGATACCCTCGCAAAGCAAGGTGCTGACACGCCATATTATGGCCCAGAGCCCTACTGTGAACTCTTGAAAAGCCACGTCCTAAAAGAACTTAACAATTGAGACTAAGTGCCAAAACACTGGAAAAATACTTTACACAAAACATCAAAAAAAGAGCAGAAAAGCTCATAAACATGAACAGGACACTGCCCGATAAAATATCACCTAAAGATATAGTACGCAGCAGATTTTACGAAGCCGCAACAGAAACCGCAGAACGCTTACTCCGTGAATGTCCCGCCAAACTCTGGAAGAGGCTTAAGCACCTCGGGGGGGGGGGGGGTACTGCCATATACCCAAGACGTGGGCCAACTATCCCCCAAGAAAATGGCTTCCTTTGGAAGAAGCCTTAAATTCCTGGACACGAACTAAGCGGAATAGTCCTGCAAAAAAAATTTCTGCAAAGGAAACAGTGGCGTGCGGCTAAAAGAGCCGAGACGAGTCTCGGGTAATTCTACGCCATACAGGATGTAACGACCGTTACACTATTTTACAATGAATTTGTGAAGGCGTAATGCTATTTGCCACTTTAAGTTCACACATGTTAAACCAAAGAAATATTCAACTTTCATTATTTGTTACTACTTCGTGGACAATATTTTTAAAAACCATAGATGCAGTATAACGACCGTTACCGTAGAATTACCCTCACTTTACAATCTAATTTACAATCTAGGCGCCAAATTGTCAATTTTGCTACTGTCGGAGGCATAGCTTTCTCAAATATAAAGCGATTGAAATTTTTTTTTTGCTTTATCTACATGGAAAAAAATGCATACCTAGTAGTTTTTACTATTTTGTCTTTTAAAGAAATTATTTTAAGATATAAAATATTTGTATAAAATTTTTCACAGAGCATGTTTTCATTTCAAATATTTTTTATGTTTAATTAGTTTATTTTAAAAATGAATACCCGAAATGGTTATTTTTGTGGAAACAATATTTAGATTTTTAAAACAAAAAGACAATTTTTTAACTGCTGTCCGTACCATACAGATATTTTAGCAAATAAAAGTGCAAAATCCGAACATTTTATGCAGGAGAATAGCAGGATTTTAGTTTATAAAACAAGATTTATTAATTTACCAAAATAAAATACAATATATTAAGCTTTCCCTTAAAAATAAAGCTGTTATTGCAATCTTGCAAATTGAAATCCATGCGCAAAAAACGATGCTGACGTGATTCGATAAAATACTACTACAACGTTGCCAATCTGTGGGGATTTTGTGTATTTGGGTTGTATTGTATTGTATTGGTACTCACTCAAAACATTTTTTAAGCGCTTTGTGCTTTCGCGCTGGCAGCGACGGAATGTCTTTCTGGTAAAGTTTTTTTATAGATTTGTGGGCCACTCAATTTTTCTCCATAAAGTAATTTTTACCTGCGGCAAATATAAAAAAAATGGAATAAGATTATAAATATATTACTTGAGTAGGAAAAAAACATTATTCCGTATACCTACGGTTTCTGCCGTTTTTGATTTTTTTTTAAATTCTTTATGGAGGCATCTTCTGGGGTCGCTTGGACCCCAAATCCGTCTGCGACGATTTAATTTTTTTGTTTTTTTTGACACCAACCCAACACAAAACAGCCGACGGATTTGGAGACCTAGAGACCCTAGAAGGTGCCTCCATAAAGAATTTTTCAAAAAAATCAGAAACGGCAGAAAAACGTAGGTATACGAAATAATTTTTGTGCTACTCAAGTAATATATTTATAATCTTATTCCATTTTTTTTTATAATCGCCGCAGGTAAAAATTACTTTATAGAGAAAAATTGGCTGGCCCACAAATCTATGAAAAACTTTACCAGAAAGAAATTCCGTCGCCGCCGCCGCGAAAGCACAAAGCAGTAAAAAAAAATGTTTTACTCGAATGAGTACCCAAATACACAAAATCCCCGCAGATTGGCAACGCTGTGGTAATATTTGATCAAATCACGTCGGCATCGTTCTTTGAGCGCGTATTTCAATTTCCAAGATTTCAATAGCGACGCGGCACGTTCACGTCCTGACCCTTCGAGCAATTATATTAAAAAATCGTATTTTATATTTGAAAATTATTTATTTTTAAAATATAAATAAAAGGATATTAACATTGTAATAATCGATTTTTTTGCGATTTAATATCAAACGTTTTTAAAACAAATATACAGGATATTAATAATTAAATATACTCGTATTTTATTTCTTAAAATAATATATTTTATATTTCAAAATAATGGATGTAAAAAATTTTGAAAAAAACAATATATAATTTTATATAAAGTAATAAATTGTATATTAGAAATAATTAAAAATTATATTAGATTATTCAAAATATATTTTATTTCCTTTTAATCAATTGGATTTTAGGTTTCTTAAAATACTATATTTTACAATAGTTAAAATAATATATATTAACTTTTAAAATACTATATTTTTGTTTTTAAATATTGGATAGGTGTCCTATATAGTAATATAAAATGTATTAGTTTTTGAAATAACTATTTTTAAATTTAAAATATTTTTTTCCCTGTACAGGTACCTCCCGATTTTTTTATCGTTTTTCATCCCCCCTCACCGACTGCTCCCACCACTTCCAAGGAGTACGAGGTGTGGGTAAAAGAACTGCAAAATTGCCAGTTTAGTACAGAGAAAGGTTTTGCAGTTTTGCAGGACACAATTGGAGGCATGCGACTACAAAACATTTATCAATTCTGAGCTACACCATGTTTAGTACTGGCAGTCGGGTATTTTTTTTATTTGTGAGCCATTTTTTTTTACAAACTTTAAAAAACGACATATTAAATTAAATGGCGGTAACAATAATTTTTATATATAGGGCGTCTATTAAAAATAGTCAGGACTGACCAATTTAAATAAATTCCAAGATAATGTACTTGTACTTACGAAATGATTTGTATAAGCAAAATTATAAAAACTACTGTTGTGTCTGGGTGATGTGTGACATGAGAGGTGACATACCTGAAATTAAAAGAGTAACCTGAGTTTTCAATTTACCTTTATGATGAATTTATTCAGTATAACGCTAATAAACAAGCGTTAATATCAATTTTTAAGACTAAACAGTAATAAACTGGTTGTATACATGAAAGTACTAAAATAGTACTGAAGTCAGACAATTAATTAATGACTATTATTGATACTTCTATTTAATTTAATTTAATTTAATTAAACCAAACCGCATTGTGTCTGTCACCCACAAGCGTAACAAAATTGTGCTAGTGCTGAAATACTCCTATATGGAGTAATAATGGGATAGTGGTTAAGGTTAGGCTATGTACTATACCAATAGTACGGAAAGAGGTCATCTGCAAGTGGCTCAAGCACTCCACAATACAGGTAGGATAAGAATATTTTACCTAGTGGCTCAAGCACTCCACATCAGTAATAGATTCAGGTGAAAAAGACTCTAGCACTGTCTATTTTGCACTGTGCACATGGGTACAAAGACGCGCTAGGTCAAGGGCAGTACTTCGTTAGAAGTACTAGGAGGTTGGGAAAAGGTATTAGAGGAACGTACTACGTGGCTCGTCCACTTCAGTAGTACAAAACAAAATATCTGCATATCTGCAGCGCACCCGACGGAACACATCCGTCGTTATAACAGTGCAAAAAAAATGTAAGGACTCGGACAATGCCTAGTGGCTCAAGCACTCCACATCGGCAACTAAAATACACGCTAGACGGCCGTTTTGCGCAAAAGAGGTAAGGTAATATGCAACTCAAGCACTTTGCAATATTCATAGGTGTATATGTCCATTCCTTTCAATATTTTAAATTAATAGCTTAACCACAAAAATATTCAAATTACTGTATTTTTATATATTGGCAAATAAATGCTTTAGGATGTAAAATTGTCAAAAAGAACATAAAAATAAATATAAAATAAGGAAAATCGAAATACTCCGTGAGAAAACTCACCTTCTAAAAATGTAATCCAAGACCAATTACACACACAAGCACAGTTAATATTTATCTCTTAACACTTTTCACCCCACAGTTTTAAAACGATCTGAAACACCCAACGCTAGTAAAGTGTGGGTCACAGGCTCTTGTTTATGTAACAGACCCATAAATATCGAATTATGCCTGGCTTTTTGTGAATATAATCTTTCTTTATCTTAAAATGAGCTGTGTCGCCTTTTCAAAACAGGGTAAATTTATTAGTCTAGTTCGACGGAAAAAACTGACTTCTTACAGTCGGCCATCCTGCAAATATCTCGCCCCGAGATACTCATTGGTCTTCTTCCTCATAGTCATCTGAAGACATGGGTACTCCATCTTCACCACTTTCGTCTTCAGCATCATCAGACACCCCTCCAGGCAAGCTCCATGGTCGCATTCTGTCGACGGCAATTGTCTTTTCGTACTTAGCAGATCGTAAAGTTCGATGTGAGCCAGCCATGTCTTTAACTACGTATCGATCGTTTGGGAGAACCGCTTTAACTACCATTGGTCCACTATATAAAGAAGCTAGTTTTCTACTAGTACCAGTGGATGCAGTTTGCTTTATTATAACTACTAAATCTCCTTGTTTGTAAGTTTTGGGCTTCTTTCGTTTCTTGTCAAAGTATTGTTTCTGCTTGGTTTGGGCTGTTTTTATTTTGGCAGCTGCTTCTTCCCGCATTAAAATTAGGTTCTCTATTATGGTAGGTATTTACTTTACTTCATCTATCAGTAAAGCATCTGTGCTGTTGCGAGGTGTGTAACCAAACATTAACTGTCTAGGAGTCTTTCCTGTCGTTTTGTTTTTAACATTGTTGATTGCAAATTGCACTGAACGAACATGTTCATCCCAGAGCTCTTCTTCTGGAACAGATGGTAGAAGTGCCGGAAGAACTGTATTATTAAATTTTTCTACCTGTCCGTTTGCTCTTGGGTTAGCAACTACATTAACAATATGTCTAATATTGTTTTGTTGGCAAAATGATTGAAACTTGTTTGACGTAAATGAACTACCTTGATCTGATTTTAAAACTTTAGGAACTCCGTAGGTCGCAAAAATGTCTTTAAAGTAATCTATTACATATTTGGATCTTTTATCCTTTATTGGTGTTAAAAAGGCAAACTTAGTAAACACATCGATTCCAACTATTAGATAACAATTCCCCTTCTTTGATTTGGGAAAAGGTCCTAGATGGTCAACGTGAAAAGTTTGGAATGGTTGTATGCCTTTAGGAATCGGATGTAGAAATCCTTCTTTTTTTTTCCAGTACTGCGTTTGTTGTACAAAAAGGGGATGGAACAAGATATGTATTTCTCTACATAATTTCTCATTTTTGGGAACCAGTAGTTTTCGAGTTTTGCCTATTCCAAAATGACCAAAATCATCATGAGATGCCTTGAGCACACGTTGCCTCATTCCAGCTGAAACCAACCAAAGCATACCTTTTATTGTAATCCGGTATACTCGTCCATCTCGTAAGAAATAGTTTTTGTAAATTTATCTTTCGTACTCATTCGTTGTTTATTGGACCATTGCAAATATCTTCTATTGTTAATGGTGATATCTGAACCTTGCTAATCTTTCGCATGGTTGTTTTTCTTCTTCACATTTTACTACTCTATCAATTATTTTATCTTTGGAAAATGTAATTTCGTTATATGAGAAATTTATTATTGGTAGGACAGATGACTTCCCCTTTTTCAATGATAGAATTGTATGCGGGATAAAATGTTCTTGTCCTTCAGTTGGCTTCAATAAAAGCGTCTCCTTCATAGACACTAGTATAAACTTTGCCAGGCCCCAATGGTCTGGTAGAATAGTTGAGTTTTCTGTGATTTTGAGAATGACTTTTGAAGTGTACATTTGTGACTCTATATTACTGTTGTAAAATTTTTATTTAGCATTATCCTTAACGACTAAAACATTAGGTAATTCCGTAAAATTTCGTCCAATTAAGATTGGTACTTCTTGAACTGAATTGGGTACGACATAAGCAGAAATTTGTTCTTCTATTTCATCAACTGTGATGGTAACTGTAGCAGTGCCCAAAGTGGAGGTGTACGCGTTACCATATCCTTGTAACATATTCGTTTTAGTTGGATCGTAATTTATATTTAATTTTTGAACATCCTGTAGTCTAATTGTGGTACAAGAACTACCCAAGTCTATATAAGCTAAAGTCGACGTTTTAATAATTAGAATATTTTTATAATATTTTTGGTTCGGCTCTTCCACTACTAGTCAGATTTTCTTCGATGACTTCTGTTTTAAAAAAACATCTTTCCTCGGAATGTCCATTGCGCTTACAAAATCCACAGATTAAAATTTATTTTTGAAAAACTCTTGCAGTAAATGCATTTGCAAAATGCCCAGTTTGTTTACATTTGTAACAGATGTTTTTACTGGTTGATGCTTTTTGGGGTTAGCTTTTTAGGAGTAGCATAATTCATGTTGGAAGTTGACGGTAGGCTATTTAGCGAACTTAGGTATCCATAGAGAGAATCCATTGTTTAGTGATTTCCTGCAGCGGCACCGGTTCTAATTATTACGTCATAAATTCCCCCTATGACGCACGACACTGCATCCGCGTCATAAATTCGGCATCTATTAAGTAACGCCATCTTTTCGTAAAAATATTTTGTGTAATTTTCTTCGGGTCTCCTTTTACGATTCATCATTTCCCATAAATCTGCGTTGTAATTTTGCTTGCAAGGAAAAGCTGCCTCTAGTTTTATTTTCGATTCTTCCCAAGAGAATTTTAATGCCCTTTAATTTTGTCGTAGAAAAATAAATAGTTGCTTCTTAAGACCATTTATAGATTTCTCTTCATTTCTCTCGTCAACCTTTTGACACCAGCCTAAAACTGTTTGATTCTTGTTATCTGGGTCAAAATCAGGTATAACGTCCGCTTTTACAGATGGTACCCTATGGTCCTTTTCTCTAATAAACCCGTCATAACGGTAGTCAAACGTTCGATCGAGTCATTATTACTTGAATCTACAGACAGGCTCCCAGAATTACTACTCCTCTGGCGAGATGTCGAAGGCTCATTTAACTCTATATTTACGTTTTCAATTGAAAGTGGTCTTTTTGTATTTCTGTGTAAAATTTATTTAAAATAAGACTAAATACAAAAAAAAAATTCCATGTATGTCCCCCTGTGACAAGCACCACTCAGACAAATGACCGTTTTAGTTAAGTACATGATTTCGTTTTTGTTTTTTTTTTTTTAATTTTAATTTAATTTTTCCTTCCAAAATGTACATACCAACATTTCCTCAATCATCAATGCTAAGCCAAGGTTTAGGTAGTTATCTTGTTAGTTAGGTTTTGTTACAGGGTTTTATCGTCAAAATGCCTCAAATGACACTCACAGTTTGCTAACATGCAAATACATACACATGTACATTTTGGTTGGTCTGATAATAGAGGTGGTAATAAAGGAGGTAATCCCACTTCTGAAAAATTTGTGAGCCATTTTTTTTTACAAACTTGAAAAAAACGACATATTAAATTAAATGGCGGTAACAATAATTTTTATATATAGGGCGTCTATTAAAAATAGTCAGGACTGACCAATTTAAATAAATTCCAAGATAATGTACTTGTACTTACGAAATGATTTGTATAAGCAAAATTATAAAAACTACTGTTGTGTCTGGGTGATGTGTGACATGAGAGGTGACATACCTGAAATTAAAAGAGTAACCTGAGCATTCAATTTACCTTTATGATGAATTTATTCAGTATAACGCTAATAAACAAGCGTTAATATCAATTTTTAAGACTAAACAGTAATAAACTGGTTGTATACATGAAAGTACTAAAATAGTACTGAAGTCAGACAATTAATTAATGACTATTATTGATACTTCTATTTAATTTAATTTAATTTAATTAAACCAAACCGCATTGTGTCTGTCACCCACAAGCGTAACAAAATTGTGCTAGTGCTGAAATACTCCTATATGGAGTAATAATGGGATAGTGGTTAAGGTTAGGCTATGTACTATACCAATAGTACGGAAAGAGGTCATCTGCAAGTGGCTCAAGCACTCCACAATACAGGTAGGATAAGAATATTTTACCTAGTGGCTCAAGCACTCCACATCAGTAATAGATTCAGGTGAAAAAGACTCTAGCACTGTCTATTTTGCACTGTGCACATGGGTACAAAGACGCGCTAGGTCAAGGGCAGTACTTCGTTAGAAGTACTAGGAGGTTGGGAAAAGGTATTAGAGGAACGTACTACGTGGCTCGTCCACTTCAGTAGTACAAAACAAAATATCTGCATATCTGCAGCGCACCCGACGGAACACATCCGTCGTTATAACAGTGCAAAAAAAATGTAAGGACTCGGACAATGCCTAGTGGCTCAAGCACTCCACATCGGCAACTAAAATACACGCTAGACGGCTGTTTTGCGCAAAAGAGGTAAGGTAATATGCAACTCAAGCACTTTGCAATATTCATAGGTGTATATGTCCATTCCTTTCAATATTTTAAATTAATAGCTTAACCACAAAAATATTCAAATTACTGTATTTTTATATATTGGCAAATAAATGCTTTAGGATGTAAAATTGTCAAAAAGAACATAAAAATAAATATAAAATAGGGAAAATCGAAATACTCCGTGAGAAAACTCACCTTCTGAAAATGTAATCCAAGACCAATTACACACACAAGCACAGTTAATATTTATCTCTTAACACTTTTCACCCCACAGTTTTAAAACGATCTGAAACACCCAACGCTAGTAAAGTGTGGGTCACAGGCTCTTGTTTATGTAACAGACCCATAAATATCGAATTATGCCTGGCTTTTTGTGAATATAATCTTTCTTTATCTTAAAATGAGCTGTGTCGCCTTTTCAAAACAGGGTAAATTTATTAGTCTAGTTCGACGGAAAAAACTGACTTCTTACATATTTAATGTTTATTTTGTCCTGTCAATCCACTAGAAATGGCCGTTCTGCGAGTTTCTATATCGTAAAAACTTTTTGGTGTTAAGATCCTTTAAAATTACACGCTCGTTCGTCAAATTTCTTGATAGGCTGCCGACTTTCTAGAGTAGGATTAAAGAGATATTTTTAGGGGTTCCTAAACGTGTTTCAAGGAGCAAAATCTTCTGTATAGGCAATATCTAAATTATTTTCCAGAGATTTTATTAGGGTACAACCCGTGCGAGGGTGTAAAGTCAGAAAGGCCTACTAATTTCAAAAGTCCTTTGACAAAATCCTGCAAAGACCCGTGAAATGAGATTTTGATTAAATTTTTTTTTCTCACGAAGAAATCAGATTTTTTAAAAATATAATGAAGATTATTTTTTATTCCGCTTTTAATTTTAATTGCTTTTGAGATATATTTTGCCTTTTTTTCTGCTTTATTCCAAATTACCTGCACAAATATCAATTTTTTTAATGCTTTTTACAATTTTGCACAAGTTAAAAGTATAAAAATCATTTGTAACTACAAAAGTTTACTTGTTTTTGTTTTTCTTTGGTTTTGATTTTAAAAACTACTGGCCGTAGCGGCAATGGCTATCTAGTCAACAAGGAGCAGAAGGCTAACATTTTCTTATTAGGATTCACAAATTACCTAACGCGACTAGGCGTTGATGAAAGTGGTAAGGTAATAAAATGTTTTTTTGATCGTTTGAAATAAAAATTACGCAAGATACACGACCGGAAAGTGTCCTTACAGGTCTCCGCAGGATTACAGGACTCGCCTGCGGTTCGCCCTATAAAATTCCTACGACGACCTGTAAAGACCAATTTTCCGGTCTAGTGACGTAAATACCTATCAAGGTGAATTATTATTTTTTAATTAAAAATGTTTCGGCAAAATTTATAAATTGTGACTAATGGTATATTTCCCGACAACAAGTAAGAAAAACAAAAAGTTAACTTTAACGCCGAGCACCACCGTTTCAACTAAAAAGCCAATTAACTCCTACCCCTTCAGTAACCGTTGGCCTCGGTTGCAGCCATTTTTATAACCAAATTGACAAGTAAAACATGGATTTTCTGTCAGTTTGAGACGGTGATGCGCAGAAGAACATACTTCGGTAAAGCTGGGTTTATACAAATAAATAAAAAATAAAAGTTGATCTTACAGAAAGCAGTGTAGGAGTTTATACAGCAGAAATTAAAATAAATAATTAAAATTAAAATATAAAGATGGGCAACTTTTCACTTTTAATTTTATTTTTATCTGAAAACAGGTTTGCCTCACTTTTATTTGTTCGTGTGTCTAAAACACAGTTATAATACCAACTCTAACATACGGATGCGAAACGTGAACCACCTACAGAGGGTATATCAAATGACTAGAAAAATATCACCAAAGTTGTTTATGACGAATCCTGAGAATCAAATGGCAAGACCGACGAACAAACATAAGTGTTTTAAAAGAAGCCAGAACAACTAGTATAGAAGCCCTTATCTTCAAGCACCAGCTTCGTTGGAGTGGTCACGTTATCCGCATGCTCAAAACACGTCTCCCAAAGCAAATATTTTATGGACAACTGAAGGAGGGAAGGAGAAATTAAGGAGTTCAATAAAAAAGGTAAAAGGACGTTCTCAAAGGCAATATGGTGAAGGGTCACATCGATATAAACAACTTCAAGACCACGGCAAACGATAGGGCTTCATGGCGCCGAACAGTCCATGAGCGAGCACAAACTTTTGAAGAGCAACGACGTAGACTAGAGGCGGAAAATAGAGAACGTAGAAGGGAGCGACAAAATGGAAGAGTGGATGACCAACAACACCCGGCTGCTGCCGGAGACTGGGTTTGCCAGGACTGTGGAAGGGTGTACGGTTCGAGAATTGGCTTACATAGCCATCAAAAAGCGCACAACAGATCGCGACGATACAGAATAGAGGAAAATTATACTCGGTATCGAGTGATTGCCTAAGATGATTTGTTTTTGTCATTCAAATGGGTGTTTTCTTGAGATTTTTTTACATTGTCTAGTTTTTTTTTGGCAGATATTATTTAAAAAAACAGAAATATGGATTTTACTTTATTTACTTTACTTTTGTTTAAATGTGCAGAAGCTGTGTGCTGATTGCTCAAAGTTATTTCTATTCTTATTTTTATTTGGCTGTATAAACCCAAATTAAGACTTTTTTTTATTTTTTATTTTAACTTTTATAAACCTAGCTGAAGAAAGTGTGTCAATGAAATTAAAATTGTAAATGGTTGTCTACATTTTTCTAACAAAGGTCGAGTTCTTTTAATCAGTTTAAATTCAGCGATTGCTGAGTGTGCTTTCAGCAGTCGATTGAAGAGGCTGTTTTTGTCAGATCCAGCGCTGGCATCCAAAAAAATCCACTCTAAGCACTATAAATCAAAAAATACACAGCTGATAAAGAAGGATTATGTTAAAGCCATCCAGCGATCGGCATCGGCTCTTAAAGCCGATGGGACTTGCTGGAATTTTTCAAGAACGAGCTCAACGTTATCAAGAACGCGCTTGCTGGCCACACTTCACTTTTTGGTCGATTCCAAGCAAAAAAAAATATATATTTCTTGAATTATATGTTTTTGTATTTGGACCATCCAGCACTATTATTTAAAATAAAAATTAAAATCTTCCATAAATATCTTAGGGAGTAACATACTATATATTTGTAAAAAAAACGCCAAAATTTCTCAAAATTCAAAGAAAAATACATTAAAAAAAAATAGCATCAAAGTCAAATAAACTTTTTTGTAGCACGTTTAGTTTTTAAGGAAGTTTTTTAAATATTTCAAAATTTGTAAAAATTAAAGTTTCATTAAAAAATCAAATTATTGGCCTTTTTTGCATTTTTTGCAACAAGGTTTTACCAAGAATTTGGCAATAAAAAAATAAAAACAATATTCAAAAGATAACTTTGTTTTTTGTTTGTCATCTAGCATTAAATAATAGTTTTAACAACTAGTGGCTAAAATAGTGCTTGTGAATTTATGAGAAAATGTATGCAGACAGAATTAAGACGGCAATCGCATAATCCGTAAAACACTTATTGAACTTTTTTTATTTTTTTGGGAACCACTTAACCCATTTTAATGATTTGCACCTCGTTCTGCGTGGCAGAAACAGCTTTTTTACAAATTCATAAAAAAATCCAAAAATCTTCCGTAACATAAGAATAAACGTGGCTCTTTGAAGGGTAAAGTTTGTTTCTTTCCGCCATCTTAGGTTTTAAGATGGCGGAAAAAATTTTTTTACTTAAAGTCTTGCCCAATTTGCTGTAAAAAGAAGTTTGTTTTATGGCCCAGCCAGTATATACATAGAGACATGGCAAGTTAAATAAAAGCTTGTAAAAATAAAATAATTTCGTCCAATGAATTTGGGTATTGAAATGTTGTGGATCACATGGAAACAGATTGAAGTGCTTTGGAATTAAAGATAGGGAGAACAATTTTGTTGCCTCATTTTTGAGTTCAAGAAAACAGTGTATGTCAGTCAATGATTTTTCAATCGATTATTAAATAGAGGTAGTACCTTGTGAAATTAATGTTAATTGTTGGGTGCCCCAGAGGTAAGTTTTAAGAACCATACTGTTTATTTTCTATATAGAGGATTTTAACTCTGCTATCGGAGACAGTAACTTAGTGTATTATTGCGATGATTTTATGGTTACTGTAACTGTTAATATTGAACATATGCTAGAATCTAAATTCAATAAAATATTATTTAATATTACTCGTTGGTTTCAACAAATCTAATCTAAATCTAAAAAAACAACTACTTTCGAATTCACTTTTCACAAAATAGACGCAATATGGGCGTAAACATTTCAGTGCAAATCAAAAATGTAATAAATAAAATTGCTGTCAAGTCCTTAGGAACACATTCAGATGACAACCTGATTGGAAGAACCATTGTGTGAGGATGGGTTCAAAAATGTAATAAATAAAATTGCTGTCAAGTCCTTAGGAACACATTCAGATGACAACCTGATTGGAAGAACCATTGTGTGAGGATGGGTTCTTTTTCGGCAACATCATACTCTCTTTTTAAAAATTTAAAAACTATTTCAAACATCAATAAACTAAAAACAATATTCTATGGCCAGAGGTCATTCCATATCAAATCAACCAAAAAATCACAAAAATTTTACGCGACCAATTCCAATTTTGATGATTTTTGGTATATATTTTCTTCTTACCATAAAAGTTGAAAATGCAAATTTTTAGATTTTTTTGATTCGTAGTTTTTTTTTTTTTAATTTTTCAAAATAAAAAAGTCAGCATTTTGACCTTAACAAGAATGTACAAAACTAGCAATATCTCGAGAACCACTTACACTAGGAAAGTAATAAATGGCTCATTTTAAAGTCATTTTGAAGCTCTTTTTTACGAAATATCACAACATAATTTTAACAAAAAAAAAATTGGAAATAAAAAATTGAAAAATTCAAAAAGGCCATTTTTAATTTTTTTGAAAAAAATATATAATTTTGGTCAAAGTGTTACTTAATTATCCACAAAATTTTATGATGGAGAAATGATGGGTTCAATGTCAAAAAAAATATCAAAAATATTAAGTACATTTTATAGGCGATTTTTCATGCATGTGACATTTTTAATAAATTTTTTCACATTGAACCCATCATTTGTCCATCTCAAAATTTTGTGAATAGTTTAATAACACTTTAAAGAAAATAATATAATTTTTTGAAAAAAATTAAAAATGGCCTTTTTGAAATTTTTCAAAAAAAATATCAAAAATTTTTTTTTTATTTTTTTTTTCAATATATGTTATGCAATACTTTCATATGAAAGGTCTTTATAAGAGCTTTAAAATGAACCTTCACCTACTTTTCTATTATAAGTGGTTCTTTGGATATTCCTAATTTTGTGCGCACATGTTAAGGACAAATAAGTGACTTTTTCGATTTTCAAAAATTAATTCAAAATAAACAACTGGTCAAAAAAGTCTGAAATTTTGGATTTTCCAGTTTTTTGGTAGGAAAAACATGTATACTAAAAATCATCAACATCGGAGATGGTGTGGTAAAATACCCTGGTTGACTTGATATGGACTGACCCCCAGGTTAAATCCCGTTTACGTTATGGCATCAATTTTGGGGTGCATCTTTGGATTGTGAAGAAGTGTTTATTAAACAGAAAAAGCTTTTAGGGTGTTTGCATGGATTGCCTTAAAGACACGCTTGTCGTAATAGTTTTGTTCAATTTAAACTTCTCTCTTTGTGTAGCTTGTATTTGTTCGAATTATGCAAGTTTGACTTTTCCAGAAAACAAACTCTTACCTATATCAAGGATATGCATACATTTAGTACTAGACAAGAATATTAATTAAGAGTTCCTTTTCGTAAAAGCAAAGTTGGAGAGCATTTGCGTATAGTTATTGGCATAAAATTCTTCAGACATTTACCTAAAACTTTACAAGAGTGTACAACATTAAATCATTTTTAAACTTTAGCTAAGTCGTTAAATAATAAATATATATTTTTGAAAAACCTTTTGATATTATATTAAGTATAACCAATGTAAAAAAAGTTACGAAACATTCAATTAAATGTATATTATTTTATTACTTTTAAGAGAAAATTACTTTAACTATGTCATTTGATTTGTTCCATACTATCGTAATTTAATAGACGAATGAAAATATTTATTGTACTAACAAGTGCAGAAAGTTATACTTTCCCGCTCGTGACTGCCGTTGCGCGAACAACGCGGACCCGAGTTTGGGTAAGCAGTTAAGGGCGGGAAACATACTTTATGCATGAGTTAAGCTCAACATTTTTTCTAAGACCCTATCAAGGTAGAACACAAAAAAAAATCAGTGCGGGAAAGTGACATTTGAATGTGGGAAATTTGTGTGTACGGAAAAGTAATACTTTTTTAACTATATTTCGTCCGGGAAAGTAATGTTTTCCGCACGCTTATAGAAAAAAGATTTATTGTATTGTGACATGCTCTCACTCTTAAAAAATATGTATCTTCGGAAAAATTTCTGAAAGTAATTCAAGCACTATATAGGGAGATTAAAACTGTAACATTTAATTTGCGTAGGATTTTTCATAAAAGGATTTAAATACAGAAAAAGCTGGCGCTCTTAACCAAGATATAAATAAAATTCAACATTTTTATGGAAAAAGGGGCATTACAGCCCGAGCACAGCGTAGTCCTCGGAAATGAGAAAACAAGACTCATAAACTAGAAAACAATCTGACTATGTTTTGCTGTGGGAGCTGCTTTCGCCCAAGAGGCAGGTCATCATCAGACCAATGCTTATAAATTAACTGCAAGCAATAAAGTTTTATTTTTATAAGTGTAGGAGCATGTGCCATGCTCTAAAAAAAATTCCGGAAGTAATTTAAGCACTAGAAAGAGATTAAAAATGAAAAATGTATTTTACACAAATCATAGAGAAACATAGAAAAATCCACTGCCGATTAAAAAATACTTAAGTAAGGTGGAAAGGTGAAACGCATAAAATTTTACATTACTATGAGGAAAACTGGGCAGAGTGCGATCAGCGGAAATGGGAAAAAAAAGACTTATAAACTAGAAAACAAACCGATTATTTTTTACTGTGTAACCTGCTTTCGCCCTAAAAACCCGTATGATCGATCAGTAAATTAAGTCTGTGACATTTTAAAACAATTTTATTTGTTTATTAGTCCAAGTGCCAGGCAGGTGAGCACAAAAAAATGGGCTAACACTTTGATATTTTTATCATAGATAGAAGTATGTTTAGGGTTACCAAATATACAAAATTGCCACTTATAAAGTGTAGCTCTACAATATGGGAACACTGTAAACATTAAAATTTTTAATGGCTTTATTTAAATCTGAAGGTCCTACTTGGAAAATTTTTTCTTGGTGTCTAAGCTAAATTTGGCCCCTTTAAACGAAAAATAAAAGATTTGTTATATGTCACCTAAAAACAAATGAAATATGTCATCCAAAAAACTCGAAGGACCATTTTTTCGTGATTTTTAGAACGACCCCTAGGGAAAAACGATTTTATTTAAACCAACGCTTGTAAAAAAAGCACTATTACAGCCACTAGTTGTGAAAAGTACTATTAATTTTCTGTTAAATTTATACCAAAAAATTGAAGTTTTGCCAATAATGTGTTTTAAGTTTCAAGTTTTTCAGTTTACATAGTATAATGTATTTAGACGGGTATTGTCGTTACTTATTTCGTTTATTTTTTGTACTGTTCTGAGTTAAAATTAAAAACAAAAGGTTGACAAAATCTTAATTTTGAAACGTTCATTTTTGGCTTTTCACGAAGGCAAAAATAAAACATGGTTTTTCTTTAAAAAAAAATGTAAATCATTTAAATTAATAATTTTTTACTCTAGTATTGAAAGCAAAGGCACCTATTACACTTAAATTTCTAAATTCTAAATATTTAACTATGTTGGGAATTTGGAACCTTTGGTTGAACTAAAACAAAATTATGATTGTTTTCCACAAACCAAAACTACACTTTTTTGCAATCGACGCGCGTTTCGCTAACAACGTTAGAGACGATAAACATTGTTTATCGTCTCTTGATGATGCTAACGTTGTTAGCAAAACGCGCGTCGAGTGCAAAAAAGTGTAGTTTTGGTTTGTGGAAAACAATCATAATTTTGTCCTAAATATTTACAATATTTGGTTTGGGGGGCAGACTCGGAAGTTTTAAAAAGGGCCTCACAATTATTTTCACTGACCCTACTCAGTGGCAGGGGGGGGGGGGCGATTGCCCCTTCTTTGCTCCAGGAAAAAGTAGATAACAAAGATGCAGGTTTTAGAATTCAGTAATAAAAGTAGAGTTTGCAAATACTGAACCAGAATCGTTTTTTTTTTTTTTTATAATTTGCATTGTTGCCCAGCTAGTGCAGCATCCATTGAAAGACATTTCAACTTACGGTCTTATTTGGAATAATAAAATAAGAAATTGTTTGGGATTAAAAGAAGCTTTGCAACACAAGTTTATAGAACCTTACGATGAGATTCAATCGACTGGTAATAATATACCTTTTTTGCGTTTATATATTTTATTAATAATGAAAAAACCCACTTTTAAGAAGGCCCTACGTGTTTTTTTAAGTGGGTTTTACCCAAAAACCGAGTGGGCTTTTTTTGGGTTATCCACAGGGCAGCCAACCCTGCTTTAAAGACATTCTATCTAGAATCCTTCCACAGTATTTTGAGACAGTTTTACCTTCAATTCGTCACACCAAGAATAAACAAACGCATGAAGTACTTACCGCGAAAACCACGATTTTGGAAATACGGAACAGTATTATAGAGTTTCTATTTATAAGCAACCCTGAACCTGAACCTATTCATACCAAGTTTTATACAACGTGAAGTCAAAATCAAGGCAAAATTAATTAAAGTCGTTTCCCAAATACTATAAACTGTTTGATTAATCCAAAACACAAATTCTTGAACTTTTCTTGGGAGAAGTCAGTATTTGGAAACAATATTGTTCAGAAATAGGCAAAAGCTTAAATCAAAACATACTGATAATATTTTCGAGGCAGTGAAAAAGTGTGGCGATATTTTTCAAAAGGGCATAAATTGCGGCGCAATAACACCTTTGATATTTACATGGCATTTGTAGAGTGTCATTTTCTTAAAAAAATTTCGCCTGCTGCGCTTTGAAACCATTGATATATTTTTATTTAATTAGTTTAATTTTAAATAAAAAAAATGCAGTTTTTATTGCAATTTTTTTTTGCAAATTTCGCCTGCGGCGCTACGATACTGTTGATGTTCACGATTTTAATTTAATTTGACTCAAAAAATGCATTTTTAATATAATTGTCTCAAAAATTTTCGGCGCATTAAAACATTTTTTAGAATAAAAAATGTATGAAATAAACAACTTAAAATCTGAGTAGTCCCCCCTAGATTTGAGGTCAAATCGGCGTTTGAAGTTACTTGCATATTGATATGTTCCTCATAAAAAGCTATGCTTCTATCCTAGTTTTTTTTCGTGTCGAAATCGTCCCCTCCCTTTTCAAATGGCTGGGAGCGCCACTGCCCTACTGTAGGGAGATTAAAACTGCGTGTACACAAGGCGATTTAAAAATAAAAAAGCCGGGGCCACGCTAAGAAATAAACAACGATTAAAAAATACTTACCTAAATTGTAAAGGTAGAAAGGTGAAAAACATAAAATTCTACATTTTTATGAGTAAAGGGGCATTAGAGAGCAAGCAGAGCGCGGTCCGCGGAAACGAGAAAACAAGACCCATAAACTAGAAAACAAACCGACTATTGTGGTGGGCGAAAACTTTTTGAAAATTATTACCAAAACTTGAGCCCCAGATAAGCGAATTAAGTGGCCGCTGCCATTGGCGGTTACATGGTTTAGAAAATAACGATAAGCGCCTGTCGTCACGGAAATTTCAAACCAAATTGAGACTTCGGTTTGGTACTTGGTTTAAGGGATCGATTCTTGACATAGAATGACAACTAATTTACATAATCATTGCTCTAGGCCATGTGTTCTAGAAATCTCTAGATTATTGAATGAACTTTAGCAGTGAGATTTACTAAGATCTAAAATAGTACCCCCCACAGGTCTAAATATTTATACTTGTGGGGGGTACTAAATTTTAAAACCAATTTTCAAAAAACACTTACCCATATAGAAAAGACAAAAAGCTATTGATTTTGTATTGATATTGCAAAATACCACTAAAAAACTGCTTTTTTTTCTCAAAATACACCATATTAGGAGAAAATGCTCTAAAACTAATTTTTTTTGGCAGGTTTCAAAATGGCAAATGGTGAATACGCCAAAAATTTGGCACATAATAGCTTCATTATTTGTGTTTGAGGTTATAAAGTTGGAGATTTTTTAGACCACCTCAGGTGGTTTAAATTTATAGCCCCCAGAAAGGATTGTTTTGTGGCATGTGGTAATAAGTTCGTTCATAATTTCCCTAAGTAATCGTTTTTACAAGGATTAATTTACCTTATTCAATATTCCAAGTTGCTCATTACCCAATAAAGCCCCTCCTATGTTGTCCAGAAAAACATCATATTTTGAACCCGTTTTCAGCACAAAAAATATATTTATGGGGGCACTACGAGGTAAAACAAACATAAGTGAAGGTCACTGATTATGCACAAAATATATACCAAACAAAAAAACCCAAAAAAACTATATTAATTTATTTACTAACTGAAACTAAATAAATGAGGTTATCTAAAAGCTCAGTCAAAAAAACTTTCCTTACTCAAAGCCCACTCATTTCAAAGCTGCAGCTTTCATCAGTAGAGGTTGGTGCAAGCCAAGGTGCAAGCAAAGGTAAAAGATCCGAACTCGCTGTTTGTGATTAAACGCAGCGTTAATATTTTTAAACTGACATTTCGACAGTGACAGAAATGTTAAAAAAAACTTGCATTTAAGTTTTTTAATACATTTCATAAATAAGAAAACCTTTTAAATAAATACAAAATCAATCTAATCATTATTTTAGTATTACCCATCTAAATAGTTGTGTGACATCAAGTATTAATTGGAAAAATGAATTAACAAGGACAAGTTTAAATAAGAGTGATATATAGCCCCAATGTTAATTTATTCTACTATTGTGTGTTTACTATTTAAACCCCGCGTGGGTTTAAATTGTTTAATTTTCTTTTCTTCTAAATTAAAAATTGACTATTAAATCCAAAAAAAGATTATGTTAAGATGATTATTCAATAAACAAATTTATCAAAAAAATCTAAAATAGACTAAACCTTTTTGGTAAATCCCACCGTAGGTTTTTTTGTTAATAAAACCTTGGGTTCATTTTGTAAAAAGAGCTTTGTGCTAACACAAAATAAGATAGGAAAAAACGGAGGAGGCACACTTAACATGTGGTTTTGGTTGACACAGGAATTAAACAAAATTTTGGTATGTTGTAGATGTTAAGGCCCTGATCACACTTTAAATTGACCAAAAAAAAATCTTCCCACCAGTTTCGAAGATACAGGGTTTATTTGACAGTACTAATAAATAAACACAATGTGAAAAAAAATGGTTTTGGCTGGGAATATTGGTGGGGACCTTAACGCAATAGCACTAATCAGAAAAGAGATGAAATGATTTCATACAGCTATTATGTTTTGCAAGTTTTGGGACATCCCTGTAAAAAAGCCCCTACCTCGAGACATGCCATATTTTTTTTTGTAATCTCGTCGAGGACCTTTACATAATAGCACTAATTATAAAAGGAATGAAATTACTAACTTTTTGATGTATCATAAATATTTGGAAAAATATTAACTACTCGTTAACGCCCCGCCATGGGCAGGCATGGGATGAAATGAGTTCATAAAGCTATTATTTTTTGCAAGTTTCGAGGCCTCTCTGTAGAAAAAGTCCCCACCACTTTATAAATAATAGCGGAATATAGTAATATTGAAAAAATCTAGTTATTCTTGCCTAAAAATTAAGTCATTTCCGCTAGTTTACACCAAGTATTTACGAAAAAATCATTTAAAAACATCGTCAAAATATTAAACTGTCAAAGATTAAAATGTCCCAACAACGAACGTCACCGAGTAAAAAGGCACATCGCTATGGAAACCACATTGTTATGTCATTTATCAGCCGCCTTGATTTATAGTGTAAAGATGGTGTGTTGCGAGAAGTGCTCTTCGTTTGAGATTTTTAAAAGTATTTTCGTGTTTTACTTGGATTTTTTGATAAAGGCATTAAAAAAAATAGTGTTAACAACTCGCGGCTAAACTGTGCTTTTTTTACTCGCGTTTTTAAATACCTCGCTGTCCTCATTATTTAAACCAACGCTTGTAAAAAAGCACTATTGCACTAGTTGTTAAAACTACTATTTTTGTTTTGTTTGGTGTGTCTTTATCAAAACTGTATAAACCTGATTAATTTTTACTGCCACTACCTCTTTATCTATAAGCTGTTAGCACTTCTAATATTTCTGTAAAAATTAGGTATACACCTTTATTAAATATATATATATATATATATATATATAAATTAGGTATAAAACAAACAAAGAAGTAAAACTGGCAAACGCTAACCTCAAAATGCATCAGGCAAATGTCAAAAACTCAAATCCTGTTCAAAACGCATTCCAATCGCTTCATGAAAACCTATTCAATTCCACGTGAAAACGTAGTAATTATTCAAATAAACCAACATAAGCTGAAAATGATTATTGTTGAGTCGCAATTACCCGACTAACCCATTTTTATTATTTTTTTTTGTAGTGTTCTCTCTAATTAGTGCATTTCTAAAACAACCGAATTAAAGAGGCCTACGCAACGCAACGCGCCTCTGCTGTAAGAGACAAGCGAGAGGGGTTGTTGGGGTAGCCTAAAGGAGGTTGTAGTAACGAATTGGAGGACCCTAAAAAACAAATTACCACCCTAATCTCGGCCTAAGTGGTACAGATGGGGTGGAACAGGCGCCAGCAAGAGAAAAATAACAGAGAATGGGCCTGGTGTCAAGTGGGGCCTTTGAGGCAATTTGTTATGCTTTTTTATGAGGTACAGAATTTGACCGGGTTGCTAAAATTAATCGTGAGAGCTCTCGTAGAATTATACCTTGAAATTTTGCATTACAAAAAAGTATTTTTACAAAACGATCTTCAGACAAAGCTGGATGTGTAGAAATTGTTATTTTTTTATTGCTTTAAATGAATAATTATATTAGGGGAGATCGGGGTTACGAGGACACTTTTTACTTAAATGCTTATAACGCATTACCACAAAAGCTGCAATGAAAGAATACCCATACTGCTTTATTATTTTGGAAATTACAAAAAAATATGGAGAGAAAAATTACAAAATATAGATTCGGGTGTCATGTGGGGCCTTTGAGGCAATACTTAATGCTTTTTTTTATGACGCACAGAATTTGAACGGATCTCTAAAATTAACCGTGGGGCTCTCTATAAGTGAAGTTTTTTTTTTACAAAATGTTCTTTAGCCCTTAAAGATGGATTTGTAGTAATTTTTAATTTTGTTTTTGCTTTGTGCACTTTACAGAATAAACGATTAACTTTAATACCTTATTTAATAGACTTTAGTGGCACTTTTAATCGCTCAGAGTGGAGACGGCTACAAGGGATTAAAATACGCTTTAGTCCCGAGGCTTATATACTATTTTATATACTTTTTAATCCTTTAGGGATTCAAAGTGTCACTTTAGCACCTAAAAAGAGGGATTAAACATACGTATTTAATCCTTAAAAGGCATAAAAGTAAATTTAGCACTAAGAGTTTAAAAGTAAAAAAGTACATACATTTTGTCAAACTCAAGACATAATCTATAAACTGCTCCATATATATGTCACAAGATTTTTGTGGGAGGAACTGGCTTATAGCCCCTTTTGCGGTTTTTTCAATGTCATCATCATCATCCCCAAATTGAATTCTTTTTTTTCGACTGAATCCATAAAATCGAAAGAATGGACGTTTTGGACAACTCAGTTTGTTACCGTCCTATTGGCACATAACTTTTCGATATCAACAACAATATGATCCCCACCCATCAGTCAGCAGAGTTGACATTTTAAAACTAGAGTACCGCTACGAGTACGATAGTACTGTATTTTTTTTCGTTCTTCGAGTCATAAAGTGCATAAAATAGTATATAAACCGCGGGACTGAAGTTCTTTATAATCCCTCAGCGAATTGTACCTAAAAAACTTAGTTAGGAGTTTCACTTTGGTCCATAGTTTTATAGTGTACTATAAATTGCTTTTTACTTAAATACTCATAACGCATTCTCACAAAAGATACAACAAAACAGTACCCACACTTTGGACACTGTTTTGTTAGTTTAAAAATTTAAAAAAATATATAGAAAGAAAAATAACAGAAAATAGGCTCGGTTGTCAAGTGGTGCCTTTGGCGCAATTTGTTATGCTTTCTTATGACGCACAGCATTTGACCGTCTGTCTATAAAATTGTATCTCGAAATTTTTCATTAAAAAAGGTTTTCTTTACAAAATGTCGTTTAGCCAAAACTATTAATAGTAGTTTACATAACAAGCATGTTATGATAGTCATTACACGCCAAAATGAAGTTTAAGACGCGAGCCGAAGGCGGGTGTCTTCAGTCATCTGAGCGTGTAATGACTATAACATACGAGTTAGTGTAGTATACTTTACATACGACCAATGAAAATTTCATTATAAATATCAAAAATGATTAAAAACACCACATCTAAACATTTCTAACTTTGTGTTATTTATTCAACATTACTGTTTGTACTGTAATTGTGACATTCAAGTTTTCGAAAATTTCATAAAATTTTGAAATTGGAAAATTTTTAAATTTTGAAAATTTTTGAATTTTTTTTGGAATTTTGAAAATGTTTAATTTTTTTTGAAATATTGAAAATGATTAAATTTTTAAAAATTTTAAGAAATTTGATTTTTTTTCGAATTTTGATAATTTTTGAAAATTTTGGGTTTTCTTTTTAATTGTGGAAAAAATGATTAAAAACACCACATCTAAACATTTCTAACTCTGTGGTATTTATTCAACATTACTGTTTGTAAGAGAATTAAGACAAAATTGTGACATTCAAGTTTTTGAAAATTTCATAAAATTTTTGAAAATTTTTGATTTTTTTTTGGAATTTTAAAAATGTTTACGTTTTTTTGGAATATTGAAAATAATTGAATTTTTAAAAATTTTAAGAAATTTTTTTTTTTTTAATTTTGAGAATTTTTGAAAATGTTGGGTTTTTTTAATTGTGGAAAAAAGATTAAAAACACCATATCTAAATACTCCTAAGTTCATACTTTGTATTATTTATTCAACATTAATTACTTAGTTTATACGGGCCCGTTAAACCGTTTAAATTTCAAACCGTTTTCCTAAGACGCATGTATAAACACTACCTAAACTGTTTTAAGAGGTCCGATGCGCTTTAGATAAAATCGTTTTAAAAATGCGGATTAGCGTTTGTAAAACCGTTTAAAAGTGCGTATAAACCCTCAAATCGTTTTTGAAGCCAGTGCTCCCAACCGAAAAGTTCAAAATGAGGTTAAGGTCGATTCCAATGTGAAACGTATGTACCCACTATACCAACCAGTCGGCTTTTGGTTGCGTCAAGGTTGGCAGCGCTGGAGCATCTGATCCGAAAGCGTTTTTAATTTCAACGTATAAACAGTAGGCGAAATGCGCATTGGCGGTAAACCGCATTAAAATAAAAACGGTTTACGGGCCGTATAAACTAAGTAACTGTTTGTAAGGGAATTAAGACAAAATTGTAACATTTAAGTTTTTGAAAATATCATAAAATTTTTAAGTTTGAAAATATTTGAATTTTGAAACTTTATTGGAATTTTTAATATGTTTAAATTTTTGAAAATTTTACATTTTATTTTTTTTGTAATTTTGAAAATTTTTAATTTTTTTTTTTTTTTAATATTGGAAATGTGTAAATTTTTGAAAATTAAAATTTAAATTTAAAGATTTATTTTATCTAAAATATAGAAAAATAATTTACATTTTTGCGTCAACCAGTGTCCTTATGAAAGAAAGTTTCATCGCTTGACCATCTTACGATTTACGTCTAAGCTTTATTATTACCCTAGGAGCGTAAATGGTCCATTACATTCGTTTTAGAACGCTTGTTAAACTAGTATTATGGGTTGGTCGTAAATAAAGAAATTGACAAGCCACTGACGACTATTGAGGAGCGGTTTTATACGCGGTTATTCTTTTGGTTACTGATTTTGATGTAAAAATGTAAAAGTCAGGGTTGGCACTGGGCAAGGACAAAGCCGAAAAATCTACTACGTATGCCTAACGCAGTGTGCTCGCGCCCAGAAGAGTTTATCACTCTTCATTTTTTCCAGGCCGCCGAAGCGCAGTGGGCAGCGTATCTGCCTGCCGCACGGAAGGTCCCGGGTTCGAATCCCGGGTGTTTGTCTTTACCTTTGCATAACTTTATATAAAAAAAAACTTGAGTGGGAGGGAGAGTTGATATCGTTACGGCTTTTTTTCTCATAGTTATATGGTTATGACCAAATATGACGGATCATTATTGGTCAATGGCTAATAAATCACTTAAATGAGTAAAATTCCAGTTCAAAAATTTGCTAAAATATATGTGTACTCTTTTTAATATCGCGTTTTGCTTTTTTGTGTCGGTATACCTAACGCGTTCGAAACAAAGCCAAAATATACTACATTTTTGACTTGTTCATGCCATGTTTTGAACGATGCCCGCTTTTTTGACGCGTGTGGATGACAGAACAGCTGATTTTACTCGTTGCGTACGAAGGGATGTACGTAACGTTACGGACCCACGAACGTACGCAACGATTTCAATTAGCAGTTCTGTCATCGCATCCTTCAAAAAAGCGAGCATCGTTCGAAACATCGCATAAAAAATCAAAAATGTAGTGTATTTTGACGTTATTTCGAACGCGTTAGGTATGCCGATACTGATGAGTTGAAATATTAACTTTAAGTGTCTACTGATTTAGATCCAAATAGGTAAGGATAATGTTTGTGTTCATTGGCATATCATTCTTGATACCAGTATATTTCATCGCATACAAAAATCAAAAATGTAGTATATTTTCACTTTATTTCGAACGCGTTAAGGCGCATTTACACAGACAAACTTTCCTTTGATGTTGAAATGCCGACAAACATTTACACGAGCCTCTTGAGCAAAATGTTCAAAAAAAAGTTCGAGCTAAATCTCGTACAAAATTTTGGAGAGAATGTTAAGCAAATTGTTTGAAGTAGTGTTGGTATAGATATTTTTTACAAATTTAAATTTTATAGTTTTATGGGAATTCATTGAACTTAACTGAAAATAGAAAGACTAAGTTTTAAAACAAGATATTTTTAATTAAGTGCTTTCCGACGGAAAAACGATTTGATGTCGAAATTCACATTTTACCTCATAAGCAACTTCGATTGACCTGATTTTTATAGGGGATATGCCAGTATACTTGTAACTTTTTTGGGGTTGTAAAAAAACGGGAATAAAAAAATCATAATTGGCACTTATTTATTGCTGTTGCGTGTAAAATGTAATGATAATAATTTACGTTTAAAAGAATATTTCTTTATTTTACTTCCTAGTTTAAAACACAATACAATAATAATTAAGTCAAATTAAAAAACCTATATACATTTTATTAAATCTCAAATATATGAACAAAAGTACGTTCGGTTTAAATAATACCCGTTTATTACCCACTTTTACAACCCTACGATCCTGACTCTTGTCTAAAAAAATATAATTTAGCAGTAATAGACTAGACTTCTGAATCGGAATGTTGCTTCTTTGCATATTGTTTGTTCAGTGTCAGTAATCGACCGTGATTATTACATTAAATTGACAGTAAATATCTATCTTCAGCATTTTCATGTACCTTTTGCTTTTTTAAGCAACCGTTGGGGCTATAGTCGTGAGGCGCGGATTACCGCTTAAAAGTGCAATTTTTGAGTTTTTTGCCGATATCTAAAAAACTCAAAATTTTTTTGGAAAAGAAAAATTTTCCTGGGTTGTTTTTTGAATTTAGGAAAAAACCCTTGCAAATAAAAAAAACTCGCAAGAAAATCCCAAAAAAAACCCCGGGCCAAAAAATCCGGGAAAAACCCTAAGAAAAAAATATTATAAGTAACCCTAATCCATGTGACAAAACTGATAGCCAAGAATAATGTTTCGCTTGCCATCGGCTTTTTTTCACAAAAATTTAAAATAAAAGTTGGTGTTCCATTTTTTTAAAGAATTGAGATCACTGATCTGAAATTTTATTTATTCTCATCTTTAAAAATATGTTTCCAAAACAGATAGCAATAATTTGCTCAAAAATTTACCCGAACAAAATGTTCAAAGAAAAGCTCACAAAAATGTTCACGCAAAAAATTTTAGATCTTTTGCACGAGCTTTTGTTTGAACATGTTCGTCTGTGTAATTGCGCCTTTAGGTATATCGATACCGATCCGTTGAAATATTTACTTTAAGTGTGTACTGATTTAGGTCCAAATAGGTAAGGATAATCTTTGTGTTCATTGGCATATCATTCTTGGTACCAGTTATATTTGATAGAAGATTACTTAATAACTCAAGGCGCCTGTAAAACTGAATACAGACATAAACCATTACACCTCACTTAGTTGGGCTACAAAGTTTACTGCTTTATAGACTTGAGCTTTTAAAAAATTTACAGCAAGCTTTTTATGAGCAACTTTTTAAAGTGCGATATTAAGTGTTGTTTAGCTTTTTTATGACCCAATTTTGCATAATTGGAAACTGTGGAGGAGAACGCAGTTTCGAGTAATAATTGTAAGGGATGTTTACTGGTTAATGGTGCAACGCTAAATGAATTAATGAATATTTTTAAAGCATTGTTATCCGTGCTTTTTCAAAGTTCATCCTTGCTATAAAAGGTGCAGTTAGTTCGTTTTAAGCCGGTTTAAAATTTTCACATTTGAGATATGTTATAATATTTATATAAATACATACCTTTATTATACACCTAGGGATTAAAGTGGTAGTTTTTATCCCGAAGTGAAAAGTTAGTAGTCCAACCGGAGGGAGGGCTAAAACTGAACGAGTTAAAAAAAAAAAAACTTTTGTCACGTGGTTTGTATGTATACCATTTTTTGCACTTTTGGGATTTGTTTTCTGTTTCCTTAAAAAAAATTGTTGATTGTTATGTTTTACTTATATTGGAATGACACCCATTTTGTTTTTAGTCTTTAGGGTCTAAAAGTATAATTTTAAAATGCTTCTGAACTTTTACTCCCTAAGACTAAAAGTGCCTTTTATACTTCCTAGGGACTAAAAGTGCAATATTTAGTCCCTACAGGAACGAAAAGTACAATTTTATTCCCTAGAGATGAAAAGTATCAATTCAGTTCGAGATTTTATGGACTAAAATGCGTTTTTAGTCGCCAGAAGTGCCAAATAATGCTTTAAATACTAAGGGAGAAAAGTTTCCCCCTCCCATCTTCGGATTGTTTGATGCCCGACGAACGAGGGCATTAAAAATCCAAAAGGGGAAATCACTTTACTAGGGTTGTAAAAAAAATTTGTTTGGATTTAAAACTTTGGCAAAATATTTTTTCAATAAAAATATATATGATAAAGTGATGAGTAGTATCTCTATACAAATCGTTGGATCTGCGCGGTAAAGGAAGGTAATCAAAATTCTAGACGTGAGGTAAAGTAAGCAAAAATCCCTAAGGAGGTAAAGTGTCATTTTCCTTCCACGCTGGCGATGGCAGTAAGAAAATGCTATATTTTGACAGAAAAGTAAAAAAAAATAGAATAAAAATTAAAAATTAAATACAAAGAAGAACAAACCTTAGCTACAACCAATGTTTAGAAAATTTTTTTACTTGCAAACATATTTGTGTAATTTTTTAGTATCATATTTAGGTATTTTTTATGCTCTCTTAGATGATAATAATGTGTCTGAACTTTGAATATATAATCGGCAAGATAGAAAACCTTATGGGGGATCACCAACCTAGCGCATTCCACATTTTACACAATGATTTAATAAATTTAATAAAACTATATCGCCAAAATATTTCACTGTTTGAGTACCTACGCCACTATATGAAGTATTCTGTGTCATGTGTAGCTGGCTGGCAACAATCCTGATCAAGGTTAATGAAATGTTAATATGATGAAAATAAAAATATTTATAAAAAACCTTTGCCGTTTTCTGGTTGGACATTTTGTACACAAACTAAAAATAATATAAAAACTTTGCTTTGAAGGTTTGTAATTAATCGCAAAATGACAAGTACCTAAATATTTTAGTCTCGTGTTTCCAACTATGTTGGGAAATTGGAACCTTTGGTTGCACTAAAACAAAATTATGATTGTTTCGTGTTTCCAAGTTATATTTTTCCAAATGTCAAAATATGAAAGTGCCGAGGGATTCGAGCCGTATCCAGATTTTTTTTAATGGTTTGATGTTGAATGAATTTGATTTGATTATCGGGATACATACAAAGATACAAAGATCTCTGCCTTTTTCTCGTTCATGCTCCTTGGTGAATTGTAAAAATAATCAAATGTCCAGCATGGGCAGGAGTGGGGATTTTGGCAAAGGACTTTCTTTGCCTCAGAAGCCAAAGACTTTGAGGAAGACAGGATGCCTTAATGTATTGAACAGAAATTAATTGTTACAACAATCTTGGATAGTAAACCCCCGTCTCCCTGGTAATTAACAAATTCCCTCAAAGGTAAAAAGTCTCACCCACGGTGCACGTTGAGATTGCACTGTTTATTCGTTTATTCCTAAAGTTTAACAATCTCGTACTAATTGACACTTTGGGCAAACCTCGCTACAATTAAAATAAGCACCCTAAATGTTCTAATTCATGAAATAAATTTGCGATGAGATAAATAACCTCGAACTTAGGTCTTCATGGAATTTAATTCCAGATTTGCGTGATTAACGGATTGACCGTAGCAGGGAATATGTATGAATGTATAATAATACACAAAACTATCAAGGTTAAGAAGATTGATAAACCGAAAATCAAGTTAGCTGGCCAAGGTTTGATCAACAACCTTTCGTATCGGAAAAAGTCACGATCAAAAGATTGTGGCGAAAGCCTACCTGCTTGGGGATTCGGTTTTTGGCAATGTGCTAAGTAACAATAAATCCGCGGGCGAACCCGAAAAAATGGGTCCGCTCGGTGGTCAAACTAGATACCATACCAGTGGGCGTGGCAGTTTGGTACTTAAAAGTGCGGACTCATAAAGAGCCCCTTTCCGGTCAAGAAATTATTGAGAAAAGGGTACCCGTCTTGAAATGAAAAGGAGTTAAAGCGGCGAGTGAGAACGGATAGACCGAGCAGCGTCAAATGGGCACCGTAGAATTGTAAATAACGTAAATTCAAATTATGCAACATCAGATCACCATCTCGCTTTATTTATGGTCACTCAGACCAACCCAAGTATTTTTTGTAGGTTTATAAATAAAACCAATCAGTGGTCGTGTGGGTCAAATCCGTGTGCTAATTTCATCTAGTCGAAGGGGAAACCCACAAAAAAGTCAAGTCGAATTTACAGAAACCGAAACACAATTGAACAGAAAATAAAACGTCCGAAACGAAATTAAAACACCCAGAAAATAATAATAGATTTAAAACTCATTTACTCGAACCTTACAATACACGAATATAATTTAACCGATTATAATTTTCCCGAAAAATTTTCTAGAAACGAAAAACACCCGAACCACAAATTGGTAGAAAATAATATGCCCCATCCTTAAATGAGCCGAACCACAACCCGTCCCAATCGCTATTGGACATGCGTCAAATTTAAATCTCTAGAGCGCCGCGCCGTAGGAACTGGATTGCGGCGTTGAAAAGTTTATCTATTTGGAAGATGACACGGGGATTCTTTTTTGTTAAGCAATTTTATTTAACTTCACAGTTTCTGGCTGTCTAACTGTCTATCAAATCTTGGGATTCATTTTTGACACACTTCCACTGAACCGATTTTAATATTATGAAAAAAATTGGGTTTAAGGGGTGGTTCAGGGATGCAAAGGGGGTAAATTAATACACTCTTCTCTGCCGTAAACCTGACAACGTCGTAATTGAATTTGTGGCTATCGGTTCAAATTATTTTCGGACAGATTGGGGTTCTTGAATTTTGTGGCTCGGCATTATTATGTTTTTATTAAATTATTTTCGTTAAAAATATTTTACGACATTTTGTGTTTCTATAAAAACATATTTCGTTTAAATTTAATTCTATGCATATATTTTCTAGCGATTTGAATTTCCCGTCATTTAATTTTCGAGAAAATTTTTTTCGGACCAATTATTTTATTTTCTTTTAAATTCTGACAAATTATATTTCTGCCAAAATTGGTTTCGGGTTTTGTATAGGGACCCGTCAAAGGGCTTACTTGGGTGCAATTGGAAGCCTTAGGAAAAATCCCGTATCTCGAACCCCTAGGCAAAATTATCCGGTTCAGGCCAACTGCGTTGACTTAACCCGGACGTTGAAAGTGAAAGCTTACAACGAAATAAACAGGATAGGGTTAAGGGTATCAAGTAGGCAACCCGTAGCTCCTATTTTTTTTACTGTACAATAACGCTTTATTCCATTGGAAGCGTCCTTACTTTTTATGATTTTTTAGATTTTTTTGTTATTTTCTGTAAATATATTGTTTTTAATCTAAACAATGTGAAATATTTTTATTCTTAATTAATCCACCACTTCACCAACTAATCAGCTATACTTCTGAAATTGGGTTTTTTTAGTCTGGCAGCGATAAATCCACTATCTTTGAAAGTTTTTTCCCCGAGTGTTATCCCAAGATGTTGCATTTGTCATGTTCCGTTCATTTTATTAGGTTTGTTTTTATTAATGTTTTTCTTCTTTTAAATTTATGTGTGCCGAAAAAAACAACATTTCTGAAATAATCCCGACGAGCGACCTGTGTTAGGTAACATTTTTAGCAGATTTTAATTTTTTTTACACTCCAGTTTCATGCATTTAGGCAATTTCGTGGTTCGTTTACCATCAATTTTACTTTCGTAAATAAAAGAATCAAAAGATTATCATCAGATTATTATCATCATCCATCATCAGATTATTATCAGATTATGGAAGCTTGTCGCGCGTAAAACGAAAATGAAGCCAATTTTCTGCCATTCGGTTGGTGTCCATTTTGTCGTTTGCAGATCTTCATTTTTTATTTTTTGTACTATCGCTTAATGGAAAATAATTTTGAACAGCAGAATTTGGCGAAATTGTGCCAACTAGAGCCTAAACCCAATCTACTCACCCGATTTCTTTTTCTTAAGTTATAAGCGTCAACTAGTATTTTGGTCGTTTTAAGTTGTGAGAGGTTTACCCAAATTTTTCTTCAGTCACCATTCATTTGGTGCTCATTTTCAGGCAAGATTATGCATGAAAATATACACTTAAATACAACGTAACGTAATATGCCAATAATCTACAGGGTTCCTAAGCAAATCCTTAGGGGGCCAAGCAGCCGTGTATAAGACGCAGACAAACGGAAAAGCACATTAGGCAGAAAAGGATGGGCATGGGGCGATGTTGTCACTACATCTTACACGTAGTAAATCCATTCCAGGTTGTGTTTTTCTAATGTTTTCCATTTTCATACCTTTAGGACTGGAATAAAAATTGTTTTTGCTCGACTTTAATACCAAACTGATGAAAGATATCGTAAAAAAAAATATTTTTCGGCTTTTCATTTTGTAACCATTGTCCTTACGCACTGTTTACAGGCTGGGGACTGAGATACATGCAAATGCCTAACCTAAAGCGTTCATACACGGCCGGAGAAATCGACTTTATCGAGCAAATAGAACGGGTTGACGCCGAGGAGGAACAGTCAGATGTGGGGCCGTGCACAAATTACGTAACAGTGATTTTACCAATTTTTGACCCCCTCTCTATGTAATGTTTTGTAACGGTTTGGCACGACATTTCCCTAATATTACGTAAAGATTTCAAGACCACTACCCCCCCCCCCTACGTAACGTTTTGTAACCCCCCTCCCCCTATGACCATTACGTAATTTGTGCACGGCCCCTGTAGTCCCAGTGGAGGAGGGCGAGAAAATTGATATTTTTTTCTTAAAAATTATACTCTAGACCTATTTCTTTGCGTTCCCGAAATTACGTAATTTTTGAAAAAAAATTGTAAGCGGCGCCATTTTTATTTCGTGCTTTGTTTTTCTAACATTTTTGCGTTCGGCTCTCTTCTCACTCGAAACCAAGATCCCCCGTTTTATGAAAACTGATCCCGTCTCTGTTTCTAAATTTTTTCGAATAAAAGTAGAGTATGACCATGGGGGAAATAATTTTTTTCTACGGTATGACGAAAATTTCGAGAAAGTTGAAGAAAAAAATAAAAAAAGTGGCAGAGCTCAAATAAATATTTTCACTCCTTTTTGGGTGTTACAAATATTGGCAGCCCCTTATTTTTCACTTTTACCCTCCCGCCAGTTTTGAAGAATTGGTTCGCTACATGTTTCGAGATCATGTCATAAAACACCTCGAAAATATCAAATGTAGTGTACGGCCAGCTTTATTTAAAATCAATAATATCGCAAGCAAAAAGCTCTGCAGGAAAAACAGCGCCGTTTATTGATTTCTTTGGCTGCTAGTGCTAGCTGCATGGTTTGGCCGTTTTCGGATAGATGTCACTAGTAGAACAGAATGGAAATAAATTTAATTAAAAGCGAAGATATTTCTTTCTAATGTTAACAACCTCACGAGTTTATCGCTTAGTATCGTAAATAATGGACCCTGCCGCCTCCTTTAAGCAAGAAAAAGCTGTGGTTTGGACCTGAAAACATCTAATTTTTAATCAGTTTTTCCTCGATCATCTCATGGTGTGGCCGCCATCTAGCGGAATTTGCAGACATCTCGTCAACGGTTATTATTGCAACTATGATTTATGCTCACAATGAAAGAGTGGCGACAATTTTTTGTCATGAAAGCAGTCCGGAGATAATAACAAACTGGAACCATTGCTCAATATACCTGTTTCTTTTGTGCGCGCAGAACTTTCTATGCCATTTCTGTTTGATTTATTGAAATCCTATCCCTAAGGAAAATCTTAGGAACCCTGTATATACATACAATGAGCTTTAGGCTACTGGGAACATAGGGGGAAACTAGTCCAATTTAATCTCGTCGTACCGTACGACCGCGGCGGGGTCGAAGCACGCTGCTGTTATCTTTTTGAAATTTATTTTGTTTCTATTATTTTGTTTTATTTCTGCCGTGTTCGAGAAACAGATTGGTACTTTCTTAAGTGAAATAATACATTTTTAAAACTAAAAATTGATATCCTCGAAGTTGCCGAAAAAGTGCAGATGGTCAAATGGTACGTATGGGACTTACTCAAGAACTTTTTTTGGAGAATTTTTTAAATCGCCTAGAACCTATTTTATCAACGATTCATAGATTTGTGCAGAATTTTTAAAAGTTTGGTTGTGTAGCGCCAAGGAACAATAAAAACCCCACTGTTTTGAATGACGAGCAGGAAGTACGAGATGTGATGATTTGCGCTGCAGTGGAGAAAAGTTAACTAGCGACCAAATTGCCGAAGCAGTTGATACGTCTTCAGCCACTGTCTTACGTGTTCTTAAAAAGAATGTTTATCATTCTTACGAAGCGTCAATAACGCATCAAATTTTTATAAATACACGGGGAACTATTTTATGGCTTGCTCCTAATGAGATATATCTATGGAGTTATATATCAAAAATAAAGTTTATGGGCATGAAGGGGCTCATAATTTGGAAGAACTTCGGATTAAAATTGAAAAAAAAAACTATTATCCCTAACAAGCTTGGAAACATTGGAAGGGGTTTTTATAGGCTCGGGTTTTGTCTAGCCGAGTAGGGAGGACTTTTCGAACATTTTCTTTGATTTTTTTTTGACTGGTAGAATCTTTCGGGTTTTTAAAATGTATTATTTTATTTCGAGAACTTGCTTTTATTTTGTTTCTCCTTATTATTTTCATTGTAATACGCTGCTAGTGATAAATCTGAGCAGTTGAAAATAAAACGCTCTAATTTATCAGTGACGAAAAGAAGAAAACTACTTTATCAAAATTTCGGTATTTATTGACAAAATTCCGGTTTCATCGACTACGCTCCATATCGCACCGTGGTTAGAGGCGTACTAAACGCAAGCCACGAACGGCGAACGCAAGCGTAAGTTGCTCCACTGATAAGTGTGCGATGATGACGCTCTCTGTAAAATAAATCTCTAGAAATGCCATTTCTGTTCATCGAATATTTTTTAAAAAATTCTTGGTGGGAGTTCCTATCAAACGATATAGATTAGAAAAATACAGTTTTTATAACTTTTTGCCCGTATTTACGTCTATCTGTCTATATGTTCCATCATAACGAAAAAACTACTGTATCTATAATGAATGGACTTTCACAGCGGCATTCGATCCGATCGAAAATCGATTTACGGGAACAAAATTTATGACGACTAAAAGCAAGAACAACGAGAAAAAACGAATAAAGACGCAGGTGAACCTGCGGGGTCTTCAGCTAGTAATAAATAATAATAACTTACCGTTCGATCTCCGGGATGTTTAACCCTGCAATTTAAAATAGCGGACTGTCCAACCACAGCGGTCACGTTTCTGGGGCCTATATCGTCAAAGTATGGCTTTAAAATTTGACTTTTGACTGACGTAGGCGGCAACACTGAAAGTTTCGATTTTGTTGAGTGATCCTCTTCGTTGTGAGGCGGTTTCGAGAGGAGGTTTGAGGAACCTGAAAATAAAACTAACCTTAAGCGTTCTCTTTCTACTTTGTACAAGCGTTCAGGGCATAAAATATGATAGGTAGATAACCCTCATGATTTTCTGCTGAGATTTGGAATTTTCCGTCCTCAATACCAAATGAATAGCCCTGCTCTTTCAAATTGTGACTAAAGGCTCGGCACACCATCCCAAAGGTGGGCAATTTTAGAGATCCTGTGGTGCATTGGGTAACACCAATCATTTTTATATGTACAGGGTTTCTAAACAAATCCTTATGTCTATATCCACCAACGCGAAAATTTTCGGATTAAGCTTTAATCCACAGTTCACTTTTTAATTGATTTTAAGAAAAAAATATACTCTTTTCGAAAGTTATATTTTTGTGTAGGTGCCGTCCCTAAATAGTTATTCTAATAAAAATTTAAATCTTCTGTATATATATATCTTCTACTGTCAAAACCTGTCAAAAATATGTCATTTTTTCCCAAAATGTAACAATTTTTAAAAAAAATAAGAACTAGGGCTTATAGAGCATTTCATTTTAGACAAAAAAAGTCGAACAAGCATTTTTGTAGTACTAACCGTTTTTTTCTAAACGTCATTTAAATGTTTGAAAAATGGAAATAATTATCACATTTTTAATTTTAATGCTGTTAATTAAAAAAAATATATTTTCTGAAAAAGCGATGTGAAACCTAAAAGAGAATATATTTTCTCTAAAAAAATTTAGCTTTTCTATAAAAATAAAATTAGTTGAAGAAAATGCTAAAATCATGTCAATTGTATTCAACGTTTTTGCACCAAGATTTTTCTATGAACCTAAACTTCTAAAAAAAGCATAATTATGTGCTAAGTAGGTAGTCTTATTACCTATTAAATGAGAGTAAAAAAGTTTTGACTTTCTTATGTTTATTAAAAATAAGAAATAACCAAATTTCTGCAACCTCTGACTAGTACATGATGATTTGTGCTCTGATATTTTTTTAAAATGTTCTATAAGACCGTTCGAACTCAGGGCAAGATAGAAGCAGGAATAAAGGAACGACCTTATATAGTCAACATTTGTTATTATTTTAAGATATCTTCCAGAGAGCTCTTATCAAACGACAGTAAAAAGGTTTTGACTTTCTTATATTTATTAAGTAAAAATAAGAAATAACCAAATTTCTGCCATATTAGAAAAATAATTCTTTAAATCACCGTAATACTGACTAGTACATGATGTTTTGTGCTCTGATATTTTTTTAAAATGTTCTATAAGACCCTTCGAACTCACCGGCATTAAGGGGGCAAGGTAGAAGCGGGAATAAGGGAAGTACCTTATATAGTCAATATTTGTTGTTATTTTATTGTATATAAAAAGATGTCTTTCAGAGAGCTCCTCTTATTTAATTCCGCCAGAGGTTATACCTTTTCAAATCTAGTCGAAACTTTCTTACTGTCGTTTGATAGGTGCTAAGAGTAACTATTTAGCAAATAATTGTTTTTTTTTAGAGTTTAGTTTTATAGAAAAATCTTGGTACAAAAAAGTTCAAAACAATCGACATGATTTTACCATTTTCTTCAACTTATTTTATTTTTGTATAGAAACTATAAGTGATGCAAAAAAAAGTTGTAACGTTTTTCTATCGAAAATATGTTCTCTCTCAGGTTCCCCATCACTTTTTTGGAAAATATATTTTTTTAACTAACAGCATTAAAATTCAAAATGTAACAATTTTTGCATTTTTAAATATTTAAATTACGTTTATAAAATATGGTTAGTACCACAAAAATGCTTATGTGACTTCTGTTGTCTAGAATGGAATACTCTATAAGCCCAAATTTTTTATTTTTAAATATATTTTTTTTACATTTTGGGAAAAAATTTACATATTTTTGACAGGTTCTGACAGTAGCACGTATATGAAAGATTTTAATTTTTATCAGAATAACTATTTAGGTACGTCATCTTCACAGAAATATACCTTTCGAAAAGAGTATATTTTTTTTCTTAAAATCAATCAAAAAGTGAACTGCGAATCATGATGAACACTAATCGAATTTTGCAATGGGTCATGGCAAACAAAGTTGCGGGTTTTCTCGCAACGTTGCCAGGGGCGCCCATCTCAAGGGGGCAAAATAAAAATGTATCAACTTTTACATTGTATTCTTAGTTCATTTTAGTTCGATACGATTAACTTGTAACATAAAAAAGGCTCTTCAACAAAAAATCAAATCAGCGGCGTCGTTTCACATTTCTCTTTGGGAGGGCATATCTTATTTAAAAAAAAATATAAACGAAAAAAATATTTTAAATGGATTTGGCGACGTTGAAAAAACACTTTATTGACGCCAAAATAACTCAAATAAACATAAAAAAAATTTTTTGGTAAAACATACATTACAGAAAAAAAAACAACAAAGCTCAGATCCAAATACTAAATTAATGATTTAGTGGGTAACGGCGATGCAGGTGTACTTAAGGTAAAAGGTGTTTTTATTTGTAAAAGTAAAATTTTTATTTTTGTTTGCGGATACTCAGGCGGAAGTCAATTGCCCCCTCCCTGCCCCCCCTCCCCCAATTGACGCCGCTGAATAAAAACCAAATGCTTCACTTGTTCTCATCAAATAACGTTTCTTTTAGACTAGATTTGTCAATAACCGTAGAGTAAAAGTCAGCAATATCAGCATATATTCTTTCTCATCACTGCTAACACGTTGAGTCTATCTCCGGATATTGTTGACCTTAGCCATGTTTTAATTCTTCTAGCTGGAAGAGCTAAAGGAATAAGAAGACACCTTTTTACTAAATGAAAAAATGTACATAATTGTAAAAGTTCCCCATAATGATGATCAATATTTTTTTGAATTATATAAACTTTCCATAGTAAGCCATCTTCTCTAATATTTTTAGGGCCATTTTCATTTGTTAGGGTATCAATATATCTGGATGTAATTTAAATAACAAACAGGCAGTACTATTTTCTTGAGAAAACCTGTTTTCATTGCTTTCTATTAGCTTTGATTTGCTTACTACATATTCTTGGCATTTTAGTATCGAATTCTAAAGCATCAAACGTTGCTTTAATATCTAGGAAAATGTTCCTAAACATTTCGATATGATTTTTAAAAATGTCACTCAAATCATCCATGTTTTTTTGAACATCAAAAATATTTATTTACACCTTGAATTATATTAACAGTTGGTTCCACTAAAACCGATTACTAAGCAGTTATTTTTAAACAAATTATGAAGCGCATCGAGGAAACAGCAGCTAAAAGTTGATAACCTCTCGATTTAGTAGCAGAATTCTGCTTATTTCCAGTGGATAAGTTTAGTGTTCAATAAAATTAGGAATGCTCTTATATTTAGCAGATCATCGAGTTTCGGATGAAACGAACATTTCTAAGAATTTTTTTTGCAATGGCCTGTTTTCGTGGAAAAACAAAAGCCCGCGAGATAATGATAAATTATTTACCCTTTCCGTTAAAATGAAATTTGGAAAGGGGTTCTATATTCTAATATTTATATTAGACCTGCTATCAAGATGACTAAAAGTCATAAAAAGGCTATAAAAAGACATTTACGTCAATAGTCAAAAGACATTTTACAAAATCTCTGGGGGGTAATCCCCAACGTATTTTTTCAAGTTTATTCTTTAAATCATTTACGATGCTCTCATAGAACTATTACTTTAATTTATTTTAATCGTTTTCGTATGTTAAATGGGACAAATATTGTCAAATTTATGAGAATTCATTAAATTTCATGTAGATCAGCCTTTACTATGCCGATGTAAAAAAGAGGTATGTCCGAGAATTACGGAAAAACGCACGTGATTGGTCGAAATTTCAGTTTTCTGTCAATATTCTGTCTGTTTTGGCACTAATGACTTTGTTCGTTGGCGTTTTGCCATCAGTTTCTTCTCCTCGTGTACGGCAGGAGAGCAAACTCGCTCGCAACTAATGCCATTAGTGCCAAAACTGATAGAAATGTGACAAAAAATGAGAATTCGGCTAATCAGGTGCGTTTATAATTCCCGGTAGCACTCCCTTCCCCGAAATTGAAGAATACGGGCCCAGCTCTCAAAGTCGATGGCATTGCGGTAGCTACTAAATTTTTTGGTTAGAATTCCGAAAAATTGAAATCTATTTTCAACTGGCTGAAACTGAATTTATAAACGTATTCTTAAACCTGTTCATCATATTTGAAACGTTTGGTGTCGGTTTGATGGAATAACGTCAAAATTTCCACCAAAACAGTGCGGAAAAAAAACGCAACTATAGTTTCAATACACAGCACCACATTCTAAACACCGATTAGTATCTAATCATGATTAAGGTCTTATCGGCGAATTTTTGCGTTGGTGGACACGAGCTAGTGTGCCAAGCAGCCGTTTATAAGAAAAGGAATGAGATGACAAAGCAACACAAAGCGCAGCACGAAAAAGAACGCTGCTTATTGATTTCTTTGATCGTGTTTCGTAGCGAATGCTGATTTGACCTTTTCCAGAAAGATGGCACTAGTAGTAACAGAATGGAACGCAATTTAGATTAAATGCAACCTAACAACCTCACTAGCTTATCGCTCAGTTACGTAAATAAAACCATTAAAACCCAGCCGCCTTTAGCAGCTAAACCCACCCACGTTTTAAAGGTTTGTCTAGAATTGAGACTAATTCCTCCCATTCGCATCCTTCCTTGCATCTTTTAAATATTACTAAGTATTTTATTTTCGTACACACTAATCATATCCAACACTTGCTAAACCGCCCCTCCTTCAAAAAAAGCTGTAATCGCCCCTGGTATATGAGGGTGGCGATTAAGCAAGCTGTCAACTATCTACACTGACAATGACATTTTCATTTAGTTTCTGTGTTTAACTGTCAGCCGCCATATTGAAATTGGTGCGGAGAATTTGGAATGAAGTGTAGTTGTATCTTTAAATTTACAGGGTGATTCAGAATTTTCGAAAAAAAAATTTACTGTAGGTAGAATTTGTTCTCCTGAACAAGAATTAGTAACCAATATCTAACCACTGTATGTGTTATTTTGTCTCTTTTAATTACTCTGCATCTTTTTCAACAGTTTTCTTTTATTCTTTAGCCAAAGATATTTTTTAATTTGACTGTTGAAAATAACACATTTTCCATTAATAAGAAATTGTTGACAAAGTTTCCAGTATGTTTCATATAATTTTCGTTCATAACAGGTCATAAAGGACTTTATATCGAAAGAAATTACAAAGGTAAAATGTAAAGGGCTTTGAAACGCCATTTCAGAGGATATTTAAACCATAAAGGGGCTGTTAAGGACGCAATACAATCAAAAGTACACAAGGTATTTTTGCGCCCGTAAAGAATATTCTTGCATTGATTTAAGTCTTATATTGAAATCATATATATGTAAGGTAAGCATCAAAATTCGTGACTTTTTTAACTCTTTACTAACTTTTAATCTACATATATCCATTATAAAAAGTTTTGGATTTTCTAAAAAGAGATTAGATTAAAATTTTAGAAAATGGTTAACTTTCACAATTTCTAAAGTTTTTACTCTCTGATCCTACTTTGACGTACCACTTTGTATAAAAAATAGAAAACTTATTATATATATTTCTTAAAATTAGGAATGGTTGCTTGGCTCTGTAAAGCACTTTAGAGAATTGTATATTGAGACAAATATATCTTTTAAACTAAAAGTCCGATTTTAAAAATTTAACGTTTCTTAGAAAGCCGCCAAATAGAAGGTTTTTTTCGTCCATGTAAAATATTTTCCATTTTTTAATAATCCGAGATGGTGGGCATTCGAGACGTTAGTCCAACTATATGAAGGGGAGATGGTTATTATTCTAAATTGGTTTTAAAGGAATAAAGATAGTGACTTGCATTACAGCGTGACGTCTTAGTGCCCATGTCTTTTCAAAGGCTTAAATTTTTAAGTTAAGCAAAAAAATAGTAAAGTATGGGATAAAAATAATTTAAAAAAACCTTTTAAAAAAAACCTTTTAAGTGTTTAGTTAGGCAAGGGGATGTTATGTTAGTGGATGCGAGGATTATTTAAAATAGTAGCATTAAGTTATGTTTACAAGTTTTTATAATAAAATTTTCAGAGTCCTGGTTGGGTCTTTCGTAAAATATAATCTGTTTTTAAAGGTATCATTTAGAAGTTTTACGAATTTTCTTACTTTTTTAAAGAAAGTACAAAACATCTTACCTTGGTAATAAATTATTTCGTATCATATCTAGAAGTCAAGTATAGCAGTTATTTCTAAAGCCATTTTCGCACTCTATTTTATTTATTCCACGGATTAAATCTATATTTTCGCGACAAATTCGTTTCCTCTAGTGCCCATAAACGGTAAATGGGTGTAAAAACCGCGAAGAATTATGTTGACGTTATTGCTATGAAACACTATTATAGGAAGTCAAGATAAAAAATGGATTATGTATTACGTTTTTACGTGGAACTGAATACATTTTCAATTTTTTCAAACTTTTCATAAAAACGCGGCGAATCGAACCTTTTTTTCGTTGGCCCTGCCCAAGTTCAACACCAATAATAAGCTGTTAGCACCTTTAATATTCCTGCAAAAAGTACAATAATACAATAAAAAAAAATGTATGAAAAGTACAAACATATTTTGCAAAAATTATCTAACTACTTTTAAGTTTACATGTTTCTTGTAAAAAACTCTTTGTTTCTTATTTTACAAAGTAAACTTGTGTATTTACATATCTAGTTAGGTTTTACTGCAAGAATTTCACGTTACATTTTAAATTTACAATTTTGCATATTAATTTTAAAGTTTTACATTGTAGTTTTCCGATTTCTATCAAAATTTACATTGTAAAGTGTAATATTACAATGTAATATGGTAAAAGTTCAGTGTTTATTCAGTAAAATAACTGTAACATGACGGAATACACCTGAGGCGGCCATTTTGCCGTCGTTTGTTTTCCAGTGGCACAGTGGTTCGTATGAGGAGCACTTCGCAAGTAAAAAATAGTAAATGTGTGTGTTTTTTAATTTTTAGTTTTTAAAGAAACGTACATTTTTACTTTGGGAAAGCTAGGGACTCAATTAGAAATAATAGTAGACAGAATTTCAAAGCCGTGAGTCAAAATAAAAATAGTAAAATAGTAAAAGTGACAGATACAAAATACCAAAATCTTGGGATTTTCTATCTTATAATATGAACCTCGTTAACTAAAATCGAACAAAAAAGTGAGGTTAGAAATCATTGTAATCTAACAATTGTACGAGGTGGTCCAAATTCGAGGGGACTCTATAGCTTTGGGCTTTTGCAGCATAGTTAGCCCAAAACTAATATACATGTTACGGGCTCGATTTTCAAGAGAAGTCGAAAACTAAAAACCGCATTGCGATATGTCAAAGCGTTTCTGAGCTACAGGGTGATTCATAAAAATGTGCGATTTTAAAGGCCTTCTACAACTTTTTTATTTGTAAAGATAGAGATTTTCATTAAAAACATTTTTTGAAGATTTTTTAAAGACAAATCTACATGTTTCATCGCTTTTCTCTTAAAGCCTTTAGTTCCCGAGATATCACACAAAGTTATATTTCTTTAAATGGGTTACCCCGATTTTTCTAAAAAATCAGTTTTCTAATAAAATTTCCTGCCGAACGATGTACCACACACCTATTTTTATTAAATAGTTTAAAAGATATTTGCATATTTTGATATTTACCATAGTAGGCGCTGTGCGCGCCCTAAATGTGTAAATAAAATTTTATTGTTTTTTGTTTCATACAAAATCAAGTTGGCTACGACACGAGGGGACACAGCAACCTCGAACTTTAACTTCTAGTTTACTATAATTACCAACCCTAAAATAATAAACAAAAATAAAATTATTAAAAGTTTTTATTTAAAAATTTTATTAATTAAACTATGTAACAGCTAAAATCTACATCTAACAATTTTCTTTTATTCTAAAACAAATGCTCAAATTGACGCCCGTTTTCTTGTAAACATATCTTACATCTTCTCTTGACGCCATTTTCTGCATTAAGAAGTTCTACCGCACGAAGCTGCCTGAATGCAGTACGAAGTGCCTCTTCCAATTTCCTTCTAGTAGTTGGGCGATTTCGAAATACAAGGTCTTTGACTCTCCCCCACAAAAAGAAGTCGCAAGGGGTCAGGTTTGGAGACCTGGGGGGCCAATATATAGGACCTTTATTTCCGATCCAGTTTTCTGCAAACACAATATTTAGCAAATTAGTGATGTCTCGTGCATTGTGAGGAGGTGCACCGTCATGTTGAAAGTATAGCTCATTATTTTGCTGAAGTGGCAAATTGTCGATAAACGGAATCACCTGCTCTTCTTAAATTTGTTGGTATCCTTCGGAATTTAAATTTCCATCAAAAATGTATGGCCCAATCATTTGTCCTCTGTAGATGCCTACCCATACCTTAAAACTGATAACATGGGGATTTTGCTGTTTCCAGTAATAGCAGTTATATCTGGTGAATATTCCATCACTAGAAATCGTTGCCTCATCCGTCCAAATAACTTTTCTGGCAAAATTGGGATCTTCTTGGCTTTTATTTAGGTACCACCTGCAAAATGCACGTCTTGGAGCAAAATCTCGTTGCCGTAAATGGTCCACCCGTCGGGGTTGATAGGGCCTAAACTTGTGTTTTTTAAGCACCCCGAACGGCATTGCTGCGTGGAATTCCAGTGTTTCTCTCCATAGCTCTGGTGGAAGTATTCGGGTTCATTTCTATTTCTCCTAGAACCGTTAGTTCTTCCAACTCTCTATCTCTGGCTAGGCTTCTATACGTCCTAGGCCGCGGTTTTGTCAAGGATCCGTATTCTTGTAGATGACGTTTTAACTTCAAAAATATTTTTGAGCTAGGTTGCCTTCTTTCCGGATATCTCTGGAAATATAGATTTAACGCCATCTGTCGATTTTCGTTACTTTCAATATAACATTTTATCACGTCGTACTTTTCAAAGTTTTCAAACATTTTTATATCTTGACGAAGACGCCACTTTTGAAACTTGGGCTTGTTTGTCATGGCAATTATTTTTATTTGATCATAGCTACCTAGATAGATACCCTAAAGGCCGATTCTTACTTACGCGTCACCGAGCGAGGCAGCGCGTCATTTTATATGGCTATCCCTTTTAGAGTGATGATATAAAATAACGCGAACATACAAAATGACGCACCGCCTCGCTCGGTGATGCGTAAGTGAGAATCGGCCTTAAAACTGCATAGGTCAGAGTTAAGCACAGCCTGCTATGGTAATTATCAAGAACTGTAGATATCTGTTTAACTACTTAATAAAAATAGGTGTATGATACATCCTTTAACAGGAAATTTTATTAAAAAACTATTTTTTTTTTTAAAATTGGGGTATTCCATTTAAAAAAATTTAACTTTGTGTTATATCTCGTCCTTAAAAAATCTTCAAAAAATGTTTTTAATGAAAATCTCTATCTTTAAAAATAAAAAAGTTGTAGAGGGTTTTTAGAAACTCACATTTTTGAGAATCACCCTGTAGCTCAGAAACGCTTTGACATATCGCAATGCGGTTTTTAGTTTTCGACTTCTCTTGAAAATCTAGCCCGTAACATGTATATTAGTTTTGGGCTAACTACTCTGCAAAAGCCCAAAGCTATAGAGGCCCCTCGAATTTGGACCACCCTGTGCAAGGTGTTTTTTATAACTGAAACCCTCCGTATCTCTTTTATTGATGAAAATAAAGGATAGGTTTGAATTCAAAAATTTCTTGGCAAATTGCAACGAACTCAGGCGCTATAACAACTTTTTTTTGTTTCCCTTGGTATACAGGGTGTGGCAATAAAGCTAATTTTTTAAAATAGAATGCCCAGTATACTTTTGCATTTATGAATTTTTCAAAAAATTAGCTTTATAAAAATATCAAACACTATTAAAATATCTTTTGTAGTTTTTGAGATATTTGCCTTTAAAATTTTAATAAAATACATTAGAAACGACCATCTGATCAATCTACATTGCCTTAAATCGTTTTTTTTTTCAAGGCCACTAGATTTTTAAGTTTATATTGTTAAAATAAAGAAATACATTCATGGCCCACTTGGTAGCTTGATCAGTTGGTCATTTCCAATAATTTCATTTTGACAATTATTAAAACTAAAACGCAAATATCTCAGGAACTACAAAAGATGTTGAAATAGTGTTTGATATTTTTGTAAAGCTAATTTTTTTAAAAATTCAAAAATGCAAAAAAAAAACAGGGTGATCTATTTAAAAAAACTATCTTTATTGCCACACACTCTATACCAAAGGCAACAAAAAAAAGTTGTTATAGCGCTTAAGTTCGTTGCAAATTGCAAAGAAATTTTTGAATTTAGAACTACCCTTTATTTTTAATAATAAAACAGATACTCAATGCTCCAGTTATGAACTTAACACCCTGTACCTCCAGCTTGAATAATAAAATAACTTTTGGTAAATACTGCATGAAATAGATGCACTCTTATTAGCCCTGGATAACGCAACATGTGTTAATCAAAATTATTTTTTCTATCGAAAGAGGGTGACGATATTTTACGAACCAAAAAGTTTCATTTGACATGACCTGTACATAGGGGCTCTATAAGGGTAAGAAAGTTTCCATTTAACACCATCACCGAACAGTATTGAGGCGAGGAAGCACCGGATTCCAGTAGTGCCTTTGAACCTCAACATAACCCCTTTTGTAGGATTTTCTATATATCGAGAATGAAATATATTACAGGATCCCGCGGGCTTTATACTCTATAATTCTTTTAGCAATTTCTTCGTTAATATTTTCTTAATAAAAATAATTAAATAAAAAAATGCGTTTTTATTGTTTTTTTGTAGTTTTAAAACAAAATTTGTGATTTTAAGAAGATTGTAAACTCGATGGTAAAATTAAGTGTATTTTTGCAAATTTGGTTGCAATTTTACAAAAAAAATTGTAATATTTCTAAGCGGTTTGTAACTTTACAATGGAAAACTTTATTTGTACAATATCTATAACTACAGGACTACTGTAAAAAAATTCACTATATATTTTATAAAGCATAGTTTAAGTTCTGTAATTTTACAAATCCTTTTTAACAGTACCTTTATTTTAATTATATTATTGTGCTGTAAACTTATTGGCTTTAAAAAAGCAAACAAAGAAGTAAAATTGGGAAAAACTAACCTCAAAATATATCAGGCAAATATCAAAAACTAAAATCGTGTCGAAAACGCATTGAATTCGCTTCATAAAAGCTCAAAAGTAAATTGTATTGAAAACGTATTCAGTTCCACGTGAAAACGTAGTAACTTTTATGAAGGCTAGTTAAAAATGACAAACATACACGACTTATTTTATATCTTGTATAGAGTTTGTCCCTGAAAAGGCTGTTCAAATTTTGATAATCCGGAAAATATTTTGAGCTGAGAACTGTTAATTTTTTAATGTTTAACAAACTTATCCAGGCGGTGACGCGGAGTTTCGAATATATCGCCAGTTTTAAATTAAAACAAAGAAAATAATAAACGTATTTTCTAAAGTTCTGTCTTATTTAAATTCACAAAATATGTATATATCCTTTTCGGGAAAGGTTTATTTAGACTCTTCTTTTAATAGAAAATAAATCTGAACCTAAGCAATGTTTTTATCCATTATAAACTTAAAAATAAAAAAAAATTACACAAATGGGCGCATGTGAAAGTAGAAGTTTTTGACGCAAATATAATTTTTATTCTTGATTTTTTGGAAAATATAATCTTTAGAAGTTGCAAACACTACTGACCTAGGTACTATCACCTTCTTGCAAAAATAACATTAAGCATCGCGATGTATTATCGTGGGAACCAGAGAATCTTAGTAGAGATGTAAATCGACTGCCCAAAGTTAACCCTTTGCTTACTCGTGGTATCCTCATGGGGTCACAAATATTTTGCTTTGCAGGTCTGGCCTAGTCAGCGCGCGGTGGAACCGCAATGAAGCACGTGGCTTCTGGGACAATTGCATATTATTTGTCGCGCGTGACCAGCAGTTTGCAGCTGACTTCTCCGAGCATGTCTAGTTTATGTTTACATTATTTTGTATTAATTGCTAGTGAACAAATTAGTGATAATATATAAAATGTCAGGTAAGTTTTGATAATTATGCCTTGTTCATAATTGGTATAGTAATTGCAATAGTTGTAATTTTAGTTATAACGCACGCTCTCTCAGTGTGCCATTAACAAGAAAGACAGTTGAAGAGCGTCCCTTATAACAAAAATTACGACTATTGCAATTACTATACCAATCACGAACGATAATTTACTAGTTAGGGTATTATTTATCAAACATTATTCTCAAAAAGAGAGTTAATTGTTTTAGGATGGTTTATTTCTCTATAAAAATTATGGTGATCTTAAAAGAAACCACAAGGCCACTAGTAAACTAATATTTTTTCTTGTATATTTTTAGTTCGAAGAGTCATGGCCCATATTAATTGCCTGTTGAAAGAATTACCGTCAGTTACTGGTTCTATTACGTCTGAAGCTCCATCTGAAGATGATAGACTAGGAAGAACAGCAGTCTTCACTTCACGAAGAAGAAAATTAAATGGATTGTAAAATAAATCCTGAAAAATTCCCGAAATGATATATGTTGACATCGCTTATATGTACCATTCAACTTACAGGCTTGACGGAAAATCCAGAAAATTGTGGCATATACTTTTTTGGCAGTTCGTTGATTTGACAGTTGTAAATGCCCACCCAATATATAAATATAGAACTCCAGATAGTTTAGATTGCCACACAATAGTGCTGAAAGATTTTAGGATGGCTGTGGCTTGTGGTCTGATTGAAGCTGACAAAGAAGCGCTCCAAAGAGAACGAAAAAGCATGAAAAGAGATATAAATAGATTTAAAATAAACGTTTCTGTCGAAATCAAACACAATAAAGTTGCTCATTTTCCAGTTCATGGCACTAAAAAACGATGTGCTCATTGTAGTACAAAGGCAAACCCTCACAGAACACAATGGATGTGCAGTACATGAAAAGTATGGCTTTGTCTCTAGGAAAAATTGTTTCAAAATTAATGTGTTGTTACTTAGAATAAATATGTTTTTACTTTCCTTGTGGTTCTAAAAGGAACCACTATATTTTGACACTTCTGACGAATAACAATTTTTTTAAAAACATTTCTCGGCTTTTATTCATCATTAGTAACCAGCAAATGTCAAAAAATTCATGACTTTTAACATTTTAAAAATTGAAAATTAATTCAGTCCGCAAAGGATTAAAACAAAGTATCCAACATTTTTTTTAAATCTTAGTTTTATAACAGCTGCGTACAAAAGTTCTGGGGGGGGGGCTTAAGCTTAACAACAGAATAGTCACATATTAACATAGTATTTTTATTTATTATTAAGTAACAACAATAGTCCAATAAATGATTACCATTAGCGAGACAATTAATTACCTATTCTAATTTAATAAACAAGCACTTATCACAAAAAATACTTCCATACTTATACAAAAATTGATTTAATTTTTACCGCAGAAAATGCCTATATAAGTTCTAAAACTTTCTATTTAAAGCTTATAGTTCACTCAAAAAATATATCTATATGTAAAATTAACTTACCAGCACTACCTATTTAAAAAATATAAATAAATTCATTCCCAAATTGGGCAATTAACGACGGGTATTTCGGTGGTGTAATTTGGTGTACAGGCAAGTTGTAATCAGGTGTAATCAGTTGCAGTCAGTTGTAATCAGGTTTTAATCAGTTGTAATCAGGTGTAATAAGGTTGTATTCAGGTATAATCAGTTGTAATCAAGTACTAATCATGTTGCAATCATGTGTAATCATGTTGTTATTTTGTAAAATTTTGGCCATTGCGTATGCGTGTAGTCATGCGCAATTAACTTCGAGTTTATTTTTTATGTATGACACTTAAACAGACGCGATGGTTAAATTATTTTTTCTAGGACTTTTTAGTAAGTTGGGTACATAAAAAAATCGTGCATTTTTGGATTGAGGTATGCCATTTTCTTGGGTAGTAGTTGATGCCAAAAGAAAACTGTAGATCCAAAGCCAACTCTGAATCCGTGTAAAACACCAAAATCGCAGCCATTAAAGATGGTTGCCATTAAAATTTTTACGAAATTTTCTATCTTTCCTTGTAGTGATCCGATTTCAATGATTTATTTTTAAAACAAAGAAGAAGTTAAAAAAAACCTCCAAATCAGTTACTTCAACCGAAAAGAAACTAAAAAACAAAAGAACAACAAACAACAAACAAAACAAATTCAATGAATTTTCGTTATTTCCACCCAAGATCTTTTGATCTTTTGTTTTTTAGTTTCTTTTCGGCTGAAGTAACTGATTTGGAGGTTTTTTTTAACTTCTTCTTTGTTTTAATTGCCTTAGGAGTATAATCCTACTGGAAATATTAACACGCCAGAACGAATTCGTATCAGGTAACTTGGATAAGTAAGTACCAGTGCGGAACGATGCCTATTTGTGAGTGGTTCAAGGTTGGAAATCAAAGTGTATGATGGTGTTTATTGATGTATAGTGGAGGGTGACTTTGTGAATTATTGAAAAATTAAATTTGAATAAATGAATGATTTGTCAGCTGAAAAGAAAGTTAGAAGTCAAGTTAAGGTAAGTTTGAATCAGACCTGAAGTGATTTGAATTGAGTAGGTTTTTATTGTTACTAATGGAACATTGCTTGGCTTCAGTGACATTAAGCCTAGCGCATAACTAGCGCTCCGCGTCGGGCTACTGCCGTTGCCTAGGTACAAACCTTTATCATGTATGCATGCTTCTGCCTAGTGTGCCATGGAAAAATCAAAAGTCTTACAGAAGCTTCCGAGGAAGCTTCCAAAACAATAGTTGTCAAACACAAAAATTCTAATAGGGTAGTTTTTTATCGCCTTTTTAACAATACATTTGACTTCATTAGCCATCTTGGTTTAAAAAATAGCAGTCATTTTTTAAAATGCGATAAAAAATGTTGCTGATTAGGTCATCAGTCCATAAAATCGGTCTTAAATTGAAAAAGCTGCAGTTATTTAAATTTATTTCGGTTTTTTGCGACACCCGGTATTTATTTGGTTGTTATCTTCACGAGATGACCCTGTAAAGATAAAAATATAATATTTTCATAAAAAGCTTTGGAACAAAAAAAAATCATTGAAATCGGACCACTAGAACGAAAGTTTCCTAAAGATTCTAATGGCAGCCATCTTTAGTGGCCGCCATTTTGATGTTCTACACGTATTCAGAGGTAGCTCTGGATCTAAAAAATTTTCTTTTGTGCACGATTTTTTCGATATTGGCGGCGTTAATAAAAGCTAGTTCAATGGTAGAATGAATTTATTTTCCATTTCGTTAATTACCTATTTGTTTTTGTATAAAAAACTAATCTAGAAATTTAAATACCCCTCGTAATACCCTTAAGCATGCATTCCCTGACCCTAGCTATGATATGATTTCAATTGGTTTCCGAATTAAAAATACGTAGAGATCCCAGAACAGATAATAACTAAAGGGAAGCATTCAAATATGCCGGTTTCAGCTCATTATCCATCCTTTTCAGTACTAAAATGGATTGAAATTTAATTTTTATATGAGATATTTTTAAGTACATAATTTATTAAAGTGGGAGGTGGTTTATTTAATTTATCGTTGCTACACTGCTTTCCATTAGGGTAAATTTAAAATTTAACTCCAAACCTAATATGTTAAAAAGACGATTTTTCTTTTTAAAATATGAGGTGTACCAACAATAAATTAAATATTTAAAAAAATATATTTCTATGTTTGAGAAAAAATTTAGATAATGACTGGTACTAAAATTCAAAAAATAACCGAATTTCCAATAATCCGTTACCCTCCTCTTTAGCTTAACAAATCTCACCTTTAGTAACCATGAAAATGTGGCAACATACCAACTTACACTACAATTAATTAGTTAAATATTTTTAAGTATTTTACTCGATTTTTAACCATATGAGCCTGCTCTGACATAGCCTGAATTTCGTTAATAAGTTAATTACTTTTTTTGATTTATACAGACCGCTTCAAGCTACTGCGAACATAGGGCGGAAGAAGTCTAATTTGCCAGTGTACGTACATGCAGAGACACCGCACGCCTATCAGTGAAGCAACCAATACTCAGGCTTGCGATCGTCTTTCGTCGCCGTTCGCCGCCATTCGCAGCTTATGTTTAGTACGCCTCTAACCACGGTGCTGTGTGAAGCGTAGTCAATGAAACCGGAATTTGGTCAATAAATACGCAAATTTTTATAACGTAATTTTCTTATTTTCTGTCACTGATAAATAAGAGCGTTTTATTGTCAACTGCTCAGATTTATCAGTGACGACGTGTTACAATGAAAATAATAAGGAGAAACAAAATAAAAGCAAATTTTCAAAATAAAATAATACATTCTAAAAACCAAAAAGATTCTCCCAGTCAAAAAAAAATTAGAGCAAATGTTCGAAAAGTCCTCCTTGCTCGGCTAGACAATATCCGAGCCTACTATAAAAACCCCTTCTAACGTTTCCAAGCAAGTTAGGGGTGATAATTTGAAAAGCTTCTTCAAAAACAGATAGAAGTCATTAGGAGCAAGATCGGGAGATCGAGCTGGCCATGAAAAAGTTCCCCGTGTACTTATAACCCGATTAGGAAATACATTATCAAGATATTCCCTAACAAGGCCAACATTGTGAGTGGAACAACCATCTTGTTGAAACCATGTTTCACCAAATCTTACACCTAACAACTGCCTAGCAGTTGGAATAATGTGCTGCTGCAGTAGATCCAAGTATCTAGGACCATTCAAATTGCAATTGCTGTTAATAAAAAATGGCCCAATTACGTGTTCCCCTACAATACCCCCCCCCCAATTATTTAGTTTTTGGGGATACTGTGTTCTTACGTCAAAATACAAATGCAAATTTTCCCTCGACCAATATCGAACGTGTGTTGGGTTATGACGATTTGACCATTTGACCATCTGCACTTTTTCGGCAACTTCGTAGCCATCCATTTTTAGTTTTAAAAATGTATTATTTCAATTAACAATCATCTGTTTCTCGAGCAAGGCAGAAATAAAACAAAATAATAAAAACAAAATTAATTTCCAAAAGATAACACTGCAGCGTGCTTCGAATCCACCTCGGTCGTACGGCACGGAGAGTAAATTGAACTTGATTCCCCCTATGTTCGCAGTAGCTTGAAGCGGTCTGTATAATAAATGTAGGTGTTTTTATCAGTATTGTTGTGTTTTTTTTTTAGATCCTATTCCTACCTTCGAGATTTGACGAATAATTTTGACAGTTTGTCGAAATAATAGATGGTTAATATGATAATTATAACGTTGTTTTTTTCACAAACTGAAGTATAGCACTTACTTCAGCAACTTTTTTCCCAACCGAGGGAGTAAACGTTTATAATAATGTGTAATTAAGTGTGATCATATTGCAATCAGGTGTAATCAGGGCTAATCAGGTGTAGTCAAGTGTAATCAGGGGTATTTAGGTGTAATGGTTGTAATCCGATATGTAATATATTGTAATCATGTGTAATATTGTTGTAACTTTTGTAATCTTTGGCACCAAAGTGTCGTTTGGTGTACAAAAAGTGAGTACGGAAACGTCCCTCCGCAATTAATTAGGTTGACGATGAATTCATTCAAAGTAAGTAAAGTAATTACTAACTAATTTTATATTTAAACTTTATAGGCATTTTTCTTCAAACATAGCTGAGACACAAATATTTATTAATATTCTTTTCACACCCCACTAATTGAACCTATGTTTTTCTGCGGAAGCTCACAATGCCCGACATCTGATATGATCATATAAAATTTAAAATCGTTCGCAAAAGCATTTTTTTACGATAGATTACATGCCACAAGAGAGTATTTTTGTCCTCTTCACACTTGTTTACTTTTGTATATCTCCACCTCACTCCCACTTAAATTTGTGGGAGTACTCACTGGTTCAGATTTTAAGTATACCCATACAAAACCTGTATATAGAATGTACCGATTTACATGTGATTCGGTCGCTCCATAAATGAACAAAATCCGAGAAATAACTCTTGGTATAACTCTAAAATTTCACCTGCCTGCATGCACATACAAAATAATTCCAGCAGCAAAACTTCCTGAAACTGCTCACATTTTAAGCCTTTATTACATCGCTTTCAGTACTAGTACTGTAATTTTAAAGCCAAAATTGCCACATTGAATGGAGAGTTCAATACAGATGCGACAGCATGTTGGAAGAGTAATTAGGTTTCCACAGGGGAGCGGGCAGGTATAGAAATTCAGGTACAGGGTAATCAGTTATAAGTCTCTCCTTACCTGAAGGCCTAACAAAGCTAAAAATATTTTTATTTACCTACGAACAACGCATAATATTAATTTTATGACCCTCTCAACACGATTTTAATGGCTCACTTATGGTCCTAGGATAGTAATAAAGCTTAGATGTAAACTACAAGACGGCATGACAAGCGATGAAACTTTATTTTACAGAGCACTAATTGACGCAAAAATGTGAATTATTTTTCTATATTTTTAAGACAATAAATATTTATTAAACGTAAATAAATCCAATAAAATTTTAGTACCTAACGAAAAATATATCCCGTTAAATTGACATAATCATTTTTAAAGAAAAAAAACCTTGTTTTTAGAAAGATATATCAAAAGTCCCTAAGAAACCTTATTTGTTTTGACGTTTTGGATAGAAATTCATTAAACAAGATTTTAGTAAGTGTTCGTAAATAACCAAATGTGAATTATTTTTCTGCAAACCATGGCTTCTTTGGTTAGGTACCGATGCAAAAAACCCTTTCTTTATCACGATTTCAAAAAAAAATTCCCATAAATTTTTTACCCAAATATGAGGCAAATTAGCGTCAAATGCCAATATAAGGATTATTATTTTTCTTATACCTAAAAAATAAGCCTTTTTAGGTATTGAGGGTTTTCCACGAATGCACAAAAAAACATTTTTAAAATACGACAAAATAACAAATTAAGATTTCCGCAGTGGCGTAGCCAGGGGGGGGGTTTGGGGGGTTACCCCCCTCCCCCGGAAGTCCAACCCAATCTACAATAAATTAATTGGTTTGTAACGTGTGTTTGGTGTGATGCCTTAAATTTTAAATTTTCCCTGCGATACTATGGCATCATTAATTGTTATAATTTTAACTTAATTCTAAGAAATTTTTATCACCAGCATTTAAAACGTGTAACGTGTTCTTGGCATCTAACCCATCTACTTGTTCAAGAATATTTTACAAAAAAACTTCAGAGATCAACAGTTTTAGGAGCATAATCCTACTGGAAATATTAACACGCCAGGACGAATTCGTATCAGGTAACTTGGATAAGTAAGTACCAGTGCGGAATGATGCCTATTTGTGAGTGGTTCAAGGTTGGAAGTCTATGTGTGTGATGATGTATAGTGGAGGGTGACCAGTGAAACTACTGATGAGCCCACGCTGGTTACTTAGGGCGAAACATCGTTTGATCATTTCTCTTTTCGCTTTGATCTTTTGTGTGTTCCTTGTGGGATACTCATCCAAGTTTGAATTTCCGTTATTTCTACCCAAGATCTTTCGATCTTTTGTTTTTTAGTTTCTTTTCGGTTGAAGTAACTGATTTGGAGGTTTTTTAACTTCTTCTACGTAGTATTATAGTCAACTAAAGTCTAATGGTCGCATTGTTGATTTTCTTGACTTATTTTCTAATTTGGTAGCCACTGAAATTTATGTATTTATTTCCTCTGTGCGTTTAATTTGTATTTTCTGCTGCGTGTAACGTACTTAACTACATTCAACCCATTTAAAACAAAGATAAAAACAAAAAAAATCATTCCAATTAATGTATATACTATATCATTTTTCTCCTTTTATTTGTTTGCACTTGCTGTTAAATCATTTTGGTTTCGAGAATGCTGGAAAGTTTTAAAATGAGCACCTTGGATGGCTATTTATTTATATTGAACATAACATTTATTTACTTAGGGCCTCCGTAGTGCAATGGGTAGCGTATCTGCCTGCTGCATTGAAGGTCCCGGGTTTAAATCCCGGCTAGGTGCAGTGTTTCTAGAATGGGGTTTTGGCACATTTTTCAGTTACTGCATACTTGGAAACTACGTAAAAAATATTAGACGCTATCTTTTCTTTTTTTGAAAAAAGTATCTAAGTTGAACCTCTTGAAAAAATGCGCCGATAACCTTGTTTGCACTTGTTTAAATTTTTGTGATTACTTACCTTTTTGATAACTATTAGAAAACTAGAGTTTGATGTTTATTGATAAAATATGATGTTTATTCAGTGTTAAAGTTATGTGCTGGAAAAATTGTTAAAATAGGTGGGCGAACAAAATAATTCCATTTTCTTAGAGCGTGTTTAAAATCCAAAAAAAATTATCAACTTTTTTTGCTTGTAGTTGGAAAGTCGGATTAATGAATGCCGAATTAATATATTCCTCAGAGTTAAAATTGATCGGTCCTAATACAATACAAGGGTTAAGGATGCGTTTCCAAGTTATTTGAACAGCCAGGAGCACAACAATTAATAGAATTTAAAGCACTTTTTCAGAAATAAAAAAAATGGTACACAAATATTATAGGTTCTGAACCTGCGCTAGCCAGAAACTAGACACTTAAAGTTAATTTTCAGTTTTGTCAGCATTCGTATCCTTATCTCTATCGAGTCGATCAATCAAGCAGGAGCACTTTAAAAATCATGGCGAATGCATGACAGCTCCAGCTGATTAAATGCACGAAAACCTCGTTAGGTACGATAAGGGAGTCGTAACATTACGTATAATTTCGACCGTCCCTGCATACGAAATGATGTTTTAACGCATTTGATGCTGGAGCTGTCACGCATTCGCCATTAGTTTAAAAGGATACCTGCTCGGACGCCTAGCAAAAAAAACTGGTCCTATTTACTCTACGTTGCACCAGTGACGTCACGAGGACTTTCGGAGGTTTTTTCAAGGGCCCCAAGTTTTAAGCGAAATTACACGATAAAGAAGCAAAAAAAATGTTGTGAGAAAACTTTTCGGTAATTTAAGTGTCCCAAAAATATAATAAAATAATAAAATTTATTTTGGCATTTTTTTTAATGCAAGAACCCATTAGGGCCGACCTGGTTGGTATAGTGACTATACTATTCTCCACATAAAACTGGTACAATAGAAGTTAGCAGCCTGTTTCATTTTTAAAATTTTTATAGTACGGCATTGTCTTCCTATAAGTGACAATGTCACAGGCTTCTGACAACATCATATTTTGCATGTCAGTGTCATCCAAATTTAAAAAAATGTCGCCGCACCTTTCGAATTTGATAAAGCTCAAATCTTAGCAAAACTAGGCGGTGGTTGGTCTATTCGGCAAGTAGTTGTTCATTATGGGAGAAGCAAATCTTCGATAGTAAACATAAAGAGGAGTGAACTATCCACCGAAGGAAGGCACCGGTTTGACGAAAGTTACTACACAAGAAGCAATCAATTTTCTGAAAAATCATCCGTTTGCCAAAGCGATCCATAACAACAACTAAGGTATCGCATTGCGGCAAAAGAATTAAACTAAGCGAGGAAAAGAAGCAGTCTCGATTAATTTTTGCGTTGAATTATTTTCTGAGGGATGAAGAATTTTGGCAGCAGGTGGTTTATTGACCGCCAAGAACCCGATACGAAGAACGATATATTGCTGGAAACGAAGACAGGGCGGAAAGATTTTTGGTAAATATTTGGAGCTGGATATCGGCTAGAGGACATGGCGCCCTATTTAGAATTAATGTACGATTTACAGCTGAAGTTTGTATTCCAACAAACTGTCCAGTTTATACGGCCAAAAGTGCGCATCGATGGTTCCAAGAATATAATATCGCAGTTTTGCCTTGGTCCGCAAAAACCTCTGATGCGAATCCAATAAAGAACGTTTGGGGCCTTATCGCAAAGAAATTAGCAAGTTTTAATATCATTTCCACCCAGGAATTCAGAACATCTAATGGAACTCATTGTAAGGGCATATAGGAAAGTTATTCCAACATCCAAACTTATTTGTAAATTTAGCCAATTCAATGCCCAGAAGACTTCAAAACATCATTGCAACCAACGGTTGAAAGACGCACTATTAAAAAGTTCCCCAAGATTTCGAGGAAGTCTCATCAATGAGTGACTTGTAAACCAGGTATGAGCCTCAATAGACCTTTTAGGTAGCAATGGACGGTGCATCATTGCATGACTCATAACAAACGTAATCTAACCTAACCAGGAGACCCGGGCTTGATCTCCGGGGTTGTCGGTAGTCTACTTGGACTTTTTGTTATAGGCAAAGAAAACTGCCTTTCTAGTGAATGCTCATCAGACCTGTCTGGGGGTCGATTCTTGAATTTCGTAGGAAAGTTCGCACAGGAACGTTCACATCCTTTAAGAACCAATAAGATAGCTCAGAAGCTGCCGAGCTTGTATGATGCACACGCAAAGCTAACTGGATTGTCGTTTTTCAAGAGCGCTCGTTCACCTGCTAAGAGGCAGGTGTATGAAAGTGTAGGAAAATTCCTTCGGCACACGGCAATCGGGAGAGGTTCGGCTGTGGTCGTATAGGATTCGGATAACTTGTGATAGCTCCAAAGCCTGTTATTGGTCGATATAAGAGAGGTGACTGTTCCCGTGCGACCTTTCCTATAAGTGTAAAAGGTATCTTAGTCCCTGCCCTTCATTTACGGAAACCAGGCCGGATGGGATCAGATATCACGGTATTGGTAGACTACTGGAATACAAAAGACCTGGTCTGGGATTCGAAAGTAGTTAATGAACCGTCCGATTAGGTACATAGTGCCTACGAGATTCTAAAACATGACGGTAAACAAATGTGAAGAGAGAGAGAGAGGGAACCCCATCAGTTTCCACTGTTTTTATTGGTATTAAAAGGGTAATAAAACTGTTTACAAAAAACTATGGATTTAAGTTAGTATCTATCATATCTTCCCTAAGAGTCAATCCAAGACTGCAATAAGACGGAGCAATTTTATGCAAAACGAAGTAAAAAGATGCATACAAATAAGTTCTGTCCTGATTTCGGCATTTCAGAGTCTTGAATGCACAAATGTGTTTTACGGCATAATTAAATGCTATGTTTCCCAACGTAGAGTGGGTGAAATTTGCTCCCCCTCCCAGACCTCTCAATACAGTTCTCGAGTAATCAGGTTAGCCCGCCAGACGATATTTTTTGAAAAATGTTATTATATTCGAAACGTGGAACATAATTTTGCACCCCGATTTTTAAATTTTTCACACCTCCTAGGAACCAACCCACAGGTTCTTGGAGGATTAAAAACCTTTGAAATGAGCGTGCAAATTTACACCTTTTGAATGACATAAAAAATTTCAAAAATATTGTCGGGGGGGGGGGGGGCTACGTCGGTTACTCGAGAACCCCTTCTGTGGGTTACTAGTGGGTTCGCCAAATTTAAAATTGGGTGAGCAAAATTGTGAAAAATTATACCCTTCGGATGACGTAAAAATTTTAAAAATATATCATCTGAAAGGGCCCTCTTATATAAAAATGGCTACACTTACTTGTGAAAGTGTGTGTGTGCAAAATATTTGTTGGGGGTAAAATTCTATTTTTTAAAACTTGACTTCTCTTGATGCAGACAAATAAGGCCATTTTTGGTATTTACTAAAAAAACCCTGGAGGTTGTTTATATCCCTCAACGAGATCGTCAGCGTCTTACTGAATCAGTAAGGTCAAGTTTAGAAAACGTGGGTTAGATTTTGCTTTTGCGAACGAAAAAGCCAATAAGTTTGGAACTAATAGAATTAATTAACCCCAAGTAAAAACTTCATTTAAATATGAGACAAGTAAACTGGCTACTTACCGTAAGTTTTTTCACCTAGTTAAGATTATAAAATAAGTATCTACTAACCGTTAGTAAATCTATAGTATTGTAAAACCAGTATAACTCCTAAAATATGGATTTAAATAAAATTAAAAATATATTTCTGAACTCTAAAAACTATGTTCTATCACAATACACCCTAAGAAAAAAAAATAAAAACAAATAATCCAAAAAAAGTGCAACGCGCCGACGCGACGGTGTTCTAACCGACAACCTATAGATTGATTGATCAATGCTTTATCCACTCTATCATGCGCTTATAAACAAAGATGTTGAAACCGCAGAATATAAACGTTTTGGCGGATTCTTATTTGTCGACTGATAAGTGTTAGTCATGATTAAAGTATAATTAGAGAATTTTCGCGTTTGGTGAATATATAAAGGGCGGGCCAAAAAATCTTGCAAATTTTTGAATTTGATATAACTTTTGATGGAATCGGTCGATTTTAAAATGTTTTCACAAAGACAAGACATCAGACTTTTCTGATCCGGTTCAAAATTTGACATTTCTTAAGAATCCAAGATGGCGGACCGTTTTAAATAACGGGAAATTTTCACCCCCGCTGCAAAAAATATGTGCGGCACTGCAAAAAGTCTAAGTCATTGTTACAGAAGCCTTGTGTATTCTCTCTATACTAAGGCATTATTTAATTAAATCGGTTAATAAAAAAATACGAGCTTTTATATTAAGTGGAATTGTTTGCTGTAACTGTAGATAGAAGTACAAAAATTAAGGATTTTATGTTGTGGTTCAAAATTTAACAATTCTCAAAAATCCATGATGGCGGACATTTTTAAATAATTCTGAACAAAATCTAAATTAATGCGACAAAAGTTCCCTCCCTGCTGCATATATGAAGGCATCACTAAATTAAATCGGTTAAGAAATGAAAAATTGATCATCAAGTATAGTGACATAAACTAAATGCCGCTTTGCTTAAAATTTTCCTGTTTCTGTATACAGGAAAATGTCGCAGATTTTATTAGGCCCATTGAGTGGCCTGTTAACAGCCCCGATTTGAATCTGGTAGACATCCATTATTGGGGATATTTAGAAAAAGAAGTGTACAGAAATGGCCGCAGCTACGCCGATATTAACGAGCTGTGTCAAGGCATCACAGATGCTCATCGAAGTTAGCCCCAAAGAAACATTACCAATGTTTTACGAGAGACTAAAATCCACTTTGCCTTCCACGCTTTCATTGGTCGACTCAAGGTTACATGAATGTGAGGTTATAGATATATTTTGATTTTATTAATTTTCTCCCGCCTACAAATTAAAAAAAAAACAAATAATAACAACCCAACCAAAACAAACCCTACTCAATCCAGGGCCTAACGCTTTTTGAAATCTAACCAAATAAATCCTGCTGGAGTGCATTTGAAAATAAAAGGCGATGATGAGAAATATTTAAACACAAAAGTCCTAACCTCACAAACATGTAACCTTGAGTCGGCCAATGAAATCGTGGAATGCAAAGTGGGTTTTAGTCGCTTCTAATGCTTTTAATAGATTAAGAACATATGGGGATCAGCTTAGAAAATATGAGTACCTGATCTAGATTATTATACGTTAACTATGGTTATTTTTATTTAAAAGTATAAAGGTGCCAAAAAATGTATAAAAAATATAAGTATTTGATGATTAATAACAAAGTAAAAACTTAAGCTCGGCCAAATAACCACGCCACTCTAGCTAAAAAATCAGTAGTTTGAAACCACTGCAATTTTTTAAATTTTATTACAAGTCACAATTTTTATTGAAAACGCTGGAAATGATGACACTAACTTAATACCTAGCAGAGATGGGAGGTAAAATGGCCTTGACTTTGTTTTGTTAATTTTTTTAGGGGAGTAAAATTACCCAATGGTTAAAGCGTGTAAGCTGTCCACCATCTTGGATGTTCGAAAAATGTCAAAACCGCAAGCTTTGTTCACCCAAAAATATAAAAATGTTTACAATGAAGTAATTTGATCAAAAGTGACAGCAAATGCAAAAACTGCGATTTTTTTTGCCAATAACATGTCGAGTCAAAAACCACTTATTTCAGAGTATTATAGTTTTCTTATCTCTTAACCTATTTAATTAGTAGTAGTAGTAGTGGTAGTAGTAGTAACTAGGGGGCGGTCCAAGACCTGGCAAGTAGGCCCAATCGGTCCTTTTTTACCTTACCCCAGCCCAGCCCCCTAATCCACCACCTGTACTTCTTGTACGGTAGTGGGCTCTCCGGGCCTTCCTGTTCTCTTCACGAAGTCCAGTACTTTGGCCCACTTAAGAGCTCGTAGGTCCTCTGCATCCAGGTTCGGTTGTCCGAGTACCTGATGTCTCATCCTTAGGTATGCAACGCACTCCGCAACGAGGTGCCGGGATGTCTCCTCCGCCCTCCCGCAGGCACGGCAGATAGAGTCATTCCCGATCCCGATGCGAGTCATATGCTTACTGAGTCGGTTGTGGCCGGTCAGTATCCCTGTCAGTAGTCCAATATCTTCTCGTGTTCTTCCCAGGAGCCATTTGAGTCTGGCCGCGTCCGGTCCGTCGATGAATTCTTTGGACTGTCTGCATTCTATTTCGTTCTCCCAGGCGCCTAATTCTTGAATGTCAATAGAAGGAACGATCCCTCAAGAGAAGGGATCAATCCCGGGGAATGATCTAAAAAGAAAGAATTTACGCGCATTCGTGTCTGAGAAATGGGATCGATCCCCGGCTTTGGACTCGAGGAGTGCGAACACCCAATTTTTGATAGAATGGAATGAGCGATCCCCGCTCAAGAATACGAACTACGTTTGACGTGAGACACAACTCTATGTCGTTCCCTGCTCGAGAATTCAGGCCCAGGAGTCTGCCAGTGCATCATTAGCCCATTTAATGAGTCGACTTTGCAGCTGTCTCCTTGTTATACCTAAGAGTGGTTCCGGCCCCACGTATTGAGTGCTGGCCGCGATCCGAGCGAGTTCATCCAAATTTAATTAAGTAATGCCTTGGATAGAAAGCATACATAAGGCTTTTGTCGCAATCACTTGGATTTGCTCCAGTACCGCACGTATTTTTTTGCAGGGGGATGAAAATCACCCAATAATCAAAACGGTCCGCCATCTTGGATTTTTGCGAAATGTAAAATTTTTAACGAAAAGTCTCATGTCTTGTCTCTCAAAAAAGTTAAAATCGATCTATTCAATCAAAAGTGTGCAAGATTTTTTGGCCCACCCTATATATGGACAAGCATCTCTAAACCAAGGGTTACCGGTCATCGATTTTTTTTAGAGTTTGTTTTAACTTATTTCTATCATGATCTCCGTATAAATAGAACAGTGATCTTTGCAAATGACATTTTCGAATTCTTATGATAGCAATGCTTTTCAATATATGATGCTTTCACTTGTACTTAGGAGAAAAATTCACTAACCGTAAGTGGTAAGTAGATAAATCACTAAGGGTTAACAACCTAGTAGAAAAATTCACTAACCCTAAGTGAAGGCAGAGTTAAGTGACTTGTCGCATATTGGTAAGTAGATAAATCACTACTTAAGGCTTAATAAATTCGGGTCTAAGTAAGTGGTTTTACTTGCAACTATTGAATTCATCACTTGGGGCTAATAAAAACTTTACCTACCACGAAAAAAAAAAGCTTAGTAGACACTTCACTTTTGATAGTTTTCTGAATGTTAATCAAAATTTTGGTGCCTTTTGAGTTTAGTAAGTACCAAAGTCGTTACCAAACTTGTGATAAGCCTCTTTTTATTAACAATTACTCATCTAATGACGGTTAAAGTTTAAAATTTTATTTTGCTCACATCGTTTTTATTATGCTATCAAAAAGCTAAAAAATTATTTATTACTTTTTAGTAACTTTTATAAACGCTTCTTATTCAAAACATTTTTTACTTAAATTCGTTTCCAAATTTTTAGTAACCCATGCATAAGTTGATGAATCGATCAAAATACCCATTTGAACGAAATCGGAGTAGTTGTTTAGAAGTTCCCCCCCCCCCTCCGTACTCGAAGGCATAGGAGGTGTGGTCACTGTAATATAATAATCATATTCTTAGAGAAAAAAGAATGTGATAGGAATAATATTAAACTTTACCATGAAGAATATTACATGATAGCAATAAGTTAATATAGAAACGTGACGTGAAACATGACTATTATACGGCCAGAACGTCTTTTTAAAAAAATATATAGTAATATACCTAGTATAGACACTTCCCCAAAATATGACTACAATGAATCTGGATATCCTTATTTATTATTGTATGAATATGATGAAAAAATGTCCAGATGAACATTCACTAAATATGCATTAGTCTTCCACTAAAGTGCAATTACGGAGTAGCCTATGGATATTTAATAATATGCAGAGTATATCCCTAGCAGAGCCATAAGTGTACTATTTAGGATATGGTATATAAAATGAAATTTTATGGTAGGTTGAGATTAGTTATTAAAAGATTACCTAAATAACTTTTTGTTGTCTTATATGTATGATAATTGTACCTATTACATAGAGAACATATTCCAGTGCCGACTACCTACAATAGATGACATTAAACTAAATTACAATTTTAAATCATATTAATCGCGTTCTTTTAACAAGATAGTAATATTTTTAGGAAACATGCCAAAATCCTAATAAAAAATTTCCTTTTGGAAATATTCATAAAAGTAACTAGATTATCACGTTATCATGGGAAAATTATTATCTTATTACCAAAGAAATATAACTATCAAAAACTCTTAAAGAATATTCAACAAAAGAATAGGTCTGTAACATTCCTGTCATATTCGCAATAGAATATTCTAAAAATCATTTTGAGGGACTATTCCTGCAACATGAATATTCCTCCAAAGTTATGTGTTCCACACAGGGTGTTCCAAATTCGATGCTCACCATGGGGATCTTCTAAACGGTGGAAAATACAATAAGGTTTAAATTAGGACAAAGTTTCGAAATTTAATTCTTGGCTCAAAACTGAAAAAAAGTTTAGTTTTTATTAACGCTTAAAGTTTTCTGCAGGTACCTTTTTAAGAGAGAAATTTGACATTTTAGGGTGATAGAAGCAAATGTGCTTTTTTCTCCTGCCATTTGGTTAATGAAGTAAGATAATATTTTGCAACCTTATTTTGACGAGGCAATTGATGGTTTTGGGTTAATTAACTTTCATCAGCTCAAATGCAATTTTTTTTTCAAACTTAATAAGATATTTTGGAAATCTACTTCCATTACCTTTTTTGATACTTTAAAAATGCCAATTTATCTGACGTTTTGTTGTAACAAGATAATTTTATCTAATATTTTATAAATAGGGTTTTACTTTATTTTTTATTATTAAATTCTTGTTTATAAGTACTACTAACTGACATTATCATATGACAGTTAAAATGTAAAAATGTTGTTTAAATTATCGAAATTGATGATTTATATATATTATAAGATATTAAGATAAGATATTAAGATATTATTTATAAGATGAGTTATAAAATTTAAGAACTAAAGCCAAAAGAAAGGTATTTCCCAAATATTAGGCAAAATTATTTTGTTTGAGACAATGATGTGTTTGAAATTAACTGTGTTTCGGACTTCCATTGTCTATATTTTATTTATACACGACGTTTCGATCAATACAATCTCCGAACTACCTTCAGGTGCAAACTACACGCTATTCCTAAAGCTACGTACTTATTTACTATGGAAAGTTTAAGAAGTTGGCTCCGCCCAAGTAGGAGCTTCCAAATATTTGGAATTTCTACACTTGGTTTATTGAAAATACCCTGATTATGCCCAACAAAGGCAGCTTCAAGAAATTTTCAATATACAGCAATGGAGTTGGAGCAAAATTGTCAAATTCATTTTCTTGATGTACTTATCAAACGAGTAGAAAACGACATCAGAACAACAGTCTATCGTAAACCCACCGACACAAGACAATATTTAGATCAAGGTTCAATTCACTCTGCTACAACCAAACGAGGCATGTAGTAGTAAGAGGCGGCCCGCAGGCCTGACAATTAGGCCTTTTCATTGACCCTTTCTGCTAAAACGAGGCATAATAAGAACTTTGTGTAACAGAGCCGTTCAAATTTTTAACAATTCTCATGACTTGGAAATTGAAATAAGAAACATTAAGAAGGATCTGCAGCAGACTGGTGACAGCATTAAACCTATAACAGACACTATTTTTAAATTTTAGCAAATAGGACAGAGATTACAAGACCAAAACCAGGCAAATGTATTTTAAACATCAAAGGAGTATCAGAGAAAATTCGAATAGTAGCGAACAACTTTAATATTAAAACAGCTTTTAAATCTAATAACACAATTCGAAGCCTTCTTAGTAAAACAAAACCGGAGAACAAACAAAATAAAGAACGCATTTACCAAGTTCCTTGTGAGTGTGGTGAATCATACCTAGGTGAAATAAAAAGATCACTATCTGTTAGACTTAAGAAACATCAGACGAATACCCAAAGAGGTGAAACAACGAAATCAGGAATCGCCGAACATGCATGGTCAAAACAACACCGAAAGAAGTGGATAGAAGCAAAGGTTTTGCACAAGGAGTCACACTGGAAGAAACGAAAATTCCTTAAAGTTGCCTTTATTGGCAGAATCAGGGTATTTTCAGTAAACCAAGTATTGAAATTCCAAATATTTAAAGCCCCTCCTTGGGCGGAGCCAACCTCTTAAACTTCACGGTTGAGTGATTTCCCATAGTATAAAAGTACGTAGCCTTAGGAATAGATTGTAGTTTGCACCTGAAGATGATCAGAGATTGTACTGATCGAAACGTCGTGTATAAATAAAATATAGACAATGGAAGTCCGAAACATAGAGTTAATTTCAAAATTATTTTGTTAAAATAAAATACAATAATATAAAAAATAAAGTACAACACGCGGGTTTTCCAAAATATCTAGTATTAAGTTACAAGCAAAAATTGCATTTGGGTTGATGAGGGTTAACTAACCAAAACGTCAAGTGACTTTTCAAAATAAGATTGCAAAATATTATCTTCCTTCATGAACCAAATGGCAGGAGAAAAAAAGTACGTGTCCATAAGAACGTAGTTGTTACCTCCAATATTAGAAAATATTTAGTACAACATAAAACTAAAAATTGCATATTCGTAGCAAAAGTTCGTAGAAAAGTTATTATTATTATTAATGTTTTTATTGTCGTATATGTTTTTACATAAACAGTTAAACTTTTAAGCCTAATTAAGAACAAAAATAGGACGACAAAAGACAGAGTTCGCACCTCCTTACTGGGCGAACCAATTAAAGGGCAGCGCTCTTCCACTCAACCTTTTACTTTAAAAAAATATTACAAATTACTTACATTCCCTAAACTATGCTATCTATCTACTGAAAATTTAAGTACTATATAATTAATTTACAACTTATTATCATTATTTAATGAAAGGTGAAATATGAATAATTAGAAAAAAAAGGTACAAATTTTCAAATGTATCAACCCTGCGCCAACTTTGTTTTTACCTCTAGAATGAAAAAATATTTAGTGGACGATAAAACTGAAAAATGCATATTCGTAGTAGGTCTCGTTCAAAAGTTATGAAGTTTTTAGTGGCGGTCGCAAGGGAGGGGCGGTGGGGGCAATCATCACCCCCTTTTTTCGAGAATTTATTTAAAAAATTGATAATTTTTCAAAAATTTTCGCCTGCAGCTAGAGTTAGAGTAACATTTTTTTTTCTTTTACAAAATTTTGACCTCCCGCCCCCTCTTTTTGGGAAAGCTGCGACCGTCACTGAAGTTTAAAATATATCATGTTCCTCTTACCCCACTTAACGATGTCCCACCAAATTAGTTTGAGGTTAATGTGCTACAAATAAACAAGTAAATAATAAGCTTGTGAAAACGACCAAACGAAATTCTTAATTGTATAGTAAACCGTTTTAATCTGTTTCAAAATGTATACTTTTGCAAATTAAAAAACTTCTTCAGGAACCTTTCTGTCGAAAAAGTACAAAACTTTTTCTCGTATTGTACAAGGCTCTATGGCCAACATATATACTGTTCCAAGTTATTAACTTTTGCTTGCCTATACTGAAAAATAACACTAACAGATCTATAGTACGCAAGACAGAACTTTGTAAGTAGCACGTTTACTTAACTATAGTTCAAAAAATATTTGTGATTTCTATGAAAACGCTTAATTCACAGATTACATTTATATTCTAATAAAATATCTGCGTGAAAAAAATATTTTACTGTTAATATTTAGGTATGCCAAAAAGAACATCGATTCTTCGGTAGTCAAAATCAGTCACTGATATAGAGAGACTCCAGTGCCGCGTCTTCGAAGAAAAACCCTTGAAAAATTCTAATATTAAATTGAAACTTTTTGAACTTTGTGGGTAAACTTTCTTTTGGTCGTACTTACTTATAAGTTTTATTAGCTCAACATGGCATATATAATAGGAATAAAGCAAAATATTTACATTTTTAGTGTTTAGAAAAATGCGAAAAAATTAATAGTCGCCTAACTAGAACATTTTTTCGGAATGGGTTTGAATGCTTTCTTTTGTTTCATTATGCGTATAGCGTATGCGAAAATCGGGAGGCACCTCCAACCAAAAGGAATTACCCTTGGCAGTTCCAGATACTTCCCAGTACTTTCGTGAATTTCCCCGATAACTTCCTGGTAGTTCCAGGAGGATGATTCAAGTGGCCAATCTACTCCCCACGAACCGCGAGGTTAGTAGAAACGGTGTTCCGCATCATGTGCTCTGAGTGTTGTAGAAGCCAAGTTATCCGGTCGCCCCTATTGGTCAGATTTGGATTTAGCTGTTCGGCCAATGACAGTGCGACCGAGGTAACAAAAACGGGCACAGCCAAGCCTCAGGGACCAGTCCATCGGGTTCCTCGTCCAACAAATCTTTGGAGGAAGAGTGTTGCTGCCAGCAGGGAACGCCAAACTGAGTAAGCCGGAACTGTTGGCAGGCCGTTTTTACTGAAAGGTGCTATCCATTGCACTTCCGGGTAGCTATGGCTCCTTCATTGCACTATCGAAGGAGGGTGGAGGTGGGAAATCTTTAAGAAAGGATTCTGAACATCAGCGCGGTGCCAGAAGTTTTAACTTCTGGAGGTTGTAGTTTTTGTCAAAATTATGACATGGCATCCCTGGTGGGGATCTTTCGATAATTTTTTGATTGGGAGGGTTAGTATTCCTCCCGGATCCCTACACCGCGCGAGGTTTTCCACCGAAACCGAGATGGCACTTCGTTATGGTTCATGATTGGGTGAAATGGCATTCAGTCAATGGCGTTATAATGCAGGCCGTAGGTACTGGAGTGATGTTCAGCAGTTTGGATGTCGTATGGACGGGATGGTGTTTTCAGATGGGAATTTGGAGTGAGAATTGGAGTGACGAACCATACGAGGGACCAAAGATGACTTCTACTCATGGTTTCTAGAACGGGCCACTACGCGGTGCTTCGCTTGACCCGTTCTTCCAGGGGGCCGTGTTGTAGAAGCCAAGTTATCCGGTCGCCCCTATTGGTCAGATTTGGATTTAGCTGTTCGGCCAATGACAGTGCGACCGAGGTAACAAAAACGGGCACAGCCAAGCCTCAGGGACCAGTCCATCGGGTTCCTCGTCCAACCAATCTTTGGAAGGGTGTTACTGCCAGCAGGGAACGCCGAACTGAGTAAGCCGGAACTGTTGGCAGGCCGTTTTTACTGAAAGTTGCTGTCCATTGCACTCCCGGGCAGCCATGGCTCCTTCATTGCACTATCGAAGGAAGGTGGAGGTGGGAAATCTTTAAGAAAGGATTCTGAACATCAGCGCGGTGCCAGAAGTTTTAACTTCTGGAGGTCGTAGTTTTTGTCAAAATTACGACATGAGCAGACGCATTGATCCGTTTCCTGCATTGCGCTAGCAAGGTGATCTGCCTGGTCACGGCAGGCTGGCAAGGTCTTGAGAGCTAAGAGCAGTGTTTGCTGTGCACCTCCGAAAGCTCCAATTACCAAAACCACTAGCTTGACAGTATAGCCCCGGTACACTCGGTAAAGGTCAAAGAAAAGATCCTGATATTTCGTCCCTTTCTCTTCCTGCTTGACTATGATTTTTGTCTCGGCAGATGCCGATAATTATTATTATTAAAGTAACACTCACTTCATTATGACTAGGCCTCCAATGTCTAATGAAGAATCCAGACACCTACAGACCTGTTTCATCCTTATTAGGAATCATTAGGGAGTCATAGGCTTGTACCTGGCAGTTGAAGCAATACAGGCAACCATGGATAACTCTCGAATTTAAAACAAAAAGTTTGTAATCCGTGGAGACGTAGTACCTGTGTGCGCCACCTGTCGAATAAACTGAGAAACAAAAACATCAAAATTGAAAAGTGCAGAAGACCGTAAATACAGAATCCTGTACCTTTCTGCAGGTTATAAAGAAGAAACCTGTAAAAGTATAAGGTCTCTGTAACATGACTCTTAAAAAGAGGTAATTCGACAGGTGGCGCACACAGGTACTACGTTTCCAAGAATTATAAACTTTTTGTTTTAAATTCGAGAGGTGTTCATGGTTGCCTGTCGAACGCTTTGTCCGATATGCCACGAGTGTTACTTTAATTTTTATTTGCGGACACGAGATTCACTTTGTTGTTTTTGAAATTATTTTTTTTTTTAAACTTTTTGTAGCACGATTTGAATCGGTAATGTACTGTGAATATATCGGCCTTTAATGTAAAATACAGGCGCTATGGTCCCGTTTCTAGGAACGACCTAACTATAAGCGTGGTATCAAGAATTACTGATTTTTGCATAAGGTGGTAAGTATTTTCCAGAATCTTAGTTTTGAAAAATCCACGGTTTATTATTATTATTTTTTTTTCTCCTTTTTGGGGTTTATACTTTATCAGTAACTTTAGCAGATTCGTTATAGAGTTTCGGCAGGTAAGTTAAGTGTTTTTGTAATAATGCGAATCTCAAGTAATACTGATTTTTGCATTGATATAAATATGTTTTTTTCAGTTATTTTTATTTCTTTTAGGTACGACTACAATTTCTTCGTGATGAGACCAGTGGCTGAGACGACGACGGAAATTATGGTAACATTCTCCCGAAAGCTCTTAATATTTAGTAATTTTTTCTCTTTCAGCTTTTTCCAAGTTGTGGTCCTTAGGGTGCGTGATGTCAATGATTATAATTGTTCCTCTAGCTGTATATTAAAAGCCACCGAGCCACCCTGAGTCTCGCCTTATACGAGATTAAATTCGTAACAAATTTCTGAAGATTTTCACTCTGTTGGTTTTTATTGTGATGGAGTTTTTTATTAAATTTAACATAAATATGATACAGCATATTTTTTTGTAAAATTACTAAAAAATATATAGGGAGTGGTAAATATTAGGCATAAGGAGTTGGGAGAAGAAAACAAATTTTTCTTTAGGCATCGTTTCGGATTTAATTAATCCTTTATCAAGCCCTTTGGAGTAACAATCTTCTTTTAGCAATTAGGCTAAACTGTCATTTAAAAAAACTATACAACCCCTATTTGACGTAGAAAATTCAAAAGAAAAAACTTTTTGGTAAGATTTTTCTTAAAGAGTCTTGCATTTTAATATGACAAAATTGTCGAAAGAAACTAATTGGGCCAAGGGAGTCTCCCAGAAAACCGCCTTTTGAGTAATTAGCACACATAATATTTTTTTAAAAGTTTTTGACCTAAATGTTAAAAAAAAATATTTTTTTCTCCACAGGGCTTGATAAAAGATTAACTATTCGGATTTAGTTGCCAAAGAAAAATTAAGTTTCTTCTCCCAACTCCCTATACCTACAATATTTTTTTTATTGCTCCTTTCTAAAAATAAAAATATATATAGACATATATAAAAATCTCTCGTTTGGTATTGATTGTCAATTTAGTTTTTTTGGCTTAAGATAAAAAATCAGGTGCTCCGTTATTCTAAGATATATTATGTACAGGGTGGTCTAAATTCGAGGGGATTTTAGGTATTTCTAAGTAAATAATGGTGGAAACCACATGTCAGTATGTTAACACTTTTTTGAGTCAAGGGAATTTTGGAAAAATATGCGCTTTATAATTTATACTATAACTTTTTAGTTAATGAAAATATATTTTTGGTTTAGATAGCTTATTTATACATAATTTAAAGTAGAATTAACTTGTTAAAATAAATTTTATCTGTATCGTTTAGTTTTGAAGATATTACACTAAGTTGGTATTTTTCATACGAAATAACCTACTTTTTACTTCATTTTTAAAGTCAGAATAAATTTTTTTTATTTCAATAAATAATTTTTTTTGTATACAATAAAATTAAATATGTAAAAAATAAAAAATGAAAATGCGTAAGCACCTATTAAAAAAAATATATAACATAACAGGTGCGATACCCCACTTTAAAGAAATTATTATGCTGATTTCTACTAAAAAATAGGTAATTCCATAAGAAAACTAAAAACTTAGTCTTATATCTCCAAAACTAAATGGTACAAATAAAATCAAGATAAATTCTAATTTAAATTATCTCTAGAAATGCAATTTACACCAAAAGACATTTTTTTTAAAAACAAAAATTATAAAGGCCAAATTCCAAATCGCATGATTTTCAAAAAGTTCCCAAGGTTCAAAAACCAGTTAACATACTGACTATGCTGTGTCCCTTGGACGTGCTGAAAATCCCCAATTCCCTCGAATTTAGACCACCCTGTACATTCTATACTTCAAAGAATCAAAACGTGACAAAGCTTTAAAAGCAACTCAATTTCTTTACTGAGGCTGAAATAATATTAAAAGTTATTATTTTAGATAGGACAAAATTTACATGAAACCTAGTCATAAAACTATTTGGTAATTTATCAGTTTAACCAGCAAAACAACTCGTGATTTCTTAATAAAGGCCGCAACTTCTCGAAAACTTCCGACCTGGGGTCGTAATAAAGGAAGTCAGGGCGGCGACTGCAACTCCCGTTTTACCGGAAAACTTTTTACTTTCCAGCACGGAATAATTAATTTCTTTTAATTATCTTTCCTTTATATTTACCTATCTAGGTAAAATGCGATGAAACATGGATAATAAATTCAAAAGGTAACTGTTAACGTTTTGAAATACACATCTGTTAAGGTTTTGAAATATCCATCGCGAGACCAACCAGGGGTCATATTTTTGAAACCATACGAAATTATTCGCATGCGACTACTTCCATCTCTTCCTATACCATATAGAATAGGAGGCAAAAGACATGCCGATATGCTGATTCATGAGTAGTACGTGAAAGAATAACCGGTTTTTCTTGCGAAACAACACGGTCTACACATACCGACCCTTCTTTCGCCTCTCATTTCACACGGTATAGAAAGAAAGATAAAAATTGTCGATTATTTAGTACACGTATGCGGATATTTTCGTATGGATTCGAAAATCGGACCCAAGGGTACCGATTCTGGAAGTCATAGGAAGTGATCGTTCGCCTGAGAGAAGAAAAGTAAATTCAACCAATAAACGCGCTTAAAAGCAGTGACGAGAGGATCGAATAATCACCAAACTATTATGGGCACGCGCAGAGCTGCCTCGAACAACAATTTTTGAGTGAAGCCGTTCTCTCGACTAGACCCAGTAGTTGGGAATTGTAGGAAAGCTCGTGTGAAAAACGTCACCTGTATTATTTTAGAGCACGCTATTGGACGAACGACCGATCGATATTTTACTCGCTAATGCGCATACTACGGCAAACTTGACCGTCTAGTGCTATTTCGATTATTTTGACCAGTGATTTTAACCAGTTAAAAATGACATTCTTGTAAAAAGAAAGTTGCATAGTGTGAACACCGCCCACAGCTCCATGCTTCAAAAAAAAAAGTTGGCATGTAAAAAGTTACATCCATTTGATGCATAGTGAGAACAGGGCTTTAGGAAGAATATGGCAATATATCAATTTCGACTATAATGTTCTTGACTTAATGGGTGAGTAGGAAGAGCCGTTTAGAGTATCTAATGTCTTCGAATACCTTAACTAGAACTTTTGACATGCATGAAATAAACACTATAAAACCGAAAACTTTCCAAACTAAAACCAAAATAACAACCTTGCCTCTGTTTTTAATTCATGGCGTGTCGGTCTATAGATAAAAGTTTTAGCGACTTAGCTAACTCGTTTAGTTAAAATTTAATCAGTTAAAGTTTTGGCGCCCCAATAGCTATCTGCCTTCATTTAACTAATAGCAAGTCTCTATCTGTTGGCTCAACTTTGGTAAATTTTAAAACTTAATTTAAAGGCATAATATTGTTTATTGAGCAAATGAAGAATGACTTTTATTCATAAATCTTTGTACAATTTGAAAACGCTGTTACCACACCAGTATAGAAGTCAGCAGATATATGCCTCTCATCTACTCTCGTTTTAGTAGTCTTTGGTCAGAATTGGCGTTCACTTTGACAAATAAGTCATGTATTAACTATCAATAAAAATAGGGCTTTTGTGGACCAAAAGTGCAACAAATTGAAAAGTAGTTGATTGACCTATATCTACACACTACGTAAGGCGTTTATTTAACACTGCAGTAATCGCGCAAATGACTGTTATTGGAAAGCGGCTCTGCGTTCGGCATTATTTATACCATATAATTTTTTTTCTTCGATTTTTTTAGTTATTTTATTTTATTTTAATTTTGCTGCAAATCCATTGCAAAATTGTCAAATACCTTTTCTTAGTAGAAAGCGACATCAGAACAATAGTCTATCGAAAACCCACTCACATAGAACAATATTTAAATCAAGGTTCAAATCATTCTGCTACAAAGAAATGAGGCATAATAAAAATTTTGTATAACAGAGCCGTTAAAATTTGTAACAATTCTCATGACTTGGAAATCGAAATAAGAGACATTAAGGAGGATCTTCAGCAGAATGGTTACAGCCTTTAACTTATAACAGATATTATATTTCTAAATTTCAGCAAACAGGACAGAAATTACAATATCAAACATTAACCATACATTAAAGGAGTATCAGAGAAAATTCGAAGAGTAGCGAAAAACTTTAATGTTAAAACAGCTTTTAAATATAATAATACAATTCGAAGCCCTCTTAGTCAAACAAATCCGGAGAACATACTAAATAAGGAATGAATTGACCAAGTTTCTTGAGAGTGTGGTGAATTATACATAGGCGAAACAAAAAAGACCACTACCTGTTAGGCTTAAGGAACATCAGACGAATACCCAAAGAGGTGAAACAACGAAATCAGGAATCGCCAAACATGTATGGTCAAAACAACACCGAATGAAGTAGACAGAAGCAAAGGTTTTGCACAAGGAGACACACTGGAAAAAACTAAAATTCCTTGAAGCTGCCTTTATTGGGCGGAATCAGGGTATTTTCAGTAAACCAAGTGTTGAAATTCCAAATATATGGAAGCCCTCCTTGGGCGGAGAAAACTTCTTAAACTTCACGGTTGAGTGATTTCCCATAGTATATAAGTAAGAATAGATTGTATTTTGCACCTGAAGACGTGTATAAATAAAATATAGACAATGGAATTCCGAAACATGGAGTTAAGTTCAATATAAAAGTACTTGGCAATTAGCACTCAATACGTGATATTATAATACCACTGCACGGAAAAGTATACCTGTGTAATTTTTTTAATTGACTTGTGTAACTAAAAATTACACACTTTTGTGAAAAATAGACATCCGGTTACAATTTGTGTAAAAAAATTTCAAAAAAGGTTTTCCGTGTGCTTAACGGCCCAATTCCATCGTTAAACCGGCAACGCTGTTGGGTCCGTTTATTAGGCAATTCTTTTTCCGCATGTTTCTCGGAAACGGGACTTCCAAATGGCCTGAAATTTTGCCTAAATTGTTTATTGGACTATGTTTTTCCATCAAATCTTGGTACTTTTTTAAAATTTTGTTTATTTTTTGAAAAAAACTGTTTTAGCTTTTGTGGTGTTTCAAAATTGCCGCGTCCATATTACGTCAGAAACAGTCAGAAATACCCTTTATAGAGACCTGTAAAACTAAATTGGAAATATTTGTAATTTTCCAAATAATGGACACCTAATTTCAAAAACTCTCTAGATTGTATTAATAAGCTTTGTAATCCTCTTCCTCTAATAAAAAACAAATTGAGTATTATTTTCCTCTAAAGCTAAAACATGCGGAAATGTAAAAACATGGACTATAAGGGTTACCTATCAATATTAGTTATATGCCTAGCATTAAAAATTACTTAAATGGTTATATTATAGATACCACCACCATCAAAATTAACCACCCACGTCTTTTTTTTGTGAGCTTACCCTAGGCATAGTTTCTAGTTTTCTCCTTTCCTAAATGTATTCGGCTAAGAGAGATCTAGCATATATACCTAGGTAACACCCCTTACCAGGAAAAAAAATGTATGCCATGCAAACATCGAAATTGGTCGACTCACTGTATTTGCAACTAACCAATGTCAGTGTGTCTGCCTGACATTCTTCATAACCTTAGTTTTGTCGTTTTGTTTTGGAGTTCGTCGGCCTGGTTTTTGTGTTTTATTTAATAATTTTTCCTTTGGTGAAAAGCTACTTTTTAGAACCCTTAAGTGGTCTGTGTGTATGACCATTTGACTAGTTGTCACTGCTCTCAATTCGATCACCTAGGTGAAAAATAAACAATCCCTCATAAGGTCACTGGATCCTGAGACCTGCGGTCCCAGCCGCAGGTTTTATGATCCAGTGACCCTAATCCCCAATGATTCGCGGCGCAATCTGTGAACAGGAGAATACAGTAAAGAAACCAGAGATAGATAATGAGTGGTAGATGACGTATTGAAATCGATTGACAAATTTATATTATCTCTGGATTGTTCTTGCGCCGTTAAGTCATGCAAACACTAGGCAAGACCGTCATTTAACTAATAGCAGATCTTTCAACTGTCGGCTCAACTTTGGTAAAGAACCACGTACTAATTACATTAAAGACAGGTCTTGATCAATTTTCTTCTTATATAAGTAGCTGTAGCCATCTCAACCATGACTTAAAAAGCGCAAAAAATTCTTTGGGTCAATCGAGTAGGTTGGAAGCTACGGTCCCTTATATCGGGCTTTGCAGGGCCCCAATAAAACTCAAAAATGGACAATAGTTGCAGGCTTCACATCTTTTTCTAATTGTTTTGTAACTTGGATGACGTACGACTAATATGGCTGCTGGTTTCAGACAAGTGGTGCAAAAATACGAATGCATAATATAATATGGATTTGGGGGGTTTTTGAGGGTAACAGATCCAAATCTTACGTCTTTCCCAGCAAACGCATCTGTTACTTTACCTAGTATTTACGTAAATTGAACGTCAAAAAATTTAGATAAAAAAGTTTTTATAAAATTTACGTAATATTTACATAAGCAACTTATGTTTCATTAATTACATACATTACCTTGTTGTGATATTAGAAGTACATAAATATTATATACACAATGTGACTTTAATTTGACGTAAGGTTGATATAACATTTATGTTTTAACTCTATATAGCAGTTACATAAAGAGAATGTTATTTACGTGACATCAAGTTTACCTTGATGTGACTTGTAAGATATCTAAACATTATGTAAAATATACCCTAATTTTACCTTTCGATTCCAATTACTGGTTAACCGATATCTGTGGTTTCCCAATTTTTTGATTTCATGTAATATTTAAGTTAATTTAATTAAATATTATTTACATAAAAAGTAGGGAACTTTGTGCATGGCATTACGCGTTAAATGTACGTTAATATTTACCTTGTTGTGACTTCCAGTTGACATAAAATTTATAAATTTATGTAACAAAGTAATCATTAGTAACTTTTACGTAATATTATCGGAACTGTGTTGCTGGGTTGTCTAATTGTTTTGAGATGCGAATAACATATATCAAATAGAGCTGCTGTTTTTACATGAGATATATCAATTTGGGGGTTTTCAAAAATGATAAATACATATTTCACGTCCTTTTTTTTCACATTTAGGTGCAAAAATTCCTACATAGTCAAAGTTGTTATACTTATTTCCTAACATATGCCATTTTTTTCTACAGTAATTTAAAAAATTTATTTATTTATTTATTTATTTATTTATTTATTTATTTATTTATTTATTTATTTATTTATTTATTTATTTATTTATTTATTTATTTATTTATTTATTTATTTATTTATTTATTTATTTATTTATTTATTTATTTATTTATTTATTTATTTATTTATTTATTTATTTATTTATTTATTTATTTATTTATTTATTTATTTATTTATTTATTTATTTATTTATTTATTTATTTATTTATTTATTTATTTATTTATTTATTTATTTATTTATTTATTTATTTATTTATTTATTTATTTATTTATTTATTTATTTATTTATTTATTTATTTATTTATTTATTTATTTATTTATTTATTTATTTATTTATTTATTTATTTATTTATTTATTTATTTATTTATTTATTTATTTATTTATTTATTTATTTATTTATTTATTTATTTATTTATTTATTTATTTATTTATTTATTTATTTATTTATTTATTTATTTATTTATTTATTTATTTATTTATTTATTTATTTATTTATTTATTTATTTATTCATTCATTCATTCATTCATTCATTCATTCATTCATTCATTCATTCATTCATTCATTCATTCATTCATTCATTCATTCATTCATTCATTCATTCATTCATTCATTCATTCATTCATTCATTCATTCATTCATTCATTCATTCATTCATTCATTCATTCATTCATTCATTCATTCATTCATTCATTCATTCATTCATTCATTCATTCATTCATTCATTCATTCATTCATTCATTCATTCATTCATTCATTCATTCATTCATTCATTCATTCATTCATTCATTCATTCATTCATTCATTCATTCATTCATTCATTCATTCATTCATTCATTCATTCATTCATTCATTCATTCATTCATTCATTCATTCATTCATTCATTCATTCATTCATTCATTCATTCATTCATTCATTCATTCATTCATTCATTCATTCATTCATTCATTCATTCATTCATTCATTCATTCATTCATTCATTCATTCATTCATTCATTCATTCATTCATTCATTCATTCATTCATTCATTCATTCATTCATTCATTCATTCATTCATTCATTCATTCATTCATTCATTCATTCATTCATTCATTCATTCATTCATTCATTCATTCATTCATTCATTCATTCATTCATTCATTCATTCATTCATTCATTCATTCATTCATTCATTCATTCATTCATTCATTCATTCATTCATTCATTCATTCATTCATTCATTCATTCATTCATTCATTCATTCATTCATTCATTCATTCATTCATTCATTCATTCATTCATTCATTCATTCATTCATTCATTCATTCATTCATTCATTCATTCATTCATTCATTCATTCATTCATTCATTCATTCATTCATTCATTCATTCATTCATTCATTCATTCATTCATTCATTCATTCATTCATTCATTCATTCATTCATTCATTCATTCATTCATTCATTCATTCATTCATTCATTCATTCATTCATTCATTCATTCATTCATTCATTCATTCATTCATTCATTCATTCATTCATTCATTCATTCATTCATTCATTCATTCATTCATTCATTCATTCATTCATTCATTCATTCATTCATTCATTCATTCATTCATTCATTCATTCATTCATTCATTCATTCATTCATTCATTCATTCATTCATTCATTCATTCATTCATTCATTCATTCATTCATTCATTCATTCATTCATTCATTCATTCATTCATTCATTCATTCATTCATTCATTCATTCATTCATTCATTCATTCATTCATTCATTCATTCATTCATTCATTCATTCATTCATTCATTCATTTATTTATTTATTTATTTATTTATTTATTTATTTATTTATTTATTTATTTATTTATTTATTTATTTATTTATTTATTTATTTATTTATTTATTTATTTATTTATTTATTTATTTATTTATTTATTTACCTGCACACCTCTAGAATTTAAAACAAAAAGTTTGTAATCCTTGGGGACATAGTAACTGTGTGCGCTACTTGTCGAATAAACTGAGAAACAAAAACATCAAAATTGAAAAGTGCAAGACACCGCAAATACAGAATCCTTTACCGTTCAGCAGGTTATAAAGTAAAAACCTGTAAAAGTATAAGGTCACTGTAACATGACGTTCGCAGCAGCACCGCCCCCAATTGGAGCTTCATACTACGTGGCCCTAATTCTAAGGCATCAGCAAGCAATCGCTCCGGAGGAGGCTTGTTGCGCAGAACTAAAAAGCCAATATTTAAAAAACAACAAAATGAATCTCGTGTCCGAAAATAAAAATGATGCTTGCTGATGCCTTAAAATTAGGGCCACGTAGTATGAAGCTCCAATACTTTTACAGGTTTCTACTTTATAACCTGCTGAACGGTACAGGATTCTGTATTTACGGTGTCTTGCACTTTTCAATTTTGATGTTTTTGTTTCTCGGTTTATTCGACAGGTGGCGCACACAGTTACCCGTCCCCAAGGATTACAAACTTTTTGTTTTAAATTATAGAGGTGTGCATGCTTACTGTGTAGCTTCAACTGCCAGGTATAATCCTATGACTCCATGATGATTCCTAATAATGATGAAACAGGTCTGAAGGTTTCTGGATTCTCCATTAGACATTGGAGGCCTGGTTCTAATGAAGTGAGAAACAAAAACGCTTTGTCCGATATGTCACGAGTTTTACTTTCATTTTTATTTGCGGACACGAGATTCATTTTGTTGTTTTTAAAAAAATATATATATAAAAATACAGTATCACTTAGTGACTAGGATTTAGGATTAAGTAACTTCTTTTAATTTTGTCTTAAATGGTCGAAGACTACTAGCAAAGGGATCAAGAAAATGGTTGTTAAATAATCTTAAAGTACGAGTTAATGGAGAAAAATAGCCATAGTTGGCGTGATGAAAGGGAATACGAAACATAAGAGAGTCCTGATGTTTTTAATTAATGTTAAAATTAACGGACTGAAGGATAGCTGGACAGTGACATAAACCATTCAAAATTTTTAAAAAAGTCAAAATATCGGTGTATGTCCTTCTAACCTCCAAGACATCCATCTGAAAAGGCTCACATACCAGATCATAATTTATGTGATAGTTGTTATAAATATCTATATTGGCTTAATATGCTAGGGATCTTAGAAATGTCCTTTGAACTGTTTCCAATTTATCAATGTGGCATTTGTAATGTAGAGACCACACTACTGATGCATACTCAAGTATAGATCTAACTAGAGAACAATAAAGAGTTTTAAAACAATAAGGTGGAAGCTGTGTACTATTACGGGTAATAAAACCAAGGCTTCTCATGCCCTTATTAATAATCTCATTCAAATGATCTACAAAGGTCAGTTTACAGTCAAAAATGACTCCAAGATCCCTAATTTTAGAGACACACGCCAGAAACGTGTCATTAATAACATATCTATTTTGAAAAGTGTTAGTTAAGCGACAAAAAGTAATACTAACACATTTTTTAACATTCAAATCAAGATCATTCTTACTAAACCATAAACTAACACTATTAAGGTCATTCTGAAGAAGCTGGATATCAAAAAATGATTCAATTATTTGTAAAATTTAAAATCATCTGCAAAAGCAAGATGCTTCGAATATAAAATAACATCACTAAGATCTCTTATAAACAAGTTAAAGAAAACTGGACCTATGTTTGAACCGTGAGAAACACCAGAGTGCACCACAATTTCACTAGAAATATAATTGTTAATTCGGATAGGATAGCTGTGTACGCCCTGTTAAAAGACTATGAGAAAATCTAACAAGAGTCACACCCAGTCCCATGGCTTGAAATTTTCTAATTAGATGGTCATGACTGACTGTCAACTATTAGACAAGAATATAAAATTCGGATTTATCATCCTCGAGAATATGTTGGCGCATAATATCTAAAAACAGCAGTTACATTTGACATTTCTCATTCATATTGTTGAAACCGTTTCCTCAAAATGACGGCTATATTGGACGTACGTCATCCAAATGTCAAAATAATTAGACAAGAATGAAAAATTCAGATTTCTTATCCTCGATAAATCCCCAAATCGGCACATTGCTTACGTATGATGACAACTATTATCTATAAGTTTTATTGGGGCACTCAATCCGCTGTTGTTGCGGAATTATCGTGACGTCACACTAAATTTAAATCTAAATCCAAAAGTGGTAAAATTAACCCTCTGTTGTAACTAATAAACAAAAAAATTAAGAGGCAAAAGTTTTGTATCTTTTTTACGAACCAATAATTATAGTCTCGAGCTCCTTAACACTATTTAAATAGAAAAATTTGTATCCTTTCATGCAGCCTAAAAGCAAGCAAATAAAATTTTCAAGTGAAATTTATGATAATTCTTGACTAGAAATGACTACGGAAAGTAGGAAAATTCTTCTAAATTCGGGAAATTTTAGCACTTTCCTCGGAGGCATTAATTTTCGAGCCAATTTTCCATGCCGGGAAAAATATACGGTTATTTGCATGCTACTCGATGTATTTATGAGTTCAATTATTGCAAACCAAGAATTTTTTCATGCCATCGCGTAGTTCATAGTAAAATCGGAGTAAAAAAAAACAATTAAGAATATAGTCTGCGCTAGCAGCTCTTCTAGACTTACTCATGCAAAATTTCGCTTGCAAGGGTATTTTTCCCCATATTTTTCCATCCAAATACAGAAATTTTTGTCTCATCCTCAAGATAGAGCTTAAATCTAGGCTCTTTGACAAAAAATGTCAAAATCGCTTTACGTTTGAAGAAGCTATGCATCCAAAAGAGCAGAGCAAAATAAAATTGTTATTCGCAGTATATTTATTTAAAAATAAAATGTAGCCTATATCTATAATTGTCAGCATTGCCAGGTCGAATTTGAGGAAAGCAGTAGGTCATAGATAAAAAAATCAGTAGATTTCGTAAAAAAACAGTAGATTTTTTTCCCCAATAATAGACAAGATATAGCAACAAACAAGCAAAAACAAAGCTCTGTTTAGGGCAATCTTCTATTATACAGTGCCGTATCCAGGGGGGGGGGGAAGTAGACAACAAAGATGCTTGTGGTAACCCTAAAGTCTTTGGGGAGAAAAACGAGTAATTGCAGAAGTTCCTTTAAAGACATTCTACAATCCCTCCAAAGTATTTTGGTAAAGTTTGATTTTCAATTCGTCACACCAAGAATAAACAAACGCATGACGTACTTACCGGGAAAACCATTGTAAATACAGAACAGTATTATAGAGTTTCTATTTATAAACAAGTTTTACACAAAATCATTTTGGATATAAAAAAGTATTTTTGACCTGAACATATTTATACCAAGTTTTATTCAACGTGAAGCTAAAATCAAGGCAAAATTAACTAAAGTCGTTTCTAAATACTATAAACTGTTTGATTAATCCAAACTACAAATTCTTTTATTGGAAGAAGTCAGTATTTGGAAACAATACTGATGCCCCAGTAAAAAACCGCATAGAATCTCATGAAAGTGAGGTGAGTTTTTATGCTGTTTCATAGAGGTTTATAAAATTCTTCGAGCCAGGATGTCTTACTCGTAAAAACTGATATACAGAATCTGTACTTAATGAGATTAGTCTTGGTTTTTACAAGTTTGTTTCACATACCGCATAGAAAACATATAAAACATTTTAAAATCTCGTCAAAATTTCCCAAGACATTTGACGCGGTTTTTTTGCAGGGAAAACATACTTGATAACGTTCTCGAAGCAATGAATAAGTGTGGCGATATTTTTCCGTTGGTAAAAACATTCTTGGATATTTGCCAATAAGTAATGTTTCGTCAGAAAGAAATTTCTCATACCTCAGAAGATTGAAAACATAAGTACTTAAAAACACTATGACGGAAATTCGTCTAACGGGCTTAGCGTTGCTGCATATCAACAGACATATTGAAATTATCATTGAGCGAGTCATTGACCTGTTTGCCCAAAAAAACCGGAAACGTTTTTTTTTTAGATATGCATCTCATGTTTGAGATATGCAATATAAAAGGTAATATTTCAGCTTAAAAAGCTTTTTAGACTTCAAAAAAAAGTATTTAGCTATTAGGATTTGTTTATGGTTTGTTTGTTATCTATGTTTTTTATAACTGAAAAAATTATACGTAATTACTCAAGCGCGGATTTCAGAGGTATAGGGGGTTACTTACCTCCCACTACCCTGGCTTTAAATTAAACATCTTTGATATTTACTGTATTAGTTTTTTTTTCTTAAAAATTTTCGCCTACTGCATGCATGCATTTTTAAGTGATATTTTCTTAAAAATTTTAGTTTAATTCGACTCAAAAATTGCATTTTCAATGTAGTTTTTTTCAAAAATTTTGAAATAAGTGACTTAAAATCTCCCCCCTCCAGACGAAATCCGCGCTTGTAGTTACTAAGTTTTGTTTGCATATATTGATATGTTCCTCATAAATTCTATGCTTTTATTTTAGTTTTTTTTTCGTATTGAAACCGCCCCCCCCCCCTTTCCAAATAGCTGAGACCGCCACTGTAGTATAAGACTACAAAAAACGTGATTAACGTCAAAATAAACGACAAAGTTCATTTTCAGTTTCAACGTGACAACATGAGTACGAACTTTCGTTCATTGTAGTGTAAGAATGCGTTTCGTTTCTTTTTTTAACGATAAACAAAGCATAAAGATTTAAAATAGTCAATCTAACAAGTTCTCGAACACAGCACGATGCGCACGCACATCCCACGAAGTGGCGCGACATTGAAAATCGACCACAGATATAAAAACATCATGGAGCTGATGTTACAATTTAGTTTATATTATTTTTTTACAGATAAAAATTATAATTATTGTTTTAGATAGGCATAAATTGTCTTGAAAAAAACTGTAAATCTACTACTAAAACTGTAGTCAGGAGACAAAGACCCCAAAGCAGTACATCTACTGACAACTGTTATTAAAATAGGTTCAGCGATAATCCATTATGAAGGTAAGTATAGTCTGTCGATGATAATCGCCTACTTCTTTGTCGCAGTCCTCCAGTAGGACGTAGTTTGATTCAGAAATAAATAGAATTTAGTTGTAAACGGGTCGATTTTTGTTCAATTAATATCCATTATGAAGGTGTCTTCTCTCTGTTATATTTTGCCTTAATAATAATTTTTAAGATGCTTTTTGCAATTTGTCATTTTCACGGGTAGCTAGATAGATTGCACAACAAAAATCTGATATATAACTTTTAATTAAGTCACTAAAAATGCGAAAATGTAATAAATCAACGTCTCTTGAAAAGGAATAGATTAGGCTACGAGTGTGGCACAAAAACTATTTTTATAATGGCACTCGCACATGCCTCTAGAATAAAAGTTATGAAAAAATACTATTAAAAAAACTCATTCTTAAACTTTTTATCACTTTTACTTAGGGGGAATAGGTGCCTAGAAAATTTGGCTTCCGTAGAAATCTTGTTGAAGATTTTACGAAACTTATTTTAATCGATTACTAATGGACCCACCAACACTGCCTAACCTGTCAACAGCCCCAAAAATGCTGCGGTCAAAAAATAGGGTTCGGGTGTCAAATTTTTTTCTTAAATTCAGACGGTTTAAGATAGAGCAATGAAATTTTACACATATCGTCACCTTAGAATTACAAGGTTCTATCTACCTGCCTTGCAACTTTTGGCAATTGCATTTAAAAAAAAAATCGTGCTCTAGGGAGTAGTAAACTTAAATATTTTAAACTAATAATTTAAGTTGGTTTAAAAGAAGGTTTTAAAAAAGTTGGTCTGATCTATTTTTTTCTACAGGAAACTGCCATTGTTTGACACGGAAAATTGGGATAGAACTTTGTAATTCTCAAAATAATTTTTATATTAAGAAACTGGTAGATAGAACTATGGTACATTTAAAAGTTTTAACGTTAACCGAGTTTAATAAAGTTTGGTAAACTTATGTAATTCCAGTCACATTATAATATTACAATAAAAACTGCGTTGGTTTGTGGGGGGTAGTTAAGAAGGTGAGTGGGGGTTAATTTATTATTTAAAAATCATAACTTTTAAATCATAGTGGCCACGGATATGCAGTCCTTAGATTTAAGTTTTTTTTTTAATTTTATAACAAAAAAACGATATTCTTGTGTGCTCTAAGGAGTAGTAAAGGGTTGATATATTTAAAAATCCATAAATTTTGGACAATATGACTATGCAGTTTTCAGATTTGAGTTTTACTAAATATGTCCTTATAATGGATAAAAAAAGCTATGATGATGGGTGTGGGGTGATTGAGGGGGTGAGAGGAGTTGATAGATTTAAAAATTCGTAACGTTTGAACCAAAGCGGCAGTTTTTAGATTTAAATTTACTCAGTATTTTCCAAACAAAAACAAATACACTAAGAAGCAGAAAGTAATTAATTAAATAAAAAATAAGTTATAATAAAGCTCTCCGTTTTTAAAACGGACAAAAAAGTATAAAATAATTTGTCTTCGTGGAGATTAACGATAAAAAAAACTTGAGGCGCATGCAATAAATAAACGTAAGAACATAATTTAATTTAATTTTTTTTGTATAAAATTGGTTTTTAAAGAAAATAATTTTATTGGCATTAATTTAAGAAAATTAAATGAACGAATACAAGTTTCATAAAAAAAAATCTTAGGGCTTTTAAATGCACTAGTTTGCAAAAAAGAATACTTACTTAAAGTTACGGTTCCTAAGATTCGGCGGACGCATGCGGCTGACGGACTGCGTCTGACTCATACGGTTGAATATAGGCACGAAACGCAGACGGGCCAAAGGAAACGATTATTTGCGTCAGACGCCCGATGTGTACCTTAAAAGGGAGGGGGTGACATTTTTATTTAAAAACGGCAAAAAGATAATTTAAAAGTCAGAACTGGCAGAGGAAAAAAGTATAATCAAAATCGCGACTAAAAATATTTTGGTCGATAGAACTTTGTAATTCTAAAATAATTTAAAATCATCCACTTGTAACTTTGTAATTTTCTTAATAAATCTGAAACTACCCACCGATTCTTTCCATTTATTTTTTGTTTGATACAGCTCATAATTATACATTCATTTTTCCAAAAAATTAAAATGTCAAAAAATGTTGTAGATAGAACCTTATAATTTTGATGTGACGATATGTTGGCCTTCCGGCAGTGCATCCTGGTGTGTCATAAAAAATTACATATGTGGCCACAAGGCGGCAACAGGGGCCAAAATGTGTTTTAAATCAAGGTATCCCTCATACCTTCTATGCTAATGCACCTGCACATCTTTATCTTAGTCAGCTAGTAGTTCATACTATTATAAGTCTACTGTACCGAAAAAAAAATCATCGCTGTTAACAAGGCCACCTAGGGGCTAAAAATGTTGTCGATTTCAATTGAAAAATTATATTTCACTTATCCTTTACCCTATGTCAACAAAAATGCACCACTATGGGTTCAGTGGACCATTTCTTAATTTTGAATAGCCCCAACTTTGTCCAGATTCATATTCCAGAAAACACTCCATATGCACATATGCACACGTTTTCTGGAATATTGAAATGGTAAAAATCTTGCCTCCGTACAGCCCCTAGAGGCTGGGGCAAAGGTGGATGTAACAAATATAGCCTCCTTAAAGTTGTTCGAGATTTAAAATTTTTAGGCCCTATTTAGGGGTCGCGCCTGAGGTTTGAGATTTTTATATTTTATAATATTTCTTACATCAAATTCACGAGTTTGATGAGAATGGTGAAAAGCAAAGTTGGGGTATTTAAAATTAAGAAATGGTCCACTGCACCTCTGGTGGTGCATTTTTGTTTACACATTCTCAAAGATAAGTAAAACATAATATTTTTATTGAAATCGAAATAATTTTAGTTTAATAACAGCCACGAAATTTTTTTCGGTAAAGTAAACTAGTAGGCAATAGTATGAACTACCAACTAACTGAGATTCAGATGTGCAGGTGCATTAGTATGGAAGGGATGAAGAATAGTTTCAAAACACATTTTTGCCCCTGTTGCCCCCTAGGTTCCACATATGTAATATTTTATTACACACTATGGTACGTTGCCAAATTTCGTTTCTCTAGCTTAAACCGTCTGAATTAAAACTCCAGGGGAAGATTAAAACTGATAGGGTGCAAAGTGGGACAATGTGTGTGGTTTTATATAACTTTGAGATTTTTGCATATTACTAATTATTTCAAATATGAGTAAACTAGAGTAATACTGGAGAGAATTTCCGGCACTGGCACATTCCAAAGAGTTCATTACAGAACCCTGCAGGAAGAGCGCCGGGAAAATAATTGAGCTCACCAGGCAGGAGATTCTAAAAATGGTTGATCTATACACTGGACACTGCAGGCTGAAAGTACGATTGCACAGAATGGGTTTAAGTGAGGACACCGAATGTAGGCTCTGTATGGGGGGTGACGAGAGGGGCAGACATGTACTGTGTGATTGTCCATTGCACGTCAGCCTCAATGTATTTTCGATAAACCAAAGATCGACAGACTGGATATAAAAGATGCTTCTCCAAAGCAAGTTGCGAGCCTCTTTAAAGGGCTGAATATTGTGTAGCAACAAACAATGTCAAAAGTGAGGTACAATAGATCAAATAGTGGTCACAGAATCATCATCATCAAACTAGAGTTTTAAACTTTCATTATCTTCGTTTTTTACCTTTTCGCAACGTTTCCAATGCTTATGTACCTGCACTTGTCATCAGGTGAATGCAATATACATCAGAGTAAACCAGAGTTTAAAACTTCTATTGTCTTTATTTTTTCCACGACGTTTCGAATGATTATATAAAGACAATGGAAGTTCAAAACTCTGGTTTACTTTCAACATTGTCTACCACCTTCATACGACATTATTGTAAATATGTCTGGTTCAGTGTAAAAAAGTAATGGAGGATTTGAAAACACGAATTATAGTCGAGGGGATAGAGTCGAAATTCGGCCTCCGTGGGCCATTTGATGATGATTTTACGAAACCTGTTTTAATCGGGTACTAATAGACCACTTAACGTCACCTGTGAACAGCCTCAAAAGTGCTGCAGTTAAAAAGTGAGGTTAGGGCGACAAAATATTTTTTTTTAAATCTTAACGGTTTGACCTACGATGATAAGATTTGATACACATATTGGCCTTCTGGCCGGATTAAATAATATAATTTAAAAAATAACATTTAGTGCCTGTAAGGGCCGGTAGAGGGTAAAATGTGTTTTTAGATTTTTCACTGTATCTCCTGAACGATTTATCCTGAATACTTGAAACTATGTGGTTTTCTAGTACATAATATAACCAAGCAGCCTGATATCACAAACAAATTTTTTAGCCTGTGAGCGGAGAGCCCTGAACAGACACCATTTTTTTGACAATTTCGAAAAAAAAAATCTATTTACGCAAACTGAACTTAAGGGCATCGAAAATTTATATAAATCGGTTACTTATAGACCATTCAATATTTCTCCACCTCATAGCATCAAAAATGTTGCAGTCCAAAAGTGAGGTTAATTGGCCTTCGGGCCAGATTGTATTATGTAAATAAAAAAAATAACATTTAGTGACTCTCTGCGTAAATATATTTTTATTTCAAAATTGTCAAAAAAATAGCGTCGGTTCAGGGCCCTCTGCACACAGGCTAAAACATTTTTTTGTGATATCGGGCTGATTGGTAATAGTATGTACTACAAAACCACATAGTTTCAATTGGTCAGGATAAGTCGTTCGGGAGATACAGGGAAAAATCTAAAACCACATTTCGCCCCTTACCGGCTCCTAGAGGCACTAAATGTAAAGTTTTTTATTATTATATTACGATCGAATCTGGCCCAAAGGTCAATATGATTACCAAATTTCATCATCGTAGGTCAAACCATTAAGATTGAAAAAAATATTTTGCCACCCTAACCTCACTGTTGGACTGCAACATTTTTGAGGCTATTCATTCATTCAGGTGGAGAAATATTAAGTGGGCTATAAGTAACCGATTTATATAAATTTTCGATGCCCTTAAGTTAAGTTTGCGTAAATAGATTTTTTTTTTCGAAATTGTCAAAAAAATGGCGTCTGTTCAGGGCCCTCCGCTCACAGACTAAAATATTTTTTGTGATATCAGGCTGATTTGTAATAGGTTGTACTACAAAACCACATAGTTTCAAGTGTGCAGGATAAGTCGTTCGGGGAATACAGGAAAAAATCTAAAAACACATTTCGCCCTCTACCGGCCCCTAGATGTACTAGATGTTATTTTTTAAATTTTTTAGTACAATCTGGCCAGAAGGCCAATACGAGTACCAAATGTTATTATCGTAGGTCAAACAGTTAAGATTTAAAAAAAATATTTTTTCGTCCTAACCTCACTTTTTGACTGCAGCACTTTTGAGGCTGTTTACAGGCAGGGTGATGTTAAGAGGCCTATTACTAACCGGTTAAAATAGGTTTCGTAAAATCATCATCAAAAAGCCCACGGAAGTCCATATGCCTCCCAACTATTAACAACAAAAAAAATATGAAATACCTTTGCTATATAATTTCAACTACAATTTTAACGTGATGCTCTCGGTGTAACACAAATAAATAATAATTACAAGCCAAGCTTTTTCTGTTTATTTACATTGAAACTGCACTGGTAAAACTTTTTGAAAAGCATTTTTCCTCCCACTTGAGCATAAAATGTTTGCCCAATTATGCATTTTTTTGTAAGCCTGTTTGACTCAAATTAGCTAACGTTGAATTGTAAGCAGTAAAGTAAAGTATTGGCATTTTTTTATATGTAAGTAAGTTAATACATTTTATCCGGGTATTTTCCAGATTTCTGCTAACTTGTAATTGTAGTTTACATAACAAGTATATTGAAGATGAAGTTTGAGACGCGAGCCGCAGACGAGTGTCTTAATTTATCTGAGCGTGTAATGACCATAACCTGTGAGTTAGTGTACTATAATTTACCTACGAGCAATGCAAATTTCAAACGCAAACACTCTTAAGTCAACAACCTTTATAACCTGAAATTTCAATGACACCCTATCTAAAACGTCAAAACAAATAGGGTTACTGAGGGACTTTTGATATATCTTTTTAAAAACAAGGTTTTTTTCTTAAAAATTTTTTTTTTTTTGGTTTTGTAAATTATATTGGATTTATTTGCGTTTAATAAATATTTATTGTTTTAAAAATATAGAAAAATAATTCACATTTTTGCGTCAATTGGTGCTCTTATAAAATAAACTTTCATCGCTTGTCACGCCATCTTGTGGTTTACGTCTAAGCTTCATTATTATTCTAGGACCGTAAATGAGCCATTACAATCGTGTTGAGAGGGTTGTGAAATTAGTATTATTCGTTGGTCTTAGGTAAAAGATTTTAATTTAGCTCTCTGGCTTTTAAGTATTATCATTGTGTTTATCGTACAAATGTAAACATACATGCAAGATATTTTAAATCGAAATACGATACATATTCCCTCAATAATTTTGTGCCTACGCAAAATCACTGACCGTGTATTAAAAATTGGCTAGAAAATAATTGCATTTCGTCAAGCACGTATGTTTATTTTAGCTTTCTAGGAAAATTCGTTTTCAATCTAGTGAACTATTCATGGAAAAGTCAATGTTAATAAAAAAGTCCTTTTTTATAGTTCTTTATCCGTGACGAAATTGTTTAAAGTTTGGTTTTGTGTGGATTTAACTTAAGCAAGGGCGTCAATTGCGTCACACAAAAGTCAAAATTTGATATTTACACTTAAAAACAAATTTTAAAAACATCTTTTAATTTAAATACATCTACTACTAACTAAAATCATTAATGTAGTGTTTATATCTAAGCTTTTTTGTTTTTTTTTTTAATGAATATTTTAGAAAAAAATTTGTTTTGTTTTTTTATGTTTATTTGATTTATTTTCGCGTCAATAAACTGTTTTTTTTTTTCGTTCATATTTCTTTTTTGAAATTAGGTATGCCCCCTCCCTTAAGAGAAACGTGAAATGAGAATGATCAGGAAACCAATAAATCGAATTTTTTAACTGGGATATTACACCTATTTATGTTAGCTGTTTTTTAAGACATTGTTTCCTGTACAACAAAAATTATGTTGACCATTCATAACACTCGCCAACAAACCATTTTTTCTTTAAGATCACGAAATATCCCAGCAAAGCCCCCGCTTGCTTTATCATATCGATAAGTTTGTCGAATACATGTTGACACTGAAATTCAATGATTGGACATTCGTCGTCCTCCATAGTATGTAATTGTGTCCTTGCATGGTTACACATTTTCTGCAGTGGTAATTTTAGTTCGCTTTATGGAATGTACCAAATCTGGCAAGTCCCTTAGAGCAGAAGCAACTTATATTTTTGTCCAGTTAAAGTATATTATTGTTACAGTAATATAGGAGCCAAGGGGTAGCCTACTTGCTACCCCTAACTCTATCCTGTTTATTTCGTTATAAGCCTTCACTTTTAACGGCCGGGTTAAGTCAACAGTGTTGGCCTGAACCGGACGATTTTGCCTAGGGGGTCGAGATACTAAGGATGCCAATAGCACCCATGTAAGCCCTTTGACTAGATCAGAGAGCATATAAATCTAAATAGAAAGGACACGTAATGGTAATATCGGACCAGCAAGCCAATGCGATTCACAGCGAGTTTTTGGTTATTAGCTGAATGCGCCAGAATGAATCGGGGTAATATTTATTTAAAATTAAAACGGCAATAATCCCGCGCGTTGAGTGCTTATATTTAATGCAATTTTAAATGAATTTAATTTTTCAAGCCTTTATTACCTGTAATAATTTAGGAAAAAACAGGGATCATATAATTTAGGTTTTCTCCGATAAAAAATAGGTGTTTTTTATTTATTTTTTTAAATATTTTGCTAAGGTTACTTTAATTTTGCTATAAAAACAAACATTTTCAGCAAACCCACCAAATTTTAATAACCCTGTCATTTTCGAAAAATACATGATTAGGAGATCAGAATAGGTGAGAAGGTATGTGAAAACTGATGGTCTAATCAGTACCCTCTCCAGATAGGCCGATCAACTCATACCGATTTAGTGTCCTTTTATCCACCTTCGCCGCCATTTTCACTCAAAAGTGACAGATAATCCATTAGTTTTCTGTCAAAGTGGCGGCGAAGGTGGATAAAAGGACACTAAAACGATAAGAGCTGATCGGCCTATGTGGAGAGGGTAATGGTCTAATATAATAAATTTCCTTGGATATTCCGTTAATGGTTCAGTTCTCCTAATCCAAAAGAGGCGGTTGTGACGTAACCGTGTCAATTCCCATCATGAGAAGGAAGTCTTCTCCAAAAGGGAGAGACAAATAAATTTTTTTCAGAAACTTAACACCTGATTATGAATTTTTTAAAAATTTGACCGCCGCAAACGAAACTTTGCAAAAGAGTAATGTTTAATTTAAAACGAAAATGAAAATGAAAAAACTGGCGCCGCAAGGCAACATTTTTGGGGAAGTTGGTACGTAATTTGTCGGAGAGGAGGTCGATCGCCTCCCTCCGTATTCGCCATCTGTGACTGTACCGGCACGGGTCGCGGGCGATCCATATTCAGGATAGTTCCCAACGCGGAACTCGTCCAAAAGAATACGATTTTCTTGTGCGCCGCTACTGCTTTGGATCGATAAAAATAAGCAAGATCGAAAGCGAAAGTGGCGCACCAAGTTTCCAAGCCAAGAACTAAAAAAAAACGATAGCTGCGCCACTTGGTTTTCAAGTCAGTTGAGCGGGGACGCAAATTTATCATTAGGTGTCCTCTCTTTGTAACTCACACGAACACCCTTAATGAAGAGAGATGGTAATTGGACGTTACAAAATTTATTTACAATTCTCCGGTACCCAATTGACTCGCTGCTCGGTGTAACAACTCGCCGCTTTGACCGCTCTTCGTTTTAAGATGGGTACCTCTTTCGGTTATGGTTCTCCTTCGCTTCCGCGGACGTTCTCGATAATTTTTTGACAGACAAGGAGCTCTTTACGTGTCCGTACTTTTAGTTGACGTCTCTTGATCGTGACTTTTTTCGATACAAGAGACTGTTGAGCAAAGAGTGTTTTCGTTTTATCAATCTCTGATTTAAACCTTGATAGTTTTAAAATAAATTCGAGGATTATTAAGGACCCCACTTCGACTAATGTCATGTCACTCGAGAATTGACATCAGAACAGTGGCGGTTCCTCCATAGGAGTACATGAGCACGTGCACCCCCACACGAAATAAGGAAGTAATAATAAAATGTCTGATTAATATTATTTTTTGTAAAGTTTCCGAAACTTCCTATTATTATCAGCGCTGATTATACATTATAATTATTATGGCATTGCGTTAGAATTAGATGAGTATTTATAATTTAACGCAGCCAGGTCTCTTTCCGTCTCACACGCTCTCATTGCCGCTTCCATCTATTCAACGCAAATCCTGCTACCAGCTGGTCTCGCCGCCGAATGAAATGAGCCTCTGCTTGAAGACGCGATGCATTCGCCCGTTTAGCGTTTCTATAAGGGATTTTATTTATACTTTTTCTGTTGTATTATTTTAACCATTTTTATAATGAACGTTCTCACGGTAGAGTACTTGAAAAATAATTTTAGCTCTTTGAAGTAGACCTAAACCCGAAATTGATTTGGCGCAAACCACTACAAAAAAAATTCACTGTCAATTTTTTAAATTTGTGAACCTCCTCTTCATAGATCATGAGTCGCTACTGGATAAAATACAAATCTAACACAAGCAACGAAGGCAGAGAAACATTTAACAACGCTTTTATAGTCTCTCTCAACATTTTTGCTTTGTTGAAAAAGTATATCTTCTTTAAAAAGTCTTTTATTTAGGCGATTTAATAATCATAATCAGTACAGCATGTTACCAATATCCAACATCTTTAAAATCTAGAGTTTATCCCCTGGAAAGCTTCAACTTTTAACCTTTAGATTTACAGGATGTTTATAACCGGTAAACAGTTTGATCTACTTCGAAGTCGACTTTGAAGTGGACTTAGAATCGTTTTCATATTTTTGCCGTAAGCTAAACTGAAAAATTTAGGATTGAATTTTAATATAAACGTATACTTTTTTAGGTTGTTATAAAAGAGCCCCTGTAAGCAGCGAAAGTGAGTTAAAAGCACTACTCTCAACAGCGTGATATACACTTGGAGTGATGTATCATTTCTTTTAAAAGAGCGACGACCATTTTTCCCTGTCACACCGCTCGCATCTCATTTGTATCATTTTAATAAAAAAGAATGCTTTTTGTTTGGGATAATGTCGCGTGCTACTTTTCACAGGTTTTGAGTTATTTTAAGCATGTTGTTTTGACGTAGCAATAGTTCGCAGTGATTTGTTCCGCAAGACTGGTCGCTGCGATTTAAAGGATCGCTTGACGATGAATTTTTTCTTAATTCTTTTTATTATTTTTTTTTTGCTGTGAACATATAGCGGGTTATGCGCTTACATGCGCAACATGGGGATGCTACATGTATTTTTTTCCTGTAGTTTTTAAATGTCTCTTCCTAGACACAGTGTGATTTTCTGGTAACCTTTTGAAACAATTGAAGCATGTGAGAAAACGCAGCTGCTACATTATTTTTTTCCGCGACTCGAGACAGCAGCTCTGCAGTCGACGTTGTGCATAAAATAACACCAAACGAGGGGACGCCCACGGTTTATCAGAATGTGCAAAATCAAACCCGTTAAATAAAAAAAAGTTCAATTATAAAATTATTTACTATAGAAACAGCAATTCGTTAAACCAATTTTTTATCCGAACCTTATTTCTTCAAACCCATTCAATAACAAATTCAAAATTTATAAGACCCGCTTTTAATCAAACCATTCTTTATCAAACTCATTCAATATCAAACCCAGAATTCGTAAAACCCGTAATTTATCAAAAAATGTTTGCTAAATTGATTTCGCATTCGCCAATACCACACGAACCGGAAGCGTACATGCAGGTGGCGCGGCGGCGCGGTTTTACGAATTCCGGGTTTGATATTGAATGAGTTTGATGAACAATGGTTCGATTCAAAACGGGTCTTGTAAATTTCGAATTTGTTATTGAATGGTTTTGATGAAATAAGTTTCAGATAAAAAATTGGCTTGACGAATTGCAGTTTCTATAGTGAATCCTTCTGACAAATTCCTGGTTTGATAAACCGTAGGTGTTCAAACGAGGTAGACGTAGGCGGCACCGTTAACACTGCACCGAAAACTTTGCGGGACTCAAAGGTGGACGGCCGACGACCCCACCAAACTGGGTAGAGGAGACTAGCCGGTGACCCAAAAAAAGGAGACCTGGACTTCTCCGAGATCGGGACTCCATGGGACGCGGCTGGACTCCGACAGATTTGGTAGCGGGAGTCGACAGAGGGTGACTTGAGAGAGGCGGTAGCACTTTCGGGTAGCAGGACCACTCCAAGGAATGCGTCTAAAGACTTCGACGGTGACCTCGACCAGCGAAACAGGGACCTCGATTTTCGGGTGAACTTATATGAGGGAGGGGTGCTGGGGACAAAAGTCTACCGTCGACGGTAGCGATGTTAGATAGATGCAAGTCTAACATGTAGCAGGACCACCCTTCGGAGGGGGTGTAAAGCCGACGATCCACTGTGTGTACTTGCTACGCAGTCCAAAGATTCCTGCCCTCGACAAAGAGGTGTCAGGCAAAAATTAAGTCCTCTTAGAGAAATAAAACTTGCATCCTAAGGGGCAAGTGCATCAGTTGGGAATGCACGGGGGGTATGGCAGAAAGGATCCATTATGCGGCCTAATTGCCAGGTCTACGGCCGCCCATCTACTACTACTTTTACTACTACTACTTTTTTCTTTTAATGGTTCAGTTTTAGTTTTCTTGATTATTTACCTCATACATTATAAAAGTAGGTCGATTTTCACCTGATTATTCAGCGAATATTTCCCTCTCAGGTGAGAATCTTCCTTGTCAAAACTGATAATTGCCCTTTTCAAAACTCAAAATCACACGTCTGTACCAACAGGTTTTTATTGTCGATGTGTGTGTTGTTCATTTTTTAATTTGGTAAATAATGGTCAAAATTCATTTCGGGATCGTGAGATAATCAGAAAATCATTCTGGCAATACCTCGAACGGTTTCGACGGCAAAAAATCTCAGACATGATTTTCGATAATTTCCCCATGCCTTAATAAATTATTAAAGATAATTACTTGACAGTAAAAATATAACAAAATCTAAAAATATTACTGCTTTTATTGTTTATCAATGTACAGTACGACTATATTGCGGAGGCAAACGCATACCACGGTATATATAGCGATTTTAAAATAAAAACAAATTAAAAATTTCCACTAAATATTCAAAATCATGAGTGGAAATAACGAAAATTCCAAACTGGATATTTATCCCACAAGGATCAGTTTAAGAACAAAAGCGATGCCCCTTTTTTACAACGGTTATACGCACCTAAAACCGATAAAACCTATTTTAAGTTTTAACTTTTTTTTAATTAGGATGGCTTTAAATAAAATCGCTTTCTCCGAGTTCCTTTATGAAATGTCCTTAAATTTCAGTTTTAAAAATTATTTGGTCAAACCAGGTTTGAATATTTCTTTAGGTTGCGTTTAGGCAATGCACTAAAGTATTTTTAAAGTGTGTTTACCGACCCTTTTTTTAAATCGATTTAGTGCCTAAAGCGATTTTAGTGGTGTGGATTGATTTAAAGTTGGAAATTATCAAAGTGGTGCTTGTGGAGGGTGACCACCAATTATTCCACGCTGGTTACCCAGAGGGAAACATCGTTCAATTATTTAAACTTTTCGCTTTGGGTCCTTTCTTTTTGGGATATTTTTGGTTATGCAACCAATTCAGAGTTTTGTTAAATAGCAAGCATTGGTACCTTATAGAAAATTTTCTGTTATTTGAAAGGAACAGCCATTAGTTTGTTTACTTTAACATGAATCCCTTGCGAGGAACTTAATTTTTTAAATTCATGTCAGACTTAAGAATAACTCAAAATCACAATTGTTTCCGTGATACTAATTCCTAAGAACGTACAAAGCATAATGTAACGCATGCAATTAAGCAGATTTGTAAAGCCGCAACTCTTGAATAATGGAAAATTTTCCCATCTCAAACATTTGCTGTTGTTCGCTAGACAACTGTTCAGTTTCAGGCAACTACGTAAATATTTGATACTATTAGCTGAGCGAATAGGTACTTTAGGCAGCTGACATTAAGTAAAAACACGCCGCTGCGATTTTGAGACGCATCTAAAACAGCCTTGCTTGCAGAATTGCATGAAATATTTTTTCATTTAAAAACCGCTCAGAGTTATTGAAATAAATCTTTATATTTTTGTAAAGGTAACGCGTCTTTGTATTAAAGGAATTTAACATAATAGAGTTCATCCACATTTTTCAATTGCCGCATATTTAGAAATTACACAGAAAAAAAAAGTATTTTAAAAATAGATCTATTTTATTAAAACTTAAAAAATCATTTTATTTAATTTTCAAAAAAAAATCTACTACCATTAAATCTCTTAACTCTCTCTCTCTTAACTTAAGATTAAATACAGGTT